>JADMNL010000023.1:152642500-155042500 GCA_016271365.2 Neoceratodus forsteri | reverse complement strand
TAAATGTGCATGCAATAATGAAATTCTCTTTCTTGCCCTGAGGAGGTCATTATGCATTCTGATCAGTGCAGTGTCATTGCTATGCTTGGCCCTAAACCCCTGACTGGAGAGGCTCATAGAGGACAAAGTTTATGAGGTGTGCCTCAAGCTGTGACACACAGAAACATAGAATTAGATGGCAGAAAAGGACCACTTGGCCCACCCAGTCTGCCCATTTTTCCCTTACCCATATTATTACCACAGACCGTACTTGATCTACAGCTCTTTTTCTCCCCCCTTCCTGTCCAGTATGATTCCCTTATGCCTATCCCATGCATTCTTGACCCCCACCCCATTTTCATCCCACCACCTCTACTGGAAGGCTATTCCAGGAATCCGCCACTTTTTTTGTGAAGAAGTACTTCCTCACATCTCTCCTGAATCTATCCCCCTTCCGCTTTGTGGCATGACCCCTTGTTCTTGAGCACCTTTTTTTCTGAAAAGTACATCCCTCCTGTATCTTATTTACCCCTATGAAGTATTTAAAGGTCTTTATCATATTCCCCCATCTCTTCTATGGTGTACATATCAAGGTCTTTTAGTCTCTATCCATAGGGCTTTTGATGCAGACCCTGCACTACTTTAGTTGCCCTCCTCTGGACCGCTTCCAGTCTATGTCCTTCCAGAGATGTGGGGCCAGATTTTCAAATGGCCCCAAATGCCTCAAGTGCTGAACATATGGCGCACAGGGATTGCGGCATTCTCCCAGATGGCAATTTGGATTTTTTATCCTGTGCACCAATTGCCATAAGTTAGACCAACTTTTTTTGGTCTAGCTTGTGGTAATCCTGGAGTACTGTTTTAAGAGCTTGTGCCAAATATTTGATACGAAGCTGCCGCAAATTGAGTAACTGCTCATAACTGCCCAACCTACCAAAATTGGGTGCAGTTGTGGTAAAGTGTAAGTTTGCAGCTGTGCCAAAAAGAAGTTTGACACAGGCCTTTTTGCGTCCCCCTTTGAAAATCAGGCCTGTGGTCTCCGGAACTAGACACAGTACTAGGTAGGGTTTTAACAGTGATTTATACAGAGGCAACACCACCTCACTCTTTCTTCTGATGATACCCCTCCCTATGCACCTAGCATCCCACTAGCCCTCCCTACTGCCTTGTCACACTGCGTGGCCACCTTTAGTCAGCTGATATGATTACCCCTAGGTCTGTTTCCTGCTTTAAGTCATCAATAGCAGTCCACTCATTTTGTACTCTGCCCCGGGTTTCTGTGCTCTAAGTGCATTATTTTGTACTTTTTCACACTGAAACCCAGCTGCCATACCCTTGACCAGTCCTCTAGTTTTCTCAGGTCTCTGCTCATTCTTTCCACCACCGCCTCGAAGTGTCCATCTTGTTGTAAGATTTGGTGTCACCCGTAAAGAGGCAGACCTTCCTTTCCAGCTCCTCTGCAATGTCAGTTATAAAGACATTAAAGAGGACAGGCCCCCGCATTGATCACTGCGGCACCTGGCTGGTCACCCTCCCTTCGACAGAAAGAACTCCATTTACTACCACCTTCTGTTGCCTATCCCTTAACCAATTTCTTATCCAGTTTACCACCTTTGTACCCACTCCTAAGCTACCTAGCCTGCTTACTAATCTCCAGTGTGGAATGGTGTCAAAAGCCTTACTGAAATCTAGCCAGGCACAATCACCTTCTCATTAACCTTGCCCAGAAAGGGCAGGTTAGAGACTGGATGGTAGTTCACTCGGTTGTCAAAGTTCACAGATAGCTTTTTCAGTAGAGGCCTCACCAGTGCATAGAAACAGAGAATTTGTCAGCAGATGCGGACAGCTTGGCCCACCCAGTCTGCCCAATGATCCTGGGCAATGCAGCTGGAAAGACCCCCTCTGTCAAGGAACACCAGACAATCCCTGTGAACACTGGGCCCAGTTGTCTGGCACAACTCACCCATAATTGTGTCAGACCAGGATCCAGCTCGCAACATGTTAGTCACAGCTCTGAAATCACCCCACTAACCTCCTCCATCTTTACGGGTTTTAACTCTCCCCATGACAGCTGAGTGGATCTGTAGAGTGCCAGCTCAACCCAGTTTGGTTGCCACAGCCCACTCAGGGAGATCCTGGCTTGAACAGAGGACATCCTGTCCAAGAAGAATCAAGCAAACTCCTCACATTTAGTGAGTGAAAAAAAACTCTCCTGGACTCCAAACAGGTTGGATGAAGTAACCTATCTACAGTCCGAAAGAGTTCAGCTAGTCAATTTCTCCTGGCAGCAATCTCCTTCCTAAGAAAACCTGTATTCTTCTGGGTGATTGCCCTTTCATATTCACAGTAGTGAACAATCAAAGCTAGTCTGTCCTCCTTAGGCCTGGGTCTTCTCCAACAATGCTCCAACCTCTGACCCCTTGCCTTCATTTCTCTTAGTGCACCATCATACCATGGTGAGCCACAGAGTGAGACAAGGGGACGTATATGGATAGATGTGATATGATTTGATGGCCACCATGATAGCTCTGTTCTAGATCAGCACTGCCTCCTCTGACCCCCACCACACATGCTACTATCATAGCCAAGATGTCCAGTACTGCCTGAAGTCCATCTTATTGAAGCCCTCTCAGACTATCTCCACTGGAGGTGGACCACAATGGGAGCCCTGAAGAAGATCTTGTTTCTGCAATGATCAACCAATTGACCAGCTCAATCTCAAGACCTTCCACCTTGACCCCCAGGGAAACTATCAAGTCCAAGGTGTGACTATATTGGTTGGCCACAGAAGTAACTACTTGTGCAAGGCTCAGGGATTCCATCACCCAGATGAGAATTTGTCCAAAGTACGAGAGTTCCTCATCGACCCAGGCATTGAAATTACCCCAAATTAACTGTCTGGGCGACTCCAACACCCTCTTGGCAATGAAATTCACAATTTCCTGAAGGAAATTCCCCCTGTGTCCCAGAGGCCAGTACACAAGAAAGATCTTACAACCTGCACCTCGACCCCCACACACAGCCATGCATTCAAATAACGAATTATCTCCCACTGGGAGCACAACCAAGTTCAGCTCGGATCTAAAACAGATAGCCACTCACCCCATCCCCCCCAAAGATATTCCTAAAGGCAACTGTTTCCACAGTGACCTTGACTGAGGTGCTGCATAGCTCTGCCTTTCGGTCAAGACAATTTAGACTTACCACTTTTTGATACGTTCCTCCACCACCTCTGACTGTGGCGTGCCTTATTTATAACATTCTCATGTCCCCAGCCTAGGATAAGAGCATCCAAACTTAGTTCATGTTTGACATGTTACAGCATGCATGCTGCAGCTTGGCTTGAATTTGAAATACATACAGGCCACTTGAAAAGGCAGTAGGAAGAGAGTAAGCACATGAAGCACTGTTAGAAAAGGAAACCTGAGTACACTCAGTAGTAAGAAGAACCATGGTATATGCTGTTGCTTTTTCAGAAACAATCCCTTCTTGACATTCATCATTAACTATTAATAGGGATTCATTATTTTGTGGATTTGTCACAGCTAATTGGCTTCCATGACTATTTCTACGTGCCTTACTAATTATCTATAAGCTGCTTGGAGGCACATTTGTGAGTGCCAATCATTTGTTGAGAATTTGCACAATCAAGAAGCCCTGTTGATAATAAAGAGGCCATGTTCAGATGAGCTGGATTAGCATTTTTCACTATGTACTGTGGCGTGAAAGGACTCCTGAATGTATCCACCCTGAAGAAAATCAAAGCATCTTCCCTCCTGATAACTGGCAATGAAACAAAAACAACTATTTTACTTGAATTGGAAATTCTCAACATGACATCAATAGTTTCAGAAACTGTCCTTTTTCTCAACGACTTTCTTCAGGCTGTTTATTGAAAGTCTCCAGATGCTATAACACTTAGAAAAACTATTACTCTCACAGACTTTGCATTTTGAAACCTTTGCATTAAATGTCTGTGTTGCAGCTGCTGTTTACTTTCCCTTCCAATTAAAAAAGACGCATTAGGAGATCAAAATCTTGCACAAAGTGAATAGGTTATATTTCTTGATGTATTCCCATTGGAGGTTGTATAGTTTAGTGGTTAAAGCACAAAGCTGGAAACCCAACATACCTAGGTTTGAATTTTAGAGTCATGATATACTCACTGTGTAATCCTAAGCAAGTCAGTTGGCCTCCCCATGCTAAATTCTCCTTTTTCCCTGTACCTAACCCCTGACCTTTCTTTAACCTTTCTGCGCATGTCTAATGGCCACTGCCAGCTCTTCATGGATTGTAAAGCACTTTGTGATAAGTGTGTATGAAAGGTGTTGTATAAAATCAAATTATTTTCTGTCTTTGAACAACCTGTTCCAAGTCCTGACTAGCATAGTATAGTCTAATTGGTGTTATTATGCTACTGCATAACAAATGTTCACTTTTTATTGCATTAATTCACTGAGATTAAATATTAACTGCTTTGTATTTACACATATAATATTACTGATAACCAGTGCCAAAGTTAATATGAGAAGGATACTTCTTACTATCTTTTTCAGGTTTGGGGATTTTTATCTTGTTCTCAAACTTGTTTGTTAAGCAGCTAAAACAATTTTAAAAAGTTTAAATTCAGTGCTGCAGAACATTCATATAAGATAACTCTGCTCAGTATAGCTGAAAATAATGAACACCGATGTTTTTTAGCCAGTGAAATACACATACAGTAAGCCTTACACACTTCAGGGAACTCAGCTGCAAAATGTAGTTAGAAGAAACTGGATAGTTTTTTGCTTTCCTCAAGTCCAGCCATTGGCAGGGCTGCTTTAACATACAAAGGCTTTCTAAACAACAGCATGAGTGTTGCAACAAGGAGTCACCCTAGCTGCTGTGTGATTACTATTGATTCCACTGTTGACTGTGCTCTGCCGTCACTGACGAGGTGGCATCCGGGTGACATCACTAAGTGGGCGGTAGCACGAGGAACACACTGCACTGAGTGAATCAGCTTCAGCCTGCTTGAAGCGGAGCTTTCCAATAATAGATTTGTACTGGAACAACACAGATTCCAATGAAGAAACTTTAAAGCAAATTCTGGAGCCTTAATCCACGAAGAAAACTTGCAGTATTGGGACTTACTGCACTCATTTCAAGCAGTGCCATTTTCACTACATGTGCAAAGGTATTACACTGAAATAAAAACATCATTAAATTATCCGGGAAGACTAAAAGCTATAAAGACCTCTCCTTCTAGAAACACTTTAGAGCTAAGTTTAAATCTCTGACATACTTCAGTCTACAGACCTTCTGTTCACATATACTGTAATCACCAAGTCAACTGATCATCTAAGATGAAGTATGTAAGCAGTGTAGTATGCATGGGGTGGAAACTAAAGAGTCCTCAGTAGTTACACAGAGAAAAAGGTTTTTGAACAATACAATGATGGTATGAGTTGACACTGGAAAAATGTATCTCCAGAGGTTTTGAGATCCTGTTAAGCACTGTTCTCCAACCATGTACAGTACAAAGGATGCAAGCAGAAAAACATTTTTTAATGTTTTGATGAGACTATAATACTCATAATGAATTACTTTAAACACTTTTCTTTGTAGGAACAGAACAAAAATTCAATGAGTTTACAGCAGAAGAATGCTTCTTCAAAGAGGAATTGAGGAGAGAAAGGTGTCTAATTGTCAGCCTTCCATCCCCCACATTCAGCAGTCAGACATTGGGAAGGCTGGAGCTGAGTCACCACTCCCCCTACCTGCTCAGGGGTGAAACAAGGATGGCTACAAGGTGTTGGGAGGCTGAATCTAGATCATGACCCAGCCAATGGGAAGGGCTACAGCCAGCTACAGGGAGGAGCAGGTGGGAGGATTAAAACCAAGTGCAAGGGTCACCATTATTTTTTATTTATTTTTATTTATTTATCATAACAATCGGAATTACAAACCTTTGAGTCAAAGACTCCTTTGCAAAGGCTCCACATCCGGGTACAAAGTAAACATTATAATACAGTAGTAAAACATTACATATGCACAACTAAGGAGAGTCCTGAGAATATATTACAAGGCAAATGTACAAGTATATAGTAAGGCGAGTACATATAACACAATCTAGGGTAGATGTTTCCTCAGCATTTAAAGAATACCTAAAATAGAAGTACATGAAATCCAGAGAATGCTTTTATATCTTAATGCTGCACTGTTTATGCTGCACTGTTTATTCTGCACTGTTTATGCTGCACTGTTTATTCTGCACTGTTAATGCTGCACTGTTTGTTATTAAATATTCAATGCAAAGTGAGGCATGTGCCAAGGGCGAGCAATGGGGTTGCTGATGCTTTGTCTCATTTGCAGTGGCACTGGCTGCAGGGAATGGCACCGGCTGCATGGAATGGCACCAGAGGCAGACAAATCCCCACACAAGTTCCCTCGTCACTGTAGCAGCTGGGAGGCATGGCAACTGGGCATTGATATGCCAAGCGATAGCCCCAAACACCATATGATCTGATAAAAGAGGGGTGGAACAATTTCAGGGATTTTCACAAATGGGACAAAGACTGGCCAGTACTGTAAGACCAGCTGCACTGCTTGGTGATGGCTCTAAAGAATGAGGGTTATTACACATTTGCAGCGAGACGCTGCTTAGCTGGCACTGTATGGTTCTCCTGGGCCTTAGGCATGGAAGACCACACACAGGCCTTGAGAGTGAGGGAAATATTGCAGCTGGAGTAGGCTGGAATTCAGATGGTGGGATAGCAGGTGACCACTAAAGCCCAGAATGCTCAAGGCCATGGCCACCCCTCTTCCATCAGTCTGCAATGGCCCACATGAGACACCACTCTTTAGAGTGGACTTCATTTTGACTTTTTGTGGGATCTTTTAGGTCTCAGACAGCAAGACAGCAGCAAAGCAGGACAAGGTTAGGAAGGGACTATGGAAGGATGACATCATGCCCTCCCAGGACAGTGCCATGTTATGTATAAGGACATTAAAAATGGGCCAGAAGTGGATGGGTACTTAGCAAAGGAGGGAGAATGGGCCTGGAGGTTGAAACTGGGGACAGAAATGTTACAGTATGCAGAAGGGGCCCATAAGATGGGCTGGGCATATTTAAGGCATGCAGATGGGTCTCCGTGGACATAGTTCCAGTTTACTCACATGTACAGCTGGGCCCTTGCAACAGTGGGTGAGGACCCAAGGGAGTACAGAACTCATTCATTCCACCTCGGGCCATAACATAGGCAGACAGTCATGGCATGTCAGAAAGGGAGGTGAAAAAGCTGAGAAGATGGAAGTCACATGCAGTGAAGCATCATATACATCCACATATGTTTTTTTAACCATTTTCTTTTAATATATTTGAAGCATGACAGCAGGGGCCTACACAGAGGATCTGAGTTTATAGTCACTGCTTTGTGCACTGGTCACTGGTCAGGGAACACCTGCATTGGCAGGGGCTCCAGTTTACCATTGGCAATGCCCAGGTTGAAGTTAGTTTGTTGGGGTGCAGGAGCAAGCAGTGGATCAGTTGGGGCCTATGCTGCAGAAGGAAAGCAACAAACATCTGGCCCTGGAGTTCCTGGTAATACACTCCAGTGAAATGACCTGGGGGGGGTGGGGGGGGGGGGGAACCAGTGGCGCTACTCCAGGAAATGAAGGCAGACATCAGGCTGATTCAGTTGAACTTCCTCAAGAACAAGATATTTTGATCCTGCATCATCCAGCAAAAGAAAGGGTGTCACATCAAGGGCAAGAAGGCCATTTAAAAGACCTGGAGGACTATAAATAGAGAAACAGGGACTTTTATGTTGGACAAGGGTTGGGAGGTTTGCTAGGCATGATTATGCCACTGTAGATACTCCAGGGTAGTACCACTCAGATGAGGTACACCTGTTTGACATCAGCCATGACCTGTTCTACCAGGCCATCCAGGCCATGTTGGAGTCTTACATTATGTGACATGCTGTGGGGATCCAAGACTGGGTGGACTGGATGAGTGGTGTGTTAGGAGACTCTCTAAGGATTGCCTCAGATGAGTTGGGTCTGCTCGGCCCCGAGGTAGGGAAAGGTGGAGGTGCCTGTGCCCAGAATGGGCAGGCACATTACCTCCCTTATGGGTAACCACACAAGACGGTGAAGCTCATGCTCAGCATGGATGAGTCTGAACATTTGCTGCAGTTATGCCATTCCCACAGGCTGAGGCTCACTGCATCGCACCATCACACTGGGATTCCCCAGATGGAGGTCCACAGCCTCTTGTTTTGAGTATGGGGAGGCCTGCTTAGCACCACACCATGGACCGATGGTGCAAAAGCACTCTTGCATATGGTATCACCCCAGTGTTGAGACTCACCATGGGCAACCAGCTATGGGTTTTACTCTCTTGGCATAAAAGAGCCATACGGAGGGTGTCCTTGAGAGAGGCTTCCCTTTGGTGCACGTCATTTAGTTGTAATGCTTTAGAAATGATCAAAATAAACATATGGCTTAAATCCAAAACTGGTGTGGTTAATGTCTCGGGGTGCATGTGTGGAGGCTTTATTTATTTAGTTTTTGTTGACCAGGAAAGGAAGAGTATGCAATTCAACCTATTTTCAGCCTCATCCCTGTGAGGAGGAAAAAGATGCAAAACAACCGAAATTGAACCAGATTAAACTGTTGGTTGTTTTTAGCGAATGGGAGAAATTTGGCCAGGGCACGGGGAAAATCCCTTACTCTTTTCTAAAAGTGCATTGGGATCGTTAACGTCCACCTGAACTGGCAGACAGGACCTCAGTTTAACATTTCATCTGAAAGACAGGACCTCAGGAGTGCGCCACCCCCCTCATGCTGCCTTACAGTGCCAGTATCGAGATTTAACCCACATTCATGGTGTTGGGATGGAACCTACAGCCTTCTGAGCTTCTAACCACAGAGACAAGTGTGCAATCCACTGAGCCACTGACAGTGACAACCAATTGGCTTGATCAAGTAATAGCTCTAAATGATCTCTGGTTATCTAGCATTTTTCTTGGTTAGGTTTTAGATTTAAGGTGCCCATAGTGCTAACACAGCAATTATTGTTTTCTCTCCCTGTTTATAGGTGGTACAGGGAGACTAGTTTGACTTAACAGAGCCTAGATAGCTACATAGTCCGTGAATGTCTCCAAAAAGACAATGGTATGCTTGCAAAGATGTAATACAGGCTTGCTTATTTACCCCCCTCCGCTCCCACCCAAATCCACTATTGGCTCTAATGTTTTAGTTTACTTACTTTTGAGGAAATAGTTTTTTTTGTGTAGTATTCTTTTTATAACAGTGGACATAATGTGATATCACATTGCAATTCCTGTAGTCATTTTGCCCACCCTTACTTTTTCTAACTGTAACAGTATAAATTAAGATTGTGCAACATTCTGCACTGAACTGCTTACAGATGATAGTGATTATGTTTATTGTGAAAGATCAAGCAGCCTTTTTAGTATGAATGCTCACTTGGGACGACCTTTTCCCAAGCGGGATGGAAAGAGAAAGCAGCCTTGGGAATCTTGCCAGGCTGCAAGAGTAAACACCTCTGCTCTTCTTTGAGATGTTTCATGGAATGTGTGATATCCGCAAAGCAGAGGGAACTTCAGTAGTGCCCATGCAGCTTGTGTGTGTGTGTGTGTGTTTAAATAGTTTTAATTAAAAAAATGAATAGAAAAAGAAGCGTTATTATTTATGTTGTAAAAAATGCAATTCCCACTGAAAAAGAAAAATAACATTATCATGTTTATTGAACAATTTTTCAGTCTAATTTCACCAGTTAGTAAATGCAAGAGATGCTTAATATCATATTCAACATGTGCACAGAATGAGTAGGCAATAAATTCTATTTAAATTGTGTAACATGAATAATTTAGCCAAAATCTCTCTAAATCTCGTGGCATAAAGCTGCTCTAGTGGCATGGGGGGAGGGGGATTAATGGCTGCCTCACTGCCTGCTAAATCTGCAACCCAGGTTCCATAATGGATGCTGGCCACTCATGGGCTGGCAGAGGAAGGGAAGGAGGGACGAAGGAAGGGATGAGCATCCCAACAACGGCTCTCCTCCCTCAGGGGAGCAGGGAGTGCATGTCTGGTGGACTGGCTGCCACCTGGAGGAATCTGTGTGGTATTGCCAGGGGGACCACAGGAAAGGAAGGGGGGCCCCATGCCTGGATGCCAGGGGTGTCTCCTTGGAAGCATGGCATGCACATCATGTCATTGCACACATGTGGGTCCCAAGGGTGAAAATGGAAGAAAAACCTTCAACCGCAGTGCTGTGATGGCCCAGTATCTTGCGGGTCCTGCATCAATGATTGGATCCCTCTAGTAAGTCCTGTGGCAGAGAACACCATGGAGACAGGTAAGCCCCAGAGAATTCAGATGATGGGGCCAGGGGAACCAATCCTCATGGGGGCCAGTCAGAGGGCAAGAGAATAAGATACTGACTGAAAAACAAAGTCTCATAACTTCAGTTTTTCACCATCACAGAGAGGTGCCAGAGGGATTCATCTTTTTCCTCTAATATACAGTATGGGGCTGCAAAGGACCAGCACTCACAAAAAATATAATAGCGATCCGGACCTTCCTTCTTGATAAATGGATACCAGCTCCAGCTTGCAGTCAAATAGAGAATGACATTTCACACGGAGAAGAAGAACTCACTCCCTCCCATCCTCACCCCCCATGGATAAACACAATAACATATATAATAACATTGTTACATAGTAATTTAAGGTTGGAAAGACGCTAGGTTAGTCTTGTCTTGAGCAGCATTGAGGTTGTCTGGTACAGGAGATGCCCTGGGTTTAAACAGAGCCTAGGGAGAGGCCAGTTATGTTTGGTCTCCGTACCCAGGGTTCTCACCGGACCGAGTTGGCAGGTAGCTAGAGGACCGGACACATCTTCTAATCCTCTTTGGGCATTGCTATGCAATGCCAGGTCGATTAGGAATAAGACCACCATTTTTGTGGACTTGATTTTGACCTGGCTTGCATCACAGAGACCTGGGTGGGTGACAGTACTGGCCCAGTTCTAGAGGCTGCCATCCCTGCCGGGTACTCCGTAGTGCACTACCTGAGGAAAGATCGCAGTGGTGGGGAAGTGGTGTTCGTATTTAGAGGATGCCTGGGCTTCATGGTGCACCCAGTTGGTAACACATGATTATCTGAATGCATCATTGTAAGTGGGGGTTCATGTGCAGGTTGCAGGATTCTCTTCATTTACCCACCACCTGGGTCAGGGGGAGAATTCCTGCAGGAGGTGGTGGACTTCATCATCGACCAGGTATTGGAGTCCTCCAGGTGTTTAATCATGGGGGACTTTAATGCTTGGATCGATGACGAATCCTTGTGTTTGGGTTACGACCTCCTCCAGTTGATGTCTTCACTGGGCCTGACACAAGTTGTTGCTTCTGCAACCAATTAGTACAGCCACACACATGATCTGGTGTTCCAGCTGGGTCTTGGGATTGACAAACTCGAGATAGATCAGGTCTCCTGGTATGATCACTGCACCATGGGATTCATGTTTGGGCCTCCCCCCGAAAGTTCCTCCCCTGTGGAGATGGTCAGCTACCGACTTTTAAGGGATTTGCACCCATAGGGACTATTGGCATTGGCTGACCTATCTAGAGTTGATGCGGCATGTGCGATTGGCACTGGAGAGGAAGTGGCCACCTATAACAGGGTGATTTCTGAAGCTCTGGATGTCATTGCTCCAGTCCGTTTATGACACAGATCCTCTCACTTGAAATCCCCTTGGTTTGATGGGGATCTCAAGGTGATGAAGATCAAGGGTCGGAAGTTGAAACATTGCTGGTGGAAAACCCGGCTGGGGTCCAACAGGCTGGCCCTGCATGCCCACTTCGGTTAGTACTAGGAGGCAATCTCCCATAAGAAGGCAGAATTCCTGTCCAGTGAGATTGCAGCAGGGAAAAATAGACCTTATCAACTTTTTTGGACTGTAGACAGCCTTCTTCATCCTGCCTCTCTACAGCCGAAGAAGACTTTTTCATCCACCTTGTGTGAAGAGTTTGCTCTGTTTTTCTCTGACAGAGTGTTGGCTATCCAGTTGGGGATCCTGTCTGAGAGGCAACAGCCTCACAGTGGTGGGGTCAAGAGGTTCAGAGGCACTCCATCTGTCTGGGAAGAGTTTAGGCCAGTGGAGGTGTCTGAAGTGATTAAGGTGATCTTAGAGCCGAAACACACTTATTGCGAACTGGACCTGGCTCCGACTCATTTCTTAATGGGATGAGCCGAGGCCATTGGCCTAGTGTTCACCAGGATTGCCAGGTGCTCAATGGTGGAGAGGGTGTTCCTGGTGGCTTTGAAAGAAGCACTGGTGAGACCCCTCCTTAAGAAACCTTCCCTCGACCCAGACGTCCTGGCGAATTACCGTCCGATCTCCAACCTGCCTTTTTTGAGCAAGGTTGTCGAGAAATTAGTGACCCAACAGCTCGAGGACTGCCTGCTGTCCTCAGACATCTATGAGCCATTTCAGTTGGGATTTCAAGCCAGACACAGCACAGAAATGGCTCTAGTTAGAGTGCATAATGATCTTCTCAGGGCTAGAGACAGAGGAGACAGGTCAGTTCTCATGCTCCTCGATCTCTCCTCAGCATTTGACACTGTGGATCATGTCATGTTTCTTGATCGGCTCAGAGAGTTTTGTGGACTCACTGGTACTGTCATCATGTGATCTGAGTCCTATTTCTTGGATAGGGTGCAGCAGGTAGTGATGGGGAATTTCTCCTCCTACCCAATGCCTCTTTCTTGTGGAGTACCACAGGGTATGATCTTGTCCCCAATGTCGTTTGCCATGTACATGCTGTCCCTAGGTGAGATCATTCAACAATACAGTGTGAAGTTTCACTGCTATGCAGATGATACCTAGCTGTATCTGTCTTTTGCACCCTGAACACCTGGAGCTGTCGATATGTGTCACAACTGTTTGGCTAAAATCAATGACTGGATGGCTTCCAGCTGGCTGAGACTTAACCCTGATAAGATGAAGGTATTAGTGAGCGAGCCTGGTCATGGGCGTGATGGGTTGCCACCGGGGGCTGACACAGGCTTTGTCCTGGGGTCTGCCCCACTGGTGGCTTCCCCAAGGGTGCAAAATCTAGGCATGATCCTGGACAGTAGACTGACCTTTGAAGATCAGGTGTTGTCTGTTGTTAAAAGTGGTTTCTACCACCTGTGGAACATTGCCAGGATCAAGCCCCTCATTCCGTCCAAGGATCTGCTGACAGTGGTACATGTCTTTGTCACCTCCAAGCTCAACTACTGCAACTCTCTATACTTCGGGGTCTCAGAAGGGACCCTCTGCAGACTGCAGCTAGTGCAGAATATGGCAGCCCAGTTGCTGACGGGCCTTTTGAGGTCCAGTCACGTAACCCCAGTCCTTTTTTTTTCAAATTGAAAATGCTTTACTGTTTTAATAATACCACATATGACAACAAATGTAGTACAACAAGGAAACTGTTAGGATAAAAGAAAAGTAGTACACATCCACTCACTCTCTCGGGGGGGGGGGGGTCCCCCCCATCCGCAACCTCCCCCCCACCCCAGCAGAGTGCACCAGCCCCCTCATAACACAACACAATAGAGGATAATGTAACCAGGATGTAAACTTTAAGAATAGTAGCAATCAATATGAAAGCTAATGAGGTGCCAGGGATAAGATGCTAACTCCTTCATGTATAGGGCAAATAACCTGCCCCACTTCTTGTTGAATAGGGGCATGCGGTTATGCATGGCAGCAATTAGATGCTCTGTTCTTAAGGAGAAAGAGAGTTCATTAAGCCATTCAGTATGGGTGATGGGTGATTGGTCAAGCCAATGCCTCAGTACTAGCTTTTTAACCACTAATGAGATAAGAGCCATATGGTATCTTCTTTTTTTAACCTGAATCTGTGAAAAGTCTCCAATAATGCAGATCTCAGGAGAGAAGAGGCCATGTAGCCCCAAGAAAGGGTCTAGACTATCCTCTATGCTCGTCCACAGAGAAGAGACCTTCTCGCATGACCAAAAGACGTGCAATAAGGTGCCATCTGCTTTACCACACCTGATACAGCAGGGGGAGGGAAGGCAACCCATTCTAGCTATTTTAATAGGGTATAAAACATATTGTTTAGAATATGATATTGAGTAGGCGTAGTCTTGGATCAGGTATTTGTAGAGATTGTTCCATAGTTTAGGCCAGTCAAAGGTGTACTCAGGTATGAGAGACTCCCAAACCTTGGATCCACTTGGGTTAGGTGGGTCAGGTGAAGTCAGTAAACACCGGTAAAGAGCTGAGACCCCATGGGGTTTGAATGCTATATCATGAATCTGTTGCGGAGATCCCCCCAGAATTGAGACTTATGGAACGAGCCCAAATTGTCATATTAACAAATGTCTTATCTGGTAGATCTTAAACGTAACCCCAGTCCTGTGTGCCCTGCACCGGCTGCCTATCAGGTGGAAGGTCCTTTTCAAGGTGGGCTTACTTACCTATAAGGCCCTATATGGCCTGGGTCCTGGCTACCTGTCAGAGCTCCTTACACCAGTGACCTCTGCTCGCTCCCTCCACTCCTCTTCGTGGGGCCTCCTGGATGTTTCCACGGTTCGGCTCCAGACATCTGGTGACCATGCATTTAGCGCTGCGGGGTCAACCCTGTGGAACTCACTTCCACCTACAGTTTGGGAGGCTCACTCGATTGAGGTGTTTAAGCTGAGGCTGAAAGCTCACCTCTTCAGCTAGGCCTTCGAAGCTTGCTGATCTGTGTCTGGACCACCAGTTTGTTTCCTCAGCAATCTGAAGCACACTATAAAAGTGTTATGATAACATACTGAATTTTATTGTATTAATTTTTTATTGTATTTTAACACTTATTTGTATGTATTTATGTTTGTTAGGTGCCCTGAGCCTCAGGGAATGGTTGCATATAAATAAAATTGCCTTGCCTTGTCCACCTCCTGCTTCATAAGCATACTTGAATAAGTATGTTGTACAAACACATTCTAATCTAAAGGGGTTCTCTACCTACTCTACTACCTAGGGTATCCAGTGATTCCCTTGGTAAACAAATTTGTCCTGGTTTATCTTGAAGTCCCGTACTGTCATCATGTCCATTTGGAAACCTCTAGAGATCCATGGCTTTAAGTTACTGTCCTTTAAGGCAAAACAAGTTTAAGGGAAAACTTCATTTGAACTGAGTGCAACCCATGATAAAATAGGTTCTGAACATAAAGTTCAAAACAGAAGAAGGACCTATGGCTGAGTCTTTTTCCAGTTTGTGCTGGTATTTGTGTTCAATCCCAAAGTAGCAGTTTCCAAGTGGCCTTGCTACCTAGAGAATTCTAATGGAGGAAGCCACAATCCCAAAGACTACTTTGGGGACTTAAATATGTTTAGGACCAACAAAGACCTCTCTTGGTCCAGGAAAAAAACAAAATGTTCCAAATATCTGCTCTCAGAATTATACTTCTGCTGTATGACTGCTTATCAAATTATGGACTATATAGTAAGATACATCCCATATCCCAAAATTGGGCCTGATAATATTAATTATGCAATCCTAAAAATGGTCATTAATGTTCTTGCACAACTTCTTGCTGCTACTTTTAATTGTTCACTTTGTCACTGGGTAGTTACCCAGTCTTCAAAATTAGCTACAGTTAGACCAATCCATAAAGCCAGTTCTAAAGATGTCTCAAATTCTTGGCCAATTTCTCTTCTCATACCCCTATCTAAAATATTTGAAATAATAGTCTTTGATCAGTTTACATTGTTTCTCACACAACATAAAGTAATAACAACCACCCAACATGGTTTTCAGGATTCTAAGAGACAGTCTTGGTGAGGTTCACCAGCTGCGTGCAGTGCTATTGATAAATTTGTTTTTGTGGACCTCACCAAGGCTTTCGACTTTGTGGACCACATACTTTTATTAGACACTGTAGATCAAATACATTTTTCTCCAGATGTGACTAAGTGGTTCTCTTGTTATCTAAACTTTAGGACTCAAAGAACAGTAATCTCAGGTTGCATGTCAGATTGTCTTCTGATACAGTGTGGAGTACCCCAGGGTTCAGTTCTGGGATCATTATTGTTTTCTTTATTTCTGAGTTGTGTACCACAATCTTGTAGATCTGCTAAAGTGATCAAATATATAGATCATGCTGTTATTTTTAACACAGGCCCAATGCTTAGAAATGTGGTTTCCAGTGTCCAGGAGGATTTTAGTTCATTTCAGAACTGACCTATTTCCAGGAACTTGGTATTAAATATAAAAAAAAACAAGCTGATGTATTTTTCAGGCCCAAGAAAGGAAAAGGAAGGGAAGAGGGTTCATCCACCACAGACCTGGAGGGTAAAGTTATTGAATGTGTTGAGAACTTAAAGTATCTGGGAGTGGTCTTGGATTCAGCTCTTCTCTTTGAGACGTATGTCTCTTATGTTATCAAGACCATACATCAGAGGCTGGGTTTGTTGTTCAGAATTAGGGACTTTTTAGTCCCAGAATCCTGTAGGTTGCTAGCCCAAAGTCTACTATTCTCAGTACTGGACTATGGGCTACCAATCTACATAGGTACCTGCAAAAAGTTGATTGCTAGGTTACCAGTTATTTTTAATGGTATCTATCATTTTATCTTGAATCTACCTCAATCTGTCCATCATTGCCAGTTATACAGTGAGGCTGGATGTCTAACACTGGAAGATAGGCTTAACTTACGTATGGGCACAATGCTATATAGATCTCATCTAGGATTACATCCTCAAACCCTTGATCTTTTTTTACCACGGCAGAGAACTTTGGGAACCAAGCCTCAGAGCACAGCCATCTTTATAACTCCTCTGTTTAAATTTGCCTTTAGGCCAAGGTCTAATTTATATAAAGCTCCAACATTTTACATTTCAGTTCCAGCTACCATTACTGACTGCCTAAGATAGTGCACCTTTAAAATGAGATTGAAAAAATGGTTGTACTCAAGAAATAATTGCGACGGCCCAGTGGCACTGAGGGTTGAGGCATCAGCCTTACCTCATGCCATGCCAGTGACCTGGGTTCAGGAGTGAGCTCGGGGAACCAGGGGTCAATTGGGAGGAGAGGATTGAGCATCTGTTGGACTGTTCTCCTCTCCTGGGAGGGAGGGGGAACTTGGTTCCATGGGGCTAGTGGCTCCCAATGGAGACTGGGTGCACTGCAGGCAGGGAACATTACTGACAGGGGGAAGACATCGGCGGACGTCCTGCGGGTGGGTGTGGGAGTGGGTAGCCTGTAATGTTGGTGCCTGAACTAAGGCACCGTCTGAAATGGTGATGCATTGTGGGTGACAGCCCGAATGGTGATGGGGAGGGTAGGGCAACTGGATGTGGTGGGGTGGGTTACTGCAGCGACAGGATGTTGCTATATGTACACGCGTGTGGGGGGGGAGTGAGCATGGGCTGGGAGGGGGCAGAGGGGATGTAGGGGGTGGCACTGCAGTCAGCTGCTGAGCTGCACCGTGGTATCAGGGGTTGGCATTCGGTTGCGGTGTGGGAGGAACTGGGTTCGAGTCTGGGTCCGGGTGCTACTGCAATTTTTTTTGTGCCTGGCCCGAAACTTGTGTTTTTTTGCTTTTAACCCCTGACATGCAGCCCCCTGGACTTGAGAATCCTTTAGTGGGGGGGTGCAGGGGCAAAGCACCCTGTATGGGGGGGGTGCTAAGTCCCCGTTGCTGTTCTTCCATGCTCCGAGGATGTCAGGGAGGTGAAAATATTTCCACTGCCCTGATGTCGTCATAACGTGGCTCGCCATTTGGCAGTCGCCATTATCACATAGAACCATGGGAGTACACCCACCTCATGCTGGACATCATTGCATGTTTGTGTCTCTGGGGGGGAGCAAGAACAAGGAAAAAGCCCCGGCAACTTCAAGGATGACAGTGGGCTTCCAGGAGACCTCACACCCAATGCCGGTCTTGGTCCATCAAAGGATCCCCGATTCTTCCTCCTCCTCTCAGCCTGGCAGCTGGATTTGGAAGCGCATCTGTAAGTGCCGGTGGCCCCACCTCCAGGGGGTACAAGCTGGGGTGGAGGGTTGATGCCGGGGGTCTGGGAGTAGGAGACTAGCTCCGGAGGGGGATCTGAGTCAGGAGGGGTCTTGGGCAGGGTGGAATGTGTCGTTCTGGCAGGCTGCTCCCAAGGAAGATCACAGATGATGGTGACCGGAGGGAAAAAGAGTTTTAAAAAAAAGAAAGAATTGCACATGTTAATGAAGTTTTTTTATTTGTGTATTTTGTGCTTATTGTCTTTGTCTTTTTATGTACTTGTCACATGTGAAAACTGGAAGTTTCTGCTTATCTGCTAACAAGTATAAGCAATATATGACATGAAAAATAATATAAAATGAAACAGACAGTGTTGGGGAGTAACTAAAAAAATATGTATATATTACATATTGTATATTATAAGGGAGAGGGACATGTGGGGAGTGGTGCAATGCACTGGCTGTGGGGCAGAAGTTTTCCGGGAGACATTCTGGAAACTGTGTTGCCATCCTATTTGCAAGCAGCTGTCAGCTCTGAGGGAGGAGATTGCCCACCTCCAGGCTAAGCTGGCAAGGACTAAGGAGGCCTCCCCCACCCAAAGAGCACCACTGCCACAACCACTGCCTCAGAGGTTGCCAAGTATGAAGAGTAGTTCGACCACAGTGGGTTCTGGGAGGGTGCGGGTGGTGGAACAGAGGCGAAGCCCCCTAGTTGTACCTCTACACAAATCATATGCCAGTCTGGCAGAGCAAGGTTCCTCTATGATGGCACCCTCAGTGGAGACCAAGAAGAATGCCGAGGACATCCACAAGGGAGACCCACAAAAGAGTGGCAAGGGACACCACAGGGGAAGGAAACAGCTTCTGATAGGGGACTCAATTGTTAGGGGGTTAGAACTGGGGAAGGGAGAGGAGATGGAAGTAGGGTGCCTGCCTGGTGCCATGGCTTGTAGGTACAAGAAGCGAATCCTCACGATTGCAGAAGCAGCATCACAAGAGAGAAAACTAGATATCACTGTCCACCTTGAGACAAATGACCTAGCTAGGCATGGAATCAGTGCAGTGCAGGATGAATTTGTGGAATTGAGGAGGGGCCTCAGACAGGTAGCAAGCACGGTTACCTTCTCAGAGGTGCTGCCAGTCCATGGCAGGGGTGAGGCTAGGGTACTACACACCATGCAGTTTAATGAATGGTTGCAAAACTGGTGCAGAGCACAGGGCTTTGGCTTCACTGGGGACTGGGGGTACACCTGGAGAGATGAAGGTCTATACTGGCACGATGGTCTGCATCTGTTCATGAAGGGAACCAAGCTCCTAAGTGACAGGTTTAAATGCTTCCTTGGCAAGCTTTTAAACTAGCCAAGGGGGAGGTACTGATAAGAGGCACGAAATTTCAAGCCTCCTCCCACAAAACATGGCAGGTAGTAAGGTAAACACTGAGGTACAGAGCTCAACAGAGGGCAGGACAGGGGTAAATGGAAAACTAGATAAGGGCAATAAGAGCAGGGATGGGGGAAAAAAGGATAAAGCCAACATTAAATGGAGGGCAATGAGTACCAATGCCCGTAGTCTGGGAAACAATCTTCCTGAGCTAGTAGCCCTGATGGAAGATGAAAAATTGGATATTGTGGCAGTCATGGAAACATGGTACACGGAGAACCATGACTGGGATGCCAACATACTGGGGTACACAGTCTACAGAAGGGACAGGGAGGGTAAAAGAGGAGGTGGAGTAGCTCTCTACATTAGGGAAGGGATCAAAGCTACAGAACTAAAAAGTAAAGGGGAAGGACAAGAGGCACTCTGGGTCACCTTGGAGACAGGGAATGACATCCCAATCTGCACAGGGGTTGTATACAGACCCCCGTCTCAAGGGGAGGAAACGGACAAGAAAATGATAGAGGACATTCTCAAAATGGCTGAAAAAGGGGAGATACTGTTGATGGGGGACCTGAATATGCCAGATGTTAACTGGATGACAGGTACTGCAGCCACATCCAAGAGCAAGGTCATTCTCGATGCCCTGCAGTGGGCAGGCCTTAGACAGCTAGTGTTGGAACCCACTTGGGAGGGAGCAATACTAGACCTGATACTCTCAAAAGGAGAGAGGATCACAAATTTAGAAGTCAGTAGACATCTGGGAACAAGTGACCACTGCACAGTGTGCTTCATAATAAGCACAACCATGGAGACAAGCCATACAAAAACAAGTATACTGGACTTTAGAAGGGCCAACTTTGGCAAAATGGGTGAATACCTGAGGAATGCACTAGCAAATGGCTAAAAAGGAGGGGTTGAAGAACAATGAAGAAAAATCAAAACTGCTATCATAGAGGCAACAAGCCTTTGTGTGAAACAAATAAAGAAAACAAAGCGGAGTAAAAAACCACTATGGTTCTCAAAAGAGGTGGCAGGGAAGGTTAAGGAGAAAAAGGCTGCATTCAAAAAGTATAAGGAATCACAGAAGGAGCACGACAGGGAACTGTATCAATTAAAGCAGAAAGAAGTGGGGAAGGCAGTCAGAATAGCAAAGGCCCAAACCAAGGAAAAAATAGCCAACTCAGTTAAGAAGGGGGATAAAACTTTTTATAGGTACATTAGAGAGCATAGAAAGGTTAAGGGAGGAATAGTGAAGATTAATAAAGGAGAGGAGAGGTGGGCAGAGGGAGACAGTGAGAAGGCAGAGGTACTGAATGAATACTTTTGCTCAGTATTCACAAAGAAGATGAGGAGGAGTTACCTAAACCAGACAATAGAAGCACTCTGGGTAGGGGGGTTGACACCAGTCCATTTACAGAAGAAAGAGTCCTGAAAGAACTCCTAAAACTCAAGGTGGACAAAGCAATGGAGCCTGACGTGATTCACCCCAGAATCCTAAAAGAACTAAGGGAGGACCTAGTGACACCACTGACCACACTTTTTAACAAATCATGGGAGGATGGGGTGGTACCCGAGGACTGGAGGAGGGCAGATGTGATTCCCCTTCACAAAAGTGGGAGCAAAGCAGAAGCAGGAAACTACAGACCTGTAGGTTTGACCTCAGTGGCAGGGAAAATGATGGAATCACTTCTGAAAGAAAGAATTGTTGAGTACCTAGAGGCCAGGGGGCACAGGACCGAAAGCTGCATGGATTTACAGCAGGAAGGTCATGTCAGATGAATCTAATTGATTTCTTTGACTGGGTGACCAAAGTAATAGACCAGGGAGGAGCTGTGGATATTTCCTACCTAGACTTTAGCAAGATATTTGATACAGTACCGCACAAAAGACTAATAATCAAGTTAGCCAGCCTGGGAGTGGGTTCCAGGGTGGTAGCCTGGGTAGCAAACTGGCTGCACAACAGGACACAGAAGGTAATAGTGAATGGACCACATTCCGAAGAAAGGGGGGTTACTAGTGGAGTACCTCAGGGCTCAGTACTGTGTCCAGTCCTCTTTAACATCTTTATAGCTGACATTGCAGAGGGTCTGGAGGAAAAGTATGCTCTTTACAGATGACACAAGATCTGTAACAGAGTTGATACACAAGGGGAGTAGAAAGGATGAGAAGGGACTTGGCAAGGTTGGAGGAATGGTCAGACATATGGCAGCTTAGATTCAATGCAAAGAAGTGCAAAGTAATGCACCTGAGAAACAAAAACCCAGGAGAAGAGTACACAATAGCAGGGGAGGTACTAACAACAACAAAAATGGAAAGGGACTTGGGGGTAGTCATATCAGATGACCTAAAGGTAGGTAAGCAATATGAGAAGTCAGTAAGGAGAGCCAGGGGGATACTGAGATGCATAGGACAGGGCATCACAAGTAGAAAAAGGGAAGTGGTTATCCCTCTGTACAGACAGTTGGTGAGACCCCATCTGGAATACTGTGTGCAGTTTTGGAGACCCCATCTATGCAAGGACATAGACAGGATGGAAGCAGTCCAGAGGAGGGCAACTAAAATGGTGCAGGGTCTGCATCAGAAACCATATGAAGAGAGACTGAGAGAGCTTAATATGCATACCCTTGATTATAGGAGGGACAGGGGGGACATGATAGAAACTTTTAAGTACCTCAAGGGAAACAACAAAGTCCAGGAGGGTAGCATTTTTCAGAAAAAGAGATATGTAAGAACAAGGGGGCACAATTTAAAGATAGAGGGGGGGATGGCTCAGGGGTAATGTGAGGAATTTTTTTTTCATGGAGAGAGTGGTGGATGCACAGAACCGCCTTCCTGGGGAGGTTGTTGGGTCTAAAACAGAGGAGGAATTCAAACATGCATGGGACAGACATAAGGCAAGTGTAGTGGGGGGTTGCAGGAAGTAGGCTGTTGGTTAACTAGAATCTGCAGCTTATTCAATAGGAAGGGAAATGGGCAGACTGGGTGGGCCAAGTGGTCCTTATCTGCCATCAAAGTCTATGTTTCTAACTATTTGTAACTAATTACTGTAATATCATTACTTTTTAGTAACTTGTAAAAGTAACAAATCACTTACAAGAATACGTAATAAGTAATTGCAATAACATTTATTTTTTTTCCCTAAAAGTAACTAGTTATTGTATTATATTGTACCATTCTGTCATCTCTTCCTCCCATGAACTCCTCCTGTGTAGGCTCTTTCCCCTGCTCACTTCCCATTTTCATGTGCAGCATTTATTCCTCCTGCAAAATTAACCCTGGCTTTTGTCCTGCCACCCTCTCAACCATTTCCTCCCTTTTAGCTTCAGATCAGTTCTTAGACCTTGAGGAATTAAATGTTCTCCTCCTTGGCAAAAAAATGCCATTCACCAAATTCAGTCCCTCAGTCTCACGCAGCTCTTTACCAAGCCAACCCATCTCAACTCCCACTCTACAAATCACTCCATTATTGACTGGATCCACACCTCACACCCCTACTGCATTATTTCTGCTGGGGCACCCTGTTGGATGCGTTTCAATGACCACTGCATGGCCTACTGCATTTGTACGATCACCACACTAGAGCCCCTCCAAAATGTGTCTGATCTAGGTTACTCAAGTCTCTAAACCTTGCTTCCCAGCTAGATGATCTTTGGGCCACTGACAGGCCAGCACTTTAATCACCTTTTAATAAAGATGTTTCTCTAATCTCTTTCATTGTAACATTCATTGCAATATGGGACAAACGTGCTACTCTCACAAGGTCACTTGTCCATGGATACCACCTTTCCTGGATCTCTGCAGAGGTCAGTGACTGCTCGATACACATGATTGTGCCTGGTAACTCCACAAAGCCTTGGGCTCTCCTGGGGACTTGTTGAGATACAAATCCTAGGTAATACCAGCACTAAGCCCACCAGAGAGATTTAATCAATGTATGTTTTGCCTACAAACTTCAGAATAAACTTTTGAAAATAACCTGATATGTTCTAAAAGGTTATTCACTCCCTTGCCAATTCCCACCACTCTGTCTACCTCCCTCACCCTCTAACAAGGAAATGTACCTATAACTGACTTGTCAACCCACCCTCAACTCCAGTATCATTCTCCTTCTCCTAAGTCTCCTTTAAAACCTCAGGGCCTTCCTCTCTCTCTCTTAATCCCACTAAAGGGTGCAGCCCTGAGGGATTGGATACTGATCTCTAATCTCTCTGCATCAGCCATCGCTGCCTCTCTTGCTTCCCTCTTCAATCTTTCTTTCCTACTTGGCTTCCAAAAACACCATTGCACCATCTCCTCCCTTCTCTGGCTCACTGACTCCATGTGAAAAGGAATGGACCAGGGCCTGTTCACTGTAAGCATTTTCATAGACTTAGTAAAGGCCTTCAGTACTGTGACCCACCCCCTTCTCTTGGATATGTTAGCTGCTGTGGGCCTATCCAACTTGTTTGTTTGGTTCTATTCCTATCTCTCAAGCTGGCTCCAGTCAATCCAGGTTGGTGATGCCTAGCCACCCCCAGGTTGATAATGCCCTATCAGGCCCCCTGCCATCAAGTCTGGTGTCCCCTAGAGCTCTATTATTGGCCCAGTCCTTTTCTCCATCTTCTTAAATGACCTCTTCTCCACCTGTGTCTCCTCACATATCCACATGATACTAATAACATAGTTTAATTTGCTGCATGTGCTTCAGTTCCTGAGCTGGAATTTCACTCCAGCATGACTTTGACAACAGCCAGTGCCAATTCTGCTCAAACCAGCTCTCACTAAATGCCAAAAAGACTGTCTTCCTGACTTTTTGCACAAGACAGAGACTAGCCAGGCTGCAACAGAAACCTGTCTTCAAGATTATGGATGAAAAACTGCTTGAAGAGGTAACCCACTTCAAGTATTCAAGGATCTGGCTGAACCAGAACCTCAACTTTTCCACCCACATTAATACCATGCATAAGAAACTTTGCCCTAAGCTTGGAGTGCTATACCTCACCAAATCCTACCTTCCTCACCTGCTCTACAGTGAGATCTTTCTCAAGATGATCTTGCCGATGCTCGACTATGTGGATGTAGTCTACAGTACTGCCCCAATGTCTACACTTGCCAGGCTGATCCCTCTTTTTCATTGTTTTTGCAGCTTCATCCTTACTGCTCCTTCTCTCACCCATCATTGCTTTCTCCATGCAGATCTCTCTCCCCCCACCCAAGAGGTTCAGTGCCTCTCACGCTGTTCCTCTTTCCAGGCCAAACACTGACTTGTCACTGTTCTCACTTATCTCTCCTCTTTCCTTTTCCCTGCCATTCCATCCTCCTACTCCCTCTGAGCATCCAATGCTTGTTCCTTTCATATCCCTCACTGTAAATCTGTAGCAGGCCAGTCTGCTTTCTCTATCTGCTTTTCAACACTGTGGAACAACCTCCCTCTCCCCATCCATTTCTCATTGTCTCTGCACTCTCTCAAACCACTCTTCATGGCACATTTCTCAAAAGCATGCACCTGCAGCTAGATATCTTCATCATCTCTCCGGATTACATCAATCCATGCCCAATGAACCTCCTCTCCATTTATACAATTGCATTGCCTTACACTCAGTGTACTCTGTCATTTGAATTTTATGCCACCACAGTTCTGTTACAAATATCTTGCCACACATAGACTGCACATTCCCCTAACGCTCATCTTTGCTACCCCTGCAACCTTTTGTACGTTGTGCACATTGTACAATTGTACATTGTTTTTTTCTTTTTCTGGAATTAATTACTTGTACTTTGCTTTCATTGTTCATGCACATGCATGCATTGTTGGCACTCTATATGCTATTGCTGTATCAGTCCCTGCTATATCCCCTCCCCAGTGTCACACCTGGAAACAAGCTCCATCTGACTGAATCACTGGGATTTGGCAGTTTTCTATGTTCTGCTCTCTGGTGTTTGACATATTGTTGCTAGTTTAAATTAAACTACATTTAGCCGTCCCGGAGGTGCAGAGGGCTGAGGCGCTGGATGCCTTACCTCCTGCTGTGCCAGCGACCCAGGTTTAGGAATGACCTTGGGTCATCAGGGGCCAGCATGGAGGAGAGGGAGTGGGATTGAGCAACCAAAAGGCAGTTCTCCCCTCCCGGGGTGGTTGCCCACCATTCCCGTAGTTCTGCTCCCATCGGGTGGAGGTCTGATGGGATGCGTAAGTGGGAGGGGGCAGCAGTGATTGCCATGGGTGGGGTGGAAGGGGCCGAGCCAGTACCCAGTGTGCATGCACACCTCCATGTACACACACATGCATGTCTGCCGGGGTCCCAGGCCAGGGAGAAAACTGGGCGGAAAGCACAAAAAAAAATCTGAATAAAAAACATTAAACTACTTTTGGTTAGTTAATCAACATTGCTGCTCATTAAGAGGCTTTCACCATCATGCAGTGAGGTCTTTGCTTTCTTATCAAGTGCACCTAATGTTGTTTTCTCTGTGCCTATTCCAGTCACCAGAATTTAAATGAATAAATAAATATAAATGTTAGTCATTATTGGGATCAGTTGTCCTTCCACAGTTGTATTCTTCCATTCTTTACCAGCACTATGCATAAGTAAGACAAATCCAGGGTGTAACTTCATCTGGTATTCCAATTTTGCTCCAGCAGAATTTCTTTTTCAAAAGTAAAACACATATTTATATCTGCAGAAGACACATCATGAAAAGTTTTATAAAGTAACATTAAAATTAGCATGCATTATTAATACAGTTCCTTATTCCTTTTTATTCAAAATAATATGTACAGTAACTGCCACTATTACAAATATGTCAGAGGAACTAGTAACTGTAGCATATTCATTTTTAAAAGTAACTTCCCCAACACTCATAGCAGAATCCAAAAGAGGTTTGATAATTCAAGTCATGGTTATCACCAATCCTTTCTTGAATACGTTATGTTAAAAAAGCTTTACTGTTCAGCATGGCACCGTTACAGCTTACAGAATAACAAATACAAAAAGACATAAAGGGGAGGTAGTATAGCGCAGTGGTTTAAGGCTCTGAGCTGCAAATCTGGTAACATCCGGCAGACCCGACCTGGGTTTGAATCCCACAGCTTCCACTTGCATACTGTGTGACCCTGAGCAAGTCACTTAACTTCCCTGTGTTCCCAGGCCGCTCCTGTAAAAAGCTTTCAGCTTAGTGTGCTACTCCTCATTAAACAACTAAATATATAATAAAAAATGTATAAAGTTAAAAAGGCACATGGTTTACTCTTCCTGATTTCTCTTAGAGTATAGAAAAAATTAGCTACATTGTTGATAGTGACATGATCTTCTACCACAAAAAGAAAATTCAATGTTTTTTCCGGAACCTCAGTTTGGGCTGAAGAAATGCTACCAATCCAGATTTTACAAGCACTGAGATACCAAGAATATTTCAAAACAACATGCTCCAGGTTTTCAGGACCTCCCACTCGGCAAGCACAGACAGATTCTGTAGCTTTCGGGATTTTAGCAAATCTTGCATAGAAGATGTTGCTAGGAAATGTTTCTAATTTGTAAGACATACAGTATACATATTTCTTTTTTTATTCTCCAAGATAATATCTAAGTGGCATCTGAAACCAAAGTCGGCTTTGTTGTTCACATGCCAAAGAGAAAATTTAGAGTTCAAAACAGCCTCTATATCCAAAGCCTGGTTACGTAAACAAATTCTGTTCTTAATGAATTGTTTGTATTTTAAGATGATTGTGATGTCATTCAAGTAGTAATTTAAGAAATAAGGTAGATGGTAACATTTTAATAAGCCATACACATAAGAAAGCCATGGAGACTTCTGGCACCCTAAGTGGTACTACATGATTTTTTTCCTCTGATCAGTTATATAAACTCTGGTACACTTAATGCAGTAAACTAGAATATGTGCATCTGACAAGGTTGTATAACTGTCCAGGCCCAATTCAGCTCTAAGACAGAAAGCAGGAAGGGATTTATTAAGTCCAAATGAGGACCTGATAAGCTGTAAAGCTAATTTTTCACAATCTGAGATCAAATATGGAGCCCAGGTTTCTGAACCAAATAACATATGTGGATTAAGTTTAGCAGAGATAGCTTGAATTAGAGGGCTGTTGGAATGTCCCCCATATTTAAAGTTAAACTTTTTTAAATCCACAGTAGTTTTTTTTTTTTTTTTGCTCTTCTTATAGCATTATTAATATGAGTACACCACGATCCTTTGTGTGAAAAATGTATTCCAAGATAAAGATAATTTTTAACAGTCTGCAGGATAGACCTTTTCCAAATGCCATCTGCCTCTACCAAGAAGATTTCCTCTGTTAAAGATCATAATTTTGCTTTTTTGTTTATTAACAGAAAAATGTAAGTTGTAAGCCTCATTAGCTAAACAATCTAACTTGTTCTGGAGTCTGGACTGTGAGAGAGAGAGACCAAGAGTAAATCATCAACATAATCCAGGATAGGGACTGAAATTGAACCAGTCACAGGAGAGTCAGATGGGATACCCTTAAATGCCAAAAGCAGATTGTCAAGATAAATATTAAATAAGGAAGGGGCCAGAGGGCAACACCCCTGCTGATTGGAAACCTGTCTGAAGCATTCCCCACCCTGGGTCCAGCCTGACCCTAGCCCACATATCCATATACAAATTAGAGATCAGGGAACTTAGAAAGTAGTCAATGCCTTTTTCCAACATCATAATCTGCCATAGTTTGCCTCTATTAATGGAATAAAAGGTGGAAGAGAAGTCTATGAAGGCTGCATACAATTTTTGACCACATAACCGGCAATATTTTTCCCATCAATGGCACAAGATAAAACAGTTATCTAAAATAGAACAGTTTGCCTTAAAACCAAATTGTAAGGGGGAAGAGACAGCCTATTCTTTCAATCTCCTTATGTAGACATATGAGGACAATCTTGGAAAAAGTTTTCCCTGAGATATCTAAGAAACTAATTGGATGATACATTTTAGGATCAGTTTTGTTGCCTTTCTCAAAGATTGGCATAATCAGGGCTCCTTTCCAACAGTAAGGAATCGTGCCTTCGCTCAAACATTTGTTGAAAAAAGTACAAAAATATGTGCCCTGTCCATAACAATGGTACTTGTAAAAAGACCTCTGTGGGATTAAATCTGGACCAGGTGCTTTTTCACACTTCAAGGAAGAAATAACTTCTAAGACTGTGAAAAAAGAGAAGGGAGTATTTGGATAATAAATAGTGAAAGCAGCAACAAATTCAAAATTAGCATCAAAGAACAATGAGGAAAAGTAACTTACCCATGTTTGAGAGGAAATAAAGGTATCTATTGTTTGAGACATATTAGAGGTACCATTTGCAACCATAAAAGATTTGGAGTTCTTTCCAGCAATAACATTTAGCATAATATCCCATTTCTTGTTTTAGAATTCAGAGAGATCTTAAATTCTTTTTTCTCATAGTTCAAAAACCTACAATTTGCTCTGGACAGATTGGCTTTAGTTTCTTTTACCACTGCTAGTAATTTGGCTTTTTCCTGACAGCAAGCTTGATCAAACCATCCTGGAGCCCCTTTTTGGGGGGGAGGGGATTGTAGGTATTAAACAGCATTTTTCATAGGATGACAAACAGATTTTCCAAAAAAATTATAAAAAAACCCAGAGGAAACGAATCCCAATTAAAATAGGACCAGACCTGGAAAAAGCAGACAATAATTGGAGTTACTTGGACTGAAGTTTGTTAAGTCCACTTGACTCTCCTTCTGTACCTAATCTCCAACCCTACAGAAAGATTATCAGATAAAACAACCCTAGGAGATGGAGATAGGAGGGGGGCTGTCTGTCCAGCGGAGTGCCAGAGAAAAATGATCACTTTCCGGTCTGCTGAGGATCTTCAGGGAAGACTAGGCCTCTAAGAGCCCATCCCAGAGAGCAAAATCATTAGTCAAAGCTCCAGTGGAAGCCAAATATGTTTAATGGCCTTCAGTATCTCCAGGAAGTCAGCCATTCAGAGGGTAGAAATTATATTCCTGCATGGAGCCAATAAGGCCATGTCCAGCTGTATTGGTCTTAAGGTCATTAGCAGTCCTATTTGTTATAAAAATTTATATTGCATAGTGGCTCCAAGGCTGAATTATCCAGCAGCCCATCAAAGGACCCAATCATGGTATTAAAGTCCCCCACTAATAAGATAGGGGTATCTAAAAATTTAGAGTATAACCCTTCCACAAAATCTCTAAAGGTAGCCCAAGGATCTTTTACAGCAAATTTTAATGAGATGGGGGGATATACAAGTTCAAAAGCAAGAAATTCAAGCTTGTAAATGTTATCTGGAGTACTGCGTGCAAATCTGGAGACCCCATCTCCGCAAAGACATAGACAGAGTGGAGGCTGTTCAGAGGAGGGCAACCAAAATGGTACAAGGTCTGCACCAGAAGACATACAAGGAGAGATTAAAGCAGCTTAATATGTATACCCTTGAGGAAAGGAAGGAGACAGGGGGGACATGATAGAAACTTTCAAGTATCTCAAGGGAATTAACAAGGTACAAGAGGGCACAATTTGAAGATAGAGGAGGACGGATCAGAGATAATGTTAGAAAGTATTTTTTCACAGAGAGAGTTGTGGATGCATGGAACAGCCTTCCTGGGGAGGTTATGGAGTCAGGAACAGTGGTAGAATTCAAGAATGCATGGGACAGGCATAAGGTAATTCTAGTGGGGGGCAGGAGGAAGTAAGCTGTTGATTAACTAGAATCTGCAGCTTATCCATCAGGTAGGGAAATGGGCAGACTGGGTGGGCCAAGCGGTCCTTATCTGCCATCAAATTCTATGTTTCTATGTTTATTAGGAGAGTCAAGCAGAAATCTATAAAAGTTACTAATGTAGCTGAGAGAGAACCACATATCTTCGCCAGGGACACTAGACCACCTGATACCCTTCCAGATCTGTTGGAAAAACTCAAAGTTGTTTAAGGAGATTTCAGACTCCTTAAGATGCCATGTTTCCTGAAAACATATTATCAGGTGTGAAGAAACAAAAGACAACCAGTCCTGGTCAGACTATTTGGCGCAGATTACTGCAATATTCCAGGACAGAACTTGACAAGTTGATAACAGTGGGGCCAAGGCCAGGGGGAAAACATTTCCCCCTTTGTCATCAGAGTGAACCTCTGGTAGTCACTGATATTGAACTAGGCTATGAGGTCTATTCGGGGCACTTTCTGTAACCCTCACGTGATCTGACTCATACTGTGTCTTATGACAGATGTCAGAGTCACATAGAAAGCTAGGAAATATAGAATAATGCACGGGGAAGTGTGTATAACATGGTTCTATGACATAAGGGTGATCGCCAAAAGGCAATCATCCTTATGGTGAATGTACATCACCGAAATTCAATTTCGGTGATGTACAACCTCAGCGACAGAGAAAATGGAGCAAGGAATAGTCATTTTACTTTTATGCTGGGGGCTACTCCCCCAACCCCCCCTACTTTTAGATTCTCAACTCCAGGGGGGTGCATGTCAGGGGGGGTGCAACAGTGCAAAAACAAATTTCAGCTACTTGGGCCAGGCACAACAAAACATACCTGCACCTGGACCTGAAACCTGCATCCCAACCACACCAGGCCAGCACCCACCCCACCATGCCACGGAGCCAACTCACTAGTGGACTGCAGCACCACCCCTTACAAACCCTCCGCCCCTAGCTCAGTGTGCTCACTCCCCCCCCATGTGTGTACATATAGCAACATCCCATCACCATTCATGAACCCTCCCTATCCGGTCACCCTCCCTAATCCCTTACCATCTGGGTATGCACCGCAAGTTGGTCCCCGTTTTGGTAGGCACCCACTTGTGGTGTGCCCCACTCACAGGATAACATATAACATATAGAATAAGGTATGGGGTGGTGTGAGTAATGAGAAGTTTACACACACACACACACACACACACACCCCGAGGTGTTAAATGCTACCTAAACCCCAAGAGTGAAGCTCAAGGGTTTATAAAGCATCTAACACTGAGGGTGTTTATAAACTTCGAGTTCACACACACCACCCCATATTTTATTTTATATAATTGCCGGGTTTTCCTTTTTCGCCACAGCAGTTATATACAATAAAGAGATGTGCCTGGCAGCTGCCACCACCATCCGGTTGGGTTACAGCGCATGGTCAGCCATATTCATTTATTTGAGAAGTTTTTTTAGTAGGCAGCAGTGAAATTATGCTTTCCCCCCCCCCAAAAAAAGCGATTTTCTATCACTTACCACCGAGTCTGAGTGGCGGTTTGTCCAGGAGAAAGAGAAGGCAGCCACTGGTGAATGGTCAGAAGTGGAGAGCTGTGGCGTGCACATGCAGAGAGTGAGGGGAAACTGTACACGTTTGCCGTAATAAACATGACTTTATTATGGAAAAATATGCCACAGTTTCCCTATGGGAAAAAAGGAAGCCCATTAATTATAAGGATTTTATGCACTCCCAAGGTGTGTAATGCCCCTTCACCTTCAGGGTTTATCAGGGCATCACACACCAAGGATGTGCATAAAATCGAAGTTTAAGCACTTCCCCATATTTTATATTTTATATTTACTGGTTCTTTGGGCTATGCATTTTTTATTCTGTTGGAAGCAGTTTTCAGTAATCCTAAAGGTCGCACCCATACATCTTCAGCTCCCTGACTGCTGTTCTTTTCTCCAGAAAGTATGGCATTGTGCACAACTCAGTACCATTAAAGTCAATGTGAACTGTAAAAAAAAAAACAATTTAATTTCAGGAACAGCCACTCTGTATGAGCAGCTTCAGTAGTGCTGGCTCCGTGGCTTAATTCACCACGTGCTCGCTCCTCAGTGATCAGCCGTTTCCAGAAGCACATGAAACGGCTCTCAATTTAAATACCTAAATCAGAGCTCCTTTTTAAGAAATTACACTTCCCTTTTAAAAAAAAGAAACACAGTTTATCTGCTTGCCTTGATCTATTTGATCCGCTCAGCCAGAACAACTTCCTGAAATGAAAAACCGGAAGTGTTCATCTGGCTATTTGTAACTTCAATGCAGTTTCAGTACACCACGGTTTTAGTTGAGGAAAACTCGGTCCTTCATGCTGGTGTTTTTTCTGTGGCAGAGCAAGCAAACTGCCAGCATGAGAACAGACAGTGGTAAAGCTGTCTAGATAGCATGGAAGCTCCTTTGAGAATCTTTCTCAAAGATGGTTAACAGAACTCTGTTATTTATGGTCCGTTATTCACACGTGTGAATAATGGAGTTTGTGAGATTCTTCCGATGGTTGATTATTGACACTCACCAGAAAATATCTACATATGTACCCGTAGTATACAAAATATGGAATGTGTCCAGTACCCTGTATGCAATTAAATAAGATTTAAATAAAATATTCACCTGGGCACCATTATGATTTTCCCTTCTTGTGGTCCTAATGATGCTGCCATAGCCCAAAGATATCTGAAAATGGTTGTCAAAAATGAGCTCAGAGATTGTTAGTATGCTGTCTGTTTCACCCCTGAATTTTTTAAGCCAAAATATACACAGAGAGATAGGTTCAGAATGCATAGAGATACTGCAGGTGTATGAGAGGGATCTTATCTGTTTATATAAGTTACAGTTAGGTACTATCTATCCAAGAAGTAACTGTTATTCCGAAGATAGTTGGCAATTCTGTGATTGACACAGGTAATAAGGACACATTCCCTTCCTGTCTCATCCTTTGTGAGTTGAGCCTGAACAATATCAGTTACATCAAGCTGAACACCCATCTTAGAGGAAAAGAGCACCACAATATTTCCCAGGAGGTTATCCCCATTTGTTAGCTTGTCATAACCATAAAGCGTTAGCAAACCAAACTCCTGAACTAGGGAAAATGAAGTCAGAGAATGAGGGCTTTCATTATTTTTACCTGAGCACTTAGAGAAAGCCACATTTTCCTTTCCATCAGGGTCAGTCATGCCACTCTGTGGAATTTTACAAATACACTTAGGTGGCTCATTTATAAACTGATCTGACAGACACAGGTTCTGTACTAGTAACCTTCCTTTTCAAAGCCTGGCAAACCCCCTTTACAGCTATATTTTCTATGTCAGTAACTTGCACTTTTAGAGCCACAGCACAATTTTGATTCCCACCCTCTACAGGCATAGTGTGTTTTCTACCTCCTTTATTTCCTGACATCATTTTTGATACCCTGGGAGACATCCCATTCCTAGAACTGACCATTTCTACCTGGAAATTATTTTCCTTAGAAGTAGTGCATTGCTGGGCAAGCACAGAATTATTCTCCTTTCTACCCCTTTTCCCTTTCTTTTTCCTTTTTAGTAAATGCTTTCTAGTAACAGTATTATTAGAATAAGAGTCCATCAGTATAATGGAACTAATATCAGGTCTTTCACCGGCATCCAAATTACCTTCTGTGTGAACAACACTTAAATCAGAAGTGTTGTAGCCTAAGGTATGACCTTGTTGAAATAATCTAACTACGTCATCCATCCTAGCCCCATTTATTGCCAAGGCCTCTCTAACTGTATCTGGTTCTCTACAGATGAATACTAACTGTTCCATTATCATAAGACTAGCTGATAGGGATTGGACATAATCTTAATAATGTCTTCACTAAGATATAATGGACAATAAGGAAGGGAATCAATTTTGTGATCCAGAGAAAGGCCTGATTTATCAATCTCCAGGGAGGTAATATCATTGAAAACATTATCATTAGTGCTGCTTCCACTTATGCTTTGAGAGGCAAGAAAAGACCCTATCACTGAATGTGGCTGTTGAGACCTTTCTAATTTTTTAGGCCCATGATAGTATTCTGCAGCTCAGAAATCACCTCAGACATAATTACATTTAGGCTCTCAGGTTTAGTTTGCCTTTTGATTCATAAGGGGTGAGGGCTCTGGAAGTTGCAAAAAGCTATTAAATGAGCAACCCAACTGTTTGGGGGTGCACTAACTCTCTTATCCTGTGACTGGGGAGGAGTCATAGCAGTGCAAAATTGTGATGGAGTAGGAGAATTTAAATTAGCATTTATATTATCAAAATTCTCTAGCACCCTAGAAGCCACAAGGGACTCAGAAGAAGTCATTAAATTACAATTAGGAGTAGAAGTCTGGAGCTTGAATTAATCTTATTTTGCTCTGAACGTAATAAATTCTGCGAATGCACTGTAATTCATTGATCATTTTCAGATGGTCCATAATCTTGGGTTGGGAGGAACTGACCGAGTTGCTGGTTTTCTTTTTTTTTTAATTAAATGTACTCTATTTCCTTTTTCTTTTTTTTTCCATATCCAAGTCAATGTGAAGCAGTCTTACATATAGTTCCCATGAACAGCACAGATCAGAAGGACTGCATATTGTCATATGAAACAGGACATGAGTTACAAACAGATTAAAACTCTGAACATAGAACAGTTATGCATACATATCCCAAACCCCTTCCCCCCCCCACCCATCCTACCAAGCATTTCCTTATACAATTAATAGTAGTTGTACTTTGGTATCCAGTGCAAAAGCATAGGCAAACTTAAGACGTAAGAGCCTATAGTACACTATAAAATATAAGAAATAAATTATGGTTTCCGTATCGAAAGCAAAGCATCTAATGGACCCCTAACATTCTGGTAGTTTCTGAGCCTATCTCTCATGCATGCAATATGCTTTTCCAATTGCAGAGCCAAGAATACTTCTCTATACCATTCCTTAATTGTAGGAAGAAAGTCTTCCTTCCAGTACTTCATGATTAAAAGTTTGGCAGTAGCAGTTATCAAGGCAAGGTGAGCCTTTCTTATTTTAGACGTTCGAGGGGGAAAAGAGTATAAGAGGCAACATTTAGGAGTGAACAAGACATCCAGGCTCAGTAAGGGATCTAAAATACCTTTAATGGATTACCAAAAAGCCTGGACCTTAGGACAGGTCCATAACATGTGAAATAGGGTACCATCTCCTATTTTACACCGTGCACATAGTGGAGAAGGGCGAAGCCCCATTCTATGTAGTTTCACCGGAATGAAATATATATTGTGCACGATGTTAAAATGAACTTGACAGAGTCTGTGTTGTTTAACAAACTTGTACATGTTCTGCCACAGCCTTTTCCAATTACCCGGGTCAGCAGATAACTGTAGTGCCTGTGACCAATAATAACAGACACCTGAGGGGAGAGCAGGATCAAGTTCCTGCATTTTTTATATAGTAGTGAAACTGCATGTGGTTGTCCTGCTGTGTGCAGGATCAGGAGTAATTCAATGATAGGAGGAACTAAAGGTATTTTCCCAACAAAGGAGTAGATAGCTTTTTTAACTCAAAGAAACTTAAATCTACATACATTTGACACTCTTTGCTTAACATGGTATTCACAAAAAGGAACCAGTTTTCCATCTTTGATGTAGTCTTCTGGTTTAGAATGTCTAATCACTGGCCAAAAAGAGGGTGGTATCGGTTTGTTGTCTATTTTAAAATGGGGGTTACATGCAAGGGGCTGTTCTAGTGATGTGCCAATTTATGGAGAGGTGATTCTGCACTTGATGCAAGGCTCTAACAGACCATGCTATCGGAGTGTTTTTGAGAGGTTTCAGCAATTTAGAGGGAGTAACATATAAAAGAGCAGGCAATGAACATGAGTATTGTGAGAATAAGTATTTCTCTGATTCCAGCCATAACGGAGAGTAGTTTGGCATAATAGAGGGATCTGTACCCTGGCCCAATAGGCTAGCTTACTGATACAGAATGCTCCATAATATGTAAAGAAAGAAGGAGCTGCAAGGCCACCTCGATTTTTAGGTGCCATAAGCTTGAAATATGCCTGCAAACTCCCTTCCCCTTCGATATAAAAGCATTTATCAACTTCTGGAGCTGAACAAACCAACTTTTAAGCAGAAAACATCCCATCATACCCATTGGATAGAGTATACGAGGAAGTATGTTCATCTTAACCGAACTGAGTCTTCCCCAAAAGGAGAGTGGAAGAGAACTCCACCAATCCATATCAGAATAGAGAGTTTTTAGTAATTTAGAAAGATTCTCCTGTATCATAGTAGTCATATCATGGGCTACCACAATACCCAAATATGTAAGGGATTTTGATACCCATGAAAGGTGGTGTGATACTATATCTGCTAGGGTTATTCCATTATTCAGGGGGTAGACTTTGGTCTTGGTTCTTATTTTCTTAATTAAACCACTTTTGAGTACTTTTATTTTTCTTTTTTCCCAAATTATTAGAATACCCTCTCTGATTTTTTTTTCCTTTTCTTGGTGGATTCTTCATATTGAGGATTAACCTCCTGCATGTTAATTGAATCAGAATTAGCTGAGCATAATTCAGCAATCTGACCTCTTGTCATTATCATGTTCCTAGTTCATTAACAATAATGAAATGCAAGCAGAAACTCTTGAGCAGCAATTGAGAAATAATTAGTATCATATAATAATCAGAAGATTAACAAAATGGCCCTAAAAAACTCTCAGAATGTACTACTCAGCCAGAGTCAACTAGAATAAAATAAAATAAAAATTAAAATGAAAAAGCAGCATTAATTCCAGAATGTATTGTTGCTGCAGTCATATCATCAAGTGAGTAAAACACATAACTGTGAAAGTGAAATTGCCCTACAACTTCTATTGCTAGTACAATCACAACAAATTAAATATTAATATTATTATTGCTCAACTCTTATAATAGCACAAAAATCTCAGTGTCCCAATGTCCAAAAGAAAAGACCACAAATAGAGAATTAAAAGTGAACACACCTTTCAAAGTCTTTCAAACTATTGAAATATGAGACAGTTTTCTCTTATAACTGACCAACAAGCAAAATGTCTATGAACCTGCAGTTGTAGGAGTGCTGAAAACTTCTTACAACATGGGCAGAGCGAATATTTGTAGTTTGTTTAAGCTGTGTTCAATCAATGCTGGCTTCTTGGAGGACTTGGGTGAATGAATAATTCTAGGGAAAACTGCAGTTGCCACAATAATGGTTACTTGCAAGGCTAACAGGAGATTCCAAGGGTCATTGCCCTCATTAGACTTGAGTGTTAACTCTTCTTTAAACCCACAACTAGCTTTTTTCTGGCTTCATGGTCCCACAGTGCACTTGCCCGCTAACAAAGCACAGTGCAAAAAAATAAAAAAAATCCATATAATTGTATTTGATATAATTCCTAATGTACTTTGATCAGACACTAGACGTAGGCATGGTGGACCGTGGTAACTAAGAAAAAACAAGGGAAAAACAACAGTTATCTTATTCTGCTTTTTTGTTTAAATCTCACAATAAGACAGATAATAAAATACATAAAAAGGATAAAAGAAAAAAGCTGCATAAAACGAAACCCTCGATACTGAGAATCACTTTGGTGTAAAAGGTTGAACAGGCAAATGTTACTTCCATCAAGAAGTGCGTATTTCTCAGAGTAGTCAAAGCGGTCAGTGCAGCAGTAAAATAATCAAAAAGAACATCACTCAGACCAAGAAAAAGCCACCAACTCTGGTGTTCTGACACTGAAAGGAGTTCCTCTCTGCCCCAGGTGAGCTCTACAGGTAGATCAATCTAAGGTGGGGTGCCAGTGTATGTGCTTATGAGCCTGAGTGTCACATGAGCTCTGTGGTGCAAATGTTAAATTTAAGGTATTAAATTTAATGTTTTAAATAATTTTAAATAAACAAACAGCATCAGCCTACACACATGATGAGCGTGCAAGGAAAATAGATCTCCCAGCCTATTGCAGGGTCCCATCAAAATAGCCCATAACAGCAATAAAATGCAGGGCGTATAAAAATAAAAACAAACAACAACAAAAAAAGTATAAACCCTGGAGCATTAAATATGAGGAAGCACTAATACTCTATGAGAGTTTCTTTTTTTTTCTCCTTTTTTGACAACTTTAGTGAGAGTTTTCCTAGAAAGGCTTACACACACATAGGAGATGAGGACTGAAGTAAAAGCCTGCTGCCCAGGCAGCTGAAATGAAAATGATTCCTGTCTAATTTTCCATGAGATACCACCCTCCGCAGGGCTTCTCTTCAGACTCCAGCACTAGGTACAGGCTTCCCCACTGCTGGGACTCCTAGCAACCTTGCCGGACCACAGAACAGGGAAAGGCAGACAGAAAAATGTAGCAGCACAAGACAACCTGGAACGGGCTTGGAATAATTTTCTGCTGTAGCAATGGTAGTATACCTGTTCTAAGAGAAAAAAAAAGCACATCAACAAGCCCCACTTATTGCTGTTTCCCCTCATCAGCACTGCATGAGCCACTCAGTCTGCTCTGCTCTCCTCTCCATGAGGTCAGGTTTTTAGGGAGTAAAGGTAGCAGCCCTTTCTTGAATACAGACTGAGGAGTGGATACTGGTATTTTGAAGACAGACATTTGAAAGGTGATGTGATACTATATCTGCTAGGGTTATTCCATTATTCAGGGGGTAGACTTTGGTCTTGGTTGCTATTTTCTTAATTAAACCACTTTTGAGTACTTTTATTTTTCTTTTTTCCCCAAACAAGGTCACAAGGCAGCAATCCATATGTGTACAGTAATATTGAATAGTTACACCTGACTTTTGATCAGCCTTGAAGATTTTTTTATTTAAAAGAATATTGCATTTAAATGAAATAGAAATGTAAGTCTGATAAGTGTAGTTGTAAAAATGCATTAGCATAACACACCAAGCAAAAAATGTTCCTGCTATTAGGAAACTAAAATTGGCTAGCTTCATGACTGTTTGAAGTTGGATATCGATGGTAGATAAGAATGTGCCTCCATGTTGAAGGGATATAGCATAGTATAGAATGTTGTAGGTTATAGGGCATCTAGTTATGGCAATAAACAAATAAATGTAGTATACTTGCCAACCCAGGGATTGGTTAGTATGAATGTAAAGCAGATAGGATACATAAAAGTCATCATGACCTGTTGTTGGAAAACATATACCATAAAATGAAAAGAAATATTCATGGGCTCTGGTCAGTGCTGACCTTCAGCTGTGATGTTATCCCAGCACAACATCACACTATTGAAAAAGCAATTCAAAATTTGTTTTTTCACATTTTTCTATTCCATTTTTTTGTTACAAGTAATCCATTTAATAATTCTAATAATAATTCACTCATGGGCATGAGTCATGGGGATAACGTCACTCCTCGGGTGTTGGACACACTTAAACTGCAGCCTTGCGCCCAATCACCCAAGGCATGATGTTATCCCCACCCAACACATGCCATGTCATGCATTATTCCTTAATTAGCACCCTTACAAGAGACTCTAGGTACCAGTTAAGGGGATAGGAGATAATAGAGATGTACACATACACTAAGAAATGCCTCATACTGTAAAATATCTATATACTTTACAGCTGTAGTTGCAACAGCATAGTTAGGGTCGCTTGTTAACTCTGTGTTAAACCCGTTATTGCCAATTGCTTGCACAAAGACTTTCACAGATTGATTGACTGATTGATTGATTGATTGATTTGTTTTTGTGAAACAACTACATAGGCTAGGCAATTGAATGCCTATTTTCAGGTATGACCTGGGAGAGTACAAGAGAAGGCATGGTTACCAAAACATGAGGCATGGAGAAACAAGGTCACATAACAATGCACCAACTATGTGGGCAATACAGGTAGAGATGTTGCGAAGTTTTAATTTGCTGCTGAAGTTTTGTTGAAATTGCCAACTTTGCCTCTGTGAAGCAATCAGCAAAGTTTTACCATTATCTTGTAAATTCGCCTATTAACTTTTCCAGTGATTTCGCAGGTAACTTCACCATTAAGACAATTAGACTAAGTGTGTTCACAACAAGGCTAATGGTAAACAACTAATGTTTGAGGTCACATGGAAACAACTCATGCAGGTCACATGCTACTGTTCTATGTACTGACTCATCCTTAGTTCCACTTTGCAGTCTGGACAATTAAGTGGAAGGGAACAGATCTGCTCTTAAAACCTTGCAAAAAAAAAAATTCTTCCAGCCTTCTTTTGCTTGTTCTTCATATTTTAACTGTAGTTTGTGAGGCTTTGTTTACTTGTTCTTTAGCTGCTATTTTCTTTATATTGAACACTTTTATTTGTGCTACTTTTTGTCCCTTTAGCATGTTTTTTACTGTCTTTTTACTCTGTGTATTTTTCTTTGAGTTTAAAATGAGTGTGAGTGGTCAAGAAGAGAGGGGATTCAGACAGCAGATGGGAGACGCAGTGTTTTCTGCATCAAGAGGGCCTGGCTCATGGCACTGGCAGGAGGAGGAGACAGCAGCAGCAATGAACCTCACCACAGAGCAGCACTCCCAGCAACAAGATGAGATAAGGGCACCACCACCAAGAGCTAAGGAAGTTCCATCCCAGCCTGCTATTGTACCACCATCATCACCACCACCACCTGCACACCATGAGAAGGAGGAGACACAACCCAGATCATCTTGCTACTCCCATCATTGGCAGCAGCCAAAGTCCCTTATCTGGGACTCTTTTGATATTGACCCCACTGACAACAGTGTGGTCACCTGCAAACTATGTCACATCATTGTTCATCATGGAAAATGGGGGAGCTATTTGGGGACAGGTGAACAGAACACACACATTAGAGGGAGGCACTACATGAAGTGGGAGGAGTATATGAGAAATAAAGGTGGTGAGAGGGGTGGAGGTGGTGCCACCCCTACTGGTTCATCTGGTAAGAGAAAGAAACATGGTGTGTAGGTGCAGGAGGGGGACAGGCACCTGCAGTTGGACTTGAGTGCTGCAATGGGGGCACCTGAGAGACTAACCTCCGATCCTCCTCTCACATCCACCTGTGTGGAAGTAGAACAGCTCCATAAGGAGGTAGGGGAGCTCTCTCAGCAAGTTGCAGGGATGAAGGAGCTGTTGGAGATGGTGTTACAAAATCAGCAAACCATTTTAGAGGGTTTGGCTGAACTGAGAAGTGGAGGTGCACCCTCTGTCCTCAGGCCATAGCCCTCCAACCCAGATATTTTATTTTATCTTTCTCTTCTACCCTCTGTTAAACCCAAAACAATGAAGAAAAAATGTTTTCAACTTAAAAAGAAAAAAAATGTTCATCTATTCTCATTTCTGTCTGTCTGCCTGTATTTATTTCTGTTACTGCTGCACTGTTAAACCCTAAAAATGAAAACAATTTTAAAAATTTAAAAAGCAAAAAAAGTTTATCCATCTTTATTTTTCTCTGTCTGCATTTCTTGATTTCTGCTCCCTCTTTGTTCTATCTATTGAAATTCTTCATTTCTCATCCATTCAAAAGAAAACATCTGATTTCAACTCTTGTTGTATTTCTTGTGCAATGGTGCAGTCCTTACACTATCACTAAAATTGTTGCCAACTACTGCTGCTACATGGTGCTGCACTGTGTGTCTCACTCTCCTCTCCCACCACCACCACCTCCACAGGCTGCCCTTCCTGTAATTCACTGCATAACAGTAATGCAAATGTTCCAGAAAAAAACAAATTAGGCTGAATTTTGGTACAAGCACTTTAGTACACTCAACTGCCAAGTACAATATATCAATTTCTCACTTCTGGAAATTCTCTCCCAAACCAGAAATCAGCAATGCTTGTAATAAATTTCTGCCACTGCTACAATACTGTTTAAGTCACCCTCTCAGACTGTGTTGTCAAGTAGCTTAGTACACACAACTGCCAAGTGCAATATATACATTTCTCACTTCTGGAAATTCTCTCCCAAACCAGAAATCAGTAATGCTGGTAATAAACTGCTGCTGCTGCTACTATGCTGTTTAGGTTGTCATCTCAGACAGTCTGTATTGTCAGTCAAGCACTTTAGTATACACAACTGCCAAGCACAATAGTTACATTTCTCACTTCTGGAAATTCTCCCCCAACCAGAAATCAGTAATGTTGGTAATACACTGCTGCTGCCACTGCTACTATGCTGTTTAAGTCGCCCTCATGGATAGTTTATCTTTTCAGGCACCTTAGTACACACAACTGCACAAGCAGTGGCAGCTCCAGCTTCTCTTGGTTACCAGCACACTGGGTGGGCACCTCAGTTGGTAGCCAGAGCACTTATAGAAACCAGAATTGAAAGTATGTGTATATATTCCTGCATGCCTACCTTTTGACAATGACATATTTGAACAAAGATAAATGTTATGTCTCAAATAAAAATGCCATTTTCATTTTAAGTTTTAGAGGTTTTATTATTTTATAAAACATTTAAGTATGCAACGTATACTAACTTTGCAATTAAAGATGGTTTGTCTTCTCCATTGTTTCTTTTGGCCTGCATTGTTAAACTATGCAGAAGATGTCACATACGGAGGGTGGTGGACACCTGGAATAGTCTGCCACAGGAGGTAGTGGGAGTGAACACAGTGGAGGGATTTAAACAAGCCAAGGACAGCCAATAGGGAACCTTAGAGGTGGGAAGGAGTGGTGAAAAAAACATTTACCAGATAGGGTCAGAGGCTGCAAACAAGAGCAGGGCTTACAGGCAGACTGGATGGACCTAGAGGTCCTTATCTGCCAACAATTTCTATGTTTTCTATGTTTCTAAGTATACTCACAGCAGAGGCAAATTTCAATACATAAAGCCGGGTCCTGAGTAGTTGGAGGAAGTTAATTGGGAACCTTGGACACAGCTGTACTTATTACCAGTGCTCTGTAAATTCCCAGGTCGTGCCTGAAAATAGGCAGTGGTTTGTCTAGTGCACTTACCCAGTCAAAAAAACTAAATAAATAAATAAGTGGCTGGACCCCACTGATAGCAAGATGTGGAATCTCAGTTGTGTTATCCAGTGTAAAAATAAATGAATGATTGAATTAATGAATTAATAAAAAAATGCATCTTTGGTCAATTACTAATTTACCATATTACTACATTCCACCCCAGCCCCCACACACAAATATTAGGCATGTTTTGTTATGTTTTACAGTGAAATGTATGACACATGAGCCCCAAATGACTGGAAAAAACTATTACTGACTAGTAAGCTGGTAGACTGACAAAACTAAGTCCCAGAAGAAACACTGAGAAAAAAGCGGTAACCCATTTCAGTTTAGATTTGCCATATTTTCCTGAAATAAATGACCCCTTTTTAAAACTAGAAAGTAACATAAAAACAAAACAGAATCACTGTCCATTAGTCTTTAACCACTCTGGCTCCTTGCCTACACCCAACATCACAGTTCTCTGCTTGTGAACTTCAGCAACCCTCCCTCCCCCACACACACACACACGCTCTTTGTAATGTTCCAACACCCTTGGTCATAGCAACAAATTGCAACATCACAAATTGTAACATCACAAGCAGGACAAACTGAATTCAGAAAATGTATTAACCATAAACTGATGTATTTAACTTTTATGCTGAGGAATCGTGGCACATTACCTCAGACATTTATAATGATCCACTTGATGTAGTCTAAGATACAGATAATATGGGATTCCATTTCTCCAGCTCTTTTCTTTGTAACAAATCAGGGACAAATGATCAAAAATCAGGAACACCTCTTTATTATTTATTTATCTGTAATAAAGGTTGGTCCATGAAAACTGTGATAGCTTGTTTCAAGGTGTGACCCGGTGGCTGGATTACATAGACCTTAGGATCTATTTTACAGACATCCAGGGAAATATTGGCTCTGATCCTCAAACTGCTAAAGTTTGCAGTTTGTATTAGAACTCCCAGTCTCAAGTTTATTATATGGACGTCAGAGAAATGTAGCCACCAGACAAGGCAGGTTGTTGCTGGCAGGGAGGGTGAGTACATTAACAGCCCAGAAGATTATTATCATTCAATTCTACAGATGTGCTGCCATGTCTGTATCATCACATAAGCATAAGGTAGTTAATTTGATAATTTAAGAAAGGTTTACTTTACCCCCAAACCCCTATCCCTTACATGTTTCTTTCTCCGTACAGTACTATTAATTTATATATTGTAGGTAAGTCTTCCCCATCCTTATGCAGCCAGTTCAATTAATAAGTTATATAGTATCCTTGCTGGCAGCTGCTGCTCTCTAGAGATCCAAACCAAGTTACCTAACCTGATGGAAAACTTGACCTAAAAATAATGATTAATAAGGGAAAGGCACAGACATGATGAAGCTGTGGTCATTCTCTGTCCCCAGCGTCTCCCCGCCAAAACTACCTATTTGTCCCTTACCACCAGTTCGAATAAATATCACCTCCTAGTCTTTACCTGTCTGTAGTGATTCTCAACTCAAAGACAGAAGAAAGACAGCCTGACAGGGAGGAACCATCTGGACTAAAACGACAAACAAACAAGAAAATTAGTTCAATTGCAAATCCATGTCTGTGTTCACAAATCATGGTAGGGAAGCGTTCGACTTCTCTCAACTCGACCTGCTGCTGGCCCACCACAGATGCTGACATGTATCACCAGCATTCACCAGTATGCAAGTCATTCTCATTAAAACAACTACTGGTACACAGTTGCTTGTTTAATTTTTAAAAGAGCACATGGATCAGCCTACACCCACCTCAACCAATTGTTGCCAGGCAGCTCAGCCTAGTCACACCCCCACAACAGCATGCTTCCATGGCTCACCTCCCCCATCACCCCCACACAGATGGAGCCCAGAAATAGTCTATTACTGTAACTGTCTGTTTCAGTCCAGCTTGCCAAGGACCAAGGAGACCATCCAAAAAGTTTTATGCTTGATTCACAGTCTCTACAGTCTCAGACAGAGACTCAATCAGAGCACTAGGGAACAAACTGGGGCAGAGTATTTTTTTGACTGGGGAACATGCCCCAATGTGCCCCGGTGTAACACTGCCCATGCTGCCATGCACAATATATAAATTTCTGTCTTCTGGAAATTCTCTCCAAAACCAGAAATCAGTAATGCTGGTAATAAACTGCTGCTGCCACTGCTACTATGCTGTTTAAGTTGCCCTCTCAGACAGTCTGTGTTGTCAAGCACTCTAGTACACATGACTGCCAAGCATAATATATACAATTCTCACTTCTAAAAATTCCCTTCCAAACAGAAATCAGTAATGCTGGTAATAAACTGCAGCTGCCACTGCTACTATGCTGTTTAAGTTGCCCTCTCAGACAGTCTGTGTTGTCAAGCACTCTAGTACACATGACTGCCAAGCATAATATATACAATTCTCACTTCTAAAAATTCCCTTCCAAACAGAAATCAGTAATGCTGGTAATAAACTGCAGCTGCCACTGCTACTATGCTGTTTAAGTTGCCCTCTCAGACAGTCTGTGTTGTCAAGCACTCTAGTACACATGACTGCCAAGCATAATATATACAATTCTCACTTCTAAAAATTCCCTTCCAAACAGAAATCAGTAATGCTGGTAATAAACTGCAGCTGCCACTGCTACTATGCTGTTTAAGTCACCCTCTTGACAGTCTGAGCTAGTCAGTGGAAGGGGACAGATCTGCTCTTTTCAGAGGTATAAAACCTAGCCAAAAAGAAATATTTTTCAGCTTTCTTTTGCTTGTTCTTCATCTTTTTTTACTGTACAGTTTGAGAGTCTTTGTTTAGTTGTTCTTTAACTTATTTTCTTTATATTGAACACTTTTATTTGTACTATTTTTCATCTCTTAGTGTGTCTTTTTACTGTGTCCTTTTACTCTATTTTTTTTTTTTTTTGGCTTTGACATGAGTGGGAATGGTCAGGAGGAGAGGGGGTACATGCAACAGATGGGAGATGCCATGCTTTTTGTATCAAGAGGCCCATGACACTGGCAGTAGGATACAGCAGCAGGACATCCCCCCCCCCACAGCGCAGCACCCCCAGTAGCAAGATGAGGCAAGGGCACCAACAGCAAGGGAAGCTCCAGCTCAGCCAGTTGTTGTACCACCACTATTACAATCACCTGCACACCACGAGGAGGAGGAGACACTGCCAGGATCATCTTGCCTCTTCCCTCATCGGCAGCAGGCAAAGTCCCTTGTCTGAGACTTTCTCGATATTGACCCCACTGACAAAAGTGTGGTCACCTGAAAATTATGCCACACTGTTGTTCAGCATTGGAAACTGGAGAGCCATTTGGGGACAAGTGGAGAGCACACCCACCTTACAGCAAGGCACCACAAGGAGCAGGAGGAGCATCTGCTAAATAAAGTTGCTGATAGGGTTGGGAGGTGGTGATGCCACCCCTACTCATTCTTCTCTGCTGGACAAGAGAAAGAAACATGGTGTGCAGGTACAGGAGGGGGAGATGGAGGGGACAGGGAGAGGGACCTGCAGTCAGATTCAGATGCTGCAGTGGGGGGCACCTGAGAGACCAGCCTCAGATCCTCTACCCACATCCACCCATGTGGAAGTAGAACAGCTCTGCAGGAGGTAAGGGAGCTCTCCCAGCAAGTTACAGGGATGAAAGAACTGTTGGAGGTGGTGCTGTAAAATCAGAAAACCATTCTGGAGCATTTGGCTAAACTGCCAAGTGGTGGTGCACCCTTTGTCCCCTTGCTATAGCCCTCCAACCCAGATATTTTCTTTCTCTTTTACCCTCTGTTAACCCCTAAAAATGAAAAAAAAATGAAAACCTTAAAAAGGAAAAAAATTGTTCATCTATCCTTATTTCTCTCTGTCTGTATATTTTTATTTCTGTTACTGCTATGCTGTTAAACCCTAAAAATGAAAACAAATTTTAAAAACTTAGAAAATAATTGTTCTTCCACCTCTCTCTGTCTCTCTCTCTGTTCTTGATTTCTGCTGCTGCTTTGCTCTATGTATTGAAATTCTGTTCTTATCCATTCAAAAGAAAACATGTGATTTTAACTCTATTGTTGCCTTTCTTGTGCAACTGCACAGTCCTTACACTATCATTAAAATTTTTGTCAACCACTGCTGCTACATGGTGCTGTGCTCTGCGTCTCCCCCCCCATCACAGGCTGCTCTTCCTGTAATTCATTGTACAACAGTAGTGAAAATGTTCCAGAAAAACAAAGTAGTCGAATTTCGGTACTCCAAGATTTATGTGTATGCTGCTGCTACATGGTGCTGCACTGTGTGTCTCACTGCCCCCCCCTTCACCACAGGCTGCCCTTCCAAACCCTATGATTCTTCTGTGTAATCCTGCATGTTGTGGTGGAGAAGACAGTTGGTGATGGCTTGCTTGCTGGAGGAGGAGACAGTAGGACTGGAGGACACCTGTAAAGAGAACAAAAAATACATTTTTTAGACTCTACTCAACTTGCCATTGTGGTGGTAATGGTATATCCATTGTCAACTCACATTCTTACTGTACCTGTCACCTGAGAATAAACATTAGAAACTATTTAGCCTCCCTTTGGCCACCACAGTGACTGCACTGTATATCCATTGTCCACTCCAATTCTTACAGTACCTGTCACCTGTGAATAAAAATGAGAAATTATTTAGCCTCCCTTTGGCCACCATGGCACACTGTGTACCTGTGAAAAAGCAGAATAAAAAATAAAAAGAAAACAAAAAATCATAATGATACTCACTGGTGGTGTAGGAAGATGTCATTTAATTCCTGTCTGTTTCTTGAGGGCTGTCTGGCTTTGTGACTGCCTTTGCCAGTTTTCCCTGTGAATGGTGAAACCTGCAAGGAGACTACAGGAAAGAAAGAAAGAAAAACATTTTGTCCTTTTGAGTAAGATGGAAGACCTTTCATCCTCTGCAAGGCTGAGGACTGGAGTCAACCACCACCAGTAAGGGAGAGATAAGGACTGTGAACAACAATGAAAGTGATTTAGTATCACAGCAGACAAAGACAGGCAATGGTGGAGCTGAGGTCTTGCTGCCTTGATGAGCTGGCTGGCTGGAGGGTCAGCTTGAGGGCTGGCTAGTGGGCTGGCTGGTAGAAGATCTGGCTAATAGCATTTTTATGCTGCATTAGTGTGGAGGCAGTTGTCCTTGCTGTTTGTGGCGGTGTAGGATCCAGGCAGGCCTGGGGAGGAGGAGAAGGTAGTGCTGTGTCTAGCTGGAGCAGGCATGCTTTGCCTAGCTGGTAATGGCATTTATATGCTGCATCAATGTGGAGGTGGTGTCCCATGCTGTTTGTGGCTGTGTAGGACCCAAGCAGGCCAGAGGAGGAGGAGGAGGCAGTGCTGTGTCTTGCTGGCTAGGGCATGCATTGTCTCTAGACAGCACATTAAGTTGCTGGAGGCAGGTAATCGATTACACACAAGGAAACAGCAGCACAACAGGGATTGGAAACAGTAAAATGACTGAAAATAACAGAATTGTTAATCATGAAGTAAAGGATTATACTGATATGGGGAAAGGAGAGAAGCAACAGGGAAAAAAAAACACAACTTTTTTTATGCTTCAGCTTCATTGAGGAACCACCCCTAACAGTCTTCCAGGCTGGAGTTGTCACCAGATGGAAATTCTCTCTCCATTACTGCTTCATCCACCTCAGTGGTATAAGACAATCTGCTAACACCAGCACCTTGCTATTCATCTTCACCACTATCACCTTCATGTGTTAGGAACATGGATGTGATTATCTTGTGTGAAATGTGCTCCTCATTTATATTAATAAATGTTAGCAAGCCACTATTTTTTGGTGACTGGTTGGTGTGGCTGTCCCACACAATGGCCCCAGCCGAACTGAATACACACACTCTACAGTGACACTCACGGGTGGGCAGCTGAGATATTTCATTGCAACTGAAGTCAGTGCTGGCCACTCAGTGATCTTGCTGCTCCAGTATAGGAAGGGCTTCTCGGCAATGGTAAGGTGCCTTGTGTCTGCCAAATATGCATTTACCATATGTTGCGTTGCTCACAATCCTACTGCCTCATCAGCCTCCTCCTCCTTTTCTTCCATGTCTTCAACTCCCACCTGACATAAAACATCCCAAATGGGATTTGTCATTTTCTCTTTTAACTTGCATGTTTTCTCAGACAGTTTCCCATGTGAGGTGGTGATAGCAACACCCAATCTCTGTGGAGTTTCATGTTGTGCCTTAGATAAATGTGTCTTTAGCATCTGTGTCCCACGTACCCTTCTTATCAGAAGATCAGTCAACTTTTGGACCTGCTTACATCCACCTTCAATTATTGATACCAGCCCACATTTATAGCGTGGGTCCAGCATGGTGGCAATCCCAAAATCTTTAGACTGCAGAATGCTGGAACTATATGTATCACAGTTTAAAACATGGATCATGTGTTCCATTATGGTACAACTTCCATTACCTCCGCCATTGCCTCCAGTTCTTGCTGCACATTCACCAGTGTCTGCCTCAGCACAGGTAGTAGTGGACTGGCTGCACTGATACAGGCAGTGTCCCCACTCACTGCCTGTGTTACATGTTTGAATGGCCTGAGAATCATGATCAGGCCATCCCTTTGGTGCCACTGCTTTGTTGTCAGAGACATGGATACTCCAGCACTGTCACAGCTTGTATGTAGCAGCAGACATTCAGATATGGCTTTATACTGTTTGCAGAACTTCTCGATCATGTACAGTGTTGAGTCTGCAACTGGTGACATCATCCAGCTTCATACAGTGCTAAGGCAGTTTGTTTTGTATCTGCAGCTGATGGAGCTGGTCACAGGACTTTTTGGAAAGGGCAAAGTGGACACAGATGCGATGGGCCACAGTTAAAATGTCCTTGATATCAGGATAGGTTAGAAACTGCTGCACAACCAGATTAAGACAGTGTGCCAGGCAAGGAACCCTGACAAACCACCCAATGACTGATGCATTTCACAACATTTGAGCTATTATTGCTCACAATGAAACCTGCTTTCAGTAAGTGGGAGGTGAAGTCACTCATCAGTCTCAGTAAGAAGCACTTCCAGCATTTTCTCACCCATGTGTGATCCAGGTATACTCTTCATTGTCAGTGTGGCATGCTGGCAAACACCCGGAATGTTGCTAGATACCACCACAATTGGGTTTAGTGCAATTTTTCTCACGCCCAGAGTCAACTACTACCCCAGGTACCTGCACCAAATGTGCTGTAATGCTCAAGTGGGAGCTACCAGCTGTTTGGCCACTGGTCCACATAGCCATGCTCATATGTATGTATGGTGATGCTGAATGGTTCAGGGCATGGATTACCATCTGTGACACTGCCCCATAGACTCCAGGAATGGCACATTTTGAAAAGCATGTCCTTGAAGGAATCTGCCATTTGGGACAGGCACAGACCATCATCCTCCAAAATCCAACCTTGCCAACAAAAGAGAATGGCAACAGATCAGTTGCAAGCATTTCAGCAGTTGCTGCATTTAGTTCATGTGCACCAGCATGCTTGGGAGTGAATCTGGAGTGGCGCTCAAACATGCTATGCAGCACACAGGCTGGATCTTTCTTGAGGTTGAGCTACCAAACAGCTGGACTCATCGTGGTGTCATTGTTGGAGTGGTATTGACTCTTGGGGATATATATGTGCTGCTGCTCAAGTGGCTCCAGTGATTTTGGGGGTATTCTACAATGGCATTACTGTGCTTTTCTGACTCTGGGTGGTACTACTGAACCCACCACCACTGCTGCTATGCCTAGGCAGACCCACACAATCCTCCTACTCCTCTCTCTGTAGTCCTCCTCATTCACCCCTCTGTCTGCCTGGTCTATTGCCCTGTCACTTCTGTTTGTCTTGTCTAATGATAATGATGAGGGATGGGGACCCCCTGCACTGGCTTCTTCTGGTGTTGATGCCAGCACAACAGGTGCCTGTTCTTTAGGTGTGTGTATTGCTCACTGGTGCCTAGGTGGCTTCCCTTTTTCCTCCTACTAACTCATGCTTGACATAGCTGACAGACAGCAACTGTCTCATCAGCTGGGTCAAGTATATAAAAATCCCAAACTAGGCATTTCATAACCCATGATTTACCATGGCAGCAGGAGTGGGACAGCTGAGGGGAAGGGGTGGAAATTTGTGTTTTGGGGGGATGATTTCATAACTTCAAGAATATTGGGGTGGGGACTTAGGTAGTTGGATAACTGCAAACAACATCCCCTGCGTCATGTGCGGCACCACCCTTACACTCTTTCTCTTCAGTCTCCCATAGCGGATCCAACAAATCATCATCAGTACAGTCGCCGCTGTCCTCCCCCTCCACAGGTCTGTCCTCCTCATCATCACCGTCTCCAGGCTCTCTGACCCTCCCATCATCAGGAGTCTGAGTGCGATGCACATTTTCCAGATCTCCTGCCTCAACCACTGACTCAGGCTCCACATTATCAGGCTCAGCACTGCCACCACAACCAGCCACAGGGACACCAGCAACCCCCTCCTCGACTACTGTTTCTTGTTTACTGCAGCTTCCCTTGTCACCCCCATCACCATGGCTACCGCAGATGTGGCAGAGAAAAATTTGGCTATACTAATAACACCACCACCAACTATTCCTTTGATATTACCAACACCGAGGCCCATAAAACGCATTGCCGCAGACATCGTCTTTTTTTTAACTGCAGCACTATTTTCCCCACAGATTTTGTAGACTTCTTTGCTGCCTCCCCGGCACATCTCCTTTTAGAACAGCATCTACTCCCTGTCATTCTTATATACGGTACTAATTGTAACTTGATTTGGAATGAAAAATTACAAAATGTAAATAAAGCTTGCAGTACAAATAAGTACCAGCTGCAGACAACACCTCCCTCTAGAGAATCAGGGATCGGCATAATGGATCTGAAAAATTGCTATGCTAATAGTATATAGCGAAACCAAAAAATATATATTTTTTAACACAACACAGGGATTAATAAACTAACACAACACTACAGATAAGTTCTAGGGGCAGACAACACCTCCCACTAGGGAATCGGGGATCAGCAGTGTCAGGTGAAAAACTACTATTAAAAACAATCCAAGAAGTTATTTAAAAAAAAAAAAAGAACAAGAATTAAAACGACAGGGATAACAGGAGTAGTTTAATATTAAGTATAACAAAAAATGACAGAACACCATCACTTTAAGAAAAGTATGACTAAAAAATTACTAAAATGTCTTCCGAAAGGCACTGACAAAATACATAGCTTAAACACTCCAAAGTAAACCACAGAAATGAAATGAGAAATTACTCACTATAGATAAAAAATGAACAAGAAAGAATGAGAAAACCAAAATATAACGCAACTCCCCTGCTTAGACAAAAAAACTCAGGATCTTTCTGGCCTGCCTTGCTAACTTGCTTTACACAGTACACCTACCAACCACCACAGCACTGCTTTACAGACTGACAAACCAGAAACCATACTTTAAAGTAAATAATCAAAGAAAAATAAACGAAAAAAACCCACAAAACTAGCAGCACAAGGCCCTCTACAACAATTTGTGAACAATTTGGAATCAAAAAGATCAGTTTTGAGATGTGTTTTACAAGTTGTTTTTTTTTTCTCAGACAAGCATACACAGTCTTCTCTCCTACTCTCTCTCTCTTCAGAACACTGCACTGAAGACAGCCACATGTGGCATACAGACTATTTCAGCAACATGTGACCTCCAGTCTCACAGTTCATTGCAAACTTCACGTCCATACCAAGCTTCACCAGCAAAGTCACAATTTTGCGTTCTTGTAAGACTTCGTCTCTATGCCAAACTCCGCCAGTGAAGATGCGACTTCGCATTTCATGGAGTTATCAGTTTTCCGTGAATTTTGACTTCGCACAGTGGACTAACTTCGTAAAATGGAGCGAATTCACAAATGAATCTGCAAAACGAAGTTTTCCAACTTTGCACATCACTAAATACAAGTAACATGAGAAGAATTCTGAACAAAACTTACAGTAAATATTGGTAACATAAGAACATTATGAAGAGAATTTATACTATATACATAGCAGTTCATATCAAAATATATAGACAAAATACAGTACCAAAAATTAGCTAAAGTTGTTAATATGAATGTTTGGCCTGGACCCGTGGAGGGCTCTGGGAGAACCCAGGTACCCCCAGAGGGGCCAACAGAAGGAGATAACAAGTTAAAAACAATATTTAAGTTCAGCTACAGGCAAAGAATATAAGGGGCTCGATTTTCAAAGGAAATTCTGTGACATAAGATTCCTGCACCAAGGGTGTATGATGCAAGTGGCATCATGTGTCACAGAATGTGGGGATCCCAATTTTCAAAAGTCAGTTGCAAGAAAATTGTGTCACTAGTGGCAAAGCCCTCCTGTGCCACCATTGTGACAAATGTGCCTCTGCGCTGAATCATAAGGCATGGCTGCAGCATCCCCTTATATTGGATTCTGTAAGCCCCACCATGTCCACAGCAGGGGATCAAAGTTAGATCAGCCAGGAGGTGATCTAATGGACCTGTACCAGAGATTGGCAGGACAGGGAATGAGCCAGGGGATGGAGAAAGTGGTGAATGAGGCCTGCTGGGGCACCAAGGGTACCATAGGGCATAGGGCACTGCAGCAGGTATACAGAGTAGAGGGGGCACCTGGCAGAGGTGCCATACAGCATACCAGCATGCCCTATGTCACCTCTGCCAGGTGCCTCCTTCACTTCCTATACCTGTCGCAGTGCCCACCTCATGCCCTAAGGCAGCCTCGGTGCCCCGGTAGCCCCTGTTCACCATCTTCCAGCCAGGGGTTCACCCCCATCCCCACCTCTAGAGATCCCATTAGCTTGCATGGAAGGGGGGATGACAGATCCCTCTGTCAGACACCACAGGTGCACCCAATATTTAGTGCAGCCCTGTGGTTGCAGTGACTCCTGGGTTTTCAGAGTAGGGACCCCCAATACTGCAGAATTGGGTACATCATCCCTGACACACCTGGGGTGCGCCATACCCCTGGATCACTGCAACTTGCAGTGATCTTATGGATCTATGGAAATCGAGTCCAAGGAGTTGTTTCTTTGGTGCACCATTGAAGACCCACCTTTTTAATATAGCTTTTAAGGATTTCTGCTGATTTGATTTACTATATTTATTGTCATATTTATCTGTACAGGCGCTTTGATTTAAGAAAAGCGCCTTTTAAAAATAAAGTTGAAATTGAAAAAATTGAAATTAAAAGACAGACGTGTTAGTCAGCAGCAGACCAGGAGGGTAAGGGAGTTTCAGAACCTTGGAACAAAGAGGAAAATACCTGTTCCCCATTTTGGTGGAACCTACGGGGATGGTGAGAAGGGAGATGTCAGAGGACCTAAGATAATTTGACTGGTGCGAATTGCAGAGTAGAGATATGGGTGAGGAAGGGGAAGGGGAGGAAAATTAAGTAACTTGGATATAAAGCACCCAAGTGAATAAAAGCAAGCAGCAGAGGGGGATAACTAGAACAAGGAAGCGTAGAGTATAGTGATGGGTAAGCCAGATAGAGGACAGGGAGAAACAGCAGATGGTGTTGTAGTCAACGTCCCATTTGTAAATGATAGTTTTGGAGGCATGGAAGAAAATTAACAAGCCATTTTGTAAGTGGAAAACCAGAACTTCTTGAGCTATAGCTTGTCTTGCTTGGGGTGAGAAAGTGGCAAATGTAATAGGCAAGACCTAGTCTGGAATTAATGGATTTGGTGATAGCGGTGACGTGTTTGGAGAGCTCAATAGCTGAGAAGGGATCGGGGGGACATGATAGAGGTCATCAGGTACATGAAGAGGGTAAATAGGGGAGGAACAGTCAGGGTGCTTCAAAGGAAGGAGGAGGGGACCACTAGAGGGCATAGGTGGAAGCTGGAGGGGGGAAGATTCAGGGGAGAAAGGAGGAGGTGCTACTTCACTGAGAGGGTGGTGGAGCCATGGAATGCACTGCCTAGGGGGCTGGTGGAGGCAGAGACGGTGGAGGGGTTCAAGAGGGGCTGGGACAGGTACAGGGGAAGGGTTCTGGAAGCAAAATCCAATGCAGCAAGAATATCTGGAACTGGGAAGGGAAAAGCCAGAGAAGGCGAGGGGGGCAGCAAGGTCAGCACCCAGGGTGGGGGCTGACCAATCGAGCAGACTCGAAAGACCATTAGGCCTATTCTGCTGGCATTTTAGTATGTTAGTATTTAAACCAGCAATATTTGTTAGCAGAGAGGAACATGTTATCTTATAGCTATTTAGTAATAATGTATTTCTGGTGAAAACATCAGTATATCCATTTTTCTTGTCATTATCTTTCACTCCTGAGCTGAGATATTGGGTTTTATGGTTTTAAAAGTCCCTGCTTTCTGGCAACATCCACTGTGAAAAACTTAAACATTTTGGTAGTGCTGTGTTTCTTATTATCCAAAATGTGTGCTAGTGCACTTCTAATGCATTCAAGTAACTTCCAGGAAAGGGATTTTTTCAAAATTGCTAGTGGTGGAGATCTTAAATGACTTGAGCCATAATCTTCAGTACCACCCCCAAAACCTCCCTCACCAGACTGAACACCCTCTAGAACTCCTTCTGCCATTTTGAACTTAATGCCTCCCCCTCTCACTCATCACTGTGACCTCTACAACTCTCTTCTTCCTCTCTCTTGAGGATAGGAGACGTTCCCACTAGAAACATAGAACCATAGAATTGACAGCAGATAAAGACCACCAGGCCCATCCAGTCTGCCCTTTTCTTTCTTCCTACCTAACCAACAAGCCTCAGATACTACTTCATTTCCAGCCGCATCTCCTCCTTTGAACCCCAGGATTTTTATAGGTCTATCCCATGCAGCTCTGAATTCCCCTACTGACTTTACTTTCATCACCTCGGCTGGGAGGCTGTTCCATGCCTCCACCACCCTTTCCGTGAAAAAGTACCTTCTCATGTCTCCCCTTAGTCTACCCCTTTCCAGTCTCATGTCATGTCCTTTTGTTCTGGAGCACCATTTATCTGAAAGATCCTTCCCACCTGGACCTTATTTATTCCCTTTAGGTACTTGAAGGTCTCAGTCATGTCACCCCCCCCCCCATGGTACATATTGAATTCCTCCAATCTCTATTCATATGGTCTCTGGTGTAGGCCCTGCACCATTTTTGTAGCCCTTCTTTGAACTGCCTCCACCTTATCTATGTCCTTTTGGAGATGTAGCCTCCAGAACTGGATGCAGATGAGGCCTCACCAATGACCTGTACAGTGACATTACCACCTCCTTCCTTCTGCTGGTGCTGTATCTCCTTCACTGCCAAATACTGGTTTGGTTCCCTTCCTTCCTATCTCACCTCCTCATTTTCACCACTCCCCCCCAACTCACTGTCTCTGTAGTTATGACCACTACTCTCTATCTATTCCTAGAAGATCCACTTCTAAAGGCCAATCTGCATTCTCCTTCCGGCTGCCCACACTGTGGAACTCTACCCCCCGCCTCTTCGTCATGCCCACTATCCTGCTGCTCTTTCCTCTCTCCTTCGCAAACTCCCTCCCCACATCTGCACTTGTAATTAATCCCTCTTCTCATGACTCACCACTCAATCTCATCTAATTTACCCCTTCTAAATCCTACCCTAAATTCCCCTCATGGGGTTGACCTAACTTCCAAGTTATTTGTCCAAGCTATCGCACCTCTCTCTCCATTCACACTTGTATCAATTCATTCACTATATACTGTTCACAGATCACTGTTCTGCATCTTCAGCTTAGGGTGTTATACTGCTACAATTGTACTGCCTTTATATATTTACACTTATACCAATTTATACCACTGCATACTGTTTACCAATCACTATTCCACTACTACAGCTAGATAATGGCATGTGTAACTGTACTATCTGTTTATATATATTTACTGCTGAATTTCCCACTTCCCCCATCCCCTGATTGCTGCTGTGACATAAGTTTTACTTGCTTGTATATCTATGTATGTATATTTATTACTGTATTTTCCGCCCTTCCCCCCCCTTCCCTGGTTGCACCTGGAAATGAGCCCCAGCTCATTGTGCCCATCTGGTGACATATTTCTAAATAAATAAAAATTATCATAAATAATAAAAGCTGTTTAAACAAACATCCTCCAGAAATAAAAGTATATTGATGATAAATCTAATCATGTAAGAAATATATTAATGATAAAAATTATCATATAAAATGTTTTGCCACCAGACAAATACTTCTGCTTTAAATTCTATCATTAGGGAGAGTTGGGAGCCATCAGCACAGAGTGTATCCAGGGGATTGGGCCAGGCATGATGGGTACTTTCAGCATTTGTTGCTGGTGAAAGACTCTTCAATCTCAAAATGTCGTATAAGGCTTGGTTTAGCCAGTTTTGAGTTGTATATGTGGAAAAAACATGCCGTTATTGATGGTTTTAACTGACTTTTTACTCTTTTCTAAAGAAGAAACTATAAAGGCAGAATATTCAGAAGGCATTCAAAGCCCTTTTGTGCACATTCCACTGTATTGTAGACCACCTGTGGACTAACTCGTATCTAAATTATATGAGAAATGTACCCCCAAAATGATGCATGCATGAAATAAATGGTGCATGTACCAAAGGAGACCCACAGGAGGGTGGCACAGGACCCCACAGGGGAAGGAAACAACTCCTGGTGGGGGACTCAATCATTAGAGAGGTGCAACTGGGAGAGGGAGGGGAAGGGAGAGGGAGGTAAAATGCCTGCCTGGCGCCATGGCTTGGAGAGACAGGAAGTGAATCCTCAGGATCATGGGAGCAGCTGCATGGGGAGGGAGTTGGATGTCATTGTCCTCCTATGGACAAATGACCTGTCTGGGAATGGGATCAGAGCAGTGAAGCAGGAGTTTGTGGAGTTGGGGAAGGGCCTTAGATAAGTGGCATACATGGTAACTTTCTCAGAAGTGTTACCTGTCTGTGGCATAGGTGAGGCTAGGGTACTCTGCACCATAGGATTCAATGACTGGTTGACAAACTGGTGCAGAGCTCAGGGATTTGGCTTCACTGGGGACTGGGGGTCCACCTCGAGGGATACAGGCCTATACTGGTGTGATGGTCTGCATCTGTCCAGAAGGGAAACCAGGATCCTAGGTGATAGTTTTTAAAGCTTCATTAGCAAACATTTAAACTAGCCAAGGGGGAAGGCACTGAAGGGAAGCATGGAAATCCCCCCCAAACAAAACAGGGTAGTTAGCGAAGTAGACACAAATGTAGAGAAGTCGATAGGGAGCAGACCTGGGGTAAATCCAGTAAAAGGCAAAGGCAGTAAGGACAGAGATGGGCCTAAAAGGGATAAGGCCACCAAAAAATGGATGGCAATGAGTACCAATGCCCATAGTCTGGGTAACAAGCTCCCTGAACTAGTGGCCTTGATGGAAGGGGGGCACCTGGATATCATGGCAGTCACAGAAACATGATACACAGAGAACCATGACTGGGATGTCAACATACCAGGGTACACAATCTACAGGAGGGACAGGAAGGGTAAAAGAGGAGGAGGAGAGCTCTACATAAGGGAAGGAATCAAAGCAACAGAACTAAAGGGTAAACAGGGAAGGGAGGAGGCACTGTGGGTCACCCTAGAGACAGGAAATGGCACCACAATCTGCACAGGGGTGTTTACAGATCCCATCTCAGGGACAGGCTATGGACAAGGAAATGATAGAAGGGATCCTTAGAATGGCAGAAAAAGGAGCGATATTGTTGATGGGGGACCTGAATATGCCAGATGTCAACTGGAGCACCTTTACTGCAGCCACATCCAAGAGCAGGGTCATTCTCGATGCCCTACTGGGAGCATGCCTCAGACAGCTAGTGTTAGAACCCACTCGGGAGGGAGCAATCTTAGATCTGATACTCTCAAATAGGGATGGAGAGAGGATCTCAGATTTAGAAGTGGGTAGCCATCTGGGAACAAGCAATCACCAAACAGTGTGGTTCACAATAAACAGCTGTAGAGTCAACCCATGCAAAAGTAAGGGTGTTGGACTTTAGGAGGGCTGACTTTGGCAAAATGGGAGAGTGCCTCAGAAAAGCACTAGCAAACAGGCAAGAAGGAGGGGTGGAGGAACAATGGGGAAAAATTAAAACTGCCATCACAGAGGCAACAAGCCTTTGTATAAAGCAAATCAACAAAACAAAATGAAGGAAAAAGCCACTATGGTTCTCAAAAGAGGTGGCAGGGAAGGTTAAGGAGAAAAGGATAGCATTCAGGAAATATAAGGAAACACAGAAGGAGCAGGACAGAAAACTATATCAGCTAAAGCAGAAGGAGGCAGGGAAGGCAGTCAGAATATCAAAGGCCCAAACTGAGGAAAATATAGCCAACTCTGTTAAGACGAAAGATAACATATTTCATAGGTACATTAGGGAGTGAAGAAAGACTAAGGGAGGGATACTGAGGCTAAATAAAGGGGAAGGAATGTGGGCAGAGGGTGACAGTGAAAAGGCAGGGACACTGAACAAATACTTCTGTTCAGTAGTCACAAAAGAAGAGAGGGGGAAGGTACCTATACCAAACAATAGAAACACTCTGGATAGGGGGGTCGATACCAGAGCATTCACAGAAGAAAGGGTTCTGAAAGAACTCTTAAAACTGAAGGTGGACAAAGCAATGTGGCCTGATGGGATTCACCCCAGAATTCTAAAAGAACTAAGGATAGAACTAGTGACACCACTGACTACCCTCTTTAACAAATCATGGAAGGAGGGGGTGGTACCTGAGGACTGGAGGAGGGCATATGTGATTCCACTTCACAAAAGTGGGAGCAGGGCAGAGGCAGGAAACTACAGACCTGTTAGTTTAACCTCAGTGGTAGGGAAAATGATGGAATCACTTCTGAAGGAAAAATTGTTGAGTGCCTAGAGGCCAGCAGGGCACAGGACCCAGGCAGCATGGATTCACAGTGGAAAGGTCATGTCAGATGAATCTAATAGATTTCTTTGACTAGGTGACCAAAGTAGTAGACCAAGGAGGGGCTATGGACATGGCCTAACTAGACTTTAGCAAGGCATTTGACACAGTCCCACACAAAAGATTAATGTACAAGTTAGCCAGCCTTGGAGTGGGTCCCAAGGTGGTAGCCTGGGTAAAAGATTGGCTGGACAACAGGATGCAGAGGGTAACAGTAAATGGAGTCCACTCTGAAGAAAGGGGGGGGTTACTAGCGGAGTACCCCAGGGTTCAGTACTGGGATCGGTCCTCCTTAATGTCTTTATAAGTGACATTGTGGAGGGACTGGAAGGAAAAGTATGTCTCTTTGCAGATGACACAAAGATCTGCAACAGTGTTGATACACAAGGTGAGGTGGAAAGGATGAGAAGGGACTTGGCAAGGTTGGAGGAATGGTCAAATGTATGGCAGCTTAGATTCAATGCAAAGAAGTGCATAGTAATGCACCTGGGAAACAAAAACCCAGGGGAAGAGTACACAATGGGGGGTGAGATACTAACAACGACAAAAATGGAACGGGACCTGGGGGTAGTCATATCAGACAACCAAAAGGTGGGCAAGCAATGTGAGAAGGCAGTAAGGAGGGCTGGGGGGATACTGGGATGCATAGGGAGAGGCATCACTAGTAGAAAACAAGAAGTTGTTATCCCTCTGTACAGACAGTTGGTGAGAACCCATCTGGAGTACTGCGTGCAGTTCTGGAGACCCCATCTTTGCAAGGACATTGACAGGATGGAGGCTGTCCAGAGGAGGGCAACTAAGTTGGTGCAGGATTTGCACCAGAAGACATATGAAGAGAGAGACTAAAGGAGCTTAATATGTATACCCTTGAGGAAAGAAGGGAGAGGGGGGACCTGATAGAAACTTTTAAGTACCTCAAGGAAATCCACAAAGTCCAAGAGGGTAGCATCTTTCAGAAAAAGAGATGTGCAAGAACAAGGGGGCACAATTTGAAGTTAGAAGCGGGGGACAGCTCAGAGGTAATGCAAGGAAGTATGTTTTCACAGAGAGAGTTGTGGATGCATGGAACGGCCTTTCTGAGGAGGTTGTGGAGTCAAAAACAGTGAGGGAATTCAAGAATGCATGGGACAGACATAAGGCAATTCTAGTGGGGGGGTAGGAGGAAGTAGGCTGTTGGTTAACTAGGATCTGCAGCTTATCCATTAGGTAGGGAAGTGGGCAGATTAGGTGGGCCAAGCGGTCCTTATCTGCTATCAAATTCAATGTTTCTGTTTCTATTTTTGGGCCTTGCTCCATGGAAACTGAAGCAAATCTGTCTGAATCTTTGAAAATATCATTCAATAGTCCAGATGCAGTTGCCCCCAGAAAATTACTGTATGTTGAGAAATCCTGTAGAAGGATTTCTAAGGGAGGTTAGACATCTGAATTGTTTAATTTTTTTTAATATTTAGGTTTAAAAAATGCATTCTGAGCAGGAATGGTCAGTAAAAATTGGGGTTTAACGGTAACATATCACACGTACATAACAGTTTTTGAAGTAATCCAATGGATTGGCAATTTGCAACTTTGTGTTGAATATATCATTTCTTTTCTTTTTTTTTTTTGTTCCGGATCCCCTCCCCACCTGCTGTCCCGAAGCCTATGCATTTTTTTTTTGCTATAATGTACATAGAAAAATTAAAACATTTTAATGTGTATTGTCATTTAAAATGGCGTGGAAGGATAAATAAGGTGTGGTGTCTTTTTTTATCCCAAACTGTGTATATGAATGAATGGCTATTTTATAACATTTAGCTTTTTTTTTTTTTTTTTTTGCAGTGCAGAAGGAAACTATAAAAGAATAAGTTGTGAAGTTGGTATGGTGGACATGGATACTATGGAAGGATTTCTTAGGGGATCAGGATTATATGGTTTGCTTACATTTTAAAATATTTAACTTTATCCTTTGAGTGGCATTTTTTTTTTATCTTGAACAGTGTATTTCAATGGATCAGTACTATCCAACATTTAGGTTATATTCTCATAGTACAGAGGTAAAAGTATAAATGCGTAAATTGTCAAAACTGATAAGGTGGTATAGGATGGTGTGGAAGCATTTCCATGGGATGTTAAGAATAGAAAGTTTTATTACTTTTTAAAATATTTACGTTTAAGTCATGTACCATTCTATATCGGTATCTAATGTGCAACACTATATGACTGCTTGTCAGTTACAATTATAGATCAGTATGTTTCTCCTAAAGATAAAAAAAAGACACATACTTAGCCAATGAGAGCCCAATCCCAGTGATGCTACATTTTTATGACCCACCACCACCACACTGTGTTTTTAATTCAGCCCAGCCCACTAGCATCGCATCTAACCCTGTTTATCTCTATGGCAATTATTGCTCTATATTGTTAACTTACAGCACAGAATTTTGTCATAAAAGTTAAAACAACAACATTTTCAGCCACCCGAGCTACTGGGCTACTGGAAGTGGGTTATACTTTGTTGGGATCCTTTGACTGTGGATAGGGAGAAAAGAATAATACTAAATAATTAGATTGACAGACAGACAGACAGACAGATAGATAGATAGATAGATAGATAGATAGATAGATAGATTAGATAGATAGATAGATAGATAGATGTACAGATAGAGATAGAGATAGAGATAGAGATAGAGATAGAGATAGAGATAGAGATAGAGATATAACACACGTCTGGGACTTTTTCCCATTATAAAAAAAACAGATATTTCTCCATATCTGATGGTAGCTTACATCACTTATTAAACTACACAGCTTATTACAAAAAAATGATCAACCTATTCATTAACTATTACAAGGATAGACACAATATATACACATTATTACAGCACTACTAATATGTGTAACAACCACCCCAAAAATACATGTTACAACAAATTCCCTCTTAGGTTACTCAGTTTACATATGCTGTAATGGTACAGTCTTCAAAGAGCAGCTGACACCTCTGTGACAACTTTTCTATACCTGATTCAGAAACACAGTTAAGCTTCTGTCTCATATGTCCTCTGTTTTTCTGTTTTCCCATTCTCTAGTAACATGTGTAGCTGTATGAAAATAAGATTATAGTGTATAGTGGAACGTCGTTATTCACTGAAATCTAGCGCTCTCAAAATGTTGTTCTGCTGCACTAGTGATGTCCGTAGTGCAGCAGAACCAAAAAGTGACGTCCACAGGACACAGAACGACTTTTCATTCTGCTGCAGTGCGGACGCCACACATGGTGTCCCTAGCAGCAATCTGACAGTTAGTCTTATTTTAAAAGAAAGATGTAGTATTTTTTTGAGGCAACGATGCCCACTATACACTATATGCTAGTTGAGGCATGAACGGTAGGCTACCATTGTTGGTATTATGACACTGATTACCTCTCGAGCTGCACTCTCGAGGTAATCTGTCATCATAGTACCAACTCGGTGAAAGAATAGCCCTGTTGTTAACTGGTACTCATGCACTATCCTATATGTTGTTATCACAGAGTCCAGCTGCTTCTGCTGCTTATTCCCAACCTGATATCACAATCCCTTGCTTATGACATCACAGTCTTTGGCTATGGGAATTAGTGTAATGTCACAAACAAAGCATTATGCCAATAGATGGGGAAAGAATAGCAGAAACATTTGAACTCCAAGGAGAAAAGATCCTGTTTTCATTCAAATATCAGAGAGCAATTAACAGGAATTGGAAAGATAATACATAAAATATATAAAACACATGCTGAATTGTCTAAATGTGTTTTTTCAGGGTTTCCACAGAAACATCTGCTTCTTGCTAAAATGCCTTAAAATGTCTAATGTCTAGCTGCCCCATCAACACAGCAATAGGGCTACAGCTCGCACTACCAGTGACCCAGGTTTGAGAACAAGCACTAATCGTCGGGGGCCAACCATGGCAGAAAGGATAGAACATCCCAGGGACAGCTCTCCTCCTCGGGGTTGGGGAACTCTGCATCTGTCTGCAAGACTGCCACCAGGCAGAAGCCAGGTGGTAGCACATACAACTGCAAGAGAAGAGGAAGGGCTTCCATCCGACCCTGGCACACATTCAATACAAAAGTCCCATACAAGAGTCAAAGTGGTTGTATAAAAATAGTCCATCTTACCTGGGGACCAAAAAACGTCTTACATTTGGGTAACAGTGCATATTTCCAGATTTACAGTTTTCCTACCTAATGAAACATTATCTTGAGTTAAGTTTGTGTGTATCTGTATTTTTTCTGTTATTATTAATATCAGTGTTATTCACAGTTGCTTCATTTGCTACCTTTTTGCTATATTTTCCATCATTGCCTCTGTGGTGTCAGCATGCTTTGCAACCCAATCAGGGTATTGTTCAAATTTATTAATCACTTGCAAGTGAACTTGGTACGTTTCCTCCACTTGTCTGAAATTCTTCAGATCTGGAGTATTATCTGCAAATGGGAGATTTAAAGATGAAAGCTTAGCTTCTAGTGGGCTGAGGGGCTCCACCACTAAATGTTGTTTTTGGTCTCATTGTTCCTGGTCTAGTATTTGACTGGACACAATGATCCGTCAACTCCTTACCCTTGAATGGAGTACCCATTTCCTCAGAAGACAGATCATTACCAGAGTCTTTCTCTTAACATTTCATCTTCTGCTTGGGTCACTGTGAACTCTTTCTCATGGCTAGTAGAAAAGTTTTTCAGGAGCAGAATAAGGAAAGCTGCAAATATGTGGCTGCTACTCCAAGGCTGCCATCTTGAAATCTTCAGTGAAACCCTCTTTTTAACACTGGGCCTTTTTCAGTTTCACAATCTATGTCAGCTGTGGTGATAGATAACTTATCCAAAAATGGCACTGTGAAAAGTGGGTAACACTTTTCAACCTCAGTATTCAATGTCAGTCTGGATACTGCATCTGCATTACCATGCTGGTTTGAAGCTTTGTTATTACTTATAGTACTGATAAGAAGACAGAATAACTGACCACCTTTGTTCCCTAGCTGCTGCCAATGAAGGTGCCACTCTCTTTGGTCCTAGTATTTAAAGGAGGATGTTATGCAGTAGTCTGTAATCAGTGAGGATTTCTACCAAAAAAGTATTCAAGAAATGTTGTAACCCCAAATACCAGTTAGGCAGGTTTTCTATTTTAGCATAGCACCTTTTAGCATCTGAAAGCACATTACATAAAAAAACAGTAAATATAGGAAAGAAAGAAAAAAGAGAGAGAGAGGAAGAGGGCAAAAAAGAAAGAAAGAAAGAAAGAGGCTCAGATAATGGAGCTGGGGCTGGAGTGAGGAAAAGCCACTTCTGAATATCCACCCTTAAGTGGCCCTACCGGAGTTTCAGAGGATTGGGGATCTGTAGATTCTTATTTAAAGATTCTACTCCTGATCTGCCCCCAGTCAACCTCCTTCTGATGCCCCCAACCCCATCACTTACCATCCCCAGGACTTATCCCAACACTTGCCCAAAATAACTGTCTTGTGGGTGGGTACCATGATCAGCAGTGCAGGGTCTGCAAAGGTGCTATTGTTGTCCTGTTGGCTGATAAGTTTTTCCCTCCAGTTTTTCCTTGACTTCTGTTCATGTGCACTCATGCACACATAGATGCCTTCCCATTGCACACTATCAGTGCCTTCATCATGGCCCTCCCCAGTGTGTGCCATCGGCTGCTCAACCACCAAGGTTCCACTAGGTGGTGAGCATGCAACAATACACACTGTCCCCCTCCCCAAATGAGGAGTGCTATCCTTGGGATGCTCAATCTTCACTCCCCCTATCAGCTCCCTCATGACCTAAGTCCATAACCAAACCCAGGTTGCCAGCATAGCAAGCAGTAGCACTACTGCTGCGCTACCAGGCTGGCTTTCCCCTTAGATTCAAAACTGGAATGGGGAACATTCAGCTTTCCTGCAGTGAAGAGTTCTCCCAGGAGAGTGGGGGAGGGACAGCAACTTGTAGAGTTAGAAGGGATCCAGACAATTTAGGACATATGTATTCCTGTAGGAAGTCAGTGACCACCTCATGGTCCACCATGTCAAATTTCAATGAGAGATTGAGAAGGATCACTACTAATACCTCACCCCTATTCTTTACCAGGAGAAGACCATCACACACCTGAATAAGGGCTGTCACTATGAATGTATGAACTTGTGAAGATACCAGCAGAGTAAGGCCTTCTGGTCTATTGAGTCTGCACCGATACCCTCTTTTTTCTGGTTCCACCCCTTTTGACCCTGACATTCCCCTCAGCCCTAACCCAACTTCTTTGGAAGCCATCTATTGTTTCAAGTGATACCACTTCCTCAGGGAGTTCATTCCACCCCTTCACCACCTTCTCTGTGAAAAAATGCCTCCTGGTCTCCCTCCTGAACCTCCCCCTCCAACTTAAGACAATGCCCCCTCATGTTTTCATTCCCACTAAGCCTGAAGATGCTCTCTTTGTCCACCCTGTCTATACATTTCAAATACTTGAAGGTCTCAGTCATGACCCCCCCTTTCCCTTCTCTCCTCCAGGGAGTACATATTCAGGGCCTTCAGCCTCTCCTTGTATATTCTGCCTTCCTAACCCCTAATCATCTTTGTTGCCTGCCTTTGTACAACCTCCAGCAGATTTATGTTATTATTTAGGTAGGACCATCAGTACTGCACACTGTACTCCAGGTGAGGCCACACCAGCGACCTGTACAATGGCAGTATGACCTCCTTCCTCCTGCTGCTCATCCCCCTTGCAACGCAGCCCAACATTCTATTGGCCTTTGCTGCTGCCTTTCTGCACTATGCGGAGTATGTCAGGTCACTAGTGATCGTCACCTCAGGTCTTTTTCCTCTTCAGATTTGGTTACCAGAATCCTCCCAGTCTATACTGTGTTCAGGTTCTTGGCTCCAATGACCATAACCTTACATTTTTTCATGTTAAAGTCAAGTTGTCAAATTCTGGAACATTCTGGACCACGGCTTGAGCTTTGCTAGATCTTCTTTTATGTCCCATATCCCCTCTGCTGTATCAAACCTCCCACAGGGATTAGTGTCATCCACGAATCAGCGCATTTTCCACGTTATGCCTTCCCCAGTATAATTGATGAAGACATTAAAAAGCACTGGACCAAGCAATGAACCCTGTGGGACCATGCTGATGACATCCCTAGCACCTGAGAGCTCCCCACCACCACCACCCCCTCAGTCCTGCCTTTCAGCCAGCTAGCTACCCACCCAGTCAGTTTCTCTCATACCCTAGATCCTCCAGCTTCTTGATCAGTCTCTTGTGGGGCACAGAATCAAAGGCACTGCTGAAGTCCAAGTACAAGATATTTATTTATTTATTTAATTATTAGATTACAATTACCTATGAGTCAGAAGACTCTTTTGCGTAGGTTCCACGTCATACAACGACAAGTAACAATACAGGCAAATAAATCACTGTTTTAGTGACCCAATCAAAGAAGTCAATCAAGTTTGTCTGCCATGATATCCCAGTCATAAATCTGTGTTGCCGTCCATCCTGGAGGCCATTCTCTTCCAGGTGTCCTACCAGCCCCTCCTTAAGTATGGCCTCCATGAGCCTGCACATGATTGAGGTCAGGCTGACCAGTCTGTAGTTCCAGGGCCATCCCTGGGTCAGCTCTTATGGAGTGTGCCATTCTCCAGTCCTGAGATGCCACCCCTGACTCAAGCGAACTATTGAACAGGACAGTCAGGGGACCTACAATTCATCTGCTAGCTCCCTCAGCACTCTTAGATGGATTCTATCAGGATCAGGGGATTAGCCCACGCTCAGTGCTAGCAAACTTTTCCTCATCCTATCCACCTCTATTATCCCATCCGTGCCACCCTCCTCACCCCTTCCTCCCCTCGTCTCCCCTTGTGGCATCAGGCCATAGCTCTCCTTTGTAAAGATCATGCAGAAGTACTCGTTCGGTACCTTTGCCTTGCCCCATTCACGTCCACCCACCCCTTCCCTTCCTAGCCATACTATTCCATCCTTTTCAATCCCTTTTCTCAGTAATATATTTAAAATAGGCTTTTTCTCCTTTTAATCCCTTCGGTTAGTTGTAGCTCTTTTTTAGCTTTAGCCTGCTGGACTACCTGTTCTGCCTCATTAGCCTTACTCTGACAGTGTTCCTTGTCCTCCTCACTCTGGGTCATTCTAAACTGCCTATAGATGGTCCTCTTATCTCTGACTGCCTGGGCAATCTCATGACTAAACCAGCTAGGTGCTTTGGCCCTTCAGTTTTTCCCCATTCGCCTAGCACACTCCTTTGTGGCTGCTGCTATTCCCTCCTTAATGATGGACCACTTTTGATCCACCCCCGTCTCTATGTTGATGATCTACAGATGTCCCCTTAGCAGCTCCCACATCCTTCTGAAGTCCACCTTTCTGCAGTCCATGATGCAATTGGCAGGAACTAGACTGGACAGAGTGAAGGTTCTTGTATCCTTCCAGATGGTCACCTAACTGCACTCACAACCTTCATCAGAAGTGATAGGTTGGAAATCATTAGCAAGAAAATAAAGGCCTAATGATCATTTCTTCAGCAAGGGGCTAGCAATGGTCTTCTTCAAGGCTGATGGGAAAAATCTTCCTCTCAGGAAGATCTGCTTTTGCTGGTGTAAGATCTATCATCACAGCCTTGATGAACTGAAATAGAGCCAGATCAAACATGGAATATTATTCCTAAAGTTCACTTTTCAGTTTGTGCCTACCCTTGTGCTATCCTGGTCAGGGTACAAGATGCGTAGGCTGTCATTTTATTTTATTACCATTGGCACGTTATGACAAATTACAAGACCCATACTGACTGGTAAGACATCACTGACCAAAATTACAGGCAATGCGGCATCAAAACATATTAACACAGGGAATATAAAGAGCTTATTTTTCTTCAATTAGAAAGTGCCTTGGACTCTTATGACTAAACACTTTTCTGATCTGTCTGTACCAGTTGTGTTATAGATTTTATATAGGTGTGTAAGTTTGATATTAACTTCCCATGATAATCTAACAATGCCAGAAATCATCTCTCTTTAGTTAAATTCATTGGCATAGGAGCCTGAGTGATAGCTTTCATTTGTTTGTTTGTTTTTTGTCCATCGGAGGAATATTTATTTATTTTATTTATTTAGCTTTTGTTAACCGGGTAAGTGCACTAGCCATAAAATGTTTATTGTCAGGCATGACCCGGGAGAGTACAGACATGCAGAAACTTAACAGGATAACAATTTATAAGTGCTTTACATACAATGAGTTAAAGAGGATACAATAAATTGGAACATACAAAGTAAAGTGCTTTACATACAATGAGTTAAAGTGGATACAATATATCAGAGACATACAGAGTAGACCACTCATAAGTTCATAGGTGCCTACCTATGCAATGACTAGAGAGGACATTGGACAATAAATTATCGGGTGACATATCATATAAACAGAACAAGGTACACAAAAACAGGTAATACAACAGGAAGAAATAACCATTGAGAGCAGGGGGTGTCATTAACCTCACATCAAATCACTTCTATGCCCCAGGTAAGTTACACTGTCTTGAAAAAGTGTACATTTGTCAGTTTTAAAATCCTGCTTCCTGTAGTTTCCAAAAAACAGGTTTCATATTGAACAAATGTAATGCCATGGTATCATCTATCATTAAAATGTCATCAGATTAGCACATCATATCAGTCATTCCCTGTAAAAAAAAAAAAACTTCTCTATATATCAATGAAACAGAGTAGGAGTACTTGTTACATCAAAGGCAAATGGTTAAACTGATATAAACCATTCCACACGTTAATGTTGAGATATGACTTGGATTTATCATCAGTGCCATTTGTGGATATGCTTGTGCAAGGTCTAGCTTAGTGATTCTTTTTCTACAGATAGCATTCTAAACTAATCATGTGACCTAGGAATAGGAGTTTTGTCGACATCCAGCCAGTGCTTTATTTTGACCTTGTTATCTACAAAGACTTGACTCCCCATTTGTTTTGAGTACCCAGTATATGTGCTGCCCATTTGTTAAAGCCCTGTACACACTGTTGAACTGTTTTTAAAAACGTTAAAAACATTTTTAAACTTACCATGCTAGCCCATCCAAACCAACTGCCTATTTTTCCAAACCATGTTTAAACACAGCCGCACCACATCCACACTGTAGTCCTTGGAGTTTTCAAGCATCGTGACTGCGCAATTTCCAGCATGGACCCATGCAGTTGGAGACCCCAGAATCCAATAATCGTACGTGAGAAACGCAGTTTATCGCCCATCCACATTACATGGTAAGCTGTGTTAGGTTTGAAACCATATTTAAAAATGCTTTTAAGACTAGGTCCCTTGCAGGGGTTAAATACTGCTTTTAAACATGGTTTCAAACCGTGTTTAGTGTGGACAGGAACCATGTTTTGGGCTTGTTAAAGTGTTTAGCCCAGTGTGTACAGGGTCTAAAAACTACTGGGGGAATTATTCTGTTGCTACTTTCTAGCATCCTGCAATTTACAAGCCACAGACTACAACATTTGGAGCAACGTTTTCAGATACATGTAGTTTAGTTTCAGTACATTTAATCAACCCATGTCTGTTTTGAACACATAATTCAATTTTGTACCTAGTACAGTAATCACAACTTCATCAGTTGCATTGTGTATTTTAGTTATAGGAAATGTTAGACAAAAAAGATCAAGGATCCATTTCACTCACCTCCTGCAAACTAGGCAGCCACAGCACCCAAAATTATGTCAAAAAAAACCTTTCCCTCCTCAGTTAATTAAGTGCTGTCCCAGTAATAGTATTCTCCATGAGAAACTAAGCCAATATGCATTTAAGATTAAAGGAATAATGCATGACAGGGTGTGTGTCATGCTGGGCTAACGCCATGCCTGGGGGGGGTGGGCATGAGGCTGCAGGCCGAGTGTGTCCAGTGCCCCAGGTGTGGCATTATCCCAGCATGACACACACCCTGGAGTGCATTATTCCTATTATACAATGGCTTGTTGTTATATATAAAATACAAAAATAATGTTAAAGAATGTTTTTATTAGTGTGGAAAATATTTTCGTTTCTTAAGAGGAGATGCAAAAAAAAAGAGAGTGCCAAATGGTCATCTACATTGGTGCACAGTGCTGAGACTAGACCTGTAGCGTTATGCTGGGATAATGCCATGGGTCCAGCCCCAAACTGACCAATCGCAGTCCAAGATTCTTTCTTGCCATTGTATAATCAATACTCTCCACTTGCACTGCTTCTTTTGGCAGCCTATTCCCTAGGTTTCCATACATTATGAAAAAGGTGTTCCCACATTACTTTTAACTTTATACCCTTACAAAGTATACAGTATCTTGTCTAGTCCTGCTGCTCTGAAAAAGCTGAAAGAATGCTCCCTGCTCACCTTAGTCAATGCTTTTAACATTTTTAAAATAATATTTCTTTTTGGCCTGTTTTTTTCCAGGGCAAACATATCTAACCTACCTCGGCATTCCCCATAATTTAACCTCTCCACCCCCTTTTATCATTTTAGTTGCTCTCTGCTGCATCCTCTCAATTTTAGCAATACCCTCTTTATACAATGGTGACCAAAACTGTATGTAATACTCCAAGTGCAGGCTTACCATTACCCTATAAAGAGGCGGAGTAACATCACTTTTATAAAATGTTAGACCCCTTTTAATTCAACATTTGCCTTGCCTACTGTAGCTGCACACTACTGTGACAGTTTCAGCTTCCCACCAATGAAGATCCCCATGTCTTTGTCATGGCCCCTTGCTGTTATTTTCTATTTAAGTAGTACCTTTGACATTAAATTTTGGGGCCTAAATAAAGAATAGTACACTTACGTAGGAACTTAACGTAACAGTAGATCTTCGAGAGAGGTTCCTTCAGTAGGTCATCACAGATAGGACTGATGTTGGGTCACATGGCAGACTTTTCTAGCAATCCCTGATGGGGGGATCACCCACCCAACGTCATGTGACTGACATCAGCGTGATGGTATATAGTGGGCGGTCCCCACACCCGCCCTCCTGTTCTTCTGCCGGAGCCAGGAAGAGGCCTAACAGCAGGAGCGAACAGGATTGGAGACCATGTAAAAATTAAAATGAGGGGAAGCAGGGAGGGAAAAATATGACCTGCTGAAGGAACCTCTCTTGAAGATCTACTGTTACTGTAAGTTCCTATGTAACTGTACTATCTTACTTTGAGACGGTTCCTTCAGTAGGTCATCACAGATAGGACTGAGTCCCAAGCAGTCCCTCTAAGGAGAGACCGAGAGAAACTAGGGAAGGGGCAAAACAAAATCCACGGAAAAGACTGAAGTCCAAAAAGGACCCAGCCTAAGACAACAGGCCCTGCAGGACAGCTAGGCCAAAGCCAGCCCTCCGCCTAGAAGCAATGTCCAAACTATAATGCTTGGTAAAGGTATGGACAGAACTCCAAGTAGTGGCAGCACAAATATCTGCTGCAGAAACATTACGAAGGAAGGCTGCCGAAGAGGCCATGCCCCTAGTAGAATGACTCCTGATAGAGCCTGGGAGGGGTTTATCATACTTTTGATAACAGTATCTGATGCATTTGCCCAACCATTTGGAAAGGTCCTGCTTGGACCTTTGCCTCGAGTTCGATGAGCGAAGGAAACAAACAATTGATCACATGAGCGAAAGTCTTTGGTTCGCTGTGTGTAACACCAGAGAATCCGTTGCACATCCATTGTATGGAGGAGTGCCTCACCCCTGTTAGTGGGAGCCAGAAAATATACTGGAAGCTCTACCAATTGGTTCAGAGTAGCTTCCAACACCACCTTTGGAAGGAACCTCGGATGGGTTCTGAGAACCGCCCTGTTCCAGTGAAAAATAAGGTAAGCCTCCTTACAAACCAACACGTGAAGCTCCAAAATTCTTCGGGCTGAAGTGATGGCAACCAGAAAAAATGCCTTCCAAGATAGAAAGCGTAAGTCACAGCTTATTGCTGGCTCAAACGGAGGCAAGGTGAGCTTTTCCAGCACAAAATTCAGGTCCCATGGTGGGGCTGCAGATGGGGGGTTTCAGATGGAGAATCCCTTTCAAAAAGTTCTTTGAGATATCCAACTGAGCCACAGGTTTACCATCCACCAGCTCGTGGTATGCCGAGATAGCTGAGAGTTGCACCTTCAGAGAGGAATAGGCTAGACCTGAGTCCAATAAGTGAAGGAGGCATTCCATGACTTGGGCCGGGCACGAAAAAGGGTTCCAGCCCTTCGTGGTCATCCAAATGGAAAACCGCTTCCACTTCAATGCATAAGTGGAATGGGTGGAAGGTTTTCTGGCTTCAACAAGGACCTGTGCCACTCGAGAGGATACCCCAAAGCAAGAGATGGCTACATCTTCAGGAGCCATGCATGCAAATGCAGAGTCCTGAGCCCTGGATGAACCAGATGACCTTGATCCTGAGTAAGGAGGTCGTGTGTCAATGGAAGTGGAACCGGTGGTTCCTCGGATAGCTGCTGATGCAGCAGGAACCAAATCTGTCTCAGCCAAAGAGGAGCGATGAGAATCATCTTGGCCTTCTCCGCCTGTAGTTTGAGGAGAACCCTCAGCAGAATGGGAAATGGAGGGAAGGCATCCAAAAATTTCCCTGTCCAGGATAGACATAATGCATCACTCCAGAAAGCACCTGGCTCTGGAACAAGCGAACAAAACGTGGGATGTTTTGTGTTGAACTGAGAAGCGAATAGGTCGAGTTCCGGCTGCCCCCAATTTTGGAAGATGGAATCTGCCACTTCCTGATGAAGTTTCCACTCATGAGCAGCGGTCCATGATCTGCTGAGACTGTCCGCCAAGACGTTTAGAACCTTCCGGTACGTGCACAGCCAATAGGGACAAGTGATGCAGGACTGCCCAGTTCCACACCCTGGTCTCTTCCCTGCAAAGAGGGTACGACTGGGTTCCTCCTTGTTTGTTGATATACCAAATCACCGACATATTGTCCATTTGGATCAGCAGTGTTCCCTGGGGCAGCAGGGGTTGAAAGGCCTGTAAGGCATACAGTACCGCCCTGAGCTCTAGAACACTGATGTCAAGAGAAAGCTCCAAGCCGGACCAAAGTCCCTGGGCTTGATGTTCCCCCAGATGAGCACCCCTCCCCATGTTTGAGGCATCCATGGTGAGGGTGGCTATGGGAGCTGGTCTTCGAAATGGGAGACCCAAGGAAAGATTGTGTGGATTCATCCACCATAGAAGATCCTTCCAGACCGCTGAAGAGATGAGGACCGGATGATCCAGATCATCCAAAAGCTGGTCCCATTGCACCCTCAGGGACCACTGAGTGATCCTCATGTGGAGTCTGGCTAGGGGAACAGTACAAATGGAATATTCCATGAGGTCTAATAGGCGAAAGACCTCCTGGGCCAGGATGGTCCGGCAAGACACCACCTTGGTGGCCTGGTGGACCAGAGTCTCCACTCTGTCCGGAGGAAGGAAAGCTCTGCACTGGACCATGTTGAGGACCACCCCAATAAACTGTTGTCTCTGGGTGGGGACGAGATATGACTTGGGCACGTTGACAGTGATCCCAAGTCAATTGAACAGGTCCAGGATAAACAACAGAGCCTCCAACAACGCATCCCTGGAAGGGGCCGCTAGTAGGCAATCATCCAGGTAGGGAAACACTGCAATCCCCCCTGTGGCATAAAAACACCGCAACCACCGCTAGGCACTTGGTGAAAACCTGTGGTGCCAAAGACAGGCCAAAGGAGAGTGCTCAGAACTGGAAGTGCTCCCCCCCCCGGAACAGGAAATGCAGGAATCAATGGTGGTTGGGGAAAATAGGAATATGTAGGTAGGCATCCTGCATATCCAGGGTGCAGAGCCAGTGATTCTCCAACAAGAGTGGCAGAAGGCTCTGTAGTATTAGCATGCAAAACTTCTTGTACTCGACAAAATGGTTCAGCTGACTGAGATCTAGAATGGATCGGAAGTCCCCTCCCCAGTCTTTTTTGGAACCAGGAAAAAATTGGGGTAGAAGCCTTTTCTTGTTTGCCCTGGAGGGACTCGCTCAATCGCTTGTTTCAGCAAGAGCGAATTTATTTCCTCTTGAATGAGGATAGCCTGATACCAAGAGTATGAGGACTTCACCGGAGGATTTCCCGGAGGAATTCCAGTAACTCTATAGTGTGACCTAAGACCACTATTTGTAAAACCCACTCATCGGAGGTAATCGCCCTCCACTCCTGCACATGGACAGTGAACTCCCCCCACCTGCTCTTTGCCAAGAGGCTGAGGAGGCACTGGTGCTGGGGAGTCAAGAAGTGGCAGGTGGGTCAGGGGGAGGAACCCCTGACCGTCGCAGATTCTTGGAGGTGGGGGGGTAACTGTACCTGTGACCTTCTGCTTACCTTGGTGATGTGCCTGAGCAGATTTACCCTGCCTCCAGGTCCTCTTCTGAAAGGTTTGCTGTTGTCATTGCTGAGGAGCACCCGATTGGTACATAGACCGAACAGCTCTAAGGGCAACACCTTTGTCCTGTAGTTCTGTAATTATGTCTTTGGTGTCGCCACTGAAAAGGAATGAGCCCCAGAAAGGAGCATCCTGAATCACCGACTGAACCTCGTAAGCGAGGCCAGAGAGGCGAAGCAAGGAGTGCCGTCTCAGGGCCACAGCAGTCGCAGAGGTACAGGCCATGGAATCGACTGAATCATAGGTGGCCCGTAAAGCATGCCTACAAGAGATCCTGGAGAGGTGGAGATCCTTGGCAAGTTCCTCCTTGAGAGGTGAAGGATCCATAGACTGGATCTTCACCTCCAACCTGGTCATAGTCGCTTTTTGGTGGGACACCATATGGGCCATGTAACTGAGGGAGCGGAGCACACACATGGCCAAAGAATAGACTTTCTTGCCAAACTGGTCCATCTGCCTCGACTCCTTATCTGGAGGAGTGGTGCTCAAGTGCTTGGGCATAGTGGAGCGATCATGAGCCACTGAAATGACCACGGAGTCTGCCTTCGGATGGGTCTTCAATAAAGGTGCTCCTTAGGCCTATCTGCCCACTTGGGGACAGCCAGGATAGAGTGAGGCATCTGCCAGATGGTGGTGGTGAGGTCTTGGTGGTGGGCAATCCACGAAGGAACTGGGACAGGAGACAGGGACTCCAAATTGAGGTGCTCCATGAGTCGCTGTCTTATTGGGTTCTGTTCCTCTGAATCCAATCGAAATAATCTCTGAGGGCCCTCAAGAGATCCGAGAAGGAAGGATTCTCAGGTGGCAATTTCGGTGAGGTCTTACCTCTCGGCTTGGGTTCCTCCACAGTTTCCTCCTACGAAGAGTCCTCTCTCCCATCAGAACTATCATCAGCCTCCTCCACTGGATGACATTCAAAGCAAGAAAGGGGAACGTCCAGTCGAGTCTTCTCCAAGAGGTGGACAATCGGACCCGAACTGCTTGGGGAAGGGGACCTATGAAGCGGCGGAGGTGGGAGTCTTGCTTCTAGGTCCAAAATGAACTCTGACCTCACACTCTGCCACCAAGACTGTAGGAAGGACTTGAAATCCAGCATAGCAGGAGGGGGTGGAGGTGGATTTGGTTGCGGCAGGGGGGGAGGAGGAGGCGGAGGTGGAGAAGGAACAGTGACTGGAGGAGGGTAATACCCATGCGGACCCATCTAATGGGTATAGGGATGATACCCCTAGTAAAACTGTCCCATTGGACTCCATTCAGAAGTAGGAACCTCCCGGTAAGGATCTCCAGGATACCCGTGTGGGTAATGGGGAACAGTGAGGGGACAGTTATAATACCCCGTCGTCAGCCCTGACATCGGGGGAACCCATGTCAGACCCGCTGTAGTGTAGATTAAATTAGGATCTGGCATTGGAACAGTCCACATTATAGGGACCAACGTCGGCATCAGCACCACCCGATCCAGTGCCGGAAAAGGATCCGGCATCAGAGGGCCAGCGTTGGCACTGGACAAAGTGTCAGTTATGAGGAGTCAGGTCGGTGTCGGGGCCGATGGAATAGGACAGACCACCGGTCCCAGCATCGGGACTGTTGTGATAACTGGCAGCACTGGAGGCACCACTGGTCCCGGCGTTGGAACTGTCATAGTGACTGGTGGCGTTGGAGGCACCAGCATTCCACCCTCAGGCTCAGGAGGGGCCTCCAGAGAAAGGCCATCCAGCTGAGGAGAAGCCTCCTGACCCTGGTCCCCAGCAGGGGATCGCAGGGAAGAACACCCAAAATTGGCTGGTTCACCAGCGTCCCCATTGGCCTCGCCAGACGTGTCCGTACTGGATGTAAGGACATGGGCGAGAGAATAACAGGAGGGAGCAGGGCTGTCTCCCTTTGGTCCCGCCGGATGTCGGGTGTTGTGCCGGTAGGCCCCGACAGGGGAACCGAGCCCATGCGGTTGACGGGGATGGGCGACTTAGCCGGCGTGGTCGGGTGGTCGGGGAGAGAACCCCCGCCGAATTAACGACCGAGGCCGGGCGACTGCCCCTAGCTAGGGAAGTCAACTTAATGGCCGCTGAGCGGTCTCTGGAGGAGCCGGAGGTCGACTTACTGGCCAGTGCAGCGCAGTCGCCGGAGGAGCCAGCAGCCGATTTATCTGCATGAAGTGTCTCCTTACCTGAGTGCTTCGACAGTGGCTGGGCCTTGCTGGTAGAGGGCCTGACGTCATCCGTGGAGCAAGCCCGCTCCCTCGTCTTCTCCTTATGCTTTTTAGGGGAAGATTTATCGGATGAGTCCCTAAGCTTATCCATCTTCTTCTCAAGTGAAAGTAGATGGACCTTGAGAAGATGGGCCTCCAACACCTGCTGTCTCTGTTTTTTGGTAGCCTGATTGAAGGACTGACAGTCGGGGCAGGAGGAGACTGGATGGTCTGGGCCTAGGCAGATGACGCACTTGGGATGTCAGTCTTTGTGCGGTATCTGAGTTCCACACTTGGAGCACTTCTTCTTCGGAGAAGACATGTAACTATTATTTAAACTAAAAGAAGAAATAGCGAATTTGTAAAAAACTGCACAAAAAACACTTTCTGACGAACGCTGAATGAAGTCTGCAAAGCAACTAGCACGAGGCGACAGCGGGAAAGAACTGAAGGGCAGGCGTGGGGACCACCCACTATATACCATCACGCTGATGTCGGTCACGTGACATCTGGTGGGCAGTCCCCCCTTCAGGGATTGCTAGAAAAGTCTGCTGTGTGGCCCGACATCAGGCGACATCAGTTCTATCTGTGATGATCTGCTGAAGGAACTCTCTCAAAGTAAGATCTTACACTCCTCTCTATTAAAATGCATATGCCACTTGTTGGCCCACTCCCATAGTACATTTAAAAGGGACAGTTAATCTATGCTAACTGGCAGCAGTTAGTAATGCTTCTGTTTACAGAAGTAAAATTCATACCTTCAGGTCATCCATATTTAAATGTACCTAAATAAACACTAATGTGAAAGACTGTGCTTTCAATAGTTTTCATTTATGGACAATGCCTGCATTGTTCTCTTCATGGAACCAGTAATTTGAACTTTTTACTATGTCACGGGCTAGCTTGTGTACAGAATGCTAAGCATGAGCTTTTGACGTATCAAATCATGATCTTTTGACCTATCAGAACCAAGCTCAGACTTCTGTACACAAACTGAAATAATTAATAAAATAGTTATAAAATATGAAATAGTTATAAAACTCTAGATCGCTTGTTTTATGAAGAGTACTGTAACAGAATGTTGCTCATAAAAACAAAACAATGTAAAATGCTCTTTTTCACATCACGTTTTATTCAGATATACTTAAATATTGGCCATTTAAAGGTATTACTACAATTTTGAAAAACAGTAATATTACAAACAGCAAACAATTAGAAATAACTTTCTGTCCACTTTAAGTTCCTCTGTGGACTGACTTCTGCTTCCTTGTATTCTGTTATCCTCATTATCACCATGTTATCCATCAATGTAATTCCCTCCCTTGAGACCTGGGACACCAGGGACCTGATATTCAAAAATGGACAGAGCGGAGCGCAATTTTTGCGCTGCACTTGCCCATTGCCCACGGCCCTAAGGATGCTATATTCGGTCAGATAGTGCACTTGCGCTATTTGACGGAATATAGGGGCATGTCAGCACACCACGAAGCCTAGTAGCACTGCCCTGACATGGCTGTCACCAGTGCAGGGAACAGTTCCACTATACCCCGATAACGCCGGTAGCTCACGGAGCGTTATTCAGACAGGCCCAGGAAAATGAGCCCATTGAGCATGCAAGGTGCTAAGAGGTCATTTGCATGGGAAGCAGTGGTAGGTGTGCACCCCATGACCATCTCCGCCCCACCCTGATTGCCCACACCCACTGAAAGCAAGCAGTCCTTGCTGCCTAGTGGCCCCCTGTCCTCTGATCACTGGCCCCAGTGTAACTGTAATTGTCCCTAGAGCCTAATGGTCCAACCTACCCTCTGATCATCAGGCTTGGTGTAATTGTAATTGTCCATGGTGTTCAGTAGTTCACCTGCCCTCTGATCGTTGGCCCTGGTGTAATTGCAATAGTTCTTGGTGTCCAGAGGTCCTCTCTGCCCTCCAGTCACTGGCCCCGCTGTAACTGTAATTTTACCTGGTGTCCAGTGGTACCACCCAGCCTTTGATTCCTGACCCCAGTGTAATTGAAATAGTCTCATGTATCTAGTGGTTCCCCACCATCCTTCAATCACCAGCCCCAGTGTAAATGTAATTGTCCCTGTTGTCCAGTGATCCCCCCACCCTCCAGTCCAGGGCCCTGGTGTAATTGTAATTGTCCCTAGTGCCTAGTGGTCCCCCACCCTTCAATTGCCTGTCCCAGTGTAACTGTAATTGTCCCTGGTGTCCAGTGGTCTCCTCCACCCTCTGATCTCCAGCCTCAATGTAATTGTAATTGTCCCTGGTGTCCAGGAATACCCCCACCCTTCAATTGCTGGACTCAGTATCATAACAAACCTCCCTGGTGTCTAATGGCACTCCCCACCCACCAATCCCCATCCCTATAGCAACCTACCCATTCCCTGTCATCAAGCTGCCCCCCACACTGTGGGCACAGGCCAGCCCACCTTACCAATGACTCCTTACCTGAAGGGCTGGTGCTGTGGGAGACTATGTGCCAACCGGCACAACCCACCTCTCACCTCCTCTGCTGGCCACAATATGTGAAGACAGGGAGCACATGTCCAAGGTACAGTATAGGGGGAGCAGCCTCTGTGTTGAACAGGGAAGATGGACTATGTACTGTATAGGGAGCACGCGGCCTTTGTACTGTGCAAGGAACATGCTCCCTGTACAGTACATAGGTTGTGTGCCCCCTGTGCAGTACATGGTCTGCACTCCCTGTACAATACAGAGGATGTGTGCCCTGTACTGCATATTGGATGTGCACTCCCTGTCTTCCCATATGGTGGCCAGCTGTGGAGGTGCGAAATGGGCTGTGCAAGTTGCCATTTGGTCTCCTATGGCACTGGCCCTTCAGGTAAGGGGGGACTGGCTGGGTGGGTTGACTGGTGCCCATGGTGCAGGGGGACGACTAGACACCAGGGAATGGATAGGCTGCTATAGAAGCATGGATCAGTGGGTGGGGGGTGCCACTAGACACTAGGGAGGTATGTTATGATACTGGGGGTGGTGATCAGAGGGTGGGGGGACCACTGGACACCAGGGACAATTACAATTACACCAGGGCCAGTGATCAGAGGGAAGGAGGACCACTACACACCAGGGAGAATTACACCTACACTGGGGCAGACGACTGGAGGGTGTAGAGGACCACTGGACACCAGGGAAATTACAGTTACACAGGGATCAATGATCGGAGGGTGGGAGAATGATTGAACACCGGGGACAATTGCAATCATACAGGGGCCAGCGATCAGAGGGAGGGACCACTAGGCACAAGGAACAATTGCTGGTGATCGGAGGGTGGCAGGAAACCACTGGGCATCAGGGACAGTTACATTTACACTGGCTCCAGTGATTGGAGGGCAGGGGGATCACTGGATACCAGGGACAATTACATTGACACCGGGGTCGGTGATCGGAGGGCAGGGAACCACTAGTACCAGAGACAATTACATTTACACTGGGGCCAGTGATCATGGACAGGGGGACCACTGGACACCAGGGACATCTTTACAGGTCACAGGGATGGGGAGTGGGGTATGAGGTGCAACTTGACGCTGGGGCAGGTGTGCTCCCCCAACCACCAATTTGGTTGTTGGCTGCAGTTGCTCCGGCAGCCACTAGCATTGTCCAGAGTAAGTCGGGGTCTTGATTGGCAGTATTTGCGCTGCACAAAGCGGTGTGCATAAAGCCCTTTGCGCAGTGCAAACATGATGAATATTACACCACACCGGTATTCCTGTCCCCTCCCTTTGCCCACCTGCATACACTATTTTTTTTGCATGCGCTAACCTTTTTATCACAAGCAACTACCCCTTTTGAATATTGCACTCCAGCACAAACCCCGGGCAAACAGGGTGCAAATGCTTTGCCCACTGGGTAAAGTTTTGAATATCTGACCCCAAGTCATCAAAAATATATTGAAAGATAGGGGTCCCAATTCTGACCTCTTCTGAACCCCACTGGTTACTTCCTTACATTCTGAAATTGTCCCATAGACCACTACATGCAGCACTCATTTTCCTAACCAGCTGTCTATCCACCATGCTATATTTCCTTTCATTTTAAATGTCTTCAACTTCAGAACCAACTTACAAAGAAACATAGATACTGATGGCAGATAAGGACCACTTGGCCCACCTAGTCTTCCCATTTGTGTGGGCCGTTCGAGGGTCAGTGTTAATGCTGAAATCTAAGTATATCACATCAACTGGCTGCCCCCATCTACTTTCTTGCTATTTCCTCCATAGAGAGCATCAAGTTATAGTGGCATTACATCCACTTTTGACCCAAAAGTGCTGGACCACTCGCTTTTGCAAAAGTAGCAAATCTAAATGAGCCACCTTACCGTTCTCACCTTATACATTTGAATGTGTTTTTCCTTTCTGTTTTCCACTCTATCATTGCATTTTACTGTAACAAAGACTAGATTTACTTTTCTGAATGTACTGTGTGTTTGCATAGTTTTTCAGTAATAATTGACAGAGCTGCATTGTTTAGATTTCCACTCTGATATTGAAACCACTGGATTTTTACCATCACATGTAGTTCTTTGGTTCTATATGGTACTTTCCACCTCATGGAATCCTAGTTTTCCACTGACTGATCATTCTTGGATTGTTTAGTCGAAGTCAACACATGTACAGATATCACAGGGCTTGTAGTTCTCTGGTACTGATTCCCTGGAGCAGCTCTTGTGCATTGATCTATGGCCACTGGGCCAGATGCCCCAACTGGTGGCAGATTCCATACAGATATGACTTAAACTTGCAATACTGGATTAGCTGCTTGGTCTCAATACAACAGTAAGACAAGGCAAGGCAAGGCAAATGTTATTTTTTCAGGCCCCTAATCCCGGAGGCTTTGGGCACCGTACAATCAAAATACATCAAAAGCAATTAAAACACAATAATTTAAATACAAAACATATTAATTTAACATATTAAAACACAGACCTCCCAAAATGGGAGGCCTAGCTTAACAGCAGATTCCTGAAGGGGCCATTCTTCCAGAATATCTAAGAAGCAGCAACTAAAAGACAGTGACTGGGAAGGCCTAGCTGAAAAAGAAGGTCTTGAGGTGGGCTTTGAATACCTCAACTGAAGGGGCCTCCCTTACTGATGGTGAAAGCAAATTCCACAGGATGGGGCCGGTGACACTAAAAGCTCTGTTGCGGGCAGTTTTTAACCTCGTCCTGGAAATCGCAAGGAGGCCCCTAGAGGAGGACCGGAGGGGACAGACCAAGGCAGCAAGTGTTAGAAGCTCCAACAGGTAGCCAGGGCCCAGTCCATGTAGGGCCTTAAAGGTGAGCAAGCCCACCATAAAGAGAATCCTCCACCGAACCAGCAGCCAGTGCAGTGCATGCTGCACCGGAGTGATGTGTCAATATTTTGGCTGCCCCATCAGCAACCTGGCAGCTGCATTCTGCATTAGCTGCAGTCAGCGGAGGGTACTTCCAGAGACCTCGAGGGTACCTCCAGAGACCTAGAGTGCATTACAGTAGTCAAGCCTTGATGTCACAAAGGCATGTACCAAGGTGCGGAGGTCTATGGGCAGAACTAGGTGTTTGATCTTAGAGATATTCCTCAGGTGGTAAAAGCTGGTCCAGATAATGGATGACACCTGAGATTAAAGTGTCAGTCAACTGTCAAGGATAACACCAAGATTGTGCACCCTTGAGGAGGCCTTCAATGGTACAGACCCCAGAAACAATCCAGTCTCTGCACCAGAGGCCATCCTATCATGACCCCTGTTCAACTCCACCACCAGTACCTTCATCTTATCGGGGTTCAGTTGCAACCAGCTGGAGGCCATCCAGTCATTCATCTCGGCTAGGCAATTGTTCATTACATTCACCGCATTAGTTGTCCCAGGGGCAAAGGATAGATACAGCTGGGTGTCATTGGCATAGCAATGAAAATCCAGACTGTACTTCATAATGATCTCACCCAGGGGCAGCATATACAAGGCAAACAACATTGGTGACAAGACCAAACCCTGAGGTACTCCACAAGATAGAAGGTTGGGGAGGAGGAGAAATTCTCCATCACAACCAGCTGCCTCCTGTTTGTGAGCTAGGACTCAGACCAGCAGATGACAGTACCAGCGAGTCCACAAAATTCCCTGAGGCGGTCAAGCAACAAACAGTGGTCCACCGTGTCAAAAGCTGAAGAGAGATCAAGGAGAATGAGAATTGTCCCCTCTCCTTGATCTCTCATCCTGAGGAGATCATTGTGCACCCAAACTAATGTGATTTCTGTACTATGCCCAGCACGAAACCCAGACTGGAGAAGCTCATAGATATCAAAGGCCACAAGGTGTTCCTCAAGCTGCTGCGACACAGTCTTCTCTACAACATTTCCCAGAAATGGAAGGTTGGAGACAAGAGGGTAATTCATCTTGATATCAGGGTCTAAAGATGGTTTCTTTAGAAGAGATCTAACCAGTGCCTCCTTCAAGGCATCTGGGAAGACCCCCTTCCAACAAAGAATGCCGGATAATCAAGGAGAACACAGGGCCTACAGAGTCAACACATCCCTTTAAGAAATGATTTGGCACTGGGTCCTGTTCACAATATGTGTTCTTCAGCCTAGAAACAACCTAAATGACCTCGGCTACCTCCACTAGTTTAAACTCCCCCCAACCAGGCAGAGTGCTCCTCAGACAGCCAAGGCAACCACTGTCAGCCATACCATGGCTCACTGGTAGAATTCCCTGCCTGATAGCAGACACTCTGTCTGAGAAAAATCGAGCAAACTCATTGCATAAAACATCTGAAAAAGCTTTTTCCAGCTGTAGACAAGCCGGATGTAACAGCCTGTCCACAGACTGAAAAAGCATAGTTGGTCGATTCTTCCCGACGGCAGTCTCCCCGGACAGGACCACTGCCTTCTTACTGTTAATGGCCCCTGGTACACAACATAGTGTGTATGCAGGGCCAGTCTGTCTGCCTCCAGCCCGGTCTTCCACCAGCAGTGCTCTAATCTCTGACCCTTGACCTTCATTGCCTTGAGCTCCCCATCAAAGCAAGGGGACCTTAGGTGAGAGGATTTGGGTTGTACATGGACCAGTGCAAGGGAGTTGAGTGCCTCAGACATTGCCTTATTATAGGCAGTGACTGCTTCACCCGTACCCACTGTGCATGCACTGCCCACACTAGAGAGGTCAGCCACTGCCAGAAAACCCTCCAGGGTCAAACCCCTCAAAGGGCGGTAGCTTACCATTTCTGCAGGGGGAAGGCTCACGGGGGGGGGGAGCCTGAGCAAGAACTCCACCATGCAATGAACGGACCAAATGTCCCAATCGGTCTTGAGATTCTCAATCTCAAGCCCCAGCGAGAAGACCAAATCCAGCATGAGCCCGCCATGGTGAGTCACGGTCGAAACATCTTGCGACAGGCCCAGTAGCAGGTGACTTATGAGTGCACTGGCTTTGTACTACTGAGCATTGTCCTCAGTGATTTCAAGCAATTTGGCTAAAATTACTTCTGGTGATAAAACTGTTGTCAACTGTGGCTAGTCACTTCTCAAGTAACAACTACAGTATTTTGTTTGCCTTAAGCCTAGACAGCATTTCAGTATGCAAATACTTTAATAAACGGTAGTGATGCTCTTGACTGATAGTGTTGCATATAATATAGTAACTCAATTCTTCATGCAGCCTGGTTCCCATTTGACAGTATATAGCCAGTTTCATCAAACGTGCAATATATTATACTTTGCGGTAGTTTTACCCAGTTGTTGCTATCAGCTGTGAAATTTAAGTCTCTCTACTATCACATTTGTATTTATCAAATACTAGTCTCTCAGGGCTGTGAAAAGCTCACAGAATAGAGTCACTCATGGTTTCTTTCACAAAAAAAAGAGCTCCAAGTAGGGTAACTATTTTTGATCTAACTGCCGATAGAGAAATTACTCTTTTTGCAATCATCCTAAATATGGTTTTGTTCCGGAAATTGCTGTAATCTTTCTTCATAATTTAAGAACCTATATCTAGCTTCACCAAAGCTCAACTCTAGCAGTTTGCTAAAGCCTGTCATTTTACTTCTCTCGCCTCTAACCCGTACTTGTCACTAAATATTTTTGTTTAAAAATGAGTAGCCCTAGTCCATTCTCACACAACATTAGTGTGTTTTTGCTTTAATAATTTAACAGAATTATGTATAGATGACTACATATTTTAGAATACCTGTTTCTCAAAGTACTCTCAGATACTGCTATTTCTTTACTGTGCACACACAGGTACTGACAGCTAGACAGGATAAGAAATATGCAAAAGAAAAGCAACATGGCATCAGCAACCCCCAGAAAGCAAAGAACATTCAGTGAGCCAATTAACAGTGCAAAACAATATTTATTAAATACCTATGCTATTAATACAGTGCGAAACAGCCAGATAAGAAACACAGAAACATAGAAGTTGACTGCAGATAAGGACTGCAAGGCCCATCCAGTCTGCCCATTTTTTCTATCTTATGAATGTGCCATAGGCCTGTACTCTGTCAATGGCCCATCTATTCATACTCATCTGTATTGCTCCCTTATGCCTATCTCATGCCTGTTTGAAGCCCTACACTGTATTCATATCCACCACTTCCTGAGGTAGGCCATTCCATGCATCCACCACCCTTTCTGTGAAAAAGAAGTTCCTCACATTACCCCTTAATCGGCCTCCCCCTAATCTAATGCTGTGTCCTCTTGTCCTGCTATTTTTCTTCTATTGACACATGTTAGACTCTTTGACCATGATAATTCCCTTAAGATGTTTGAATGTTTCAATCATATCACCTCTATCCCTCCTTTGCTCTAGGTTATGCATATTGAGCTCCATTAATCTGTCATCACATGTTTTCTGATGCAGTCCCTGCACCATTTTGGTTGCTCTTCTCTGGACTGCCTCCATTTTGTTAATGTCCTTGTGCAGATGTGGCCTCCAGTACTGCATGCAATACTTCAGATGGGGCCTAACCAGTGTAAAGAGGGATCATCACCTCTCTCTCTTACGACTTGCGATACCCCTACTAATACACCCCAACATCCCTCTAGCCTTAACTACTGCATTGATGGTATGCTTGGATGATTTCAGGTCATCTGTGATTATGATGCCCAAGTCTCTTTCTTCCCTTGTGATTGCCAGCAACTTCCCTCCCAAACTGTAGGTGGCTTCAGGGTTTCTCTTCCCTATGTGCATGATCTTGCACTTCTTTGCGTTAAACTCCATTTGCCACTCTTCCGACCATTTTGCCAGTTTATTCAGATCTCTTCTTATTCTCCCCACCCCATCTGGATCATCTACTCTGTTGCAGATCTTGGTGTCATCTGCAAACAGACAAACCTTACCCTCCAGTCCATCTGCAATGTCACTGATGAAGATATTGAAGAGGACTTTTGCCAGGACTGACCCCTGAGGTACCCCACTCATGACTTGTATCTCTTCTGACTGTATACCATTTAGCACCACTCTCTGTTTTCTGCCCACCTACCAGTTTGCCACCCAGATGACCAACTTCTGACCTACCCAGAGCCTACCCAGCTTATTAATCAATCTTCTATGTGGAACAGTATCGAAAGCTTTGCTGAAGTCAAGGTAGGTGACATTAACTGCTCCCCCTTGGTCCACCACTCTGGTTACCCACTCAAAGAGATTAGTTTGACAGGACCTTCCTGTTGTAAACCCATGCTGTCCTGGATCCTGTGCTCCTATGGATTCCAGGTGTTGCACTATCCTTTCCTTAAGGAGTTCCTTCATAATCGTGCCCACTGCTGAAGTAAGACTGCCTGGTCTGTAGTTCCATGCCTCTTCCCTGCTATGACTCTTGTACAGTGGGATCACATGTGCCCTTCTCCAGTCTTCTGGGACCTCTCCTGTGCTCAGAGACTCATTAAACAGTTCTGACAATGGCTAGTTCCACCCTTAGCTCCTTTAGTACCCTGGGATGTATGCCATCAGGTCCTAGTGCCTTGTCTACCCTGAGCTTAGCAAGCTCTTGTAGGACCCTTTCTTTTGTGAAGGGACTAGTGCACACCTCCCTCCCCTCTGTGTCCATGGTGCTGAGCTCTGGGCCCTGCCCTATCTTCTCTTCAGCAAAAACTGAGCAGAAATATTTATTTAATAGATGCTTTTCCTTGGTCCTCCTCCACACACTTCCCCTTATCCCCTTTGATCTTAGCAATGCCCCCTCTGGACTTTCTCCTTTCACTAATGTATCTATAGAAAGTCTTGTCCCCTTCTTTTACTGTTCATGCTAGTGCTTCCTCGGTTTGGGCCTTTGCCTGCCTTACTGCCTTCCCTGCTTCCCTTAGGGAAGTTTGGTATGCTGCCCTATCTTCATCCTGCTGCATTCCCTTATATTTCCTGAAGGCCAGCCTTTTGGCTTTGACCTTTTCTGATACAGTTTTTGAGAACCAAAGTGGTTTCCTCCTTCCTTTGCTCTTGTTTTTTTCTCTAACACAATGGGATGTTGCTTCAAGTATTGCATCCTTAATGCTTTCCCACTTTGCCTGTACCCCCTCACCTGTATTTCATCTTGCCAAGGCTAGCTTAATTCTGTTGGCCATCTTATCAAAGTCAGCTCCTCCCAAGTCCCATATTTTTGCTTTGGAATGAGATGATTTAGTTCTTGTGGTCAAACTGAACCATACCATGTGATGGTCACTTGTCCCCAGGTGACCTTCTACCTGGAGATCTGTGATCCTCTCCCAGTTAGTCAGTACTAGATATAGGATAGCCCTGTCTCTTGTGGGTTGTTCTACCAGTTGTTTGAGGCCCTTCCCCTGCAGGGAATCCACTATGTGTCTAGTTCTGGCAGATGTTCCTGCTGGTATTGACCAATCTGTATCTGGCATGTTGAAATCTCCTATTAACAGAACCTTCCCTTTGGCTGTCATGTTATTTGTGAGGGACAACACAAACACCCCAGCATTTTCAAGATGTAAGGGGGGGCCCCATTGTTGTAGATGTGGTGTTTCTTTTCTTGTCTTTACATGGAGTACAGTAAGTCCCTTGAGTGATCTTTCTTGTGTTTTTTTAGGATATAAAATCTACAAAGTACAGAGAGGCCACTTTAGCCAAGGGAAACATTCTGATAAACAACTGTTAACCTTTTTATACAGTGCTGGCTTTACACTAGGGCACACCAGGGTATGTGCCCTGGTAAACAAATCCTGCACCCTGGTTGGTGCCCCATATATTGTAGAGCATTCCCATCATAACAATATATCAGTGCCCTGGCTGTTGTCTTTTATGCCTAAGCTGTGCCCTGGTAATCAATAGAGTCTAGAGCCTCTACTGTTTTTATAACCTCTAAAATCTCTCAAAGACTTAATATATACAATAATTATACATTTTTACACACAAACTACTCAAGAGTAGCATATATTACTCTAATAATATACTTTACTCTTTAAATGAAAAATATACAGGTAAGCAATCTGGCATTGGCTCTGAGAGTAGTTAATGGAGCTAAAAATATAACACTTCATCCTATATTTATATATTTTATTTCAAGTATTAAGCTCCACTATTTTCATTATAAATATGCACATTAACATGAATACACAACCATTGTTTCTTATGCTCTAGTTTGTTGTTTACACATTAACATCATCATCCTTTGATTGTGACATCACTGTCTATTGCTGTAGAAGTCCTTGTGAAGTCACAATCAAAGCATTGTACTGTCAAGTGTATACTAACAGTCAGTGCAAATGAAGTGCAACAGTCATCCTGATTTCAAGTTCAAGGGAAGGTCCCCCACAGACGTTTATTCTGTTTATCTGTGTAGTTTGTATGCATCAACAAGGATTACCTTTATTGCACCTTCATAATTTCATCAGGATTTAAAGGTAAATGAAGGTACTTAAGCCTAGTGCAAAAACCTGCTTGACTCCATTGTAAAGGCCATGACCTGACTCATGTAAGGGATCCTAGAATTTTATGATATTTTAGTGCTAAATCCTGCAGTAGTTATACTGTATTAGTCAGTGCTGTTGTTGTCCATTGCAGTCCCTATGTTCTTGTCTTATGTTGGCCATGAAACTTTTCATGGCAAAATAAGATTCCTGTTGTTTTCTGTAGTTTAAAGTCTCTCTGAGTTAACAAAAAAAAACCAATTCAGGAACTTCACAATGTATGTTGCAGAACTGACTGAGAGTATAACTTCTACTGGCTTGTGCAGGTATGCATCATCAACTCTCATGATGCCTTGCATGAGTGGGGTCATGACCTTTACAATGGAGACAAATAGGTTTTCACACCAGGGCAAAACAGAGTGAAGCAACTTAATTTATATTTAAATTAGGATGAAGTTAGGAAATGCAAGAGAGGGAATGGAAATCATTGTCCATGCCCACAAACTACACAGTTATACAGAAACTAGGTTGATGGGACTTTTACTTTAATGTACATAGTTATATGAAAAAGGGGGAACTAAATAAAGCAAGCGTATAAAATACCAGCTGAATTGTGCATAAAAATGTGTACGATTTTTTTTTTATTGTGACTTTGTGGATCCCAAACAATGATTACAACCTGACCTCGTCATGTCACATGTCATTAGACATAAATTGCAGGTTTTGCCAGTGTCTCCATTGTTTGCCTGCAGGCTGTTTGCTGTTTGGTTGCATAGTGTCCTGGACTGAAAATGGGTATACGTAAGAGTGCTAAGAGTTCTGCTGATTGTGAGAAGGGTACCACACCTACTGTAGATCCATCAACATGCTCAGGAGTTGGGCAGCATGGCACTGGTGGAGAAGTAACATTGGAGGAAATGTTGCAGACTTTGTGCTTGAAGCTACACCAATTTATTCAAACAGTCTGTACTCCGGATTGAACGTTGGACATTATGTCTGATCAGCTGAACTTAATGGAGACTACTGAGGCTGATGATGCAAAAAACAGGCAAGGTCTGCAGCTCAATTTCTTGTAAAAGGAAATCATCACCTCAAGACTCAATCTTAGTCTTAGAGATCATTGTTTGTATCAATAACTTTTGCCTCTTGGGAATGGCTGAGGGACCTGAGGGTGACACCCAATTTTGTTTGTTTGAAATTGGCTGCAGGATGCCCTGTTCTCTAATTTGGAGGATTCAGAAGGTATATAGGATAGTCTTTTGTGGATGTGTGCCATACAGTGATACCCCTGAAACAATTTTGGTAGTTACACATGGTCTGAGGACTAGAGACAAAATATTGATTTTGGTACAAAAGCATAGTCTTATATTAATTGGTGGAAAACGTATTCGCTTCTTCTCAGATATCTTGCTCAAAACAAGACAATGACAGAAGAAATTTGATGGCACACATCATATATTAAGAGAGCCTAGAATTCCACATAGCATTCTTTTTATAGCCAGGCATCAAGTGGTGCCTTAGGACAATGGTTGCAGTTTTACGAACCCTAATAATGTAGACAAGTGGACAGACTTGTGCCTTAATTGTATTTTCTTAGAATGTTTTATTGTGAACATGTAATTATTTTCTTCACTGCCCTGGGTAACTGGAACTTTTTTTAGTGTTGGACTTTTGTGAGTAATGAACTTTGATTTTCCTTTGCTTAGAGGCAAGGTAAGAGTGAACCTTCTTTTATTTAAGAGAGGTAGACTTATTCTTTACATTTGGGACATTAAGAAATTGTTTTGGTAGACTTTCAATATGACTGAATAATTGAAATATCACCAGTGGATCCTCGTAATAGAGAATGGCTCTATTTCTTGTTTTGCTGACTGTTTTCCCCCTAAGCATAAGTTATATAAGGTGTCATCCAAAATACAAATAAATAAATAAAATAAATAAAGCTATTAGACCCTATGCCATCTGTACACATACACTGACTTGTGCACCTCTAGTATTGGAAGTGTTTGCATTGTATTCCTAACTTTTCCTGTTCTGCCCCTCCCCCCTCGCAATTGGAAAGCAACCCATTGTGACTTGGTTTGCTTACCCAGTAAAATAAATAAATAAGTTGATACTCTGTTCATAATACCTTGTTTTAATAAATCATCCCAGCAGCATCGCATTCCATTTCCCTCTATAATGTGCTGGGTTTAACATGCTTTGCCTTTTTGCATCTTTTGTAGTAGTTTATTATGCACTTCTTAGGCTCATTTCAACATAGCCTGTTTCAAGATTCTTCATAATTTGTAATTAATAATTATGGTTTTATCCCCACTCATGCATCAGTAGTTGAGAGGTGCAGTAAATGTGTCATTATATTTTATATTAAGGGATTTTGCCTAGCATATTTAACTAATTGCATTTATGTTTCCCAACTGGGTTACCTAATTACCTTGCACGTCACCAAGGAAAATGCTAATAACACATTTAAATTTAAAAATGATGTTTTTTTTCAATGTTTCTACTGAAACCTTAGTGTCTCTTTAAACCTTTTTGTTTTGTACATGTGTGGACAGCATTCGGAAAGGATAAAAAAATAGGTATTACATTTACATCCTGCTGGATTTGTCCACAGTGGATTAATTTAATATTGTTGTCTAAAACTACTCCCAAAGGGATTGGATAATTGATTGACTGATTGGTTGACTTGATTGAAGGCTTGGTGACCAAGATAGACACACTAAACGAAGGCTTTTTTTCAGGTGTGACCCAGGGGGAAGGCACATAAAAGGGAAAGATGGGGCAAATAATATGAATGCAACAGCACAAAAGGAAACATTGGAATGATACAATCAAGGAGGAGACTGGAACTGCTTAAATAAAAGCATTAAATATTGAACAATAAAACTATATGCTGTAGATCGGGAGAAGGGAGGAATAAGAATGCCAGGGCAGAGACTGAGTAAAGTTTGTCCATGTGACTGCTACACTGCAAAATAACTAATGCAGCATCAACTCTACCTCAGTGAGGTAGATTAGTCAAGGAGTGAAAAGACATAAGTCACACTATGTCCTATGTATTATTAGTGTGATGATAAACAGAATTTTGCAGCATTCAACATTATGCATTCTGCCTCCAAATACTCCAGTGAGAAAACAGAATAACTGTGTGTGTGTGTGTGTGTGTGTGTGTGTGTGCACTTTATACAGGCAAGAGGGGAAATGGAAAATAATTACCAGTGTCAAAGGTGTCTCCACCCTGACACAGTAATATTATCCTGTATACCTGCAAGGGCTGTGAGAAAACCCCATTACAGTTACTCTCACTAGAATTCTCCCAAAAACATAATTGTCCTAAATAAAGGTTTGGGAAAACATTTGAGGCCCTATTCTTAGTTTGAGTGAGCTCAAAATAGGCAGTTTGTGCCCACAAATTTGTACCACTGCAAAAAACTGATATACTTAATTAATGTCACACTCAGTGGGGGAGGAATGCTCCCAACAACAGTAATGTAATGCAAGTCATGATTGCAAATCTTAGCTGCACAAAGATACACCAGGCTGGCAGCACTGGTCACATGGCCCTCCAGACGAGATGTGCCCTCATTAACATCCTGACATCAATAATACCATAGGGTCCAGTGGTTACCACATCCCTAGGTCCTCTTATTGGCATTGTCTGATGGTCCATTGATTCCCCCTCCCCTACCACAGCGCCCAATTGTGCCTGGTGGTCTGGTGACCTCCCCCCCAACACTGGCTGACCCATGGCCACCATACCACCTCTTGCACTTGCTTGTCCCATTGTGACCACAAGGGCAAAGTGATTTGACAGCAGGCCTGTGACAGTCACCATCACTTCCTCCTTCCTGAACCCTAACAATAGCATATGCAGGTGCACAGAAATGGCTTGTATGACTCAGAAAGTTTGCAGAAGTTCCACTGGTGTTATGTTGTCTTCTTAGTTACTCATTTAGCCTCAGCAATAGCAATTCAAAATCAAGATCTCATTGCCAGCATTTACTGCCCCCAAGTGCAGCATTGTATGTGTGTCTTTGCTTAGCAGTAGGCATTAGTGAAATGGATGAACTGGAGTGATGGCAAGCTTTTCCATAACCACTGCCTGTCAAGGTATTTCTTGAACAGCATCAGTCAACTGAAATGGAGCAACAGTGTGGTAGAAGAAAGAGTGAATGCCATTTGTTTCCTCCCACAGGAGCAACATGCAAGTCCATCAGGGACTTGTGACCTGATGATGTTGCAGAGGCTAATGTGTTACTAGTTCACTAACATGCTGATCCACCCTGCTGACACAGCAGATACCCAAGGAACAGCACTGACTAATTGCCTTGGAAACTTTGGTTTAAGTCCTGCATCAATTCAAAGGGTCTTTCTTTCTTTCTCTTTTTTTCCCAAAAGAGGAAACAGATTCAAAGTATTTAAGGTGTCCTGTTCTAGTTCAAGTAACTACAGGTGCACATTTCAAAACTGTCTGAAAGCGGCCATAATTTGTGGACATAGCAGTGAGCCTTCCCAGGACTGTAAGAAACAGTCACTGTAAAACGTTAGTTTGCCTCAGTAGAGACAACATCTGCTGGATTGTGGCTGAGGTGCATTACTTACATAAATGGAGCAGAGACTTTAATTGTCAGCGTCTTTAACTAGTACCGATTGCAAGTGCACTCAGTGCTGCGTGGAAGTAAAGAAGTGAAAGGATTTCCATTCTCTATGGCTCATCTTGAGAACTCTTTAAAAATAAGAAAATCAATGCCATATCAATATAAACAGAAATAGGCTCCAGACAACAAATTAAACTGCAGTAACATAAGCCACCCTTTTTAATTTTTTTATAAGCAGTATTAATTGAAAAAAAATCTGTTAGGATGTGCATTGTCACTGTTTGTAAAACACTGACTGATAGCAAGGGAACAATCACCTAATGATTTGCTATGTAGAATATAATCCCTGCTGAAAAAGGAAAAACAGCTTGTCTATATATTTCTATTTCTGTGTATAGATGTGTTACCAATTCACATACTTTTGCAATCAGTTTCCAACACTTATTTCAGTGTTTACAGTGATAAAATGGTATGTTCTATTAGAATATTCTTATTGACATTGCCACTTATTGCCAACCAGACCTGGGTTTGAATCCCACAGCTTCCACTTGCATACTGTGTGATCCTGAGCAAGTCACTTAACCTCCTTGTGTTCCCAGGTCGCTCCTGTAAAAAAGCTTTCAGCTTAGTGTGCTATACCTGGTTAAACAACTAAATAAATAAATAAAATATTCCATGCTACAAATTTAGACACAATCATGTGTATGTAGTCTCTTTCCATCTTTATGAAAATGTATTCTTTTCCTCCTTTGCAAACTGAACTTCCCTTAGACACATATGTGTATTCATTATTTATACACACAACATATATACAGTTGATTTGCCTTTGCCCCAGAGCAGAAAATGCCAGGAAACAAGCATTCTAAAATAGGTTTCAAAATCACAGTGTTAGGTTACATTTCCTCAAGTAGCCTAGCAGCTGAAATTGATTTCTAGTACAGTATCAGAGTGGTATTTTTGCTGTAGTACTCATGAACTCTAAAGCAAGCTGCACAAACCTCAAGATATGGTTGCCTTGTTCCTCTGTTGTCATTATGCACAAGCCTCTTTTGACATGTATTTGACACATTGCTCTTCCATCAGGTTCCTTTCGATTGTGGAATGACAAGTCTATTTTGTGGCAGTGTGAAATGAACCATGCAATGCTACTGCTGTCTCATGTCTCATAATGGAAGGTTCACAGCATGGACAAGTGGGAATTTCTCCAAGGCAGGGAAAAGCACTTATTTTCAACCCCTTACTTTAATCAATCAAGGAGAAACTAGAGAACGCTGTAAAGTAATGAATGTCAATTTATTTACGTGGTATTGATTTAATGTTTTTAGTGTTCTGTCTCTCCTACTTTCTATATAGTAGTTTGATCTTATGAGGGGATAAGGAAAGGGTTGGAGAATAGCAGTGATACAGAACTGCATTTCAAGGTATTCTGTAAAAGGCCACCTCAGGGAAACTAACCTGCTTTTTTACCTATGCAAGTGGACCACATCAGACATTTGCAAGTCTGTTTTTTTAATATTACATTACAAATGTTTTCCTTGCCTAAATATTCTTTATTCTGAAATATAAATATATATATACAGGTAAGCAAGCTATGGTTTCAATAAAATATCTTGCATGTCCATTGCTAGATTCCTAAGATAATATATACAGCTTTTTGCAGTCATGCGCTACCCTTATTAACCACTGCTTCTTGTTGAGTATTGGATATTTTATCCATCCATCCATCCATCCATCCATCCATCTATCCAACCATCTATCCATCCATCCATACACCCTTTATGGCTTCTGTTTAATCATAGCACTCCAGCAGACAGCAAAGAGAGTAAACATGATCCCAGAAGCCCTTTGTCAGTGCGTGATTGGAATAACATATCAAGCTCACATCTCGAGTATGGCTAGGAGTTTCAGCAGCTGTACAGTAGAACAAATGGATGGCAGCATTACCAGTTGCAATGTTTACAGAATCCCCAGTGTCTCTCATGAGGAAGTCATTTTATGTTACTTTATGGCCCTAAAGATAACAAAAGGAAAGACTCGAAGGCAATGCTTTTAGTGCCTTGGTTTATATCCCCAGGACCATTTTGACCTCTAATTCTTCCTTCAAATACCAAAGAATGTAATCATTCTTTGGATAACTGTGTTAGGGTTGTTGTCTCACCAGTTCTCATGTATATTCAGTTTTCCAATAATAAAATATTTATTTGCTCAGGTTGCTTGCAACTACTGCAGAAAAAATCAAAAAAGGAATCCAAAAGTCCAGTCTTTGAAATGTAGAAATGACAGCAAATATCTGAATAGATCTGTGGGTCGGATTTAACAGTAACACATTTTAAATGCTGCGTTCATTGGGATTGTTCCTCCTTGATTTATTGTGTGTATTAGTATGAAACCTCTTTAGGGAATTTACCAGTTACTTGAAAAAATACACAGAAACAAAGCTGCAGACTCAGTACCAGTAGCAACACAGCACCTTAGTTCCTAGGGAGCACATTATTACTCATCAGCTCAGTAGGCAGTCGGATACAAGTCTCAGCCAGTTTCTACAAGAGAAGGAATGACTTGTGTTACATATTGGTTTTTCAAATGGCACCACTATATTTCTTACCATGTTACTTGGCCTAACTGCTACTTTACTCTAATTTTGCTGAGCTGTTTACCCGGGGTTAGTTCTCTTTCCTAGCATGCAGACATTGTAGTTTTATTATTAATGACATGACTCAGTTTCAGTAAATTAGAGTCCTCACAACTAGCTCAAATTCTATTATGAGTATTACTGGATAGGCAGTATCTTTTGGTTTATTTCCTTGCTTTCTGGGAGACAGCGTAGCCAACTGTTTAGAGCACAGAGTTTTGATGCCGAAGACCAGGGTTTGATTCCTTCCACTGTAATTTACTTACTGTGTGACCTTGAGTAAATGACTTAATCTCTTTCTTTCTCTGTATTTATCCTCCTAAAGTTAGCCTGGTCTCTGAGGTTAACCTCCCACCTCCCTGGACCTCACTTAATCACTGTGTGTGCACCTAATGACTACTGACAACTGTTCATGGATTACAAAGAGCTGGGCACTATATGAAACAAAACTACTTAATTTCCTTCCTTCCTTATTTTAGGGTGGGATTTATCAACTTTGTATTTACCTATTTTTGTCTGAGTTATACCATTAACATTTTGCCAGTCGTTTTATAACAAGAGTATTTTTTCTATTCTTACATAGATACATAGAATTTGACGGTCCTCATTTTTTAGGGTTCACTAAGAGAAACAGAAAATTGCACTAAAATCATTTAGGGCACAATCCACAGAGCCCTATACACCCAGAAACGGGCATGTAAGGCAGCCCAAAGACACACAAAGGTCACTTCCCACAGGTGTGAAAGCATCCAAAGAACAAACAAATTTACCAGCAGATGGTGGCCGCAGCCCAGTCTGTAGATTTATGTGGTTGAGCCAGTCTGGGTCCACCAAGGAGGTATGGCCATACTCTGCTACCCTTCGCAGCATGATTTCCATGCTGCAAAGGCTTCCAGGAGGGCATGCAGATTATATCAGGGCTATCCTACCATAACACAGTTGCCCTTGAATATTGAGGACTCTGAATAACCTTCCAAGTATCGATGGAAGATATATTGGTGATTTTTTTACTTAGAATTACAATTTGTTTCAAAGAGGATATGACTTTGCTCCACCCCTTCTCCCTCCTTCGCCCCCACATGATGCTTCATGTGCTGCAAGGGGTTGAAAGTGTCACTGGTAGAGAACGGCATTAGCGGGGTGAAGCTACATGGGCTGGCAACACATGAGTAGCATATATGTCAGGCTGATTGTGGATCATGCTCTAAATCATTGATCATTTTTTATGGGTAATGCAGGGTCTCTTATGGTATTCTAACATGTTGTTTTTTTTGTTTGTACTGCTGCTTTTCCATGATGTCAGTTAATTGTAACCCCTTGATAATGTTGCTCTCAAATATGTATACAGTTGCTGTATATTTTGTTTGCTGTTACTTTGTAATTCTCATAGGTCCTGCCTGAAAATAGGTACATGTATGCCTAGTGTGTCTTGCACGGTATCAAAAACAGATAAATAAATAAACATGAGTCTAACAGCAATGCCATACAAAAAAACAGCAGCTCCACTGCAAGGTGTTGCCCACAGAGATTTTAGAATGTAATTATACATTCAAACTTCCCTGCGTGGTCATGCGCCCCCTGGAGCTTCAATGTCAGATTTGTTTTCTCTGCTGAAGAAAGCAGTTGCCCTGGAGCCCTTCTCCATTCCTCCTGGCAAAGTTTAAGTGTTGATTTAGTTTTAAAGTTATTTTTGCTCTAATTTAACTAGTTTCTCAATACTCTGCAATCAACAGACAGTTTTTGTTTACATTTATAAATGTTCATGGTTTCTCCGGTTACTTGTCAGGTTCTGGAACTGGAGAAATCATGGTGGGATGCAGTTCCCGCCCAGCATGCAGAAACTGCATTTGTGTTTATACATGTTTACAAAACTATCTAAATATGCTTTTTACCATTTATTTAAATATTTATTAGTTTCCACTTTTGTATTTTGGGAATCAAAAAGTGTTTTTTGATGACCTATCAGTCTTTTGGCATGACTAATAGGCCCAAAAGGAAAGGGACCAAGAGGATTTAAAAACTATAAATCCTGCTTCAAGCTCCTGGTGAAAGCAGATCACTTAGGCTGTCCTGGAGGAGGTGGATGAGGAGGAGGAGGAAGGAGAACCAGTTGAACCAGAAACTACACCAAAACAGGATTCAGTTCACTACACACAGACTTAACGAGGATATTTCCTTTCACTCCTTTTTTCATGAGGAGGTCATTGACCCCTATGGTACCCCTCTACAGAGACTGAGGAGGATACAGAGAAAGTCTAATTTATGAGCATGATCGGTCTGACCTCCACCAGTAGACTATCAGTACCCATCCACAAATCCCTTGTCACAGACAAGATTCTGGCAGCACCAAACTCTGCTCTGGGCATTCATTAAAAAAACTTGAGAAGTACCAATGGACCAAACGAGGCATAGAGTTGTTGTATACCCATCCTGATCAGGAAGGAGTGATCAAAGCTGCCACCCGTGAAAGGGCTAAGGTGTCCTTGGCTGCAATGCCACCTGATAAAGATTCTAGGAAACTGATTTATATGGCAAGGAAGGTCTATACCTCAGCAGCCTTGCAACTAAGGCAGGCAGCCTATATGGCATACACAGCACAGTACCAAAAGGCACTGTGGAATATTGTCATCACCTTGAGTGAAATGGTCGATGGTGAAGTGGGCAATGATTTGGCAGAAAACAACCAAAGCAGCTTTATATGCCATCCAGTATCAATTCTATGTGTCTGTGAATGCTAATCATACTGCTTCAAGAATCTTGACCCATTCAGTTGTGCTAGAGAGGTTTGCCAGGTGAGGGACAACTATCTTTACAGATGACACAAAGGACAAAGCAACGGACTTCCCCTTCAAAGGCTTCTCGCTATGGTGAAAAAACAGAAGTATAGCTGGCCCAGTGGCACTGAAGATCAAGGCACTAGATGCCTCACCATGCGCCACGCTGTCAACCCAAGTTAGGGAATGAGCCCAGGTTGCCGGGGGGGCAGCAGGGGAAGGGAGAGATCGAGCATCTGACAGACAGCTCTCCCTTCCCATGGAGGGTGCAGGGCATAGCTATGCTGCTGAGCAACCTGTGGTGTCAGCAGGGGACAGCCTGGAACTTGCGTCACTGCCGTATGGCACCGCGGCAGAGCTTTGTGGACACGGGCCATCATTGCATGTCCGAGCTCCATGGGAGGGAGGGAGCAGGGTGGTGAGAAAAACAAGCAGAAAAACCCTCCTCTCTGCTGACAGGCAAAGGCGGGTCCAGTAGCAGCAGCCCCACACCCAATGCCAGGCTTTCGGGAAGTGCTCTCTGGTTCCTCCTCATAAACAGTGCACCCACCAGCATTCTAGATAGAGTGCCAGTAGGAATGGTAGTCCTTTCTTGGGGGAGTCAGAGCTGGGGGGTTAGGGCAGCACTGTGGAGGGGAGGAGGCCAGCACCCGGAGAGTACAACCAAAGCTTCAGGCGGGCGGGTAGAGTCAATGCTGAGAGATCACACTGGAGAGAAGGTCAGTGGAAGAGGGGAGATAAAGAGTTACAAAAAAAAAAAGACAGAAGCACGTATGAAAAAGATGGATGAACAGGAAAAACACCTACAAGAATCTTACCCATAAGGAGAAGGCTATAACATTCTTCAGGCCTTGTGGAAGGGGAGGTAGGGGTAAGACCTATTACCAGAGGCCATACTTTTGTTATGAATACCCTGTACAAAGGGGTGTCCGAGGGGCAGAAGCAGGAGAGGTGCTAAACAAAGACAAGCACCAGCTACTAAGTCTCAGGATAAGCCAAATCCCTGACCTTTTGGTCCAGGTCACCATAGCTTCACAACCAGTAGAAGGATGCCTGGCCCACTACTTTCAGGAACAGCAAGCCATAACCACAGACAAGTGGGTGCTGGAAGTAGTGAGTCAGGGTCTGGCTTTTCAGTTTGGAAAATTTCCAAAATCGAAAAGCACCAAAATCTTTCCATCACTCAGACCAGAGGAAAAAATCCCACAGGAACTAGAAGTGAAAAGACTGTTAAAGCTCAAAGCTGTGAAAAAGATCCCTCCCTCTCAGTGGGGAAGAGGCCTTTTTTCCAGACACATTCTTATTCACAAGTGTAACCCCTAGATGGAGCTATCCCAGGGGCTACTACCCCTGCCTGATTTGCCACTAACAGGTTGAGGGGCCTGGATCCAATGGCGGGTGCCTCCACCCAGAGGTCAGGGTTTGCAATAGTTAAACTAACTTGGTCACAGCCCTCTGGGACACTGCAACCCCCCCCTTTCTTCCCACTAGTGGCCCACACAATATATCAGAATTACCTTCACAGTATACACTTACCCCCAGGACTGGTTCCGGCACTGGGACCTCCTGTGAAATAAGATACAGTGCAACAATCACAGTACAGTACTTTAACATAGACAAATACCTCAGGCAGTATAACTTTGCTGAAACAAAGCGCTCTGATTTATTTAGGGGATATAACAAGGACAGGAAATCAGGTTAATTAGCTTATCACTCTAATCATCTACCTATGGCTCTGTGCACAGGCCTATCCCTATCAGTTACTGTCCCTGGGTACCCAAGCCCTAGTGGCTAGTCCAAACCGTGGCAGCTGGTAGGGGCCCTTTCACACAGAGAAAAGGAGAATTAAACAGTCAGCAGTACAGTAATTCTATTTGGATTTAATGTGGCAATTCAACAGGGAGCGACCCTGAATTAGTACTCACGACCTCCAAATAAGATAGGGTCCTTCAATATCAGCAGGGCTACTCTTGAGCTCCAAGAGACTCTTCACACATTTATATGGTAAAAAAAAAAAAGTACTATACCAGGCAGGCTGCTTCTCTATCCCGATTGCAATTACTACACAATACCCGGGAGAACACACAGCAGATTCAGTTCCTGACAGACCGAGTGCAATTCAACAATTTCTCCAGTCTTCTGCAGGGTGAGCCTGGTTTCTACTCTTCAGAGATCCTTTGATTCTTTTCACAGGACGGATTCAGTCCTAACAAGCAGTTACACAAGCTGCAGACCGGAACTCTGGGCCTTACACACGTTTTTGACTAAAACTGCACACTGAAAAGCACAGGCTCCTTCCTTCTTCACTGCCAAGCTCAACTGAAACTCCAACCGACAAAACCGGCACTTCTTTGGAGTTCCTCCCAGTTCTTGACTGGATTGGCTGTCACTCACAATAGACTGCTGTTTGGTCCAAAAGGCGCTGAAGTCTAAACTACATCTCCCAGAGTCACTGCCCATATAATGCTCTTGTGGCTGGCTCAGATTATGAGTCCAAGTTCTGATTCAGTCCAAGGCACCATTTTAGAGCTAGCTTACCCCACACTGATTGGTCCAGTTCAGTAGTTCAAAACCAGAATGGGGAACTAGGCAGACACAGTTCTGACTGCAAAGAAAGCAGGTTAGACAAACTGTAATTTCATTATTACTGTAAATGATTTCTGGCAAACAGTTACATCTTTCAGATAGGTTCCTTTGCACTCCTAGTGACTGCAAAATGGAGTGAATTGGCAGCAGCTTGAGTGGTACTCAATCAAAGAAACACACAGTCCCCCATACAAACTAATTATGTCTGCAAGCAGACAGCTCTTAAAGAGACAGTACCAGAGGTTCTAAAAACACTCACTGATAAATGGCTTAAACGCCAAACACCATTCAGGCTTGGAGCATTCAAGCAAGCTCCTGGAAGTCTTTTGGGAACCCCCATTTGCAGGGGGGTTACACCCTTCCTGGCCTGGGAAAGCTTGACGTCCGCGTCAAGCAAGTACCCCCATAAGTTTCAACTGCAACCATATACATTTGCATTAGGCTCGCACATGTAATCATCAGTCAATATATCATTTTACCAAGAACACATTTCTGAAACATTGCAGTACGTCACTCTTTACACAGTATTACACACACATTGTACCATAACTCAAGTTATTACCTCTTGTACATGAAACCTGAAGAGAGGGGGCCCTTCCCTATCAGTTACCTTGGGGCTGGACGGGCAAGGCACCATATAGAGGCAACACAAGTAACTTAGAGTTAGCACTGACGCTCAGTTTGGGCAATGAGCTGGGACACATACACTCTTTATGGACAACATTGAGGCAAGTCCACAGGCCTCCCAAGTGAATCATAACTGAGGAGCACCACAGGCTTTACAGCTCGACCAGTCTTTCTAGGGGGAACTGTTACAGTCTCTGCACTCTGAGCCTCATTTTCAGCATTGTCCTCACTTGTCAGGGGAGTCTCCATGGGGGTAGAGAGGCTAGAACTTGGGGCACTTTCAGCTCCTGGAGTTACAGTTTCTGAGTCCACAACATTCGGCTCACATGGAGAGCTTTCGGACACTGGCAGTGGACTGTCAGGGCACTCAAAATACTCTTCTTGTTCTGGTGTATCACCAGTCTGACCTAATCCATCATTTTCCTCCCTGAAAGCTCAAACAGTTCAACCATGCACAATGATTCCATTTCATCTGATCTGATGCTTTGCACTTCACTTTCTGGGAGCATTGGCTCCAGGGACGAAGCTGGGGCTTGGACAGTCCAGAAGGCCCAGCTTCATCTCCAGTATTGACTAGGGATTGCCCCAAAACAATTGACTCAGTTCGTAAGAAGGATAGTATTCAAAGTCACTTCACTTTCTTCCGATATGGACTGACAGTCATGCTCAACTGGGACTTGTGGAGGGAACACTTTAACTTTGCTTCTGTAGGTGCAGACTTTCTTGATCTTTTCTTAGCAGCAGCTCTAGTCACAGGTCCAGAGGGGCATCTTCTAGGGCTCAGACTCAATTAAGATTTGTCCAATGGGCAGTAAATGATTTCTATGCATTGTTTTACATCTTTGAATTATTCTCAGGCCTTACTTTGTACACTGGCAGATCATCTAGTTTGCCCACTACAATGTGGGGAGATGGTGCCATCTGTCAGCAATCTTGTGCTTGCCATGCAGTCCCAGATTTCTTAGCAATACCCGATCTCCCTCCTGGAGTTCCTGTGCTTTCACCTTTTATCATACCTTTCTTTGTTGGCCAGATTTCTTTTGGCAGCCATGGTTTGAGCCAGTTGGTATGCATGAGTTAGCTGGGCCTTTAACTTGCACATACTGTAAATAGTTGTCAGCTTGAACCCCATCAGGAGAGACCCCAAAACACACATCTACTGGTAGTCGAGCTTCTCTTCAAACATCAGGCGGTAGGGGAGAATCCAGTGGCATCACTTTTGGTGCAGTTATAAGCATGTACCAGGGTGCTAATTTGTTGGCTCCATCTAGGCTTGTCCTCTGGGTGCAGGGTGCCTAGCATATCTAGCAAAGTGCGGTTGAAAGTGTTCAGGCTGTGGGTCCCCTGGAGGTGGTAAGGAGTGGTTCGGACTTTCGCACTCCCACAGAGAAAGCATCTCTTTGATCAGGCGACTCTCAAAGTCTCTCCTTGATCAGAATGGATTCTTTGTGGAGCCCATAGTGAACAAAAAGTTTTCTACAAGTACTTTGGCCACAGTGGATGCTTTCTGGTCTTTGGTGGGAAAGCTTGGGCATATCTCGTGAAATGGTCAGTGACCACCAGCACATTACTGATATTTCTTTGATCTGACTCCAAACTCAGAAAATCAATACAGACCAGCTCCATGGGTGCACTGGTGGTGATGTTAACAAGGGGCAGCCCTCTGGGCAAAGCTTTCCTCTGTAAGCAGCGACTACAAGTTTGAATGTGTTGCTCCACATCAGCCCCCATCTTAGGCCAATAGAATCTGGATCTCACCAAGTCAAGTGTTCTGTCTATACCAAGGTGCCCCATGTGGTTGTGCAAGGACCTCAGTACTGAGTCTCGAAGGCAGTGGGCAGCACTAGTTGTTGTTTGTCTACTTGTCCCCTCTGTCTACTGTTTCTCTGTATAACAGTTTATTGATCAGTTTCAACTTAGGACCTTCTTTGTATAACAGTGCAGTTCTCAAATCAGTGGAGCGTAATTTGGACATATCTTTTCCTGCATAGAGGGCTTCTAAAGCTGCTTTGATCATGGGATCGCGGGATTGAGCCCGCCGAATACTGTCATTGTCCAGCTGAGGCAGTGCACCAATGTCTATTGCAGAAAAGTGGCAATAAGCAGCAGGTATGCAATTCTCAGAGGGTCCCAAGCAATCCACCATGCAGTCCACTGCGTCCGTGGACATTTGTTCCTCCCTGTCAAACTTCCGGCAGAGTGCCCGAATGTCAGGTTCTGCCAATCGGACCCAATCATTCTGGGGAACAGGCCTCCGGGAGAGAGCATCAGCATCTATGTGGTTCAGACCTGCTCGGTATTCAGAGCATAGTCATATGTAGATAATGCAGAAAGCCACCTATGGCCAGTGGCATCCAACTTAGCTGAGGTCTGCACATAGGTCAAAGGATTATTGTCAGTTTTACTAGTATTTTAGCCCCATACAAGTACTCATGGAATTGGTAACAATAGCCCACTTTCAAAGCTAGGAACTCTAACTTATGTACAGGATAGTTCTTTCGGATGGGGTCAGGCTTCTACTGGCAAAGGCCACTGGTCTCAGGCCATTCTCGTGCTCTTGGTACAACACAGCCCCCAACCCTTGCAAGCTAGCATCAGTGTGTGGGGCGTAAGGTTTTCTTGGATCGGCATAGGCCAGCACTGGAGCATGGGTAAGTTGATATATGATCTCATGAAAAGCAGTCTCACAATCAGGAGTCCAGCGGGCCCCAAATACTTCACTCGGATGAAAATACACTCTTTCAGTCTTGAGGACGCTGACTTTTGGTATTTTTGTGGGTTGGGGATACCCTTGAGTAAGGTTAAGTAAAGGCGGATCACTCTTGAATAGTCCTTGATGAGCGCCGATAATAACCACAGAATCCAGGAATCTTTGCAGTTCTTTTAGATTTTGGGCTGTGGCCAGGTGGTCAAGGCCTCAACTTTACTTGGGTGGTCTCTATTCCTCGGTGGATACTATGTGTCCCACATGCTTTACTGATGTTTGAAAGAATTGACACTTATCAATGGACAGTTTAGGCCAAAGTCCTCCAGTCGGTCCAATACCTTAAATAATCTGCTCTCATGTTCCTCCAGTGAGCTGCCAACACAATAACATCATCTAGGTATACCAGGCACTCTAGTAAGTTCATGTCCCCACTGCACGCTCCATCAATCGTTGAAAAGTGGCTGGGGCACCTGAAATCCCTTGAGGCATCCTCATGAATTCATAGAAGCCAGCGGACAGATAAAGGCCATCTTCTCACGGTCCTCTGGGGCCATTGGGATCTGGTAGTACCCATCTGGAGATCCAGCACAGAGAACCACTTGCTCCCGTTTAGGCAGTCCAAGCATCCTGAATGCGGGGCATTGCGTACTGATCAGGATAGTCCGCCGGTTTAAGCTGTCGATAATCCACACACATCCTTACTGTTCCATTCTTTTCCTCACTACCACAATGGGGAAGCATAAGGGCTTCTGGATTCTTGTATTACACCAGCAGCTAACATCTCTTGCAGATGCCGTCTCACATCATCTATGTCAGCAGGTGCCAGGCGTCGAGACCTCTCACGAAATGGTCTTTGGTCATGCAGCGGATATTGTGCTCAGCTCTTGCGCATCCCACATCCCATTCCTTTAAAGAAAACACCTGGTCTCTCTGGGCAAGCTTCTCACTGATCCTCACTTTCCATTCAGCTGGCAGCGGGGAGTCGCCGAAATCAAACAAGTCAGGCGTTACTCTGTCATTCTTCCTTGAACTTTTGCTGCTGGGTAGCACTGCAGTGTCTGCACAATGCACATTAGCTAGGATGCAACCTCTGTTTACTCGAATGTCTCTATCAGACACATTATGAACTTGGAGCATTACCCTTCTGGCATAAGCATGGGCTCTAGCGGGCAAAATACTAGGCTTGACCAGCAGTCCCTCTGGCAATTTTCCATCACCTGGTGCATCCAACATTAATATTTTATTCTTAACATCCTTTCTGATACGGACCTCTCCCTGTAAGGTACACTGGGCATTTGCGCCAGGATCAGAGACTCAGGATCCTTCTTCCATACAATTCCGACCGGTTCCTCTGGTTCTGTTTTTCAGCATCTCTCTGTGCCTCATAGGCCTTCTTAATTAAAGCGAACTCTTAAAGCTCTACTAGTCTTTGACCCCTGTTTTTCATAACACAACTGTCCAGCCTTCCGAACATATGAGCATTTGTTCCAATCAACAAAGGGACACCATCATACAGTCCAGTGGGGGGACACACTAAGGCTAGGGTCTCTACTTGTTCGCCACTCCAGCCACGGAGGTGGGGAAAGACAGCCAAATTGGATATACCCAGAATGGGGTAGGCCTTCTCACTTAACCCCCATACATGCAGTCCTTCTAATGGTTGTAAGGGACGTCTGACAAATGCTTCTGATACCAATCCTGGAACATAATTGTCACTTGGGAGCCACTGTCTAATACAGCTCTTGTAGACACTCCATTCACCTTTACAGTGGTCTCCATGGAGGGACCCACTATTCTGGACCAGTCTGGAGAGGAGATAGTGGGGGCCTGGGCAACTGACCTTGCCACAAAAGGACATGAGTTAGCATTTTTGGTGCCCTCACTGGAATCATTTCGTGCACCTCTTAACCACTGATTTGTTCTCCGAAGCTCTCCTTGTAGCCTATATGCAACTTTGTCAGTGTCTTTTGGGGACCGGCATTCCCTTTTCATGTGCCCATCTTTCCCACAATTATAGCAAAACATACTTTCTGGAGTTTGAGCTGGCCGAGGTGCCACACTGGGAGCCAGGGCGGGGGTATTACTAACTGGAAACCTTGGTGCCATCTCTGTCTGCGGCGTGATAAGCATTTGGAGACATCTCGTCAGTTTCTCCACTTCCATGGTCAAGGAATCGAGTTCGGACTGTTATCAGCAAGAGATACATGGGTAGGTACCCCCCACCCCCATAACAGATGCAGTCGGATATAGGTCAGGGCCGTACTTGCAGGCGTGGCCTTCATAAAGGGACTGTTTTTGAATTCCGGATCTCTCTCAACAGTTCGCCCCATTTGACATATCTTTTCCTTGTCAGAGCACTCATTGACTGTCAACCTCTGCCCCTGAACTTCACTTGATGGGTCACCCTCAGTACTCGGGTCATAGCCACAGCTGTTGGTGCAGGTCCCTCCCGAGGTCGCCTTTTCTCAACTCCTCGAATTTCTCTCATTAACTCATCATAGGAGGGTGGGGATTCCAGTCGATTTGCCAGGCGTAACTGAAGCAACAGCAGTTCTTAGAAGGGGGCAGACTTAAGGATTCTGTCCAGTCTGGTTCGGTCCAGTTCAATCGCTGGCAAACTACCCTTTCTGAGGCATTCTTGCAACAATTTTTCCAGCCGAGAGACATACACAGACAACAACTCCCCTTGGTACTGTTGTGCATTTCTTACTCTCCACCATAGGTCCTCATCAGAATCTGGGCTCCCATACACATTCTCCAAGGCCTCAAGATAGGCCTGTGCAGTCGCTTCAGGGTTACTGGCCCGTTTAGCACAGATGGTAGCCAGGGCAGGACCTTGGAGGCTCTCACTAACCCTCTTTCACTTTTCGCCTTCCGAGCATTGCCATTCTAGCACTTGGGGGGCAACATAGTCTATCCAGGTCTCCCAGTCATCCTCCCCTTGGGGGGTTGGGAGGGTGCCAGAAGATCCTCAACCTTCGGTAAGAGTCGTGACTAATGGCAGGTGCAGAAATAGGAGTCTGCATTGGTTCAGCCACCATTACGGGCACTGGAGCGGGAGAGGGTGTTGGGGGAGGAACACCCCCAGGTGGCAAGAATAGTTTCTTCAAGTCCTCCACAGTTTTCCCTTCTCCCAGCAACCATTTAGCAAATTTCTCCTCAAAAGTTTCAGATAGTGGTGGGGGCTGATTCCCCCCCGGGTCTTTACTGTCCTTAGTTATCACTCTCCAAGCAGTGAGGGCTCCCTCTGGGGTAATGGTCTGTGGCACTTTGGAGCTATCTATGGGATCCTTAAACTCTACTAGGGCCAGGAAAGTGTGGGTGAGCAGATTAGCATGCCGACCCACCACCACAGGGTTTTGTAAACCTTCCACCTTGGAAAGTACTCCTGCACAGTGTCCGTATTGATACCCAAGGGGATGTCCAGGATAAGCATAGCATTTTGGGGGTCGATCTCCTCCCCAGTACACCACTCCACCAGCCGGTGCACAGCCACTTCTGTCGGGGTACCCATTTTTTTCTTAACAGTGGTTCGTAAATATGGCCACTAGAGGACACAATCCCAGCGGTGAGCCTCCAAGATGTAACCCCTAGATGGCGCTATCCCAGGGGCTACTACCCCTGCCTGATTTGCCACTAACAGGTTGAGGGGCCTGGATCCAATGGCGGGTGCCTCCACCCAGAGGTCAGGGTTTGCAATAGTTAAACTAACTTGGTCACAGCCCTCTGGGACACTGCAACCCCTTTCTTCCCACTAGTGGCCCACACAATATATCAAATTACCTTCACAGTATACACTTACCCCAGGACTGGTTCCGGCACTGGGACCTCCTGTGAAATAAGATACAGTGCAACAATCACAGTACAGTACTTTAACATAGACAAATACCTCAGGCAGTATAACTTTGCTGAAACAAGCAGCTCTGATTTATTTAGGGGGATATAACAAGGACAGGGGGAAATCAGGTTAATTAGCTTATCACTTTAATCATCTACCTATGGCTCTGTGCACAGGCCTATCCCTATCAGTTACTGTCCCTGGGTACCCAAGCCCTAGTGGCTAGTCCAAACCGTGGCAGCTGGTAGGTGCCCTTTCACACAGAGAAAAGGAAAATTAAACAGTCAGCAGTACAGTAATTCTATTTGGATTTAATGTGGCAATTCAACAGGGAGTGACCCTGAATTAGTACTCACGACCTCCAAATAAGATAGGGTCCTTCAATATCAGCAGGGCTACTCTTGAGCTCCAAGAGACTCTTCACACATTTATATGGTAAAAAAAAAAAAGTACTATACCAGGCAGGCTGCTTCTCTATCCCGATTGCAATTACTACACAATACCCAGGAGAACACACAGCAGATTCAGTTCCTGACAGACCGAGTGCAATTCAACAATTTCTCCAGTCTTCTACAGGGTGAGCCTGGTTTCTACTCTTCAGAGATCCTTTGATTCTTTTCACAGGACGGATTCAGTCCTAACAAGCAGTTACACAAGCTGCAGACCGGAACTCTGGGCCTTACACACGTTTTTTGACTAAAACTGCACACTGAAAAAGCACAGGGCTCCTTCCTTCTTCACTGCCAAAGCTCAACTGAAACCCCAACCGACAAAACCGGGCATTTCCTTTGAGTTCCTCCCAGTTCTTGACTGGATTGGCTGTCACTCACAATAGACTGCTGCTATTGGTCCAAAAAGGCGCTGAAGTCTAAACTACATCTCCCAGAGTCACTGCCCATACAATCCTCTTGTGGCTGGCTCAGATTATGAGTCCAAGTTCTGATTCGTCCAAGGCACCATTTTAGAGCTAGCTTACCCCACACTGATTGGTCCAGTTCAGCAGTTCAAAACCAGAATGGGGAACTAGGCAGACACAGTTCTGACTACAAAGAAAGCAGGTTAGACAAACTGTAATTTCATTATTACTGTAAATGATTTCTGGCAAACAGTTACATCTTTCAGATAGGTTCCCTTTGCACTCCTAGTGACTGCAAAAATGGAGTGAATTGGCAGCAGCTTGAGTGGTACTCAATCAAAGAAACACACAGTCCCCCATACAAACTAATTATGTCTGCAAGCAGACAGCTCTTAAAGAGACAGTACCAGAGGTTCTAAAAACACTCACTGATAAATGGCTTAAACGCCAAACACCATTCAGGCTTGGAGCATTCAAGCAAGCTCCTGGAAGTCTTTTGGGAACCCCCATTTGCAGGGGGGTTACACCAGAAAATTGGGGAATGGCAGTCTAATTTGGACAGAAGATTCCTGAGTATTTTTTCACAGAGAGGGTGGTGAATGCATGGAATGGCCTTCCTGAGGAGGCCGTGGGGTCAAAAACAGTGGGGGAATTCAAGAATGCATGGAACAGACATAAGGCAATTCTTGTGGGGATAGGAAGAAATACGCTGTTCGTTAACTAGGATCTGCAACTTAACCAGTACATACAGAAATGGGCAGACTAGGTGGGACAAGCAGTCCTTATCTGCCATCAAAGTTTATGTTTCTATGTTTCTATGAACACACACACCAAGAAGGAAAAGTTCAAAATGGTGACAGTGGGCACAGTGATCGCATCTTTACAAAAGGGAGAGTGGTGGGTACCTGGACGCGTAAAAATGCTTACTTCCATATACCTGTAAGGCCCTCTCACAGAAAATTTTTCAGGTTCAAGCTGGGAAAGTGTCAATAGCAATTCACAGTACCACCATTTGACCTCACCTCAGCACTCAGAGAGGTCACAAAGTGTCTAGTTGCTGTGGCCACATATCTGATGAGAAGGAGTACAATGGTACATCCTTGCATGGATGACTGGCTAGTTACAGGCAGGACAAAGGTGTAAGCAGAAAATTCCATAGCATTAATAGACTACTCTGGAAAGGTTAGGCTTTCTCCTCAGTCTAAAAAATTCACAGTTGGAACCCAAATAAGTGCTGGAGTTCATAAGTGCAGAGCTGGACACCCTACAAGGGATGGCTTTTCCCCAAAAAGCAAGGACAGAAAGCCTAATTTCCTACTGGATTCATTCCAGGTAGGTCTAAATAACACTGTCAGAGATTCCCTGCAACTCTTAGGCAATATGACAGCAGGAATGGCTGTTGCATCATGGGCCCATCAGTAAATAAGAGATGTACAATATTATTTAAAAAGATGCCCACACCAAAGGACAGACTCCCTGGACCATTTAGTTCCTGTCTCAAGACATTTGTTCCATGCCCTAGAGTGGTGGAAATAAAGGGACAATCTTGGGGAAGGAATCCAATTCCAACAGCTGCCTCCAACACTGATTCTGACCACAGATGCCTCTCTCCTAGAATGGGGAGGTCATCCGAGAAACAATGCAGTGAGCAGAGTCTGGGATCCTCAGGAAAGCATGAAAACATAGAATCTGATAGCAGATAAGGACCTTCTGGCCCACTCAGTCTGTCCCTTTTCCCCCTGCTTATGCTTTCACCACAGACCCTAACTGATCTCTGGCTACGCCCCCCCCTTTTCCCAGCTAAGATTTCCTTGTGCCTATCCCATGCATGCTTGAAGCCCACCACTGTTTTTGCACCACAACCTCCACTGAAAGACCATTCCAGGCATCCACCACTCTTCTAGTGAAGAACTACTTCCTCAAATCTCCCCTAAATTTCCCCCTTATAGTTTCATTGCAAGTCCCCCTTGTTCTCATGGACCTTTTTCTTTGAAAAATATGGAGCACATAAACCTGTTAGAACTCAGGGCAGTGTTCTTAGCAATGCCGTCCTTATCCTCCCTGTTACAAGGCCACATAGCCCAGATCAGGACAGACAATACAACAGCAATGTGTTACATCAACAAACAGGGAGGCACCAGATCCACAAAGCTCTGTACAGTGGCTATGCAATTTGGAATCCCGCATATTCCCTGGATGTCACAATATCCACAGTCCACTTGCCAAGAAAGGTCAATGTACTTCCAGTCTCCTTGAGCAGGATAAGACAAGGGAACCATGAGTGGTCACTAGACCAACAAGTTAGCAAACACTCTTCACAAGATGGGGCATTCTAGAGGTAGACCTGTTCACCTCTTGGGAGAACAAGTTACCTAGGTTTTTTTGCAGATCACCCTCAAAAGGGACAGTGCCACAGGATGCACTGACACTAAGTTGGGAGTACATGTTTCTGTATGCCTTCCCTTCCTTCCCTGTCATTCAGGGAGTTCTACTGAAGTTAAGGAGCGAGTCAGCAATATTAAACCTGGCAGTCCTACTATAGATTGGGCAAGACAACTGCAGTACTCCCGTCTACTGTCCCTGTATTACATTAACCCCATCATCTTGCCACTGAGACATGATCTCTTATCATTGTCACAGGGCAGAGTGAAGTTTCCAGACCTCAAAACCTTGTGCCTGAAAGCATGGTTCTTGAGGAGTTACAATACTCAGGTATGAACTTCATAGACAAGGTGTTAAAAATCCTGAGAGCTTCCAGAAAACAATGCACCAGGAAAGCATATTGTTTCTATTTCCTTGAACAGTTTACCAACCAAGGTGGTTGGGGCAAAAACAGTGCTGGGGTTCTTGAAATCATGGGATAGGCATTAGGGAATCTTAGTGAAAAGGAATGAGGGAAGGGAGAAAGTTCCTGAGATCATGTAAGGTCTGTAGTGATACTGTAGGTAGGGAATAATGGGCAGACTGGGTGGGGCAAGCGGTTCTTATCTCCCAACAAATTCTACGTTTCTATGGTTCTATATTCCTCCAAGTGGAAAAATTCTCTCTGTGGTGTATTAACAAAAAGGTGTCCCCTTCGAAGGCAGGCTTCCCTATAGTCCTGGATTATTTAGGCCACCTACAGTCTGGAGGCTCAGACCTTCCGCTCTGACAGTGCATTTGGCTGCTGTACCAGCATATATTTTAGCAGGGAAATAAAAATTCTTGGCATCTCAACCAGTGTTCAAAATATTTTTCAAAAGTCTGAATCACCTGAAACCCCCAGCGAGGAAGCCAGTCCTACCATGTGATTTGGACATTTTACTTGGCACAGCTGGTGGAATCTCCTTTCATGACAATGGCCTCAGCAGACCTCAAAAACTTATCACATGGCAAACTATGTCCCTCATAGCACTAACCTCTGTGAGAAGGGTCAGCAAGCTGCAAGCTGTATGCATGGAGCCTAACTATATTGTCATGCATAGAGATACGGCTGTGTTCAGAACACACAGAAAGGTCCTTCCAAAAGTGGTGTCAGAATTTCATTTAAACCTATCCATATCGCTCTCTGTGCTTTTCCCTAAACATAAACACACAAGTGAACAAAAGCTGCATTACCTTGATGTTGAAAGGGTAATATGGACAGACTAATAGGCCCAATGGACAGAACAAAGTAGCTGTTTATCACCTATGGTGAAGCTGGTAAAGGAAAACTAGAAGCCAAGATAACTGTTTCTCACTGAATAGTGTCTTGCATCCAGGTCTGTTATGAGAAGGCTGGGAAGCAGCCTCCCATAGACCTAAGGGCGTATTTCACCAGGGGCAAATATGCCTTAGTGTCAGTTTCAAGGATATCCCTCTTGCAGATATTTGCAAGATTGCTACCTGGTGTGCTGTACACACATTTTTACAAAGCATCACTATACAGACACCATCTCTAGGCGGGATGCAAATGTTGGGACTGCCATGCCACAGAACCTTTTCCCTGTATAAGGTTCCAAATGTCATAGCCTCCTGACGTGCTGCTACACAGTCAGCATTTTTGTATGGCATCGCTACTGGTCTCATGTTAGAAGAAAAATAATTACACACCATAGCAATTATGTTTCTTCTAATGGGTACAATAGTGAGCCATTACAAACCCATCCCTACCTCCCCTTCTTGACCCTGACCAGTGAAAGGTTCTGACAAAATCATTTGTTATAGTTTTGACAATACTGCTTGAGCACTGTTCACATAGTTCATAATCTTCAAACATGGGTGGTCCTTTAAAAAACTGTAATTGATTAAAATGTTTTTACAGTCGGCTGTTTAGTTACTATTACCATAGTTAGATAGGTAGTCCCTGTTCCCTTTACTCTTGCAGCACAAATCTGACATTGGAGCTCTAGGGGTACAGGACCACGTAGCAGAGTTTGAATGTATGATTATATTCTAAAATCTACGTGGGCAACAGCTTGTGCTGGAGCTGATGCATAGGTTTCATAGGTTATCTCAGAGCATAGAGAGGGAATTCGCCTTTAACTGCTCATTTTCTTCAGTGGTTACAACCCCTCTTATCAGTATCTGTCCAATAATACTTCAATTTAGTCTTGAACACCTCCATATTCCTGCCTCCCACTATCTCCAGAGGAAGGCCGTTCCATATTCTCACTATTCTCTGTGAGAACCACAGTCCCCTCCTTTTTGTATTGGTGATCTCACTATGCAGTTTTAGGCTCTGTGATCTAGTTTGAAATCGCCCTTCCTTCATTTCCAGACCAATACTGTCCCATAGGTCATTTTCTTCAAATGCTCTATACACCAAACATAAATGTCCCCTCATCCTCTTGTATTCCAATGAGTACAGTCCCAAATTATTCATTCTGTCCTCATAACTTAATCCCTTCATACCTGCTATTCTCCTTGTAGCTCTTCTCTGTACCCCCTCCAACGCTCCAATCCCCACTTTTGTATATGGTGCCCAGAACTGACTGCAGTACTCCAAGTGCGGCCTCACCAATGACGTATATAATGGCATCAAAACCTTCCTATCCCTGTTATGTATGTGTCTTCGAATGCATCCCAGTAAGTTACAGTATAACATTTCTTTGATATCTCACTGCACTGTCATTTGAAGGATAAATCATCTGTAATTACTACGCCCAAATCCATTTCTTCCCTTGTTTCTGCAAGCTCCTTCCTATTTAGTACATATTTTGCTCTACTATTGTTTCTGCCCAAATGCATAACCTTGCATTTTTTCTGTGTTAAATTCTGACCCATGCTTCTCTGCCCATTCCTCTAATCTATGTATTTCTCTCAAGTTTTCTGCCTTCTCCTCATTTCTGACTACTGCTCCTGGTTTAGAGTCATCTGCGAATTTAGTTAGCCATACTGAGCCATCACAGCTCATAGAAGACATATACATTTTGAACAAACATGGACCCAGCACTGATACTTGTGGGACTCCACTCATCACCTCCATCCAGTCAGACAGCTCTCCCCTTAATGACACTCTCTGTACTCTTCCTGTCAGCCATGAAAAGATCCACTTAACCAGCCACCCATTTACTCCCATGTTCCCCAACTTGCTTATCAGTTCAGAGTTATCGACCATATCAAAGGTCTTTCTATAATCCAAGAACACCACATCCACTGGAGTCTCACTATTCAGTTCCCAACTGACCCTATCATAAAAGCTCAGCAAATTTCTCAGACATGACCTTCCCCTTGTGAAACCATGCTGCGTTCCATCCTGCAGTGAGCTCGAACCCACAGATTCCTCCAATTCCTCTTTCACTATTTTCTCCAACTCTGCCCAGTACCAAAGTCAGACTTACTGGCCTGTAGTTATCACACTGTCCTTTGCTCTCTTTTTTTTTGTAAATTGGTATAACAATTGCTTCCCTCCAACTGGGTATAACCTCCCCCACTATCCAATGAGGCTTGAAATATTCTAGTCACTGGAGCTGCCAATTCATCTGCCAGTTCTCTCAGTATAAGAGGATGCAAACCATCTGGTCCTGGTTCCTTACTAGATTTAATACCCCTTAATTTATCTCTTATGTTGTCTTTATTAATTAATATTCTCTCATATTCATTACAGTCCCTCCTCTGCTCTATTCTATTTCTTGACTTAAATACTGTATCAAAATGTTTATTTAAAACTTGCACCATTTCCTTATCATCAGTCACTGTGTTGCCACTAACATCCTCCAGTGGTCCCAATTGTTGTGCCCCTCCCCTTTTATAGTTTACATAATCAAAAAAGGATTTGTAATTGTCCTTAACCCAGGTAGCTAGATAAATCTCTAGATTTCTTTTAGCCCTCCTTATTTTTTTCTTACACTCCTTGGTCCTGTTCTTATATTCCATCCCACATCCCTTGACTATTCAGTTTACATGCCTTCCTATAAGTTTTTTCTTTCCTCCTTACCATCCTCCTTACCCCTCTATTCATCCATCTGGGTATTCTCCCTTTTGAATTATATTTTTCCTTTTCTGGGACATATTTAGCCTCTAGCTCCTTCATTGTCTTTATCAGTACTTCCCACATTTCATTCAGTGATATATTCTGGAATTTAGTCTCCCAATCCCACTGCTTCTCTCATTTTCTCAAAATCTGCTTTATTAAAACATTTAATCTTGGTTTTACCCTTTGTTTTGTATTTTGACCCTTTTATGCTGAACGTTACTACTTTTTGGTCACTTCCATTTAGTGGTTCCATCGTCTTACAATTCTCTGTTAGTTCACCCACATTGCTCAGTACTAAATCCGAAATGTGTTGCTCTCTTGTACCTTCCTCCACATGCTGTTCCATTCCTAGATCATTTATTGTTTGTACAAAATCCCTTTCTAATGGTGTCCTTCCCACTCTGGTCATCCAGTTAATACTCGGCATGTACCATGCACTATGGTATATATTGTACAATGCCACATGCATTGGAACTTCTCTAGTTATACACTCTTGTAATGTCTTGTATAATTCCTTGTTTCGTTTGTTCTCCGTCTCATACTTTCCCAATATATATTGTTCGTCTGACATGAAACCTATGAAATGAACTTGTTCTCAAAGGTGTTATCCGAAATTTCAATAAATAAATAAATAAATAAATAATGTTAAGATCTCCCATTAGTATAATCTTATCCTCTATTTCCAGATTATTTAAGGTGTCCAACATCTTTTCACTGAACTCACCATTATGTGAGGGTTGACTGTAGATCAATCCTAGCAAGATCCTCTTTTCCTTTTTTGGATAGATTTTCACCCACAGTTGTTCCAGTTCACTGCTGTCCTTCGATTCCACCAACTGTGCAACAGTAATCTCTTCTGCCACATATATTGCTAATCCCCGTCCCCTCCTGCTAATTCTACCCCTTTTGTACAGATTATATCCTAGTACGTTTTTATCCCACCCATCATTCGCATCCCACAATGTCTCTGTCACAGCTTATGGCTTTACATCCTCCTTTATCATCATGTCCTCTAATTCTTCCTTTTTTCACCAAACTCCTTGTGTTTGCCAGCATAACTTTTGGATCCCCTATTCTATATTTCTTGGTAATTTTTATTCCCTGCTTTTTAAATTTGTCTGATTCTCCACAGCTCCCTGCCTGACTGGGTGTCCCCCCATTCCCCACCCTTTAGTTTAAACACATTTCAATAGATTTATTTATTTTATCACCCAACAATCTTCCCCACTTCATGTTTAAATGCAACCTGTCCCCCTATACATCCCAGGGTTGCCCATAACGTCCTCCCAGTTTTTCTGAAATTGAAACCCCTCCCTAACACACCACCTACTTAGCCATCTGTTTAATGTTACTGTTTCCCTTATTCTTCCCATTCCTCTCACATGTGTTGGTAGCACCTCTGATATAATGATGGTGCATCCTTTTTCCTTTGATCTCCTTCCCACCTCTTCAGAGTCATTTTGTATGTCCTCCGGTCTTCTTCTTCCAGTATCAATAATACCCACATGCAACATTATTATTGGTCTAGTCTCCCCACCTATGAATCACTCCAGATTGTTTCTAATGTCCTGTTATCTTGGCTCCTGACGCACACCCTACCCGTGTTGTTTCTTGCCTTCCCTTGCCAATATATCTATCCGTGTTCCTTATAATGGAATCTCCCAATACTACAATTTCCCTCATATTAGCTAATACTTCCCCACCTCACTCCTCATTTCCAGTTTGGCTACTTTTTATTGTTAGCCTATCCCCCCTTCATTTCCAGTAATTCCCCCAATTCCAGATTGTCCTGCCTTTTGTCTAGCGCCTCTATTTTCCTCCTCTGCATTACACTCCTCCTCTATTTGGAGTGCATTATACCTGTTGCCCAGTTCCAAAGGATCCTTTTCATTCTTATACCTATGTTTCCTCTTAATTCTTCCATGTACCTTACTCCATTCCTCCTCAGTTATCACAGTATCCTCCTCCTGACCCTCCTCTTCATCTCTTTTTTCTTGTCCCCCTTCCCTTCTAAACTAGCAACAGCCTTTGTCGCAATATCCTCCTTAGATTCCCCTTGTTGAATTGATTTCCACTGTTATCCTATAAATTGCACAAGTTCTCTTAACTCCCTTTGAGTGCGCAATTGCTTTTTTAATTCCATGTTTTCTTCCAGCAATAGCACCGTGTTTACATTTTGCACATTGATAATTCCCAATCTCATCTCCCTTTTCATACATACAGTATGACACCCCATACACTGCCTTAAATTATCACCCTTTTTTGTTTCTTTTTTTTCCCTCTCTCTTACCTTATGTTATCACCATGTATGTCTCTCAGATTCCTGGCCTACTTCCCCGTCTTCTCCTGCTGACACAGCAGACACAAACGCTTGTCTCAGTGCACTCACCACGCTCTCATCCCACCCGCAGTGAGGAAACCTCTTATCCTCACAGCCCAATACCCATGATGTATCTTGTCTGTCTCCTAGCAACCACTCTCAGCCCTTGTCTCTGTTTGACCGGTTTTGTTTAAGCAACAAATAGTCTGGTACAGCTGTTTACTGATGCGTGTCTGAAATACTTCAGCCTCAGTCAACAGTGCCACCAAAAAGGCTTCCTCTCCTCTTTTCATCTCAATGCATTTTTGTTATGGCTGACTATTGGACCCATTAGAAGAAACATCATTACTACTATGAGTATTTGCTTTGTGCTTGAAAAGTAAAAAATGTTTTATGTAAATAGTACAGGTAGCATTGATCTTATCTTTGATATGGAGACTGTAGTGAAAAGCCACACCAAGTATCTACTATTACAATTTTCAGCCTCATTATGCAGTCTAATTTAGCCACATTATGCAGTCTAATTCAAAAACAGTCCAGGAGAAGCTGATGATTTTTGACCCCCCCTAGAATGCTGTTGTAAGACTCACTGCACTAAATGATTTTGACCTTACACTCCATGATACACAGCATGTAGAGCTAAGATATACCCATCCCAGGTAGCAAGTGAACACAGTGCAATTGCATAATCCCTTTTCACTAGCCCATATCCTGGAAATGCCCAAAACAGGCTAGATGCTGCACTGCTGTATGTTCTGTCAAGAAAGGAGCAGGGGAGCCAGCCCAGTGTTGGGAAGGGCTGAGGCATTTGTGCTTCACCTGCCACCACTCCAGCGACTCAGGTTCAGGAATGTACTCGGGTCACTGAGAGTCATCAAGGGGGAGGACCAAGTCTCCCAGGGAATGCTCTCTTCTTCTGGAGATGGGTGGCCAGTTGTTTTGGCCTCTGACTGCCACCAGGTGGAGGACTGGTGGTAGTACATGTGCGAGCGACTCAAAGGGAAGGGCCACAATTCCAGGGTGCATGCATGCCTCCACACACACATGCCTACATTTTTTTTTTTAAATTTATTTAGCTTTTGTTGACCGGGTAAGTGCACTAGACAAATCCTGCCTATTTTCAGGCACGACCCGGGGGAAGGGGAATACAGATGAATGCCAACTGACCTTGAACCGGATTAAGCTGTTGGTGGTATTTTTACTTTTGTACATGCTGCCACAGTGAGGGAAAAGAAAAGAAAACAGAAAAGAGCCAGGGAAAAGAGCCAGGCAGGCTAAATAAAGCCCCACCTGCTCCCTTTTGACACAAGCTTCTGCCCAGTCTCTGTGCACCATGGGGGAGGAAGATGGTCCTCCTCCCTTTGGCCTTGCCATGGTGGAAATTCATGGGGGACTTATCCTGTAGTACTAAAGGAGGAGAATGATGCCAGTTGGGAGAAGCAGGTACAAGATGAGAGCCTGCCTGCCTGACTCAACAGGTAAAAAGCTTTATGGTAAAAAGAAGGGAGCAGGGAGGTGATGTGGCTAGGGCAGCACATGTTATGCACTGAGCCTTCTGGGCACTTCAAAGAAGTTTGGGTACTGCCAGGGCAGTTTCTATTACACAGGCTACAAGTCTGCCATAACCAGTACGCATGCCCTTTCCCACTGACAGGACCCTGTGGCACTCCCTTTCCTCCTGACAGGACTTTGAGGGTCCTAATTAGGCCCCCAACAATACACTCCAGCACTCCTCTCTCTTTGCCTCAGAGGGCTGGGAATGACAGAACTGGTAGCATTTGTTTTTGTTGAATAAAAAAACTAATGTTCCCCTAAATGAATAGAGCAGTCCATGTATGGATTGCAGAATATCATGATCCTCTTCTCCAGTGTAGCAGGGTATCAACTGAGAAGCTGGGGCAGGGTTACAACTGGAGTCCGTAGTGTCTAGGCCAACTCTGCCCATCAGTCTGGCCCATACATTCTGCACTGATAAGTCCCAGAGTGGTGGGGCAGCCTGCTATAGTAAATCCTGGATGTGGTGATATCACAAAAAGGCTGGGTGCATGGGGCATACCTGCGTGGCCTGATATGTGCCTTTACAAAGTATTCCAAACAATGTTATTTGGTGTCAGAACTAGAAATTGACAGAGGGGCCTTGAATGATTTGAAGTGAAAATGTAAAGTAAAAAAAAGCCTACCCTGCTAACGAGAGTCTTGTTACTATGAGCTATGTTAGTTAATGAACAGCTGCTTTTGTCATTAATACCACAAGTGACATGCATAGCATGGATATAGGAATGCATATACAGTACCAGGTATGCCATGACTTACAAGCTGATTTTTTGGAGGGGCCTTGTTGGGCCATTGTCATCAATTTTGTTTGCTTCTTTCACTACCCGATCTCCCCACCCTAAAAAAAGACATGTCACTTCTTTTCTATGCCAGATGAGGTGTTGCTGCATTAGTTAGTTAGTTAGCTAGTTAAAATTACTCCAACCGGGATAAGATGTAGCATCCTGTTTTCATGGGGGTTCTAAGGAGGACAGCAGCAGTCAACAGGTTAACATAGTATGATTAGTTACATGAAGGCTAAAATATACACAGAAAAAAACTGTAAAGGTAATTACATGCTCATCATAATTACATGCCCATTGATCATTCCCTCTTGTCTCTGCTGTTGGTAATGTTAAGCTTAACTGTAGACCCTACCCCACCTTCTCCTTAATGGTCCTTTTCCACCTGAATTCTTGGAGATTAGTCCTTAAGTTAAGCCAACTTATGCTGTTTACCCTGCAATGCCAACTCAATGTCCTGATAGTCATCGAGTCCTGGCTCTTAGCTAGACTTAGTGAGATGGATGTCGTCATTTCTGGAGATACAGTCCAGAGACAGGATCGTGGGAAATAAGCGGGTGTACACAGCCATATGTCTTGCCTCATTCTCAACTGTGATGTCACACTCAAGCCTTCCACCCCCTCCTCACATGAACTCCTCCTGTGCAAGCTCCTCTCCTCGTCCTCCCTCTCAATATTCATCATTGGTACCTACAGTACTGTCACCCTGGTACCAATCATGACCCCCTCCTTAACATCCTTTCCTCCATCTCTACTCTTGTCTCCTCAGCGAGCTCCTGGTTCTTGGAGACATCACCAAGTGCCTCTCTATCTACTCAAATAACTCATCCCAAAAATCCAGTCCCTCCATGTCATGCAACTGATGTCAGAGCATATGCGACTTAATTGTAACACACCTAACCCCTCCATCATTGACACAGTCCTCTCCTCCCATCCCCATTACATTACTGAACCTGGTACCTTTCCCAACACATTCCGTAACCACAGGATGGTCTACTTTGTGGAAAAGAGCCGCTGCCCCAAATACATCTGGCACAAGCCATTTAGGTCTCTTGGCCTGTCTTCCTTACTAGATGATCTGTCCCACACCAACTGGTCCCCATCTGTGTCCACTGATATGGATGAAGCCCTGGCATTTTCAACTTCAGATTCTTGGCTATTTGGGCCAAACATGCCCCTACCCCAAGTTCATCTGTACAAGTCTTCCACCTTCCCTAAATCACTGCAGAGCTAATTGCCTGCTTAGACACTTGTGACTCTGCCTGGTGTCAACATACATCCTCACTCCCCAGAGGATTTACTTAGTTATGAGCAGCTATGAAATGCCAGTACCAAAATTATCAGGTAAGATAAAACTAACTATTTCTCTACCTACCTCAAGAATAACCTTAAGTGCCCATTAAAATTGCGGAAAGTAAACCACTGTCCCCCCAGTAACCGCTGTCCTCAAGCTAGCAGGCTGAGGCCCATTGGTGCAGAGGTTTGAGGTGCTTGACACCACACATGCCACCACACTGGTGACCTGGGTTCGAGACTGAGCCTGGGTCACTTGAGGATGCCAAGTAAACTAGATGGGTCACCACAGGAGAGGTACCTTAGTCAAAAATCAGTCACAAGCAAAGCAAAAAGGCTCGCACAACCTGGTCTAACGTATAGCAGATATACCACAAACAAGTGTAAGAAAGTGTAAAAAATATATTTATTTTACTTACACAGCAAAAGTTGAAATAGCCAGATATATATATACACAGTGTCCCCACAGCCTGAAAAATCCAATTGCATTTCATACTTAAAGTGGCGCTTTGTCAAGGGTTCCCATATAAGCTTGTGTACCATCCTAAAGCTGGCATCCTGGGGGAGAAAACCAGGAGAGAAAAATCCCAGACAGAGCAATAATGAGAGGTCTGACCCTTCACAGGCTCAACACCTGTGACAGGGTCCTCCATCCACAAACCAGATCTGTTCCCCACAGGTAAGAGGGGGCTTGCTGACCTTACCACGGGGGGGGGGAACATGGGGGAAGAATAGAGGGTGAGTTAAGTCCTTGGGATACTGGGTGACAGGGCTGGGGGGTCAGACCGGGATACTAATACTTGTACCGAAGAAGCATAAACAAATTAACAAAAAAAAAAAACTAGCAGGTAGCAGCCTTGGTGTTTAGTGTTATTCTTTGGTGAATGAGTACGGCCCACTAAGCTCAAGGCCTCTTTTCAGGGACAACCTGGGAGCACAGTGGAGGTTAAGTGACTTGTGGCTGTGGGAATCAAAACCAGGTCTGCTGGATGTACCAGTCTCATTTGCAACTCATTACTCTAACCTCTAAGCTACTAGATGTGCTTAACCTTGATCTTCTCTACTTTGTGCGTATAACTGATTGTTTATAATCCCGCTAATATATTATTTGTTTTATTCTCCCTCCTTTCTGTATACCCCCCAAGTTGCACCTCAAAATGAACCTCTGCTTAGCGTGCCTTGCTTGATAAACTCCAATAAATAGACTCTTGCTATCGATGTCCCATTGTCTCCTTCCTCAATCTCTTTTTTTGCCTATGTATGGTACCAGGGGCCTGGAAGTGTTCAGATATTCTCTCCTACCACAAAAGGGGTGACCCTTGCATCCCAGGGGACAACCAGTCTATCGCTTTTCCTACTGCCCAGGAACAGTGCAGGGAAAACATGTGCTATTGCAAGCATTCTCCTTTCTTGACTCCTTTTTCTGTCTCTATCTTTCCAGGCTGGCTTCTACATATTGTTAAAGAATTCATTAACCATGATGCACTTAAAAACTGAGTCACCTCCACTGTGTTTTCTTGACAATGAATATTTAAGTTGAAAAAGGGGCACATCTTGCTCAAACACATTTCCTAACAACAATAAAGTAAACAAATCACAGTCCACAATCTCCTCATTTTTTCATCTAAATGGTTCCATCAAAAGGGGATGGATCAAGGACTGTCCTCAAGCTAGGAGGCTCTGCAGTCTTTGTCCAACACTACACGTATGCAATTAACATATGCATAGCCTTGAGGGGTTTTGGGTGCCCCAACCCCCCCATCTTGATTCAATTTTGTTTATATAAAAACTATTTTGTACATCGGGACTAAATAATAGGATTTTGTGATGGAAAACCCCTGTTCCCAAACTCTAGCTATTTCTTGCATAAGGTAGTTGCAGTAGCTTGCAGGCTAGCTGTTGTTACCTGATGAAAGGGTGGCAGCTGAATCTCAGGTGTTGGCAGTAGTCTGAGCCTTTTCTCACCTGAAAAATATTGCCAGATTATGTCCTTTTCTTGATTCTGCAGATCTGAGGCCCCTAGTACAGACTTTCTTTTTTATGTTGGCGCACTTGCGCAGCCAACATTGGAGGACAGTGCAGTTTTGGAGGCAGGGTTACTGTTGGGTGAATGCAGGGCACGCACCAGTAGGTGCGTCCCGCATTCCTCAATCAGCCTGCATGCCGGCACCACACCATGAAACCATAATGTGACGAGCACTTCTAAGAAAAGGTCGGCTGCAATCCGAGCAAAGCTCATCATAAGCAGTGGTCCTTTTCTTGCCGTGCTCACAGCCATTATGTGCATGGTCGGCAAGTGGGCGTCCGCCTAACTACTGCCGACTTTGGGGTGCCCAATCCCCCTGTCAGTTAACCCCGGTTTTCTTTGTGTGCTGACGGGGGTGCCCAATCCCCATCAGCATTAATTCCTCCCCTCCATGTTGTGTGTCAATGAGGGTGCCCAATCCCCATTGACTACAGACCCCCAAACAGTTAGGTGGCACATTGGGAGCCCACCCAGCGTGTCAAATCCTCTCAAAACAAAAAACTGTCCACAATGGTTTTTTATTCATTTTCCCTGTAAAATGAAAACGGTCCTACGTAGTCTCGATGCCCCCTCCCCACCCGCACTCCACCCACCCACTGTGCACCCTGACTCACCTCACCCCCCCTCACCCCACACTTACCTGCGGAGTTCAGCGCAACGATCTTCTGTGGACAAGGAACTCATCTGCACTCTTAAAAGCCAACCGCGAACTGAAGAAATGCCGGTAAGCTGTATAATGGAATGAATAGGGATTTTTCAACTTTAATGCATATCTTGAGTATTTTTGTGAATTTTGGCCCCACATTTTCAACATGGGGTTTTTGGGACCCCTTCTCATGAATTCTTGCACTGTCATGGCGTTTTTCGGTCCCAAAAGGTGATTTTGCAGTCACTGCATGGAATCACCTTTCGGGACTGAGTAACGAAATGACAGTGCCACTGTTCATGACAAGGGCTCTCAAAAAGCCTATGTTGCAAGTTTGGTCGGAAAAATCCAAAAAATGACTGTTTTACGAGTATGCGTAGCAACTGCACAACACACGCTTGCAAGTTAGTGCATTCGCACTATTTTCATGCCAGATTCTCAACATTGGCATTTTACCACACCTTCTTGTGAACCGTACAGCTGTCATTTTTCACATCCTGCCCAAAATATGTTTTTGCACTTCCGGCACAGAATTGCACGTCGCAACGTAAATCAGTGTTTGGGGCCATTACAAAAATGACAGTGACACTGTTCATGAGCAGAGGTCCTAAAATGCCTGTGTTGAAACTTTGGTGACAATACTCCAAAAAATGACTGTTTTACGAGCGTGCATAGCAACTGCGCAGCGCATGCTCGTAAGTTAGCGCATTTGCAATATTTTCATGCCACATTCTCAACATTGGCATTTTACCATGCCTTCTTGTGAACCATGTAGTTGTCATTTTTCACATCCTTGCTGAAATGTGTTTTCACACTTCTGGCGCAGAATAGCACGGTTGCTGTGCGAAATCACTGTTCAGGACACATTACAAAAATGACAGTGACACTGTTCATGAGCAGAGGTCCTAAAATGCCTGTGTGAAAAATTTGGTGACAATACTCCATAAAATGACTGTGTTACGAGCGTGCGTTGCGCAGTTTGCATGCATGCTGGTAAATTCGCAAACTTATATTTTCACTCCACATTTTCAACAGTGCCATTGTTCTACATCTCCTAAAGAACAGTGCAGCTGTCATTTTTCACATCCTGACCAAAATCTGTTTTCGCAGTTCCGGCGCACAATAGCGCGGTCGCTGTGGAAAGCCCGTGTTCGAGACACATTATGAAAACGGCAGTGACACTGTTCATTAGCAGATGTTCTAAAATGCCTATGTTGAAAATTTAGGGACAAAAGTCAATAAAATGAGTGTTTCACAAGAGTGCACTGCGCAGTTTGCAAGCACGCTCGTGACTTTGTGAATTTGTAATACTTTCACTACAGCTATTCATCATTGCCATTTTTCTATACCTCCTTATGAACAGTACAGCTGGCTGAAATGCGTTTTCGCACATCCAGTGCAGAATTGCACGGTCACTGTGCGAAATCACTTTTCAGGACACTTTCAGGAAATGACGGTGACACTATTCATCAGCAGAGGTCCTAAAATGCCTATGTTGAAAATTTGGTGGCAAAAGTCCAGACAATGACTGTGTTGCAAGCATGCATTGCGCAGTTTCCATGCACCCTTGTAACTTTGTCAATCTGCAATATTTTCGTGCCACATTTTCACCACTGGCATTTGTGTACACCTCATTATCAACAGTCCAGCTGCCATTTTCCACAGCCTGCCCAAAACACATTTCCGCAGCTCTGCCGCACAGTGGCGTACTCACTGTGCAAAATCACCTTTTGGAACACAGTAACAAACTCATAGCGCTATGCCTCTCCACCTCCGCCACTGCCAACGCCAGCACGACAACACTCGGCATTGACAAATGCTTGTTTTTTGTATATAAACATTTTGTTGAACAGTCTGTGCAATACAACACACACAAAAAAAGAATAGCAGCCAATAAAAAATGAAACATGCAGATAAATACTGACACTCTGAAGTATTATATGCTACAAACAATATGTGCGGTCAAGAAAATCACCCTGAGCAACTCTTTATACAACAATATAAAATAACTGCTGCAGACCATTCTTAAAACAGATACATCTTCCCTCCTATCTTACTGCAAAGACGATTAATCCAAACAAATAACTGATCTGGTGTCCTGAGACACGGGTTTGAATAACTCCAACAGACCCAAAGCCTATTGAATTCAATTAGGGTTAATCGGTATCAGATACAGTCACCCCCATTTGGTCTAACTATGGCAACCATGCCTTTTGATATTTGGGAAAAGTCCTCCTTCTCCTAAATAGCACATGTTGGTAGGAAGCTGTTCTAAATACAGCCTGCACTCACTGAGTGTGTGAAGGGATATTGGAGGTCCTCCATTGTTGTAAAAGCAACTGTTTAGTCTCCAGTGCCTCTGTATATGCCGTATCTGCCATGCCCTGCTTTATTTTCACATACTTTGACTATATGCCATATGTATGCCATGTACATATGGCATATAGTCAAGGTGTGTGAAAATAAAGCAGGGCATGGCAGATACGGAGTTTATTAAGGCTCTGTGCATAAGGGCATATAATAAGCTGAGGCAATGAAGTGTCATCAGCTCGCATTGTTAACAGTGAGATTTCGGGGCGGGGGGGGCACCCGGGCAGCACCGCAGCAAATACAATACGCTGGCTGATGCAGTGCTTGCTTGCAATGTTATAAGTGAAAAGGTATGAAATGTATTTATTTAATATTGTGCCTGCAGGGAGCATCAGGGTACTGAACCCCTGATCTATGCTTCAGTCAGGGCTTCAAGTTATCCCCAGTTCTCCTTTAAGACTTATCAATGTTCATTGCCACAATGCTTATCCAAGAAATTTATTCTGCATCAGGGATCATACTTAACAAGGAACAATATGGACACTTCATTTTATGCCAGTTCCATAAAACTGGCCATACTGTAAGTAAGCGTTCCTTTACTTAGTGTGCTCCCACCCTACTAAATGGTTTCACAGCATTAATCGAAACTGCAAACAATTTAAAGCACTATAATACATTGCTGAAAGTACATTATGACAAACCCAATTCCTGTTCTTATAATGTTAATTAATTGTATACATTTGGTTACTATCTGTGATGTCTGTTGTTGTATTTTAAATGTCAGGCATGACTGAAAAGGGCTGTGCCCAGTTCACCTCCTGGTTAAAAGTAAAAAAAAAATGAAATGAAATAAAATGGAGAACCCCAGGATAGTTACAGGGGACTGGTATGAACAGTGAAAACAAACTAAAGCAAACACATATATCCCCAACAGCTACATGAAAAGAGTTGCCTACTGGCATGGATACATATACAGTTTACAAGATATGAAGGTGCAGTAGTCCTTCAAAGTTCGAAACAGACTTGGCCCTATCTACTTCTGCAAACTTCTGACTCCCTATGTACCAGGGAGAGTGATGAATTTTCTAGGCCAGGGGCTCTTAAGTGTTCCACCTTCTAAGTTAAAATCTGCAGATGATAGGATGTATTGTGGCCCAGCCCCTGTCCTATTGAAACCCACTCCCCAAGGAAAGGTAGAAACGTGCTAACAGAAGAAGGCATTATGATCTATCTAGTCTGTCCTTTGTAGTGATACATGCCCTCTAGGTGTTCATATTCATCTGTCTGACACTCAGACTTAGTAGTTTTAAGAAGCCCTTATTTCCCTTTATTATTCTGCCAGGCCTTTCCAGGCCTAAAGTGAATTTTAGGTTGTTTTGTGTATTTAGTTCTTCAGTTGTGCTATTTCTGTATATTTACTTTGTCTGAATGGTTCATCTTGATGAATATTTATGTTGTATTTCCTTTCCTGCTTACCACTATTGTTGTGGCGGCACTCAGAGTGCTGAAAGGGTGCCAAACACAAATAAGAACCTACCCAACAGTCTACCTGTATGGTTCCGTTATGTGGGTGATGCAATTAGGGCACTACAACCAGTTCGCTTGTCATGCTGGCAAACTGGATTTTGCAGCACTCGGAAGGGAAGCGCCATCTGGATGTTGTGCCCCTTTCCCCATACATCTCCGACCTAGAGGTGATTATATTGATGTACGGGGGAAACAGCCAGAACATGCCCCAGGACATTGGGTGAGATGGGGGTCAGGCTGCACAATTGCCATGAGCGATGTTCGTCATTAGCATTGTGCTGGCACCTTAATGATGGTAGCATTTTTTCTTGTCGCCATGACATGGGTGAACCTTCCTGTATACCTATGCTATCTTTGTCAGCCTTTCTACAGCCTTAAGTACTATTGGATACACATGCAAAGAATGGCCTATCTGAACCCTCGGTCGGATAGGTCCACACATAACTGCTTGGTCAGCAGCTTTTAGTCCTAGTAGGTGAGTCCCTATCATTCCTCTGCCTCACAGTCCATTCAGGTAACCCCCAGGATTCAATTTTTGGCCCATCCTGGTTTCCATTTTCCTCAACAAGACTCATCAGTTTATGTCTCCCAGCACATTTACATGTTAGTGGGTGACTCTACACTTTTTACCATTGGAGTCTTAGGCCCTAAGATAGAAGCAGCCTGATTCTGACAACATCCAAATCTATTTCTTCTCTCTAACCAGCTCTCATGTAAAGCTAAAAAAGTGGTGTCTCTGATCTTTATCAACAAGCAGAAACTTGTCAGGCTTCAAAATATCACAGTCTTTAAGACTTGGGATGGCTACCCTCTTGAGGAAGTCCCCACCTTCAAGTACTTCAGTGTTTGGCTTAACTGAAACCTTGATTTTTCTAACAATATTGATGCACCCACAAAAAGCTCCTCCCCTAACTTGGTGCACTGCACAGCAACAAACTGGCCTTCACCTCCTGGTGCCCCAAGAGATTATCTTCAAGATGATTTTCCCAGTGTTTGAATACATGATTTATAGTGCTGCCCTCTAAATGACCCTGAGCATACTCAACCCTCTCGTTCTCACCTTCTGCCATTTTACCTTGAAGGAAAATTGTCCATATCTAAGTGGCCAAACTTCCAATCCCTAACTTCTTGATAAGCATTTTAGGTATAAATTAATTTCTTTCCATTACCTCTACTCCTGCTTTTTAACATTTAGAATAGGCTTACTAGCTTCTGGGGAAAACGTATAGAAACAGAGACCATGATGGCAGAAAAAGGCCATTGGTCCATCATGGCTTCCCCTAACACCCTATCAAACCCCAAGACCTTTTGTCATTTCAGGATTTTTGTCTACACCATTCACCTTCTTGCTCCCTGTCTTACTGCTACCCCCCCCCCGAATAACTACTAATCCCTGTACTCTGTCCCAGTCATGCTTGAAACCAATCATAGTTCTGGTGCCCACTGCCTCAGCTGGTAGACTGTTTCACAGCTCAACCACTCTATCTGTAAAACAAAACTTTTGCACGTCTCTTCTGAATCTCCCATCAGCTTCTACTCATGTCCCTTTGTTCTAGATTCTCTACATAGAAACATAGACTTTGACAGCAGATAAGGACCGCTTGGCCCATCTAGTCTGCCGATTTCCCTACCTACAGGATAGGCCGCAGATCCTAGTTAACCAACAGCCTATTTCTTCCTATCCCCCACAAGAATTGCCTTATGTCTGTCCCATGCATTCTTGAATTCTCCCACAGTTTTAGACCCCACAACCTCCTCAGGAAGGCTGTTCCATGCATCCACTACCCCTCTCTGTGAAATAATACTTCCTCACATTGCCCTGAACCGCCCTCCTTCTATCTTTAAATTGTGTCCCTTGTTCTTGCACGTCTCTTTTCTGAAAGATGCTACCCTCTTGGACTTTGTTGATTCCACTAAGGTACTTAAAAGTTTCTATCATGTCCCCCCTCTCCCTTCTTTCCTCAAGGGTATACATATTAAGCTCCTTTACTCTCTCCTCATATGGCTTCTCTTGCAGACCCTGCACCATTTTAGTTACCCTTCTCTGGACTACCTCTATCCTGTCTATGTCCTTGCGGAGATGGGGTCTCCAGAACTGGACACAGTACTCCAGATGGGGTCTCACCAACTGTCTGTACAGAGGGATAACAACTTCCTGTTTTCTGCTGCTGATGCCTCTCCCTATACATCCCAGTATACCCCCAGCCCTCCCTACTGCCTTCTCACATTGATTGCTAAGCTTAAGGTCATCCGATATGATTACCCCCAGGTCCCTTTCCTTTTTTGTTGTTGTTACTACCTCCCCACCCATTGTGTATTCTTGTTTCCCAGGTGCATTATTTTGCACTTCTTTGCATTGAATCCAAGCTGCCATACTTCTGACCATTCCTCCAACCTTGCCAAGTCCCTTTTCATCCTTTACACGCCTCCTTGTGTATCAACCCTGTTGCAGATCTTTGTGTCATCTGCAAAAAGTCATACTTTTCCTTCCAGTCCCTCTGCAATGTCACTGATGAAGACATTAAAAAGGACTGGACCCAATACTAAATCCTGCGGTACCCCACTAGTAACCCCTCATTCTTCAGAGTGGACTCCATTTACAATTACCTTCTGTGTCCTGTTGTGCAGCCAATGTTTTAGCCAGGCTACCACCCTGGAACCCACTCCTAGGCTGGTTAATTTGACTATTAATCTTTTGTGTGGGACTGTGTCAAATGCCTTGCTAAAGTCTAGGTAGGCCATGTCCACAGCCTCTCCCTGGTCTACTACTTTGGTCACCCAGTCAAAGAAATCTATTAGATTCGTCTGACATGACCTTCCCGCTGTGAACCCATGCTGCCTTGGGTCCTGTGCTCCACTGGCCTCTAGGTACTCAACTATTCTTTCCTTCAGAAGTGACTCCATCACTTTCCCTGCCACAGAGGTCAGACTGACAGGTCTGTAGTTTCCTGCCTCTGTCTTGGTCCCACTTTTGTGAAGGGGAATCACATCCGCCTTCCTCCAGTCCTCGGGTACCATACCATCCTCCCATGATTTATTAAAAAGAGTAGCCAGTGGTTTCACTAGTTCCTCCCTTAATTCTTTTAGAATTCTGGGGTAAATTCCATCAGGACCCATTGCTTTGTCCACCTTCAGTTTTAGGAGTTCTTGCAGAACCCTTTCTTCTGTGAAAGGACTGGGATCGACCCCCCTATCAAGAGCCTCCTGTGAATAGTCCCTCTTAGCCCACCTTGTTCATTCCTTTCAGGAACTTGAAGATTTCTGTCATATCACCCCTCTCTGACCTGGTCTCCAGCAATTGCATGTTCAGTGGCCATCACCATCTTTGACTCCCCTGGCTTGCTCTGTGTTAATGTGCCCTGCTGACATAGTCATTGGTGGGTGGGGCTCATAAATATTGAAAGAGCAAAGGAAACAAGATGGTGACAAGCAGACATTTCCCCTGGAAGTCAGTAAGCACATTTTAAACAATAAAAGAACGATATAAAGATAATGAAAAAAATGACATCTTTGCCTAAAAAGGCTACATTGGGGGGACTAGAGATTGGAGGCAGTCTGGAGGAGGCCACTTAGATTTGGGAAGTTTTCCTTTAAACTGGTCTCCCTACACTCATCACAGCTTCCTGTATTCTACTCTCTCCATCAGTCTCTCGAATACTGGCAAAGCACCATTCCCACTATGCTTCATTCCTTTTCAAATTCTGATTTAGCTACCTCCCCTGCTACCTCTCCTACCTCCTTTCATCCTCTCTCCTCGCCTCCTACTTCTTTCATTCCTCTGACTCCTCTGCCTTTTTAGTACCTCACTGCAAAACTTTAGCAGGACAAGCTGCTTTCCATACCCCATCCTCCCCTCCTGTAGAACACCTGCCCTCCACCCTCTTACACTCTGCTTCGCCTCCTCCCCATGTAACCCCCCTCCACCACAGTATGGAGTCTTACCTTCAACTCCACAGAGCCCTGGGCAAACTGCTGCTGCCATGCCTTGCTCTTTCTAGCCCCCATGAAATTCCACTTTGTGGTGGGAGACAGAAGCAGAGCTGGCAGAAAGCATAGAGGAGATCATTTCTTCAACGCCATCAGAAGCAGACTGACTCTGCAGTTCCTACTGCACATCAAAGTTGGCCACCCACTGCTGCTGAAGAGCATGATTGGCTCTCATGACTGGACTGAGGATTCCCAGATCACATGCCCTGATCCACCAGACACTTAGCACAATGGTGCACAATTCTAAAGAGGCACTTAACAAATGTTAAAGGAACGAGCCCTGTTTAAAATAAAGACTTGGAGCCAGGAACTTGAGGACTACAAATATGACAGCCATCTTAATTGCCTCTGACCCCTAAAGACATGACCACGGATGGCAGAATCCAGCCAATCAGACTGCAGAATCTGGAAAGGAAGCAACAAGGAGCTGTGGGACACTGGAGGACAGCAGGATGCATGGCAGGAATTTGGGGACTATCAACTGCCACGTGATGGAGCTCCAGCCTGCCACCATATTGACTGATAGCCCAGTGGATCAATGGTGAGCTCACATTCCGCAGTGAATGGCAAGGGCTATGTCAAGTTCCATTTAGTCTGTGTGTGACTGCCATGGGAAGCAGACTGGAAGATTTGCAGCAGGGACAGACTGCACATCTGTCTGGAGAGGCAGAGTGAAAGTAGTAAGAAATAGAGCTCCGCTTACTGAAAAGAATGTCACTGCATACAAACACAGCATAAAAGCAAATGCTGAAGGCTGTACCTGAGAGAGAGAGAGAGAGAGAGAGAGAGAGAGAGAGAAAGACAGACATTGCTGTACTCCAGCCATGCCTGAAGCTGAACTGGGACCCCAGTTTATCTGACAAACTGCCTGATCAGTACCATAGCCAGATGCTGGTCATTGCCACCACTGTGGGACTGAATGCCAGCACATGTTGCGGGGACACATTTCTTTGAGACAACACAGAACAAACTACTTGTAAGGAGGAGGTCATTGACTGACTGTTGAAGCCAGGGGAGCCCCTCAACAGCATCGGAGGGAAAGCTGTAGGCCTGCGACACTGAATGGCATCACCGATAATAGTGAGAAATGCAGGCGTGAGTAGAACCCACCATAAAGGGACTCACAGTGAGCTTCACTGTCACCCCTGTACATCAAGGGAGATATCCTGGTCTGGGAAACCAGACATAAACTCTGGGCTGCCCCTGCAAACACCACCTTTGTGTATAATAGTTGGAAAGCACATATTAGACTTGCCCATCCAGCCAGGATTTACAGATACTCAGTTTGGGTATTATCAGAATTCAGGTTTGGGGTTTTAATTTGCAAGTACTTAGTTTTCTTTGGTTGTTGTCTAAGTGCACCACCGCTGCCAGTCAAATATGTGCAACATCATCAGGCCTACAAAGTTTCACTGGCTGGACGCCCCATTGATAAAAATCAGGGTTTAACACTGGTACCAGTGTAAAACAGTAGTGGCCCCAGTACAGGAGGGCTGAAAGAGGCATAATGTATTGCACAATGTGGTGTGAATGTGGACTTGGGTTGACAGCTGACCCTGGCTGGGCAGTTAGGACACAGCCTGAGAAAGCATTTAACTTGGTTGTGCCTGGCTGGGCACATAAATTCAGCCTAAGAGAATATGATTTGGCTGCACCAGCAGGACAACAAAGAGCAGCTGGGAATCACATGGACTGGACCAAGGAAGAGGAGTGCAAGGAAGAAAAGCTACTGGAAACTGCATCACATTAACTTGATTGCTGCTCTCCCTTTTTCCATTATGGGCCAGATTCCCAAATTAATGTCTTGTTCTTTTGTGATTTAAATCCTTGTCTGAAAGCTTATTGTTTAAAGTGTTAAGTTGCAGGTGGCTCCATGGCACAGAACGATGGTTGTTCACTCAGCACGCTGGCAACCCAGGTTTACTCCCGGAGCCTGGGCAACAGGAAAAAATCCAGCAGGGAGGGAGTTATGAGTGTTCTAAGGAGCCTTCCCTCCCAGGTGATGGGATAGCCATGGACCACTTGTTAGGGTGGCACCTGATGGTGGCTTGTGGATGGTGTTCCTGGCAGTGTAACGCCTCGACATGTCACCAAACCCTCCCCACATGACGCCACCGTGGTTGGGCCACTACATAGAAGGAGGGGGGTTGGTTGGGGTGAAAAGCATGGAAATAAAGCCATTCAGCTGACAAGATGATGGTGGCTGGTCCCCACTTGCCAAAAAGCACAGAAGTGTCCATGCTGACCCTCACCATGTGTCCGGCATAGAAGGAAGCCTTTGGGCAAGTCTCCCTTCCTGGTTCCCCTGCTCTGGGAGGGGGACACCCCCCGTGAAGGGATACATTGGGTCTACTGGGCTGCGGCAGTACAGATGGTGGCGGGATGGTGGCAGGGACTGGCAGCAGGGCCCTAGGCTACCCAAAGGAGTGGTCGGCCGAGGGCTTGGGGGAGCATAAAGAAATAACACAAATAAAAAGTGCAAAGTTGCATGTTCATTGAGCAAACTGTTATTGTACTACATTGGTCTGTGGGTGGGACGTTATCATGGGAGGTTGGGATGGTACTTCATCATATGGGGTTGTACTGTACTATACTGAAGCCAGGCCCACATAAACCTTTCACTGAGTGGAGGTACAATGCAATTTAATTTTAATCATGGATACAAACCCCAGGTTAGGAGTTTAACGACCCAGGCCCCTCAACCTTGTTCGAGCCCATAAGGCAACGGAGGTAACTGCATATCCACAGCAACACAGCTACACCCTTTTTGCTTTAAATCTCTCTTTCATAATTTCTTTGCTCATGTTTCCACCTGCCACCAGTTCCTTCCTCTCTACCTGTCCCCCTCCACCATTAGCCCTCCCTTTCCAACTCCTTCATGCTTGAGCTATTATCCCTTCCCTCCCCCATTTTTATCCCACCCAAACTGTTCCATTTCATATATAGCCCCTACCTATATACCCTCATATTATGAGGACAATTGTTTCTTAGATGTCATAGCAAATGGGAAGCGTATTGATCATAGCTCTGTGCGTTCTACCAAGTGCAACTCCTATTGCTGCACTGGATCTTATTTTAAAGCATTCCTTCTAGGGTGCAAGAAACACAGTATGTGTAACACCCATAAATCATACGAATAATACACATAAGTTTGTTTTGTAGTTTTGGAAATATCGGGTTAATGCAATTTCAGTATACCCCTTCTGATGAAGGCTGCTTCCTGGTCTGGTAAAATGACTGAGAAAAGGGGCCCATCTGCAGTCAAAATGACCTAATTTAATCTTGACCTCATAGGTAAGATGTTCTAAAGGAAGACTTTAACCACTAGGTCCTGTTGCTTAGCAGTCATAGCAGTGTCATGGGAGACCCAGGTGTTTTGAATACATTTTTCTGAAAGCCTTGAGACCACCAGCAACAGTAAAGGGTAAATTATCATCTGTGTTCTCGCCTTTTAGGCTAAATAACAACAAAATGGGAGTGTCAGTCACTTTTGTTTTAAAAATCATGTTTGTCCAAATTGGCCTGATCTATGAGATCTCCCAAAAACAATTAAATATATACTCCTATCTATGTTGCAGCTGCTACTGATAGAGACACCTGTGCTGAATTTCTGTAACATAGCAGATGGGGGGTACAATCTATTTAGAAACTTGTATTGGACTTCATTAGATTCATTACACACTAACAGATCCATGTGACTTTCATAGAATAGCACTCAGTCCTCATTGCTAGTATCCTGCCCTAGATCTGTGCACCACTGGGCACTAATCTTCATCAAGAGGTTGTGCCTAGCACCACAGGGTTTATATTTTAGTAATAATTTCCCACAATGTCAATCTGTTAGTTATAATTATAGGCTTTATCAATGATCAGTTGAATTGATGTGGGGGGTGGGTTCTATCTAAAGAGCCCCTAGTGTCTTTGGCTCACAAATATTTATAAAAATTTAACTGAGGAAACATGCAGATGATCAAAGTTTGGGAACAGACTCCAATCACAATATTGGGAGGCAGATCAGGCCATAGAAAGCTGCTAAAATGCAGCGGACCTCAGCCAGAAAGGGCTGGTAGTACGCAGCAACCCCTGTGGGTGAGCTGAGGAGCTTGCTCCTTCCACAAGGGCATGTTGTAACACTGAGGCTGATGGGCACGGCTCACACCAGGGAAGGAGGGAGGAAACAAGGGAGAAAACTTGGGTGAAAAATCCCCTGTCATTGGAATGATGGTAAAATCAACTGAAGAGTGCATATTCCTTATCAGCATGGTATTTCCATGGGCAAAAGCAGGAGCGGGGAGAAACACTTATACAGAAAAAATAAATGCAGCTAGGGGATGTCAGACCTTTTTCTGAGATCTGCAAAATATATCATGCCATTCTTATTAAACAAGTCAGCCATTCACTGGATCCCTTTCGTGCTTCAGTCCCTAAAACCTTGGTCCTCAAGCCATGGCAGAAGCTGTAGTTAGCATATATCAATCAGAGTAGGGTAGCCTCTGTCTATGCCCCATGTACCTTTTCCAAGTCCAGCACATGTCAATCCTGTGTCTATCTTCTTAAATGAGTTCCACAGGGAGCATCTGCATGGGATATAACAAATGGGGCACACACTTAATGAATAAGGTTAATGCATCTAAGTCAAGACACAGGAAGTGCCTTCCACCACTCAAGGTTCTCACCAATAGCCTGCACCAAGGTTTGGCTCAGGTGCAGTTTCTGCTGGACAGATGAGATTATGATGTCATCGAATGAGATTTCAGCATCGTAAAGAATTCTCATCTGATGACGTCTGTGATCTCGTAGATATTGCAGATATGTATAGTAGTTGTAATAGTAGTAATAGAAGAAGTACAGTAGTGGTAGGATGGGGGGCTCGGGGGCCTTTGCTCTTGAAACTAACCAATCCTGTGGAAGGGGGTGCGCCACCCTCCCCCAATAGTCTCCATTCACGTCAGTGTCTGAGTTATGAAATCTCATCCTCCATGCTTACTGTCCTACAAAACCTGCACCCACTCCCAAGGTTCTGGAATTTTGATTATACTGTTTATTCAGCCCAGTGTTTATGCCTGAGTGTGTGTAAAGTAGGTTGAGACTAGTTTGTAGGGGAAAAGTGCATGATTTTGCACTTTTTGGCACTGAACCCCAATTTCCATGCTTTTGACCACTTCTTGAGCTTCCCAAGATCTCTGCACATTCTTTCCACTTCCTCCTGTATGTCCACCCTTTTTGCAGATTTTGTTATCATCCCTTCCAGTTCTTCTGCAGTGTTACCTATGGAGACATTGAAGAGGACTGGTCCCAGTAACAAGCCCTGTGGTACCCCGCTGGTCACTCTCCCATCATTACAGTGAGTGATGTTTGTTACCACCCTCTCTCTTATCAGTTAACCAGTTTCTAACCCAATTCATCACTTTGGATCCCACCTCTAGGCTGCTCAAATTATGTATCAGCCTCATCTGTGGCACAGTAAGCCACAATCACTGCCACTCCCTGATCTATTTCTCTGGTCACTCAGTCAAAGAAATCTATCAGATATGTTAGGTTTGACTTTCCCCCTCATGAACCCATGCTGCCTGTGGTCTTTCCACCCACTGGATTCAAGATAATCTACCAGTCTTTCTTTCAGTAATATTTCCTTTAATTTCCCCACCACTGAAGTAAGACTGATCGGTCTATTGTTGCGAGCCTTCTTCCTCACTGATATGACTATATCAAATGCCTTCTCAGCCACCAGGAAGAGCATGCAAGCTCACCCTGGACTCCGAGAACCCAAGTGATTCCCATTTTACAACCTGAATATGTTATGATAAGAGAATCAGCCCCTTCACAAAGCCTGATTGATCCAGATGAGCCAAGCCAGGCAATATATCTTCCACGCCATTTACCAAGATCTTCACAAACATTTTGACATCACAGTTGAGGAATGAAAGTTGACACATCTGTTGCAAGGAGTTACTTAGTGGGACTGTTGTCCTTTAAAAACCCTGCAGTTAGTCCATCTGGGCCTGGTGCCATTCCTGTTTTCAATCCCATTATTACAAACTGGGTTTCTTAGATAGTAATCAGGATCTCTGGTTATAGCATCTGATCCCTAGTGGGCTGAGGGAGATAAATCCAGTTCAGACAGGCTCCTCTTTCCACCTTGCACCCTTCCACTCTGCAGTATTTAATAAGGAGTAGAATCTGGTAAATTACTCTTGTATAGAGACAGGGTTATTCAGTACTCTAACATTCTTCCTTCTAATGGATGGGATAATGTCTGAAGAGTGACACCCTTTCACTAGTCTCACTGAATTGGAGGGGGTTTGTTACCTCACTCATACGCCTACTGCCTAGCATAACAAGTTGGCAGTAGCCACGACAGCTGCAGCTGAGCACAATAAATAATAGATTTCACATTCATGGGGTGCTGTAAAGAAATGGCTATGTTGAAAATTTGAGGAAAAAATATTGAAAATTACCAAAGTTACGAGCCTGTGTTCATTAAGTTCAACGTAGCCTCATTACTTTGTTGTTTTCTAATATTTTTATGCCAAATTTTCAATATAGCCTTCTTCTGACCCCACCTCATAAACAAGGGCACAGAAAAGTCTGAACTCATGCCCAAAAGTTTATTTTGAGCAATGACTGTGAAATCACCTTTCGGGATGTGAAAACGCATTTGGCCAGGTTTTGAAAAATGACAGCTGTCACATTAATGAGGTGCTGTAAAGAAATGGCTATGCTATAAATTTGGGGTGAAAATATTGCAAATTACAGAACTTACGAGCCAGCATTCGCAAAATTCAATGTAAGCTCATAAGTTTGTTGCTTTTTAATATTTTTATACCAGATGTTTAACATAGCCTTCTTATGACCCCGTCTCATGAACAAGTGCAGAGAAAATTTTCAAATCCTGCCCAAAGGGTGATTTTGAACTGGGACCACGAAATCACCTTTTGGGACAGATTTGCCTAATGTCAGTGCAATTGTTCATGAGGTGGGGTCCCAACGAAAGCATGTTGAAAATGCGGGGCAAAAATAGGCAAAAAGGGCCAAGTTATGCCACTAAGTTCAAAACCCCATTGAAATACACTGAACCACATGCCTGTTTCCATAGTTTGCGGTCTGGCTTTGAAAAGTGAAGACATGTCTGCGGTCCACAGAAGATTACGGTGCTGGACTCCCAGTGGGAAAGTAAGGGCTTGGGGGGGTACGGGGTGGTGGGTACTGAGTGAAAGGGTTGGGTGGGGGGACAGTAATGGCCACAACAGACGTCAATGAGTGTTTTCATTTTATAGGGTTTATTAAAGAAAACAAAACTACAAGGGAAGGTTTTCTTTATTTCAGGTCATGACACTGGGGGATTGGGCACCCCCAGTGTCAGTGTTATGTTTGTGGGGGGGTGGATGCTGAGAGGGAGGCTCAGGTGGGTGGGACAGTTTCAGGGGCAACAACAACAGAGAGCAACAGTGACACTGGGGGATTGGACACCCCCAGTGTCAGTGTTATGTTTGTGTGGGGGGTCTGAGAGTGAGGGTCAAGTGCGGAGGACAGTCTTGTCAGTAGGGGTTCAGAGACAAAGGGGGGGGGTGTGGTGGAGAAGCCATAAAAATATGTATTTAAAGAGTACCAAAGCAGTATGAAACTGCATTTATACATTTATATGTAACAATGACCCGCTCATGAATATTAATAAACCTTGTCAATCAGCGTCAATGAGCAGAAGACAGGCAGGGTTCAATAATTAAGCAATAAGGTACGATCAGGGGTTATGTTAAAGTTCTAGTTAATCACCCCCTGGGAATGTAATGTGGCACGAAAGAAACAGTGCCATATTGCCCTGGGGGTGATTAACTTGAACACTGACCTAACTCCTGGGAGTACCTTATTGCTATTATTATTTATTTATTTATTAAATTTTGGTGACCGGGTAGGCCCACTGAGACCCGAAGGTCCCTTTTTCAGGGGTGACCCAGGATAACATACAAGTTAAGATACAGAGCAAGGACAAAAAGAGCTTATGAAAAAATGTTCTGTTACATCATGGGGTAATTACAGGAGGACAGTAGATACAGGATTATAATTGGATTCATTTTTTCTTGCAAGTTTCCAATGACACACAGTATTGATTTTAGTTATTCTTAACCCTTGACATAAGTCCCTACGCCAAAGGTTTACATGGGGAAAATAAATCTGTACTTTGGCTGTGAGTCAGCAGTGAGTCTGCTGTGTCGTGGGAACTTCATTCTACTCAGCTGTTCTGCGACCCTTTTATTCAAAATTGAAATCCAAAAGTCCATTTCTTTAGCCCCAAAGGAGTGGGCTACAAAAGAGTTTAGTTTATTAAATGCTGCATCCCATCATTTAGCACAGCTCAGCCATAAAAACAGGAAAAAATAGCAGCTCAATGTTTAATTTGACCTTTCTTTCAAACATTGGTGAATGATTCCTGGCACTGTCAGCCTTGCTGTAATGGTTGCCATTAGTTCCAGACATAGAATGCTGTAAATGTAAGTAGGACCTTGATTCTTTAAATCAGTACTCAAGTGATCAGGCTCTATGAGTATGTTAATAAGGGGATTAATATAAGGCTCTCAGAATGCTGACAGCCAATCAGATTTCAGCATTCTTGAGACCCTTGTAATAATATTCATGAATGAGTCATTATTATGTATAAATTCAGTTTCATACCACTCATTGGCGCTCTTTAAATACATATTTTCGCTGCTTCTCCACAGCAGCCCTTGTGTCTCCAGACCCCAACTAACTGATCTTGGGGTCTGGGACCACTGGGGGATCTCGTGATGCACTGCTATTGTGATAAGAAAACAGATGCACACTAGAGCGTATGCGTGGACCACCAGCTCGCACATTCTCAGTACGGCTGCAAGTGGTTCTGCATCTCTACTCCTCTGGCCCCTCTTTAGAAGAACAAACATTATGTGGGTCTGGCCAGAGACTCAGCCAGCATCAGGTACTCGGGACAAAGTGGTGGTGAGAAAATGGGGCACCGCACATGCACATGCATGCAGAACTGACGTGATAAAAATAGTGCTGTGGGAAGGGTGAATTGACAAAGCAGAGTGCTTTATGGACACAGAGGCAACTGTGATGCAACTCCTAACTTGTTTTTCGGTAGGAAAGATCTTCTTTTTTGATTGCAAGACATCTGCAGGGCTCCACCCACTGCAGCAATAAAAATCAGAGAGCAGGAGGTTGAGGGTTTCCCTGGCAGCTGTGAGGTACTGCCCTAGGCTATTCATAGACTGGTTAGAGTAAACTTTTTTTCTGCAGCTCCATTAAGTTGTTCTTCACTTTGGAAAGCTTCTCCTGCTTCTTGTAAGCCCTGACCACAGTGTTTGACAGGATCCAGCTTCTCACATATACCTTTCTGGAGTCCCAAAAATAGTATGGTTGTTGGGGTGTTCATAGAAACATAGAAACATAGAATTTGACGGCAGATAAGGACCACTTGGCCCACCTAGTCTGCCCATTTTCCTACCTAACAGATAAGCTGCAGATCCTAGTTAACCAACAGCTTACTTCCTCCTACCCCCCACTAGGACTGCCTTATGTCTGTCCCATGCATTCTTGAATTCCCCCACTGTTCTTGACTCCACAACCTCCTCAGAGAGGCTGTTCCATGAATCCACAACCCCCTGTGTGAAAAAATACTTCCTCACGTTACCTCTCAGCCTTCCCCCCTCTATCTTCAAATTGTGCCCCCTTGTTCTTACACATCTCTTTTTCTGAAAGATGCCACCCTCTTGGACTTTGTTGATTCCTTTAAGGTACTTAAAAGTTTCTATCATGTCCCCTCTCTCCCTCCTTTCCTCAAGGGTATACTTATTAAGCTCCTTTAGTCTTTCTTCATATGTCTTCTGGTGCAGACCCTGCACCATTTTGGTTGCCCTCCTCTGGACAGCCTCCACTCTGTCTATGTCTTTGTGGAGATGGGGTCTCAAGAACTGCACACAGTACTCCAGATGGGGTCTCACCAACTGTCTGTACAGAGAGATAACAACTTCCTGTGTTCTACTATTGATGCCTTTCCCTACGCATCCCAATATTCCCCCAGCCTTCCTTACTGCCTTCTCACATTGCTTCCCCACCTTAAGGTCATCTGATATTATTACCCCCAGGTCCCTTTCCATTTTTACTGTTGTCAGTATCTCACCCCCCACTGTGTACTCTTCCTCTGGATTTTTGTTTCCCAGGTGCATTACCATGCACTTCTTTGCATTGAATCTGAGCTGCCATACATTTGGCCATTCCTCCAACCTTGCCAAGTCCCTTCTCATCCTTTCCACTCCATCGTGTGTATCAACCCTGTTGCAGATCTTTGTGTCATCTGCAAAGAGACATACTTTTCCTTCCAGTTCCTCTGCAATGTCACTTATAAAGACATTAAAAAGGACCAGTCCCAGTACTGAACCCTGTGGTACCCTGCTAGTAACCCTCCTTTCTTCAATGTGGACTCCATTTACTACTACCTTTTGTGTCTTGTTGTCTAGCCAATTTTTTATCCAGGCTACCACCTTGGGACCCACTCCAAAGCTGGCTAACTTGTGTATTAATCTTTTGTGTGGGACTGTATCAAATGCCTTGCTAAAATCTTGGCAGGCCATGTCCACAGCCCCTCCCTGGTCTACTACTTTGGTCACCCAGTCAAAGAAATCTATTAGATTCATCTGACACGACCTTCCCATCATGAATGCATGCTGCCTTGGGTCCTGTACCCCACTGGCCTCTAGACACTCAACAATTCTTTCCTTCAGAAGTGATTCCATAATTTTCCCTACCACTGAGATCAAACTAACTGGTCTGTAGTTTCCTGCCTCTGTCCTGCTCCCACTTTTGTGAAGAGGAATCACATCTGCCCTCCTCCAGTCCTTAGGTACCACCCCATCCTCCCTTGATTTGTTAAAGAGAGTAGTCAGCGTGTCACTAGTTCTACCCTTAGTTCTTTTAGAATTCTTGGGTGAATCCCATCAGGCCCCATTGCTTTGTCCACCTTCAATTTTATTAGTTCTTTCAGAACCCTTTCTTCTGTAAATGGACTGGTATCGACCCGTCTTCAGAGTGTTTCTCTTGTTTGGTTTAAGTACCTCCTCCTCTTTCTTTGTGAATACTGAGCAGAAATATTCGTCAGTATCCCTGCTTTTCACTGTCAGCCCTACCCACATTCTCTCTCCTTTATTAAGCCTCAGTATCCCTCCTTTGGTCTTTTTGTTCCTAATGTACCTATAAAGGTCTTATCCCTTCTTAACAGAGTTGGCTATGCTTTCCTTGGTTTGGGCCTTTGCTATTCTGACTGCCTTCCCAGCATCTTTCTGCTTTAACTGATAAAGTTCTCTGTCCTGCTCCTTCTGTGTTTCCTTATATTTCCTGAATGCTATCCTTTTCTCCTTAACTTTCCCTGCCACCTCTTTTGAGAACCATAGCGTTTTTTTCCTTTGTTGTGTTTTGTTGATTTGCTTTACTCAAAGGCTTGTTGCCTCTGTGATGGCTGTTTTGATTACTCCCCATTGTTCCTCCACCTCTCCTTCTTGCCTGTTTCCTAGTGCTTTTCTGAGGCACTCTCTCATTTTCCCAAAGTCAGCCCTCCTAAAGTCCAATACTCTTGCTTTTGTATGGCTTGATTGTATGGCTGTATTTAAGGTGAACCATACTGTTTAGTGGTCGCTTATTCCCAGATGACTACCCACTTCTATATCTGAAATTCTTTCTCCATCCCCATTTGAGAGTACCAGGTCTAAGATTGCTCCCTCCTGAGTGTGTTCCAATACTAGCTGTCTGAGGCATGCCCCCTGTAGGGCATCAAGGATGACCCTGCTCTTGGATGTGCCTGCAGCAAAGGTGCTCCAGCTAACATCTGGCATATTCCGGTCCCCCATCAACAATATCTCCCCTTTTTCTGACATTCTAAGGAAGCCTTCTATCACTTCCTTGTCCAGTCCCTCCCCCTGAGATGGGGGTCTGTATACAACCCCCATGTGGATTGTGGTGCCATTTCCTGTCTCCAGAGTGACCCAGAGTGTCTCATCTGCTCCCTGTTTACTCTTTAGTTCTGTTGTTTTGATCCCTTCTTTTACATAGAGAGCTACTCCTCCTCCTCCTCCTCCTCCTCTTTTACCCTCTCTGTCCCTCCCATAGATTGTGTATCCTGGTATGTTGACATCCCAGTCATGTTTCTCTGTGTACCATGTTTCTGTGACTGCCACAATATCCAGGCAACCCTCTTTCATCAAGGCCACTAGTTCAGGGAGCTTGTTACACAAGCTACGGGCATTGGTACTCATCACCCTCCACTTTTTGATGGCCTTACCCCTTTGAGCCCCATTCCTGTCCTTACTGCCTTTGCCTTTTTTTACATTTACCTCTGCCCTGCTCCCTAATGACTTCTCTCGTTGGTGTTTACCTCACTAATTACCATGTTCTGTGGGGGGCTGGGATTTCCCTGCTCCTTTTCATCTTTATGTACAGCTGTCACTGCTTCTATAAATATGCCTTAAAGGCCGGGTCTGCTAGTAAATAAGACAGAAAGCATCATGTGATTTGCTTCACCTCTCATTGATTGACTTTCACTTCCAACTCTTCCCATGCATAGTCTAGAATATGTAAACTGAGCTGAGATCCATGCGTATTACTCTTGCATATGGGGAAGTGGATACAATAATGCCATAAATTCTTGCCTAATAGTGATAGATGCTGGAAAACTAAGTGTCCTGCTAGGATTGCAGTGTGCCAGACATCTAGGTGGTCATGTTCCTGATGCCAAAGTCCCCAACCCCCCGGTGTCTCTGCTCATAAACAGAGTGAGCCAGACTCACATCCAGTGTAGAGTTAAAGTCTGCCGTAAATAAGGGCGGGGAATTGCTCTCTCTCTCTCTCTGTTGGAGGGTAAGAATATCCACAAAAATGGCATAATTGAGAAGAGCAAGGGCGTTTATCACCCAGCATAAGCAGTGGATGGGGGAGATCAGGGGGTCAGCTGACCCCTCACTTACAAAATATGGGATTGAAAAGTACATACTGACCCCCCACTTAGAAGTGACAGTGTAACAGACTATAAAGTACATTATCAATTAGCTAGACTGCTGTCCACTAAACTCTCCAGGTGTTCTCTCATCAATCCTGTCGTCTCCTCTGCACTGTATTTTCAAGCCTGCCAGTTATCTTTGATATAGTGCTGTGATTAATGCTCGGAACAACACTGTGTTGCTTTAGGAAAGAAGTTTTTTCTTTTTCTTTTTTTTTCTTTTTTTATTTTAGTTGTTTAACCAGGTATAGCACACTAAGCTGAAAGCTTTTTTACAGGAGCGACCTGGGAGCACAAGTCGACTCTCCTCTCCTCAATTCGTAAGGAACTGATGTTTGACTTTGAAGTAAATGTGATTACAATGCACCATAAAACCTCTAAATATCTAAACAAAGTATGTATGTCCCAGTGCTGAAAGCCAACATGGCTTTTTTATACTGATCTTGCCCCTCCAAAAAAACAGATAAAACCCAAAGACACAAACTGCGAGTGAAAAAAGCTCCAACCTTCTGTGCAAGTTATTTAATGAAAACAAGTTGAAGCAAGCAATCTTTATCAGCTCCATTACAGGGTAGCTTAGCTTCCCAAATGTTAGTGACTATTCACTGGAATTCCTTAGAGCTTGTTTAATGTTACAGCAGAGTGGCAGAGGAAGGCTAACTGACCTGCTGGAGGTCACACTCACAGACAAGTTGAAAACCTAATATAATTTTTTTCTTAATGGTATTATACTTTTTGTTGGAGTAAATAGTCTCAGTTATTTTCTGTTAAGCTGCCCTCCCCGCATGTTTCACTCCCAGTCCCTCCTCCTCTCTTCTGAGCTAGTGAAGAGAGACTGACTCACTATGGGGTTTCTTCTCTCTCTCTCTCTCTCTCTCTCTCTCTCTCTCTCCTCCTCCTCCTCCTCCCCCTCCTTCCCCTTCCCTTGTAGGCAGGCTGCATGCAGCAAGTTTTCATAATATTAACATGATGGAAGAGGAGAAGCTGTTGTCATTCAAGCAGAGTGACTAGGTCTAGTGTGTCTGACTGCCATTCAAAATGTGACATAAGAGTTGGGCGGTTAGATTGTAGCACCAATCAGAGTGGAATGTTTTTTGAAAATCACGCTGGCTCTGAGGGATGATGAGTCAGTTTGAGTCTTGGCTGGGTAATTTAAGGCCTAATTTTCCAGGGCTGCTTCTTTATAGTGATAGCAGCAGGGCAATAAACATCTCAAAAGCATTTGCCGATGCATGGAGCAAAAGCCAGGGAGGGACCATCTGAACCAGAAAGCAGTACTCAAACTTCAGATACTCAATCATAGCAGTCGTACAGGAAACACATAGCCAATACTTGACTATGCAGGAGCTTTTAAACAAAGTGCAGGTAAGAAGGGAATAATAAGTATAGGGTTTGTGGTTCTCATGTTGTGCAAGCTGATTCGGGCTGGAAACAGATCAGATGAGGACTAAATTGTGTAAAAAACATGTTTTTTTAACTCTGTTTTTGCCTACAACCTGTGGAACTCTCTCTGGCATCCTGCATTACCCCCATCTCTACCTCCATGCCTGAGAGGCCTCCTGAAACCTGACACCAGCCCGGCTATCCCCCGGCTCTGAGTCCCCCAAGGTAGGGCTGCCCTATCCACCCAGGGTGCTCTATCTGTAAATTCAGGCTGGGATGGGCTCGGCCCAGGTAAGGAGTGTCACCAGCATTGGAGTGTGGTCAGGTGGATGCAGGTGCCATCACCTATCCACAAGCTGGGTATTTTTTTCTTTTAAGTCCCCACCACGTTACACCCTCCCCCTCCCTGCTGGTGTCCCTACATGCAATGATGCCAGGGAACGTCTTGCTGTGACTCTGCAACCCTCTATTTTGGTTCTGAAGCTTTGCAGTACCTCCGGTCTCCACCAGAGGTCACCACGATGCCAGACATAGTCCCTGCCACCCCCCGAGGAAGGAGAGCTGTCCTCCGGATGCTCAATCCTTCCTTCCCCCTGCCGACCCCTGGCAATCCAGGCTCATTCCCGAACCCGGGTTGCCGGTGTGGCGCACGGTGTGGCATCCAGCGCCTCAACCCTCAGCGCCACCGGGCCGGCAAAAAAACATGGGTTTGATTCTTTATACATAAATGTGAGTTTAGGTAGCAGGCTAGATGTTAAAATTTTTGTTGTTAAACAAGTGAGGGAGTATATATTAATAAATAATAATTGGTTTGAAAAAATGCCATACATCTTCCCAGTGGTTGACTCTGTGTGTGTCTGTGTGTTTTAAAATGTTCAATATAAAAGTCATTGTAGGTGGAGTTTCAGCAAACTGGGAGACAGTGAGAAATTGTAATTCTAATTTGTAATGCATTTGGGGTTTTCTAATTAGGTAGGTTTCTGTATATTTTGGTAATTTCTGTGCTTTGAAATGAAGGGCAATGCATGGAGGTATTCAATAAGCCAGGTTAGGTAATGTATGTATGTACGTAAGGGTATACTATTCACTGGGGGTGAGCTGCACAAATTGTGCGCAAATTGTGGACTCAACTTTAAGGTCAGTACAGTGAACCGCATAGTTGCTCTGTCAGGAAAATGCAATCTGATGATGCTAGAAATAAACTGTTTATATTGGGAGGGCATTATTAATTATATTAAATGTGTGATATGGGTTGTTAGGTATTCAAGCCAATAATTACACTGGAAACAAGGAAATGAACGCCACAAAGCAAGGTTTATCGAACTAACACACATATATTGCATTAGCCCCGGAGCCCAGCTTACTAGGTACCAGTAATGCTCAGTCACTTTTCCTCGGGAGGATGAACCAGACGGACATCGTGGAGGCTTCAGCACTTTATTTTGGGATTCGTAGTTCTATGTTATATACAGTTTCCACTAGCTGTTAACTTTGCAGAACTCAGCATATGTCCACACACGGTAATCTTTCAGTGGGTACTTTACTGTATTTTTCTAGTCAGACTGCATGTTTTACACACATATCCCTTGCTATCTCTAATTTTGTTTATATTCAGCATTTTGTACAAGTTGTGCACAGTGTACTAGCTACCAACTCTATTTTTGCAATAGCAAGGACATTAGCAAGCAAGCTTTATGTAAGGAAACTGAGGTGTTATGGTAAAACAATCACACGAACACAGATGGTTGGTGCAAGTTTCCTTGTTATGCATTTAGCTCACAGCAATACAAAAGCATGTCATAGTCTCATAGACTAAGACTATGAAGCAGGTAGCATTACAAAGAATAATGTAATTGGCCAACTTACCTTTCCCTGGGAGGGCAGCAGCAGGTCAGGAGGTCTTCTTAGGATGGTATCTGCCTCTCATCTACCTAGTCCTGTCAAATCCATATTTATATCCAGCTTCATGCATAGCTACATGACAAGACATACAGACCCTCATGAAACTAAGGCATATGGTTTTTTTGGCTATCTCAGCAGAACCTTGTACAAGGTTTTCTGTTTGTAGCTGTGATGCATCTCCCTTGGTAACCAAGGACAGCAAAGCATAACTCTTGTTCCCCCCTTATCAGTGCTGGTCACAAAGCATAACAAACAATATTCATTATTCCTCTCAGGATAGATACCTCTGGCATGTTACACATGTGGAAAACAACTTATTTTTTCATGGTCGGTAGTGTTGCAATCCTGATGAATTTCTGTCCCTAACCTTTCGCTGAAACAGGCCATAGTATAGAGCCCAATAAACTATGCATTTCTTATTAGCAGTATATGAAACAATGATAGATCCAATGAGCTGTATGCCTACACTTAGAAAAGAAAATATTCTCATTAATCCTTTTTCCTTCTCCCGCCAGCACTTCACAATATTTTCTTTATACCAAATTGCTATATTCCTACAGGACCCTCAGTTCTTCTTTCGGATCTTACTTCCATGACTGCAATTTATCCTTGTATTCCAGGACATCTATATATTTTTGGGGAGAGGAGGACCTGTTTCTTATTTTAAATAGTTAACAGGAGGGACCTATTCAGGAGGTATTCAGCAAGCCAGGTGTGGTGGTGTATCCACTTAGGGGAATGAGAAGCAATGGGGTATATTTTAGGAGTCTGCTTTCATTTAAAGAAGTGGCCATATTATGAAAAAGAAAAATCAATGATGCGCACATGTCAACTGAGGTGCACCATGCAACCATGTGTATGCATCAGTGCCCATCAAGGAGGTTAAATAAAAAGATGGTGAACACAGACTGAGAGACTGAAGTGAAGTCCAGCACTTTTTATTTGCAGATAGAAAACACACAGGGGTATATGAAGCCTCCTATGCAATGACAGATTCCCCTATATAGCTCTTTGTTGCTTGAAGTGTTCTTTAAAGACCCTTTGCAAATACACTTCAAATTGATCTCCATTGGTATGTGACAACATTTTTCTCTCCTCTCCATGTAGCATGATATAATTATGTCCTTAAGGCAGGGTATTTATCTCACAGGCCATAAGGTAGGAATCAAGCCAGGTGTGAGATCCTGGGTGACTGGGTGGGTGCAGTGTACTACGCAGAGGGTGCGACCATCTGCATAGTGCACTATGATGAGAGAGAAGCTATCCTGAGAAGCATTAACTCTATTATGAAGTTCATGCTTCTCAAGATCACCACCAAGAATTAATGATTAGCGCAGAGGGTTGAGGCACTGGACATCACACCTCGAACCACGCCGGTGACCCGGGTTTGGGAATGGGTTCAGGTCACTGGGGGCTGGCAGGGGAGGAGAGGATTGAGAGTCTGGAGTACTGCTCTCCTCTCCTGGGGTGGGCTAGGTGGGTAGTCCCGCTATGTTAGTGACCCCTGGTGGAGACCGGGGGATACTGCAAGCAGCAGCGCACAAGAGGGACCAGAAAATGCGTGAAAAATGCACACATGCCGTCCGGATGATGGCAGCCCGCCTCCCTGCATCTCCCAGCCAAGAAACCGCCAGGCTGCATTTCCAGGCCCACAGCAAAGATGCAAGGGAGCGTTATGTGTGCTCTGGTGTCTCCTCCCAAGGGCCCTGGCAGAATATGGGAGAGCCTCACCGGTGAAAGGATACATCCGGGACAACCAGGGGCATCGGAGCAGCTGGATGACGGATCGGATGAGGAGGCAATGGCAGGACTTGGCCACCTGAAGGAGAGGCTGACAGCGGGCGCGCCGGAGGAGGTAAAAGAAATAATGCAAAAAAAAAAACAACCAAATAATTAATGATTAAATCTCAGAGGGCTGAGTCCTGAAGCAATTTCATTTTTCAGCACTACTTTGCAATGCAATTTTCACAGCTGGAAAACATTACCTTCAATTATATAATGCAAGAAAATAATTTTGGGCTCCGCTTGGTCAGTGTGCACCTCAGACAGTAATGTTATCTCATTATAACATCACTGTATCAATTTCAGGCTCACCCATGACCACATAACAGTGTCACACATCATGCCACGTCTTGTTTCCCCCCAAACTGAGTGGCTTCACTAACCTCCTTCAGTGTCCCCAGCTCCTTTACGTTAAATAAAACTAAAAACCTCCCTCCTAACAAGTCACAGTCTGCTCTCCCCAGCACACAAAACTTATAGAATAAATTAAATTTTTCATGGCCATTTTCTTCCCCTAACCCAGTGGCTTCAGTGAACTGCAGAGACCGTAACTGCTGGTCACGTGGTTCACTGATGCCACTTGGTTCACGGGGAAAAGGATGCCATAAAAATTTAATTTATTTTTTCTCTTTGAAGTGTCACACATCCTGCATCCCTACTCTCCTCAAGAAAAGTAAAGTAAAGCTGTACCTCTCGCAGAACAGAACCATGGTAACTACTGACAGCGGTCAGGTCAGCCACCACGGTCCTTGCATTACCTCAGCAGCCATGCTACTCAGATACAAAAAAATTGCTGAACTACTTAGAAATAAAAAACAATTACAGGGGAAGACATGCAGAGACAAGCACAGACACAAACCTGTTCATGAGGAGAGGAAAAAAACCTGTGCACAAGAAGACCTGTGGAGAGAGAAACAGAAGACAGTGTATGGCAGCAGCATCTAGCAGGCAAAACAGACACTGCAGACTTTTTTTCCTAAACATGTTCCTACACTTAGCAAAAATGAAGGGAAAACTTATTTCAAACATTTTTTTATCTTTTTTTTCTTTATAAGCAAGCCATTGTAAAATAGCAATTTCACAATTGAGTGTGTGTCTTGCTGTGTTAATGTCACTTCTCGGGTGTTGGATGCTGCCAAACCACCTGAGGCATGACATTCTCCCAGCACAACACACACACCGTTGTGCATTATTGCTTAATTAAGTTTTTGGGTCCCATTTTCTGCACTGCTTTTTGGGTTACTTTGGCACATGTTTCTTTTATGTTCTGTCTTAGCTGAAAGCAACAGTATTTGCTAGTCAGCAGAAAATGTATATCTTTTTTTTGCAAAAATGTATTTCCGACCTCTTAGGATTCATAATTAGTATCTTTTTAATTACTAACATACTATTTGCCAGCAGGTTAGGCCTTACAGTCTATCGAGTCTGCTCGAACCTCAGATCCCTAGTTGGGTGCCAAGGCCCTCCCCCCCTCTTGTGTTCCAGAAACCCCTATCATCCATCCCCACCCCCCTGAGACAGGCCATCATCTGATACATCCACTTTCTGTGGCTGTCCCACCCTCTCTTGAAGCCCTCCACTGTGGATCTCTGAACCAGCTCGCCAGGCAGTGCATTCCAAGGGTCCACCACCCTCTCAGTGAAAACCTCCTCCGCTTCCCTCACCCTTCCACCTTCCAACTTCAAACCATGCCCTCTGGTGATACCTCCTGCTTTAGTCTAAAGATCCTCCATGTTTACTCCTATTTATTCCCTTGAGGTACTTGAAGACCTCAATCATGTCCCCTGTCTCTCCTCTCCTCCAATGAAAACAGGCAGAGCTCCTCAAGTCTGTCCTCATACGCCAACCCCTAGTCCTCGTGACGTCTCCCTTAGTTGCCCTCCTCTGTACCCTCTCCAGGAGCTGTGGCGTCCCTCTTCATGTGGTCTCCAGTACTGTACACAGTACTCAAGGTGTGGTCTAACCAGTCCATTGTACAGCGGCAGAATCACTTCCTTGCTCCTAGAGGTGATCCCCTTATGATGCATCCCAACATCCTGTTTGCCTTGCTAGCCACTCTCCTGCACTGCTCAGAGTTATTCATACATGCATCCACCATGACTCCTAGGTCTTTTTTCCTTATTGAGGCCTCCAGCGCCTCCCCTTCCAGGGTGTACCTGTGTTTAGGGTTTCCCCACCCAAGATATAACACCTTGCACTTGATGATATTGAAATTTAATTTCCATGTATGAGACCAACTTTCCAGGGTGTCCAGGTCCCCTTGCAGGACCAACCTCCCCTCTTCTCCCTCAACTACTGCTCCCATCTTGGAGTCATCAGCGAAGAAACTCATTTCACACCCTATACCCTCCCTGATGTCCGATATGTATGCATTAAACAGGATCGGACCCAGGACTGAGCCCTGTGGTACCCCACTACAACCCTCTCTAGGGTTCGAGAGCTCCAAACAGACCACTACTCTCTGGGTGCATCCAGCTAGCCAGTTTTCAATCCATCTGACCATCAAAGGGCCTACTCCCAACCCCATCAGTTTCTCCACCAGACCATTGTGGGGGGACAGAGTCAAACGCTTTGCTGAAGTCCAAGAATAATACATCCACAGGCTTTCCCCTGTCCAGTTCTGATGTTACCCATTCGTAGAACTCCACAAGATTGGTTTGACATGATCTACCTGGCACAAACCCATGTTGCCGACTATCCAGACCTCCCACCTCCTCCAAGTACACCCCCAATCGTTCTTTTAGTATACTTTAGAATACTAATTCCCTCAGATATTTAAAAATAGTTTTTAGAACTGTCTGTAACTGACTCATAAAAACTTAGAAACATAGAATTTGTCATCAGAAAGGGATTACTTGGCCTACCCAATCTGCCAGATGGTCTCTGCCTAGTCTGTCTCTGCAGACCGTAACTGATCTCTAGTTACCCCTCCTTCCTTCCCTGCCAATTTCCTAATATTCCCGTTTCTGTCCCACACATGCTTGAAGCCCCCTACTGTTTGTGCCTCCACCACTTCCCCAGGCAATCTATTTCAGTTGTCCACCACTCTTTCAGTAAAGTAGTACTTCCACTCATCCCTCCTAAACTTCCCCGCCCTCCAGCTTCACCACATGCCCTGTTCTAGTACTCTTCCTCATTTGAAAGAGACTCCGCACCTGCACCCTGTTCACCACTGTGAGATACTTGTAGGACTCTAATTTACCTCTTGTCACTCTCCTGTCTTGCAGGATGTACATGCTGAGATCCTACAGCCTCTCCTCGTAGGGCTTTTGGTGCAACCCCTGCACCATTTTAGTTGCCCTCCTCTGGACTGCCTCCATCTTGCCTATATCCTTCTGAGGTGTGGCCTCCAGAACTGGACACAATACTCCAAGTGGGGCCTCGCCAGCAAGCAATATAATGGCAACACCACCTCCCTCCTCCTGGCTTTAATGGCTCAAGTTATTAATGATAGCTGCCACTAGCGATATTTAAAAATATCCCACTGACAGTACCTTTTGACTGTAAATGCTGGATTTATATTGTGAATGTATTATGATGGTACTAGCACAGGTGTTTGATGATAAATAGCACTGCTGCACACCAAAATGTTTACTTTTTCTATTGCGGGCTTTGAAAGGGTGCAAGAACTTATAACAAATTCACTTTTTGTGGGCAGTGTAAAAATAGGACTGATGTGTGCATGTGTGACTTCAAATGAGTGCTAAGATTAAAAATGTTTACCGTTATCTCTTTAAAAGTTGCTTTATTCGGAAATGTAGAATACAGATTTTTGCTATTGTCACAATCTAACAAATGTTTTTTATCCATTTACAGTAGATAATCGTACTTTGCACTGTAAATAGCAATGCCATGAAAAAAAACATTTTTTAGAATGTTGCAGTGCACATTCATATGATAGTCACTTTATTTTAACAATATATGTACAACTTTGCTGCAGCTACTTTAACATTTACAACTGTGTGTAAGTCTCTTCATAAAGTAAAATGTGAGTTATTTGCCAAAATAAAGTCTGTAATTGGATCAAGATTATTTGACTTTTTTAATTTTTTCCATGGAGTGTTTTCTCCCAGTTCGGTTGGCTCTGGTGGGCTCTCAGCCCTGTCCCTGTCACCCCACCTGGCATCTGCCAGCCTGACTGACCACCCCAGGATGATGGTCATACAGCGATATGGGAATGGGGGCAGGCAGGCAGGCAGAGATTCACTAATATGGAGCCTTCCCTTTTCCATTTTCTTCCCAGTTCCCCATGCTGGGTGTGCACATGGACCCATGTGTGTGGAGGAACACGCACACCATGGAGACTCGCAGCCCTCCCTTCCACTGCCCTCCTAGACCCGCACTACCACTTGGTCTTCACAAGGTGGCAGTCATTAGGTGGAGTGTGCAGATCCCCTCCTGGGAAAGGAGAACAGCCGTCAGGCGCTCAGTCCTTTCCCTCCCTGGCTGACCTCCAGCAACCCACAAATATAAGCGATCACGGGTCATAGGTGTGGCAAGGGGTAAGACGCCAGTGCCTCAGTCCTCCATGCCATTGGGCCTGTCTGAATGTTTTAAATTTAAAGTCACATGGCCTACATCAGTTCTGTAATAGAACTGTTCCCGTTTGTTACATCACTGTACAATGCTGATGCATATCCATGAATCACAAGGGAGAATTGTACAATACTTTTATGGTTCTGAAACCCCCTTCCCCCAATTTTGAACTGCTACTCTGCCTATGTTACCTAGTGGGATCTCTTCCCCTGCAAGAGTGCCCCCACACAAAAACATAACTTTCCAGAGAATCCCCTCCCACCCTATGAGAAACAAATGGTAAGTTCTTGTGGATCAGCACTGCAACCCCTCTTGAATGTGAGTTATAGGAGGTTGCAAAACATTGCCCCACTAAGTCCCTTATCAGTTGTGGGTGCTCTGCTGGTGTTATACGGGTCTCTTGTAGAAGAGGAATCCCAGATGGTGTTTCTTCCTGAGAGTGTGCTTGCTGTCTCTGTGAGACGCCGGTTCCACATGGCTGCAAGCTGATGTCGGGGAAATGAATGCTAAAGCCAAACAGGCTAAGGAGATAAAAACTGTCCAAACTCTGGAACTGAGGAGTGAACTCAGCTATGGAGGTGCCTCCCCGAAGCTGGTAAATTCAGTATAAAGAAATGAGCAAGTCACTGAGCTACCAGAGCAAAAAGGCATCAGATTCAAGTCACTCAACCTTACCTCAATACTGTCGAGTAACTACTTGGGCCACAAAATTCTCCATTATACAATTTCTACAGGAGAACCAGACAAGAATGCCCCTTTTCCCATTATTATTCACAAAGATAATAGAAGAAATAGGATCAGAAACACAAAGAATATACCAGATTTCAACGTAATAACCAATTTTTTAAAATATAATGACTTGTTGCTGATATTTTAATATATCTAAAAAAAAAATCCAGAAACAGAACTGCGGAATACTTTGCAGTTGGTAGAGGAATCTGGAAAACTTTCTGGATATTTGGTGAGCTGGTCCAAACTGCAAGTCAATCAATCAATCAATATCTTTTTTATTGCTCGACACGAGGTCATTACAATCCCTGACATTGTTATGTATATAACGTATATAACAATGTATATAAATAAAATCACAATAAGATATAAAAAGCAATTATTCCACTTTTGCATAAATATAGCACATAATGTAAATGACACTAAAAAATGACTAAGTCTGAACAAAGTAGTTTTAGCCTGAGTGTTAAACAAATGAATTAAGATTTGATCCAGGGGGAGGCTGAGGTTTGATAATATAGGCTCTAGCCACAACCTCTTACATTTTTCATACAAAGGACATATTAACAGAATATGCTTCAAATCATCCAGGATCCTTAATATGCATTTACATAGTCCTTCATTAGTATCTTTTCATTTCTGGTGGTAATGAACGTATCTACAATTGTATATTTCTAGTTTAAATTTGGTAATAATCCATCTCATGTCTGGATCCTCCAGTAATACCAGATAAGGTTCTAAGCTATGAATCGTTTTCATTTTTTTATACCAATTAAAATTCTTATATGTTTGTAGTAATTCCATACCTTTGGAGATAGATATGTCTTTGGCTTTGCTTTTAACTTGGAGTGCAATCTCTTCAAAAGGTCCATAGTATATTTGGCATAGTAAGTTCCCCAACCCCATGGGGTATAAGTGGGAGGCAAAGCATGATTATCATTGGGAACATAGACCCTCTTGTTGTGTAATCGATTTTTTCCTCCAGACACATTCTGGGTATTCTGTATTCCTGTAGTAAAAATAGTTTTAGTAAAGTTATTATTCTTCTTTCAATAACATAAGTTATAAGTGGAAGCTGACCTACTTTGGCTCTAAGAATCGGGACAGGAGATCCCTGTGGGACCTTTGATATACATGTATATTTATTCAGTTGTATTTGTAGGATTTACGATGTCTCTGGGGCCTATATTTCTGCCGCATATAATACAGTTGCTCTTATTTTTGCTTCAGCAACTTTTAGCAGTCCTTTTATAGACCCATTCCCTATCTGTACTGAAAATTTTTTAAATGCAGTTATTGTTTTGCGACGTGTTAATTTTAAATGCTCTGTCCATTTGGTGTCTTGTGTGTAACAGACTCCTAAATAGAGATAACTTTTAACAGTATCTATCTTGTTATCTATATATAAACTTGGAATTTTCTTCTTTTTATAACCGAACACTAATAGATTTGTTTTGCTTTTGTTTATTATTAATTTATTTTTTTAACACATGCTAGAGAAATGGTCTTTTTCTCTGTAACCCCAATAGTGAATTCAATATCAATATAAGGTGATTTGCAAATGCTAGGACTGGTATTTTCCTATTTTTAATACTTGGGGAATGGAATTCAGGTTTATCTAAATTTTCAATTATGGAATTTATGTACAAATTAAATAGGACAGAATCCAAAGGCATACCTGTCTTACTCCTAAATTTGTTTTTATTTCTTTTGTTAAATCTTCTTTCTGGTTGTATTTTACTTTTAACCAGGTATCCTGATGGAGCCTTACTATGACATCAAAAAGTGTATAGTCCATATTATAGGATCTCAATTTACACCACAAAAGAATCCGACTGATGGAATCGAATGCCATTTTAAGGTCAACAAAACAGCAATAAAGTTTCCCTTTTTTTACCTTTACATATTTCCATATCAAGTGTGATAGGAAATAACAGTGTCGGATCGTAGATCTCCCTTCTCTAAATCCATTTTGGAATTCACTGAGTATGTTCGACTCCTCTATCCATTTTCAAAGCCTAAGATTATACAGCGAAAAATCTATTGAGATCTCTCCAAGAGACATATTGGTCTATACATTAATGGATCAGAGGGATTCCCTTTCTTCTTGTATATGGGACATACCAGATTACCTTTCCAACTACTCAGAATCTCCTCATCTTGTATTATTTTGTTAAATATTATATAGAAAACAGAAATCCACCAGTCTTGAAAATATTTATAGACTTCTGCCATTATTAGGTCTGGACCTGGAGCCTTGTTGTTTTTTAATTCTTCTAGGAATATTTGTATTTCATCATGATTTACATAGAATGGATGGGGATAGTACTGTATGTTTGCTTGTATAGTTATAGAGATATTTTTGTCAGGGAAATAGTACAAATTATTTTTTTTGAAATTTAAGTTTATTGAATTTTAGAATAAAAAGAAAAATACACTACATAAGGGAGTACACCTTAAGGAATTAACAAGGAAAAGGAAAGGAATACATGCAACCAGGTTAATAAACACCGTAAGAATAAGTACAATCACCGTAATATAAATCGGGACAATACCAAGAGAAGAAAAAACAAAGGAAAAATACCCCCCATCCTCCCCCTAACCCCCCTCCCCATAGCCCCGGAGAGTTGCACAAGTAGAAGGGAGGCCAGGTCAATAAAGGGGACAACTGTAATATGGGAGCAAATAGCGCTGGGTGATCTAAAGTGGCATACAAAACTAAGGATAAGAAAAGCCAGAGACATGCCTACCCTAAATAAAGTGCACTCAACTTGCCCCATTTCCGGTCAACACCGGACTATGCCTGAAACTAGCAATAAGTTTTTTGGTATTGAGACTGAGAGACATCTCCCTAAGCCACTCTTGATAGGTAATAATATCTTGGTCTAACCAATACCTGAGGACCAATTTTTTAACTGCCATTGAGATGAATGCCATGTGATATCTACGTTCCTTCACCGAGATGCCGGAGTAGTCCCTCAAAACACAAATACCTGGAGTAAAAAACTCCTTCAGACCTAACAGAGGGTCAAGACTGTTTCTGAGGGCATCCCATAATGGCGCCACATTCGCACAATCCCAGAAAATATGCAACAAGGTTCCTTCGATGGCGCCACATCTTAAACAGAGACTAGATTCCAGTTTGCCAAACTTGGCCAACTTAACTGGAGTATAGTAGAGATTGTTTAAGATATAGTATTGGGTCAGCCTGTGATTTTCTTGGGATAAGTAACGATACACATCCTTCCAAATTGAATCCCAGGCAGGAGGCGGAAACAAGCCAGAGAGTGACCAGATTTTGGAACCCTCTAAGGGAGTGGGGAAAAGGTCAGCCAACAGTTTGTTATAAATTATAGAAATACTTCTGCGCGAGCCAGCTGCCTCATGTATCTTCTCCAGAAAAGGCCTTAATTTGGAGGGGGAGCAGGTCGGCCCCAAGGTTTGGAAATCAGGTGTCTCAGTTGAAAAACTTTAAAAATACATCTCTGAGGGATGTGAAGGGACTTTAAAATTCTATCCGAATTGAGGAGAGAACCTTGCTCATACAAAGACTCCACAGACAAATCTTGTAACTGCGGAAGCCAGTCAGTGACTAACCAGCTACCCCAATTTTGAGGTTAGGATTTAAGACCAGGGTAGGGCTGCATTTGGACGGAGGAAATTAAAGAATCTCCAACACTGGGAAATAACTCTAATGGACAGGCCTAGGGGAATCACGGATGGCAAGGGAGCGAGGAGAAAGGGTACCAGAAAATGCTAGTAGGAACTAGATTAGCTTGAGCTAATAAGTTTATCTCAAGCTGCTGCCATATGGGTGGGAAATGGAAGGCAAAGTGTTGGACAGCTTCCCTAATCTAGCCAGGTGACTAGCCCAATAATAAAGCAAGAGATTGGGAAGGCGAAGGCCCCCCTTATCCCTGGGCGCGGTAAGCTTGAGAAAGGCTCTACGGGGTTGTTTCCCCTTCCAGACAAAGTTCGATAGTGTCGAATTAACCTGAGTGAAGAACTGCCTGGGTAACCAAATGTTGAGATGAATCAGGGGGTATAATAACCGGGGCAGAATATTCATTTTAATGATATTAATTCGCCCCCAAGTGGAGAGAGGCAACCGTTGACAACGATCGAGGTCACACCAAATTCTCCTGACGGCATTGTCCAAATTGAGTTCCATGGCCAAACCTTCCCCCCCCTGGTTACATAAACCCCTAGGTATTTAAAGGAAACTGGGGACTATTTCATACCGAACTGCTCGAAATCCCATTTAAAGGTGACAGAGTTAACCGGGAATATGACCGATTTGGAAACATTCAACCTGTAGTTGGATACCTGACCAAAACGGCTAATGGTTTGGAGAACATGAGTTAAAGATTGTACGGGGTTGGTAAGGTAAAGCAGTATGTCATCAGCAAAGACCGATAAGGTTAGGGGAAGTTGCGCCAGGGTATAGCCCCTGATTAGCGAGGAACCTTTAATACTCACCAGCAATGGTTCCAAGTATAGGTTGAATAGGTAGGGGGGAAGGGGGCAGCCTTGCCGGGTGCCAGCGCATAAGGGGAAACTGGAGGAAAAGACCCCGTTACAATAAACTTTAGCTGAGGGGGATTTATAAATTGCCTTGATCATTTGGATAAAGGAGTCAGGAAAGCCCATTCTCCTCAGAGTAGCCCCATAGAAAGTCCCAGTTCACTCGGTCGAAAGCTTTTTCAGCGTCAAGAGCAACTAGGACCATAGGATCTGGCAAGGTACGGGTTACCTGAAGGATATGGGCAAGGGTTCTCAGATGGTCAGCAGATGATCGCCCCTGAACGAAGCCAACCTGTTCCGGGCTCAGCAAATGCTGCCAGACCTTTTTGATTCTGGACGATAGAATTTTAGATAGAATTTTGATATCATAATTTAAGAGCGATATTGGGCGATAGCTGGCAGGCTCGGGTTAGGCTTATTGGGTTTAGGGATTAGGATTATAATAGCTTCTAAAAGTGAGGGATCGGTCACCACCGCAGAAAACAAGTATTCGTATAGCTTAAGCAACAGAGGGGACAACTCTTTACAGAAAACCTTGTAAAAGGTTGAGGGGTAGCCGTCCGGGCCAGGGGCTTTCCCTAAAGGTAGGTCTTCGATTGCCTCTTCTACCTCACCCAGAGTGATAGGGGCAGACAGCAAATCACAGTGATGAGGGTGGAGGGACGGGAGCTTAATATTGTCCAAGAAACCCTCAACCAACTGGACATGCGACAGTGTGGAGCTGGAACTGTAAATACCTTTATAAAAGACTTCAAAAATGTGGGCAATCTCCCTAGGTAGCGACTTAGGGGTACCATCCTGAGCTTTAAGAGCCGGAATTAAATGGGAGCTCTCTATTTCCTTCATTCTCATCGCTAACATCCGGCCCGATTTTTCTCCTTGATCAATATACTTAGTCCTGGTCTTAAAAAGAGCATATTCAGCTTTGTCGCGGGTTAAGTCGTTATATTCATTCCTAAGTTTGATGAGAGCCGCTAAATTAGAAGGGGAATTGGAAGAGAGAAGTCTATCCTCGGCCAGTCTCAACCTGCTAGACAGTGACCTAATTTTTGACTCCCTAACCCTTTTCCTGGTAGCTGCGATCTTAATAAGCTCCCCTCTGAGAAAGCATTTAAAGGAGCACCACAGTAAATCCGAGCGGCTCACAGAACCTTGGTTCAGATCGAAATACATGAGGATCATGTCCCTGATTTGGGAAACAAAATGTTCCTCCTTCAGAATTTGCATATTGAGTTTCCACAATGTGTCACGTTGACCCTGGATACCCGGGGAGATCTTGATCCAAACCAGGGAGTGATCTGAGATAACTATCGGCTCGATACCTACTTGGGAGGTACAACTCATTAATGAGGAACTAACTAGGATGTAGTCGATTCTCAACCAAGTTTGGTGAACCTGGGAATAGAAGGAGTAGAGCCGTTTATCGGGGTTGAGAAGACGCCAAGGGTCACATAGACCCAACAGGCTAATAAAGTCAGAAAGGGCATGTTGTGCAGAGAACGCTGGTTTAATTGGTCTATAGGTTTTGTCAAGCTCGCTGGACGGGGCCACATTCTAATCGCCCCCTAGGATGAAAAGGGAAGGTAGAAAACTGCTTAGGATATCTGCCAGGGACATAAGGAAGGATGGATCACCACCCACCGGAGCGTAAATCGCCCCTAAAACCACATTACTATTGTCGAGCTGACCCTTGACCAAAACGTATCTGCCCTCCCGGTCAATAACACAATCCTCAGCAACGAATCTAATGTGATGTTTAATTAGGATTGCAACCCCCCTACTAGCTTGCGAACCGGGGGCAGTGAAGACCTGAGTAAACCCCAGCCTGCGCAATTGCTTTTCCTCAGAGGCAGCTAAATGGGTTTCCTGTATGAAAACTATATCAACACTAAGCAGGGAACAATTTAGGAAGACCTGGCGTCTCTTCAGAGGATCATTAATGCCTCTAACATTCCAACATGCAATTTTAGCAAAACACGAGGCCATGATGTCCTGACAAGTAGTAGGCCAAGCACCAGAGCAACACCCACATTACAGAAAAAAGCCATGAAATTACCGCAGGGCAGGCCCAGAAAAAGTAATAAACCCCACAGATGGTGAAACTCTCCGAGGCACCCTCCCCCCCATAACCATTGGAAAGACCCTCCAGAACGTATAACTTAGTCACCAACACCCATATATAAATCAGAACATTGGGATCACCAATACCAGGGAAACAAAGCCCAGGACACACTGAACTGGAAGAGGTAACCAGACCCCCTCCACCCCACATGAAACACCCAACAACTACCATCACAATGCCCCAGAAACTATGTACAATCCGTCCCCTCTGAACCAATGAAGCAAGTACACCACAAAAGAATATCCATTGAAGGGAACGGTCCCCAGGGCTGGCAGACCAACGGCTAGCTGCAAAAAAACCCAGAGTGGTGTCCCTATTAACAAACAGCAACGTGGAACACAGTAACAGGGCGAAGCCGGGTACCGCCACCCCCCAAATTGGTAGTGAGACTGCATCTCAACGCACACCCTCCCCACCGCCCTCCCCAGCCAGAAGCGATGTAAGGAAAGGAAAGGGCATAGCAGTCACAACTGCCCCAACAAAACACAACCCCCACCCCCGAAAATGGAGCTTGGATAGGAGCCAAGGCACATAGCAACAGTACTTAAGTCAGAGCCAGCATAGCTTGCTGGGGAAGGGAAAAAAAACTCATCACTTGAAAAGGACACCCCAGCACACGCTAGTCCCTTCGCCCCTTTACAGGTGAAGCGGTACAGGAACGAGTAGGGAAACGGGGGACTTGGGATCGAGGACAACACTTCCACCTCCACAATACCCGGATGGGGGAAGGGGAGGGAAAGGCAGGTTGGACTCAACTGGTGCACCGGTTAAACGGTCCGTGTAAAACCGCGAACTAAACCGAGGTTCCCACCCCTCGCGCTCCACCAGGCATAGGCCCCAGCCGAGGAAGGCCCAAGCCACCACCCGGACCAGAGGCCGACCCAGTCCACGCAAAAGGCCAACCAACCCTTCCCCCAGGAAACAGCCGAAGCAGGCACACTAACCAAACAAGGCCAAACAGCCAAGGTAGGCACACAATAAACTTAACACAGCAATTCAGCAAAACAGTCAGCCTGATTTGAAGAGGTCAGGCAGCCTCTTGGTAAGTTCGCTTTTGGCATGATCAGGAGACTCAAAGGAAACCCAGGCATTGTCGAGGTAGACCTGGAGCCTAGCCGGATAGTTCATACGAAATTGAGCCAGCTGCGATCAATTTTGTCACCAACGGTGAAATTCTCTTCCTCAGTCGGGTTTCAAGGGGTAAATCCTGGTTATTCTCAAAGTGCGATTTTCCCACAGTACTTCTTGCAGACTCTTGACTTTGACAGGATATGCTGCCTTTCCAGGTAGCTGAGCAGCTTAATCAAATGGGCCTAGGAGGGAGCCTGGTGGAGGCTTAGGCTTTAGGGCTCTGTGGGCACGCCAATGTGATAGGAAGAGTATATGGGTGAGGGGCCCACAATCTTCGTTAAAAGTTTTTGCACAAAAGACAGGACGTCTGGACCTTCCTCGCCCTCTGGTAACCCCAACACCAAAATGATATTCCTCCTGCTGCGACCTTCAAGGTCTTCAGTTTTCAACTTCAGCTTCACGATTTGTTGTTTAAGTAAAATAAAATCAGGTTCATATTTAGCCTTCCAGGCTTCCAAGGAACTGGTCCGAGCCTCCGAGTCGCCCACTCGAGTCGTGAGGGAGGCGAGATCACTTCGCATTGACTTGAGCTCTGCTGAGATCTCCTGCAGAGTTTTGTGAAAGGGAATCAGCTCCTGTAAGAATCGATCTTCGGTGAGCAGGCAGGGGGATCCAGATTTAGCACCTGACCCAACAGATTGGGTTCTCGACTTTTTAGCCACTTTCTCGGGTGTATTCGGCGGCATGTGCTTGGCCCCCGCACTTTTCATTTCTGCTTCCATCGTCGCACTGCACCTTGGCAAAAAAACTCGTTAAGCGAAAGTTAAACGCCAAAATAAAGTGACGGTGGGTTATGTGGGGTCGGGGCAGCTGATAGTTCGCCTGGGATAGTTAGCAGGAATCAAGAAAAGGCAAGATCCACTGGCTGAGAGGGGAGAGCTGAGGAACTAGGCTGCCATTCAAAGCACCGCCCCACGTGACTCCCAAATAGTACAAATTATGAAAGAACTCTTCCCATTTATTGGGGTAATATAGGCCTCAATTCCTCTGCTATATTGGTGATAACCTTTGCTAACCATGGTCCAGAACTTTTTGTTGTTTCTTCTTCTACCACTTGCCTTAACTTGTTCCACCTCATTAATTGATATTTATTTTTTTCTTTCTCTAACAATTCTCTATATTTTTTCCTCTCTCTATTCAAATGCCTCAGCACTTCCTTGTTTGGATTTTTTCTTACTATTTTACCTTTTTATTTAGTTCTTTCATAGCTTTCTTACAAATCCCATTAAACCAATTATTTTGCTTTGGTTTCTTTATACCCAACTGATATAAGAAGGGTCTAATGTAAAGTACTATTTTCAACCAGTTTTCATTACTGTTTTCCATGTTTTCCATATTTGTTATTATTTCCTGTCTATAGTCGCATGGACAACCTGAATAGACTGTCTCCTTTATTGTGTTTATAGAATGGCCTTCCCATCTTATTTTCCTACAGTTTATTTCACTGTTTTGAGTGTCATATTGGTTTTCCAAATCTATGATATATCCAAAATCAGATTTAACCATCAATTTGAGCGGTAAATGACTAGATATGGGTCTTCCAATAACTATTAGGGACTCTACTATTTTGGCTGCATCCAGATTAGTCCAAATATGGTCTATTGTGGATGAGCCTAGTGGGCCCATAAATGTAAACTCCCCTTGTAGGCCACCATTGAGTCTTCCATTTAGTAAACAACAGTTTACATCCTCCATAGCTTGTAAGAGATTCCTCCCTTGTTTGTTTATCTTAATGTCCTTTGCGCTCCTAATTTGTTTGAGGTATAGGTTTAAATCTGGTATATTTTGCAAAATATCCCTATGAAGGGCTCCAAGTGTGGTTTCCTTCACCACTGTGGCATAAAAATCCCCTATAATTATCAAATGGTGAGTAGGATACTTATTGTTTAGCCCTTCTATTAATTCTATAAATGTATTCCAATTATGGACTAAGTCCAATGTTTCACTTGTTGGTTTTATATATATATATATATATATATATATATATATATATATATATTGTAATAATGAATTCTCTGACTCCAATAAAAGTAATACAGACTTTATTTTACAAGGCAGTTGTTTTATTTTAAAGTTCAATAAGGTTTTTATGTAAGTTGCTATTCCTGCTCATGATCTGCCATTTTTGTTCTACCCTGATACCTGGCAAAGAGTATCCTTCATTACCAGCCGTCTAGGGAGTGAAGTCCTCATTCACCGTGACTCTTGAAGGCAGAGGATGTCATGTTGCACTAGGAAGTTTCAACACTCTGCATCCACTGATTTCATCACAAGGCCCTCAATGTTCCATGATAGAATAGACATTTTTGTTATCTGCTGATTCATTTTTCTTGTTGCCAGTCAGTTCTCTTCCTCCACTATTTCTAGTTGACCATATCTATTGGCTGTTTGTTCTATTTCCTAGTTTCTTTCCCTGACATGTTTTGTTCTCAATGATTGGACTTCTGCTATATTGTGGCCCATCCTATCAAGGACCATTGACTGTTCATAGATTAATTCAGCAAATTTTGGGTTAAGAAAGGTAATATCTATTTGGGTGCTACCATTGGTTTGGTCATGTTACATGTACCTTAATCCACTATATGCTTTTCCTTGATAATGGGACACCTAAGACTCTTGAAAAAAAAGTGGCTATTTCTGATTTAATTTTGCCTATTGTATCTCTCTTCAAAACTTTCCAGCCAAACATAGTGAGTGTTTTGGTTTCCCATGCTGCTTCTTTTAAATTAACATAATCAGATATTACCTCTAACGTGGTCTTATACCAATTGTTGGAATTATCAATTTTTCTGTTCTTTTCTTTTGCAACCAAGGTTTGGTTGCTCAAAACCACACGGACTAGTTGTGGGGCTAACATCTGAATTCATTCCTTTTAGGCTTAGATCTTTTTCTTTTTCCAGATTTTTTCTGCTGTCTCCAAGGTATTACAATAAATAAGTACACAATTTTGGAAACCCATATTTGGTGGTCTCATTATAAAAATGTTGTTCTGTACATCTATAATGTGCAATAGTTTGGTTATCCAATCACTCAATATTTTCTGGGGGTTTCCTGATACGGTTGGTTAATACCATAGAGCTCTATCAGGTATTCAATATTTCCCTCTTGTCAAGGTTCCTGTTTTTTTGGGGGGGGGGTTTTGCAATTGCGAAACATTGGTTAACTAATTTCCATTATAACTATTTGTAATACAAATAGAGTTAAAAACCTCGGTCTCCCTTGCATATCTATTACAGTACTGTCCTGCTGGATTCCATTTCCTTTCATAATCATTTCTGGAATTTCCATTATCATATCAGCTCCTACTGTCCCTACCTTTCCTACTATTTGATTTTCATTAGCTGTTGGCATTGAACCTTGCTTTTCTAATCGATAATCATCTTTCTGGTTTGGTTTGGAAGTCACAGTATTATTGTCATCCCTTTGGATTGTATTTTTGGATTTCTCATTGATTTTTTTTGGCTTTTATCTTTTTAGTCCAGGTTTTTGTGATTGTATTTTGTTTTGTTTTTTTAGATTTACAGTTAATTTTCCCAGAAGTTGTTTCAGTAGACAAAATCTCTCTAGAAAAGGGGTGCTGGTAAGTTCATTTATAAGGCATTATTTCTTTTAGTGGTGCTTATTTCATCATTTACTTGCTCTGATGTTTGGTTCAGGGATTCTCTCTCTCCTCTTTTTTCATCTGTGTGAGATTTTTTATTATGGTTCAATTATGAAACATATCTGTTCTCAAATTTGAAATTTCATTTTTCTGGATGGCTATATTCTCAAGAAATGCTATATTGGCCAGATAGGTGGGTTTAATTAGCTCCAAGGTTTGTTTAGACAGTATAGAAGTGGATGGAAATTTTCTTTCATCAAAGGTAACTGGTTCCTTAATATTTGGATATGTAGTATTTACTTCTGGAGTATGTTGCCACTTTAAGAAATTTCTATCAGAATCATTTAATTCTCCATTTGACTCCCCTGCTATGGGAGTATACACACCACTAAAATTGTTTGATTGAAAACATGGGACCAACGTTTGCAGTCCCTCTATAGCTATAGTCATATCCTGTATAACAGAAGTCATGTTATCTTTTATTTTAGTTACTTTATTAGAACCATCCCTTGTGTTATAATATAATTTCCCTTGTTTCTGGCTAGTCCTGCTTTCTTCACTATATGACAAGGAAACCAAAGAAAAAGTTCCGATAGTACCCTGGGAAGGGGTGCTCTGGTTAAACACAGAGGGACCATTCATTTCCCAACTGTACTCAGATATTGTAATGCCTTCCAGGGAGGGGTCATACAGGGACAGCTGTAGTTCATCCATAGTAGATTCATCAGTCACTTTAGTATTTGAATTGCTACTATCTGTAATATCTACTGTTTCCTCATCTATAGAATCAGGTGTTGATATATCTATAGGAAGACACTTATGACTTTGACATTGACTAGCTTCTTAAAAAAAGTTGTAATTTATTTTTTTTTTCCTCCTTTCCCATTGATTTTTTGGGTTCGGATTCAAATGTCATATTTTTACTTTTGTTTTTGCTCAGTTTTCTATTTTTTGATGTAGCATATACTGGTGCTGGTGTTCCAGAGGGTGAACCAACTTTTCCACCCCTCATTGATACCATTTTTTAGATGCTATATTGCAATAGTGGAATCCAACAAGCTAAAGTAAATGAAATAGTTTTCAGTTATAGCCACTTAGTGAGCCTTCTAATTAGATATTCATCTGTATGCCAAAACTTAGTATAGACTTTGAATTTACTGATCATAAATCATATAATTAACAATCGTGCTATAGCACTAAATATTACAGACTATGTGCAAAGTGCTTAATGTGCTTTTCTCAGTTGTTTAAAACAGTAGTCCAAACTCCAATCGCAACTTAAGTTATATGCTAAATACTAAAAACTTTAGAAAAATAAGAATAAAAGTAATAAAAATAATCATGAAACCTTTAAAAATAAAAAATAAGATTACGTGCTTTAACTATAACCAGTGGAAATAAACACCAGAGTCAACATCCCTAATTGCTATGAGTACATGAATATGGCGTTCTATCTCCAAGCTGGTTCTGAGTTGCTACAGAACATACTAAAAATTTGTCCAAATTCAATAATTATTTAATTGTGGTGATTGCATGTAAAAAAAAAATAACCAAACCACAGTTATACACAGTTATAACCAAATGTCCTTAAATGAGGTTAATGCATTCGGTGTTCTTTTAAAGCCTGTAGGCCTAGGGGTTTATAAATTTAGTGGTTTCCTATCCAAAATACACTGACTTTGTTGTATGCACCACAAAATTCAAAATTCAAAAAGAGTCAGTATTTAGGCAACTATATTCCCAACTCAGTATCTAGTTGGTGCCTGGTTCACTAATCAAAAGCCACAGTACTAAATTGCTGGGGTATTACGGTGCACCTAGGTGCTAGGATACTAAAGTGGTTAAAGTGTCTTAAGGTGCTTAAAATACCCCAACATACTTTATAACTTTATAGTTAAAAAGAAAAACTTAGGAGCTTATGTTTAAAAGTACTGTTCTCTGTGAACCAAAATTATTAATACTATGATGCTTTTGAATTAGTTACTCAGTGTTCCTCAGTGTCACAAGAGTGGAAGAAGGCACTAGGCCCATCGGGACCACTCTCCCCACACTGGTGGGGGGAATTTTAAAAATCATGTCCCAGGAACAGTTTGTCAAGTTCTATCTTGAACTTATCAAATGTGGTTAAATCAACTAACTGTTGCACTAATGCATTCTATAATTTGATTGCCCTGATGGTAAAATAATATTTCCATTTATTTGTAAGTGCCCTATGGGTATAGATTTGCTTATTGTTGCATCTTAGATTTGAAGGTTTAATGGCAAGTTTTATATTGTACTGGTCCATTAACCTTTTATCTTTTAAGATATTAAATAATAATAGCAAATCCCTGCAATTTCTTCTTAATTGAAGATCATATAGACCCAGTGAAGTTACTCTGTCCTCATAGGGCATATTTTTAACTCTGGGGATATGCTTAGTAACCCTTCTCTGCATTCCCTCAATCAGATTTTTATCCTTTTGCAAATAAGGGGCCCAGAAAGAGGCAGCATAATCGGTATGGGGCCTGATATTAGATGTATAGAGGTGAAGAATACAATGCTCATTCCTGGTAACAAATGATCCTTTAATAGCTGACAGAATCTGATTGCCCACTTGTGCAACCTTACTGCACTGATTATTCCAGCTAAAGTTTTTGTTAATAATGATTCCTAGATCTGTTTCGGAGTTTACTGTTTTGATAATGTTGTCATTTAAAGTATATACCCCTGTGGGATTTTTATGACCCAAGTGCAACACTGAGCACATATCTGTATTTAAAGGCCCATTGTTCAATTTTCTTAAGGTCCAATTTAAATTTCTCAATTTTTTCTGCTGCATCCACCTCAGATGAGATCTTTGTGTCATCTGCAAATTTATTTATCCTGCAGTTTACCCCATGATGTAGGTCTTGAATGAACAGCCCAGAAATAACTGAGCCCAACCCAGACCCCTGAGGTACCCGACTAGCAACATGTCAACTGTCTTAAACTATCAGGACACTACTCGTACAATAAAAACAGCTGGGAATGGAAGGGACCAGTCTTAATGACTAATGGGGGAAATTAAGGAAGAATGTTTAACAGATACAAATGTTCCAGCTTTTTAGCATAGACTTGAAAATACAATGAATAAGCCCTTCAGAAAATAAAATAATTGGTAACATGTTTGAAAATGTTCAATAACACTCAATAAAACCTTCAAGAGCATACGTTTATGTACTTTTATCAGAACACTTGTCTTATTTTAAGAACTCGCTTGCTTTGCTGCTTTCTCAGTTCTGTTTCTGCTTGCAATGTACAATGTACAAATGCTCCACAGAATGATGCAAATAAATGTAAAAAAGAATGCCATGACTGAATCCCACTCGTGTCTGTACACCCCCTGCATTACTGCCCCAACCCTCTAGTCCAGTAGGGAGGGCTGGAAGTGACTGTTGGGGCAATTGCCCATCTCAGAGGTAATACTGGATGTGCAGGAGTGCCACAATCCCCTGCTCAGCATAGAGCAGGGGAACCACTGATGGACAAGGTCAGACATCTGATTGGATGCCCACTTGTGTACACCAATCCACCCCATGCACCTGCGTGCTGGAAGCAAGACCACGAATAGGTGTCCTACAGTGGCCAGAGATCATGAATGCTGAGCCCTGCACACTTGTCTACAGGAGCTGCACAGGCCAGTTACTCACCTCTCATGCATACCCTGTGCCCTGTGGTGAATAGCCACCGCTGTGCCTTTAAGTAATGTTTTGATGGGAGACTGTTTAGAGTATTTTTTTGTTAAAACCCATAACTGTGACAATCTAATTCTTTTTGGACCCACTAGTATTGTGTTGTGGAAATATGAAATTCCTTTATTATGTACATTCCTGTCTTTGTATAGAATGTACTTGTTAAAAGTGGTCTATGTTAATGTAATTTATTGTAACTGTAATTGTTTAACATATTGCAAATAAAAAAACAATAATACATTAAGGTACTGGCTATAGTGAAGGAGAAATGCCTCCCCCCCCCCCAAGTACTGGTTATCAAGTGAACGACTACTAGCCTAGGTGAAATGGCCTATCAGGAGCTCATTGTTCTCCATCCTCAGAAACCAGTTTATTAACCCACTCACTGGGGACTGGGGACAGTACACCTGCAATCACCGTGACTGTGTTCCCCCTTGCCCCGCTCCAGTTTCCCAGCATAAAAAAAAAAACATTTCACCACTTACTCCCCTCCAGCACTTCACTTGTAATTTTATAATAAAAATAATTAGATGCTCTCCACAGACAGACTCATGAAGCAACCTTTGTGGGCTCCCACTCTTGGGTCCAGCACTTCCCAAAAGAAGCAATGATGACCTTGATTGATTCCTTTTGTGGTGTGTCTCAAATATGATCTGAGATACCTGTCTGAACAATTCAATGAACCAATTCCCTATGCAAGTGTCTTAATTGGAGTTCTCTGTGGCGGCTATGAATAAGCAGAGCAATATCTGAGCAAAGAGGGGATATACCATGTCAAAGCAGCAAATGTCAAGCCTCACATTGCTGTTGGAGGCAGTTTTATTGCGTTGCATGCAACCCTTGCCATGCACATGATGGCCACTAAGTATGCTGGCTGCTCAGGCCTGGAAAGAGAAGATTCCTCTTTGTCTTGACTGCTGATCCCCAGACAGCCCATGAGCTGGAAAACATGTAAATGGAATGCTTGCCAGGCACTCCACAGGGGAAGAAGAAAAAGAAAGTAGGTGTCATCTTAACACTGCACGAGTTAGCCCCTGTAGGGCTGGAAACAATTTGGCTTGCCACATTCCACCCCAAGTGTTCACAGAGTTGTGAATGACATAACTTGAATCCCCCCACCACCACCACCACACACATTATATAATTACAGGCAGGGCAGCTCATGTGGTGTTCCCCAGGGAGCTAGGGGCACAGAGGCCACCAGATCCTCCAGCCAGCGTGAAATACTAAAAATGAAATACATTCATTTAGACCACTGCCCTGCTTACTCTGGTGATTGGGCACTGTGGTACAGTTTCCAGCATAGCAAAGGCAAGGAGGAGTGTGGATTCAACAAATATTGCTTACATGTTGTTGATGCCATAGGCACTTGCATGCCTAGTGGTTCTTACCTGACAATCAATCAGTAAGTACTGTAACTAACTAAATAAATAAAACAGTTCATCCATGGGCAAAGCCACTGGTTTTCCATTTTTGCTTTGTGTATTTTTTTTTTATTCCAGAATCTGGACTGCCTATACACCAATAAAAATAAAGAATGTCATGGAATTCGGCATTTTAGACCAGATCAGTAAAACTATAGAACTTGTATTTCTCTTATAATTGCTTCCTGTACCGTTTTCAATTTGCTTTACTTAATGTTCTGTATATTAAGCTTTCTTTTTTTCTGATTACTAATACCCATTCTAAAAGAATGACAGTAGAATCCTAGTAAAATCTGGAAATTTTACTCACAATCACTGGTACAATTCCTGGAATTTCAAGTTTTGAAAATGGAATTTCATTATTTTAATAACCGTAAATCAGTGGTCTTGCCCATGGGGTACAGTACTTAGTGCTCCCAGGCAATAAACATATCCAGCAAACTACAGAGGGCTCCATACAGTCATCAAGAGGACCAGGTCAGTTAATCCACATTCACATAGGTAAAGAAACTTGAATCCAAACAGCCATACAGCACTCGAGGAATGGGGCCTGTGACATACTTTTTAGCCACTTCCACCTTCACAAAACTGAATGATTGCCTTCTCCAGCTGATAGTCAGGACTTTTGGGATCACAAAAAAAAACTCAAACATGCAGTACCTTATGTAAAACATAATCAGCCCCCAAATTTTCCTGTTCTGCTATACCAGGCAGGAAAAATCCAGTAAGATAAACACCTACTTACCATCATGCTGTACCCCTTTAATCTCATGATATACTACCAGAATTCTTTATCAGGAAAGTTGTGAGGTGAAAGATTAGCTACCATTGTCGAGTGTCCAGTGGTGGCTTGGGTGGTAGTGTCCGATGCACTCTATTAGTTTTAATCTTGTCCCCCAACTTCTCCAGCTTCAAGTCTTTAGTCTGCCAGCTTCACAGATAATGCACTGCACTCTGGCCTTCAATCCACTATGGCTGTTCCTAGATACACAAGTTATTGCAATGGTGTTTTTTTGCAATCCAACTGCTTATGAAGGTCTTCTAATGCCCACTCATGATGAGTCACTTTCTCTTGCAGGCCCTCTAGGGTGTCAATGGTTGCCAAAATTCTCTGTTCAGCCTCATCCAGGAGTGTAGAGTGAGTCAAGGATTGTTGAGTCAGGGTGCTCAGCTTTGGAGCCAAATCATCCAATGTCAGGTTTAGGGTTTAGAGCACCAGATCAGAGATTTTCTGACCTAGTGATGCCATTACCTTCTCTGAGACTCTGAAGTTCCCTCAGATCCCATCCACATACGATCCTTTTTGCCCCATGTTGGCTTTCAGATGGTTGTGTTAGGCAATCTTCCAATGATCAGTTTGCCAGGATAAAGGATGGTGAAGTCAGCTCAGTTCACTGCAAAACTTAACATTTTAAATCATGACAGGAAGCAGGGGCTCAGGAGAAGTATGATCTGCTTCATCAGTGGCTCATGAGCCCCCCAACATGTCAGTTACTCAATGTACTGTACCTTATTGTTCTGTTGTATATATTGTTTATATATATATCCCTTATTATATCATATTTTATGTTTATATTATTATAGCACAATCCTCTCTTTTTTTCAAATATTCCCCCACATCTTACCTGGAAATCAGCTTTTGCTCAGAGTGCTTTTCCAGGACACCATTTCTCAACACATAAATTGTTGCATTCTTATCTGAATTAAACATACTGTTACAGTAAGTGCATAAAACTAATTGCTGCTATAACTTTGTTGCCCTTATTAGGCTGATTTTGACCATTCCAAACTAAAGTTGTGGTTTGATAGTGTCCCAAACAAAAACAATGATTGTTGTGTATTTAGACCAATAAACAAGGTCTTTTTTTAATTTTTAAATTAATGTTAGCTCAGTAGAACTAGAGCATGCTGCCATTATTGTTTACGTGCCGAGAACATGCTCAACACAAATAAATGGGCACCTTTATTTTGGTGTTACCACACCAATATGGTGCCTTGTGTTTTTCCTTTTAAATTAAAAGATATGGGCTTCATTGTAAATGATATGTTTAAGACTCAAACACACAAACACACACACACACACACACACACACACACACACACACATATGCACTGAACTATGGGAGACTAACAGTGTCCTTTTAAGTCCACTATGAGATAAATATATATTAGATATAGAAGGGGGCAGGCAATAAACAGTGATATGTATCATAGGATTGGGGATACTAGGGAGTGTTCCAATTCACATTTTATTTTGCTAACTGTACCCCTGATTCATAGTACCAAGTCTAAGGCTCCTTTCTTAGAGCTGTAGGAGAAACAGAGTGTGATCAATGTACTGTATGCCAATGGTTTCCTAGTTTGTCTCCCTGTATATGCTATACTCCTTGGTACAAAATTAACCATACTAACTTTAAAAAATCTCAACAAAGTTGTTCTGTGGATATCAGTGTACCAGATAATATTGAAACCCACTGGATTTTTATTATCACTGTTTACTGAGATATTCCTTCTAATGTAAATTTTTCCACTAAGGATCTGTTTAGTCTACTCATTCCATTCAAATATCTCTACAAGGTACATGTGACAGCAGATCAGGAAGGTGTGGAGCACCAGGATCCACGCTGTGGTGCTGAATGTGGAGCATCAAAGTCAAACAGTACAGAATGAGCACCCACAGCAACAGCGATCACCAGGACTCCAAATGTATGAATAAAGTCCTCTTATTACATAAAGTGCATCAGACACTCACACCAAGTGAGCAAATTCTGACAGTGGCCTAGCCACTCTGGTACTAATGTTTCCCCCGGCCACTGCCAGGCATCATCAGAGTGAATCTAAACAAACTGTGATACGTGTCCAACATTTATAGGTACATGTGAGATGTGAGGGGCTTGGGCATTTTAATAAATAAAACTCTAAAACTTTCAGCACAATGTTTGTCCATGGATGAAAAAGCAAATATAATCTTAGGATGTCTGTAGAGGTGCAGTATAATACAGTGCGTGAATAAATCATTCTTGCATCATATAAGGGATTACTAAAACCACAATAAAACAGTGCACTGCATTCTTGAGCTGTCTTAAAGATATAATTACATTGTATGTTTAAAAAGAAAATGAAAGGAAAAGTGTGACTCTCACTGGGATTTGAACCCAGAACCTCAGCAATCTGTGCTTTAGCTCTTAACCAACTGAGCTATGAGAGTTCAGCCAATTTAGGCCCCTGAGTTTTCCCATGTGAATCACACATACATTCCTTTCTGGTATTGCAATGAGCAACCAGGAAGTCTTTTTACAGACTCAAATAACTCCTCCTCATTGTACGTTTAAGACACCTGACAATCATGCGAGGAGTTTGAGCTGTGGAGGCAGGACTTCGGCTATTTTAAACACAGGGATTCTAGAAGTTAGGTTAGGAAAAAACACAGCTGTCTGCCAACAAGTTGCTGTTCAACTCTCTAACAATTTTTGGAGTTTCTTTTGTAAATAACAAAGTCTCAGTTGCACAGATATGGCAGATTTTGATCAACAACATTAAGAGACACTTTTGCATTTCCTCTTATGAATTAATTTCCCTCAACTCTGATCAAATGGAAAAGATTTATCGCTCATCGGTCAGCCCAAAACATAGAGTAGGTAAGAAGCTGGAGTAGCCCCCAGACTTCACAATCTACCCTATCAGCAGGCGTGCTTACTGGCTTTATCACAGTGGACACAGTTTATAAAGAAATAGCTAAAGAGGAACAAACTGACTATCCTGGATACTCCACAACTGCAATTCCAGCAATGGGAAAAACCACTTCATAGACTAAATCATCCAGACTCTTAATTGAGTATTGGCCTGTACTCAATCAATCAAAATTTATTTATAGTGCGCTTTTCAACATATCAAAGTGCAAGTACAAAACAACCTCTTACATAATAAATAATAACATAAAAACAATAAAAAGCAGCAATAAACCTATTCAAATGCTAATTCAAATAGATAACTGAATGCATTGACTGGAAGTTTGATGCCACTGCTGCAAAAATAGACTATCTCCAGAAGGAGATCAAAGCAGCTAACAGGAAAGTAACAAACGTGGAGGAGCAGTTTGACACAGTAACCAAATTATGCACTAAAGCTGATAATTACCTCACTGCTCTTGAAGCAACTAAACATGCAATATAAGAGAGTAATTGAAATTTGCATAGGAAAGTGGAGCAATTAAAAAATCAAATTAGATCACAAAATATCAGAATTGTTGGTTTGCCAGACATCACTGATAAAGACTTAAATACATGTGAATTTGTGAAGCAGCTTTTGAGGAAAACCTTCAACCTTCCAGAAGATAATCTGCCCTTAATTGCCAAAGTTTACCAAATTACAAAAAGATCCAGACCCCCAAACTCCTCAACAGGAGAAGAACAGCAACAGACAAACATTCAATCCGTTAAACCTATAACAGCTACATTTGCTTTGATTCTGACAAAGAAGTTTTTCACTTGGCATCTTGGAGTTTTTGTACAACACCGTCCACACTTTCTTTTTTTTTTTTAATCCTTTTTTACCTGGCACCACAGTCTGCTTCATGTCCCAGCATCCATCCCATCCAGCTGCCGTCTGGTCTGCCATGGCCCTGGAGAGTCACACCACAAATTATCCCCGCAGCTTGCCCCCCATGGCAGGGCAGCAGAGAGCCCCCCGTACTCCCCACCGAACCAGGATCCAGTAGCCATGGTGGAGTCCCCAGGCCATGCGTCCCTTGTGATGGCCATCAAGTTGCCACGACCATGTGCCATATTTCTTCCTTTTTCTCCCCTTATGAGGGAGTGTGCAATGATGCCAAGGGGGGGGGAGCGTGCATGCATCCGCATGCGCTCTCTCCCAGCACCATGCCCCAACTCACCAGCCCTTAGGAAGGCATCAATATGCCGTTCTCCCCCAGACACTGCTAGAGGTCACCGGAATGCCGGTGCCTAGAGATCCCCCTCCCTAAAGAGGGAGAGAAGTCCTCCACATGCTCTATCTCTCCCTGCCCCACCCCCCTCAGTGACCCGAGTCCATTCCTGAACCCAGGTCACCGGCATGGAGCGAGGTGTGGTATCCAGTGCCTCAACCCTCGGTGCCACCGGGCCGGCTAACTCCGTCCACATTTTTATTTTTCCAGATTATTATCAAATGCACCAAAGGAGAAGGAAGTTACTCACGTACCAAAAAGTTGTCCTTCAGTGCGGTGCCCAATTTTCACCTGCAGGGTTCTGTAACAGTCAAAATATTAAACAACAATAAAAATACATATTTTTGAGACTGACTAAATAGTTAATTTTCTGAGGAGACAATACACTCAGGAGGATACTTTGACCACCACAGCTATTTGCACTAGATCTGATGCAGAGCTTATGAATTTAGTAAAGAAAACTGATCTGTTGGTTTAAAATAGAATTTAACAGAATGAACAGGAACCAGACCAGCTAATGACAGTGCTGAATATCAGAAATACATACAGGTCTGTGGCAAAGGAGATCCACACCTGTCTGTTTATCCACTTCCACAAAAGCACAAAAGTCTTCAAGAAAAACCTTGACTCCTATGTAGATTTCATTTATTGTGCAAATGGCAAAATGTGCAAAAGAAAAGTGTTGGGGCAGCAGTACAATGGTCTGGTGTGATGCCCTTACCTGACTCCTGACGTATTTTGCACACAAACATACACTGTCCCAAAGGATCATTGAGAAAGCATACATTTGTTGTAACACATCAGGAGTCAGGTGATGGCATCATCCCAGACTGCTACAATACTGCCTCAGCACTTTCTTTTGCTTGTTTGAACATTTTTAATTTTTTTACATAATAAATAAAATCTACATTCTGTAGGAATCAAGACTTTCCATGAGTACTTTTGTGCTTTTTAATTGGATGAACAGATGGGACAATGTATCCTTTGTCACAGAATTCTTTAAAATAGAGCCTGTTGCTTCGGATTATGATTCTACTTTCTGAATGTTTTCTTTGTGCATTCTTATAGCTTTAATGTTGCCTCTGCTTTGCTTTATTTCAACTTAATTAATGTAATCCTGCTTCAGGGCTTGTTTGCTCTAAAACCTTTAAACAGTATAAGCCTGTTAGTGTGTCTTTTAATATTTCCTAAACATACAAAAATGGTAAGAGACGCAACTGGGAAAGGGGAGGTAAGCAGATCAAAGGGTGAAAGGGACAGGATAAGCAAAATGGGTGGGTCAGAAGGAACAGCAGGTGATAGTACAGATAAGCAGGGTAGGAAAACAGGGCATTGGGTGGGGAGATGAGAAGGTATGGAGAGCTATGTGTGATAATGCCAGGAGCCCCAGAAACACAATCTGCAACCTGGAGGCTATCATGGCAGAGGCTCACCTGGATCTAGTAACCAGCATGACTTGGACATGGCCATACATGGCTGCTCTTTTTTGAAGAGACAGGGCTGGGAAGAAGGGAGGAAACCAGGCACTGTATGTGTGGAAGGGAATAAAAGCCAATTAAATGCAGATACTATACATCAAGGTGATGAGGCTATAGAGGTCCTGTGGGTCATCCTGGAGTTGGGTTGTGGGACTGCTAGCACAAAGGGAGTAGATGGAAAGGTCCCTAGGGGAGACCATCATCAGGATGACAGGGAAGGGGGAAGTCTTGTAGGTTGGAGATTTCAATCTACCAGATGTGGAGTGGAGCAGATGCAGCTTCAGCAAGGAGCAGGGCCATCCTAGACTCCCTAAGGGATCTTTTCTCAGACATCTTATAGAATAACCTTTTAGGGCCAAGGCACTACAGGAACAGCATTGCAAGTCTCATAGAGGGAAGCCCCTGGGTACCAGTGACTGCCATTCAGTGTGGTTCGGCACAAGGAAAGAAGCTGAGGTGAGCCACACAAAGATGAGGGACCTGGCTTTCAGGAGGGCAGATTTAAAAGAAATGGGAGACTGCCTCAGAAAGTGCCTTAGGAAGGATACCCAGGGTTATTATGGCGAATAACAACTGGCTGAGCCCATAGAAAAAATTGATCACCAGTTATTATATTACAGTTATAAACAGTGGAAAAATAACTAGTGTATGACTGCTATTTGTTGGATATCTGGAGGCAATATATGTCTAGTACAACTGTGTTGGTTCCCTCTTCTCAGTTTCTGACCTTTGAATTTTAGAATTATTAATTTGCAACCCTGTATCTTTTGTTTTCTATTGCTGTGAGAACCCAGATTTTTCTCAGTAATTTACCTGAGGGGAAATATATCAAAAATGTTAATAGTTAGCTTTCAGTCATAAAGAGTCAGCTTTCAAGCATAAAGAATGTATCTGTAGTGTGTTAAATTGGTAATTATAATGTATTCCCCCTCCATCCAATATGGTCTGAAAGCTACAGGTTAATTATTGTATTTTCTATATCTAGGCTTAAAATAATAACTAAAATGTTATAACAAAAATATAAAAATAAGCACAGGACTTCCCAATACTATTTCAGCTCACTCCGCTCTGGCTGGTGGCCCATGCTGCTGACTGCTGTATTGGGAGGCTATAAGTCAAAGAGTGTTAGAGTCAAATTTTCATTAGAAATAGTTAGAAATAATTCTGATTGGTTAATAAATGTATCAGGATTTATAATAGGTAAATTAAACTGGGTTGGGGTTATACTGCAGTGAATTCCAGTGACTTTTCAATATGGAAAAATAATTTAAAGATTTAAAATTTCACTCTGTATAATAATGATAGGATAGATAAGAATATTATTACATTACAATATCTTATTACAGGTAATGGAATGTTACCATTTTCAAAAATGAAGATAATTATTATAGTGATGCAATAGCGCCCATAGTCAGGGTTAAGTAAAGTGTTCAATGTTAACCCCCTAACTTTGCATCTTGATAGCTTTGGCAACATTTGGCAAAATCAGCTGAAATTTTGCATATGTTCTCTAGGAGGCAAGATGTAAATCTGTGGACAGTTTTGTAAAGGCAGCTTGTGCAGTTTCGGAGAACTGTATATGTCATTTTTCTGTAGCTATCTATTTTTTTTTCTGTACTTAACATGGGATTTTTTTTTTGCTCTTACCTACAGCCTACACAGAACGGAATTCTTTCCCCAAACTTTCAAGGTACAGGTATGATGTCCTAAGGTTGTGCCTTGGAAAGGTTTTGTGAAAGCATATTAAATACTTCCAGAATTATAAGGCTTTAAAGTTTTGTGATTTTCTGTTCTGAACATGCTCAGTAGGGTTCTTGGAATAATGTTCTGATGCAGCACCAAAATTTCTGTGTTACAAGACCATTTTTTGGTTTCTCACCATTTACTTCTCACAGCACAAAGCATTTTTTTGGTGCCGTGAAACTCACCATCTTATTTCTTTTCTCTGCGAACTTATAAGCATGGAAATTGATGCTGTCCATAAAATACTGCTCCCCAAACCCGATGCCTTATACATAAACCGTGGATGCATCCCATTGCCAGTCCATCATGCAATTCTTCGGAGAATGATCCTTCCAATTATAGACTATGGTGATGTGGTCTATATTGCTGCCCCCAAAACTTCCTTAGCCAGATTGGACATTCTTTTTCTTTCTGTCGCTTTGCTCTTGACTGCCCTCCTCGTACTCACCACTGTTCTTTATATCAATCTCTAGACCTTCCTTTTCGTGAGGATAGATGCCTAGCCCAATGTGTCAACTCCCTTGGTAAAGTCTGGTTTGATACTCTTCCCTCCTACCTCTCATCCTCTCCCATCCCCTTATCTCTCTCTCTCACTCTCAGGAGTATTGATGCTCACTCCCTAGCTATCCCTTCCGGATCTACCTCTGCTGGCCAGGTAGCTGTCTCCCACCTCTTCTCCAAACTCCAGAACACCCTTCCTGCCTCCATAAGAAATGCTTCTTTCCCTCATGCTTGCTCATCCCTCCTTCATAACTTAATCTCCCCTACCTGCTCCTGCTCCTAATATACCTCTTGCTATTTTCACTTCCTATTTTTACTCTCCTAATACCCTATTTCCCCTATGCACTGTGCCTTGTATTTTACTGTAGCTTAATTTCCTTTGTACTGAGAGTCAAGCATGCATCTGTTACTTGAAAAGCACTTGCATTTCTATAATTGCTATTCAGTCTGCGCTGGCATGCTTTGTATTATCACTGCACCACTGAACTGTATTGTGTTGTCCCTATCCCCTCCCCACCTGGAGGCATCTGGAAATGAGCAATCCCTGTATGTCTTCCTGGTGAAACTTTTAAATAAATAAATAAAAATTACATCAAAATGTTGTCATTAAAAAAAACACCAGAACCTAGATAAATGGGTCATTTAGCTAGATTCTGATGTTTGCTTCTTCAGTTAATGGACAGAAATACCTTTTCTTGGAACCCCAAAATCCTGCATGCCCAGCTTAGTGAGAGGAGCAATTGACCCACATTCTTTGTATGACAACAGCAGGACTTTCTTGAGTTCTGTGGCCACAGCTGGAACTTATACTGAGGGCTGCTCTGAGAGCAATGAGCCCCTCTTTCCCTGGTGTCTAGTGGTACCCATCCTTTCATCACCATCCCCTTATATAGATAATGTTCCTCTGGTGTCTAGTGGCACTCCTCACCCTCCAATCACCATTGTCATGTATGTAATGTTTCCCTTGTGTCTAATGGCACTCCTATCCTCCAATCACTGTCCCCTTATATATCTTATGTTTTCCTGGTGTCTAGTGGCACCTTCACCCTCCGATCACCATGTCCTTATGTATGTTGTTTCCCTAGTGTCTAGTGGCACCTCCCTACCCTCCAATCACTGTCCCCTTATGTATGTTGTTTCCCTGGTGTCTAGTGGCACCCTCCCACCATCCGATCACTGTCCCCTTATGTATGTTGTTTTCCAGGTGTCTTGTGACACCCCTCACCCTCTGATCACTGTCCCTGCATTAATGTTAGCTGTAATAAAGAAAACCATCCCTCAATGTTTTTTAAACCTATAAAAAATAAAACTGTCCCTCACCAATCTGACCTTGCCACCCGACCTCCCACTCAGCACTTACCACCCGACCCCGCCACTACACACCCTACACACCCTCACTCACCTGAACAGGTCCCAAGGTGTAGATTCACTCTCTGGTCAAAGACACATCTTCCTGCTGGAATCACTGACTGAAATATGAGAAACTAAGGTACAGTAAGTGTGGTACAATGTATTTCAATAGGGTTTTGAACTCTGATACATAACTTTGTCATTTTTTTGTATTTTCACCCCAAATTTTCAATATGGCCTTTTCGAGAGCCCACCTCATGACCAGTGGTGAAGAAATTATGCCAACCTAGCCAAAAAGGTGATTTTGCAGTTATTAATGTGAAATTACCTTTCAGGTGGGATTTGAACATTTTCACTGCAATTGTTTCATGAGGTGGGGTAACAAGGCTATGTTGCAAATTTGGGGTAAAAATGGCAAAATTATGAGCATACATTGAAATTTGTCTAAGCTCCCTCATAACTTTGGTAATTTTAAATATTTTGACCCCAGATTTTCAACATAGCCATTTTTTTACACCACTTCATGAACGTGGAAGCTGTCATTTTTCAAATCCTGGCCAAAATGTGTTTTCGCACCTGTGGAGTGGAATGATATTTTGGTGGCACAGAATCACATTTTGGTGGGATTTGAAAATTCTCACCTACCGGGTTCACGAGGTGGGGTAACAAAAAGACTATGCTGAACGTTTGGTGTACAAATACGATAAAATGCCTAGGTTATAACTGAACATTGCAGTATTCCAACACTAACTCATAACTTCACTATTTTCAACATTTTGACTCCAAAATTTCAATGTAGCCATTTTTCCACACCACCTCATAAATGTGACAGGTATTATTTTTTTAAATCCTGGATGAGACGTCTGTCCGCACCTCTGGTGTGAAATGACATTTCTGTCAATATACTATATATGCTACATGTCTTGCTTATAAGAGCAGCCATAAAATTACTATCTTGAACATTTGTTGTCAAAATTAAAAAAAAGTAAAGGCTGAATGTGTGAAGAGTGAAATATACGAAAAATGAAAGTGTAAAGAGTGAATGTGTGAAAAATGAATGCATTGAGTGAATGTGTAAAGAGTGAATGTGCCAGGCCCTGCACTTCTGTAGGCAGATGCATTTCTCCCATGGTGCAAGGACACAAGGGCCCTGCATATCTGCACCTGTTCACGTAGGTCCCAAAGGGACCTGCTTAAATGAGGTTACAATTCCACTGTTTCAAAAAGAAAGTAAATTCTTTGCAAAAATGTTCATTAATGCCTCAGTTAGCATAACTTAACACCATAAAAGCAGGGAAATGTGGCATTAGGGTGACAACCCTAACTCCCCAACCCCAAGCAGCAAAAGGAAAAAAAAAATCATTACATTTTTGGCTGTCATGAGTCTTGGTGAATCAGGGGTGGGGTCTTCCTTGAGGTTTTCTTTTTTTCTATAGAAGTGTTTATTCTCCTCCAGGATGAATCAGGAAGCTTTCTCAGCCCTGTCCCTGCCTGCTGTGAAAATCCCATATCTCCTCCAGTGAACCAGAGTGACCAGGTGAACCAACGGCTGTATGGGCAGGGCTTCATGTTGCCAATCCACTATTTTCCTCCTTATTTTATCCCTTGGCACAGCTGGATGTGCAATGAGCATGACATGCATGCTGTAGCATTCTGTACGCCAGCCCTTCTGTGAACTGAAAGACTCACAGGCACTGCCACTTAGATTCCTCCAGGTGGCAGTCAAGCAGTGAGTCATGGAATCCCCCGAGGAAAGAGATCTGTCCTATGGATGCTCAGTCTTCCATCTCCCAGCCAAGCCCCCAAGCAACCTGAATTCATTCCTGAACCTGAGTCATCAGCATGGCAGCAGGGAGCCATAGATGCTTCAACCCCCCCCCCACATCACTGGGCCAGCTTCGTTGGGTTTCAACCCTAATCTTCATCTTATTCCATGAGCAAATAAGGTCAGATGTGATCTGTTTTCTTTAGGCAGGGCCCACAGGTTGCTGGCAACATATGTGGAGACACAGTTCTATATGTTGAAACACTATATCAGAATGGGGTGACCATTACAGTTGAAAAGATCCCACCCCTGATTCGTCAACTTTCTACATTCTCAATATGAACAAGACTCTTTTAAGGAGGGAAAGTCTCTACATAATTTAGATAATGATCTTTTAGCTGCTGCTTTAGAGACAAAAGAAGGAATGTTCTAAATTGCCTAAAGAAAGGATAATGAGATGGTAGACTATCTTGTAATGTAATTAATTGATGTTTTATTAATTTCTTAGCAAAGATTCACCACTTTACGGCCTAGATAACCATAATGATATAATTCTTAATATCTAATGTCATATTTTAAGTGTGTCTAATGCAGCTCTGTGTTCCAGTTTAGCAGAGCTTTTAAAAATTTATGTTTAGTTTTATTTACCTTACAGGCTTAAATATTGGTATCTAATTAATGCTTGCTGCTTAAGTATGTCTAAAAATTGTTTATTCTTGGTTATAGGCTGTATTATTTTTCCATGCTGTGGACTGCTCTCCAGCCAGTATGTAGTGGATGTGAATTACATGCCGTGAATTACAAACTTAATAAAATGTAAGTAAAAAACTATAGGTCAAAATTGTTACTGTCATACACTGCTGCTTTAAAAACAGTATAAATACAGGAATTACTTCTTTTATGATATAATTCAAATATCTCAAACACAAATTAAGGTTTCTCTAAGACGTTTGTTTAGTACATTACCTAACAAGCAACTTGAACAAAAACAAACTTGGTGGGAGGAAAAGCTTAATTTTATTAGTGATCAAAACATGGGTAAGAATTTGGACTACCTATAGTATACAAATTAAGACTGATCAACACAGAATAGTTCAATACAAAATTCTTAATGACATGTATTAAACACCAAACAAATTAAATAGAATAGGCTTTCAGAAAGATGAAACATCAAAACTGCATGGAAGTTCTGAGTACTGTACAGTACATTCTTGCACGTCCTTGGAGTGCCCCAGAATAAAGAACCTGTGGAAAAGTTCTTAAACTTGAAATGTCTGTTGCTATGTAACTGTACATGCAACAGAAGTAATTACATAGCAGATACATGTATGTTGCATCATAATTACCCAGCAATTGCAGTGTAGTTACATAGCAATTACACTGTAGTTATGGGAACCTATAGAAAAGTGGTCCCTAAAAACTATACTGACAAAATGAAATCTCTTTAAAAATGTATCTGAATATTTTACTGCAAACATATTCATATTAAAAAACCTTAGTTACTCAAATAATCTATATTATACCGAAATTGTATAGCATTATTATTGATCATTGTGAAAAAAAAAAATTATACTTTTGCAGTGAGTAGAAAATGAAATTCTGACTTTCACAGAATAGTTGTCTGAATAACAGTAGTTGATCTAATAACTATCTCATGTTTCTTCAAAAATGGAGTAGTTATCAAACATAATCTCAGAACTCCACACTGACTAATGTTGATATCAAAGCTGATGTAGGAGTTTCCTCCAATGTTTACATATTGTGTAAATACATCTTCATGTATATAAACATTTGGTAACAAACAGCTTACCTGTGATGTGATGTAGGGTGTACAATATTTATTAAAATGTTATTTTCTAATTGTACTATCTGTTCTATTGTAACTCTGTATCTATCATAAATACTGCACAAATACATTGTACCTGTATAAAAAGATTATAGATCCAGGGAGCACTCCCAACCAATCAGAGCAGTCCTTTCCTCTGGGCGTGAGACACTATTATTCTGTAGAGATTGTCTTGCACAGCTGCCCCAGAAATGGGCATGTTTGGAGATTTTTTATTATTATTTTTATAGATTATTGATCAATCTTGATCAATAATATATTAATACCACTGCTAGACCACTGTTATGGTTGTGAGAGTATCTCACTTACATTCTTAGGGTATCAGAATTGCTCACCCTTGGTTCATGGGTCTCATACCAAAAGAATGCATGTGAGACCACTCTTACAACCATAATAGTGATCTCAGCAGTGGTATTAACACATAAAAGAAATCAACCTGAAGTAAATGTGGCCAGCATTGTCAGACTCCAGCATTTACTAAATCAATCACCTGTGTTTCCCCAAACACCTGTAATATCTTAACAGTATCCTTGGTTTCCTGCTCACTTCTTCCTTCCATAATGGTCCAGAGGCTGCACAACTGGAGGAGGGGGTTATATGTCCATCATGCATGCAGACAGCCCCTTGCAGCCTCCTATTACTAGTCCACAACTACAATGTACCCACAAGGTGGTAAACTGGGTCAGAAACTGGTTGAGTGACAGGACACAGAGGGTGGTGATAAATGGCATTCAATCCAAGGAGAAGGCGATGACCAGTGGGGTGCCACAGGGATCCGTGCTGGAGCCAGTCCTCTTTAATGTCTTCATGAGCAACATTGCAATGGGGTTGGAGGGGAAGATATGCCTCTTTGAATATGATACTAAGATCTGAAACAGGACTGACACTCCAAGGGGAGTGGAAAAAATGAGGAAGGACCTAAACATGCCTGAGGAGTGGTCAAAAGTGTGGCAGCTAAGAATCAAGGCAAAGAAGCTCAAAATCATGCATTGGGGCACAGAAATCCAAGGGAGGAGTGCAAGATAGGGGAAGAGGTACTGATGGCCACCAATCAAGAAAGAGACCTGGGGTAATCATAGCTGATAATCTAAAGGTAACCAAACAATGTGATAAGGCTGTAAGGAGAGCCAGTGGGATACTAGGGAGCACAGGGAGAGTTATCATCAGCAGAATAAAGTAGGTGGTTAGGTCACTGTACAGATTTTTCTTTAGTTTTTGTTGACTGTGTAAGTGCACTAGACAAATCCTGCCTATTTTCAGGCACAACCTAGTGGAGGGGGATACAGATGAATGCCAACTGACCTTGAACCAGATTAAGCTGTTGGTGGTATTTTTAGTGAATGAGGGAAATTTGGCCAGGACATCGTGGAAATTCCCCTACTCTTTTCAATAAGTGCCATGGGATCTTTAACATCCACCTGAACTTCCACCAATCCAGGTAGATAGGACCTCGGTTTAATGTCTCATCTGAAAGACAGCACCTCAGAAGTGCAGCACCCCTCTCATGCTGCACTACAGTGTCAGTACTGGGATATTAACCCAAGTGCCAGATGTGGGAACTGAACCCACAGCCCTCTGATCTCCCAGCCTCAGAGATGAGTGTGCTACCTACTGAGCCACTGACACTGCTAGATCACTAGTGAGACCTCATCTGGAGTACTGTGTCCAGTTTTGGAGGCCTCATATCAGGAAGGACATAAAATAGAAGTAGTCCAGAAAAGAGCAGCAAAAATGGTACAATGACTGCACCAAAAGTCATATGAGGAAAGACTAGAGGACCTCAGTATGTATTCCCTAAAGGAGAGGAGAGGAGAGAGAGGAAGGATACGATAGAGACATTCAAGTACCTCAGAGATATAAACAAGGTGCAGGAGGTTAGCATCTTTCAGAAAAGAAGGTGTACAAGAACAAGGGGGCATGATATGAGGCTAGAGGGGGTAAGCTCAGGGGCAACATGAGGAAGTACTTTTTCACAGAAAGAGTAGTGGATGCTTGGAACAGCCTCCTTGTGAAGGTGATGGGGCCAAAACAGTAGGGGAATTCAAGAATACATGGAACAGACATAAGAGTACTCTCACAGTAGGGAAGACAGGGTAAGCTGCAGATCAGCTAGGGTCTGTGGTATTGCATTAGGTAGGGAAAAAGGGCAGACTAGGTGGGCCACACGGTCCTCATCTGCCATCACCTTCTATGTTTCTATGTACATCACCTGCATGAGTTGACTAATCCCAGGATGCCCACTTTCCTGTTGGTGCAAGCAACCCTTGTTTCTTGCATTGGGGGAAGGGGGTAGAACATCCCATTTCATTATGACTTACTCATGCACTGTTAGATAGCATGGGCAAATATTATCCAGAGAGTGGTGTAACCTAAGGGTGGGGAGCAGGTTGTTTCCCCTCTCCCCAGTGGTATCACCAACTGGGACATTTTGCCAGACTGCTATCTAATTTGTTTTTAATTTTACTTGCCAAAGGAAATACATACTTGGTCAAAGTACTGCATATTTTTTGGGGGGTAGGTTATTAGACATAGGCTTAAGTTTCATGAGTCGCCAAGTTGCAGCCAACACCCCAGCATGGCTTATAAACAAAAATGGGTGCAACTGCAGCAGCAACTGCCATTCTCAGCATGGGGGGTGAGGCAGCGCTATGGCCAGTACAAAGTATTGCAACAGAGTAGACTCAAGAGCAGGCAGACTGTCAAGAGATGAGAGGGGAAAGGTGAACTCTGTACTCTCTGTGTGCCATTTTGTTTACAACACTTACTGTTCCCTTATCAGTCTCCTCTACACTCAGTGTCACTCTGCTCTAGCCTACTGAATGGCTGCCCACTACCCTGGCTAACTTTGTTGCTACAACTCACACGAGCCATCAGATCATCAGTGCTGGCTTGCCACCAGGCTCCAGCACTGCAGCTGCCCTGTGCCAAGGCCAGTCAACCAAGAAAGCCAATGGTGTGATGCTTTGTTGGCCACTCCTTAGCTGTCATGGTAAGAACATCAAACTGAGTAAGATGATGATAAAGAAGGTGCGGTTTTTATAATCCTAACTGAAATGCATTGTGTATTTCTTTTTTTTGGTTTTTGTCCTGGTCATCCCTATTATCCACCTTGACTGCCCCCACTGCAACCACCCTGGCTGCCAATCACCCTGGCTTGCCATCTCATGGTGGGATTGCCGAGATGACCCTCTCCCCTCCCCCATGGAAACTCATCCAGATTACCAGCAGCATCACTGTTGCTGGCAAGGCTCCCTGGGCTTTTTTCCCCCAGTTGGGGCACCAAGGGGTGAGTCGACCAATGGAACACTGTCTTGGTCAGAATCAGAAGGTATGGTGGGATGGTGGGCAGGCATCATGGTGGGATCACTGGACTTTTCCTGCTTGCTGATCCCTGAGGGCGGGATGTGCAATGATGTGCAGGGGCTAATACGCTACGTCTGCCCCCCCATGACTGATGGTTCTGGCCATGGCAGTACCCCACAGCTTCTGCCAGAGGTCCATAAAGTGCCAGACACTCTGCCTCCTCCCCCAGAAAAGGAGAGCTATCTCTAGCACACACAATCCTTCTCCCCCTGGCTGGCCGAGTCCTGAGTCTGTCCCCGAATCCAGGATGTCGTCACCACATGCGGACATCATGCCGCTGTGCTGGCAGGTTGGCTGCATTGTGTATTTCTTGATTTTAGGAGTGTGATTAGAAAAACAGAGTGAGACATCCACTGAAATACATTGTTCATTTTTTCTCCAAACAAATTCGATATTTCTTCTCTCCTAGCACCATTTTATGTATCCAATACACTACCCTTCTTCCAAACTGCCTCTTTGGTATGCTACCTCTGAGTGTACTAAATGCCTGATTTCCTCTGTGGTTGACTTGGCACTTTGAAAAACAAACAAAAAAACAAACTAACTTCAGACTTACCAGTGCAATAGTCATACACTGATTCTAATTGATCCATGCAAACAGTTCACTTTTATTAGGTGTAAAGTCAAAAATCATAATTAAGCACCTACTTTGGCATGAAACACAAGGCTGCTAAGACCCCTGTTGTCTTTTCTGGTTGCCTTGCACCTATTTAAAGTGAACTTTTGCATGGATTAATTAGAGTCAGCATATAACTATTACATGGGTAAGGCTGAAGTCAGACCATTTTTTTTGTTCTTGTATGTACTGTGTTTACTGTGAGCACTAGTCATACTAGGAGCAGTCCCTGTTCAGTTGTTAGCAGACTTGGCACTTGGCTGAGACAATGACTGCATCACACTGAGGAGTCCCAACAGGATGAAACATGAGTTTGTAGTTTGTCATTCACAGCCAATACTTGTTCAGATGTAAAGACCTGTCTAGAAAGTGATATCCGTTCTAGTGAAGCCTTGTCAACCTGCCTGCCTGACACAATGATTTGCATACCCATGATGCTTTTCAATAGGTTTGAGGCTTTAGAGTATATGTCTGTGATTTGTAAAGCTACACAGAAACCAAACAAATTGGATATGTCTTCTTTCCCAGCATCCCTTCTTTCAATCATACACACAGTTCTTTTTGCAAACGTCCTCTTTGGTATGTTGCATCTGAGTGCAATAAATGCTGGTTAATCTTTTAATGTTAGGTGTGAGATTTGGCTCTTAAAGCATAAGACCTGCCAGCACTGCCACTTGCTCAGCCTACATCATCAAAATCGTGGCATGGCCTCCGGTCACTGCCAGCCTTCTGGGCTTGCCAACAACATGCCCCAGGAAGAACCGACTTACAGCACACACAAACAGTTATAGTAGTAGTCTGCTGTATGTTATCTGCTGTACTAAGGGGCTGAAGGTGCAAACAGACAACTAGCCAGGAGGGGCAGTGAGTAGAGACAGTCTGAACAAAGTAAGTAAATTTTTATTTTCATTGTACCCTATCTCAGGGACACAGGATGCTGTACATCAAATGTCAGCTCAATAACAGAAGTCATCCTTCAGGATGTTCTAAATTAGCCCTTACTCTGAAAAATAGAGAAAGAGTTGGTGATGTCATTTATTCATCACCTGTGACTCATTTAGTTACAATTGCTAAAGGTCAAACTTCAGCTAAACAATTAAATGAAAAACTGGAGCCTTGTTTATGGTGTATTAGTAAAAAGATTTACTCTACAGTTGGAAATAATCAAGCTTCCTCTTGGTTCGATAGGCAATGCAAAGTGGAAAAATGTAAATTAGGAAGATTAATAAGGTACTGTATACAAAATAGAATCCAACAAAGGACAATTTTGTAATATTGAATTTGGCAAGAAAATCTTACAAAAAATGTTTGTCACAAAAAAAAATCAGAATTTACGCAATGACAATGGTAGCAGATGTATCAAATAATAAAAGCTAAGGACTCTAAGTTGTATTGGCTTATGGTCTCTAAAGGGGTTAATACGTATTCCCCTTCTTTTGCTATTTATATTACAGAGGATGCATGGGTAACGTATTTTAAAAAACTGTTCACGTTTGATAATTCCTCTACAATTAGCAACACACCAGACTGGATGTCTTCCAATACTTATCTGACTTTAATCTTTATATTTGGTGAGACTGAACAGTTGATATTACAACTGGTCAATAATAAAGCCCTGGGGCCAGATACTAGTCCTGGAAAATTTATAAAGACCATATGAATTACTGGGTGCCTTTTTTAACCAACTTCTTTAATGTTTGTCTAGCAGAAAAATGTATTCCTCAGTCATGGGTCAAAAACATAATTGTACCACTTCATAAAAAAGGATCATACAATATTCCATCAAACTATCATCCTATTAGCCTAATTGACATCAGTTGCAAAATCTTTTCGTGAATTATTCTGAATAAACTTCAAGGTGGATAGATAAATTTAGTCCACTTTCAAAATTCCAAGCTGGATTCTGTCATGGTTTTTCCACCATTGTTAACATTTTCCTGGTAGCTAACCTGCTTGAAAAGTACTGTTTATTCAGAAAAATAAAACGTTATACCTTGTTCATTGATTTTGCAACTTCATTCGACTCGGTGGTCAGAGAGGTCCTCTGGAATATCTTATTAGCGCGAGGTGTTCCCTTAAATTTAATAATTTCCATCTATTTACTGCATTGTAATACTCTAACAACAGTAAGGTATGATAATAATGGTAACTTAACAGAATATTTTGCAACTAACAAAGGAGTTAAGCAGGGCTGTCTTCTGCCCCCGCTATTTAGCATTTATATTGATTCACTATTAAATTGTGATGCTTCGTTACCTTTAGACTCCCCTAAAATTAATAATACTTTCATAAATATTTTGGCTTATGCTGACGATTTGATCCTTTTTTTCTTTTTCCCCTGTTGGGCTTCAACAGAAAATAAGCCAGATTCAAGGTAAATGCAAAAAGCTTAATTTAAAAATTAATCTCAAAAAACTAAAATAATGATTTTTGGCTCTCGTCCACAACTTTCCAATTTTTATCTTGGTACCAGCCATACAGAAATGGTATCTTCCTATGTTTATCTGGAAGTTAAGCTTACTTTTAATGGTTCTTGGTCATCCCATGTCATGGAGCAAGTAAGCAAGGCAAAACATGTGGCCAAAGCCCTGCAACACTTCAATTTTGAGTATGGAGGTCGTTCCGTGACCCCAGCACTTACAGCAGGTGAGGCCAAAATTGTTCCTATTCTCGCATATGGTTCTGAGATTTGGGCAACTAAAACTTATCCTAATCTTGAACTACCTTTATCGTATTATTACAAGTCTATATTACAGGTACCTAGCCACACATCCAACTCAAATGTGAGATCAGAACTAGGCAGAATTCCAATTTTATATATATTAAACTTGAGTATAGCTTCTTATTGGTTAAAGATAATAAATAATGTGCAAAATAGCATTCCATTAGCATGTTTAAATGAAAAAGGACAATGGTATTCAAATGGTTTCTATTCTCCATGGCTAAAGAAATTGATTCACATCTTTAAAAAAAACTGATTCTATTCATCTTCAGAAGGACTACCTGGCAAGCATTTCAATTGCCGTGTCATATAGAACAAGGCTTAAAACCAAAATTTTTTCCTTAGCCCAGGATTTACAAATGTGTCAAGTGAGACAACAAAAACAGGCTCCTTGGTTATGTCATAATAAAATTGATTCACTAATTATGGACTATCTCACATTACTCATTTCTCCATATCTGCAAAAGGCAACTACTTGGGTAAGATGAGGCTTAGTAACCGCAACATTTTCATATTTTAATATAGTTCTGTTTCAACACATGTGGATCTCATATGCCCATGTAAATATGGTTTTCAGGAAAGTTTGTTCCATATTGTATTACAATGCCCTTTGTATAATACTCACAGAGATAAAAATGTAAAAGATACCCTGATTAGATATGCCAATACAAATTATGATGTTTTATTTATACTAATGCACCCAAGGGAAAAAGAAGAAGCTGAAAAAAATGTCTCTTTTATCACTGCTGTAATTAGTTCCAAAAGGAAAAGGCTTTTAGCTTCAAAACCCTGGAATGGTGATATTGAAAACAATTTCGTAATAGAAAGATATAGCACTTTATAATCTACCTTGGCCTTTTAATATGTATGTCTAACTGTATTAGGAGATACATTATGAATTAACTCTTGTAGTAGAGTAATACATTATCCTCTATTGTTAATCATTCTCGATCTGGCATCATGAATGTACATTTATGTTGTGTACTTTCTATATATATAAGATATAACATGTAATAATCTGGATCACAGCACAGAGCTTGTTTAATGAATTTGTTGCTTGTTTTTATGAGTGTTATTTTATATTTGTATACTGTTGTAAAGTCCAAAACATTCATGTCTTGGAGGAACAATAAACTATTGATTGGAATAGCAGACGTCACAACCATAAAATTGCAGTATAAAAATGGTATACAATGAAATGAATACAAACCATCTACTAGCCATAGTCATTAAATGGCACAGAAAAAAGATGAGTTTTCAATCATTTCTTATAAAGCTCCACCAAAAAGGCACTTCTGAGGTACAGTGGTAGAGTATTCCACATCTGAGGCACCACAACAAATTCTCTGCCGCCCAAAGTTCTGAAGCAGGCCTGTGAAACCTCCAGTAGATTCTCCCTGGCAAACCGAGAGGGCAACATGGAGCATATGGGTCCTAGAGGTCTTTTATGTAGCCAGGACCTAGATCATGCAGGGGCATGAAAAACATTAAGCAAACCTTGGAAAGTGGTATGTCATTTCACCAGAAGCCAATGCAAACTCTGCAACACAGGAGTGATATGTTGAAGAATGCATGTACCTGAGATCAGTCTGGCTGTTGCATTTTGCACCAGGTGGAGATGACACACTAAGCCTCCAGAAATCTCTAGATATAGAGTATTAACTGTAGTCAGAACAGGAGGCCATGAAGGTATGAACCACAGTCACCAAATCCTCAAGTTTAAGAAAGGGTTTTAGCCAGGTGATATGTCTAAGATGAAAAAAAACAGTGGATGACAGCTGATACCTTAGTATTTCCCTTTAAAAAAGGATGTTTTAACTGTTCTTGCTCCTCCGCCCCCCCCCCCAAACTTTAACCTAGCTATGTGCCTGTACCAGCTGTGCAACATTATACAAACAGGAGGTGAGGGGGCAACTCTCTACAGGTAAAAGAAAAAAATTGTTGCAAGTATTCTGTGCTAGCATCAAATTAAAAAAAATTGAGGGACAATCACTGAAACTAGGAAAAGTATTTTAAGTTTAAGAATTTGGATAACTTTGTTTTACAGAAAACATGATTACTTTATTAAAGGGAACATTAAATGCATTTTATTGAGAAATGTTGTTGCCTATTTTACCTGTCAGCATGTTAGTTTTCCCTCAAATATATCCTGAATGTAAATATTTCTCAAGAACTTTATATTTGTCTAAGTATCACTTCCTTGTGCTATATTCTATGGTTTTTCACCCTGCTACAGTATGTTACAGTATCCTGTATATGAAATTAGAGCTGTCTGCCATCAAATTGCCATGTTGCTACACTGCCATCAATGGGCTGGCAGTGTAGCTTTGAGATTAGAGTAATGAGCTGTGAACAAGCTTGGTACATCCAGTAGACCAGACCTAGGTTTGATTCTCACAACCTCCACTTGCATACTGTGTGACTCTGAGCAAGTCACTTAACCGCCCAGTGCTCCCAGGTCGCCCCCCAAAACAGGCACTTGTGCCTAGTGGGCCTTAGCAGGTTACCAATGGCTAAAATAAAATAAAAAAAAAATATTAGACTGCTGTGGTTGCAACTCTCTCTACCTACAACAATATTCAGTTCTCTGCATCTGCTAATCTGTGTCAGTTAGTAGCTAATTACAAGTGTGCTCTGAAGATGTTTATTGTGTATCATTAGGGCTATAATGTTTTACTGACAATCCTGGTCAGTCAAATAAAGCAAGAAGCCAGAGCTATCTATAAGAGGTGAATTGCATGTTATAAAATCTCCAGTTTGTCAGTTTGATAGATGTTGTCTTCTGGTTTTGTTCAATGTGGCAGTATCCACTCCTAATACCATTTATTGGACCCCATAATCCAACTAGAGATGGTTTTGTGGATGTTGGCTCTATTTCATATAATACAAGTACACTTATGTTACACCTTTCACCTTATTATGAACATTGCATCTCACCAATTATTCCCCAATCTTACGTGCATTTTGTAGGATGATCACGGTGCCAGCAGAAGCCATAAGTACAAATCAGTATCAATATACATACTTTTTTTATTTTTTATTTAACTTACTCTTTATTCTCCCCCCTACCCCGCAGTGCTCTCACTCTTCAGGAGACACCTAGGTCCTTGTAGTCTCCACCCTCTTACCTGGAGCCTGGTGCAGTCCATCCCCCATGTAGCCATGGTTATATCCCCCAGGTGGGTAAGGGGTGGGGGGTCTCCCCCAAAGTCCTTCTTGGTCTCATCGGGATGGGGGTGCCAGGTTAGATAGGGGCATTGAAGATCGTGACTTGGTGTTCCATCTTCCTGCAGCACTGCATGGTCTTTTCTGATGTTCTAGGGTAATGGCCAACACCCCGACATCAAGGCATCTCCATTAACATCCACCACTCCCAACCCTCTCTGTATGCTCATGTGCCTACTATGCCTCCAGCTTCGAACCAGAGGCCCATCAGGCACCAAGCAGGTACCTCCCTCCCTCCCTCCTGGGAGAGGAGAGCTGTCCTCAGACGCTCAATCCTCTCCCTCCCCTGCCGACCCCCCGATGGCCTGGGCTCGTTCCTGAACCCGGGTCATCGGCATGGAGCAAGGTGCGGCATCCAGCGCCTCAACTGTCAGCGCCACAGTTCTGGCTCAATATATATACTTTTAAAAGGAGTTAGATATGTTTAAACAAGATGGAAGAAAGGAGGATACATTTGTTAGTTACTTCACTGCAGTAGGGACAGTGAACATCGATGTTAGTGTAAAGCAGTGGAAAGGCCTTGATGGACTGTGTGTGTGAGGTTCTTCTTTCCATGCAATTTCCAATGTTCCTATGGAAATATAACTAGATGGTTTCATCTTAATAGTTAATACTTAATAATCTGGGACAAAGGGATGGCATACTGCTAAAATGGCGAGTCTTGCTTTCCCATAAATCCACTGCTAATTTTTACTTTTTTTTTCTTATGATGGCAAAATACTTTTTTGTTAATCTTATCTTTTTGATTGTAATTATTTTATATTAAATTTCATTTATTTGTGAGTGCATCTATTACATGGTTCAGTAACATAAATGTATTGAATATAGAGGAATGTATGGGGGCCGTGTATAAAAAGATATTTTTACACACCAGGGTTTTGTGATGACCTCAAAACTGCAAGAGCGAAGTTCGGGTGTTTGCAAGGTCATCACAAACAGAGTATATACACCAAGCAGGTTCACACTGTCCCTACTTTTTACTTAATAAAAGCTGGGTCTTCAATGCTTTAAAAACTTAAAGACGTGATATGCAATCCAATATACGGACCACAAATTGTCTGGGAACCACAACTGGCCAGGTAATTTATCAGGAGCAAATATAATATTGACTATGTAAGCATATTGGGGTAGGAAAGAGGGGGAGGAACAAATGAAAATGCTAGCAGACAGTTTTTTTTTTTCAATATTCAAAAATCCGGTCATGCATACATTAGAAATCATAACTGTATATAACAGTATTTGTGATGCCATACCCAACAGCAATTTACAGCTTCTGGAAACTAATTCTAAACACAAACAACCAAATTATTGTATAATGTTACACAACATGATTAATGTAACATTATTTCACTGCATAACCACACTATGATACAGTGTAACATCATTATAGTCAACATATTGGATACGTTTAGGAATACGCACAAACAGGGTTAGTGAGTGCTGAGTCAGCAGTTTGCCAGTCCTCGTCTATACTGAAAGTGGCAGTTTGTAAGGCACCCAGTGGTTTATGAACAGGCAAAAGCAGGCCAGGGGCATGTGCAAATGAGAGGTGGATTCGTGAATACAAGTCCTCGAAGGCATATTGGAAGCCCCAACAAACTCATTAAGTGCCTATTTGTGCTCACAAAATTAAGGAGTACTAGATGCACTCTGCAGCCACACCAATATAACTGCAGGACTTATAAAATGACTAAAAAATATATTACCACTACAATTTTGTATTTTTACTGCTAATTCTATTTATGTACTTGCCCAATTTCTCCCAATCTGCTCCCCCTCCCCCCATGACGCATCTGGAAATGAGCACTTGCTGCTCAGTATGTTCTTCCTGGTAAAACTTTCAATAAATAAATAAATAACTACTTGCTCAAGCAGTTAAGGTAAGTAGTTTTGAGGAAGGATGTACATATTTAAAACGATTTTTTAACAATTTTATGTTTAAGTCAGTTTTTTTACAGGGGCAAGGCAAGGAATGGATGCACTTTCAGTTAGTTTCAATTCAGCTTATCTTGAATTCATTTCTTGAATTTATTTCTGGTCTCTTCTAGACACCCAGCATTTTGTGGCCTCTACCATCACCTTATCAAGGGGATCATTGTCTCAAACCAGTTTTGTTGTTTCAAACCTTCCTGTAAAAAGTATAAATACTGTGAAGTAGTAAATATTATTGTCATATACTTCATGCCTCTGTGACAGAATCTTTTGGGGAAATAGTTGACTGTTGGTATTGAAAATCCACGATCTGTCTCTGAAGAAGATGGCTACAGTTACCATGTTCTAAGAAGTGATGTGTTTTCTTAGGAGTCAGTGACAGGAGAAGGTTGCTTGTCATTAGCTAAAAGATCAGTGGTTCTTATGGGATTCAGGCCAAGAAATTCCCCAGGTAAAAGAATCACTTCTGAGTGGTAACAGCTATCAAGGTACCCTTACAGGTGTTGAGGGTTGAGAAAATTGGCAACATGTTGCAGACTGCGTTCCGAGTGTGAACAGGCTGTGACACCTTCCATGAGCAATTATCAAGTATCTATTCTGGTTTTTACCATTCTTCTTCATAATTCATTGTAAATTAACCCTTCATTTGGATTTGGATTCCAATGTTTTTTTGTGGAGGATTTAGGATTTTTTGCCCTTGAAGACTGAAAATCCAAAGTCTGAAAATAAACACCTGAATCAGAGTATGTCCGATTCTGAGAATCGCATCCTGATAAACCCTTTCTTTTCCAGTCTGATTCTACTGCTCAGTCATTTGCCAAAGACATAATCCATTCTTTGTGATGTCACAGTTTGTTGCTGTAGCAATTATTATCATGTCATGAGCCGAGGATTGCAACTTCAGGAAAGGACTCAACAGCAGGAGTTGATCAAGTGCCAGAGACAAGAACCCTGTTTCCACGTATGTGAACCTAGTTATAAAGACTAAAAAGTTGAGAAATACAGAACATCTGTTGAAAATAAACAGAATTGTGTCTAAATATTATTCTTGTTTTAATTTTCAAAAAAGTAACAAATTAACTATAACTTACTGCACTGTGTTAGTGGTAAGCATTGTACTATACATACAGTGATCTTAGTTTTTGGTTGCTCATATACAGTACCTTAAACATTAAGAGATAGAGATCTTAAACATGATATGCCACTTACGTTTATCAAGATAGTGACATTTTCAAATTGCTAACATTTTATTTTTAAAATATCTTAAATACACAAATAAAGGGAGCAGTGGTGAGTATGAGAGGGTGAGCTGATAGCAAAGCAGTGGAATACATTACAGAGGGTGTCCAATCTGGCATGGGGGATGGAGGGGGCGGTGCCATAAACCATATCCGCATAGTCGAAAATTGGGAATAGATATTGATAGGTTAGGAGAGAATTCCAAAGGTAGCAACACAAATTGTGGACAATAACTAGGATTTGAACAATGAGGGCAGACTATGATATTTAATTTGGGGTTGTTCCGAATGGAGAAGAAGAGTAGCAGCAGATATACATACGTCTTCAAATTGGTGAGATGAATAACTCCAACTGATCAATCCAAACTAAAAAAAAATATATCACTGTTGATTCACAGAAGGGGTGGGGGGCTGTGAAATAGATTTCCATCTAGGGTAGTATCAGTTGAAACATGTCCTGTGGTTAGAACACCGTTTGTGAACCAGCAGATCACAGGTTCAAACCCTGCTAGAAACGATGCGCACTGTGGTACCTGGGAAAGTCACTTGACTTTCTATTCCTCCAGTTCATCAGGCTTCAGAAACAAGCAGAGGCAAGACCCCACTGGAAACAAGATATTGTGTCCCACTTGTTGATGTATACTCCCTGGCCTAACTAGATCAACTAGTCTGTCAGTCATAGTCTGGGTTATCTTGCCAATTATGCAGCCGTACTACATTCACGACATGGAACTGTTAAGAAATGTCACACTTACAGGCTAGATTCCTTTTCTTTTTATTTATATAAGTTGAACCCTGCTTTTGTTTTTTTTATTTGCTTGTTTTTTGTAATTTTTCACCTGAAAAAGCAAACTAAGTTATATTAGCTTGTTTCCAAGTGCTTCCTAGGGCAGGACCTGTTTTATAGACAAGGGGAGCGTTGGCCATGACCTGTCATGTCATTTCCGTTAATAGTCAGATGGCTGGATTTTCAAACGTGCCCACCGAGAAGGGAGACATTTCATCAACATTTCGGTGCACTGTGCAGATACAATAGGCCACCTAAAAGGTGTTCTAACTTTTGGCTGCAAATGCAATGAACAGTGGCACTTCATGGTCGACATGTGTCGAACAGCTGATGCATGTGTCACTTTTTGACAGAAGTGTCCATAAAACAGTGAAACTGTTGCAAATAGAACATTGATTTTGAAAATCTACCAAAGGCATTTTGGGGAATCTGGTATGATGCAGGTGCAGCTCAAAATTGGGATTTATACCTGCATCACCGCTTTTAAAAATCTGCACCCCCCCCCCCCGGGTCTGCAGAGATGCTGGTCTATGTACTTGCCATTTAAAACTTAGTTTATGACAGTCCCTCCATGTGTTCACAATGACTGTGAAAGTATTTTGTGACACGTATTATCTGGCAAGAAGAAACCTCTCTGGTTTATAATTTAATGATTCTCTTCTTGAAAAAGAGCTGGACTTATAGTAATGTAACCTTATCATCAGTCCTTTCAGAAACTACACCCAAACAATTCCTCTTCCTCAGAGTGAGCTGGTTTATCACACCACCCATGCCCACACATTCTTTTCCAAATCCAGTGCATACTCTAAGTCCTAATACCAACCCACCACATCTCTATGACACAAGACCATGCATATGCTACTTTTAGCCTCTGTGAAGGTTGTTGTAGGGCAAATATGTATATGAATCATTGTGGCACAAAATGGTGGTTATGAGGCAAAAGTTTTATTGTTACATGACTGCAAGGCAGAACATTGTGCATGATATATAGAATAGTGATTGAGTGACCATCCACAACAAGGTTGTGTTTCCATCGAGGGAAGTGATAACATCATAGAGACCTTGAGAGCGAAGTTCGAGAGGTCTCTATGATGTCATCTTTTCCTGAGATGGAAACACAGCCTTAGTTGTGGATGGTCACCTGTCCACTATTTGATATAGTGTATGGTTCCACAGAAAAAGAAGAAGACTGAATCACAGTTCAGTTTTCTTTTTCTTAGCATCTTTATTAAGTGTAGTCACAGCAAAAAGACAGTAAAAATGCTGGCCTGGTGGCACTGAGGGATGAGGCGGTGGATACCACACCTCGCACCACGCCGGCTACTCAGGTTTGGAAATGAGCCCAGGCCACCTGGGGTCAGTGGGGAGGGAGAGGACTGAGCATCCAGAGGACAGCTCTCCTCTCTCAGGAGGGAGGGGGATCCATGCTCGGTGCATTTCTGGCCTCTGGTGGAAGCCAGAGGCATGGCAAGCGCAAGCATTCAGCAAAGGATTGGGGAGTGGTGATGTCGGCGGTGACGCCATGATGCCAGGATATGTGCCACTCTTCCAGTACAGGGGAAAATGCTCTCCAGGCTCTGGGAAGATGGAGAGCACCAGAGCAGACCCCTCATGGCCTCACACTTGCCTACGCTTCCAACTCCCAATACAACCTGGATTTTTCAGGGTGTAGCTACCCCACCTTGTCCCTGCTCAAGGGGAACCATGGCTCCATGGGGCAAGCGAGAAGGTCTCAGGTAGGTGGTAGAGGTGGGGGCAGTCCCCACATGTGCTGGGGATGAAAAAGAGATTAACATGTTGAAACTTGACAGCAAAGAACGGCAAACAAAAAACGGATTGCTCAGTTCAAGAAATTACAAGAGCTGAATAAATGTTTAATGAAAATGTAGAGATTTTTAGGATTGACTGCTCTACAATATTTCAAGTACAAGGTTTATAAGCAATCCCAGTCATCAGATGTCCAGCTCCTTTACTGAGAAAAAATATCCCTCTGACTATTGAGACTTCATATTGAAAACCACAGTTACTAAACAAGGACTGCCATTCATATGAAGTAGCACTGACATTAACGTAGTGAACAATGTTGTTCAACTGCGATGAGTCAAGGTGGGGAGTGGTATAGTGTACCAAACAAGGTGGGTTATTTGGGCAGTACGGTGGTTTGTAAGATGACATGGCTTGTTATTGTTGAACTCACCAGAAGGAGAAGCAGGAGGCAAACTTCAGATGAAAACATAAATATTTAATGATGAACCAAAGGCAAAACAAAATTTTAATAAGCACAACAAACTTTACAGTCTATAGTTACTACAAGGCAATAACTCCAAGTTAAGCAGACTTATACTCTACACCAGCTAATCAATAGGTTTAACTCAGTTATTCTGAAATGACCACTTTACTCTAAAATATCATTAAGATCTTGCTTTGCAAGCTAGTAGTAATCACATTACTCTAAAGTACCCACCCCCATCCCCAACCACCCCACACTACACTCCTTTTATAGGGTAGCACAGTCATGACATTTCCTGTAGCAAAGCAGGAAGGGGCGGATCAGAGGGGTAGCCACACAGTGACCTCATTTACAGGGGCACTAGTAATTTAACTTGATATAACAAGTTATACAAACACAAAACACAAAATCAAACTTTTACTTTCATTTTCTTCCCTCTAATTACTCTGACCAAGTTATAAACCCAGCAACTTATCTGGAATGGCTATCATTAACTGCAGGTACTGTGGAACAATTTTCAGAAGGGCAGTTTTACAGGATATAGGATACTGTCCTACATGCTGGGCCATTGGAGATCTAAGGGCTCAGCTCCAGGCTGCATGGGCAAAGATTGCATGCCTCAAATTGCATATTCAAGAGGAAATATATTATAAGAACCACCCGCCATTTCCACAACATCCAACAGAAGCACCTCGACTGCAGAGGATAGTTGGTCCAGGAGGTTGGCAGGTGATTAGGAGGGGCAAATCGGGTGCCCCATCACTTGGTGCTCTCCAACATATTACCTCCACAAACCATATAAAAACTACAAACTGGTATCTGCCTCTATCTCCAAAATCAAACAAAGGGGCAGAGAACACTGCAGAGCAGGACACTGCAGCACAGGAGCTAGCACAACAAAACTCGCCCAAAACAGGAACCAAAACAAAAAAGGAAATCCAAAAAACTTCTGATTATAGGAGACTCCATGATTCAGGGAATTGATACATATCTCCAGCCAGGGGCAAAGGTCAGATGTCTCCCAGGTACATCAGCATGGAGAGACACTGACCGCATTGCTAAAATTGTTCAAGAAGCAGGAGAAAACATTGACGTCCTCATACACATAGGGATTAACAATCTCACCAGCCGGTCAGTTGTGGAGACCAAGGAACACCTGACCAGGCTGGGTGACACACTATCATCTATTTCGTCCAGCATCTTCTTCTCTGAGATCCTGCCAGTCTGGGAGAGGGGTACAGATGGACAGAAGGTCAGAGAAGGGGAGATAGGGGAGCTAAACATGTGGCTCAAGGGTTGATGCTAGGAAAAAGGACACAGATTTGTAGGGAACTGGCAACAGTTTTGGGAGTGAAAGTTCTTTAAATTTGATGGACTGCATCTGACTAAGGAGGGAGTCAGTGCAGTGGGGCAGAAGTTTGACGTCTTTGCAGAATATTTAAACTAGCAAATGGGGAGGGGGTGCAGCACCCTATACGTCAAATAGGAAGAACACCCCTCCCCCCTCAGCTAGTTGTCAAACAGGAGTTCAGCATGTTTGTAGTTCATTTGCATCACCAGGTAAAGAAAAAGGTCCAGCACCCCATACGATGCACAGGGGAAATGCCAGACCTCGACCAACAACTAACACACCGAAATCTGGCCAATGGAAAATCATGTACACAAATCCTTGCAGTCTGGGAAACAAGATCCCAGACCTGCAGGCAATAATGACAGAGACAAAACTGGACATAGTAGCATTAGCGAGACATGGCTTACCAGTAACCACACTTGGGAGGCTTCAGTACCTGGCTATGTACTGTTCAGAAGAGACCGAGGTACAAAAAGGGGGGGTGGAGTGGCCCTTTATGTCAATGAAAATATCAAAGCTACAGAAATTCAGAATACACATAAGGAGCCAGAAGAACTGTGGGTCACCATAGAAACAGAAAAAGGGGACAGCCATATGAACTGGGGTTGTCTACAGGCCTCCAGACCAGGGGGAGGACATAGACACATTACTGTTAGAAGATATACAAAACATGACAGCTAAAGGGTAGGTTCTGATAATGGTAGACTTGTACATGCCAGATACAGATTGGTCAATACCAGCTAGGACATCTGCCAGAACTAGACACATAGTGGATTCCCTGTAGGGGGAGGGCCTCAATCAACTGGTACAACAACCCACAAGAGACAGGGCTATCCTAGGTCTAGTACTGACTAACAGGGAAAGGATCACAGATCTCCAGGTAGAAGGTCACCTGGGGGCCAGTGACCATCACATGGTATGGTTCAGTTTGGCCACTACAACTAAATCATCCCATTCCAAAGCAAAAATATGGGACTTCAGAGGAGCTGACTTTGATAAGATGGCCAACAGAGTTAAGCTAGCCCTGGCAAAAAGAAATACAGGTGTGGGGGTACAGGCAAAGTGGGAAAGCATTAAAGATGCAATACTTGAAGCAACATCCCATTGTGTTAGTGAGAAAAGGAAGTGCAAAAGAAGAAGGAAACTACTTTGGTTCTCAAATACAGTAGCAGAAAAGGTCAGAGCCAAAAGGCTGGCCTTCAGGAAATATAAGGGAACACAGCAGGATGAAGATAGGGAGGCATACCAAACTCCCCTAAGGGAAGCAGGGAAGGCAGTAAGGCAGGCAAAGGCCCAAACCAAGGAAACACTAGCACAAACAGTAAAAGAAGGTGACAAGACTTTTTATAGATACAGTAGTGAAAGGAGAAAGTCCAGATGGGATATTGCTAAGATCAAAGGGGATAAGGGGTTTGTGAGGAGGAGGACCATGTAAAAGCATCTATCCTAAATAGATACTTATGCTCAGTATTTACTGAAGGGAAGGTAGGGCAGGGCCCGCAGCTCAGCACCATGGACACAGGGGGAAGGGAGGGAGGTGTGCACTAGTCCCTTCACAAAAGAAAGGGTCCCACAAGAGCTCGATAAGCTCAGGGTGGGCAAGGCAATGGGACCTGATGGCATATATCCCAGGGTACTAAAGGAGCTAAGGGTGGAACTAGCAGAGCCATTATCAGAACTGTTTAGTGAGTCTCTGAGCACAGGAGAGGTCCCAGAAGACTGGAGAAGGGCTCATGTGATCCCGCTCCACAAGAGTGGTAGCAGGGAGGAGGCAGGGAACTACAGACCAGTCAGTCTTACCTCAGTACTGGGCAAGATTATGGAGACACTCCTTAAGGAAATGATAGTGCAACACCTGGAATCCATAGGAGCACAGGATCCAAGACAGCATGGGTTTACAAAAGGAAGGTCCTGTCAAACTAATCTCATAGATTTCTTTGAGTGGGTAACCAGAGTGGTGGACCAAGGGGGAGCAGTTGACATCGCCTACCTTGACTTCAGCAAAGCTTTCGATACTGTTCCACATAGAAGATTGATTAATAAGCTGGGTAGGCTCGGGGTAGGTCAGACGTTGGTCAACTGGGTGGCAAACTGGTTGATGGGCAGAAAGCAAAGAGTGGTGGTAAACAGTATACCATCAGAAGAGATGCAAGTCACAAGTTGGGTACCTCAGGGATCAATCCTGGGGCCAGTCCTCTTCAATATTTTCATCAGTGACATTGCAGATGGACTGGAGGGTAAGGTTTGCCTGTTTGCAGATGACATCAAGATCTGCAACAGAGTAGATGATCCAGATGGGGTGGGCAGAATGAGAAGAGATCTGGATAAACTAGCAAAATGGTCGGAAGAGTGGCAACTGGGGGTTTAATGCAAAGAAGTGTAAGATCATGCACATAGGGACGAGAAACCCTGAAGCCAATTATAGGCTGAGAGGGGAGTTGCTGGCAGTCACAAGGGAAGAAAGAGACTTGGGCGTCATCATCACCGATGACCTGAAATCATCCAAGCAGAACACTGAAGCAGTAGATAAGGCTAGAGGGATGTTGGGGTGTATTAGTAGGGGTATCACAAGTCAAAAGAGAGAGTTAATAATTCCTCTTTACAAGACACTGGTTAGGCCCCATCTGAAGTACTACATGCAGTACTGGAGGCCATACCTTCACAAGGACATTAACCAGATTGAGGCAGTCCAGAGAAGGGCAACCAAAATGGTGCAGGGACTGCATCAGAAAACATATGAGGACGAATTAACTGAGCTCAATATGTATACCCTAGAGCAAAGGAGAGAGAGAGGTGATATGATTGAAACATTCAAACACCTTAAAGGCATTAACAAGGTGAAAGAGTCTAACATGTTTCAATATAAGAAAAACAGCAGGACAAGAGGACACAGCATGAGATCAGAGGGAGGCCGATTAAGGGGTAATGTGAGGAAGTTCTTCTTCACAGAAAGGGTGGTGGATGCATGGAATGGCCTACCTCAGGAAGTGGTGGATATGAATACAGTGCAGGGCTTCAAACAGGCATGGGATAGGCATAAGGGAGCAATACAGATGAGTATGAATAGATAGTCCATTGACAGAGCAAAGGCCAATGGCACATTCATAAGGTAGAAAAAGAAATGGGCAGACTGGATGGGCCTTGCGGTCCTTATCTGCCATCAACTTCTTTGTTTCTATGTTTATGTTTATTTCTGTGTCTGCTTAGCACTGTAAAACCTGAATGACTCAGCCTTAAATGACTCTAATTCTTTATTCACTGTAATTCCCATTGACTCTGTTATTATTGTTAGTCTATATGTGCAGCCAACTTGGTGTGGGCAAAGTCACACGTCTGTCCTTCAACTGTCAATAGCTTCAAAGTCACAAAACAGAGGATGGGTGTCAAGTTCAAAAGTAAGGATGAAAGTAGATTTGGAAAAAAAGGTACTCAGTAGGACTTACAAACAAGCAAAAGTAGAACTTTCAGCATCTATGCCATGTTGGATCTGCAGGAAACTTTCCTTTGAAATCACCCAACTCCAAAGAACATCTGCAGCATCTGAGTCACTTGGGATACATATGAAACTTTACCTTGAAATCACTAAACTCTGAAGAACTTCTGGACCATCTGTGTCACATTGGAGGTAAGAACACAAAGACAGTACACACAACTCAGGCCAGATATTGCATATGCAAAAGTTTAATCCTCCATGGTACCAAAGAAAGCACAGAGATACAAAAACTCCATTGCTTCAACTCTCCAACTAGAGTCTTTGTCAGGGGGTACTTTAGATACAGAGGAAACTTTCCTTCTGAACTGCAGACCACTGAATGTGGGGGTGTCTGGATCACAGTGAAACTCCAAGAAACTCTTGTTTAGGGCTCTAGACTGAAGAGCAACTGAATGTGAGGCATCTGGATCACTGTGGTGCTCCAGAGAACACTCCCTCTAGATTCTTGATTGAAGGCACACTGGACCTACTAATGAAAAAGACCCTAACCCATTGTACAGACAATGTTTCTCTCTATTGAACTGGGGCAGTTGTTGGGTGCACTACTTCACTTTTTAAAGTTGACAGAAATATGAAGCTTCAAGGCTGTTTTTGGCAGACACCCCACCCTATCTCACTATAACCTAGGATAACTATATGACTGGGCACTCTGTTGGACACTGCAGCTACTTGGATGTCTGGATTAGTTAGTTAGTTAGTTAGTTAGTTAGTTAGTTATAGTTCATTTTTGTTGACCAGGAAAGGAGGGCTAGGCAGTTCTGCCTATTTTCAATCCCATCCCGGGGGTGGTGGTGGAGATACAGATGATAACCAACTGAAACTGAACCAGATTAAGCTGTTAGTGGTATTTTTTAGTGAATGTCAGAAATATGACCAGAACACTGGGGAAATTCCCCAACACTGTTTGAGAAATGCCATGGGATCTTTTAACATCAGCCTGAGCAACCACCAGAGTAGACTAGACCTCTGTTTAATGTCTCATCTGGAACCGGCCTACTGGCGCAGCGGTTGGATTTCCATTTGTGACGCTAATGACCTGGGTTCGGGAACAAGCCCAGGAGCTGGAGGGCCGGCCGGGGGGAAAAAGCTTGAATGTCCTGAGGGCAGCTCACTTCTCTGGGGGGAGAGGGGATCTAGGGCTTGGTGCAAGTCTGACCTCGGGTGGAGACCCGAGGTACAGCAAGCCCAAGCCAGTAAAAAGGGTGGCGTGCTGGACGTTGGCACTTAGCGCCTTGACGTCAGGGCACACAGCATGCCAAGAAATGAGAAAAACATCCTGCAGCGCCGCCGGTAGATGGAGCACAACAGCCCCAGTCCCCAATGCCCCTACCTGCCCTAGGTGACAGCATCCTGATGAAAACAGGAAGGACCTCGGGGTGTAAGGGCCCCACCTCGTACCCCACCTGTGAGATATAACCAAGGCTACATGGGGATGGACCACGCTAGGCTCCAGGTAAGAGGGCAGGGACTAAAAAGGCCATAAGTGTGTCTCCTGAAGAGTGGGGGCGCTGCGGGTAGGGGGAGAATAAAAGAGAAAGTAAAAAAAAAATGTCTCCTCTGAAAGACGGCACCTCAGGAGTGCAGCATGCCCCTCATGACGTACTACATTGTCAGTATAGGTATGTTACCCCAAGTGCCTGGTGTGTGTCTAGAACCCACAGCCTTTTAATCTTCCAGCCTCAGAGGCAAGTCACTACCAAGAAGTCAAGGAAGCTTCTACCACGATGAGCTTTCTCAGCAGGATCATTCAAGGTAGTGGCCCTGTGTGCAGCCTGTGAAACGCAGTCCTGGTAAGGCCGTAATTCTGAGCACTATTTGTCTTCTTGGGTCATTTAGTAAGCTTAGGGGACACTGGGTAAGGAAAAAAAAACACTAAAACCAGTCTGAGTCTCTTTCAAAGTTGTTGGTGGTAAAAAGATATGAAGAGGTAGGTTGGGGTAGGGGCGGGGCGTATTGCTGTACCAGGCAGCACCGATCTCATCTCTCAGCCAGCCAGCATAGAGTTGACCAGGTCAGATCATTATTCCCATATAATGATCCAAAGATTAGTATGGTGGAAACAGGTTAGAGGTGGCAAAAAAATACATTCTTGTTCCTGTCACCATCTGCGTGTGAGGACTGACTGAGGGGGACAACACTAGTCAAAACATCCTCCGAATCTCTCAGACACTGATTACCAATCGTGGAGGACAAAATCTAAATTTAAAAAAATGTACAGTTTATCAGGAACACTCCTGTCCAGACCAGGACAGGAGTGTTCCCGATAAATTGTGTATTTTATTTTTCAGTTCAGATTTTCCAATCATGTCTCAGCCAGTAAGGCCTATGGGGGAAACCTCTTTGTGAGGCAGCATGACAGTGACAGGAAACCAAACTTACCAGTTCATCTGGGGGGACATGATAGAGGTCTTCAAGTACATGAAGGGGGTAAATAGGGGAGAAGCAGTCAGGGTGCTTCGAAGGAAGGAGGAGGGGGCAACTAAAGGGCATGGGTGGAAGCTAGAGGGGAAGATTCAGGGGAGAAAGGAGGAGGTGCTACTTCACTGAGAGGGTGGTGGAACCATGGAATGCGCTGCCCAAGGGGCTGGTGGAGGCAGAAACGGTGGAGGGGTTCAAGAGGGGGTGGGACAGGTACAGGGGAAGGGTTCTGGAAGCAAAATCCAATGCAGCGAGAATATCCGGAACTGGGAAGGGAGAAGCCAGAGAAGGTGAGGGGGGCAGCAAGGTCAGCTCCCAGGGTTGGGGCTGACCAAATAAGCAGACGCGAAAGACAGTTAGTCCTATTCTGTTGGCATTTTAGTATGTTAGTATGTTAGTATCTGATGCTTTGGTGCAGAATCCTGTTAGTAAAGTATTGTCCAGAGCATGTGCTGGGGAATGACCTGCTGAGCTGCTGATGTATTTGGCCATTTCTGAGTGCCTGACCCTGACAATGCCTCAGGTACTCGATTTTTCCAGCTTGGTCAAGTAATTCCTCAGTGAATGCCCTAGCTCTTGTTTGTTATTGCTTAAGCCAGGGGTGTTCAAATCAAAACTTTTAGGACTTGCCCAGCTATGATTAGTTGAATTTTCACTTGCCCCTATTCATTATAATGAAATTAGCTTTCTTTTTGTACTTGCCCTTGAAGGAAATTTACTTGCCCCAGACAGGGGCAATAGGATTTGCACACCCCTGGCTTTTGTGCTTTAAAACTTTATTGTTAGGCCATGATAGAAAGAAAGATAGCTGATCCTCAGGATTGGTCTTGTCTTATTTTCCAACATTTTTTCTTAGACTTGATTTTGCATGAATAAATGCTGGATTTTCATGTTACAGTTCAGCATGGAGTTTTGACCTTGTTGTTTTCCTTCTGAACAAAATATGTAATGTATGTTTCCCGTGTTATAACCTAATAAATTTATGCCTATGTCAAAAAATGTAAATAAAATGACGTTTTGCTTGCTTCTCAGCTGCTCAAAGGGGCAACAAAAGTGACGACCCTAGTAGCAGCGAAGTTAGTCATTTTGGTAGTGATATCTGTTACTTGCAACAAGTCAGAGAAAGCTTTAAAAGAAGCCAAAAGTTTCAAAGTGACCCTCAAAATGCACCAGAATGCATCTAAAACCTGATAGCTTCTGGGAACCTAGACAGCTCCCAGACCCCTGACCTATTGGTTTACTCTTTCTTGGGAGAACAAGGACTTTTATCATTCTAACCCCTCCCCCAGTCAAAAAGCTAGCTTCACCCTGGTAACCTGTTCAAGCAACATGCAACATCCTTAATGCACAGTCATGTTAATGCAGTCTGTGAATCTGATACATGCAGTTCAATAAATATTCAAGCACTTTAAGCAGTTCAGGAAAGGAACTACACTTATAAGCAAGAAAATGTTTCTTAAGTTTTTGTCTTTTCTTGGTATTATTTTCACATTCCCCTGCAACTGGATACATTGTGCTTAACTGGACTGGGAAGCACATAAATTAATAAATCCTGCTAGTCCCTCCCCACTGGCTCAGGGGATTGTGCAACTGAAGCAGGCCGTGCTGCTGCAGGTGTTATGAGACATTGCCTCTGCACAGGGGTAAATTAAAATAAATTAATTTTTTGCCCCATTTCTGCTGGGACCAGTTGCAGGGATTGCTGTTCCCCAGACAACTCCAACTTGGAGGCCAGCCTTTACAAGCTCTGCGCTGATGAGCAGGACTCAGTTCCTCTTCAGCACTTGTCTCCTAAGGATGGGTCAATTGTGGGCTTGGCACCCACCTGCGGTTGCTCCTGACTGGAGCCAGCTGCTTCCTGTCTTCTCCTATGGGGCAGTGTTGGGACCCTCCCTCTAGACCCTTGGCTGCTAGAGAATCCGTCTCAAGTGCAGCTGAAGAAAAACTTTTAATTTGTTTAAACTGGTGGATGTCACTTGGTTGGTAGTATAGCCACTGACTCACTGTCCCAACCAAGTACAGCTTGTGATGGAACTGAAGTCATCTCTGGGGAGCCCGACCAGCTCAAATCACTGCTGCTATCACTGCCAGCTTTGTCTCTTTCTTTAGCTCTGTACCTCTCTCTCACTGCTATAACCTGAACTATGAACTTTAGTACAACCTCAGTTTTGCTGCAGTTCCCCTAACTGGACTGTCGCACTGATCTTTCACTGATGCAGCTGCACTGAACTCACCAAACTTCTGTAGACTCTTATCGCCACTGCCCTAACCAAACTAATGATCAGACCTACAGGGAAAGTGGGAGGCAGGGCACAGAAACTGCCAACACCAGCCACCAGGTACATTTTTCTTTTACTTATCAGCCAGCCCTTTGCATTCTCTTTCCTTCCAGCCTGCAATCAAAACTGCATTAATCACCACTGGCCTTAACCAGACGTCACCTTTGGAATGTTTGGTGGCATTTTTGGCAGCTGGTCCCTAGCATAATGACTATCATATTTTTTTAAACTGCCAATGCATTAGGGATCCAACAGGTTCCTAGCATGGGACACAAGGGAAAGATTCTATATATAATGCTTGTGCTCAAGTTGTAGGCTGCTAAAAAATACCACATTCTTATGCTAGCGCCCCACACTGTTAGCTGTCCCCCTTCTACCATCCTATGTATTGATCAGGTCTAGGTATATCAGGACACCATAATGAGGAACTGTGGCATGGGCTGGCAAGGGAAAAATTTACCATTTTAAGGAATTAAACAACCACACTCCCCACCCAGCAGCTTAACTTCATGCATGGCAAGAACTTGAGTTATGGTTTGAAATTTAGTTCAAAAGGGGGTAGCAGAAAGATAAGCATGACATATTTGTAAAATCTGTTTATTTAAGAATGGGATTGAAAAAATTGTTAGATGGGCCTTTCCACTCACCTTTAAACATTTATAATTGTAAAAAAAAAAATCTAGATATTATAATAGTTTGTCAGTAGGTTTGCAAGACTGACAGTAGGGACTCTAGTAGTTTCAAACAGGTCAAGAATTTTTTTATTAAATAGGTAATTGATTCACCATCTTGCACAGAATTCAGCCCTGCATTTTATTTTAGAAATAATTTTTTACTTAAAGATAATCAAATTCTAATAGCAGAAGAAATGTTTTGGTTCTAACGGAGCATGCCCAATTGGGTGGACAGAGCAAGCTTGTACTGCATACATGACATTATGTGAGTTCTACAATCGTGTAGATTATTTAAAGAGGTTCCTGTTTAAAAAATAGTTTAATTCTCACTCTTTGAGTGCATGAGGGAAGTGTCCATTGTAGCTACAACAAATCCAGACCTATTAGCTTTGTGTCATTTTAGTATGCATTCAGATGTGTTCCACTGCACTTTACTTGCATTTTTTTGTCTAGGATAAATGTTTTTCTCAGTTGTTGTGCATGCACCATTTAGGTTAAATCATTTCTTACATGGTATGAACATGTTCAGGATGCTGACATACTTCCCTTGCAAAGTAGGCTGCAGTCCCAATTAACACTTTTCAAACTGAATTTAGTTTTCTTCTACTTTCTAATGAGGTTTTTTCCTCCCTGCTGTCTTGATACAAAGCTTTATGCTGTATGAGTGTGTTCATATGGTGCTTGAGTGCATTATCTGACCCTGATTGGTGTTTTGGGAGCCAGTTAAATAGATTACATAGAGGTTACCTTGACAACTGTCTTTGCTGATTTAGCAATGCAGTTCATTCTTGGGCACAAGACTCACAGCAACAGTGGAATTCCACTGACTTCATATTAATCATTAACACAATGTTCCAGATAGGTTCTGCCAAACTAGCAATAAGGACTGTATTAAAACATTTTTTGCTTTACAGGGTAAAGCCTCATATTTGAGTATGTCTCGCATTCGAGTATGTTTATAAATTAAACTTGATGTCCATAGTAACAGGGTGTGTGTGTGTGTGTGTGTGTGTGTGTGTGTGTGTGTGTGTGTGTCTATTAGTGTGTTCTAATGGTTTATTTTTCTTAAATGGCAAGCCTCAGTGTTTTGTGCCCTGCCTTTTCTCTGGATTTTAGTGGATGGCAAATATTGTGGGAAGTTCTATCACAAATGGGAATGTGTGCTTTATTTAAAAATTAAGATGTCTTGCCAGAAGAAAGTATTCTGCCATTAGAGCTTTGATTATCTTTAAGTAAAAATAATTTCTAAAATATAATGCAGGGTTGCCAGTTTAAGGCTACTAGAGTCCTCACTGTTAATCTTGTATACCTACTGACAAAATATTGTAATATCTAGATTTTTTTCACAATTATAAATTTGTAAAGGTGAGTGAAAAGGTCCATCTAACAATGTTTTAATCCCTTATCCCATTCTGCTATAAACAGAGTCTACTACCATATTGTGCTTATCTTTCTACTACCCCCTTTTAAATTTCAAATCCATAACCAAAGCTCTTTCCTTGCATGAAGCTAGGCTGCTGGGTGTGGAGTATGGTTGTTTAAGATATGGATTTTGAATTTAATAGTATGCTAAAGCTTACAAAAAAAATCACAGTAATACCACCAAAAAGAAAGTATTACGTACTGGTAATGCACCAGCACCTATACATTATTCTCTTTTTAATTCCTTAACATGGGCAATTTGTTCCCTTACCAGCCCAAGCCACAGTTGCCCATTATGCTGTCCTGATACACCAAGTCCTGACTGATACATAGGGTGGTACAAGGAAGACAGCTAGCAGTGCATTGGCAGTTTAAAAAAATAGTCATTGAGCTAGGGACCAACTGCCAGAGATGTCACCAAACATTTCGATGGTGACATCTGGTTAAGGCCAGTGGTAGTTGAGGCAGTTTTGAAGGCAAACTGGAAGAAGAAAGGATGCAAAGCACTGCAAATAAAAGAAAATTTACCTGGTGGCTGGTGTCAGCAGTTTCTGTGCTCTGTCTCCTTCTTTCCCTGTAGGTCCAATCAGCAGTTTGGTTAGGGCAATGGTGGTGAGAGTCTACAGATGTTTGGTTTCTTCAAGGTTGCTTAAACATACATAAATAAGTATTCAAAACTTTCCTCAAAGACTTCTGTGGGGCATGCCCACATGTTCTCACTGATTAGATGTCATAAAACACCTGCGTGCAGGGATGGGGCTGACAAACTAGGAAGTGAAAGGGATTGGTTGGCCACGAGCATGGCTCCAGTGGCAATCCCTTCCCTCCAAAACAGAACCTGAGAAAAAAATTCTAACTTGGTCTGCAAAAGGCTAGCATTGCCTTAAGGAAATGGCCTATAAAGCCAACAAGATATCTTAGCAATTTCCTTTAAGCTTTAAGTGACCTGCAAAATACAGGACTTCAAGGAGATCAACCAGTGCAAACAAATGGCAGTCGTGAATTCAACAAAGAATAAACTAAAGAGCAAATCACCATTTTGCAAACAGGCCTGTATTATGTACCTGATAAAGAAATTAATCCATTCAGAGTAAAAGTATAAATTGACAGCTCCATCTACATTCCTTCTATAATAAAGTACCAGCTAACACCACCTATGTAACTGTTAGTACCATTGTGAGTGTTACAAGGCCAGATCATGTAAGTGATGAAAATACACAAGAAACTGACAATGAGGAAATCTTCCTGTCATGTGAACAAACCCCATTTTGGAAACTGTCTACATTCAACCATGTGGAGACACAAAGTGCATCCTTTTCTACTTTCTGTGCATTAGTAGATACCGAAATTTATTTTATTTATTTATTTATTTATTTAGCTTTTGTTAACCAGGTAAGTACACTAGACAAGCAATTTGCCTATTTTCAGGTACGACCCGGGAGAGTACAGGAAATTACATACTTATGGAAAATAGTTTCAAGCAACAGAATGGGAAGCATCAAAATAAAATTAAAAAGTAGACCGAAGTCCTTAAAGAATTGCAAAAAGATGAAATCTTGTTAGTCAAACACATAGACAAAGGTAGGGCAATTGTCATATGGTGTAAAGACAAGTACAGTGCACCTTTGATTATCTGCCCCATGATTAACCACCACCTTCACTATCCACCAGCCTTACCTTGTGTACCATCGAGTGTCAATGGCAATCCCCTCTAATATCCACCACCCTCTATATCCACCATCCACCAGTGTCTTTCCTTGTAGTATCTTCATTCACTCCTATTGCATTTTCCCACTTTCATCTGCCTGCTGATTTTTCCCACCGCCCCACCGACCAGACGTAAGCCAGTTCAGTTTTCCACATTTTAACATTTTCATATACAGTACAATAATAGCCATCATGTGTCCCACTGTGAAATAAAAAGAATAACAGTCTCCCGTTCTCTAGTAGCTATGCCCACTGCACCAAAACCAAGTCAGTTTCATTTGTGTTCTTCACTGCCCACTCACCTGCTCGCCCGCCCAACTAAATGCAAGCTACTGAAAGATTCTAATATGGAGCACAGCCCATGAAAATACTGCATTGTAGACTATTGTGCTTGATTTTAAAAGTTTAATAAAATGCCCCAATGTTAAATTACAGGCAGCATACCAAAACAGATCTCATTTACACTGTCCAGTGTTAAATTACAGGCAGCACACTGAAACAGATCTCAGTTACACAGTCTCCCATTCTCTAGTGGTTATGCCCACTCCAACAAAAGCAAGTCAGCCCCGTTTGTGTTTTTGACTGCCCGCTCACCCACCCGCCCCACCAAATGAAAACCACTGAAAGATTTTAAAGACTTTAAAACTTTAATAAAATGTCCCAATTGTTTGCCTGCCAGTCTGTTGTACTGGGTACTCTTTTAAAAAGTAGACCAAACGTTTGCAGTTTATTTAGCAGTTTTTACAATAATTAACCAATTAAGTGCCCCCAGCTTAGATAAGTGCAGCAATTGAAGTCCTGTGTTGTTTTGAAATATTTATACCTATGTAAACTATCAGACCTCTATTATCTGCCACCCTCTATTATCCACCACAAAGAGGGAGCACCAATGTTGGCGGACAGTCAAGAGTACACTGTATGTCAGAGAGATGAGAAGACAGCTTCACAATGTAAACGTTTATGAAAAACTGACAAATGACCCAATCAAAACAATCAAACTAAGAACATTGAGCTTGGCTTTACAAGCATATAAGAATAAATGGACTACTAAGAAAAAAAGACTTTCTGTCAGTCACTAACTTGATAAAGCTGAACATAATCGCTCAAAATCCCCCCCTAAATTTCTAGTCCAACGCTCCTTCAAATCCCTCAATCTCGCCCCAGTGTTAGACGACCTTGCATTAGCAAACTGGGCCCCTGCCCCTATTATGGACTCCATTGACGCTGCCTTTCTCCACTTTAAAGACACTTTCCTCAGTGTCTGGGACAAACATGCCCCGCTGCAACGTACAAGGGTATGAGGCAACCACCTGCCATGAATCACCCAAAAACTGATTGCATGTCAAACTGCCCGTGACAAAGCCTGGAAAATGCATAAATCCTCACGCCTCCCACAACATCTCTCCACATACCACATGCTCCAAAACAAGTGTACCAGAGCCACTCACCTAGCTAAAGCAGAGTACTTCAGCAGCTCCCTACAATCCAACCTAAATAACCCCTCAAAATTCTGGAAGGTCATTCACTCCCTCTTCACCCCACCAGCTGCCAATCCCACTCCAATTCTAAATGTTAACAACTCCATTCTCGCTGAGCCAACAGCAGTCGCTACTGAGTTCAACATATATTTCTCCACTTGTGCAGCCACTCTCCTCTCTGTCTTGCCAATCCCTGTACCTATCGCACCCTCTACAGAAGTAATGAACCTGACTAGGCCTCGCTCCTTTTCCTTCAATGACATCTCTGCAGCAGATGCCCTAGATGCACTACTTTCTCTCAACCCTTCACAGGGCAAATCCCCAGATGGCTTGGACCCTAAACTCCTCTACCTCTCCGCCACCACTATAGCAACTCCGCTTGCCAAACTCTTAAACCAATCCTTTGCCACCGCTGCCATCCCCCAAGCATGGAAGCACACCACTATCATGCCCCTCCCAAAATGAGGTACCCCCACCTCCCCATCCAACTACTGCCCTATTTCCTTCCTCCTAGTACTAGCAAAACTACAAGAGCACCTTGTGCTCACCCAACTTACTTCCTTCCTCAATGACTCTAATTTCTTCACACCCTACTAGTCAGGATTCAGAAAGAGACACTCCACTGCATCCTCCCAGATAAGGCTTACCAGCTCCATCCTGACTGGTATGGACAGTGGGCTGATCACCTCAGCCATCTTCGTCGATCTCACGAAAGCCTTCAACACCGTCTCCCACCCCATATTGCTCTCTTGTCTGGCTGAATCAGACCTCTCTGTTGCTGCTACCAACTGGTTCAGATCTTACCTCTCTGGCAGAAACCAGTCCATTAGAGTCGCAAATGCTATCTCCTCTCCCCCCTTCCCTCAACTACCGGTGTCCCCCAGGAGTCGGTTCTGGGAGGACCCATACTGTTCTCTATATTTCTAAATGACTTACCGCTCATCTGCTCTACTACCTCAATCTACATGTATGCAGATGACACTGTACTCTTCTCCTCAGGTTCCGACCCTGAAGTGGTACAAACTAACCTCCAAGTCAACTTCAACAAAGTACAGCAATGGTTCAGCTCTCACCAGCTCTCCCTAAATGTAAAAAAAACTGTCACGATGACTTTTGGCACACAACAACGCCTGTCCAGACTCCCATCCCTTCCCTATTGCCACACCCTGGATGGTCAAAAACACGAAGATGTCTCCTCATTCCGCTACTTGGGGGTATGGCTTGACTGCCATCTTTCCTTCTCAGACCACATCGATGCTATTTAAAAAAAAACCACACCCCATGCTTGATGCACTTTATAGGAACAGCAGTAGCCTCCCTCCACCAGTCACAAGTGCACTGGTCCAGAAGATGATACTCCCCTCCTTTGATTACTGTGACACTGTTTACGGTGCAGCCCCTAGGTCCACCCTATCTAAGCTGGACACACTTTTTAATGCCTTCTGCCACTTTGTTTTCGATGCCTCACCCCTTACCCACCACTGTGACCTCTACCGTTCCCTGGCACTACCGTCCCTCGGAAACCGCCACATTTCACACTGTGCTAAATATGTATCTAACCTATGGCTTGGCACCATCCCTTCCTACCTCTCCTCCGTGCTCTCAGCTGCCCCCTTCCCCACCCATTATCTTAGAGCCTGCGACTACCGCCAACTATCAATCCCTAGACGGAAGACTACTGTCAGGCAAGCCACCTTCTCACACCGGTTACCCAAGCTATGGAATGATCTCCCACCTCAAATTCGGCATTCCTCCTCTGCCCATTCTCTTTCTACTGCCCTAGCTAACTTCCTCACCACTAATTGCTCCTGTACCTGATTCGGCCATGCGCCAATTGCTCCCCTCCCCAATGCCCAACCAGTGGCCTTAGCTTTGCTATAAATGCTGGCATATAGCCCCAACCTATGCCTTTTTGTCCTGTACCATCATGTGTTCTATGTCTCCTGTTGCTAATACCTGCATATTACTGTGTGCTAAATTTTCCCTACTATTGCTGCTATGTGTCAGGTAATTGTTATATGTTCCATACAATATCCAATGTACTCCATGCATTGTTGCTTGTAGTTTAATGCAATTGTATCCATATGCTGCTATTTGCCTCTGTTATTTGCTCAGTTGATAACCTGCGTGTTATCCAACTCCCTTGTACCCCCTTCCCCCAGGTCACACCGGGAGACGAGCATTTTGTTGCTCAGTGTGCCTTTCCTGCTGAAACTATTTCAATAAAAAAATAAATAAGTAAATACACTTACTCCCAAATTATGCAAAAACACCATCAATCTGCTGGGTAGACTGACTGTGGCAAGCATAGGGTCGAGTATGGACCCTTTTTGAAATACATAGACCACTTCCTTAGACCATTGGTCAATGAAATAAGATCACGTCTATATGACAGAAAGGATGTACTGAATTTAATACAGAAAATCAATTCAGAAGTGGTACCAAAGAACTGCAAACTTGTGACACTTGACATTGAGAGCCTTTGTACTAATATACCACACAATGGTGGCATGAGGGCAATGGCATACTACCTCCCAACAAACTGATCTTGGATATGGCAGGAATGGTATTGGAAATAAATTACTTTCTGTTTGACAACACATACTACATTCATAAGAAAGGAAAGGTGATGGGCATATTTGCCCCAAGCCTCACCAACCTATATGTCGGACTATGGGAGGAGATGTACATATTTGGGGAGCAAAATTTATTTCAGGAGTTGGTATTGATATGGAAACTCTATATCGATGTCTGTTTCCTAATATGGAATAACACAGAAGACAGACCTGGTAGCATTTCTGGTACACCTCAACCAATGTGATCAAAATTTGAAACTCACATTGACAATTAGTGACTCTGAAGTTAATTTGTTGGACTTACACATCAAGAAAGAGAATGACAAACTTGAAACAAGTAATTTTGGGGAACCAAATGAGAGAAACTTACTGCTGGAGTATACAAGTAGCCAACCAATCAACTGAAAGTAACATCCCCTTTGAACAAATGGTAATGGATCGGGCCTACAAGCAGCCAAGAGGACAACGTACAGAATAAAGCAAAATATATGGGCAGGAGGTTCACACCGAGAGAAACTATGATCTCAGAATTGTTGCAACAGCCTATACACAGGTGTCTTCGATAGATAGACAAATGCTCCTGAGACTAAAAGAGAGACAACAAAATGCAAACAACCGTCATTTGTAACAACCTACAGTTCAGAATCATGGCAGATAACACAGACCCTAAAGAAATACTGGGATGTTTTGAAAACAAATGATGACTTTAAAAATTTGGATGGAGCAGATATTAGTTATAGGAGGGATGAAAATCTGAGTGGTAGACCTGTACATAGTTTTTACAGTATTAAAAATAAACCAAAAACCTGGATACCAGCCTCCCAAATCAAAACTATTGATGTGGAAACTGTTCCTGTTGCAGTAATACAAGAGACGACAACAAAACATTCCTATACCCTAGGTCAGGCAAGAAGTAAAAACTCCTCATTTATTAATTGAACAACCAGTGAAGTTATCTACATGCTTACTTGCCCTTGTAGGATGTCATATGTGGGCCAAACTAAAAAGTGTCTGAAATATTATATTGGTCAAAATTCAAATCTGTCATACTCTATGGCCAAGTACTTTAAAGATGCAAACTATGGATCAGAAGGATTAGGAAGGTTCACCAGGATTGAAAAAAGTGAAATTGAGTGCCAGTGGGGGTGTTGGTTATCAAAATTAGTAGGAATGTGAAGTTTTTTGACTCTGATGTTGACACTTCCTATGTACTTTTTAAGTTGTTTTGGTGGCCAAACCTTTGGATTCAGGTAGTCTGGAATACTGTTTGTTGGTGCCAGTCATGTGATGACATATGCGTATATAACGTGAGTCAGACTGGGGATAAGGTACCTCTGATGAAGGTGTGTCCAAAACAATAACTGACTGCAATAAGCATGACATCAGTACGTACAGGGCCTCCCTTTTACCCCACCAACAAGCTTGTGAATCACACGTGTATTGAGGAATGGATTTTTTAACAGCAATAGAAAACAATGCTGAAAGCAGCACTGTGTAAATGAACTTGGTACACTGGAGGTGATAATAAAAGTTATGTACAGAAGAATGGTAGGCTACACAATAATTATATGTATCCCAGTAGACTTTCTTTGTGATTGTGAGTGCACTGCATTTGGGACCATCACTGTATGGTGCTTGCTGTGTGAACATTCCAAGTGTTTAAGTTAGTAGCACTGTATATGATTGTCTCCTAGCAAGGGAGTGAGTACTGGAAAACTGGTTTGAAATGAAAATAGAAAACTCACTAGCATGACTCTCTCTTTTTTAATAAAGGTGTTTATCCTCCTGGGCTGACCAGGAGGCTGTTCAACCCTTGTCCCCCCCATTGACCCGCCTAACTGCCACAATCCTTCTGGGGAGGGTACTTCCCCCATGGATTCCCCCCATGGTGGGGCTGGGGGGAGGACTGCCCCCCAGAAACTCTCATCCAGATGTCCCCCTCATCCATCAGAGTGAAGCCCAGTTCCTGCTTCCATTTTCCTCCTTATTTTCTCCCTCCCAAGGCTACAGCAAACACAGATGATGCACACATATGGAGGTACACATGTACTCCAGAACCACCAGCCCCTTCCACCCACCAATTCGCGTCTACCTCCTGAACATCAGCGCTACCACAAGGCCTCCATCTGGTGGCAGACAAGAGCCAAGATGGCTCGTTACCCCAATCCAGGAGAGAAGAGCTGCCAGGTGGCTGCTCGTTCCTCTCCCAGCCCTCCCCACCCCCAGCCAACCCCCAGCAACATGAGCTGGTTCCTGAACTTGGGTTGTCAGCATGGTGAGAGGTGAGATGCTGCCAGAGTCTCAGCCCTCTGCACCACTGGGCCGGCGCCCTACTACGACTTTTAAAAAGGCAAGAAAACACATGTGGTCATAATATCACATACCACTTTGATCAGTCTTCTTATTCATTTAGTGTTCTCATTAAGCTTTCAATGTCCTGGAAATCAGGATGACAGTAATCGAATGTGGACATCCTTCTTTTTAGATGATAGTAACAGAAAAGCAATGCAGTACTAATATAAAGAACATATATTATATAACAGTTTAATATTGCAGTGGAACCATTATATTTTTCTTTAAAATTCATTTACTTAGGATAACCTAGCTAAGATGCAACATCTTGTTTCCGCCTGAACTACTGCTTTCACCCATTTAACTACTGTCTGGACTAATGCACAACAAGCATACATCAGCTTTGTCACTATCATATAAATGGATACAATCACAATGTTTTCACATTGTGGGGTATTGTTTTACAAAATATTATTATAAAAAAGCATAAGACATCAATTAAGTTGGGTAGTATCACACTTTTGTTTAATCTCAAATATTGCTTTAGCACAATGTTGTACAGTGGAACATATGGTTGTCCATGATTCTTCCTCCATCCAGTAAAGACATCATTCAATTTCCTTTCCAGTGGTTTTTTGATCCGTTGAGGTTAATGAAGGTATTGATGGTCTGTGATTATCTGTTTTTCATTAACCTGTGTGTTGATGAAGCCGTGGACTACAAAAGAAACCCCACTGCCCCTTGTCATTGATTCCTTATTTATTTAGAATTTTGCACACCTGACCACCTCATTTAGATAAAATGCCTAATTTTCAGAAGGGTCCTGTGGGGCTGATATAGCACCAGAGTCACTACTTTACCATGATGCAGTTACGAAGAAAAAATCAAATATTGTTTAAAACATATTACAAAGACTGGAATTACACAACACAATATACAGGTGTAAAAAGGCTCTAGAAAGAGTGAGGGTATGGTGACCTAGGAAACAAAGAAGAGTCTATCTGTCACAGGGGCTTTTTAAGTAGTCAAACGTGACTTTTTTGAAGGATCATACATTTCTGGTTGCTTTTACTGTAGCTGGTACTGAATTTCAGATTCTTGGGTCTGCTATGATGAAAACATTTTCGCCAAAGAATCTGTGCACCCTCGGTATGTTCAAGAGCTCTCCAGTCTTGGAGCTCAGTCAATATGTCTGACGGGGGTTGCAAGGAAGTTTTCTTAGGTTAGAAGGAGGTTGTGCTTCAAAACGCAGCTGGGTTCAAAACACAATGGGACACCTCTAAGGGAGTTATTAGGAGGTAATACTTCATAGGGCTTCAGGGCAGACTCAGTGGACATATGGACGTTTTCTCTCCTTATTTGTCTATGTTTCTATGTTCCTGTGATTGGCCATGAATATCATTGTCATCCATTTGCACTCCCTTCTTTTCTCAGGGGAGACAAGTCCTGGGCAGTTGTGCATGAGGCAGTGGTGTGCACTTTTGTCACAACCTAATGCAAATCTGCACATGCTATTGTAGGCGATGGACATTTTACATAAGGCTGTGGGATAAGCAGATCTGTACATTTTAGTCCCATATTCCAGTGATGGCAAGAGTGATTTAGGAGCAGTTTTCTGATTATGAGGTTATTGCAGCTTAGTTATAATACAGAAGTCGTATCTTTTGGTCTGCATTTCTGACAGATCTAGTAATGTTCTCCACATATGTGCATCCCAGAGTGCATCTGGAACAAGCTGCCACTAGCTCAGTATGTCTTTCCTAGTAAAACTTTTGAAATAGATTGACAGACAGACAGGGAGACAGACAGACAGATAATAGGAAAGTTCTATGAAAAGCCAGAAACCCCAGTATTTAGAACACTGAACATTTTCAATGGTGGTCCTGCTGAGGGTATGACTTTTAGTGAGTTGGGAGGGACTGTTATTCCACTGATGTGGAGGTTATAGTCAGCACAACAGAGGATCACTACAAGAGACTCCAGCCTAAGCTTGTGGCCTTGTGATGCAAAGTGACAAGGCTAGAAGATGATCTAGAAGACCAAGAGGACCACAGTAGAAGAAACAGCCTCATCATTTTAGGCCTGTTGGAACACTCAGAGGGCTCCAATACCTTGCAGTTTGTTCAAAAACTATACCAAAAGGTCAGCCACCCTTTGGCACCATTTTTGTTCAAAAACTATGCTAAACATAGTTGAATTCTCACCACATGGCCCCAACTATGTGATTGAAAGGGTGACTGAGCCTTGCATTCCCTTCCCCCAGCTGGAGAGTGACCACAGCTGATAATATTTAGGCTGTTGAATTATATGGACAAAATCCACATCCAGTCCAAGATTCAAGGCACCAAGGAGATTTTATGTGAGGGACAGAAAACATTCATAATTCAGGATCTCAGTATGTAAGTGCACTAAAAGCAGGCAGCATATAGGGAGATCAAGTCAAAGCTGTATGCGTCCAATATCAAATTTAAAATGATGCACCCAGCCAGACTGGCACTACTCATGGATGTGGAGGAAAAACTAATCTTTAACAGCAGATTAGGTGAAAAAAGAGCTACCTGCATTGTATCTGAACCTTTCCCAGCTGCACATGCAGGTGTAAGCCCTGAGCTATGATACCCAGGGAAATATCATGCAAGCGTGTGGTCTGAGAAGCAAGGAGGGTGAAGAGTCAAGCTCAGAACAGAGGGGGTTACTACCAATTTGCTGTTTGCATAAATTTTACTGGCTCTATTGTCCTGGAGCCACGCTGATGTGGAGACAAAGGAGCTGAGTGGTGAGTTGTTTTTTTCCAGAGGACAGAGGTATCTATCACACATACTCTGATATTAACTGTATACACCAGGGAGAAGATATGTTTTATGGCTGTGCAGGGGATCTATAACTGGACCTGTGCCATGTAATAGCTGTAGAGACTATGGAGTAATGATTTTGCATTATGTAGCATAACAATCTGGCATAAACCAAGCCAAGTTGATTACTGACCCCATGACTGGTTTCATTCTCTGTGGCCTACCTCCTTCCAAGCCACCATGCTATCACCACCACTGCATTTGTGCAACACAGGACACAGAATCACCATGAGCATACAGGCAGGCAGAGACACCTTTCAATGTGGCAAACACAAGACCAGAGATCAATTGCCCCCCACGATCAACTTAGAAAAGAGACATTACACTAATTGACTGTTTGAGTTAATGTTTTATTAAGGATTACCATTGTTAAGGTATTGGGTCTTTTTACTGGTTTTCTGGGTTTAATCACAAAAAATTATAAGGTAAAAATGTCAGGTAAAGTGAAAGTATTCCTCATAGAGACTTGTTGACCCAATGGAGCCAAGGGGGGATGAGTTCCTCTGCATCTGGCTAAGGAGGTTGACCTCAACCCCATCTTGATGGGAGGCACTGGGGCATGCGACCTCCCTGAACCCAACCCTAGCATAGATAACTGCTTCATAAGTCACCTAGCAATAAGTGCTGGGCAGACAAACTAGTTTACTCCACCACTCTGCCAGCAGAAGGCAGAGCTTTCAGGGTTCTATCCCATGTTTGAGGGTTTCTTGGAATGTTTTACTCTATAGGTTCTTAGGTAGGAACTGCTTAGATGTCCGTTACTGGTCAATCACTGACCTACTGAAAAGGAGTTTGGTCAACAGACCAGGGACCGATGATAAAAGTGACATTTTATGTATAATGTGTTAATGTTTGTGTTGGAATATACAGAATGTTACATGTATGGGGAACACACTTCAGGCAGCAACACAGGAACCTCCTGGAAATAGCTCGATATGGGAGATACCAGACTAGGCCACATCTTTGGCACATGTGCTGATTATGGATAGTATATACAACTATATTTTGTGGAATATTAAAGGGGGTAGGCCCAAAAAAAAAAACTTTGCCAGCCAGCCCATTGGTGCAATGGTAGCGCTACCACTCATGACACTGGCAACCTGAGTCTGGGCACAAGCTTGTGTCATTGGGGGAGCCAGCTGGGTGGAGGAGGCTTGAGCATCCCTCTTCTTTCGGGTAAGGAAGGCAACCAGCTCCACTGCAATATTGCTACCTGAGTGACCACAGGTGGAGTTGCAGTCGGAGTGGCTCCTTGGTGGAAGGACATCGGCTGGTGCTGTGCCACACACGTGTGCATGCAGGCGTGCTTATGCACCCTTGCTGCCAATGTCCTAGGGGACAGATGAACATGAGAAAATACTCTGACTAGCAGGATGACACTGGTGACCCACAGGCTTTTCTCTTGGCTACCCAGACGTTTCTTCCAGATACCGGATCCATTCTGCAGATGAGCTTGGGGGTCCCTCTGCCACCCCCACCATAGGAGGTTACCTCTGTGGGAAACTCAGGAAGTAAGGATAAGTCCTGGGGATCAGCAGGGTGATGGGGATGAGCTGACTGAGCAGAAGGGGACCAACCAGAGATGCAGGGCATAAACAGCAGTAGCTACAAAAACAAATGTGTGTCTTAAGGCATTTAAAAAACAAAAGCTAATATAGCATGCCTACAAGAAATGGCAATAGGTAGGATAAGTTTATGGGGCAGGGACAGCATGAAAAAATTGGGAGTGACAATCTTAATTGAAAGAAATGTGCCTTTCCAATTGCTTAAAGAGATATGAGACATACAAGGGTGGTACATTTTTCAGCATGGCATGTTAGGGCAGGTTGATGTCCTCCACACAATTTTTCACTAAATTACCTACTAAACTGGCCAACTACATCCAGATACCCATGCTTATGGGAGGGGACTGGAACCTAGTCTATTAACCAACTTGGATAGATCAGCAGGGCCCGCAGAGGATTAACACAAGGGCAGAGAGCATTATGGGAAGTATAGATACACTTGGCCTCCTCAACCCAAGGCACATCTTACAACCCACAGAGAAGGCATTTTCGTTTTATTTCATGTAGCAAAATTCTGTCTCCATGCTATTTTTTCCTTACTGAGCCAAGACAGCATACCTGGGTTGCACACTTGTGAAACAGAGGCCCTTGTTTTGTTTGGCAATACACCAATCAGTCTTAAGCATAATTTCATCTGGGGTGCAGACTCACACAGAACCTGGAAGTTCAACAAATAGCTACTCAAGGAGAAATTAATTACTGAAAAAATTAAGAGTTAACTTCAGCACTTCATGCAAGAGAACTTGGGCATGGTAGATGGGTTGGACAAGTGGGCCATGCTGTGGATGTCCTGTACTTGGATTTCAGCAAGGCCTTTGATTCAGTACCACATGGGAGGCTCGGTGGGGGGAAGCTGGCCAGTGTGGAGGTAGGGTCAAAGATGGTTAATTGGAATTTGAACTGGCTAAAGGGTAGGCTGCAATGGGTGGTGGTGGGGGAAGGACTCTCATCCCCTAGGCCTGTCACAAGCAGAGTGCCACAGGGCTCTCTGCTGGGACCGGTGTTGTTTGGGCTATTCATATCGGATATCTCACATGGAGTTGGGAGCAGGATCAGTCTGTTCGTGGATGATACCAAGATGGGGGGGTAGTGGATGATATAGAGGGGTGGCAGAGGCTTCAAAGGAGCCTGTCCAAACTGGAGGAGTGGTTGGAGAAGTGACAGTTGGGCTTCAATGCCAATAAATGCAAAGTTTAGCACTTCAGAGCAAAGAACCCGAGGAGGGAGCGTTGGTTGGGTGGGGTTCAGCTAGGTATCTCCAAGGAAGAGAAGGACCTAGGGGTGATACTAATGGGGAGCATAAACAACTCTGCTCAGTGCAGGAGGGCAGTAGCTAAGGCCAACAGGATGCTGGGTTGCATCACAAGAGGATTCTCATCCAGACATAAGGATGTGATCCTGCCCCTGTACAGGTCCTTGGTCAGGCCACACTTGGAGTACTGCATGCAGCACTGGCATCTGTATCTTAAGAAGGATATCAGGCAGCTGGAGGGGGTGCCGGATAGGTTGACAAAGGTGATCCAGGGATTAGAAGACAAAACCTACGAGGAGAGGCTGAATGATTTGGGCTTGTACACCCTGGAGGAGAGGAGGAATGGGGGAATTTGATTGAGACTTTCAAGTGCTTGAAGAGGATCAACAGATCTGGCATAGGTAAGTTACTTCGACTGAGGAAGGGGAGGGCCACAAGAGGGCACAGACTAAGGTTGGAGGGCCAGTTTTAGGAGGGAGAATAGGAGGCATTACTTCACAGAGAGGGTGGTGTCAAAATGGAATTCTCTCCCAGATGGGGTGGTGGGTAGTTTCAAAAGGGCATGGGATAGGGTGAGAGTGAGGGTCTGGTTATTTCCAGTGGAGAATAAGGGATGGGGGGACAGGGCAGCTGCACCATAGGGGCAAGCTGCACACATGAGCAGACTTGATAGGTCATCAGGCCTGTTTCTGCTGTCAGATTCATATGCTCGTATGTGCGTATGGGGCAACACAGTGCTATATGAGGGCTGACATCATCAGACTAGTTTCCAAACTGAAAAAGGAGAGAGAAAAGAAATTAGCTGAGCTATTAGCAGAGGTTACAGTGATAGAAAAATCCTTAAAGTCCACAACCCTGGAAGCAACCTGCCAACCCTGAATAATCTAACAGCTCAGGTGTCCTGTGATAAGGGCATCTGCTATTCAGCGCTTACAAAAAGGGTGACTCAATAATGGCACCTGTTCACAGGGCTACTGGATGGGGGGGGGCAAATATGCCTATAGAAACATCCTGTCGCTATATGTACATGGGCACGCGGTGGGGAGCAAGCACGCCATGCAACAGACAGAAGGGTAGAGAGGTTTTGTGAGGTGTAGTGCAGCAAAGGGCTGCTGAGCTGACCATGTGGCATGGTGGGTTCATGGCAGGCTAGGGTTAGGAGGGTGCAGGATTCAATGCTGGGCGCGACAATATTTTTGCACCAGTCCGAGATTTTTTTTTTGTTTTCGCCCCCCCAACATGCACCCCCTGGGTTGAGAATCCTTTAGTGGGGGATGGGGCACAGCACCCCCACATAAACAAAAACCTGTTTTTGGTGCCCTTTGATGTGCATTTCAGGTGTACATCTACCAAAATCGATTTTCGCCGATGTACACTTGCCCTAACGGCAATCGCCTTTCCACGATCACCGTTATCACATAGAACCAAGAGCTCAGTATACAGATTTGATCAAAAAAAAAACTGAACAAGCCATTGTTATTGCTGAAGTTTGTTATGTAGATCAAGGGGAAAAAGTAAGGCATCTAATGGCTCTCAGGCTCAGACAGCAGGAAGCTACGAAGGTTATAAAAGGAATTAGGACAGAGGGGGACACTAACCTGACTAGAAACGCTGGAGGATTTGCAGAGGTTTTCAAACAATTCTACTAAAATCTGTATGCAGATAAACAGGGGAACATGGATCAAACAGTGGCTATACAAGGCTACCTGGCTAACCTGCAGCTTCCACCATTCTCAGAGGTGCAACAGGGCATACTTGAGGGCCATGTGGAGGAGAGGGAAGTGCAGGCAGCCATAAAGAGTCTGAGTCTCAACAAAGCTCCAGGCTCTGACAGATTCCCCTCCAACCTTTATAAACATTTCTGCTCAGAAATTGCGCCACTTTTAACTAAAATATTTTACTATTTGTTTGAGGACGACCTCATGGACACCTCCCTTACAGAGGCTAGAATAACTGTAATTCCCAAACTAGGAAAATATGAAACTAAGGCCAGCAGTTATAGACTAATCTCACTAATTAATTTGGTTTTAAAAATACTGACCAAAGTGTTGGTCACAAGATTGGGCAAAGGTTTGGGGGGACCTAATAGGTTCGGAACAAGTCTGATTTATAGCAGAGAGAGAGAGAGTGTCAAGTGATCACCTTAGGAAATTACATTACCTGATTCCTGTGTCCATGGATTCCGACTCTCATGCAGTGTTGGTCTCTCTGGACACAAAAAAGCTTTTTACAGGGTCTCTTGGAACTACCTGTTTGCAATTTTGCGAAATTACAACATACCACAGATCTTTGTAAGGTGGGTGCAAGTTCTATATAAGTTCATCTGCCCAAGTTTACTGCAATGGAATTCTTTCTGAAAAAAATACTGTTGACTAGGGGCCCAGAAAGGGCTGTGCTTTATCACCCTTGCTATTTAATTTGCAGTTGGAACTGCTGGAGCATCAAATAAAACTTAATGACAAAATAAAGGGCATCAAAGTGGAACAAGACGAATTCCAACTTTCTACATATGCAGATGATATCCTTTTACACATGGTGGAGCCCAGTACCTCTATCCCAGAAATATTAGAAGAAATTGAAACATTTAGTGTGATTTCAGCATACAAGATAAGTATAAGTAAAACTAGTTGAAGCCTTTGTACACCTTTGTATTACTGGAATTGCTTTGTGTGTTCTTTTATTGCATCTCACCTGTAATGTTCTCCTTTGTTTTACTCCACCACCAATTGTTATCTACCCTCCCTGCGATGAGGTGCCTTTGTAAATGAGTCTTTGATGCAAAGGTTGTAAATCCAAATTATGAAATAAATAAATAAAATAGTGTCCTATCAATCAGTCTGTGGGTCCATAAGCAGGACATTTTAGATCTGGGACTGCAGCAGGAACCTAAACACCCCTTTGTTTAGGTAGCTCTGGATTTCTGACCAAGTGTAAATATAGTGGGGATTTCTACACACTTTACTTCAAACTCCTAATGAGATGGACTATGTTAACACCTGCAGGCAATGGTACCTATCTGGTAATCAGTCAGCCCTGACCTATAACTAAAAGTGAGGTTCTGCCCATCCTGGCCCCAGTCAGTCTCTGCCATTCCATTTAGGACACACATCTGGATCCTTCAACCCCTCCTGGATTGCTAGAGGCATCCTTTACTTTGATACATTACTTCAGTACATATCTGTGGTGAACTGGGTCCTGAGTGAAATGTAATCTAGCCAGCATAGGACACATACACCACACCAGACAACCCAAAAGTCTTTACCAAATGCTCACTATACTCACGGTTTGGTATTCCCTTTGTTACAGGCATCTGACAATATTTGAAGAAACATTCCTATCTTGAAATCCATAGCTTTTACCAGAAACTTATTTAGTCTCTTTCTGTGGGCAGCTGTGACAGTCTTCAGTCCATCAGGGGGTTGTCCCTAAGAACCACTGATCTCTCAGTCTCTGTTCATGTTTCAAAAGAAATGAACCCACTGGGGTCCCGCTGACACAGGTTTCCACCACTTCTTTTAGGCACACTGTTGTTCCACACACTAGGGTGAGAAAAATGATGACCAGAGGTCCTTCACCCAGCCCAGGGGAGGCTGGCAGGCACCTCTTGCCCTCTTCTGGACAGAGAGCTCCTTCCTCTTCACTCTCCAAACTGGAACACACACACTGAACTCCCAAGATTCTAAACTGCATCCCCTGCAGCTGAGCTAAAAGGCTTATGCTGCTGCAACAGTTCTAGATGACATCACTCATTTTCCACCTAGTCTAACAAGGTAAACAATGATGTAATGTGGTAGAGACCTTCTAAAAATGCCCTACAAGCTGCCCAGAGACCTACCTGGTCTAATACTAATGGGATTCTAGTAACCCCAGTGGACTTGGTGGTTACACAATTTTTGAAGAATGCTACTAATATGCTTACAGTTACCCCCCCCCCCTTACCAACAGGGTCTGGACTTCTTCGACACACTCTGTGTATTTGTGAAAGAAGATTTACCATATCAGCAATGAGAATGTAGGCTGCTTTTGCTTTAAGCAGAAATGTATAGTGCCAAAGGTCCTTTCTCATCTTTACAGATTGTATGAGAAGCCCTTTGGCACCATGCATTCCTGCTTAAAGCAGAAGCAGCCTGCATTTTCATGGTGATTTGCATATATATATATATATATATATATCCCATGAGAATTGCATTATGGGGGTATGTGTGATTTTGTAGTTCTTGGAAACCTGGCTTTGTTGCCAGTGCCCTTTTTTGGCAACCCTTGCCTCAGTGCTTTTGTGCTGAGGTTGTCTTTTTAGCTTGCTTTCTTATTTTGGGCCCACCATGACCTAACCTATAAGACCACATTAGAGCTAGCTTGTTTTCCCTGGCCCTGGAGTAAGGTACAGATAAGGCACATTGATGAGTTTTTGTGGGATGAAATCTGTGTCTTCTGTTCTCACCTTTGCACATTGAATGAGAGGTCTTTTGGCATAATGCATTCCTGCTCGAAGCAGAACCAGCCTAAACTTGTGTGGTGATTTGCATATATATTTATATATCCCATGATACTTTGCATTACCGGGTATGTGTGATTTTGTATTTCTTGGAAACCTGGCTTTGTTGGCAAAGCCCTTTTTTTTGGGTAACCCTTGCCTCAGTGCATTTGTGCGGAGGTTCTTTGTCTGTTATGTCCTATATATGTCTTGTCTTGTACTGGTTTATAACTATGATAAAGTACACTAAATTCAAAAAAGACAACTGGATTGTCTTGCCCATAAAAAACACAGGGAAACATTTTGTAAAGCAAAACATTATGCAACTTCCAATTATTTATTGGCAGGCACTGTTTCTGAGAGTTGACTAATGAACTGTTTAGAGAGACAGAGTTGTTTACATCCTGAATGCCTGTGCTCTATCAGCATGACAACCCCTGTAAAATATGTGGAGTTTCAACAGTTCTTCTCAAAAAAGATTGTGTCAGTCCAGGCTGGCATCACTTGGATACCTGATATGGTTTCAGGAAGTACGATGGGTGTGATTTTCAAAAGGGGCTGGACAGGGACGCAGATGCATGCTGCATCAGAGTCTTCGGCCATTTTCTTGTGTCCGGTCAGCCCTGCTGCTATTTTCAGAAGTTGTGTTAATTTACAACAAAAAGTCACAATTTGCAGCATAAATTGAATGCAATTGCATCCTAATTGGACACAAGTGCAATTGCATCTGTTTTTGGATGCACACAGTGGATGCTGTTCGGTTATCTAATAGATTTAACAGGTTTGAATGCATTTCTGCTTTGAAAATAGCAGCAGACATACTTGGCTGGATCTCTTTGAAAATCCTTTAGATGTCTTGCTACCAAAAACCCTCCACTTGTCTATCAGTTCACTCTGGTTTCTTAGGTTTGTCTCTGTGATGTGACATACACTGCCTGCATTCATTTATGTACTGTCTATTTAAAAATATTTTTTTTCTAGATGCACCCTAGGGTAAGGGGATAGGGGAGGTATACAAAAAATCAAAAGAACAGCGCTCACAATATAATATATCAGCCAGGCTAAATTACAATATTGGAAAAACATAATAATGATAAAAAAAAATGCTGATGTTTAAAAGGCATCAAGAGGGACAACACTAAGTACTGCAGCGACCAAGAACAGCAATAACGTGTAGTAAAAGCAGACAAGCTAATAAACTATAATACAATTACTACTAGGTGCAACTGCATCTTGGGCTAGGCAGGTCACACAGCAGTTTTTAAGTACATCTACAATCAGCAGTGGATCTAGAGGGTTTTAAAGGGTGAAGGTGTACCCCCCATTGTAACTTACTTGCTTTCTACTGCTGCACTTCACTTTGCTGGAGAAATCTAATATATTGATTGTAAGAAAATATACAATCAAAATAATAGATTACATTTATATTTTCAGTCAAACATTTAATGGGAAAGATAATATAAAGGATTAAAAAAGTCAAAAAGTTTCATATTAAGTACGCACACCACCACAGGACCCCCATAGTAAAATCCTACATCTGCCACTATCTACAATGGAGCTGCATCTACATTACAGCTTGTATTAAACTGTTATACCAATGAGTTGGTTTTGCATTGTTTTCTTTTGTTTTTAATCTGGCAATTCATTAGCAGCTTACACTATGTTATTTTTCATCACTTGACCAGCTGAGGAGCAACCTTTATGATTCGTTTTCACAACTAAAATGGAATGTGTCTGTAATTCTGGCACAACACAATGCAAAAGTGAACAGCAGCCCTTAGGCAACAGTTTTTGCAGAGCTTTCTGCTGGATTTAGCAACACTTATGCAGCTCACCGAGAAATGCAAATGCAAATAAATGTGACTCCTGATTTGTGGCAATAGGCAGCACCAAGATGGGGGAGGAGTTTTGAGCAGATGGCATAAATGTTACGTGAGAAATCCAGGTGTGCATCAAGCCATACGCCTACACGTTGAACTGGTTAACCTGCCAGGTGGGGTACCATTAAATGCAATGATGGCAGAAACAGCAGCAGCAATGGCAATTGTTTGCTTAGTCCTAAAAGCCATAGCAATGACTTTGCTGATGGTGAGTATAAGGCAGTTGGTGCAGAACCAATGCCGGACAGCATCAAAGCCATTTTGAAGACGTCCAAACAAAGTCAATACATGACCTTGTCCTCGGCAGTACACCTGCTGAATTCATTTCTCATGCATTTATTTTATTTAGTTACAAATGTCATCCAGGAAAAGCACTGTAAGGCGAAGCTCATTTGTAGACCGGACCAGGGGTAGGGGATTAGCTGGAAGCAAAGAAATATAAATTTACAGATGAGAAAGACCTATGACCAAGGCCCCTGGAATTCTGCAATTCTGTGGTTGCGGAATTTTCCGCAGAATTTGCATCATGCCGCAGAATATATATAGTGCTGCAGAATTCATTGTTTTTGGTGAATTTTCATTCAAATATACTCTTTTTCCATAGTGTCAGGCTTTCTTTCCCATTTCATTATCCTGAAGCCCCTCATCTATGCTAAGCATATGATGCCATTGATGACATGACATAATATTTAGCCAATGGCAGGACTGTGTTCTGCCAGAGAAATGAATAAATCATGCCGCAGAAATCAGAAAATGCTGCCGCAGGACACTAGGGACCTTGCCTATGACGCATCCAGTCTGCCCAGCCCTACTCATAGTACTGTATGATGTGAATGCCCTTGTAGTCACACACTCCCACTCCCCCATGTCATTCTCCCCTGCACTCCTCTCAGCCATATATGCCTGCCCCACTTTTGCTCGAATACCTCCACTAGTTGGTGCAGCCCACCCCCTCCTGCAGTCTGTTCCACTTATCCATCACCCTCTCCATAAAGAAAAACTTTCTGATGTCCTTACTGAATCTCCTCACAAGTTTCTTTGAGTTCCGTATTGTGATTTCTTGTGCTAGTGTTTTCACTCACTGTAAACAGTTCCTCAGTGTCTAGCTGGTTTATCCTGTGAAAAGACTTGAAAGTTTCAATACTGTCCCCCTCCCCTGATCTCCCATCCACATCCTGGTCTCTAGTTTATATATGTTTAGGTCCTTAGCATCTCTATGTAGGACTTTTCTTGCTGCCGTGCTCTGCACTGCCTCAACTCAATCCTTGTCATTTTTCAAGTGTTGACTTCAAAACAGCATGCAGTACTCAAAATGTGGCAGCAAAAGGGATTTGTAAATGGTCAGTATCTTTGACTTCTTTCTGCTTCTACTCCCCCTGCTCATGCACCCAAGCACCCTTTTTGCCCTCCCCACTTTTCTGCTGCACTGCACTGACTGCTTTAAAGATCATGTGCAACGGTTTTTACATATTTTTAATAAAAGCTTAAAAAGTTGCAGTTCAAGTCCTTGTGTTTTGTGGTTTTCTTTAAATCAGCATTTGTTAACTTGCTCTATAGCGGCTAAAAACAGTGGCATTTGTTAACTTGCTCTATAGCGGCTAAAAACAGTGGAGTTATTTCTGTCCTCTCAGTCAAACTTAGAGTGTCATGACATCATTTTGGAGTAGCTTGCTGTTCCAGATTGCCAGTTAGAGCAGCACTCTGTAGAGTTTATGGTTTGCTGAGCCCTTTCAGGTTTCTTACAAACCCAGTCTCTGGTTTGTGTTTAGATAGATCAGCTTAAAATATATAATTCTCTTCCTTTAAAAAGCTGAGTATTTTAGTTTCAATGCTGAACTTGAAGTAGTGGAAAACTTTTTTCTGTGAGAAATCAGCTTGTCTGTATCACAGCTCTGTTCTCTCTAATCAAACCTCATTTTTTTCTAACTATATAACACAGGGCTGTTTAATGAGTATAAAATAAATCTAAATGTTGTGCATTCACAGAAAGTTTGTTTTTAATGCAGTCTTCATAAATATAGTCATGTGAAAACATGTTTTTTCATGTCAGATTAACAAACAGGTCCTTGTCACATTCTGCTGCAGTATTTCAAGCACATGTACTGTCAGAATTTACAAATTTCAGTTATTTGGTGGTTTCTATGTGAAAATACATCATGTATGTGTATAACTAAAAACACTATGAGGCATCCTGATGCACCATATCTCTGCCCCACAGATGAGGCAGCTGAAGTCTACTGCCACCAGTCCCCTGCCCCACAAGTCCCTTGCCTTCTGCTCCACATTCAAAGTTGCTGCACCCTGTTGCCCACTGTCTTCACCCACACAGTCAGGGATTGTGCACTCTGCTGCCTCCATCCCTTGCCTAAAGAATCAGGACTACTGCACCCTGCCGTCCCCTGCCCAAACAATCAGGGTTGCTGCACCCTGCTGCCCTATCTCCCCCGCCCTCACAGTTAGGGATGCTGCACCTGTTGCCCCAGTCCTGTCTCCACAGTCAGGGCTGCTGTGCTGTGTTAAACCCTAGAGTGCCAGATTCCCTGCCTCCACAGCTGGGGCTGCTGCACCATGCTGTCCTAGCACCAGAGGTGGGGCTTTTGCTGCACCCTGCTATCCACTTCCATTGCCCCAAATGGTCAGGGCTGCTGTACCACATGTGTCCCATCTCACAGTCAGGGCTGCTGCACCACATGTACCCCATTAAACAGTCAGGGCTGCTGCACCACATGTACCCCATCTCACAGTCAGGGCTGCTGCACCACATGTACCCCATCTCACAGTCAGGGCTGCTGCACCACATGTACCCCATCTCACAGTCGGGGCTGCTGCACCACATGTACCCCATCTCACAGTCAGGGCTGCTGTACCACATGTGTCCCATCTCACAGTCAGGGCTGCTGTACCCTGATGCTCCATGTGTCCTGCCCCACAGTTGAGGCTTCTGCACCACGCTGTCTTCTATCCCCCGTCACCACTGACAGGGCTGCTGCACCCTGCTCCTTTCTACACAGTTGGGGTTGCTGTGGCCTGCTGTGCCCTAGAGCCCCATGCCTCTGCAGTTAGGGTTCCTGTACCATGCTGCCACTTACCACAAGATTCAGGGCATTTGCTGCACCCTGTTGCATGCCTCCACAGTTGAGGCAGTTGCATCCTGCTGTCTCCCTGCCACCAAAGTCAGATCCTTTGCTACCCCCTGCTGAGACAGGAACAGGGGGCAACATGTGCAATGTCCCTGACTGTGAGGGTGAGAGAGGGTAGCAGGGTGCAGTAACCCCAGCTGTTCAGGAAGGGTGCAACACAAGAGTAAGGGCATTTGCTGCACCCTGTCCCCTGCCTGTGGAGGAATGGGGCTCTGTGGTGCAACAGGGCACAATGGTGGCAGTGGACAAAGGACAACATGGTGCAGAAGCTCTGACTATGGGGCAGGACACAGATGGGCATCAGGGTACAGCAGCCCTGACAATAACACAGGGTACACGTTGTGCAGCAGCCCAGACCATTTGGGGCAATGAAAGTGCGTATCAGGGTTCAGCAGCCCCAACTGTGGATGCAGGCAGCATGAGACTCTAGGGTGTAGCACAGCACAGCAGCCCTGACTGTGGAGATAGGAACAGGGGGCAACAGGGTGTCATGGCCCTGACTGTGGGTGTGGGGACAGAGGGCAGCAGGGTGCAACAGCCCTGAATGTTCAGGCAGGAGATAGGGGTGGCAACAGGATACAGCAGCCCAAACTGTGGGACAGGGTGCAGCAGTCATGCCTGTTTGGGATAACGGATGTGGGGAGTAGGGTGTAGCAAAAGATTTGACTCTGGTGGCAGGGAGACAGTAGGGTGTAACTGCCTCAGTTGTGGAGACATGAAACAGGGTGCAGCAAATGCCCTGAATCTTGTGGCAAGTGGCAGCATGGTGCAGCAGCCCTAACTGCAGAGGCATGGAGCTCTAGAGCACAGCAGGCCATAGTAACCCCAACTGTGTAGAAAGGAGCAGGGTGGATCAGCCCTGTCTCTGGTGGCAGAGGATAGAGAACAGCATGGTGCAGAAGTCTCGACAGTGGTGCAGAACACAGGGGGCATCAGGGTACAGCAGCCCTGACTGTGAGATGAGGTACACGTGGTGCAGCAGCCCTGACTATTTCAGGCAATGGAAGTGAATAGCAGGGTGTAGCAAAAGCTCCACCTCTGGTGCTAGGGCAGCATGGGACAGCAGCCCCAGCTGTGGAGGCAGGGAACCTAGCACTCTAGGGCTTAGCACAGCACTGCTGCCCTGACTGTGGAGACAGGAACAAGGGGCAACAGGTTCGGCTTCCCTAACTGTGAGGGTGGGGGAAAGAGAGCAGCAGGATGCAGCAACCCCAATTGTTTGGGCAGGGGGAGGCAGGGTACATCAGCCCTGATTCTTTAGGCAGGGGATGGAGGCAGTAGGTTGCACAGTCTTTGACTGTGTGAGAGAAGATGGTGGGAAGCAGGATGCAGCAGCCTCAAATGTGGAGCAGATGGAAGGGGGCTTGTGGGGCAGGGACAGGTGGCAGTAGGCTGCAGCTGCCTCAGCTGTGAGGCAGAGACACAGTGCATCAGGATGCCACATAGTGTTTCTAGCTATACCTAACATAATGTATTTTCACACAAAAACCACCAAAGAACTGAAATTTGTGAGTTCTGACAGGTGTCTGTCACACTCTGCTACAGTATTTCAAGCACATGTACTGTTTGTCAATCTGACATGAAAAAAAATGTTCTTACAAGAAATCTATTTAAGGAGGCCACATCAAAGACAAACTGTTTCTGTGAATGAACAAAATTTAGATTTGTTTTATATGCATTTAATAGCGCTGTGTTATATAGTTAGAAAAACAATTGGAGTTTTGATCAGAAATAACTGAGAGCTGTGATACAGACAAGCTAATTTCTCACAGAGAAAGATTTCCACTACTTCAATTCAGCATTGAAATTAAAATGATCAGCTTTTTTATGAGAAGATAATGTTATATTTTAAGCTGATCTATCTAAACACAAGCCAGGGACTGTGTTTGTAAGAAGCTTGGAGAGCTCAGTAAACCATTAACTCTACAAACTACTACTCTGATTGGGAATCTGAAACAGCAAGCTACTCCAAAATGGTGTCTTTGCACTCTAAGTTTGACTGAAAAGACAGAAATAACTCCACCGTTTTCAGCCACTACAGAGCAAGTTAACAAATGATGATTTAAAGAAAACCACAAAACCAAACAGAATGAAATTCTCAGGAAACTCTAATCATGACATAGGGACTTGAATTTCAGTTTTTCAAGCTTTTATAAAAAATATGTAAAAACCGTTGCACGTGATCGTTTTCAGCTATTAAGATCCCTAAATCCCTCTCCTCTGTCCTCTTCCACTCTTTTACTGTGTTGTAACTTCCCAAGTTATGCCTAAAAATACAGTTCCCTGTCTAGTACACTTACCCAATCACCAAAAACTAAAATAAGTAAGATTATCCTGATTTGCAGAATTCTTGTTTCTTTTATGTTGCCTTATTTAAAAATAGCACACAAAATGTACACATAGCTGTGAAACACAGAAAAAGAAACTATTTACAAATATTGTTATAACAGAACTGCTACACATGTTTGGCTCAATTGTCAAAGGTTGACACAGACCTTTCACAAGCTCTGTGTCAAACCCTATGCTGCGCTGAACACATCAATGCACCTTGCACCCCATTCTCGAAGGTCTTGTGCATTTGCGACATTGTACCCTTTTTATGGCAACTTGTGCCATATATTTGGCACAAACCCCATAAAAAGATCCCAAGAATGGCACAAAGTTAGGCCAGCAAAAGCTGGTTTAACTCGCTGTATGTGGCGCAAGGGATCAAGAATCCTAATCGCTGGCCACGGCATGCCGCAAGACCCATGCGCCGTGTGTTCGGTGCACCCAGGGCTTGTGGCATTCTGACTGTTTTGAGAATTGAGCCCATTATCTTTTCACAAGTCCCACGAATAATTACTATCAGTCAGAATGACAACTGTATACATTTTCAAGATATGATAGCATATATACCAACAACTAAAAAAAAAAACCTGAAATAGCAGGGTAATAAGATAACAAAGTATTAATAATAAATTGTCAGAGGGAGGTGTGTAGAATTCTAAATCAATCACTCAAGTAAGTAAATAAATTAAAGATGACAACCATCTTAGATTCTCAGCCACAGTGGTCACATCTTGTACAACAGTCCATAGTTTTTGTGTTTACTGGCGCGCACGCGCAAGAAACGCATTGTGTCAGCTTCCTTCAGTAGCAGGTTGTGGAGGTGCAGTAGTGTTGTGGCGAATGGCAGCAGTCCATTTTGGGCTGGTCTCTGGCACACCAATAGAGGAGCATGCTGTCGATGACAGCAGTTAATGAGTGTGCCACTATGCTCAAAGAAATTGACCACTGCAATCAGAGAGCGCCTTGTCACTGAACAATCAGCTGTGTTTGCAGAGCAGTCCCTGACTGCAGCAGCCAATTACAGCTGCATTGTCAGGTATCCCCTTTCAATAAACATGGTGATGGCTTCTCTGTCGGCCTCTCACAGTCCCCACAGAGCCAACGGACAGCTGCTGCCCACCTCTCACAGTACCTGTTAAAGCCGACAGGGTGCCCAATCCTCCTGTCAGCATGCCCCCTTCCCTGTTCGTTTGTCGATGGGGTAGCCCAATCCCCATTGGCATGATGCCCCCCCAATTTGTTGTGTGCTGAAGGGGTGCCCAATCCCCATCGGCTCCACTGCCCCCCAACAACATCTAGGTGGCATGCTGGGAGCCCACTTAGCATGCCAAAGTCCTCAAGAGTGTCTTTTTTAATTCCTGTAAAAAGAAACGTCCTCATTGAGTCTCTCTGCCCTCCCCCAACCCGCAGCCATCCTCTGCGCACCCCACTTCCTACACACCCCACCCCATACTTACCTCCGGAGCCCGGTGCAATGATCTTTAGTGGACCGGGAACACGTCTGCACTCTTCAAAGCTGACTGTGAACTGAAGAAATGCTGGTAAGCTGTATAATGGCATAAATGTTTTTTTTCAACTTATGTGGATATCTCGGCCATTGCTTCCAATTTTTTCACCTTATTTTCAACATGGGGTTCTTGGGACCCCTACTCATGAATTCAGTCACTGTTATGGCATTATTCAGTCCTGAAAGGTGATTTCATGGTCACTGCATGGAATCAGCTTTTGGGACTGATTAACCAAATGACAATGTTGCTGTTCATGAGGTGGGCTCTCAAAAAGCCTATGTTGCAAATTTGGTGAAAGAATTCCAAAAAATGACTGTGTTATGAGCGTGCATTGCACAGTTTCCATGTACACTCGTAAGTTCACAAATTTGTAATATGTTCACTCCAGATATTCAACATTGGCATTGTTTTCACACCTCCTTATGAACAGTACAGCTGTCATTTTTCACATCCTGGCTGAAATGTGTTTTCGCACTTCTGGCTCAGAATAGCGCAGTCGCTGTGGGAAATCAGTGTTCAGGACAGATTAAGAAAATCACAGTGATACTGTTCATGAGCAGAGGTCCTAAAATGCCTATGTTGAAAATTTGGTGACAAAAGTCCATAAAATGACTGAGTAACGAGCGTGCATTGCGTAGTTTCCACACACCCTCATAACTCATGAATTTGTAATATTTTCACTACAGATTTTCAACATTGGCATTTTTCCACACCTCCTTATGAACAGTACAACTGTCATTTTTCATGTCCTAGCTGAAATGTGTATTCGCACTTCCAGCGCAGAATTGCGCAGTCACTGTGGGAAATCAGTGTTCAGGACAGATTAAGGAAATCACAGTGACACTGTTCATAGGCAGAGGTCCTAAAATTCCTATGTTGAAAATTTGGTGACAAAAGTCCTTAAAATGACTATGTTACAAGCGTGCATTGCGCAGTTTCCACGCACACTCATAACTTTAAAAATTTGTAATATTTCCACTCAAAATTTTCAACATTGCCCATTTTGCACACCTTCTTATGAATGGTATAGCTGTCATTTTTCTTATCTTGCCTGAAATATGTGTTTGTACATCTGGTGCACAATGGCGCGGTCGCTGTGGGAAATCAATGTTCAGGACAGATTAAGAAAATCGTCTGATAGTATTCATGAGCAGAGGTCACAAAATGCCTATGTTTAAAATTGGGTGAAATAATTCCACTAAATGACTGTGTTACAAGCATGCATTGCACAGTTTCCACATACACTTGGAAGTTCAAGCATTTTTAATATTTTCACTCCAGATTTTCAACATTGCCATTGGCCAATTTACAATTCCTTCCCTCCCGAAGGGGGCTACAAATGTAATCCCATTTTTTTCACAAAAAGATGCACGCTTGTTTAACGTAAACAGCTATGGGTTTCAAACCCCCAGCTTTTTACATTACTTGAACACCATTGTAAATTATCTATTCTGCTCAGTGGGTTTATCCTGCATTAAATGAAATGAACATTATTCTGATTGCAATATGTATATAAATAACACGGACTTAATACATTTCCACATGCAACCTGGTTGCTCCAGTAACATTTAAAAAACTCTGTTTGGCAGAAAAGTGGTTGTCTGAAGATTCTACAGACATTATCAGAATGTATACCTGTTACAGATTCTGTTGATATTCCTAGTAATTATTATCTGGTATTTCTACCCAAAAACTGTTTGAAAACGACATGGAAAAAACAAATTGCATATAAAAATGTGAATTCATCTGAAAATATGGGGCATCCTTTGAAACCAATTTCATTGGTGTTTGTTTCTTACAACCTTAGTGTTTGTAAAATTCCAGAATACCAATAAATTCTCAAGGTATCAAGATACTGAGTATATTAGTATATCAGTAAACCCTGCCCATGTGCAGAATAGATTCAACCACTTGTTTCCATGCATTTCTATTTTTACCCTATGTGCTGGGCAGAGGTATGCACATTTGATGCATGAACCTGGTCCTGTGATGGTATAAAGTTTGGCTCCCCCACCAATTGCACCAGATCCTGTGCATTTGTGTAACCGGATGAAGGTGGGGGCAGGATGGAAGCATGGCCATGTTAAGAACCCATGCAATGCCAATTCATTAAGCAGGATACATGCTGACTCTGGCATGTACCAGGTGCTGCACTACATTGGGCAAAACCAAACCTGTGCGGCCCCTAGCACAGTATCTTCTGGGACCTCTGCAGCCATGATCTGTTATTACCACCCCTTTCTGAGCATGGAGAGTCAGAAGCCCCTGGCCAGTGTGTTTTCATTTTCATTTCAATTTTTTTTTTAAACAAATGATGTGATGAGGACATACAGCAGTCTTTGCTGTAAACTGCAATATACCATTATTCTTTGCTTACGCACAACAGGCAATCCACTTTGGAATGAAACTGGGGTTCTGATTGGAAGCCAGGTGTTCCAGGTAATTCTTCCCAGCTACATGCTGCCACCCTTCCAAGCATTCCTCCTCAATTTTTCTCTCTTCTACCTATACACTAGGAGAGCCACCCAAAACACCTTTGGGGATGGTGGGATACTGTCCTGTAACCCTCAGTGTCCTGTGCTGATCCTGGTGCACCAAAGGAGATGCTCAGATGGGTGGCAGTAGGATCATTGCCTCTGCAGTGCTCCTGAGACTCGTCTAGCCTTGGGGAGAAAGTTACTATTATGACACAAACCAGGGTCTGCCTATACAGTAGTTTGGTACCCCAGTGCAGTATTGCCAGCAGGGTATACTATGAAGATTTTATATTGTTTCATTCCTATTAATTATTCTGTACTTCACCTGAAAACCAAAGGAATATAGTCCTACTAGATACCAATTGCATTTTACCAGTTTAACAGAAATCGTTATAGTAGAGATTTTGCGCTACATCATACAATGCTGAATGTCAGCTTTAATCTATTTCTGATTAAAGAACACCACTGTATCATCAGATGTTTGTAGCAATAGGATTCCTAATGATGCCACTAGATGGTACCATAAAAAAACAGCTTTAGGATGTTGTCAGTACTGACGGCACCAATGCTAATATGCTAATATAATGTCATCAAAGCCATATTGTTATAACAATATCTTATGCCTTCTTTGATGCTGACATAAAACTGGTTGAGGCAGTTTCAAACAACAACATCATATGACCATTCAATTTGGAATTTTGAAATGAAGAAACAGAAACTGCACACATGTAAAGGTAAGACTAACATATTAATGCCATTTGATTAAAGGGGCAGTTAAGAGATTTATTTGCACTGTGTGTATCACATTTCTTGATTCTATCCAATTAAATCTCCGTAGCTTGACCTAGAAATGAAGCTGATCGAGGTGTAGAAAAATTATTTTAAATCTGCTAAATACAGGCAGGCATTAATTATCAGTTGTTTAATGTGTGCATACAAATGAAAACCCTAGACAGGAGTTTATTGAGATTCTTTTAGTGACAGTATTCTCAAGTGAAATACATCAGATGGAATTAGAGGGGGAGATAGAAGGTAAGAGGGAGAAAGAGAATTTGGTTTTATTTAGCACCTTTATAACACCCTGCATCCCAAAGCGCTTTGCAAACCATGAATGGCATCATCAGCCATTGGGCAAGAACAGGAAGGTTTATCTGAGACAGAGGGAGGCAAAGAGAGAATGAAAAGGGAGCGAAACCCAGAGGCTGGGATTTTCAAAGCTTTTGACGGAGCACTTGTGTCCGTATTTCTGCTGCAAGCTGCCTCCGGGTAAATGTGTCCAGATGGTTGCTTCCTATCTTCAAACATCCTGACACATTTATAGCACTTCACCCAGTTTACAGGGAAACAATGATGCATATACCTAAATTAGGGCATGTGTTATTTTCTGAGCACACGTTGCAGCAATCACATCCTGAAGTTAAATCACCTTTCAGGGGGTCTAACCATCTGGGTGGATTTCATGCTCCTGTATCCAAATAACAGACACATCTCTTTGAAAATCTGTCCCCCCCCCAGAGTGTGAAGTAGCTTGTTCAAGGTCACCAACATCATTTTCACAAGGCAAGAGGCTTAATTTGTAGAGTATAATAATACATTTCAGTGAAACAACCTCATGAAGTAGTACTAGCTAATTCAGCTTAGATTCTCGATTGGCCTCCAGTGTGAAACCAGTCATGTAGCAAATGTGACCTCAATGTGCAATTACTGTGCTGTACTCTGGAACAAAAGAAATACACATGTGAAAACAGTAATAGTAAGTAAATGGTCCAGCCCATTGGGTCAGCAGCAGGGTTAAAACTCACAATGTCGCTGACCAGGGTTCAGGAACACATCCTGGTCACCAGGGGACAGCCAGGAGAAGAGTGACTGAACATCCCAGAGGATGCCCTCCCTCTCCAGGGAGGGAGGCTGTGTGACAGCATCACTACAGAGCTATCTAGGTGACCATAGGTGTCATTACTGGCTGGCATACCTTTGGGGTGGGGGATGCTGGCTGATGCAATGTAGTCACACACACTGTGTGCCTGTGTGTGCTTGGTGTCATAAAGGCCAACATACTAGCAGGAGAGGAAGAAAAACAGTGAAAATAGTACCAACGCCTGTAGACAAGTAAGGGTAAGGGGGAGATACCCCAGTAGATATGGACCCCATGCCTCTACTGCTCAATACCTGATGAAGGAAACTGACAGGGGTTTAACCCCCTTACCCTAACCTCACCTGGGGGGCAATCCAGGGTACAGTGGAGGCAGGTGAATGGTAGGGAGAGGAATGGGGGTCATGGTGTGCCTTGAGGCACCTGAGGGAGAGAGACACCAGGGATGTAAGACAAGAGGACAAAACATCTGGTTACAAATAGTGAATGGCTCTTATGGGATTTGAACCTGGGTTTCCTGGCTCCCAACCTTGTGAGATACCCAGTAAATCAATCTGCCTCCCTTAAACAACTGTTACCAATACAGATATAGCTTGATGGAGTTAAACATCCAAGCTTTCCAACATTTAATTGTTATAGAAAACAGTTTTATCCCTTATGCCAAGATCTTCTTATAGGTTGCGGTGATATACAAAATTGACATTTGGCATAATTGAATAAATGATTGTTGCAGTCCTGTACCATATGTATTTTTGGATAATATGTTTTATACTAGCCTACCTATTGCAACACGGAAATTGGCCTGTTCTTGAGAGCACTTGTTTAGATGAGACATACAGTTATTAATACAGTACACATGCTCTAAAGCAGGACATTACATTACTCTTACTTTAAAAAGGTCATCTCACTGCCTTCCTGTTTACACCTACCAACTGTAACTGAAAACAAAACCTTTGTGGCAGGTTGGGGAGACAGCAGGCGCAACAGATTCCTTTATCAATAGGGGTGAGGTTTTAATCTCCAAACAGCCAAGAACTGCATCGTTTTCATTTGTGCAGGATCAGTGCTTCTTTACGAAACTCTTGTTTAAATGTATTGCAGAAAGACAGATAATAAGTATATGTATGGTGCAGAAACGCATCAGTATCATCCACACTGCAAAAGCATTCTCTTCACTCCTCTGCTTCCCACAGGGGAAGTATGTGTAGGTGTGGAGCTGCAGACAGGGAAATTAAAAAATGCAAATTAAAAAAATGCAAATTCAGAAGAGAAGCATTGCTAGCCAAAGTCCTCTAGGGGTTTTCTTAAATAGCTGCAAATTACAGGAATGTTAGATCATCACAGTGTCTTTCAGCTCTTAAGAAAGTTACAGTATGGTATGGGTCATCTTGTAAGATTATTTTTATTATGCAGTGTTATAAGGCTGCTATATGAAAAAAATGCTACACACTGATTATGCACACTGATTGCTAAAATAATCCAAACTATGATAACACATGACATAATGCAAAAGACTATTAGGTAGCAAACTAGAGCTCCCAATTGCTACATGACTAATTATTGTGAATGGTTTATGGTATTGTGCCACATCTGTGGATGTTCAAAAGCATAACACCTGCAGGAGCAACTCAAAAATGATTGCTTACCCCATTTTAAATATTAAATGGTGTTGTTTTAGCTCCTTGGGAATATGCACAGTGAAATGTATAGATGCCTCAGATGATTCAAAGCTCAAGTGTAGGATACACTTAATTTTAAAGAGTAGCGGTTACCATTGGGGCTGGCAACTCCTAACAAGGAGCTGCCTGCCAGAAGAGCAAACAGAAATTTGTTCTTATGGCATGACTGTTAATTTGTGTAGCTTATATCTTTTATTACCTAACTTCCTACTCCCCATCGAGCTGGCAAGTTACACCACAGCCCCGGCCCATAGATCTGTGTTTTGATGATGTGAAGTAGGGAACGGGGCTGCAGCACTGATAACAGAGCACCAGCAAGATTGGGAGGGAGCACCTGCCTTTACATATGATGTCTTATTTATGTTAAGGGCAGTAGTACTCCATGTATTTACCCCCATAACATGCTCAATTTCCTGCCAAGTCATATAAATGTATATAGAGGCAGGTGCTGCGCACAGTCTTGCTAATGCTCTACTATTAGCACTGCAGCCCCATTCCCTACTTCTTAGCATCAAAAAATGGATTTTAAGGGCAGAGATGCAGCAGTCTTTGATAGGCTTGGCAGTAAATAGGAAGTTAGATCAAAAAAGAAGAAAGTTGGATAACTTAATAGTCATTTCATTTTAAAAATCACATTATAATTCTATGTGCTCCTAGGGCAGGCAGCTCCTTATTAGGAGTTGCCTGCCACAAGGCAATATTTGTGCCAGCTGCTTCTCAGCGAAATACAACATTTGACATACTCCCCTATTGCAAAACATTATGGGTAGCATATGCAAATCACCAAGAAGGAATTTCATTTTATTATGTGCAGTATAACAGGTCACAAAATGCATTGTAAAATACAGAGAGGAAGGAAATTAAAAGTCCTGAAAGCCATTATCAAGGACAGAATAATGGAGCATTTGGTTTAAAGCCAAGGTTCCTTCATCCTCTCTCTCAATATGGATTTATGAGGGGCAGATTGTGCTAAACCTATGTGATCACCTTCTCTGAGGTGGTGACCAGGAACATGGTCAAGAGCAGAAACATAGATATAGTCTATCTGTACTTCAGCAAGGCTTTTGACACTGTGGCACTTGACAAGCCTCTGGTCAAAGAATACCAGTGTGGTATACATGAGGCATACACAAAAAGAAAGGCCAGCTGGCTTCTGGTGAGGAAGTAGAGGGTGGAGGTGGATGGATTCTATTTTGAGTGGAGAGGAATGCACAGGTGCATTCTTCCGGGATAAGTGCCAGAGTTACTTCTGTTCAACATTTTCATCAATGATCTGTAGAGCATATATGAAGTGAATGTCTCCACTCACATTGTAGAGACTCACGCTTTTTCTCACTCCCTACTCCATTCTGGAACATGGACAAATCTGCTTTCCACTATTGTCTCCCCTCTCTGTGGAACACTCACTCCTCTCTTACGCAACTCGTCCTCTCACTCGTCTGTCAAGTCACTGCTCTGTCTCCTACCTTTCCCTACTTGCTCCCATAACACCTCTTAGCACTTGAAATGTTTGTTCCCTGTTCTAACAACACTGATTTTGAGTTATTCCGTACCATTTACAGTTGTCTCATTGCACTTGAAATGTTTGTCCCTTGTTGTAACTACTCCAATCTTTGATACTCCATTCCATTTTAAAGTTGTGTCTCTGTGCAACCTGTTTTGCTTTATTGTAGTCATTGAAACATTTTATTATGCTTACTGCTGTGTAATTTTGTACTGAACGCCTTGTACTACATATACTGTGCTTCCCATGCTCCCTGTCCCCCGGGTCACACCTGAAGATGAGCCTTGGCTCAGTGTCCCTTTCCCAGTCACCAAATGTTTAAATAAAAAATAAACTGTGACACCATGGTCTGAAAGAAGGTAAAAGTGGGGAAAGGAGGATATAGAAAGTATTAAACTACTCTGACCCAGAACTGACCCTTCCCTCTCTTAAGAGATGGGGAAAAAAAGAGTTGCAAGTAACAATTTCTCTGCAATGCTAGGCAACAACATGAAATGTAACTCTAGTAGGGACGTTCAGGGTAGGTCTTGCATTACACATATCACATCCCAGAAATTCTTTCTAAATTCAGTCGCAACACGAACGTTGAGTGTTGGAGGTGAAAATCTACCAATGCAATTCTAATGCATATCCTATGGCACTGTTCTGAATTGCACAATGTTTGGAAAGATTATATACATTTTTTAATAAGGGTATTGGGAAATAGCATAGATATAACACCACTAACACTAATACTAGGTGACTGTACAAATATGACTAATTCAAGAGAGAATCAAGATGGCCACAGTGGTACTGCTTCCTTTGTGTGAATGCTGAATGCTGAAAGATAAAATCTCTTCTCCTAACTGATACACACTTTTAAATCTTTGTCTTTGCATAAGACGGAAACGAGGAACGTGTTCTCCTCATTGTCATCTCAGGAGTACATGTCACCAAGAATTAAACCCCTTGAGAAATACTTCAAACCTGAACTTGGCTCGTGGGCTGGGGGAAGGGTTGTAATCTCCCATGGCTCACCCTCCCCAGATGCCTCCTTGCAAAAGCCTGGAAAAGATAAGGTGTCAGACAAATCTGCAGTTTTTGGGAGTAATTATGAAGCCGCTACTATTGCAGCTATTCCTGACTCAGCTTTGGAAACTGTGTGCTCTATTGCTCATAAAATGGGGGCCCTCACTAAATCTGAAAAGAATCTGACTTCAGAGTTAAAGCTAGCATCTGCCAATTGTGAGGCTACTGTAACAACTGCAACCTCTTCCCAGTCAGAAACCCCTGAGGATAGCATGGCCATGTCTCGTAACCCAGGCAATGGGCTGCATTTAAATACATCACTCTTACCATCATGTGGCAAGTCCAAGAGATGTAAAAAGCAGACTTTAGAAACACTTGGGAATTCCCTTGAAAAGCTGATTAACTGGACCAAAAGTACTGACTGCCGTTTTCAAGCTCTGAATAAGAAAGTAGAGTTTTTGCAGAAAGACACAAAAAACAACAAAGACAAAACTGAAAAATGTCACTAAGCAAGTGGAAAGAAATACCACTGAAACAAACAAAATATCCAGTAAAATCTTGGGTATGGAAGCAACTACTGCCGATTGGAACAGCGAAAACTACACTATAGCCAAAAAAATTGAGAATTTAGAAAATGAAGCCAGATATCAAATCTGAGATTGGCTGGACTGCTGACTACTGTGGAATCTGGTTTTGAGTCGCTGAGCAATATGATTAAATATATTTTCATTGCTGTATATGACCTTCCAAAACATAATCCACAATTTATTACTAGAGCTTTCCGGGTTGCAAAAAAGAAAAATATAATTAATCCATCAACTGATGTTACCTCAATCACGCCTGTCCAAAGCTCAGACAATGTTGAGTCCAAGCCAACAATTTCAATGTCATTTGCTTACGAGTCAGATCGACACCTGATTATCAGACGTCAAGGGCTCTCTCATTTACAAATCCTGTAGATTCTACATTTACCCAGACTTTACTGATGCCAGTTGTCAGCGTAGACATAATTTTGTGTATAACAGGCAAGAAGTATTAGAAATGGGGGCTGATTTCCAGTTTTTTAGCTCTGGCAAAAGTGAGGATTATATATAAAGGCAATCAACACATCTTACATAGAAATATAGAAACACAAAATTTGATGACAAATAAGGACCCCTTGGCCCACCGAGTCTTCCCATTTTCTCTACCTACTGTAACATCACAAACCCTACGTGTTCTCTGGCTTTTACCTCTAATTTTCTTACAATTGAGGTTCCATTGTGCCTATCATATGTATTCTTGAAGCCGTTACTGTTTTTGCCTCCACCACCTCTACTGGAGGGCTGTTCCAGGTTTCCACCCCTCTTCCTGTGAAGAAGTACTTCCTCACATCTCCCCTGAGTCCCCCCCAGCTTCATAGAATGACCCCTTGTTCTTGGGCATCTTTTTTCTTAAAAATGCTTCCCTTTTGAACCTTCATGAGGTATTTAAAAGTCTCCATCATATAACCCTCTCCCTCCTTTCCTCCAGGCTGTACATATTGAAGTCCTTTAGTCTCTGTTTATAGAACTCTTGATGCAGACCCTGCACCATTTTAGTTGCCTTCCTCTGGACCGCTTCTACTTTGTCTATGTCCTTCTGTTAATGTCATCTTCAGAACTGAACACAGTACTCTAGGTGAGGTCTGACCAATGATCTATACAGTGGTAACACCATCTCACTCTTTTTGCTGGTGCTATCCCTTCCTATGCACCTTAGCATCCCACTAGCTCTCCCCGCTGTCTTGTCACACTGTCTGGCCACCTTTAGGTCATCAGCTATGATTATCCCCAGGTCTCGTTCCTATTTGGTGGCTTTTAATACTACTCCCCCCATTTTGTACTCTGCTTCTGGGTTTCTATGCCCCAGGTGCATGATTTTCCATATCTTCACATTGAAACTTAATTGTCATACCCTTGACCACTCCTCTAGCTTTCTTAGATCTTTATGCATTTTTGTACACACCCCTGGAGTGTCTACCCTACTGCAGATTTTAGTATCATCTGCAAAAAGGCATACCTTCCCTTCTAGCCCCTCTGCAATGTCTCTAATAAAGACATTACAGAGGACCAGTCCCAGTACTGATCCCTGTGGTACCCCACCGGGCACCTAGCTTCACCTGAGCTCTTTTCTACTAGGTCACTTGAAAGAACAGAACAAATAACCTTACCAGAGCAAGGAAAAGGATTAAGGCTTCTTTTAGCTAGGCAGATTTACTGTGTGTTGTTATTTTTATTTTGTACTCACAGGGATTGTTATTGTTTGTTGCTAACATTTTATTGCTTTATTTTTCTCTTATTCAAATTGTTGTTGCTGGGTATATCTTCTGCTGCATTATTACAGGGTGTGCCTACAGGTGTGTGCTTACAGATTACTGCTGTAATCTTCTGATTCAAATTGTCTTTTGTAAGGTATATCTTCTGTTACTGCTTTATTTTCTCTGTAGCAAAGTGTTTCTTACAGGGTATATCTTTTGTGAAATTATTACAGGTGGTGCTTTACAGGTTTTACAGTTTTATCTGTCATTAGGATAAGTTTTCAGGGCTACTGCATTTGTTGCTGGCTGATTGTTTCTGCTCTTACCTCCTTGTTTCTTTTGTATCTTGTTCTTCTTTTTTGGCAGGGAAGGGCCCAGCCACCCACCCCCATCCCCAACCACACCACACTACACTCCTTTTATAGGGTAGTACAGTCATGACATTTCCTGTAGCAAAGCAGGAAGGGGCGGATCAGATGAGTATCCACACAGTGACCTCATTTACAGGCCACAAGTAATTTAACTTGTTATAACAAGTTATACAAAAACAAACAAACACAAAATCAAACTTTTGCTTTCATTTTCCTCCTTCTAATTACTCTAACCAGGCTATAAACCCAGCAACTTATCTGGAATGCAAATCATTAACTGCAAGTACTGCGGAACACTTTTCAGAAGGGCAATTTTACAGGATTTAGGACACTGTCCTACATGCTGGGCCATTGGAGATCTAAGGGCTCAGCTCCAGGCAGCATAGGCAGAGATTGCACACCTCAAATTGCATATTCAAGAGGAAATATATTATAAGAACTGATCACCATTTCCACAACATCCAACAGAAGCACCTCGACCGCAGAGGATAGTTGGTCTGGGCGGTTGCCAGGTGGTTAGGAGGTGCAAACTGGGTGCCCCATCACTTGGTGCTGTCCAACATACCACCTCCACAAACCATAAAAAACTGCAAACAGGTATCTGCCTCCATCTCCAAAATCAAACAAAGGGGCAGAGGACACTGCAGAGCAGGACATTGCAGCACAGGAGCTAGCACAACAAAACTCACCCAAAACAGGATCCAAAACAAAAAAAGCAAAAAGGAAATCCAAACAACTTCTGATCATAGGAGACTCCATGATTCGGAGAGTTGATACCAATCTCCAGCTAGGGGTAATGGTCAGATGCCTCCCAGGTACATCAGCTTGGAGAGACACTGACCACATTGCTAAAATTGTTCAGGAAGCATGAGAAAACATTGATGTCCTGGTACACATAGGGACTAACGATCTCGCCAGACGGTCAGTTGTGGAGACCAAGGAACACCTGACCAGGCTGGGTGACAAACTATCACCCATTTCATCCGGTTTCTCCTTCTCTGAGATCCTGCCAGTCTGGGAGAGAGGGGCAGATGGATGGAAGGTCAGAGAAGGGGAGATAGGGGAGCTAAACATGTGGCTCAAGGGCTGGTGCCAGAAAAAAGGATACAAATTTGTAGGGAACTGGCAACAGTTTTGGGAGCAAAAGTTCTTTAAATTTGATGGACTGGATCTGACTAAGGAGGGAGTCAGTGCATTGGGGCAGAGGTTTGACATCTTTGCAGAATATTTAAACTAGCAAATGGGGAGGGGGTGCAGCACCCCATACGTTGAATGGGAAGAACCCCACCCCAGCTTGTGGTCAAACAGGAGTTCAGCATGTTTGTAGTTCATTTTCATCACCAGGTAAGGAAAATGGTCCGGCCCCCCATACTATATACAGGGGAAATGCCAGACCTCACCCAACAAATAACACACTGAAATCTGGCCAATGGAGAATCATGTAAACAAATGCTTGCAGTCTGGGAAACAAGATCCCAGACCTGCAGGCAATAATGGCAGAGGCTAAACTGGACATAGTAGCCATTAGTGAGACGTGGTTTACCAGTAACCACACTTGGGAGACTTCAGTACCTGGCTTTGTACTGTTCAGAAGAGACCAAGGTGCAAAAAGGTGGGTGGACTGGCTCTTCATGACAGTGAAAATATCAAAGCTACAGAAATTCAGAATACACATAAGGAGCCAGAAGAACTGTGGGTTCCCCTGGAAACAGGAAATGGGACAGCCATACAAACTGGGGTTGTCTACAGGCCTCCAGACCAGGGGGAGGACATATACACATTACTGTTCAAAGATATACAAAACATGACAGCTAAAAGGGGAGGTTCTGATAATGGGAGACTTCAACATGCCAGATACAAATTGATCAATACCAGCAGTAACATCTGCCAGAACTAGACACATAGTGGATTCCCTGCAGGGGGAGGGCCTAAAACAACTGGTAGAATAACCCACAAGAGACAGGGCTATCCTAGATCTAGTACTGGCTAACAGGGAAAGGATCTCAGACCTCCAGGTAGAAGGTCACCTGGGTGCCAATGACCATCACATTGTATGGTTCAATTTGGCCACTAAATCATCCCATTCCAAGGCAAAAATATGGGACTTCAGAGGAGCTGACTTTGATAAGATGGCCAACAGAGTTAAGCTAGCCCTGGCAAAAAGAAATACAGGTGAGGGGGTACAGACAAAGTGGGCAAGCATTAAGGATGCCATACTTGAAGCAACATCCCATTGTGTAAGGGAGAAAAGGAAGTGCAAAAGAAGAAGGAAACCACTTTGGTTCTCAAAAGCAGTAGCAGAAAAGGTCAGAGCCAAAAGTCTGGTCTTCAGGAAATATAAGGGAACGCAGCGGGATGAAGATAAGGAGGCATACCAAACTTCCCTAAGGACAGCAGGGAAGGCAGTAAGGCAGGCAAAGGCCCAAACCAAGGAAACACTAGCATGAACAGTAAAAGAAGGTGACAAGACTTTCTATAGATACATTAGTGAAAGGAGAAAGTCCAGAGGAGGTATTGCTAAGATCAAAGGAGATAAGGGGGCATGTGAGGAGGAGGACCATGTAAAAGCATCTATCCTAAATAGATACTTCTGCTTAGTATTTACTGAACAGAAGGTAGGGCAGGGCCCACAGCTCAGCACCATGGACACAGGGGAGAGGGAGGTGTGCACTAGTCCCTTCACAAAAGAAAGGGTCCTACAAGAGCTTGATAAGCTCAGGGTGGACAAGGCAATGGGACCTGATGGCATACATCCCAGGGTACTAAAGGAGCTAATGGTGGAACTAGCAGAGCCATTATCAGAACTGTTTAGTGAGTCTCTGAGCACAGGAGAGGTCCCAGAAGACTGGAGAAGGGCTAATGTGATCCCACTCCACAAGAGTAGTAGCAGGAAGGAGGCAGGGAACTACATACCAGTCAGTCTTACCTCAATAGTGGGCAAGATTATGGAGGCACTCCTTAAGGAAAGGATAGTGCAACACCTGGAATCCATACAGCATAGGATCCAAGACAGCATGGGTTTACAACAGGAAGGTCCTGTCAAACTAATCTCATATATTTCTTTGACTGGGTAACCAGAGTGGTGGACCAAGGGGGAGCAGTTGATATCACCTACCTTAACTTCAGCAAAGCTTTCGATACTGTTCACACAGAAGATTAATTAATAAGCCGGGTAAACTCAGGGGGGGAGGTCAGAAGTTGGTCAACTGGGTGGTAAACTGGTTGACGTGCAGAAAACAGAGAGTGGTGGTAAATTGTATACAGTCAGAAGAGATGCAAGTCACAAGTGGAGTACCTCAGGGATCAGTCCTGAGGCCAGTCCTCTTCAATATCTTCATCAGTGACATTGCAGATGGACTGAAGGGTAATATTTGTCTGTTTGCAGATGACACCAAGATCTGCCACAGAGTAGATGATCCAGATGGGGTGGGCAGAATGAGAAGAGATCCGGATAAACTGGCAAAATGGTCAGAAGAGTGGCGATTGGGGTTTAATGCAAAGAAGTGCAAGATCATGCACATAGGGAAGAGAAACCCTGAAGCCACCTATAGGCTGGAAGGAGAGTTGCTGACAGTCACAAGGGAAGAAAGAGACTTGTGCATCATCATCACAGATGACCTGAAATCATCCAAGCAGACCACTAAAGCAGTAGGTAAGGCTAGAGGGATGTTGGGTTGTATTAGTAGGGGTATCGCAAGTCGTAAGAGGGAGGTAATAATTCCTCTTTATAAGACACTGGTTAGGCCCCATCTGGAGTACTGCGTGCAGTACTGAAGGACACACCTTCACAAGGACATTAACCAAATTGAGGCAGTCCAGAGAAGGGCAATCAAAATGGTTCAGGGACTGCATCAGAAAACATATGAGGACAGATTAACAGAGCTCAATATGTATACCCTAGAGCAAAGGAGGGAGAGAGGTGATATGATTGAAACATTCAAACACCTTAAGGACATTAACTAGGTGAAAGAGTCTAACATTTTTCAATATAAGAAAAATAGCAGGACAAGAGAATACAGCATGAGATTAGAGGGAGGCCAATTAAGGGGTAATGTGAGGAAGTTCTTTTTCACATAAAGGGTCGTGGGTGCATAGAACGGCCTACCTCAGTAAGTGGTGTATATGAATACAGTGCAGGGCTTCAAACAGGCATGGGATAGGCATAAGGGAGCAATACAGATGAGTATGAAGAGATAGGCCATTGACAGAGCAAAGGCCAATGGCACATTCATAAGGTAGAAAAAGAAATGGGCAAACTGGATGAGCCTTGCAGTCCTTATCTGCCATCAACTTCTATGTTTCTATGTTCCTTGGAGTGAACTCCATTTACCACCACCCTTTGTTTCCTGTCCCCTAACCAATTCTTTACCCAGTTTACCACCTTTGAACCCACTTCAATGCTGCGCAAGTGGAACAGTATCGAAGGCCTTATTGAAATCTAGGTAGGCCACATCCACTGCTCCATTCTGATCTAATTCCCTGGTCACTTAGTCAAATAAATCTACCAGATTTGTTTGACATGACCTCCCCCAGTGAATCCATGCTGTCTGGGAATTTGTAAGCCACTGGATTCAATATATTCCACTATCCTTTCCTTCAGTAGTGATGCCATTAATTTCCCCACCACTGAAGTCAGGCTGATTGGCCTTTAATTGCTAACCTCCTCCCTGTTTCCACTTTTGTGAAGTGGGACTACATCTGCCCTCTTTCAGTCCTCTGAAACCACTCCTGTCACCAGTGAGTGGTTGAACAGGGCTGTCAGAGGTGCAGCCAGCACCTCTCTGAGCTCCTTCAATATCCTTGGATGCACCCCGTCTGACCCCTTTGCCTTGTCCACGTTCAGATTTGCAAGTTTTTTCAGGACTCTCTCTCCTCTGTAAATGGGCTAGTGTCCACATCCCTTCCTTCGATGCTCCTTGCACTTATCTGTGGTCCCTTGCCTTCCCTTTCTCTGTGAATACTGATCAAAAGTATTTGTTCAGGATGTCTGCTTTTTCCTTGTCCCCCTTCACACAATCCCCCCACCCTTCCTTCCTAAGCCTTGCTATCCCTCCCCTGGTCTTTTTCTTTTCGCTTACATACCTGAAAAATTTCTTATCCCCTTTCTTTACTGGCTGGGCTATTTTCTACTCCATTTGCATCTTTGCGCTAATAATTGCTTTCCCTGCCTCCCTCCCTCTGTTTCTCATGACACACCTCCCTATCCTCCTCCCTATGTGTCTCCTTATACTTCCTGAATGCTAACTTTTTTGCCCTTACCTTCCCAGCTACCTCTTTTGAGAACCATAGCGATATCTTCTTCCTCTTTCTTTAGCTTACCTACCAGACACAGAGGTTGTTGCCTTTACTATCCCCCCTTTTAGTTTCACCCTCTGTTCCTCCACTCCATCTAAGTCCTTTCCTCCTGCCAGGGCATCCCTGACGCATTCCCTCATCTTTTTAAAATTGGCCTTTCTGAAGTCCAGGACCCTCACATTTGTGTGGTTTGATTCTGCCACAGTGCTTATATTGAACCACAACATACAGTAAATACTGGTCCCCAAGTGGCCAGCCACTGTGACATCTGCAACACTGTCCCCACTGGTGAGTACTAGGTCCAGTACTGCCCTCTCACGACTGGGCTGTTTTACTAGTTGCCTGAGGAATGCCCCCTGCAGGGAGTCCAGGACGTCCCTGCTCCTAGCTGAAGCTGCAGCTGGGATGCTCCACTCTACGACCAGCAGATCAAAGTGCTCCACCAGCAGCACCTTCCCCTTATTTGCCATCTTTTGGATGGCTTACACAGAAACAGAAACATACACAATGACGGCCGAAAAAGACTGGAGGTCCATCCAGTCTGCCCAAGTTCCCTATAATCCCTGGAACCTACTGTTCCTCCAGGGTACTAACCCTCCCCGTCCTCTCTCTATTCTCCATTCTCCTCCTTGGTCCTGTTGCCCCCAGAACCTTATCCAACTACCTTCCCCAACATGTTGGAGGTCATTTGATTATGCCAGTACAAGTTGCAGCTCCATTCCCCATTTCTAGGATCACCTACAGTACCTCCACCCCTCCCTGTATGGCACTGGGCCTCAATGCCTGAAAAAATGTTGCCCCCTTTTTTTTTTGCAGGGGGCTACACCCCCCCCGCACACTGTGATGTGGGGGGGCTCTGCCCCCGCACCCTCTGTACTAAAAGATCCTAACTATGGGGGGAGCAGATCATGGGGCAAGAGAAAATTTGTGGGGCCATGGAATACTGTTTCCGCAGCCCCTTGTTAAAAAAAAAAAAAAGTCACGAGAAGCAAAATACAGGAAAACCAGGATTAGAACCCTGGTCTCCAGGTGCCGCTCAGCCAAGCTGCTTCATGCCTCAGTCCACCACAGCATGGGAGCAGCTCAGCCAGCTACTGGTGTTCTTCTTCTCTTGCTCTATGCTAGGACCATGGAAAGTGACAAGGGGCACACTTACTGCATAGCGCTGTGAATCCCCCATCGCTGTCCATGGTAGTGCAATACAGACTTGTGTTATGTTGAGTGGCGCTATTATTGTAGTGCTATTATAACCGGGTACCCCCTGTATTCCCTATATGTCTGTTGCTTTTATGCTATCCCTCACATAAAGAGCCACTCCTCCTCTCCCCTTTCTTTCTCACCCTGTCCTTCCTGAACTGAGTATAGCCCGGTATGGCTATAGCCCAGTCATGGTTCTCATTGCACAATGACTCGGTTATGGTAACAATATCTAGGACAGCCTCTGCCATAATGGCCTCTAGATCCAGAATTTTATTTCCCAGACTTTGAGCATTTGCACACATGGCCTTTCAGATTCTGCTACCACCCTGCTTGTCAACCCCCAATTTTCCCTTTTGCCTTCTCTCCTTGCACTCTCTGCTCTCATTCCCATCTCTCTTCATTTCTACCATTTTGTTTTTCTTGTTGTTAGGTACCCTTGAGGATTTCTCTCTCTCTCTCTTAGGGTTCTCCCTACTAACTACTTCAGCTTGTGGGGGGGGGTCTCCCTGCTTCCTTCTGCCACGCCCCTCAGCTAGTTTAAATGCTCGCCAATGTAACATTTAAACCATTCACTGAGGACTGTGGTTCCCCTCCTGGATGGATGCAGGCCATCTCCCTGGTATAGGCCTTTATCCCTCCAGGTAGAACTGCAGTCCCCATTGTAACCAAACCCCTCCTCTCTGCACCACTCCTTCAACCATGAGTTGAAGCTCCTGATGCAGAGTACCTTATCCTTCCACCTGTCATAGACAGGAAGCACCTCTGAAAAGGCCATTGAGTGCGTTACCTGCCTAAGACCCCTCCCCAACTCCCTGAACTCCTCCTGCACTATCCTAGCCTTATCCCCAACCAGGTCATTAGTCCCTAGGTGGACAATGACATCCAGCTCTCTCTCTCTCCTGTCCTGCTGCCCTAGTGATCCTCAGGATCTGCTTCCTGTCCCTCTGAGCTGTTGCACCTGGTAGGCACCTAACCTCCCTCTCCCCCTCCCTTCCTGCCCCCAAATCTATTCCCCTCACAATGGAGTCCCCCACCAGGAGATGCTTCCTCCTCCTCCTCCTCCTCCTCTGGGTCCTCTTCCATCCCTCCTTGGGGTCTCCACTGTGGAGGACCCCCACATCCTCACTGGTTACTACTATGGGTGCCTCCATGGGACAGTCCCGCCCTGCCAGAGTGGCATAGGAATTGTGTAGTGGTACCATATGGGGCATGCGCTTCTGATCCACCACCCTCACCCTTCCTCATTCCACCATAGTCCAGCCGCTCTTCCTCCTTGGCATCCTTTGAAGTAGCAGTGGTGAACATGGTGGTCCCTGGGTGGGGGAGGAGGCCCCCAAATCCTAGCCAACTGGGCCTGGAGTCTAGCAACCTTCTCCCTCAGCCCAGAGAGGTGGATGGAGATGGGGCAGCACCACAGTCTCCAGAAGGTCTCCCTGAAAACTGTTACCCCACAGCCACTGCACTGCACTGCACCACTCCCATCATAAGTTCTACTCTGTTATTGCTGGAAATACTTGGTCCCTTCTCCCTTGCTAGGGTGAATCCAGCTAGTAGTACCCTGTAGTATTAATGTTCCTTCCTTTATTCCCTTCATCTTTACCTATTATGGCTCCTGCACTTATACCTCCCCTAACCTTGTCTTATTTTTTGACATAGACCAACTGACTACTTTTATACACTTGCATTATGAGAAAGAAACCAGTGAGGATGAAGATGAGGATCCCTCCACCTTATCTGAGGAGATGAATGGCCTTGACTACTAATCAGGAAACATACATTTGGCAGACTGTTTGGACTAAACATATTTATAATGCCTACCCTGTTTATTCATTTTTCCTGATTTTACTACTTATGGCTATTTAATAAACTTGCAGTGTATAGGTCATGTATAACTTTATTTATAAATTCATAGTTTCCCAGTATTATCCCATTTACAAGGCTACGTGAGACAAATTAAAAACATACTTAAATATTTACTACAACATAGAGATACTCTCTCTTATATAATAAAAATATCCCAGGGACTTGAAGGGTTTATTGAAAAGTTTATTTTCTTCATTATTCATTGATTAATGCTAAATGCAATGTGATGGATAATCCTTTAAAAGAAGATACAGTATTTTTATATTTGAATAACCCAGTTAAGCAGTTTTTCATCCTGATAAAGTACCTTCTCTATTCTTGTTCATTTATGTCTATGATTATCTCCTTGTGACATGGACTTATAATCCCTTGTATATGTAAAGGGATGGTAATTAAATTGCCATCATTCTTTTGTATATATGAAAACTGAACATCCAATAAAATATAATTTCAAAAACAAATAGGCCTAATTTATCATACTGTAAACCAATATGGGTTCTGTCAGCAGCACTGGGCTTAAAGAGGTTAATATTATCTAAATGGTTGTCTGACTCCACACCAACATTCAGTGAATGGGTTACTTATACTGGTAGGTTAGCAGTGAGTGAAAAAAATAGTTATGGTGCCCTAGGGAAAGATATACAGTACAAGCAAATTTGGGATTTATTCTTTAATATATTGAGTACAAAAAGAATGGAAAGACTATTCTGTACAAACTGTCATTTTCAGCTGGCTACATGTAAGCTTTTTCTTAGCTCATTTATATAACTTATGGATAAGATGAGAATCATTGCAGTACATTCACAAACTGCTATTAGCTGTTAGTAGATGAGTAACTGTATATAACAACATTCATTGATTTGTTAATGTATGTGTTGGAATATTTCAACACTTTAATAAAGATTTATTAAAGTAAAAAAAATTATCTGTAGTGTAGGGGCTCCAGCAGGCTGATGACACTGGCCAGGGTGATAGACTCCTTTGAAGATGATGACAAACTTCAGGAGGACCTATACAAGTCTGATGATTGTTTAAACTCATGAAGTCTCAGATCCAGTGTAGCTTAATGCAAGGCGCTACACATGGGGAGGAAAAATAGAGGTACCTACAAACTGTGTAGGGTCTACTATGTCACTTTTGTAAGTTAGAAACCACTTTACTAACTTCATGGTTTTCTGAGACTTTGCAGCCAGGGAAGTAGGAAAAACAAGAGAAACCTTTGAGTATTAAAAACAAGAAAATATTTTGGAAGTATTTATGTATGTATTGATTTAAAATGTGATGCTCAGGTAAGGCACACTTAGTCGCAGCTCATTTTCAGGTGCAACCCAGTGGAAGAGATACTGCAGGGCTAAAAACAGCCGTAACAAATATAATGACAACAATGGGTTCATGTGTTGAACAAGAAAAGCAAGGTACATGTAATAAATTCCAGGGGGAAAAAAAACATTGTAAAATGTGTGTAAAGTACATAAGTTATGAGGACAGCAAGGATGAGAGCTAGGGGGCTATGCAGCCAATGTATGGTGAGCTATTTGTAACAAAATCATGATGGTGCAAAATGGGTAAATACTGAAAGTAGTGAATAGGGCATGGGTTGTTCTAGTGCAGAGAGAAGAGGAAGAGCACTAGCTGTACATGTATGCTTTTGAGAAGTATGCCAGTAAGAATGGTTTTAGAGAGTGCGGGGAGGATGACAGACAAATAGGGAGATGGAGGTTGTTCCAAAGTGTTACAGGCGAATAGAGAAAGCAGACTGGCCTGCTGAAGTTTTAAAGTGAGGGATATGAAATGAATGAGCACTGTCTCATCACATGGAATGGGAAGATGGAATTACAATGTTCAGAGGAGAGGACAGAAGAGGTAAGTTTAAAATTTATGTGGTAGCAGTATTGGATGTAAGCTTGGTTCTGCAAGTGTTTTTTATTTGGTTAAAATAAAAATAGTCTCTAAAATAAAAATTAAATTAGGCTGTTGCATCTCATGAAAACAGGCCCTGCTGTTGTGAGCCATGAGCCTGCTTTTGTGGCTAGCAAACCCACTTTCATGGGTCTTAGCACTCACAAAAATGGGGAAAAGAACTGAAAATTCTGCACATCAAAAACAGGAAAATCTGCTGTAAGTTAAGTCTGAAACTTGTTCGGTTAACAGTGTGGATTGTAAAGCTGATTATTCAAGTATATTTTTGTTAAAAAATACTTTTTGAAATCTGAATGGAATTAGGCTGAAGCATGCCATTAAAACAGGGCCTGCTTTTTTCACTGATTAACATGTATTTGTGACTCACAAAACCACTTTCAAAAGAAAAAAGTTTTGTGACAGTCTCAAAACAACATAAATCTATTTGGCTTCGTAGGGCCATGTCTGTAAACATGCAGTTAAAGCCCACTACATATGCAATTGCTGCAGGTCTGTTGCAGTGAGCGTTACCATGCAGCAGGGCCACTCATGAAGCAATCCACAGGTCTGCTGCAGTGAGTATCATTATGCAGCTGCTTCATGAGGGCCACTCATGAAAGCTACCGGTCTGGTGCAGTAAGTGTCACTATGAAGCTGCTTCATGAGTGGCTCAACTCACAAAGCAAGCCACATGTCTGCTGCATGAATGTCATCATTCAGCTGCTTGTAAGGGGCCTCACAAAGCAAGCTACGTTCTGGAGCAGTGAATGTCACTGTGCAGTGCCCGTCATGGGGTATGCGAAAGATAAAAGCTAAAGGTGTCAGTTGCCACATGTTTTCCAAAAACTAAGAACTAAACTGCAAAACATGATGTCAATTCTTCTATTAGGGTTGAATCAGCATGCGTACAATGTGGAGAAATGAAAAATCAGGGTAAAAAGTCCCTGGATTGAATTGGTGGTGTGGTGTGATGTTCCTCGGGGTGTGAACAATTATGCATCAAAGTGTTAGTGTTGCCTTAATATTTAAGTTTTAGTAATCGGGTGTGAACTCTAGACAATAGCCTATTTTTAGGCTCAACCCACACAGTACATAGAATGCATGTTGATGTATGTGAAGTATTACAATCATTCTATGTACTGTATTGTGCATTTTTATTTTAAATAAATAATACAAAATGCACAATACAGTACATACGATTGTAATACTTAACATACATCACATACTGTATAATGGCTGTATTACTTACCATATTAAAGTGGTAAACTGACATGCATTCTGTTGTGATTTGTAACAATTGTTTCCTAAGGTTTGTTATAAAGCATGAATTGTGCTTGACTATTTGATGCTAATTGGGAGTTGGTTCCAAAATTTTTTAAACTGTGTCATCATATTCCCAGGTAACACAATCTCAAAGTTTTGCAATCACACTGTGTCCTTAAATTTGAGAAGCTAGCAATGTGGCTGTACAATGTGGTCTTATTTCAATTTATACTTTTCCAGTGGCCACAAACTGCTAAAACTACACAAATCACTATTATTACTTTTTCTCTCGTGCATGCTCAAAATCTTTATACTTATAATCAAGCTTTTTAAACTACTTCATCATTTTACATTTAAGTTAAGCAGTCATAACAATTATGATCACTGTCTTGTGCACAATTTAAAAAATACAATCATGGGAGTGTGAAAACACTTCATAAAAAATCTCGATAATTAATATGCATATGCATCTGGTATAATTTAAAGCATTCATAATTCAACACATATACATATTTTTGATCCAAGACAATACAAGCCCCACCTTTGTCACAGGATCTAATGAACTTGAAATTGTCAGGTTTCAAATCTTCATCAATATTTGTTCTCCAGAAAAAGGATAGTGATTTGAATATTTTTTCTATACTTGACTCACTTCAAAACATGACCTGAGTTTAACCAAATTTACAGGGTTTGTAGATCCTGCCTCTGGAATTATGCATAACACTTTTCAGCCCTCGAGATCAAAAGATGGCTAAGTTCTAAATGGACAAAACCAGGGATTTAATCTAAGACACGCTTATTCAGCCCTAACTATAGTGTTGCTACCACTCTACTTTACTGTACTGTGAGGCTATAAAATTATATCTGTATGCACCCTTGCCAGTTTTACAAGCACCATGGTTATAGGACTTAGGGTTGTTTCTCAACATAGCAAGGCAAAGCAGAAGTGAACAAATCTTATTATGTCTGTCCACCACCCATTTAGTGTTTGTAGCCCGTGTTCTCCACCCTGACAGGAATAAATTCAATCCCACTATCAAGGCCATGCTGCTTTCAGAATTTACAACTGTATTTCAAAGGGGATTCTACAACTTTATGACTCATTTTGTAAAACAAATATTTTCTTCTTGTTAATGTGAACCTAGTCATTTTTAATCTACTCTCATAACCTCAAGTTCTACCATGGTCTGTCAGGCCCCAGAAATGGGTCTATGTGACAGTGGCGAATGCCTAAAAGCGATCGCCGTTATCGCTCAGTCTGAGTGCCAAACACATTTTCGGCACTCTGACAACCCTGGCGCACCAGCACAATGGTGCCAGGACATATTTTTACTACTTTCTGTGGGGGGGGGGCTGCACCACTCCACACACACCCTCGTGGGGGGCTTCATCCCCCGCACCCCCTACTTAAGGATTCTCAACTCCAGGGAGGTGCATGTCGGGGGGGGTGAAAGTAGTAAAAATTAAAAAGTACGGGCCGGGCACAATAAAAATCGCACCAGCGCCCGGACCTGAACCCAGTACCTCAGCCATCCCAGCCACTGCCCAATCCCCAACACCACGCCGCAGCTCGACTGACGATCGCAGCGCCACCCCCTACAGCCTCTCACCCCCAACCCATGCTGGCCTACTCACCCCACCCCTGCGTGCGTGTATAGCGACATCCTGTCACCTAGTTAACACCAGCCTTCATCCGTCACCCTACCCATAGGTCGCTGTGGAGTGGATTGCACGAGGAAGGTGTCGCCATAATGGACATCGTCCTTCCTCATGTGCCCATTTCACGGGTTACCCCCAGAAATCCCCTATATTTATAGAGGAACAAAATTATTTGTAATTTGCAGCTGTGTATGGTGTTCTTATTTTCAGAAATTATATTCATGCCCCAATGATATACTGTATATATATATATATATATATATATATATATATATATATATATTATTTACCTGCACCTCAGTACATTTTATGTGAAAAACTGTATTTTGCTTTATGGCAACATGCTGTAGTAACAGTGCGCTCATACAGCACTCAGTCAGCAGCTGGCCATGGAGGTGAGAGGTGGGCTGTGGCAGTCGCCGGCTGGGGATGGGGTGGGAGGGTGTTGGGTGGTCTGGCATGGCTGGGAGGGGGTGGGGACCACTAGAACTATCATGCAATTGGAGTTCTTATGTTATTTTATACTGATCGTGGGGGCAGCTAGACTACCAGGGAATTGGAGATATAAATTCATTTTATACTGATCGAGGTGGCCGCTAGACTACCAGGGCATTGGAGACATTAGTTATTTTATACTGATTGGGGGAAGCCACTAGACTACCAGGGCATTGAGACATTAATTTGTTTTATACTGGCTGGGGGGGCCACTAGACTACCAGGGCATTGGAGACATTAAGTTATTTTATACTGATCGGGGGCCACTAGACTACCAGGGATTGGAGGCCTGTATGTCATTTATGATGCCTGGGGAGCACTAGACTACCAGGGTTTGGCACGGTAATTGACGTCGTGCGGCGGGTGACATGGGGGCACGGTGGGGATGGCAGTGCCGCCTGTGGGGCTTTTCAATGGGTGTTTCGGGGCTGGGGTGTGGGTAGCCCCATGGGTGTACCACTGGGGTTTGCTGGGTATGAGGGGGAGGGAAACCATGCACTGACCGCTGGACAGCCAACAAGTCTACAGGACCCCTGGGGGCATCCGTAAGTTATATCAGCTAAATGCTGGTGTAACTTACGTTGACGGTTCTCCTCCAGGGGTTCTTGTAGAATCCCTATGTGAGGGCTTTGTGGTTGTCCTTCTATAATGGAGAACAACTGCTGCCATAAACCTACTAGCGCCATGTTGCAGGAGGTTTATGCGGCATAACTGTTGTTCGGCGCAAGTGGCCTGCGACATGTCGCAAGTCACTTTATAGAATCGTGCATGTCACAACTGCTGGTGTAAGTTGCTTCATGCACCATTCTACTTGGCGCAACTGCTGTTATGTCAAGCGTAACCCTTCTAGAATCTGGCCCTTTGTGTTTTGGGCTGCAGGACCTGGGGTGGTTTACATCAGTGCTGTGGCTTTGGAAGGTGACATGTTCGGAGTAGGAGTGGAAACATTTTGGTTACTGACTGTCATCTTTTGATAATCATATGGTGAACTGTTTGTCTGCATTTGTTAGACTGCTCCCTGGCTTTTCCTAACACCGCCAGCTGGAGAACGCCTGGGATGGTCTGCTAGGAGTAAACTAAATCCAAGAACTGTGGGTGGGAGGCAGTTCTCAGGTGAAGGTTTTCCTGTGGGGGAGCAGGTGGGCTGGGTGGTGGGTGACTCTTGGGGGGAGTCTGCTCTGTGTTGGTGGCCGGTGGCTACTGGACAGCTGACTCATGCTGAGGTTCCCCATCTGTCTGGCCCCGCTGGGAATCTCTGCTTGTTTTCTACCCTCATCTAGTTAAATATTTATTGGTGGCTCTCTGTGAGAGGGTGAGCCTTTTTTCAGACAACTGCAGCTTCTAACACCTTTTCGGCTTCCTCCTGGCTCCTGGTGTGAGCAGGAGAAGAGTTAAGGGAGCAAAAACACTGTCCTGTTAGTAACCAACTCTTTCCCCATGAGAGAGGGGGAGAATCACTTCCTCAACAATAATACCCCTGAGATAAGAGTTTTATACTATTTTAAACTCTGTTGGACTTGCAGACTTTTTAAAAATGGACTATATGCACTATCATACAGTACATTTATGAAGTATATAGTCAGAAGAGATGCAAGTCACAAGTGGATGGACTGAAGGGTAAGGTTTGTCTGTTTGTAGATGACACCAAGATCTGCAACAGAGTAGATGATCCAGATGGGGTTGGCAGAATGAGAAGAGATCTGGATAAACTGGCAAATGGTCAGAAGAGTGACAACTGGGGTTTAACACAAAGAGGTGCAAGATCATGCACATAAGGAAGAGAAACCCTGAAGCCACCTATAGGTTGGGAGGGGAGTAGCTGGCAATCACAAGGGAAGAAAGAGACTTGGGCATCATCATCATCACAAATGACCTGAAATCATCCAAGCAGACCACTAAAGCAGTAGGTAAGGCTAGAGGGATGTTGGGGTATATAAGTAGGGATATCGCAAGTCGTAAGAGGGAGGTAATAATCCCTCTTTACAAGACACTGGTTAGGCCCCATCTGGAGTACTATGTGCATTAGTGGAGGCTGCATCTACACGAGGACATTAACAAAATGGAGGCAGTCCAGAGAAGGGCAACCAAAATGGTGCAGGGACTGCATCAGAAAACATATGAGGACAGATTAATGGAGCTCAATATGTATACCCTAGAGCAAAGGAGGGAGTGAGGTAATATGATCAAAAAATTCAAATATCTTAAGGGCATTAACAAGGTGAAGGAGTCTAACATTTCAATATAAGAAAAATAGCAGGACAAGAGGACACAGCATGAGATTAGAGGGAGGCCAATTAAGGGGTAATGTGAGGGGAAGTTATTTTTCACAGAAAGGGTGACAGATGCATGGAACAGCCTACCTCAAGAAATAGTGGATATGAATACAGTGCAGGGCTTCAGACAGGCTTGGGAAAGGCATAAGGGAGCAATACAGATGAGTGTGAATAGACAAGCCTTTGACAGAGTACAAGCCTATGACACATTCACAAGGTAGAAAAAATGGGCAGACTAGATGGGCCTTTGCGGTCCTTATCTGCCATCAACTTCTATGTTTCTATGTTATCTACATAAGCAACTGATAGTGAAGCCCACCTACTGATTCTGGTGTTCATATTTTATATTTAGGTTAGCTGAAGTGTGTGAGGGCTGCGATTGTTTAGTATAGTTCATTGCTTATATGGGTAATCGGGTTTGAATGGTTTGTTATTTATATAAGAATTTTATTTTGAGTTCAGGTGTTTCCTGAGGTGGTTGTTGTAGTGGGTGGGTATATTATTTTGATTTTTTGGGGTGGGATTGTGTAGGATATGTCGCACAGCAGCCAGAATCATGCTTCTTTACACTGAAAAGCAACTACAAGAGCAGTGTTCCTGTGGGGGGTTCCCTTTTACCCTCTCAGTGACTGCGATTGACCACTGTAGGGGGTTGGGGGTCCTCAGGGGGCATTGCTCAAATTGTAAATTTGCTCTGCAGGTAGACAAGGGTGGTAGGATCAGGAGTGGGGTGTCTAGGAGGTGCCTGGAGAGTATACTGTTTCAGGCAAGGGGTCCCCTATGCCTCACCCCTATTCCCCAGACTACTGAGCTTTTTGAGCAGCAGGTAGCCAATGGACCAGCTGACTCAGTTCCTCCTCTTTGGAAAGTTCTTTGTAACACTTGATCTACAAGGAATCAAACACCCATGATGGAGTTTTTCATTGCTGATTCCTCAGCAGATCTGGTTATGTATCACGGACACTTGGCTGGGGAATGACTAAGGTCCTGTGCTCAAGGCATCCATCCTATCAGGTTATTCCATGGTGCACTGTCCCAGGTGACAGCACAGGAGTGGCAAGATAACCATCTGTATTAGATACACACTGGGACTGTCGCATACCCCACAGGAGAGACCAGGTCATTTGAATGTGTGGTAGTGAAAGGTGGGCTGAGTACAAGTTGCAAGATCATGCTCATATACCGTCCCTGGGATATGAACATGAATTCTTGCAGGAACTTGAGGGTTTCATGGCTGGCCTGGCAGCTGAGTTGCCCAAACTCCTTGTTTTGGGTGATTTTAATGTGGAGGTCCATGATGAAACACCTACTTTTTAAAATAAGTTCCTCCAGGTGATATCTTCCCTGGGCTTCGTACATGCAGTTGCCACTGGTACCCACCAGCACGGCCATGCCTTGAACCTAGTTTTCTCATTGGGTCTTGACATTAGCAATGTCAAGTTTGATCCAGTCATTTGGTTGGATCATGTCGTGCAGTTCCTCTGCAGGGCTACTTGGTTAAACTCCCCTGTAGAGATGACCAGTTACCACTCTTTTAGAAATCTGGAGCCTGAGTATTTCCTGGCGGCACTGAACATCTTGGGCATGGAGACGATCTGTGTGATGGGAGCTGAGGCTACAGTGGAAGATTACAATGTGGCTCTTTCTGCTGCTATTGACTCCCTCGCACCTCTCCATGTCCACCACTTGATTCCTCATCTCAGGTCCCCACGGTTTCCTGCGTTAGGTCCCACTAGTTTGATGGTGACCTGAGAAGATTGAAGATAAAGGAGTAGAGGTTGGAGCATTGTTGGCAGAAGTCCCACTCAGAGGAGAACAAATTGGCATTGAGATCTCATTACAATGAGTATCAGCAGGCAATCACTCTGAAAAAGTCAGTATTCCTGTAATAGATGACTGCTGCTGGAAATAACCATCTAACTCAGATTTTAAACACTGTGGACAGATGGTTCAGTCCTCTTTGTCTGCAGTCCTATAACATGATTTCTACATACAAGTGTGATGAGTTTAATCAGTTCTTTCTGGACAAGGTGTCCTCTATCCAGGCTGGCATTTCCTCAAGCAGCTTGCTATTGGCTGACATTACCTAGTCAGTGATGGACAGGGGCACTTCATCTTTATGGGATGAGTCTGAGCCAGTATCAGTGGAAGATGTTCTCCAGATAGTTTCTGGATTGCACCCCACCTACTGTATGTTGGACCCTGGCCCAACCTTGCTTCTTTTAGAGTGCTGGAGATCATGTGGTTCAATTTTTGTGCAGATTGTCAGGTGTTCTGTTAGGGAGGGGATTTTTCCCTCCACTTTGGAAAGGGCAGTGGTGAAAAAACATCTGGACCTTGACGTTCTTTCAAATTACAGGCCTGTCTCGAACCTTCCCTTTTTGGGGAAGTTGATTGAGAATGTGGTGGCAGTGCAGTTGGGACAATGTCTGGAGAAATTTAACATCTATGAGCCATTTCAGTCCAGTGTCTGCCCTCGCCACAATATGGAAGCAGCTTTGGTCAGGGTGCACCATTAGCTCCTCCTAGCAAGGGATAGCGGACATTGTTTATTCTTGGTCCTGCTTGACCTTTCTTCAGCTTTCCTCATGATGGACTATGGGATGCTGATGGCTCTTCTGGGGCAATATGTAGGAACCTACAGGGATAGTGCTACAGTGGTTCAAGTTCTATATATCCAGTAGGGTACAGCAAGTGGCACACGGCTCTTTCATCTCGGGCAGTGTTCCGCTCTGTTGTGGCATGCCTCTGGGGTCTATCCTGGCTTCTATGTTGTTCACTATGTATATATTGCATTTGAGGGAGATTATCAGATGCTATGGCTTGGGTTTTCATTGCTATGCAGATTATACACAGTTACATGTGTCTTATGCTCCTGATGACAGGGCAGTTGTGTCTGAAATGAGTGAGTGCCTTAGGGAAATTCAAGACTGGATGTCAGCCAGCTGACTTAGACTGAACCCTTCAAAGACGGAGGTGCTATTGGTGGAGCCAGGTTAGTTTGGTCTATCAGTGACGAGTAGCAGCACTATTCTACCTTCCTTAGATGGCATTACACAGGAAGCTGTAGATAGGGTGAGGAATCTGAGGTCACTGTGGGCTGCAAGCTGACATTAGAACCCAGACATAGGCTGTTATCTGCAGTGGCTTTTTCCGTCTTCCTAACATTTCTCAGATCAAGCCCTTTCTGGAACCGACTAACCTGGCAAAGCTTGCGCATGCCCTAGTCTCATCAAGACTGGACTGCTGTAATGCTCTGTATCTTGGGCTATCCACGATGTTGTTGCATCACTTGCAGCTGGTGCAGAATGCAGCAGCCCAGCTGGTGGCTGGTACCTCTCAGTCTGAGCACATCATGCCAGTTCTCCATGCTCTGCACTGGCTGTCAGTGCAGCAGCGCATCAACTTCAAAATATGCTTGTTAACTTACAATGCCCTGCACAGATTGGGTCCAGACTACCTGAAAGACCTCTTGGTCACATTGGTTCCTGGTCGTCACCGTTGGTCAGTGGATACAGGCCTCTTATCCTCCCCTCAAGCTTACTTAAAATCATCTGAGGATAGGGCATACGTGATGACCACCCCGATCCTCCAGAATGCCCTTCCTTTGGAGGTAAGAGATGCTGCATCCTTGGCCTTGTTTAAGTCGCATCTGAAGACTCATCTGTTTGAAATGTGCTTCAAATCTAATGCTGCTGTTTGAATTCTGTTGCTTGAATTTTACAATTTATAATCTATTATTTTACTGCTATGGTTTTAATGTATTGTTTTATTGTGATGTGCCCAGAGCCCTTGGGAACGAGCGTCATATAAGTAAATAAAATTATCTTGCCTTGCCTTGACCATTTCATTCAAACAGCATGTCAGTTTGATGAATTTACACCGTAGATGTCCTAAGGCCATCTTTATTATATTGTAAACATTTCTAAAAGTGAGGGCTGTCTGAAGACTGTGCCAGTTTCTGACCTGATATTTACCACCTCAGAAACTATAATTTGAGGCAGTATACATGACCCATGGGAACAGACATGTAGGCATATTTGAGGTTCACATGTATTAGCTGATCCCCTTCAGTAAACCAGGGATACTGAATCCAAAATGAAGGCTCTAAAGAGTAGTTGAAGTCCTATTGGTCTATAACTGGGTGTAAAGATCATCCAACCTTGTCCCCATAAAAATAGGAAAGATCCCATAATTCTTCCACAGGCCTCAATCCTCTATAGTGTGCACTTGAAGACTGCCTAATAAAGAAGATAATTCATTGCAATCACTCTCAGTCTGCACCACTGTACCCTAGCAGTGGTCTCAGTAGCACTCTGAGGTCAGAGCTAACCATCCTTGCTTTCACTTGTCTGTGGTAATTTTGAAGTAGCATTTACCTAACCTTCTTCATGCAGTGGGTGGAGTGGAATTACTGTAACCTACAGTATATTTGCTGAAGGCCTGCCAATATAAACTTTGACATCTGTGAAAGATACTCTGTCTGGCTGACTGAAATGTCACTGATGGATGTCACATGTGGCAACCTGGATTTGCCCTGCAAAGGGACATTTCTGAAATCTCTCATCTTCACCAGGGACTCGGAAGCTTTTATGTGGGATTGGAGTTCTGAGTTGAATGAGTATCCCAGGAGAAACAAACTCTGGTCAGAGCCGATACGGCTGCGCAGAACTTTTTTCTGTTGGAACTGCACATTTCTATTTGTTTTTTGGGAATGAACCTGCTATGACTAAAACAGTAACACTGGAGCAACAAAGGGCTGCTTAAGAGCTGTTATGAGTGCTGTTCTAGCCTCAAAGTAGGCTGCTTGCATACCCGCCCTTTCCAAACAATAGTGTGTACTCCAAACAATAGTGTGTAATATGTCTCCTGGTAAGAGTAAAACAGCAATACAGTTAAAAAAATAAATTGCTGCTTCTGAGCGCTGTTATGAGTGCTGCTGGAGTGTTCCTTTTTCTTCTGCAACTGTGGAAGTGAAGGCCACCATGCACAAGATGGCGGCGATAACAGAACTGCGCATGCGTGATACTCATGCATGCGCAGTCTGAGTCAACGGCCGTCACTTACGCAGTTATGGAAAAAAAAAGAAGTAGTCCTGTGGCAGTTGTACAGTGCTCGTAATCAGCAATTTTTTTCCAGTGTGTTACTCTTTGGGAAAGTGATCGTAAAAGCACGTAAGCGACATTTTGTTTTCACGGTGTTACTGTTTTAGTCATGGAAGGAGCCATATTACATAATGTTGCTTTGAGCATCACTTCTGCAGTTGCAGAAGAAAAAAAGTGCCCTGCAAAGTGGGTGTGTTTATGCTACCAGCGGAGGGGAAGGGCCACATAAACACAACCGCTGGAAACTGTGCTAGAGCACTGTGGAAACACACTGGACAGTGGTCCAGTCACGTGCTTCCACAGTGCTCTTCTGAGATAATGGCATAAGGTCTGCAGAGCTCTGCCCACGCAGTTGTAAAAACACTGTCCAAGTTACTGAAATATAATCATGTGGGGCTAGTTTCTGGAGCCCTTCCATCCTAATAGCCATTGATTTTTAAGACCTTCTTCTAAACAAAAGTCTAGTATCATATGATAATATAATAAGCATAGAAACATAGATACATAGACTTCAACGGCAGATAAGGACTGCTTGGTCCACCCAGTCTACCCATTTCCCTACCTATTGGATAAGCTGCAGATCCTAGTTAACCAACAGTCTACTTCCGCCTACCCCCACTAGAATTGCCGTATGTCTGTCCCATGCATTCTTGAATTCCCCTACTGTTTTTGACCCCATGACCTCATCAAGAAGGCTGTTCCATGTGTCCACCACCCTCTGCATGCAAAATACTCCCTCACATTGCCCCTGAACTGTCCCCCCTCTATCTTCAAATTGTGCCCCCTTGTTCTTGCACATTTCTTTTTCTGACAGATAACATCCACTTGGACTCTGTTGATTCCCTTGAGGTACTTGAAGCTTCTATCATTCCCCCCTCTCCCCCCTTTCCTCAAGGGTATACATATTAAGCTCCTTTAGTCTCTCCTCATATGGCTTCAGTGCAGACCCTGCATCATTTTATTACCCCCCCGGACTGCCTCCATCCTGTCTATGTCCTTGCAGAGATAGGGTCTCCAGAACTGCACACAGTACTCCAGATAGGGTCTCACCAACTGTCTGTACAGAGGGATAACAACTTCATGTTTTCTACTGGTGATGCCTCTCCCTATACATCTCAGTATCTCCCCAGCCCTCCTTACTGCCTTCTCACATTGCTTGCCTACATTTAGGTAATCTGATATGACTACGCCCTGGCCCCTTTCCATTTTAGTTGTTGTTAGTACCTCCCCAAGCCCCACTGTGTACTCTTCCCTAGGTTTTTGTTTCACAGGTGTCTTACTTTGCACTTCTCTGCATTGAATCTAAGCTGCCATACTTTTGACCATTCCTCCAACCTTGCCAAGTCCCTTCTTATCCTTTCCATCCCCCCCTTGTATATTAACCCTGTTTCAGATCTTTGTGTTGTCTGCAAAGAGGCATACTTTTCCATCCAGTCCCTCCGCAATGTCACCTATAAAGACATTAAAGAGGACCGGTACCAGTACTGAACCCTGCTGTACCCCACTAGTAACCCCCCTTTCTTTGGAGTGTTGTTTAGCCAGTTCTTTACCCAGGATACCACCTTGGCCACTCCAGGCTGACTAACTTGTTTATTAATCTTTTGTGTGGGACTGTGTCAAATGCCTTGCTAAAATCTAGGTAGGCCATGTCCACAGCCCCTCTCTGGTCTACTACTTTGGTCACCCAGTCAAAGAAATCTATTAGAGTAATCTGACATGACCTTCCCACTGTGAATCCATGCTGCCTTGGGTCCTGTGCCCCGTTGGCCTCTAGTACTCAACAATTCTTTTTTTCAGAAGTGATTCTATCATTTTCCCTACCACTGAGGTCAAACTAACAGGTCTGTAGTTTCCTGCCTCTGCCTTGCTCTCACTTTTGTGAAGAGGAATCACATCCACCCTCCTCCAGTCCTCAAGTACCACACCATCTTCCCATGATTTGTTAAAAAGAGTAGCCATTGGTGTCACTAATTCTCCATTTAGTTCTTTTGGAATGCTTTGTCCACATTCAGTTTTAGAAGTTCTTTCAGGACTCTTTCTTCTGTGAATGGACTGGTGTCAACCCCCCTACCCAGAGTGCTTCTATTATTTGTTAGGTACCTCCCCCTCCTCTTCTTTTGTGAATACCGAGCAGAAATATTCATTCAGTGTCCTTGCCTTTTCACTGTCACCATCTTCCCCCTTCCCCTTATTAAGCTTCACTATTAAGCCCTTGGTTTTTCTTCACTCCCTAATGTACATACAAAATGTTTTATCCCCCTTCTTAACTGACTTGGCTATCTTTTCCTTGGTTTGGGCCTTTGCTGTTCTGACTGCCTTCCCCACTTCCTTCTGCTTTATTTGGTACAGTTCTCTGTCCTACTCCTTCTGTGTTTCCCTGTACTTCCTGAGTGCTATCTTGTTCTCCCTATCCTTCCCCGCCACCTCTTTTGAAACCCATAGTGTTTTTTTCCTTCATTTTGTTTTGTTTATTTGCTTCACACAAAGGCTTGTTGCCTCTGTGATGGCAGTTTTGATTTCCCCCATTGTTCCTCCACCCCTCCTTCTTGTCTGTTTGCTAGTGTTTTTCTGAGACACTCTCCCGTTTTGCCAAAGTCAGCCCTCCCAAAGTCCAATACCATTGCTTTTGTAATGTTTCAGTCTTGTAACAAGACTGAATTAAGTTCACCAGCTGTACTCCGGACCTATGGTTAAGGAAGGATTTCTCCTCTTAGCCATAATATGCATGAGAAAAACAGAAGTACAAGAAGCACAGGACCAACTGCACATGCCACGTTGCATTGAAAGAATGGTCTAATGACTCATTTTTGTGATGAGCAAGTGGGCGCCAAACAGCTCCACATACTGTAGGTTTGGGCTCAAGACTGGGGTTCCTCCAGGTGGGAAAAGCAGGAATTCCAGCTGCAGATCTGAACACAGATTCTTTGAGAAGGGTGGACATAATGAGAGAGGGGTGACTTCTATCATCTTAGAATGAAGATCAAAGTGTCAAGCAAAACTGCAGGATTTGGTCCAAAGGTTTAAATATGGTAACTTGCAGAAGAAAACTGCTGAATGTTCTGTATTTGTCTGATATGTTTGCAGATATTTGCATCTTTTGAACCAATCAATTGGTATAGTAAAAAGCTAAGAAATGAAAATGACTCAACATCCTCAAAATGAGCAGTCTAAAACCAAGCTAGCAAATTTGTCAAAGTAAGAGACTAGTTTATCATAAGTCCTCTTAAGGGATGAAACGTAGAACTATTGGCAGAAAAGGACCAGTTGGCCTACCTAGGTTGCCCTATTTTTCCCTGTCTATTATGACACCCTGGACCCTATTTGGTCACTGGTGTCCCACCTGCCTCCCTTTCCTCCACTTAGTATACCTATGCGACTCTCCCATGCATGATTGAAACTCCCCACTATCTACACCCCACTACCTCTTCTGGCAGGCTGTTCCAGGCATCCACTACCCTTTCTGTGAAGAAGAATTTCTTCATATCCCTCTTAATCCCACCCCCCTCCCAGCTTCATTGCATGTCTCTGTGTTATGATGCTCCTCCTCTTCTGAAAGTGACTCCCCAACAGCACCTTGTTTACCCCTTCAGGTACTTATAGGTCTCAATCATGTCCCGTCTTGCTCTACTCTCCTCCAGAGAATACATTTTGAGTTCCAGCAACCTCTCCTCATATGGTTTCTCATGCAACCCCTGCACCATTTTGGTAGTCCTCCTCAGGACCTTTTCCACCCTGTCAATGTCCTTGCCGAGGTGCAGCCTCCAGAACTGGACAAAGTACTCTAGGTAGGGTCTCACTAGTAAGCGATACAAAGTCAACACCACCTCCCTTCTCCTGCTAAACAACCCACTCCCTATGCACCCCAGCATCCCACTTGCCTTGCCTACTGCCTTGTCACACTGCCCTGCTACCCCTTGAGATCATCAGATATGATGATCTCAAGGACCCTTTCTTGCTTGGATACTGTCAGTCCCCCCCCAACATCTTATACACAGTTCCTTTGTTTCCCCATCCCAGGTGCATGACTTCACACTTTTTGGCATTTAAACCCAGCTGCCACATCCTAGACCACTCCTCTTGTTTCCCCAGATCACTTTGCATTTTCTCCACCCCTGCCTGAGTGTCCACCCTGTTGCAGATTTTTGTGTCACGCACAAAGAGACACACCTTCCCCTTCAGTTCCTCAGCAATGTCTCTTATGAAGACATTGAAGAGGGCCAGTCCCAGTACGGGTCCCTGTGGCACCCCACTGGTCACTCTCCAGTCCCCCAACAATCTGCTGTTTACCACCACCCTCTGTCTCCTACCGTTTAACCAGTTTGAAACCCAGCTTATCACCTTCTCCTCAATTCCAAGGCTGCTAAGTTCTTTTATTAGCCTCCTGTGTGGCAAGTGTCAAAAGCCCTACTGAAGTCCAGATAGGCCACATCCACTGCTGTCCCCTGATCCACCTCCCTAGTTACCCAGGCAATGAAATCTATGAGATTTGCTTGACATAACCATCCCCCTGTGAAACTATGATGTCAGTGATTCTGCAGCCCATTTGTCTCTAGGTAGTCCATCATCTTCTCCTTCAGCAGGGTCTCCATTAATTTCCCCAACACCAATATAAGGGTGACTGGCGTGTAATTGCTAGCATCCTCCCTTCTGCCACTCTTGTGCAGAAGGACCACACTATCCCTCCTCCAGTCCTCTAGAACTACCCCATCTCCAATGAAGTGCTGAATAGGATTGCCAGAGGGGTGGTTATCATCTTGCTCAGTTCTTTTAGGACCCTTGGATGAATCTCATCAAGTCCCATCACCTGTTTTTCTTCAGGACTTCCAATCCCATTTGGACTCTCTCCTCCAAAAATAGACTTGTGTCCACCCCCACCTCCCACTAGTGCCTGCAGATACATGCTGGTCCCACCTCCACCCTTGAGAAGACCAAGCAGAAGTACTCATTTAAAATGTTAGCTTTTTTTTCATCTTCTTCTGCACAATCCCCCACCTCACCCTCCTAATTCTCACTATACCACCCCTTGCTTTCCTCTTTTCAGTCACATACCTGAGGAAAGTCTATCCCCTTTTTAGACCTTCTTGGTGATCCTCTCTTCTGTTTGTGCTTTAACTGCCCTCAACCTCCTCCCTGCCTCCCTTTACTTTTCCAAATACACACCCCTGTCCACCTATGTCTGGGTCTCTTTGTACTTCCTAAAAGCTGTTTTTTAATTTCTCACTGCCTTAGCCACCTCCTTTGAGAACCATAATGGCCTCTTCTTCATCCTACCCTTCCTCACTTTCTTCAAACAGCATGCCTCTGACTAGCTATTCCATCTTTGATCTTTGTCCATTGCATCTCCACTCTCCTCCCAGTCATTCTCTCTTCAAGGTATTTACTGAGGCAGTCTCACATTTCCTTAAAATCTGTCCTCCAAATGAGGTCAGCCAGGGTGATACCTGGCATGACAGTGGGAGGGCAAGCCAAAGAGAAATTAAGCAGGTGGTAAACACAGTTTGCTGTAGTTTCTCACCAGAGTTAGTTATGGTTTTCTTATATGTCTTCCATCTGAATCACAGCCTGAGAAGAACAACTTATTCCTTTTTAAATGCCTGTCAAAGAATGCCCCTCAGACTGTTCAGAGACAAAATGGGTAAGTCTGTGGCACAAGGCTAACATTCACATCAAAAATATTTGTTACTGGAATATCGTTTCAGTGTACAGCCATCATAAGAATCTAAGAAGGACCACCCTTACATGTTTGCCAGCTGGCAAATTATCACTACACACACACACAGACATGCATGCACTCACACACACACACACACACACACACGCCACACATGCCATTACGCACATAATTGGTACACAAGGTAGAGTGAGGGCTAATTCGGCACTGACAGCAATGGTAAACTCAGCTTTATAGTGCAGTAGTGAATCTATTCATTCATTTATTCTAAATTTTTATTCTAAATGTTTGTACTTGATAGGTCCACTGAGATGGAACATCATATTTACAGGAGAATACTGTTAATGGCAGAAGGCGTTTTTAAATTGCAAGATAAACATCAAAGCATACAAATGCTCACAGCAATAATTAAAACTCATAACAAACAAATGTGTAATTCCTTCAGTTTTTTTCCTTGAATACATTAAACAAGGAGGCATAACAAACTAGAAGCGAAAAGGTACTCTAGCTCATTACAGATACAGTAAATAGCAAAAGTTAGCCTACTACCAGTCCGGCCCAGTGGTATGACGGCCACACAGAGAGATAGAAGATCGTATCCAAATGTGTTTCTTGTCCTTGGAACAGCAGGAGCTGAGTGCATTGAGGAGCTGAGGGGCATAGGAACACATATGCCAAATAATCCACGTCTTATATGTTGATCGAAGGAAACATAGAAACATAGAAACATAGACTTTGACGGCAGATAAGGACCGCTAGGCCCATCTAGTCTGCCCATTTCCCTACCTACAGGATAGGCCGCAGATCCTAGTTAACCAACAGCCTATTTCTTCCTACCCCCCCACAAGAATTGTCTTATGTCTGTCCCATGCATTCTTGAATTCTCCCACAGTTTTAGACCCCACATCTCCTCAGGAGAAGCTGTTCCATGCATCACTACCCTCTCTGTGAAATAATACTTCCTCACATTGCCCTGAACCGCCCTCCTTCTATCTTTAAATTGTGTCCCCTTGTTCTTGCAAGTCTCTTTTTCTGGAAAGATGCTACCCTCTTGGACTTTGTTGATTCCACTGAGGTACTTAAAGTTTCTATCATGTCCCCTCTCCTTCTTTCCTCAAGGGTATACATATTAAGCTCCTTTAGTCTCTCCTCCTCAAGGCTTCCCTTGCAGACCCTGCACCATTTTAGTTGCCCTCCTCTGGACTGCCTCCATCCTGTCTATGTCCTGTGGAGATGGGGTCTCCAGAACTGACACAGTACTCCAGATGGGGTCTCACCAACTGTCTGTACAGAGGGATAACAACTTCCTGTTCTCTGCTGATGATGCCTCTCCCATACATCCCAGTATACCCCAGCCCTCCCTACTGCCTTCTCACATTGCTTGCTAACCTTAAGGTCATCTGATATGATTACCCCAGGTCCCTTTCCTTTTTGTTGTTGTTACTACCTCCCACCATTGTGTATTCTTCCCTGGGTTCTTGTTTCCCAGGTGCATTATTTGCACTTCTTTGCATTGAATCCTAGCTGCCATACTTCTGACCATTCCTCCAACCTTGCCAAGTCCCTTTCATCCTTTCCACACCTTCTTGTATCAACCCTGTTGCAGATCTTTGTGTCATCTGCAAAAAGGCATACTTTTCCTTCCAGTCCCTCTGCAATGTCACTGATGAAGACATTAAAAAGGACTGGACCCAATACTGAACCCTGCAGTACCCCACTAGTAACCCCCCTTTCTTCAGAGTGGACTCCATTTACAATTAATTAAGAAGGAGGGACCTGTCCATTGATTCTGATTCCTAGTACTGCCTGATATTGACCCCTACTAGTGCTGAAATACTAGTACTGTGTGCAGTTTGAAATAAACATGACATTAAATGCATAAAACTAAGTGCTGCTGTATTTTTTGTTCTTATTATACAGCTCTTGAAGAACAATATTGTTTTTTTTTTGTTGTTTTTTTTACATTGTATTTCTATCCCCTACTTCTCCCTGGTGGTCCCCTTCTTGATTGACCCCCCCATGCCCTGTCACCCAGCTCCTCCGGGACTTACCTGTGCCTTCATCCTCAGCTCGAGGACTGCGGTTGTGTCTGGCCACTGGTGCAAGGCCTGCAGAGAATCAGTAGATCATCCTGCTGCCCAGGAGGGCTTTCCTCTATTTTCTCCCTTCCCTCCTCTTGCTGGGATGTGACACATCAATGTGTGCATGTGGAGGTATGGGCACACTACAGAGTCCCACAGCACCCTTCCTCCTCTTGGCATCCTCAACCCATCCTACCCTCAGTCCTCCACCTGGGGGCAGTCATTTGGTAGGACAACCAAGCCACCCTCCCTGAGGGTGGAGAGTCATCCTCTGGACACTTGATCCTCTCCCTCCCTTCCCCCCCCGGCCAACCCGCAGCAATCCATGCCCGCTCTGGAACACAGGTCACCGGTGTGGTAGGAGGTAAGGCATGATGCCTCAGCAATCCGCACCATTGGGCTGGCACAATATTGGGTTTTAAGGGGCCTGGGTAAGAAACAGAAGCATGTCTACAATGCTGGGGGGGGGGAGGATTGCAACGAGGCACCAAAGAGTTTTAGCTTATAAATTTTATTTTCCTAGCTACACCACTAAGTCGGCACTTGGTTCCTGAAAGAAGGCACAGGCCACTCAGCTCTCAAGCACACCCAGCTGGCTGACGACTGAGTTCAAATGTCAATAATTTCAAAGGCAGATGCTTGCTCTTCCTATAGCTTTGGCCATTGCAGCCCTGAGAATGAAGTGAGAGACTGAGGAGAAACAGTGTGCATTGCTCCGCTCAAAGTTTTTTGTTAATTTTATCAATATCTGTAAAGTTGAAATTGAGATTTCTAGTTGTACTAGATACTGCAGTCATAGACAAATATTCAATAGCTATACTACAATCCTCCCACCCCCATCCACCCAACTAAAAACCTTAGGCATTCCTGATGTCTTTTTCAGGCAAGTATGAACATTGACAAATAGGATTTCTCCTGGTCTCTAGGCAAGTGACTAACACAGTACAGAGATTTTCAAGCGTTACTGATGTACATGTTTAGACTTACAGTGCAGCAGTGTGATCCCTGGCAAGGGATTTAAATCATGACCTCCCAATCCAAGGGCACATATGGTAATCACTACAGCATTTGATTGTTGAGATGCAAATGAAGCTTCTTGTGGTAACATAAGCATTGGTACTGCTTTGGAGTGGTATTATCAAATGCTTTGGGGGTTTATTATATTCTTATAAATGCTGACAACTTTTTCAGAAAAAGGAATCTCAGGAGCTGAGAAAAAATTGTAGCAGCCACCCTGGTGTGGAGACTATTCTCTCTAGAGTATTTATTTTGCATCTGAAGTCATAATGTTTCTCTTGAGGTTGACAGACAGAAGCAGTCAAGCAAGTCCTTTTACACCTTTGTTTACTGCAGTGGAACTTCCCTGCCAAGTCGCACATTTTAAAGCTGTTTTCATGACTGCCAATCAAGGACTACCAAAGCTGAAATGATGGAGCAAAAGCTTTTCTCTTCACAATTGTTACACCCACTATAACAATGAAAGGAATACATAAAACTCCAGAATTAAGCTGGAGTTGTAAGTGTTTTACAAACACTTTTGTTATTTAATGTGCAAACAAAAGAGAGCTAATTTGTATGCCTGTTACTGAATACGATGGAGTACTCCTTTAAATATCATCGGTGAGTAAACAACTGTAGGCAATTTATAATGAACAGTTACAACACTGGGTGGTACAGTATCTAGTTTAAAAGGTAAAGTAGTGTTTCCCTTGAGGGCTTCTTTACCATTTTAATTAATTATGTCCTTACAGCTCTTCTGGTATTGTCGTTTTGTGGTAATGCCATTGTGGTTTGCTTGATCTCCCCTGCTTTCATAGGAAATCTGTATTTCTGAACATTAATATCTTGGTCATCTTTGAGAATATTGGGATGAAAGTTTGCAGAGAGATAGTCAGTATGGATGTCTACAAACCTGGAAAACTATATAAAGAGTCCCACTGTATTTTATCTGTTCTACATATTGAAGAAAACTGAACATTGCGGCTTTTTATGTTCCAGGCATAGGAAGAGAATAGCAAAAACAATATATAGATTTAAAAACCCAATATTTCATGTCGACTTGGACCCAACCTAATATAACCACTTACTTAATTTTTATACATGTTTATAATTAAGCAGACAGCATATTTAAGTTTCAGTCAGGAATTTTTCCACATGTATAGAAGCTTTCAGAAACTTTTTTTTTCCCCGACCATAAAGATAGTTTCTACTAATTTAAGCAAACCAGAAATTCAAATATTAAAAATGTGAAAAATCAGCAGTAAAACTTAATTGAATCACAGAGAGTGTGATAAAGTGTAACCAAGTCAGTCCCAAATGTATCCTGTTCTACACTGGCTACCTTTCATTGAAAGTACACCTGTTACATTTCAATGCATCACTGAAACATATTTGGGTGAGGTTTCAACTGCTGAGCTGCATTCAAAGTATTTTAGTGGTATATTGCCTGTTGCTTGAAAAAAAAGAAAGTAAACATGTTCAGTTTCAATATTTAGTTTACAAATGATCCATAACACACCTCATCATGCTATGCAGTGGGCCCAGCCTATTTGCGAAAACAGCACTCAATGTATTTCAATAGACCTTCGAAACAGTGGGGCCGATATTCAAAGGTTAACACCCATGCTAATATGGTTAGCACAAGTGCTAATCTGTGTTTCATGAGCACTCCTGTTGGGGCCATATTCAGAGGCTCTGGGAGCACCCCAAAAATCCAGCAGTGCCAAAGCACTAGCATACATCTGCACCTATGCAAATGAGGGGATCCCCTCATGCATGCTGGCGTAGCAGGATATTAAAAAGTTTGCAGCAGCAGTAAACAACCCACCAAGAGGCACTGTGTACCACTGCTGTAAACCTCCTTTTAACTGGGCGCTAAGCCTATGCCCCCCAGAAGGCAGGAAGGCTGTACTGCAGCTACCCACACTGATCTCCTGTTTACTCACATTACATTATTCCTGGATCATTCAGTGTTCCCCACACCCCCTGATCACCCATTCTCTCACATTACATTTTTCCCTGGTGGTCCAGTGGTTCCCCCCACCCCAATCACCTGTTCTCTCACATCACATTATTTCCTAGTAATCTAGTGGCTCCCCTCACCTCCTGATCCCCTGTTCTCTCACGTTACATTATTTCCCTGGTTGTTCCAGTGTTTCCCCCAACCCCCACCACCATTTACACTTTTTAAATTATTCCCTGGTGGTCAGTGTTCCTCCCCACTGGCCCCCACCCAACCGCCTGCTCACTTCCCTCCACCCCTGCCCATTATGGGCTCATTTGCAACACTTTAGAACTACTTACACTGTACAAACGAGACCTCTGCTGGTCCAGGGGTTCCCCCTCCACCCACCGATCTCCTTATCACTCACATTACATTATTCTCAGGTGGACTAGTGGTTCCTCCTACCCCTGATTATCCATTCTCTCACATTACATTATTCCCTGGTGGTCTAGTGGTTCTCCCACCCCTTGATCACCCATTCTCACAAGTTATATTATTCTCTGGGGGTCCAGTGGTTCCCCCCACAATCTGCTTGCCTGTTCTTTAACATTGCATTATTCCCTGGTGGTCTACTGTTTCCCTCCACCACCTGTTTACACTCCTTAAATTATTCCCTGGTGGTCCAGTGATTTCCTCCCCCACACTCCACTCACCTGTTCTCTCACATTACATTATTCTCTGGTAGTCCAGTGTTCTCCCTGAACAGCCCCCACCCAACCCACCTGCTCACTTCCTTCCTCCCTGCACTCCTCCTTACTCGGGTGGCTGGCAGCCCGCACATCTACATATGGTGACTGGCACAGCCCTCCTCTCACCTCTGAAGCTGGCTGCCACATGAGCCATCAGTAAGCACACGTATTGTAGAAATCTACAGTACCTGCACACACTGGCAGCTCATGTGGTGGTCAGCCATGGAGGTGAGAGGAGGGCTGGGCTGGTAGCTGTAGGTAGATGTGTGGAGCCCTGGACACCTGGGTATGAGGGTTGTGGGGGAGGAGGGAAGTGAGCAGATGGGTCAGATGGGGGCGCTCTTCAGTGGGGAACACTGGATCATCAGGGAATAATTTAAAGAATGTACACAGGAAAACACAGGACACCAGGGAGTAATGTAATGTAAGAGAATAGGTGGTCAGGGTAGGAGACTCACTGGAACACCAGAGAATAATGTAATGTGAGAGAACAAGTGATCAGGGGACAGGCAAAACCACTGGACCACCAGGAGATAATGTAATGTGAGTGAATAGGAGATCAAGGGTGGGGGAACCACTGGACCACCAAGGGTCTCATTTGTACAGTGTAACTGGCAGTAAGGGGCCACTGTGGATGCAAATTAGCCCATAATGAGCATGCAAATGGTCCCTTAGCACCCTGCATGCCCAGTGGGCTCATCTGCAAGCTCAGGGTGAATATAGCCCACAGGCATCTTGGTGCCAGCCTGTTTGTGGCAGTGCTATTCCCTGTGGGCCATATGCAGCACTGGTCCCTGACAGGGCAGTGCAGATTCACTTAGTGCTGCACCAACATAGACCAATATGCAGTCATATAGCAGCACTCATTATACGCCTGACTATCACAGGAGTGGGAGGGAGCAGAGGGACTAGCACAGCACAAACATCTGCACTTCGCTTGCCCCATTTTCTGAATATCAGGCCCTCTGTGTTGTATACTCTTTATATACTGTATATGCACATGACTATATATACATACAGGAAATACAGTAATATTTATACAGGAAAGAAAGAGGATCACCAATCTATTATGCTGTTTAAGCCACCAGATCAGCGGGAATGCTCAATTGCCCCTATTCTTCAAAATACTTAGGCTACGTTTACATCACAGCTGGATTACAAAATAGGCATGCAATATATTTTAATACCACAGTGACTTATATTGGGTTTGGCTTACACAATGTACCCACACTCGGTATATTTTAATGAGCCATTGGACACTGTTTAAATAAAAAGTAAGTACAACCAAAATTAATCTTGGAACATATAGGAGGGAGAAATGTAAGGAAAAGCAGAGAAGAAAGGGAAGGAGTGACAGAGTCATGGTGGAGGATAGAGTTGCTCAATGTGCAAAGTCTTGGGAACAAGATGGAAGACTTGCAGGTGCTATTAGCTGAGGGGAAGGTGAACATAGCAGCAATAACTGAGACTTGGGCCACACCATACCATGACTGGGACCTTTCGACCCCTGAATACAGAAACATAGAAACATAGACTTTGATGGCAGATAAGGACCACTTGGCCCACCTAGTCTGCCCATTTCCCTACCTAGAGGATAAGTTGCAGATCCTATTTAACCAACAGCCTATTTCTTCCTGCCCCCCCACAAACATTGCCTTATGTCTGTCCCATGCATTCTTGAATTCTCCCACAGTTTTAGACCCCACAACCTCCTCAGGAAGGCTGTTCCATGCATTAACCACCCTCTCTGTGAAAAAATACTTCCTCACATTGCCCCTGAGCCGTTCCTCCCATCTTCAAATTGTGCCCCCTTGTTCTTGCACATCTCTTTTTCTGAAAGATGCTACCCTCTTGGACTTTGTTGATTCCACTGAGGTACTTAAATGTTTCTATCATGTCCCCCCTTTCCCTCCTTTCCTCAAGGGAATACATATTAAGCTCTTTTAGTCTTTCCTCATATGGCTTCTCTTGCAGACCCTGCACCATTTTAGTTGCCCTCCTCTGAACTGCCTCCATCCTGTCTATGTCCTTGCGGATATGGGGTCTCCAGAACTGGACACAGTACTCCAGATGGGGTCTCACCAACTGTCTGTACAGGTGGATAACAACTTCTTGTTTTCTGCTGGTGATGCCTCTCCCTATACATCCCAGTATCCCCCCAGCCCTCCCTACTGCCTTCTCACATTGCTTGCCAACCTTAAGGTCATCTGATATGATTACCCCCAGGTCCTTTTCCAATTTTGTTGTTGTTACTACCTCCCCCCATTGTGTAATCTTCCTCTGGGTTTTTGTTTCCCAGGTGCATTAGTTTGCACTTCTTTGCATTGAATCCAAGCTGCCATACTTCAGACCATTCCTCCAACCTTGCCAAGTCCCTTCTCATCCTTTCCACGCCTCTTTGTGTATCAACCCTGTTGCAGATCTTTGTGTCATCTGCAAAGAGGCATACTTTTCCTTCCAGTCCCTCTGCAATTTCACTTACAAAGACATTAAAAAGGACTGGACTCAGTACTGAACCCTGCGGTAGCCCACTAGTAACCCCTCTTTCTTCAGAGTGGACTCCATTTGCAATTACCTTCTGTGTCCTGTTGTCCAGTCTATGTTTTACCCAGGCTAGCACCCTGGGACCCACTCCCAGGCCAATTAATTTGACTATTAATCTTTTGTGTGGGACTGTGTCAAATGCCTTGCTAAAGTCTAGGTAGGCCACATCCACAGCCCCTCCCTGGTCTACTACTTTGGTCACCCAATCAAAGAAATCAATTAGATTTGTCTGAAATGACCTTCCCACTGTGAACCCATGCTGCCTTGGGTCCTGTGCCCCACTGGCCTCTAGGTACTCAACAATTCTTTCCTTCAGAAGTGATTCCATCACTTTCCCTACCACAGAGGTCAAACTGACAGGTCTGTAGTTTCCTGCATCTGTCTTGGTCCAACCTTTGTGAAGGGGAATCACATCTGCCTTCCTCCAGTCCTCAGGTACCACACCATCCTCCCATGATTTGTTAAAAAGAGTAGTCAGTGGTGTCATTAGTTCTCTGCTTAATTCTTTTAGAATTCTGGGGTGAATTCCATCTGGCCCCATTGTTTTGTCCACCTTCAGTTTTAGGAGTTCTTTCAGAACCCTTTCTTCTGTGAAAGGACTAGGATCGAACCCCGTATCCAGAGTGCTTCTGTTAATTGGATTAGGCACCTCTCCCATCTCCTCTTTTGTGAATACTGAACAGAAGTATTCATTCAGTATCCCTGCTTTCCCACTGTCCCTCTTTGCCCACCCTCTGTCCATTCTATTCAGCCTCACTTTCCCTCCCTTTGTCTTTCTAAGCTCCCTGATGTACCTATAAAAGTTTTTATCCCCCGTACAAGAGGGATAGGGCAATAGGCAAAGGAGTAGGTGGTGGTTTATATCAGTGAGGGTATAACATGCATGAGGGAGGAGCTGGAGGAGGGGAAGGTGGAAATATTGTGGGTTTAATTACGGTCCAATAGAGGGAGAAAAGTGAGGTTGAGGGTGGTCTACAGACCACCAACCAGGTAGAGGAAAAGGACAGGGAACTGAGCTTGCAAATGTTGGAAGCTGCAGGGAAGGGAGAGGTGGTAATATTGGCGGGACTTAAACTTGAACATGGTAGACTGGAGCATATCATCCAAAACCTGTGCCAGGAGTCAGATGATCCTAGAAGTGGTGCAGAGTGGGTTCCTGACACAGGGCATCACAGAGCCAACCAGAGAGGGTGCAATCCTTAATCTAGTGCTCATGAATGGGGAGCATGTACAAGAAACAATGGTCAAGAAGCCCCTAGGTGGTAGTGACCATTGCACAGTGTGGGTCAGGTTGGATATGGTTAGGTAAAGTATCCCCACTAAGACCAAAATCCTGGATTTTAGGAAGGCAGATTTTAAAAAGATGGGTGAGGTGTTAAAGAGGCACCTGACGGGCATCAGAGCGGATATGGGGTGGACCAAAACTGGTCCATCATCAAGGATGGAGTAATGGTTGCCACAGATTAGTATGTTAGGCACAAGGGGAAGAACATGAGAGCCAAAGCACCCAGCTGGATCAGCTCTCAGGTCACCCAGGTGGTGAGGGACAAGAGGTCAGCCTATAAGAGATACAGAAAGACCAAGAGAGATGTGGATAGGGAAAATTACCTAAGGGTGGCCAATGTGGCAAGCAAGGTAGTCTGGCAGGCTAAGGCAAAAAAAGAACTGCAGATAGCTGAGGGAATCAAAAAGGGCAAGAAGGCCTTCTCTTTCTACATAAAAGAGAAAAGGGAAAAGAAGGATGGGATTGTAAGGCTTCAAAAAGGGGAAGAATGGGTAGAGGAGAACAGATGAAAGGCTGAGGTACCGAACAAATACTTCTGCTCCATCTTCACCAGGGAAAAAGATGGACCAGTGCCTACAGTGGGGAGAAGGGGAGCCGGGGGAGCACAGATGTGGAGTTTATTTATTTATTGAATTTTGATGACCGGATAGGCCCACTGAGCCCCAAAGGTCCCTTTTTCAGGGGCGACCCGGGATACAGTACAGTATCAGACAAGTACAACAGGTTACAGAGAAAGTACAGATGATAACAGGGCTACAATAAGCAATAGTTCAGAATCAATAAAACATAAGTGCAACGATTGAATGAGTCAAGGCATGACCTTGAAGTCTGTTTGGGTGAGAAAGGGAGAGGATTGGTATTGTTTGTTGGACAGGGGGAGACTATCCTATACCATGACAGTGACAAGAGCTGGACTCTAACATGTGGGCTTTGAGTCTTGTGTGAAAGTTTAGAAGAGATGGGGGTTCCTGCACTGAGGGTGGGAGATTGTTCCACAAGTAGGGGGGCAGTATAAGAGAAGGATTTGCCACCCACGTTTGTCCTGACTCTGGGGATTGCAAGTAGAGTCCGACCTGAGGTCCTAAGCATACGAGAGCTGTGCTTGGGATTGATTGTCCCTTTTAAGCTGAGTGGGGCAGCCGGGCACTGTAATTTGTACGCAAGGCAGAGCAGGGGTTACTGAAGACAAGATGCAAAAGAAGGCCACTGCAGCTGGGCAAGCGTATCGCAGGGGTGGCTTCTTGGGTGACTCTGGGTCACGAACCATGCAACCTTGTTGTACAGGACCTGTATCCGGTTGAATTCTTGCTTAGACATTCCCTGAATTACTAGGGCAGCGTAAGTTAGTGTTGGGAGAAGGACACTGGAGGCAATTGCTAGCCTAGCCTCTGGGATAAGCTGGTCATTTAGCCGGTACAGGGTGCCAAGTTTACCGTGGATAGTCCTGGTTACTAGATCTATGTGGGACTTGAAGGTGAGGCCTTGGTCAATATTTAGCCCTATGTATTTTATGGTGTCTACCACATCTATCCTTTTTCCAGCAAGGGAATTTATCTGTATGGATTTGGTCCTGTACTGTCCAAGGGATCTAGGACCAAACAGCATGGCTTTTGTTTTGCCTGCATTGAGGACCATTCTATTAGATGTAAGCCAGGCCTCAAGTGTCATTAGGTCAGCTTGGAGGAGAGGACCTAGTACTGGCAGATTATCCATGGACCAGTAGATGACAGTGTCGTCTGCATACTGAACCACTGAACTGTCCCCTCAGTGAAGTTTGAGGTCATTAGTGAAGAGAGAGAACAAGAGGGGGCCAGGAATTGAGCCCTGAGGTACTCCCTCCTTGATTGGTAGAGGGTCAGACAGTTATCTCTTCCAGATGACCCTCTGAGAGTGGCCTGATAGGTAGCTCCTGAACCATTTGAGAGCCTGGGGATCCAGACCTATTTTGTGAAGCTTTGTTAGTAAGAGGTTGTGGTCCACAAGGTCGAACGGCTTGGACAGATCTATAAAGATTGCACCCGTCGGCTTACCTGCATCCATTGCACTGAGTACATCCACTGTTAGATTGGTGAGGGCTGTGTCAGTGCCATGGTTTGTCCGGAAACCATGCTGGGAGGGGGCTAGGAGCTGGTGGAACTCCAGGTAGTCCCTCATTTGCCCATAAACTAGCCTTTCTTGCAGTTTTGCAAGGGTACACAGCAGGGAGATGGGCCTGTAGTTGCCAATATGTTCCCTCGTGCCACCCTTGTGAATGAGGACCACATTAGCCTGCTTCCACTGCTGAGGAACATATCCTTCAAGTAGAGACCTGTTGAAGATCCAGGTCAATGGTCTGGCAAGGGACCAGGCTCCTTCCTTAAGTAACCTAGGGCTGATACCATCAGGGCTGCCAGAGCCTTTGTTTCTGACAGCCTTTGTAAGATTAAGGACATCATTAGCCTTGACCAATCTCAGGTGAAATTGGGGTCTATTAAGGCAAGGGGGTTCGTCGGTGTTCTGTGTTGGCATAGAAGGAGGTAGACCACTCTTGTATTCATCAAGGTTGGTAAAGTGGTGGTTGATTTCTGAGGCAATTAGCTGACAAGGATAGAGTGAGCGAGGAGCTGCTAGCATTGAAGATGGACAAATCATCAAGCCTGGATGGCACAGAGTACTGAGAAAGTTGGATGGGGAGCTTGGAGGGACACTGGCGGCCTGTTCAGTAGCTTCCTGGAGTTGGGGAGTGGTACTACAGGATTGGAGACTAGCATATGTGGTACCCCTTCATAAGAGCGGTCCCAAAGATGATCCAGGGAATTACAGACCAGTCAGTCTGACCTCAATCATGTGCAAGCTCATAGAGACCATACTTAAGGAAAGGTTGGTAGGATATTTAGAGGAGAATGGTCTCCAGGATGAGAGGCAGCATGAATTTATGGGAAGGAGACTGTCAAATAAATCTGATTGACTTCTTTGACTGGCTCACTAAGTCAGTGGAAAGGGGCCAGGAGGTGAACATCCTTTATCTGGACTTCAGAAAGGCCTTTGACTCTGTGCACCCACAAGAAGTTGATCAGGAAGTTGGCAGATCTCAGGGTTAGAGAGAAGATGACCGGGTGAGTAGAAAGCTGGCTGAGGGACAGGACCCAGAGGGTGGTGGTAAGAGGAGAGTTCTCTAGCACCAGATAAATCACCAGTGGGGTCCTGCAGGGCTTGGTCCTGGGGCTGATGTTGTTCAATGTCTTCATCAGTGACATTGGGGATGGCATAAAGCACAAAATGTGCCCATTGATGCACGACACCAAACTCTGTGGGAGGGCGAACACAGTTGAAGGGATACAGAACCTGCAGAAAGACCTGAGAAAACTTGAGATGTGGTCCAGTATTCAGCAGCTGGGCTTCAATGCCAAGAAATGCAAAGTTATTTACATTAGAGCCAGGAATCCAAGGATACTACCTGGGAGAGGTCCAGGTAGCAGCAACAGAGGGAGTAGAAGGATCTGGAGGGTGATGCTCACTAGCGATCTGAAGCACTCCACGCAGTGCAAAAAAGCAGCAACAAGGGCAAACAAGATGCTGGGGTATATAGCCAGAGGAATCAGCAGTAGGTGAAAGGAGGTTATACTGCCCTTGTACAGGTCACTGGTGAGGCCACATCTAGAGTATGCAGTAAGATACTGGTGCCCACACCTTAGTGTAACCCCTCTATGCGTCCACATTTGTAACATGGATATACACAGGGTATCTACGGGTTCAGGGAAGGATGAGGCTACTTGGCACAAGAGACCTAGGTTTGACTACTCTGCACAGGGGCACCCAAGTAAATCCAACTACAGGAAGCAAAAACTGTAATGTCCAGAACCAGAATTGGGATTTTTCAGTGTGGCTTTATTTATTAACTTACTGAACATAAATAAAGCTCTGTATGGTCCCCATAGGCTGTCGTGAATCTGTAATGCAGATTAGAGGTTAAACACAGCGGTCCATTTGAGGAATGAACACTACAACAGTTGTCTGGCTTTGGACCCACCAGGCACTCAGCCCGGACTTTGCATGTGCATTGGATACACAGCCCGACTGGCCGGCTCCCTGCGGCCTGGAAGCTGGCAGTCCCACTTGGCAATGAACCCAAACTCTACTTGGAAAGACATCCCATCAAACAAGGAGCTCCCAAACTGTGGCTCCCTACACCACTTGAAGTCTGCGACTCCTAGAAGATTTTGTTTCATTCATTCCAATTGAAACTCCATCAAACAGGAGACTCCCATCAAACAAGGAGTAATGTTCCCATCCTGTGGCTCCCACACCACTTGAAGTCGACTCCTGAGAGATTTTCAAGTTGCGACCCACGTCTGGGTACCACCCCATCACTGGCCAAGCGCCATGAGGCAAGTAGCAAAACACAGAAGAAATCCGTAGAGGTGGACCTGGTTACCAAAGATGGGGATCTATCCACCTCCAGCCCCACAGCCCATACCCGCCATTTCTCTGGACACACAGAACTTTAGACTTTAAAACTGTAGATTGACGTGGATGACCTGAGCACCCTCTACAATGAACTTTAACACTTTAAACAGATGACTGCTCTATTTGTTTGTCCTAGTTGACATAGTTCTCCCAAATAGCAGTCCCAATACTTGAAATCCAACTGAAGAAAGAAGTTGCTTGCCCTTCCAATGAGGCCAAACACTCACCCATTCGTTGCAGGTGCCCCACAGGCGAAGAAATGTAACCTTTGCTGTTATACATGAACAGACTGAACTTAAATTAAAACAGGCAGCTTTCTTCCAAGGTGGGAGAAGGGATTCCCCTGGAACCATAAAGAACTTTTCCTCCCAGAGGGGCGGGAGTAAACAGGCACTACTGGTGTCCTTCTTGTTTGCTAAGACAAACTGAAGACTGACTTTGAATTCCCAAGATTCTAACTTACTCTGAGCTGAAGATTCAAATGTGGCTCATGCAGCTGTGACAATTCTATAATGATGTCATCCCTCTAGTCTCAGCTGTGACTGAGGACAGAGTGAGACAGTGTGAAACCCATTTAACTGGAGTTTCACAAGCTGCCTTCCCTGCCTACCACTAGGTCTTACTGGGATTCTAGTAACCCCGGGTACAAATGGGTTACATTAGGAAATACATCAACCTGCTGGAGGCAGTCCAGAGGAGGGCAACAAAGATGACTACAGGTCAGCAGGGTAAAACATACTGTATGAAGAGAGGTTGGTGGCCCTTAATATCTACTCCCTGGAAGAGAGGAGGGAGAGAGGTGACATGATAGGGACCTTCAAGTACTTGAATAAATAGGGTGGATAAGGAGGGTCTTCTTTAAGCTAAGTGGCAGCTGAAGTATGAGGGGACACAGTCTAAAGCTGGATGGGGGAAGGCTTAGGAGGGAGGTTAGGAAGCACTTCTCGATGGAGAGGATAGTGGCCAGTTGGAATGTGCTACTGGGAGTGGTGGTCTCAATAAAGTTAGTGAGCAGCTTCAAGATAGGCTGGGATAGGCATAAGAGAAAAGTATGGGTCATGGGAGGGGTAGACGGAAAGGATGAGAGGACTGGGGGGGGCAGAATCAGTAACATAAGCAGTGGACCCTGCAATATGAGCAGACTAGATAGACCAAATGGCCTTATTCTGCTGGCTTCATCGTATGTTTGTATATACATTACAGACTTGTATGGAAACATATCTTACTCTAATTGGGTGTAGTTTTATTCCTAAAACTGTACCCAATACAGTATATTTAAAGGGACACTGTCAGCCTTGGGGCTGATTTTGAAAGGCTAACAGTGATGGTGCCTGCTGCAAGGTTTTCCATTGTAAAATGTATCACTAACCCCATATACTCATAGAATAACTTCAAGTGCAATATTTTGTTAAAACTTACATTGCTGATGGCCCACTCGAAAGATGGCCTCCACACGTTCTTGTGGTGCAGTCACGCGGAGCAACGGAGAAACTCATGCATGATTGAGGTCCGTTTTTGGGGTCATACCTCTACAAATAGGCTTATCCTTCACTTGTTGCAAAAGACAGTATACCAAAATAGGTCCCATTGTAAAATGAGCACTGGAACTGGTATTATTTTGTATTAAAAAATCTGAAGCCGTGTTTTTGAGCATGCGCATTAACGAGATGATAATGCGCATGCTCAGAATCACGGCTTCAGTTTTTCAAATACAAAATAATAGCAGTTCCAGTGCTCATTTTACAATGGGACTTACTTTGGTGTACTGCCTTTTGCAACAAATGAAGGATATAAGTCTATTTGTAGAGGTAAGATCCCAAAAACAGAATTCATTCATGTACGAGTTTCTCTGCTGCTCCGCACAACTGTTCCTCAGGAACACGCAGAGCCATATTTCGGGCATGCCATCAACAATGTAATTTTTAACAAAATATAGCACTTGAAGTTATTCTGTGTGTATATGGGGTTAGCAATACATTTTATATTGCTAAACCTTGCAGCAGGCACTGTCACTGTTAGCCTTTCAAAATCAGCCCCAAGGCTGACAGTGTCCCTTTAAATTGACTATTTAGTCATTGACTGTGGTCTTAGTAATCAAAGAACACCCAAAGTATTTCAGTAGTACTCTGGGATTTTTTTAGATTTCTTTATGTAACCCCCTAGGTGGCGCTATCCCAAGGGCTACTACCCCTGCCTGCCTAACTACTAACAGGTTGAGGGGCCTAGGTCTAATGGCGAGTGCCTCCACCCAGAGGTCAGGGTTTGCAATAGTTAAACTAATTTGGTCACAGCCCTCTGGGACACTACGACCCCCCTTTCTTCCCACTAGTGGCCCACACAGTATATCAGAATTACCTTCACCGTATACACTTACCTCCAGGGCTGGTTCAGTCAGCGTGACTCTTGGGACTCCCTGTAAAACAAGATGATACAGTGCAAAAACCACAGTACAGTACTTTAACATAAACCTAATATCTCAGGCAGTGTAACTTTGCTGAAACAAGCAGATCTGATTTATTTAGGGGAGATAATAAGGACAGGGGAAATCAGGTTAATTAGTTTAAATGCATTAATAATCACAGTACTGTGCACATATTCAGAATCCCAAATGTCCCAAATGTCACTCTTACTGGGTACCCAGGCAATAAGAGAGCTAGCCTATTTGGTGCAGCTGGTTAGAGGCCCTGAAGATGGAAAATGCATGCACAATACCCAAATTGTAATCTGAAGCCAGTAGGCTCAGTTCGAGGAGAAAGAAAGGAAAAGTGATCAGATGGAACACTTGCAATTAGATGATGGCAGGGAGCTACCCTGATTTGTACTCACAAATTCAATGCTGAAACTGAATGGAAGGCAGATTGTCCTGGATTGCCAGGCAGAGCAGACCATGTGGACAAGGTCCTTATGACTGGACCCCACGGCAGTTCAGAGCAAATGGATGTAGTCTGGATTAAGCTGGAGTTTACTTCCAGCTTCATGTACTCAATTCACTGTACAGGGGATCTGACACGCAAGTCCCCACAAGCACTACACACATTTATATGGAAAAGGAAAGTACTATACCAGGCAGGCTGCTTCTCTATCCCGATTGCAATTACTGCATAATACCTGGGAGAATACACAGCAGATTCAGTTCCTGACAGACTGAGCACGATTCAGCAATTTCTCCAGTCTTCTACAGGGTGAGCCTGGTTTCTACTCTTCAGATCTCCTTGATTCTCTTCACAGGTCGGATTCAGTCTGAACAAGCACTTGTCCAAGCTGCAGACTGAAACTTGTGGCCTTACACGCATTTCCCAACTAAAACTGCACACCGAAGGAGCACAGGGCTCCTTCCCTCTTCACTGCCAGAGCTAAACTGAAACTCCAGTACACAAAACCGGGCACTTCCTTTGAGTTCCTCCCAGTTCTTGGCTGGTTTGGCTGTCACTCACAATAAACTCCCCCTGTTGATGAAAAAAGGCGCTGAGGTCAAAACTACATTTCCCAGAAGCGTCTGCCATACAGTCCCATTGTGGCTGGCTCAAGAGGAGAGTCCAAGTTCTGATTCGCCCAGAGCAGGCTCCAATTTAAAGGATCCCCACACTGATTGGTCCAATTCAGCAGTTCAAGACCAACATGAGGGAGACAGTCCTGGCTGTAAGAAAGCAGATTAAAACAAACTGCACTTTCATTATCATTTAAACAGGTTACAAGCAAATAATTACATCTTCTGAAAGAGCTCTCTCTGCCCATATAGTGACTGCAGAACGGAGTGATTTGCTCAGTGGCCCATATGAGGACTCGAGCAGGGAAACACACAGACCCCCCATTTCAAAGTAATTATCTGCAGGCAGACAGCTCTTAAAGAGACAGTACCAGAGGCTCTAAAAACACTCACAGATAAATGGCTTAAACACCAAACATCATTCAGGCTTGGAGCAATCAAGCAAGCTCCTGGAAGACTTTTGGGAACCCCATTTGCAGGGGGGTTACACCCTTCCTGGCCTCGGAAAGCATGACGTCCCACAAGTGCAAGCAAGTACCCCATACGCTTGCATACACCCATATACATTTGCATCAATATCACGTTGAAACGCATACATGTAATCATCCGTCAATATATCACTTTACCAGAAACACATTTCTGAAACTTTGCAGTACGTCACTCTTTACACAGTATTACACACACATTGTACCATAACTCAGGTTATTACCTCTTGTACATGAAACCTGAAGAGAAGGGACCCTACTCTATCAGCTACCTTGGGGCAGGATGGGGCAGGGGCACCATACCTAGAGGGCAACACAAATAACTTGGAGTTAGCAGTGATGTTCAGTTTGGGCAATGAGCTCAGGGACACATACACTCCTTTATGGACAACATTGAGAGGCAAGTCCACTGGCCTCCCAGGGGAATCATAACTGAGGTGCACCACAGGCTTTACAGCTCGACCAGTCTTTCTAGGGGGAACTGTTACAGTCTCTGCACTCTGAGCCTCATTTTCAGCATTGTCCTCACTTGTCAGGAGAGTCTCCATTGGAGTGGAGAGGCTAGAACTTGGGGCACTTTCAGCTCCAGGAGTTACAATCTCTGAGTCCACAACACTTGGCTCACATGGGGAGTTTTCTGACACTGACAGTGAACTATCAGGGCACTCAACACACTCTTCTTGTTATGGTATGTCACCAGTCTGTTCCAGTCCATCATTTTCCTCCTCTGAAAGCTCAAACAGTTCAACCATACACAATGATTCCATATCATCTGACTTAATGCTTTGCACTACACTTTCTGGGAGCACTGGCTCTAGGGACAAAGCTGGGGGCTTAGACAGTCCAGAAGGCCCAGCTTCGTCTCCAGTATTGACTAGGGGATTGCCCCAAAACAATTGACTCAGTTCGTAAGAAGGGTAGTATTCAAAGTCACACTCACTTTCCTCTGATATGGACTGACAGTCATGCTCAACTGGGACTTGTGGAGGGGAACGCTTTAACTCAGCTTCTGTAGGTGTAGACTTTCTTGATTTTTTCTTAGCAGCAGCTCTAGTCACTGGTCGAGAGGGGGCATTTTCTGGGGGCTCAGACTCAATCAAGATTTGTCCAATGGGCACTAAATGATTTCTATGCATTGTTTTCACATCTTTTGAATTATTCTCAGGCCTTAATTTGTACACTGGCAGATCATCTAGTTTGCTCACTACAATGTGAGGGAATGGTGCCATCTGTCAAGCAGTCTTGTGTTTGCCATGCAGTCCCAGATTTCTTAGCAATACCGATCTCCCTCCTGAGGTTCCTGTGCTTTCACCTTTTTATCATACCTTCTTTGTTGGCGATAGATTTCTTTTGCAGCCATGGTTTGAGAGCCAGTTGGTATCGCGTGATTTAGCTGGGCCTTAACTTTTGCACATACTGTAAATAGTTGTCAGCAGACACCCATCAGGAGAGACCTCAAAACACACATCTACCGGCAGTCGAGCTTCTCTTCCAAACATCAGGCAGTAGGGGAGAACCCAGTTGCATCACTTTTGGTGCAGTTATAAGCATGTACCAGGGTGCTAATTTATGTTGGCTCCATCTAAGCTGTCCTTTGGGTGTAGGGTGCCTAGCATCTAGCAAAGTGTGGTTGAAACGTTCAGGCTTGTGGGTCCCCTGGGGTGGTAAGGGGTGGTTCTGGACTTTGCACTCCCCACAGAGAAAAGCATCTCTTTGATCAGACGACTCTCAAAGTCTCTCCCTTGATCAGAATGGATTCTTTGTGGAGCCCCACATAGTGAGACAAAAGTTTTCTACAAGTACTTGAGGCCACAGTGGATGCTCACTGGTCTTTGGTGGGGAAAGCTTGGGCATACCTCGTAAAAATGGTCAGCGACCACCAGCACTACTAATATTTCTTTGATCTGACTCCAAACTCAGAAAATCAATACAGACCAGCTCCATGGGTGCACTGGTGGTGATGTTAACAAGGGGCAGCCCTCTGGGGCAACTTTCCTCTGTGGCAGCGACTACAAGTTTGAATGTGTTGCTCCATATCAGCCCCCATCTTAAGGCCACTAGAATCTGGATCTCACCAAGTCAAGTGTTCTGTCTATGCAAGGTGCCCCATGTGGTTGTGCCAAGGACCTCAGTACTGAGTCTCGAAAGGCAGTGGGCAGCACTAGTTGTTGTTTGTCTACTTGTCCCTCTCTGTCTACTGTTTCTCTGTATAACAGTCTATTGATCAGTTTCAACCTCCCTCTCTGTCTACTGTTTCTCTGTATAACAGTCTATTGATCAGTTTCAACCTAGGACCTTCTTTGTACAACAATGCAGTTCTCAAATCAGTGAAGCGTAATTTGGACACATCTTTTCCTGCATAGAGGGCTTCTAAAGCTGATTTGATCATGGGATCACGGGATTGAGCCCGCCGAATACTGTCATTGTCCAGCTGAGGCAGTGCACCAATGTCTATTGCAGAAAAGTGGCAATAAGCAGCAGGTAGGCAATTCTCAGAGGGTCCCAAACAATCCACCATACAGTCCACTGCGTCCGTGGACATTTGTTCCTCCCTGTCAAACTTCTGGCAGAGTGCTCGAATATCAGGTTCTGACAGTCTGACCCAATCATTCTGGGGAGCAGGCCTCCGGGAGAGAGCATCAGCATCTATGTGGTTCAGGCCTGCTCTGTATTCAACAGCATAGTCATATGTAGATAATGCAGAAAGCCACCTATGGCCAGTGGCATCCAACTTAGCTGAAGTCTGCACATAGGTCAAAGGATTATTGTCAGTTTTACTAGTATCTTAGCCCCATACAAGTACTCGTGGAATTGGTCAACAATAGCCCACTTCAAAGCTAAGAAATCTAACTTATATACAGGATAGTTCTTTTCGGATGGGATCAGGCTTCTACTGGCAAAGACCACTGGTCTCAGGCCATTCTTGTGCTCTTGGTACAACACAGCCCCCAACCGTTGCAAGCTAGCATCAGTGTGCAGGACATAAGGTCTTCTTGGATTGGCATAGGCCAGCACTGGAGCGTGGGTAAGTTGATATATATAATCTCATTAAAAGCAGTCTCACAATCAGGAGTCCAGCGGGCCCCAAATACTTCACTTGGATGAAAATACACTCTTTCAGTCTCAAGGGACGCTGACCTTTTGTATTTTTTGTGGGTTGAGGGATACCCTTGAGTAAGGTTAAGTAAAGGGCGGATCACTCTTGAATAGTCCTTGATGAAACGCCGATAATAACCACAGAATCCTAGGAATCTTTGCAGTTCTTTTAGATTTTGGGCTTGGCCATGTGGTCAAGGCCTCAACTTTACTTGGGTCGGTCTCTATTCCCTCGGTGGATACTATGTGTCCCACATACTTTACTGATGTTTGAAAGAATTGACACTTATCAATGGACAGTTTAAGGCCAAAAGTCTTCCAGTCGGTCCAACACCTTGAATAATCTGCTCTCATGTTCCTCCAGTGAGCTGCCAAACACAATAACATCATCTAGGTATACCAGGCACTCTAGTAAGTTCATGTCCCCCACTGCACACTCCATCAATCGTTGAAAAGTGGCTGGGGCACCTGAAATTCCTTTAGGCATCCTCATGAATTCACAGAAGCCAAGCAGACAGATAAAGGCTGTCTTCTTATGGTCCTCTGGGGCCATCAGGATCTGGTAGTACCCACTGCGAAGATCCAGCACAGAGAACCACTTGCTACCGTTCAGGCAGTCCAAAGCATCCTGGATGTGGGGCATTGTATACTCATCAGGGATAGTACGCCGGTTCAAGGTGTGATAATCCACGCACATTCTTACTGTCCCATTCTTTTTTCTCACTACCACAATGGGGGAAGCATAGGGGCTTCAAGGTTCTTGTATTACACCAGCAGCTAACATCTCCTGCAGATGCCGTCTCACATCATCTATGTCAGCAGGTGCCAGGCGTCGAGACCTCTCATGAAATGGTCTTTCATCATGCAGCTGGAAATGGTGCTCAGCTCCTTGCATGCATTCTATGTCCCATTCCTTTAAAGAAAACACCTGGTCTCTCTGGGCAAGCTTCTCACTGATCCTCACTTTCCAGTCAGCTGGCAACAGGGAGTCACCGAAATCAAACAAGTCAGGCATTACTCTGTCATTCTTCCCCGAACTCTTGCTGCTGGGTAGCACTGCAGTGTCTGCACAATGCACATTAGCCAGGGTGCAACCTCTATTTACTTGAATCTCTCTGTCAGACACATTATGAACTTGAACTATTACCCTTCTGGCATAAGCATGGACTCTAGCAGGCAAAATACTAGGCTTGACCAGCAGTCCCTCCGGCAATTTTCCATCGCCTGGTGCATCCAACATTAATATTTTATTCTTAACATCCTTTCTGATGCAGACCTCTCCCTGTAAGGTACACTGGGCATTTGGCGCCAGGATCAGAGACTCAGGATCCTTCTTCCAGACAATTCCGACCTGTTCCTCTGGTTCTACTTTTTCAGCATCTCTCTCTGTGCCTCATAGGCCTTTTTAATTAAAGCTGGAATTCTTAGAGATCTACTAGTCCTTGACCTCTGTTTTTCATAACACAACTGTGCCAGCCATCCAAACATATGAGCATTTATTTCAATCAACAAAGGAACACCATCATACAGTCCAGTGGGGACACACTAAGCTAGGGTCTCTATTTGTTCCGGCCACTCCAGCCCACGGAGGTGGGAAAGACACCAAATCGGATATACCCAGAATAGGGTAGGCCTTCACTTAACCCCATACATGCAGTCCTTCTAATGGTTGCAAGGTAAGTCTGACAAATGCTTCTGATACCAATCCTGGAAAATAATTGTCACTTTGGAGCCACTGCCTAATACAGCTCTTGTAGACACTCCATTCACCTTTACAGTGGTCTCCATGGAGGGACCCACTATTCAGGACCAGTCTGGAGAGGCAATAGCGAGGGGCCTGGGCAACTGACCTTGCCACAAAGGGATGCGAGTTAGCATTTTTGGGGCCCTCACTGGGATCATTTCTTGCACCTCTTAACCACTGATTTGTTCTCCGAAGCTCTCCTTGTAGCCTATATGCAACTTCATCTGTGTCTTTTGGGGACCGGCATTCTCTCTTCATGTGCCCATCCTTCCCACAATTATAGCAAAACATACTTTCTGGAGTTTGAGTTGGCAGAGGCCCACACTGGGAGCCAGGGCGGGGTACTACTAACTGGAAACCTTGGTGCCATCTCTGTCTGCGACGTGATAAGCATTTGGAGACATCTCATCAGTTTTTCCACTTCCATGGTCAAGAAGTCGAGTTTGGAGCTGTTGCCAGCAGGAGATACATGGGCGGGTACCCCCACCCCCATAGCAGATGCAGTCAGATTAGGGTTGGGGCCTGTATTTGCAGGGGCGGCCTTCATAAAGAGACTGTTTTTTATTTCCCTAAACTCTCTCAGTAGTTCACCTCATGGTGGGACATCTGTAACCGTCCCTCTCTGACTGGACTCCCCTTGGCTAACATGGGGACCTTGGATTGAGTCATGAGATTTCGATGATTCTGGGCCATCAGCATCTAACCCTACACCTGGAGCAGGGGAGGTAGAAGCTACAACTGAGCAGGGTTCTGATAAACCTTCCTCCTCCTCAACTTTCCGTACCTCCCTCATCAACACATGGAAAGGCAAGGGACTGGATTTCCTCTGATGCAGTTGCAATCTGAGTAATACCCAGCTGGAGTGCCGGGCAGAGCTGAGTATATGATCCAGCCTTACCCGGTCCACTTCACTAGAGGTCCAGCTCCCTTTCCGAAAAATGGTCTGTAAGATCCCCTCTAATCAATCCATGTAGGCAGATAACAATTCCCCCAGCTGTTGTCTAACATCCTTAAGCTTCCATTTCAAGGCCTCAACACTAGCGGTGCCCCCAAACACATTCTCAAGGGCAATTAGGTACTCTTGGGCTTTGGCGTCAGGGTCAGAAACCCTCAGGGAGCCGAAAGTACATTGGGCGGGTCCCTGGAGGCTCTCCCCCAGGTGAGCCCTTTTTCTGCCTCGGAGCATTGCCAGTCTTGTACCGCAAGGGTAGCAGAGTCTATCCAGGTCTCCAGATTGACCTCCCCATTAGGAGTAGGGCAGATGCCAGAGAACACTTTGAGTTTGCGGTAAGAGTCCAACTGGATCGGGGGAACTATGACAGGGGAGGGAGCTACTGGGGATGTACCTGGGGAATGCAGGGGCATGCGGTCACCTGAGAGGTCTAACACCTTTACCAGTTCCTGAGCAGTGTGCCCTTCAGAGGCTAGCAGTTTGAGTAATTTCTCTTTGAACCCATCTACACTAGGAGACCCACCCGGGGTGGCCGGACCACTATGTAAATGAATGACCCTCCATCCCGTCTGGGCACCTTCGCGCATCATGATAGGGGGTACCCTCTCGGGGTCCACTGGGGAGTTACACGAGATCAGTACCATCATAGCCTGCCCTAATAATTCAGTATCTCGTCCCTTTACTTCAGGGGATACCCTCTCGGGGTCCACTGGGGAGTTACATGAGATCAGTACCATCATAGCCTGCCCTAATCATTCAGTATCTTGTCCCTTTACTTCAGGGGATACCCTCTAGGGGTCTACTGGGGAGTTACATGAGATCAGTACCATCATAGCCTGCCCTAATAATTCAGTATCTCGTCCCTTTACTTCAACCTTACCCATGCCCTTAATTTGTTCCACAGTGGATACAATGTCAGCATCACTGGTCCCTAAGGGGACATCCAACAATAGGTTAGCCTTTTGGGGGTCTAACCCCTCAGTTTCACTTCACCTCACCATTTTGCGCACCATCAACGTATGAAGGTCATTTTTTTAATCTGGGCGTGGTCCTCCCTTCCATTTTTTCCCTCAAATCAAACATGTCAAGGTATTTTTCTTCACTTGGCCACTAGAGGACGCTAATTCCAGCGGTGCTTCCAAGATGTAACCCCTAGGTGGTGCTATCCCAAGGGCTACTACCCCTGCCTGCCTAACTACTAACAGGTTGAGGGGCCTAGGTCTAATGGCGAGTGCCTCTGCCCAGAGGTCAGGGTTTGCAATAGTTAAACTAATTTGGTCACAGCCCTCTGAGACACTGCGGCCCCCCTTTCTTCCCACTAGTGGCCCACACAATATATCAGAATTACCTTCACCGTAAACACTTACCCCCAGGGCTGGTTCGGTCAGCGTGACTCTGGGGACTCCCTGTAAAACAAGATGATACATTGCAAAAACCACAGTACAATACTTTAACATAAACGAATACCTCAGGCAGTGTAACTTTGCTGAAACAAACAGGTCTGATTTATTTAGGGGGATATAACAAGGACAGGTGGAAATCAGGTTAATTAGTTTAAATGCATTAATAATCATAGTACTGTGCACATATTTCAGAATCCCAAATGTCACTCTTACTGGGTACCCAGGCAATAAGAGGCTAGCCTATTTGGTGTAGCTGGTTGGGGCCCTGAAAATAGAAAATGCATGCACAATACCCAAATTGTAATCCAGAGCCAGTAGGCTCAGTTCGTGGAGAAAGAAAGGAAAAGTGATCAGATGGAACACTTGCAATTAGATGATGGCAGGGAGCTACCCTGATTTGTACTCACAAATTCAATGCTGAAACTAAATGGAAGGCAGATTGTCCTGGATTGCCAGGCAGAGCAGACCATGTGGACAAGGTCCTTGTGACTGGACCCCACGGCAGTTCAGAGCAAATGGATGTAGTCTGGATTAAGCTGGAGTTTACTTCCAGCTTCATGCACTGAATTCACTGTACAGGGGATTTGACACGCGAGTCCCCACAAGCACTACACACACTTATATGGAAAAGGAAAGTACTATACCAGGCAGGCTGCTTCTCTATCCCAATTGCAATTACTGCACAATACCCGGGAGAATACACAGCAGATTCAGTTCCTGACAGACCAAGCACGATTCAGCAATTTCTCCAGTCTTCTACAGGGTGAGCCTGGTTTCTACTCTTCAGATCTCCTTGATTCTCTTCACAGGTCGGATTCAGTCTGAACAAGCACTTGTACAAGCTGCAGACTGAAACTTGTGGCCTTACACGCGTTTCCCGACTAAAACTGCACACCGAAGGAGCACAGGGCTCCTTCCCTCTTCACTGCCAGAGCTAAACTGAAACTCCAGTACACAAAACCGGGCACTTCCTTTGAGTTCCTCCCAGTTCTTGGCTGGTTTGGCTGTCACTCACAATAAACTCCCCCTGTTGGTGGAAAAAGGCACCGAGGTCAAAACTACATTTCCCAGAAGCATCTGCCATACAGTCCCATTGTGGCTGGCTCAAGAGGAGACTCCAAGTTCTGATTCGCCCAGAGCAGGCTCCAATCTAAAGGATCCCCACACTGATTGGTCCAATTCAGCAGTTCAAGACCAACATGAGGGAGACAGTCCTGGCTGTAAGAAAGCAGGTTAAAACAAACTGCACTTTCATTATCATTTAACAGGTTGCAAGCAAACAATTACATCTTCTGAAAGAGCTCTCTCTGCCCATATAGTGACTGCAGAATGGAGTGATTTGCTCAGTGGCCATATGAGGACTCGAGCAGGGAAAACACACAGACCCCCCCATTTCAAAGTAATTATCTGCAGGCAGACAGCTCTTAAAGAGACAGTACCAGAGGCTCTAAAAACACTCATAGATAAATGGCTTAAACGCCAAACACCATTCAGGCTTGGAGCAATCAAGCAAGCTCCTGGAAGACTTTTGGAAACCCCCATTTGCAGGGGGGTTACATTTACATAGAATGGCCCACCTGAAGTCTCTTTTTCTTTGTGGGGGGTATTTCCTTATGCCCATTTAGCTGAGTGGATGGAAGTACTTTAAGGTTAAATGATTGAGGCTCAGATGAGTAAATGGCTGGGGTGAAATTGTAGCTTGTGTTCAGCAAGTATGTCAGCAATCACACAACACCTGGCACAGTTCAATATGTACTTACACTATATAGTTCAATAATGGTATTGGAAATTTAACCATACTGTATTCAATTGTGACAAACTATTTTCATTCATTCCTACAGCAATTTCTTTTGGCAAAGCATTGTGTAAAGATAGCATTAGGACTGGAACATAAATCTTAAGCTTAATGGAGGAAAGGAACCTAGAGGTGCTGATTAGCAATAGTTTGAAAACCTCTTCCCAATGCAATACAGCAAATGAAAGGCAAACAGGAACCTAGGGTGCCTACTGCGGGGTTGCACTATTTGCAAGAAGGAAGTGATATTGCCACTGTACAGGTCATTGATTTGAGGACATCTGGATTATTGTATATAGTTTTGGAGCCCCATCTAAGGAAGGTAGAGGTGAAAGACTATTCAGCAGAGGGCTACAACAATTATCCAGGGGCATTAGGGTAGGCAATATGAAGAAAATTGAATGTCTCAACATGTATTCTCTGGCAAACAAGATGAAAAAGGGGAGGACATGATGGAAACATAGAAATCATACAGACTGAAATATAATAAGGGTGAAAAGCATGGACTTGTTTAAACTAAGGAACAGTACATCCACCAGGAGGTGCAACCTAAAGTTCAGCTAGCATAGGCCAACACCAACCAAGTTTGCTTGTTTGTATTGGCTCTGTGGTTATTGGGAATAGATAGAGGGCACTGTCAACTTGATAGCTAAATATCTGGTGCTGTGTGACCAGGGTGCCTGCTGGCATCTGCATGCTACTGATGGTGTATATGGTCCCCACTCTGCCTAATCTATACATTGTGTATGCTTTTTGCAAGACTGAAGACATTTGAAGCCACCCAACCTGATAGCCTGCTAAGTTCTACCTCCCAATGCTCAGTGCGTTCATGAAGCAAAGATGGCGCTGAACTATCAGCAAACTCTTGCATGCACGAATAAGGCTTTTGTGTGCAAGGTGAGCAAGATGCCTCTTCTGAAAGAGGGCATATTAATGAACTCGGCAATGTTAGTCATGCTGACAGCCAAGCACTCTAACCACTAAAATGAATGTTTAGAAATGTGAAACATTGGCTTCCAGTCATGCAGTGTGCATGCCCAGAAGCCAATTTTTCACATTTCTAATGCCTCATTGTAAGGGTTATAGACAGGGCCCCTAGTCTCTGCGGCACTCAGTGCTGATTTCTGAGGCAGGGCTCCAAGGCTTCTGCAACAGCATTTTTTTTATTTCTGGGGCATGGTTTATTAATTTCTGTGGCAGAATGGAATCATGACATTGGCTAAACTATGATGTAATGTCATCAATGACATCATATGCAGAGCATGGGGGGGGCAAGGTACTATGGAAAAACTATATATTTGAATAATAATTCACCAATAACAATAAGTTCTGTGGCACTATATACATATTTTGTGGCATAATGCAAATTCTGCTAAAATTTCTGCAGCCACGGAATGACAGAATTCCAGGGCCTTGGTTATAATGCTTATTTTCTGATGCAAGTAGCATCTACATGCTCGGAATCTGCCCTACTTTCAGAAAACACTAACATTATTCAGGGGCATAGAAAAGTCAAAACTCATGCACGCATGAGTTAAGCTACAGTTTGGTGGCCATCTTGAAGAGACATGCAACGTTTCTCAGCATGAACACGCAGAGGCATCAGGACTCCAATCCACAACAAGCTCACAAGGCTGTGTATAAGTGTATTTTTCATTAAAATTATTTAAAAAAATTCAGGCAGATTGGGGGCCATGAATGTAATAGGAATGCCAGTACAAAGTGGTTTGGCACACTGGTCTCAGAAGATCAGAAAATCTTAAAATCCATGACAGTGTCTCCTTAGGAGCTGTGTGAAAGCAAAGCAGCGGAACCAAAACCACAAGCAGGATAAATTAGGAGTTACACAAGAAAACCTTGCAACTTGCATTTTCTTCCAGCCTTGTGATTGGACAAAAGGAGGAACAAGAGGGAGAGTGGGCAGAGTTAGGGAGGACATTTGGTATTATGAAGCTGTGATAGGTTGAGGAGGGGGCATGCCTCCAAAATCCCTCTCACAGTTCAGACTGATACCAACATTTTCACATGCATTGCTGGCGAACATAAAAAGCACATCAGAAAGAAATTTTTCACAGAGTGGGTGACAGACAGGTGAAACAGTGTGATCAATGCTAAAATGCAGGGTTCAAAACACAACTGGGCATCTCCAAGGGAGTGACTGGGAAAAAGAGGGAGGCATGGGCTGAGGAGAGCTCTGAAAGGGCAAAGTAATTTCAGTATAAGACATCAGAGCAGATTCAATGGACTTATAGGGCCCAATTCCAAAATGGGTTGTGATTGCCGCAAGAGACTTGCAGCAGGGTGTTTGATGCAAGTGCCGACTTGCATCAAACACGCTATTCCAGAAGCCAATACCGCAAGTCTGTGACCCCGAAAAGTTAGGCATTTTTTTTTTAGCTCCTCCTCCTGGGGCTGTGTGGGTGGCTGTTTGTGCTTGACTGTGTCTGTAGGTTAGTTTTTGTTCATTTACATGTTTTTCTGCTGGGAATACCTGTGCCATTCTTGCACACAACATTGGTGAAAGTCTCCTGGACTGAATTTCTGCAAATCACCATCATCAGGTATCAGCTTTTTAATTTTAAATCAACTTTCTTGAAGCCTCCCCAAGGAAGCATATGCCTTACAACTAGTCTTACAAACATGGTGATGCTGGGTCCTGCAACTGAATCAACATTTTCAACATTCTCATCTGACCACTCCTAAAGCAACTGCACTTGTGGACTTTAAAGAACAAAGGAATTTTAACACATTTTGTGACTGAATCAACATTTTTGTCTGACCTTTTCCAAAGGTATTGTACTTGTCTCTGAGGACTTTGAAGATCAAAGGAAACATACAGACAAAAGGATTTACACATTGCATATGCCTACTGTCTGACCTACTCCCAAGGTATTGTACTTATCTCTGAGGACTTTGAAGAACAAAGGAAACATATAGACAAAAGGATTTACACATTGCATATGCCCAGACCACAGTTTATCACCTTTCAGGAACTTTAACATATTATGTGATCCTGGATCTCAACAGTACTATAGTACTTCTCTTAAACCCTCTGGCACCAAACCCTCCCAGTCTTTTTTTTCATTTTTCTGTACTTCGCCATAGTGCTTAGCTATCCACCCAGCCTATCAAACTGCACCCCACCATCCTCCTATTGCTCGCCACCCCGACTGCCTAGCCCACACTACTGCCTCTCCTGCCTTGCTAAAAAATGCTTTGGCTTAGTCCCCACCACCTGTTCCTGGTCACCTCACCCTCCTTTTCCTTTATGCCAACTCCCCTCCGCCTACCCTACCCCTCCACCTACTCTCACCTTTCTATACTACTACCCGAAACATTGTACCATGGCTTTTACTCTGGAAGTCTTAAACAAACATCACCCAATTAATACCTGGGTGCAAAGAGCCATATTTCCTAATTGGAAACTGCCACATCATTATAACTTACTAACGATCACCTCTACTGGGACTCCAGAAAACAATCCAAGCATCTTAAAAGTACAAGCAGAAACTCACCCAACCTATTATGAACTACTTAATGGCATCGCTGAAACTCCTGCTCCTCCTACTTTTAATATCTGGTGGGATACACCCAACCCTGGTCCTGTTGCACTGAAGCCGACAAAAACAGGGAAAGTTGGTAGTGGTCTCTCATTATCACTCTAAATATCTGCAGCCTCCTTCCCAAATTGGCATCTCTTCAAACTCTCGCTGGACAAAAACCCTGATATACTAGCCATTGTGGAAACCTGGCTATCTCCCAGCACCCTGGATCATGCGGTCTTGCTTGAAGGCTGCAATCTTTTCAGACTCGACCGGGCAAGCAAGAAAGGTGGGGGCTGTGCTATCTACATAAAGGACAACCTCTCCTGTCAACGCAGCAGCTTCACCCCCACAAATACGCAGATGCAACTCCTCCCTATCAAACTGCTTCTTGGTGCACAAAAACAAAGTTCTCACAGTGGCCGCAGTCTATATCCCTCCAAAAGACCACCGTGCCAGTATTAAGTCTGTACTTGATTTTGTTAGTCTGCAGCCCTCTGAAAATGAGCTCCTCCTCCTCGGGGATTTCAACATAAACTGGCTCGCCTCTGACACTGGCTCATACAAAGATGACATCCTAGCAGCAAACCTTACTCAGATGGTAACCTCCCCCACCCGGAAAAATTACAAAACTGGTACAAGCACCCTTATTGACTAGGTTCTCACAAATCAACCTGACCGGATAAAAAACATTAAAGTCCTCCCTGACTCCCTCAGTGACCACTCCCCAGTGTCCTGTACCTGGTCTAATAAATTTCTCAAGCCACCCCCCAAAGTTATAACAAGCAGATTATTGCCTTATGGGAATCTTATCAAGTTGAAAACCCATCTCCTTAAACAGGACTGGGCGCCAATCCTTGAATCAGCAGTATATTAATGCCGCGACAAAATACTTCATTAAATCTTTCGACTCTGCATCGACTTGCTCACGCTGATAAACGTAAAATCAAAGCGCTATCAAACCATGGATTACTGCCAAACTACTTGCCGAGCTCAAGGTTCGGGACCACCTCTGGGCAGTTGCCAGAGACACAGGCTCACCTCATTATACCCTAAAATACAAGCGAGCGCCGAAATAGATGTACCTCACAAATTAGGCAAATGAAGAGCCTATTTCAAAATGCCCTTGAATCCACCTGGGGTGATGGAAGAGCTTTTTGGGACAACATCTGAAACATAATGGGTAAACAATCAAAATCGTCACCTACCATTATGAAAGTTGATGGATCCACCACTCTTGACCCAAAGTCTATGCAGATCGCTTAATAAGACATTCACAGACCTTAGTGGGGTCCTCCCAGATTTCTTCTCGGACTTACCTGTGCCTAGCCTAGTATCACAAACACCCTCGTGACAAACCACAATTTTACTTCAAGAAAATCAAAGTGACGCTAAGCACACAAATACATAAGAAAGGCCTGCTCCAAATCCAGAACAAGTAGTGACACGCTAGATCTAAAAATCCTGTCTTTCACCCTGGATGAAGTAATTCACCCCCTTGCAAAAATTCTTAATCTGTCACTTTGCCAAAGTCAATTTCCCAACAAATGGAAATCTGCCATAGTTACGCCAGTGCACAAAGGGGGGGACAAAACCTCAACAGGAAACTATCGACCAATATCAATACTCCCTCCCGTCTCCAAAGCACTTGAACAAATAGTGGCAGACCAACTCTCTGATCACCTGGACAAATACAATCTACTCTGTAATCAACAGCACGGCTTTAGGAAAGGACATAGTACAACAACAGCCTTACTTGATTTCTCTGGAGAAGTCCGCTCAGCCCTGGACAAAGGGTGCCAAACAGGTGCAGTCTTTATCGATCTTACAAAAGCTTTCGACACAGTCCATCATGGCCTACTTACCTCCCTACTTTCTAGCCTAGGCCTGGCCGAAGGTCCTTGTGCTTGGGTAAAAAGTTACCTGTCCAATCGGTCACAGGCTGTAAAAATCTCTAATGAACTCTCCGACTTTAAACCAGTTCTCTCGGGTGTACCACAGGGATCAATTCTTGGACCGCTCCTCTTTAGCCTGTTCCTTAACTCCCTCCCAGATATCTGCCAGGAGAAAATAATCTTATACGCTGAGGATGCTGTAATTCTTTCTTCCCACAAGGATCCAAACTCCCTACGAAAAAGCCTGCAACTTGCTTTCTCTAGTGTTGAAAGGTGGTTCCTGGATAGTAAACTTGTGCTAAACCACAATAAAACAAAAGCCATGCTCTTTTCCAATCACCAAAACAAAAATAGGCATACTCCACTCACCATACAAACCTCTGCGGGAATTACACTGGACCAAGTAAATACTTTCAAATACCTTGGCATCACTTTTGACCAAGGGCTCACCTTTGCAACCCACATTGACAACACTCGAAAACAGTGAACCAGCACCTTGGCATACTATTCCGTAACAGTCAATTTCTAAATCAAGCGGCATTGAGAATAGCTATACAGAGTTCCATAATCTCAATCATTGACTATGGCCTTATTATTTATGGCTCAGCTACCTCCACTGCTCTAAGGCGATCTCAATCACTCTAAATAAGGCCTGCCGTTCTTCACGGGGCTCAAAGACTGACTCACACGCAGTGATCTGTACTATGAATCAGGCTGGTTGAACCTATCAAATCATCTTATTTATCTCACCTGCACAATGGCAAAAGAATCTATCTTGGGACTGACTCCATTATGTATTCAAAACCTACTCCGACTGAATCCTGGCTCACGACCCTCCACCAGATCTGAACGCCAACCTTTCCTGGTTCCGAGATGCCGGACTGCACAGGGACATGGATCTTTCACATACAGGGCCCCGACATGGTTCAATGCGCTTAGTCCACCTACTCTATCCTCAACCTCACTTGAAGCTTTCAAATCCATGCTCTATGCCCACCTCACCACCACTAGCAACTGTGATTGTGCTAGATAAAGACTACTACTCCTCATGTCCATCCTCACATCTGAGGCCTCTTCCTCCCTGACTAATGAACCCTCTGGTACCTCTACTACTTCCTGTCTCCCACCCAAACTCACTCCCCTTTTTTCTGTCCCCTCTCACTTACTCTCCCGCTCACCACCTTTCCCTCCTCTCTAGCCTCCTTTTGACGCCTAATGATCACCCTCTCCCTGGAAGTTTCCTTAACCTCGAAATTGTCTACTCGCTTGAACCTGTTATAGCTTGTTTTTCTATGAAACTTAAAAACGTTACTGCATTAAACTGTTTATAGCAAATTTATGATGTAACTTTCCTGTCTGGTTTTACCTGTAATGTGTATCATGCTTTGTTAAATGTTCTTTGTGACGTGGAACCTTTGTAAAAAGAGCCCTGGCTCAAAGGTATTAATTCCTAGACTAATAAACTAAACTAAAGTCTTCCTGCTGGTCTAACTTTGTGTCCATGGGGGTACCCTTATTATGGAGCTTGCACCAAACCTTTGGCACTAGCTGCCATAAAGCAGGAAAATTGTCACAAATACACCAGCCCTTCTGGAATAGTGCAGAGTTGCGTCAGAGGACTTTGACGCAGTTGTGTCAAACTCTGCGAAGATGCAGGGGCTTGATGTAGGCCCTCTGCTCACCTTCTGGAATAGGGCCCATAGTCTTTTCCTGTCCTCCATTATCTTAGTTTCTGTGTTAAATACTTGAGAAATTCAGCTGCCATGCCAACAAACCAGATTCACTTCCCTAACCTAAAGCATTGCAGCTAGCCAGCATTAGGAAGGACTGAGCACCCACAGTTGGTGCTCTCCTCTTCTTGGGTGAGTGGGATTTCCCACTGTCCCTTGTGGTCCAGGCAATTACCAGCACCAGAAACAACACATTCAGCAAATGGGTTGGTCAGGGTTGGTTGCACAGTTTAGTGCCATCCCATCCAAATTTGCATTACAGCTCAGCTTGGGAGAACGTGGCAATAGGGATGAGGTAATAACTGATGACTTCCTTCTCCCCTTCACAGTTCGGTGGTCCACAGTCTAGGCTCTTGGCTTCAACTCTTTCATGTGCCTGCCAGATTTGACTAGCAACCTAACACAAAGCTGTGGGGGAGGTCCCACCAGAGGGCATAAGCTCAAGGGGACTGGGAATCTGGCAGTTGAGTGTCATGGGTCTGCCTGATCTCGAGGCTGACTCCAGTGGGAGGAAGTTCATGGCTAGCAGATGGCCAAGTGAGAGTGGTGTCCCCTGACAGTATTATATTAGTTATTTTTATTACCTAAAAAGTTTCACACTGAGATAGCCTTATTTACAGCAATACTTATTGTATTTTACAAAAGGATCTTTGGAGGCATAAAACAAAAAAAATGCTCAGCTGCCTGTTTAGGTGAGCAAAAACTCCACTGCTAGGGTACATTTAAAAATCATTTATTAACACAGTTTTACAAGTAGCACCCCCTCAAAAAAACATGTCAACATCACACATTTTTTTGAGGGGGTGCTACTTATAAAACTATGTTAATAAATGAATTTTAAAAGTATCCTAGCAGTGGAGTTTTTGTTCACCTGAATGGGCAACCGAGCAGTTTTTTTGTTTTATGTTTTGGACCTTGTGCTCCAGCTCCGTTCATGTGGTCATGTTCTTGAGTCGACTGACATTTGTAGATCTCAGGAGGCAGTCTGCAGCAAAGATTGCAAGTGTAGTACATTCAGTTGCAACTTACTAATTACACTTATACGTACAGTGCACTCAGCCAAACTTAAAGAGAAAGGAACTGAACATAATTGATGTAGTGATTTTATTCAAAAAAACAACTCAGTACACCAATTACTTTCAGTGCAGAGCATTTTCTAAATAAATCCTAGCTCCAAAGCTGGCTGCAGTGCAAGTGTAAGTAAAGACAAGCAATGGTGAACTCGCCAGGCAGACAACATTTTTACTGTATTTTCTCTAGGAAGCGTTGAGCCTAGTGAAGCTCAGTTTTATTTAAGATTGAAGGCCTTCAAAAATACGGCAGGAAATAAGGAGCCAATCCCAATAGTAACTTAAACACCAGCAAGCACAGCATAAGTGCTGGGACTAAGTAGCATATAGGGCCATGAAACTTTGCCTCACTCACCTTTTTTATACTGCAAGTAAATTATATAACATTTGAAAAATCGAAACCCTATGGTTGAGTGAAGTGAGTGACATTTTTTTAACTATTAACAGATTGCAGTGAGCAGGGGGGTCTCCAACAGCAGTATTGTGTGATTTCTTGATATAAGGGAAGGAGAATCTTGGCTATCCTGGATATCTTGCTACTGTGTAGGGCAGTGGACCTGTCATTGTATAGACTCTTTGTTAGGCCACATATTGCATATTGCTGTTTGGTCTCACCATATATTCCTGCTGCTCCAACCAAACCCCCAGTTTCCCTCTGCAGAGCTATAGGAAAAGAACTATGATTCTTATAGCATAAACACCTTAATCTTATACTTAGGAAAAAGACCAGTACTAGAACTAACTTCAACATTACCGGAATAGGAACCCAAGGGAGGGTCCTGGATGGAAACCAAATTAGCAACTATAAAGTTCTCCATTCTCCACTGTGCCAGTATCCATCAATCCAGGTTATAGGTAACACCAAATGGGACATACCAGCAGATGAAAAGCTCCATAACAGCAACAACTCCAGAAAGTATGGGGGGGGAGGGGCACTCTGAAAAAGGAAAAAAACAAAAAATAATCAAGAGAGAGACAGTACCTCCCCCCCCCCCACAAAACAAACTCCCTTAAAAGTGGCATCCTGACCCAGAGGACCAAGAATTCAGAGGCTGACATACCTTCCCTTGAATGAATGCCCATCAAAACTATTAAAAAGCTTGCTCTGAATATTGTGTATGGGTGCAAACTGTGGGCAAACAGGAGCACAATCACTTTACCCACCAGGCAAAGTTTTGAATGTCTGATCCAAGGTGTATCTCTACCAGCTTTGTTATAGGCTTCTCTGACCATGGCAGATGTCAAAGCTGTCTTGACCTTCACTTTCTGGGGATACAGAAGAAATAGAGAAGAAGATTTTCAAAAATTCTTGTCCAAGTAATACTTCACAGCCATTCTAATAGCCAGCAAATGCTGTCTCTTTTTCTTTGCTATTACTCAGGTTAGGACAAAAGGATAGGAGGAATTAAAGTGAAACTGCAAAGTCACCTTAGGAATAAACTCTAGACTTGTCCTCATGACCATGTTATCTAATTGCCACTCCAATGGCCCAGCAGCAGCAGCAGTACATTATGTTGCCATATAGTCAACTTAGATTCAAGAGTGAACTCAAGTTGCCGCACCAGGAGGCAGACCAGGCTGTGGTAGCTGCCATGTGGCACTGTTCCTAAATCCAGTAGGGTAGATAGCAAACTCGGATGCTGCATTGACCTCTCTGGCTAGGTAAGGGAGCTTGCTCCTGCCACAGGGACATGCTGTTCATACACAAGGCCACTCAGTAGGCTGCTCTCATAACAGACAGGGTGTGATGGAATTACAGGGTAAAGAAAACAAACATGTACATCTATATGACAGTCAGGGCCCCTTAATTCTCTTTGGTTCCAGTGCCTCCTGGCACCAGATCCTAGTCCATACAATGGCTTGTCTACAGGGGAGGATAGCCCTCCTCCAGAGCCCTTGTCATGGAGGGGAAGCTGTGGGAGTAACTGCTGGGTCACTGGACCTGTGAAGACAGGGATCAGGCCTGATCAGGGTTCATCCCTGGCAACAGGGTACATCCCTGGAATGAGCTTTGCCAGGAGAAAAACCTCTATGGAAAAAGATCACATTATCTGGAAACAGCAAACAAAAGGGCAGAATGCAATGGTTTAAACAGTGTACCTGTAATACTATTCAAGACTAGCTTAAGATTACAAGGAGGGACCACCTTACAAAACTTAGGCTTTGCAAGGAAACCTCTCTGAAGAAACAGACAACATGCAGAAGCACTCCCAGGGACACAGCATCTGCCCCTGGGAGAAGGGCTGATAAGGCAGAACCTTGGATTTTAGAAGTAGCTTGTACTAAGATAAGAACAGTGCTATTTTTAACAAATTAAATATCTAACATCTGCAAAATGAAGCTAGATCTATTTAGTGTTAGTCCATTATGTGATTATTTTACAGACTTTATGGAATACAGACAGAGTAGATGACATTTTAAACTTTAGTAACCAATTCACTATCATCAAGTAATACCCTAACAAGACAAACCCAGCCATTTCAACCTCCTGGTCCTGAGGATGATCCTGGTCAACTAAGGATGCTATTATGGGTCCACAGCAAATACATTTCTGTCTTTGAAGATGTGGCCACAACAGGTCTAGAAGATCTGTAAATCAGACCCTTCTTAGGCAGTAAGTAACTACTATTATCAAAGTCACCCCATATTTTCTGAATGATGGTTCCCAAATGTAAAATTGGAGGAAAAGTGTGATGAGTCTGGTCCATCTGAAGGACAATGCCTCTGTGCACTATGCTCAATGGTCCTGGTGTAGAAGTGATACAGCTGCTTATTTTTGAAGGCTATAAAAAAGTCTGCTTTGAGAAGGCTTCAGCAAGCCACTAGTCCCCCAAACACCTGAGAGTGAAGCTGGCACTCTTTTGATGACATCTACTCTTCCCTGATTAGTCAACCCACCTCATTTTCTTTTCCTCAGAGATAAGATGCTTGTAGACTGAGCAGGTTCTGCTGCACCTACATCAAGAAGCACTTACTATCATTGGTAATGGCTGTGCTCCAGGTCCCCCACACACACACACACACACACACACACACAGTGTTTCATTTAGGACAACACAATTTGATTGTCCTAAGTAAAACAGGATGGCCCTTCCTCTGACTTTGCTGCCTACCACCTTCAGTGAATTGAAATTTTCACTTGTCTCTATGACATTAATCCATAACAATCTCTCCCTCATGGTCCATTTCCCCAGGACAGACCGGGTTCCCAGTATCACAAGCCACGTCTGAAGGGTTTAGTGGCATTGACTAGGGCTAAGGCATGCAGTGGAAAAGTACTGCCATCAAGAAAGGGCATAATTACTAATATTAAATTGTTATTTGCTGGAGATCACAATGCCATCCTGAGGGGCCACTTCTGTTTTTACTGTAGCTAAATAATATTTAGTACATATTTCTTTTCTGAAACCTCATGAGCTCACCTTTTTGGAGTATTCTTGCTGAAATATGTGTTCTTTGACTCACTGTAGCTGCTGTCTACTCTGTTTCTGAGTAGCTGGAGTTCCCACAGTCTCTGTCTTTCCCCTTCCCCTACTCTAGCAGGGATCACCAAAGGTTTGCTGTGTCTCATCTATTTATGCAAAGAAACAAGTAGGGCCAGTCTGGAGCCATGACATCTTCCCCAGTTTGGCAGGGAAACAAGAAGAAGCCACTAGAGGCCATGATATCTTCCTTTAACCAGCAAGGAAACAAAAAGTGCCAACCTCAAGCCACGACATCTTCCCCATTTTGACAGAAATCAAGAAGCAGGGCTACTGTGATTTTATCAGTACTGTAGCTCTCTGATTTCTTCATAGGATAAGGACAGTGGTAGTAACATATCTAACCATTCAGATGGCATGATAAATACATTTTACAATGTAGAGGAGAGTCATTTCTTCCGGATAGATTACTTATTTTAGCCACAGAAGCATTCTAAATCAATCATTTTTCTTCATCTTGTGTGTTTATCTCCACTTTATACAGGTTACAAAGGAACCCTTAACCAATTGGAGAGCAGCTTTCACAATACCTCATGCCATCACAATGACCTCTGCTTCATTCAAAACAGAGCAGTGGAAACAGAGAAACAGTTGAATCTTGACAAACAATAATTAATTTCAAAGCATTTCAATTCAAAATACATTATATAATTTGTACACACAATAGTCTGATTGGGAATACATTACTTATCATTACTTGTGAGGGGGCAGAACTTACATAACTCACCCGTGTCTTTGTCACTTGTGAGTTATGATCCTGCCCCTTCACACATGAAGGTAAATCATCCAGTGCCATTTAAACTACTGTGTATGCTTTGCAAATAACTGTGTTAATGCACCAGCTAGGGTTCAGATTAAAGTGACAAATGTAGGGAAATATAGTGTTAGGGTTTTCAACCCTAACTCACCACCATCAACCCCCCCCCCCCAAGCAGGAAAAGGAAACAATATATTCACAGTTTTCACTGTCCTGACTCTTGGTGAATCAGGAGTGGAGTCTTCCTTTGGGTTCTCGATGTAATTTTCAGACATACAGAACTGTGTGTCCTCACACATTGCCAACAACCTGTAGGTTTTGTCTGAAGAAAACATATCACATCTCACCTTATTTGGTCATCAAATGGGGAGAGTGTTAGGGCTGAGAACCCCAAGGAAGACCGTAATATTTTTTCCTCCTTCTGCTTGGGGGGTGGGTGTGGGTGGTGTGTTCGGTTGAAAACGATAATGCCACATTTGCCTACTTTTGTCACTTTAATTTGAACCCTAACTGGTACATTAACACATTTTTTTGCAAAGAATTTCCTTACTTTTTGAAATAGTAGAATCATATCCTCATTAACATAGGTCCCTTCAGGACCTGTGTAAACACATCCATCTGGCTAGGGAAGTGCAGGACCCAGAAGGTCCTGTGCTTCCATCACTCCATAGATGCACACAGCCATCTGGCTACAGAACCACAGAGCCCTCTGGGCCCTGTGCTTCCATACACCCAAAAAGCAATTTCTGTGCTTGTTTGTAATTGTTTTCTGTGGGCTCACTTCAAAGACAAGAATATATAAAGTGTCCCTATTAACTGCCAGCAGTTGATTGTATATGGGCAAGACTGTGTTTTTTTTTAACCCATAAGTCAGCAAATTTGTGTTGGTTTGCCCTGAAATTTGCCGTGGTTGTAGTGCAAGAAAAAACTACACCTTTGATGCATTTTTGATGATGATTGGACTTCCATTGTGGATTTGACAACATGGTGAAGAGTGGACATAATTTTGGGGTGCAGTTCATACCCCACTAAAGTTTAAGGGAGATTATTTGTTAGTGTTGTAGTACTCATTGACATTGTTGTTTAATACATACATTCTCCTTTAACTCCAATTATTGATGGACGTATGGCTTGTTAAATTTGCAATGTTATACTGTCGGAATTTTCATTTTTTTATTTTTATGTTTTTATATGTCTATTTTTAGTTGGTATTTCATAGGGACTTAGTCTTGTAGTACTCATTGACACCTTTCTTTTGATACATAGATTAACCCTTAACTCCAAAGATTGATGGAGTTACACCTTGTTAATGTTTCAATGTTATCATATGGGAATTTTAATTTTTTAATTGTTATGGTTTTATATGGCCCCTGAATTTTTTGGGGGTATAATGTGTTAGTGTTGTAGTACTAATTGAGACCCTTTTTTGATACATAGATAGTCCCTTAACTCCAAAGACTGATGGAGGTACAGTTTGTTAAAGTTGCAATGTTATCCTATTTCAATTTTCATTTTTTATTTTGCATGTTTTTTTATATGGCCCCTGTCTTTTTTGAAGTGTATTATGTGTTAGTGTTGTAGTATTTATTGAGACATTTTCTTTTTATATATAGCCTGTCCATTAACTCCAAATTATGTGATATTGATACGGAGTTATGGCTTGTTAAAATTTGAATGTGCAAAAAAAAAAAAAAATTAGTCCAAATTCTTGTTTCATATGAACCAACCCTGTTTCTTGAGATTGTGCCATTCTCATGAAAGATGATTGCTTCATTTGAAACAAGAATGTGTGAAAAAATAAACTCAAATTCTTGTTTTGTATGGCCTCATTTCTGCTTCATGAGATCATACAAAACCAGAAAATCATCTCACAAAAAAGATTTTTGAAATGTTTTAAAAACACATTTCTGGGTCCTTTTTCCAAAAATTAACTGCATAATCCAGCTAATGGGGTCCCGTTTAGCAAGATACATGTGTTGGTGACTCTGCAGGATATAATTGTTTTGGGCTTTCAAAAAAAAGTTTTGAAAAATCAGAAACAAGATGGCTGCCATATGAGAGAATATTTTTTTCTCATGAAACAGGATAACCCCTTCACAAAACAGAATCCTGTTTCATATGACCAAATTTTTGTTTTGTATGATACGGCTATCCAAAAGAGCGTACTAAGCATGCTCAGAACCAAAATTTGAAATCCATGTAAGTCTGGAATGGATTAATACTTTTTCACCACACCAAATGAAAGGTCCCATTCTAGGGCAAGCCCTTTCTACCTTGAAGATTTCAGATCAAAACTCCAAACCGTCTTGGCACTAGGCACTGACACTTATTTTTTTTTTTTTTTTACTTTTCTCACTATCCGGATCTTGGAATCTGCATAACTGACCAGAACAAAAACTTAGCACTCATCAAGAGACCTTTCCCCCATGACCATGCATGCAAAGTTTTATGAAAATCCATTGAACGGGGGTGAATCTATTAAAGTGCAAAGTTAGGGGTTTAACATTAAATAGCCTACTCAACCATAAGTATAGTGGCACTATCGCACCACTATAATACCTAATTTCTAGGCAATATTATATGACAACATTGTGTTCATTGTGAGATATGGCCCTTCATTTGTATGCTGAGGTATAAGGCCACATTCCCAGCACTTACATCTGTGGTGTTTAAAATGGCTTTGACTTTGAAAATAGCTTTACAAGTTATAAACAAATAGAAAAATGTGAATGTATAAGGGTGCTATTTGCATACATACAGTAGTGATCATATAAAGTTTGGAAGTGCTGAGGTATACCTCGAGGTACCACTGAGGCACTCAAGTTCACGTGGTGATTGTATAAAAGTTTTACACAATCGCCATGTGAACTTTAGCGCCTAAGTGGTATCTTGAGGTATACCTCAGCACTTTTATATGATCACCACTGTAAATACATGCATATTTAACTGGGAAAGAAGACCATTGATCCATCAAGTTCTTCCCACTGATAAGCTCAGTGGGAATAGCCTGTCAACCCTTTTTCCTCAAAGTTTTTGTTAAGTCTGAGCTCGAAGGTCATTACAGCATCAGTTGATACCACATGCTCTGGCAGTTTATTCCAAGTGTTCATCACTCATTTAGTGATATAGTTATGCTTGACATTTCCCTTAAATCTTCCTCCCTTCGGTGACATGTGATAGTCCCCTTGAACTTCCATCCTTGAGCATTTTGAAAGCTGCACTTGGTCTTATGGTGTCATCCCCTTTAGATACTTGAGTACTGCAATCATGTCTCCACTGAGCCTTCTCTTTTGCCAGCAGGTCTGCATAGATTATGTTTTCCAAGCCTTTAACCATCTTGGCTGCACTCCTCTGTATTTTCTTTATCCTGTCACTATTCTTCCTCAGATATGGTAACAACAACTGTGCACTGTACTCAAGATGTGGCTTCATCAAGGATGTGTATAAGGACATTATAATGTCTCTTGACCTACTTATGAATGTTGCCCCCCCACCACCACCACCATGGGTTACCCTGCCATCTGTTTTCTCACCACATATTTGGGTCACAAGGGTTAATGGTAATGTTGAGCCAGCTAATGCCCATGTGATCAACTGGCCCTAATGAAACTAGAACCTGGCATTCATTTTGAGGAGGAGGACACGTGAAAAAGAGTGGGCCATTGACTAGGTGGGCCAGGATGCCCTTCTCTGCCAACAGCATCTATGTTTCTATGTGAGAGGGAGAAGTAGGACAGTGGTTGGCACAGGGATCATCCCACTGGAATCTCAGTGCCCATCCATGGTAACTGAGAAAAAAGAGAAAGGGGAGAAGGAATCAGCTGATGCATCCCAGTCTGCTGGTAGTAATTCTGGAGTCAGATTGCATGAACTCCATCTCACTGGCACTGGCCAGGTCCCAACTTTGGTTCAGAGGAAGGCCCTGACACAACAGGTTGGTGGATGATGTGGTAATGTGTCAGGCATGGATATAATGGTCTTCCAAGGCACTGTTCCCTTTTTAAGTGTAAAGGAAAAATGGAGTGTGGGACTCTCATACAGGTTCACAATGTTATCCGAAAAGGGCTGGATGGGAGAAGCTGCTGGAATGTATAGGCAAAGCAGTTTTATTCATGGAGCACTCTATCCCAAAGATTCAGGACATTTCTCAAAAAGAGCATAAGCAGTATCAATAAATAATACAACAGAAATAATATTCATAAATAAATGCATAACAGTAACAAAATCTAACAATGGTACACGTTCTTATATCAGTCATCAGTACCAAATTTCAAAATATAAAGGTAACCTTTTAGCCCCTTTTTAAATGCCTCTACTAAAAGTGAGTGGAGACTTCAGATGGTATGGCAAGGAGTTCCAGCTGGATGGATCTGCCACTGAGAATGTCCTATCACCAAACAGTTTTAGGCGAGACCTATAGATCAGTGTTCCCCCTGCAACCACATAACAGAGGGTGCAGAGTACTCTTATTAAAAATTTTCAGGGCTACAAAATGAGTTTTGATGGTACATCATATCATTTAAAAACATTTCAGGAGGTATTCAAGTTTTAAAGGGGTATGAACAACAACATAAGCTGTACAGCTGCTTTTTTATTAATATTTAATGCCATAATAAACCTACTACAAATCCTTTAGTAAATGCAGACTGTCCACACAGATAAATAACTCTAGTGTAACAGCAGCTTAAAATGATATTTTAGGCAGTGGAAATTAATAGCCAAGTCAGGCAAGACTAATTCAAGAAAAAAAAACATGAAAGCAGTATATCCACTTAAAAGAAAATTAAGGTAACCATACAATTAAGTGTCAGAGACAAAAAAGACAATAATTTTTCTAATTAAACCAGGGTAAAATGTACAGAGATTAATGCCAGGCACACTAGTTTTAGTAAAAAATCAATACTGGTAGGGAAATTAAGTGACAGCTGCAGTAAACAGTGTAAAAAGGGGGGTAGTGTGACAGTCAGTAGTATCCATTTTAACACCAAGGGTTAGTGAAGAAGCACATGACATAATGGCAAAAGCTCACTAGTAGTATCAGTAATGGTGGTGGTGGGGGGGTGTCCCCAGCTTATATCCTTACTGCATCTACTACACATTAGCAACTGCAGATTCACACTTGACAGACTACTGCACTTACCAGTACACACTAGCAACTGCTTAGTCTGCATCTATTCTGAATGATCAATGTTTGCTTATGCTGCAAGTGACCGCCCCCCCCAACCGCACATACCTGGATCCTGCTATTTTGTGCCACAGTTCCAAACCACAATCTGTTCCAGACTCCCACTCCCACCGTTTGGGCCACCAGTTCAATCAGGTTTCAGCCACCAACCCTAGTCCCGAGTTCTGATCTGACCTCGACTCAGACAGTCAAGGTGGAAAACTAGGGAAATAACTGATGTTCCCTTTTCCCTTAGCAGTTGAGGTTCAATTTCAGTGATCAGGGTTGGGTGTCGAGCACACTGGTGGGCCACTGCTTCTGGGCCAGGACACACTCACACACTCTCTCTCTCAGCTGGTAGATGCAATAACTAGTAAAGGCACCTGCACCATACCTGCCTGTCATCTCGACTGATTTTGCACATCGGGTTGAGTGGATCATGTGTCTCCGCTGGATCTCCAAGTTCAAACTTCTCCTTTTTCTGTCTGTTTATTTATTTATATATTTATTTATTTAAGAGATTAACCAGGCAGGCATACTGAACGGGGAACCACTCGTTTCCAGTTGCGACCTGGGTGAGATACATGGGTGGACATACAATACAGGTTTACAAGATAATACATTTGTACAGATAGTAATTACAGACAATGGTTTGCATTTAGAAGCTCACAGCAACAAGAGAAGGCATACAATAGAAACAACAGAAAAATCTAGGCAAGTCATGGGTAGCCCTATTCGAACGTAGGTGTAGCAGAGCCCATTGTGGGCAATTACATGTGCCACATGACAGAGGAGCAGGAGGCTTAGAAATTCATGACTGGCTGAAAGCAGGTGCATGTGTCAGAGAATTGTGCACGAAGGAGTGGGTTTAGGAGTCTTGGGTTTGTAGTAAGCCTGATGTCTGCAGGTAGATCATTCCATAGTTTGGGCAGGCGATATTTGAACACTGATTGGCCCTTGGAGGTATGCATGAATGGGACTTGGAGAAGCCTGGAGTTAGTGCTTCTGAGTGAGTAGGCCGGAGAAGGCAGGACTGACAAAGTGGAGCTGAGATGGGGGGGAGGGACTGGGACCAGAATTTTGCTAAGAGTCTGGAGCAGTGGATCAGCCTGCGGGACATGAGTGAGTGTAGTGCTAGGGAGTTGTATAAATCACAGTGATGGGTCATTGTGGGGAAGTCCAGGATGAAGTGACAGAAGGAGTGGAAAAAGTGTGTCTAGGCTTGCCAGGTTGGATGAGAGTGCAGAGCCATAGACCACATCGCCATAGTCAAGTATTGGGAGAATCAGTTTTTGCACGATTTCCCTCCAGACTGCAGTGGGCATGCACCCTTTGTTTCTGTATAGTGCACCCAGTTTCTGGTGTAGCTTTTTGTGTAATGATTCGATGTGTGTGGAGAAGTCTAGGTGTTGGTCAAGCCAGATACCCAGGTATCTGAATGAGGTACAAGACTCCAAGGGGGAACCGTCTAGGGTATGGAAGGTGGGGCGAGCAGCTAGGCAGGAAAGCCGAGGTTGCATACCGAAAGTTAGGGAGACTTATTTTTTTACATTGAGGAATAGTTGGTTGGACCTGAATCATTGTCGAACGGCATTGAAGTCATACTGTAACGCATTGGTCACAGCTCCTTTAGAGGGACCGGAGGCATACAGTATGGTGTCGTCCACGTACATTTGTATGGCTGAGTGTGTACAGGCCAGCGGGAGGTCATTTAGAAATATAGAAAAAAGTAACGGGCCCAGGACTGAGCCTTGGTGAACCCCCATGGAGACTGAGAGGGGAGGAGATATTTGGGGGCCAATTTTCACCGATTGGTATCTATCAGACAGGTAGGCCTGGAACCAGCTAGTTGCAAGGCTGGAGAGGCCAGCGCCATTAAGTTTGGCTAGTAACATGAAGTGTGAGACAGTGTCAAAAGCCTTGGCCAGATCTATGAAAATCGCCGAGATGATATGCCCCTTGTCCATTCCGGAGATGATGTCATCAGTGAGTCTTAAGAGGGCAGTGATGGTGGAGTGGGACTTGAGAAAACCCGATTGGTAGGGGATGAAGAACAAGGTAGAGTCAAGAAAGTGGGAGAGCTGGGCAAGGGCAAGGTGTTCCTGAAGTTTGTCCAGTATTGGGAGTAAGGAGATGGGGCAGTAATTTCCCGGAGTTGAGGGGCCGCCACCCTTTGGGAGGGGATGACAACCGCCTGCTTCCATACAGCTGGGATTTTAGCCAGGGAGAAGGAGAGGTTGAGGAGGGTGGTTAGAGGGATGGCTATGGCAGGAACGGATAAGTGTAGTAATTTTGCATCTAGGCCAGAGGGGCATTTACCTTTGTTGGGGTCTAGAGCACACAGGGCTTGAAGGATTTTGGCCAGGGTTACTGGTCGAAAGGAGAAAGAGGGGGCAGAGGTGGAGTGCAGCGAATTTGGTGTTGAGCTTGGTGTGGGTAGGGAGTGTGGGAGGGTTGGTAGGAGAGACGCCGAGCTGCTGGTGAAGAAGGTATTGAAGGCAGAGGCAACTTCTCCCAGGTCAGTTTTGGTCTTGCCTTGGACAGAAAAGGGTTGGGGTTGGAGGTTGGACTGGTGGGGAGAGGAGGGATTTGATAGTCTTCCAGAAGTTAGTAGGGTGGTTTAGGTTGGAGTATAGGGCAGACAAGAAGTAGTTTTTTTTTGCCTGTCTTATAGATTTGGTGCAGGTGTTGTGGAGGGTGCAGTATCTCAGTAGAGATTCTTGGGAGGATGATAGCTTGTATTTTTTCCAGGCCAGATCCCTTGAGTGGCATCTGCTAATGACATTGGCTGAGATCCAGAGAAGATGGTAGCCTTTTGCCCGTGAGCTTCTTAGCAGCACATGGAGGTCCCATACAGCAAGAAACCTATTCTTAAATGTGTTGAAAGCATAGTCAATGGAGGGCACCTTCCGAATGAAAAACCAATCAACTTGGGCCAGGTCATTTAGGAGGGAAGGTAGGCATAGGGATTTATAGGATCTTGTGAGGATCGTCCTAGAGGGGGGTTTTGCAGGTGTGTGCACTTTCCTAACCATGTACACCATGTGGTGATCACTTAGGGAGTCAGGGAGAAGACCGGCTTTAATAATCCTCTGTGGTTCGGATGTGAGGGCCCAGTCAAGGAGGGAGTGGTTAAGTGATTTGTGGTTCAGCCGGGTGGGGTAGTCAATGTTGCAAAATTACTTTCTCTGCAAGCTGAACTGACTTCAAAATTGCAGCAGGCAAATCAGCACGTGAATCCCTTTGGCCATGTGGCTCCCCAGTGCCACCTCCAGACAAATACCACCAGTTCAACTTGTTGTAGGGGTGAGGGTTGGAATTGTTCAATAAACCAATCCAGCCATATAAGCTAGCAAGGAGGATGGAACTAAAAAAATAAAAGCAAGGTGCGCAATCGGTATTTGAAGGGACAGTATGCACATACTAACAGTGCACGTGCCTGTAGTCAGGAATATTAGTTCTTTACATGCAGTGTACCCCCTCAACACATAAATGAGTGTGAACTTCTTAATTTCTATGTGATTCATGTACATCTATGCGTGAATGGGAACACTGCTATAGATGGTCAATAACAGTTTCTCGGTGAGCAGAGTGAATGGCTCGGAGCATACCAGGTCAAGATGTCTTTGACGTAGCTAAGATCCAAGCCATGCAGGGCTTTGTATCTTAACAAAGCAATTTTGAAGGCGGTGTGCCATCTAATTGGGAGCTAGTGCAGATGCCTCAGCACAGGTGTGATATGATCTGAATATGATGTTCCCAGTCATCATACTGTAGGTAATGCACCAGCTTCCCTTACAGCCCCAGACATAACACATTACAACAGTCAAAGCCTTAAAGTAATGAGTGTGTGTATTAGGGTAACCAGATCCCCTGCACCAAATAGACCTTATTCCAAAAGCTATTTCAAAGTTGGAAAAATCAACATATGTGACATATGGTGTTCAAGCATCAACCTAGAGTCCACAGTGACTCCTGGATGTTTAGCCCTATCCATGGCCACAAGAATAGTACTGTTTAATGATAGCAGGACAATGGCATCTAAACTAGTGTCCGGCCCATGAGAACCTGGTTCCACCAACAGCAACTCTGTCTTGGTCAGATCAGAACTCAGTATGGTTTACCATCTGACGAGGAAGTAAAGTAAACAAACTCTGGCCAGAGCCAAAATAGCTGCTAATGCATTGACTTGATTAAAAAAAAGATGTAGCATTAAAGTGTGAGTCAGGTTTTAATTTATTTGTTATATTATTGTGATATTAAAAATCCAGACATGCATCTCAATAATAAGAAAAAAAGAAAACCTTTAAGGTCAAGATAAGCAACTGCGATAACATGTTTTGAAGAGATTTAAAAAAAGATAACCTGTCATGTCTGTGAGGTGGGGTAACAAATGGCTATGTTGAAAATTCCTGCCCCAAATCTATAAAATATATATATTTATTTAAAATGTTGGTAACCGGGAGAGGAACACTGAGCTGAAACTCCTTTCCAGGTGTGACCTGGGGGAAAGCAAAAACAAAATATGTGTGGAGAGAGAGACAGCCTTACCCTGGCTGCTGGGTGGAGGAAGGAGAAGAGCAAGAGTGAGGGGGGAATTGGGAGAGGATACGTTTAAAATAGTGCAAAGAAGGAGATGAATGAAGGGAACTTGGGAGAGAGAGTTTCAGTGGGAGGGGAGATGGTAAGAGAAGGCTGCCTAACCCAAGTTTGAATGAGGACAGGGGAGAGAGAATGTACGGGGGTCTCTGAATCATAGCTGATAGTAGGAGGGGGGTGATGGGGATAGGAGTGAGGAGAGGTAGGAGAGGAGAGGAGAGGAGAGACCCAAACCAAAATTTGGAAATAAGGGTGGTGGCATGGTGTAGATGGAGAGGGGCATGGGAAAGAGAGGAGTAGGGGGGCAGTGGTGCATGCAAGGGGGAGCATTTGATACAAAGTGGCAGAAAACATTAAAAAGAGAGTCTCGTGTGTAGAGAGATGAAGTTGGAATGGACCCAAAGACCACATCGGCATAATCGAAAACATGTAGAATCATTTGGTGAGGAGCACTCAGTGGACTACAGGAGAAAGGGAGTCATTGTTCCTATACATGGCTTCAAGCTTGAGGCAGAGTTTGGTGAGGATAGTCAACATGTGAAGAGAAATCAAAACAATTATCCAGCCAGATGCCAAGGTAATTGTAGGCAGGGACTACACTGAGAGAGGAGCCGTCTAGGATAGAAAAGGAGGGGAGCAAAGTTTATCTTATTTATGGGTGGTACCAGAAGTCATCGGCAAGGTTTTCTTGGTGTTTGCTGAGATTCTACCTTGGTGGTTGAAGGGCCAAAAGTGTAGAGGACCTTGTTGTCTACATACATGTGCATAAGGGAAGAGACACAGACAGAAGGAAAATTGTTAAGGAAGATTTAAAAAAAAGGATGGGACCCAGAATGAAGCCTTGGGGTAAACCTGATTGAATTGGAAGGGCGGGGCAGGGCATCGCCTGCTTGAACACATTGTGTACAGCCTGTGAGATAGGACTTAAACCATTCTACAGCTTGGGTGAAGAGACCAGCCAATAGGAGTTTTGATAGAAGAATAGGATTGGATGTAGAGTCAAAAGCTTCGGCAAAGTCAATAAATATAGCAGCAGTGATATGATCACGGTCTGTACCAGTGAGAATTGTGTCAGTGACAGGGACGAGGAAAGTGATGATACAGTGGCTTTTCCTGAAACCTGGTTGGAAAGGAGAAAGGAAACCTGAAGAGTTAAGATAGTCAAAGAATTTACAGAATATAAGGGATTCCTCCAGTTTAGCCAGGGAGGGAAGAAGGGATATAGACCTGTAGTTGCCAGATGTAGAGGGCCCCCCCTTTGTGAATGGGTAGCACCCTAGCAACTTTCCATACCAGAGGTACAGTACTAGGATAGAAGTAATGGTTTGGCAGATGGGAGAGGGGGAAGAGGTATAGCAGGGACAGAGATCTGGAGAAAGTGGAGATTAAGGCCATTTGGGCTGGATTTATAAGAATTGAGGGATAGAAGGGCTTTTAGAGTTTTGTGCACAGAGATAGGTGAGAAACAAAAGCCTTCAGATGGAGAGGGGGTGGGACATTTACCAGGCTAGTAGGGAGAGCACAGGTGGTGAAAAAGGAACTGAGAAACAAGGCAATGGAGGAGGGGTCCAAGACAGGTGAGCTGTCAACCAACAGGGTGGGGGTGAGCTTGGGAGGGAGATTAAAGAGGGAGATAAGAATCTGCCAGAATTTTGAGGGGGAGTTAAGGTTTTGATTCAGGGTCAGTTTGAAGGGCTAGGCTTTTGTAGCTCTTATTTCCTTAGTACAGGTATTTCTGAGGATCCTACAGAGGTGGTGAACAGAGGAGGAGTGGAAGGATTTGTATTTCACCCAGGCGAGATCTCAGGATTTACAAAACTGAATGGCGTCAGCAGAGATCCAGGGATGATGGGAGCATCTAACTCTGCATCTTTTGGGAGGGGCATGAGTATTCCATGCCTTGTTTATATGTTTATAGGGCTAGTGGGGGTTGTTTCATATGAGATAAGAATGTTATCTCATGCTGGTTTGCATGAGAGGACCGCAAAGTGAAGCTGAGTAGTTCTCTCAGCCCAAACCAGTACAAGATAACGTTCTTATCTCATAAGAAACAACCCCCACTAGCCCTATAAACATATTATAAAGCAGTGGAACTGCGTTAAGATGTTTACTTACATGGACAATGTGTATTTTTCCCTGGAGTCTGAGTATGACTTGGTATGTTCTGTTTGCCCTGGGGGACATGTGTTGTGCGTTGTGACACTCACACAAATTGGCACTTTAATGACTGCTTTACAACTATCTCTTTGAAACTTGTGCTGCTAATGGCTGCTCTTACTGTGCTTTATATTTATGCTTGAAACCTTTGCCAGAAAACCTGTCCCACTTTGACATCTGGTGACAGAAAAATAATGCTCACAGAAAAACTGCTTTACCACGGTTTCCTTTACAATTTGTTCTCACAGGACTCTATTGCATTTTTTACTGCTTTTAATGAATGTTTCTCTGTGTCGTACTCTTCACCGTCACTAACTCGCAAGGTGGATTATGTGCTCGCTGATGCGTCGCAGCTTCTCGTATACAGTGACGATCACTGTCTGACGAGAATGACCGTGGCACGAATCAGCTGTGGGACAGTGCATGAGATGACTACTGTATGCTAGATAATAGGTACAGTAGATGGCGCCTCCTAATTAGTGGAAGCAGTTCCACCACTTTATAACAGAAAGTGGCAGAAGAGGGAGAGAGCAGAATCAATGTCAGGGGCAGAGTATACAAGGAACCAGTCAGAGGATGCAAGATCATGAAAGAGGGCATTGGTATTTAGTAACTTGAATGACCTTAGCCAACAGTATTTTGGAGGAGCATGAAGGGGTACTGGGCATGCATAACTTTCTGACACAGTAGGTCATGTAATGGTCACTTAAGGAATTTTAATACACTTTTGCTGCAGCACCAATCTTAGAAACAGGCACTAATATGCCCAGATCATACCGGGTCAAAATGTCGAACACTAAACAGTGTGGTTGAAAACAATAAAAGTCAAAATAGCTACTGCAAAAACAGCTACGGGGATGTTAGAGCACCGATAGAGTTTAGCGTTATCCCTGTAGCTGTTCAGGGACAGGGTAAAAGCTTCTGCTGTGGGGCATGCTGCTGACCACTGCTGTGGCATACAGGGTAGGGCACAGGCAGCGGAGGTCGGTGGCACAAGTTTGCTGCATGATTTGAGTCCCGCAGCAGGAGATTGTTTTTCTTTATGGGACTTAGTTTCTTTTGTCTCCCCCATCCCAACTCAGGGCTGAGTTCCACCTCTCCTCTTCAAGGATTCCCCCTTCCCTGTGGTGCCTTCCCATCCCTGAGTTGCCTTCCCCCCCGAGGTGATTATATTTAGATGCTGGGGTTCAGGGGCAAAGACCCCTGCAAACACATAATTGAGCCGGTTGTTTTTTCTGGTGCTGTTATAGAGCTCTGTGTTTTTGGAATACATTATTTTGATTATTGCACAGTTTTTGACATGGGCTGTTTTGCATTCAGCATTATGACCCCATGCCACCCAGATCACAGCACAGAAATAAGATTATATTTGTTTCATTGCAGACTTACTAAAACAGGGATGTGCTGTGTCAGTGATGTCAAATGAGCAAAAATAGTAAACAGTATGTGACAATAGAAAACTTATCCTTGTGAAAGTATTAAAAAGTAACTCTTGATGATAGGAGCTATGTAGCTGAAACAATGTAAGGCATTCCCATTTGAAACAAAGTTTGCAATACAGTCTGATTAAAAGTTTAAAATACACAAAGGCACCTAGCTTCTTTTCTTCTAGGTTGCTTGAAAGGACAGAGCAAAGAACCTTACCACAGCAAGGAAAAGGATTAAGGCTTCTTTTGGCTAGGCAGATTTACTGTGTGTTGTTTTTATTTTGTACTCACAGGGATTGTTACTGTTTGTTGCTAACATTTGTATTGCTTTATTTTTCTCTGATTCAAATTTTTGTTGCTGGGTATACCTTCTGCTGCATTATTACAGGGTGTGCCTACAGGTGTGTGCTTACAGATTACTACTGCTGTAATCTTCTGATTAAAGTTGCCTTTTGCAAGGTATATCTTCTGTTACTGCTTTATTTTTCTTTGTAGCAAAGTGTTTCTTACAGGGTATATCTTATGTGAAATTTTTACAGGTGGTGCTTATATCTTTGTGACTTTTTATCATTAGGCTAAGCAAAATTACGGTTTGCCACAATTTTTTTTTTTCTTAAAGGTTTTTGGTTTGTCTCAGAGGTGTTGTAGTCTCCTTCTCTTATTGAAGGAGCTAATTACTTTCCTCCCACAGCTCTTCCAGGGATTATGTGTGTAATTGGGGGTGGAGGTGACAAACTGTTAGTAACTTCCAACAGAAGGAAGGGTTAAAAGGTCAGGTTAGTTAATATCTTGGAGGTGTAAGACTAGGTTTGCTGGCAAAAGCACCTAGCTTCACCTGAGCTCTTTTCTTCTAGGTTGCTTGAAAGCACAGAGCAAAGAACCTTACTCACAGGGATTGTTACTGTTTGTTCCTAACATGTTATTGCTTTATTTTTCTCTGATTCAAATTGTTGTTGCTGGGTATACCTTCTGCTGCATTATTACAGGGTGTGCCTACAGGTGTGTGCTTACAGATTACTGCTGTAATCTTCTGATTCAAATTGTCTTTTGCAAGGTATATCTTCTGTTACTGTTTTATTTTTCTCTGTAGCAAAGTATTTCTTACAGGGTATGTCTTCTGTGAAATTATTACAGGTGGTGCTTTACAGGTTTTACAGTTTTATCTACCATTAGGATAAGCTTTCAGGGCTACTGCATTAGTTGCTGGCTACTTGTTTCTGCTCTTACCTCCTTGTTTTTTTTCATCCGTGATTCTTCTTTTTCGGCAGGAGAAGGGCTCAGCCGCCCAACCCCATCCCCAACCACCTCACACTACACTCCTTTTATAGGGTAACACAGTCATGACATTTCCCATAGCAAAGCAGGAAGGGGTGGATCTAGGGTTGCCACCTATCCAGTTTTTGGCTGGATAATCCATTTTTAGGGTCCTTATCTGGTCATCCGGTTTTGGTTACATGCATTCCGGTTTTTGGGCCATTTTGAGTGCTCATATACTCTTAAAACTGATGTATCAAATCATTCACTGTTTTGGCTGCATTACATGTCCAGATTACAAAGAAGTTCTGCTGTCACAGTCATTCAGACCTGCCTTTGTTTGTAAAACCAGACTGTCTGAGAGGTGTAAAGTATGGCCATTAAGATCATTAGCAGTAAATTAACCTAATCTTTTCCACTCTGAATTTAAGTATGGTCTTCTACTGCTATGACATGAAACAGCTTTTACACCTTTATGTACTCTCATGTGTTTCTTTCTGTTTGTTCTATATTATGGTAAGTTTTAGACCCATTTTTGTTAAATTAATAATCTAACTTTTATTGCTTTTATCACAACATTTGCTCTAATTTTTTGCATTACCTGAACATTCCATGATATTAGCTACACTTTGACAGATCATTCAGATAAACAGCATGGAATGGAGTATCCGAAATTGTGGAATGTCTTAGAAATATGAAAAGAAACAGCAGTAGCTGCTGAGGTAAAGGGGAACACAGTGCAGTATTAAGGGTACCACAAGCACTGATAATTAAGTTATCAAAAATTGGTCAAAGAATCAGAATACATGACTGACATAGAAAGGAAAATGACAGAGTGTTTAACAGAGGGCCAAGCAATAAGCTGTGGCTGAGCTTGGCACATCCAGCAGACCTGAGTTTGATTCCCACAACCTCCACTTAAATACTGTGTGACCCTAAGCAAGTCATTTAGCCTTCCTGTGCTCCTGGGTCACTCCTGTAAAATGGGCTATGTAACCTATGGGAGGTAACCTGGTTGCCAAAGAATAAAAATAAATAACTGAATAAATAAATCAAATAAATAGCAGTATAAAAATAATTTCATATCACTAGTAATGTATATTCCAACATTACAAATCGCTTTGGAGGAGGAGTGATATACTCGCCAGTCATAAAAAAGGTGTGGAGCCAGAGGCAGAGTTTGGGGTGTGGTTTCGGATCCGGTTTTTACCTTATCCAAAGGTGGTGACCCTAGGCGGATTGGATCAGAGGGGTATCCACACAGTGACCTCATTTACAGGGGCACAAGTAATTTAACTTGTTATAACAAGTTATACAAAAGCAAGCAAACAAAACATAAAATCAAACTTTTGCTTTCATTTTCCTCCTTCTAATTACTCTGACCAGGTTATAAACCCAGCAACTTATCTGGAATGGATATTATTAACTGCAGGTACTGCAGGACACTTTTCAAAAGGGCAGTTTTACAGGATTTAGGACAATGTCCTACATCCTGGGCCATTAGAGATCTCTGGGACTAGCTCCAGGAAGCATGGGCAGAGATTGCGCACCTCAAATCGCATATTCAGGAGGAAATATATTATAAGAACTGCCCGCCATTTCCACAACATCCAACAGAAGCACCCTGACTACAGAGGGTAGTTGGTCTGGGGGGTTGGCAGGTGGTTAGAAGGGGCAAATCGGGTGCCCCATCACTTGGTGCTCTCCAACATATCACCTCCAGAAGGCATATAAAAACTACAAACAAGTATCTGCCTCTCTCTCCGAAATCAAACAAAGGGGCTGAGGACACTGCAGAGCAGGACACTGCAGCACAGGAGCTAGCACAACAAAACTCACCCAAAGCAGGAACCAAAACAAAAAAAGCAAAAAGGAAATCCAAAAAACATCTGATCATAGGAGAGTCCGTGATTCGGGGAGTTGCTACCTATCTCCAGCCAGGGGTAATGGTCAGATATCTCCCAGGTACATCAGCGTGGAGAGACACTGACTACATTGCTAAAATTATACAGGAAGCAGGAGAAAACATTGATGTCCTGCTACACATAGGGACTAACAATCTTGTCAGCCGGTCAGTTGTGGAGACCAAGGAACGCCTGACCAGGCTGGGTGACAAACTATCATCCATTTCATCCAGCATCTCCTTCTCTGAGATCCTGCCAGTCTGGGAGAGGGAGGCAGATGGACGGAAGGTCAGAGAAGAGGAGATAGGGGAGCTAAACATGTGGCTCAAGGGCTGGTGCCAGGAAAAAGGACACAAATTTGTAGGGAACTGGCAACAGTTTTGGGAGCAAAAGTTCTTTAAATTTGATGGACTGCATCTGACTAAGGAGGGAGTCAGTGCATTGGGGCAGAAGTTTGACATATTTGCAGAATATTTAAACTAGCAAATGAGGAGAGGAGTGCAGCACCCAATATGTCGAATGGCAAAAATATCCCTCAACTAGTGGTCAAACAGGAGTTCTGCATGTTTGTAGTTCATTTGCATCACCAGGTAAGGAAAAAGGTCCGGCTCCCCATACGACGCACAGGGGAAACGCCAGACCTTGCCCAACAACTAACACACTGAAATCTGGCTAATGGAAAATAATGTACACAAATGCTCGCAGTCTGAGAAACAAGATCCCAGACCTGCAGGCAATAATGACAGAGGCTAAAGTGGCCGTAGTAGCCATTAATGAGACATGGTTTACCAATAACCACACTTGGGAGACTTAAGTCCCTGGCTATGTACTGTTCAGAAGAGACCAAGGTGCAAAACGGAGGTTGAGTGGCTCTTTATGTCAATGAAAATATCAAAGCTACAGAAATTCAGAATACACATAAGGAGCCAGAAGAACTGTGGGTCACCCTGGAAACAGGAAATGGGACAGCCATATGAAATGGGGTTGTCTACAGGCCTCCAGACCAGGGGGAGGACATAGACACATTACTATTAGAAGATATACAAAACATGACAGCTAAAGGGGAGGTTCTGATAATGGGAGTCTTCAACATGCCAGAAACAGATTGGTCAATACCAGCAGGAATATCTGCCAGAACTAGACACATAGTGGATTCCCTGCAGGGGGAGGGCCTCAAACAACTGGTACAATAACCCACAAGAGACAGGGCTATCCTAGATCTAGTACTGACTAACAGGGAAAGGATCACAGCTCTCCAGGTAGAAGGTCACCTGGGAGCCAGTGATCATCACATGGTATGGTTCAATTTGGCCACTAGAACTAAATCATCCCATTCCAAGGCAAAAATATGGGACTTCAGAGGAGCTGACTTTGATAAGATGACCAACAGAGTTAAGCTAGCCCTGGCAAAAAGAAATACAGGTGAGGGGGTAGAGGCAAAGTGGGCAAGCATTAAGGATGCCATACTTGAAGTAACATCCCATTGTGTTAGAGAGAAAAGGAAGTGCAAAAGAAGAAGGAAACCACTTTGGTTTTCAAAACCAGTAGCAGAAAAGGTCAGAGCCAAAAGGCTGGCCTTCAGGAAATATAAGGGAATGCAACGGGATGAAGATAGGGAGGCATACCAAACTTCCCTAAGGGGATCAGGGAAGACAGTAAGGCAGGCAAAGGCTCAAACCAAGCAAACACTTGCACGAACAGTAAAAGAAGGTGACAAGACTTTCTATAGATACATTAGTGAAAGGAGAAAGTCCAGAGGGGGTATTGCTAAGATCAAAGGGGGTAATGGGGTGTGTGAGGAGGAGGACCATGTAAAAGCATTCATCTTAAATAGATAAATCTGCTCAGTATTTACTGAAGAGAAGGTAGGGCAGGGCCCACAGCTCAGCACCATGGACACATGGGGAAGTGAGGTGTGCACTAGTCCCTTCACAAAAGAAAAGGTCCTAGACGAGCGTGATATGAATAGAGTGCAGGGCTTCAATCAGGCATGGGATAGGCATAAGGGAACAATACAGATGAGTATGAATAGATAGGCCATTGACAGAGCAAAGGTTGATGGCACATTCATAAGGTAGAAAAAGAAATGGACAGACTGGATGGGCCTTGCGGCCCTTATCTGCCATCAACTTCTATGTTTCTATGTAAAATACAGTCTGATTAAAAGTTTAAACTTTAATTTGTAAGGTTTAAAATGTGAAATTGCAGCATGTGTACATGTAAAGCAAATATGAGATCTCAAAAAACATAGTCATAAACAATCAGGTGACGAAGCAGAATTTTATACATATGATAATCTTAGTGTGAACGCTATTGAACAGCATTCCAAGATTCATTATAATAACCACAATCACAAGATACCCAGGTATGGGTCTTGATTGTATATTCTACATAGAGTACTACTAATATAGAAGCAGAAGGTTTATGGACTAGATCTGAAATCAACTAATATTCTGAAAGAATACACTATACTGTACAAGTCTGAACACAGTGTTTAGCAAATAATGGAAATCTCAGATAAAATATTTTTATGCAGTAGAATAGCGATTTACACTAGTTTATTAATCCTTAAACAGCAGCAGCTGATAGTGGCCCCCATCCATCCTGTGCATAGGAAAGATGGAGCAGAATGCTAGGGATATTGTGACAGTCTACACCCTATCCTGGCTTTATTCCTGCATAGATTACCAGTGGCTACAGATCTGTTTCTCTCCCAACAGCCCCGGGCCCCCTTCCTTCCCCAAACCAACAGTTCTTACCTGGCAGATGGGAGTTGTACAAATCCTCTGTGATGTTCTTGTACAGGCATTGCATTCCCAAGCTGCTCACAAACTGAAGCAGGGAAACCCACAGGGAATCCCAAGTTCATACTGACTCACTCCAAGCTGCTCTCACATGAAACTGCAGCAAGCACCGACATCTTTGACGCACTGTGCCCTTCTCATTTGCCAGTAGAGCACTAGAACTGCCTGCCAGTGCTACACTTTGTGGCTCATCACTTCCCACTGTAGTTTTGAGAAAGCCTCCCAAACTCTGTGGCATGATGAGAGGCAGAATTATCCTGGGGAAAGGGTGACAGCCGGAAAAGAGAATAAAGTGTGTGGGGGGGGGGCGGAGAGACAGAGCACTGATTCATACTAATGTGCTTCAATTCCACTGGGCAGAGCGCAGAGCAAACAAAATGTTATACGCTCAGTATAAGGTCAGGCCCTTTCAGACCCCCTATTTTCTCACTCCTCCTCTATTGGCTAAACATCAGCATAGTTCATGCTATGTAGCCTTAAAAATGACAGTAGCTAAAAACAGTAAATGCTTAATCCTCTGGGTCTGGTTGAGCTCTTGCCGACAGAGGCTACTGCTTTACATCAAATTTGTTACCCATATAATTTGTAGTAAAGTGTTGTCAACATTTCATCAATTGTTTTAATTAAAAAGGACCCTTTTTCTTTTTCTGGTGCACCTCTACTCTAAAGTATGCTCCGTGATACAGAGCAGGGGAATCCCTGTCTGTTGCAAAAGCCGTCAGGTATATTGCAGCAGACAGCCAACCAAAAGCTGTGTCTGACTTTCCTTTTGTGTGCAGTCCTTGTTTCTGCTTCCTGACAGCTCATGCTCACTTTCAGGCCTTCCTCTTGATCTGACCTTCATGGCAGCTGATGTCAGTAGTGTGGAGGGATCTTTCCCTGATTTTAAGATTGGGGATAGTGTCGTGTATGCCCATGAGGGTGGGGGGGGGTCTCTCTCCTGCATCTCCTTAAAAGCTGCCAGCATAGAGCGGGTTAGCTGTTTTTGGAATGTCTTATGCCACTCAGATGGTAGACCATTTGGGTCTGGGCATGTCTGTGTTTTAGCTTCTGCTATGGTGTTTTTAATCTCTACAGGTCCAATAGGGAGAAGTAAGTTGCTCTGTTGTTGGGAGGTAAGGGTAGGGAAAGTGATTCAGGCGAGGAGCTGATTCATCGCCTCTTCATCAGTTTCACCAGGTGCCTTATATACTTGAGAATAATATTGTTCAAAACTTTTTTAAATCTCTGGATGGGAAGTAGTCAGACCCTTTCCACTAGTTGTCCGTATCTGCGTGATGGTAGAGGAGGGTTTTTGCTTTCTTACTCTACAAGCCAAGTTTCGGGCCCCTCTAGGTCACCCCTCAAATTTAAATTTTTTTAAATAAAATAAGGCCTGTTGGACTTTTTCATCTAAGATATTTTGCAATTCTGCATTTAGTTGATGGATTCGAAGTTGTTCCTGAGAGGTGATTTGATTCTTATTTTGTTGGAGTCTTTTTTATTTCCTTCTCTTATTTTGCATATTTGATTTCCTTCTGCTTTTTTTTTTTACATGCTGAGTAGGCAATTATCTCTCCTTGGATTACCACTTTTAATGTGTCTCATATTATAGCGGAGGAAATATCTGTGGAAGAATTTTCTTGCCGTATCTGTGGTATTTTCTTGTTAATTGGGGATTTAAATTCAGAGTCCCTAAGAAGTGATAAGTTTAAATGACAAAGCGAGTTTTTCCAAGAACCACCCAGAAGCAGCTTCAATAAAAGGGAGGAATGATCTGACAAAAAGCAAGGGGAGGTGGATATATCCTGGATCAAATTCACGTGCTCCTGTGTGATAACAAAATATTCCAGCCTAGATTGGGTGTGAAAGCAAGGAGAGTAGTATGTGAAGGCCCTAGTGGTCGGATAACAAAACCTCCATACATCTGACAGTCCTAAAGATTCTGTCTGTGCTTTAAATAAATTTCTGGGAAGGTGGTAGGCAGTGCTGTGTGTAAGCTGAAGTGTCTATCTGAGATGCTAGTGTAAGATATATGTCACCACCCATTATCAGGCTTCCTTGAATCATGTCAGTAAGTTTATTGAAAAAGTTCCTTTATTTGTTAGGGGGAGACTGGGGAGGAAAATACACATTCACTAAAGTAACTGGTTTACCATCTAGTAGGCCTGTCAGTATGACATAACAGCCTGCTACATCAATGTATTCCTGTTGCAGAACAAATGAGGTTGAAGTTGGAATCATTATCTCAACTCCCCAACATCTGCCTTTCTTGTACGAGGCAGCGTATATATGATATCGTCCCCACCCCGATCAATTTAGCTTGTTCATCAGGAGACAAATGTGTCTCCTGTAAGTATATCAAATCCAGATCTTCTTTCCTGAGATACTGCATTACCCTTGACCTTTTAACCAGGTTAGTTAATCCATTTATGTTAAGGGAGAGTATTTGCATCGGTGTCTTAGCCATTTATAAATTTATGTAAATATATGTTCCCTGTTATGATATAGCCTGTGGTTCCTGAAACACAGTGTGGCTTCTTCTTGAAAATTAACCCATTGCCTCCGATTTCTGTTAGGTTCTGTCTCTCCGCCACATTAATCCCAAGAAGTTGGGAATCTTCCCTGCAGAAATCATCGATCTGCCAAGCATTCTTTAATAATATGCCCTTACCCCTGAAATGGGAGTTGTCACTAAATGTTATACGTTTCCAGTATTATTTAATTTCTTGCCAGGCTCCCTGTTCTTTTATGTAGCAATACCTTCTTTCTAAAGCATTATATAATCTACCTCTGTACCACAACTTAAAATAGTTACCCTGCTGTTGGTTCTGCATGATATTTAGTTGAAACACTATTAATCTAGTAAAATAATAACTCTGCTGCAATGGAACTGCCAACTGTGGCCTATGATTCTTCAGAGGGATCAATGTGTCACAAACTTTTGTAAATAAACTATATACAAATAAGCAGTCCCCCCATCCGGCTGAACCCCTGTAAATGACTTCCAAGGTTGGGGAGAACAAAAATGAACTCCATTGATGTGCAGCAGTGGGGAAGCTGCCATGCTGCGAAGGAAAGCCAGGTGAACAAGCCTCCTGTGCCTTGAGAGGGTGCATTACCCCCATAATTGTTAGAAAATTAAAAGTCTTGCCATGAATATCATGTGCAAGTATTAAGAGGACAACAAAAAAATCAAACAACTGCATCTAAACCTGTGCAGCGTCTTCATTCCCCTTGTTTAGTCAATCTGTGATGTATAACCTGGGAAACTCCTTCTGAATATATTTTTACCCCTGTAGGCCAAGACTGGAATTGCAAAAGAAAATAAATCAATCTAATATCTCTGGGGTATTAAAGATTGTGGACCATGATATCACCAAATCATGTTCCTTTATATAGTATTTCCCAATTTCTCGTTTCCTTGTATCACCATCACTTTTGGTATCCCCATTCTTATCTTCTAAAGGGGGTTTCTTTCATTCTTTTTAGCTAGAGAATTATAACAAAATAGTTTCAAGTAGCTGTTAAACCCCAACACAATTTTGCTACAATTTTTAAAAGTCTGTGTCCCCCATATCTTGATTATCTCCAACTAGGAGCAGTTAGTTATTTCTTTATAGCAAACTGATAAAACTATGATATTTGTAACAACTTAATAACTCAAAGCAGTGTAACAACAAAAGGAGATTCATTTATTAACAACAGCTGTGTCTAAGTAAGGTTAATGTCAGTACTCATCTGAGCTTCAGCTGCTCTCACAGCCATTAATAAAGACAGCGTCTAGTAGAACAGCCTGCCTGCTGTAAACCCATGGAGGCCTAAGTAAACTCAGTAGTGCCTCACAGCAGGTCCTGGGAGTCTCCTCGTTGAAGTATATCCCTGGTGTTATAGGACTTTGGGAGAAGAAAAAAACAAGTGCTTACATTTTTTGGACAGTTAAATATTCATGACTTTTCTTTTGTAGAGCTCTGGAAGGAAGCTAGACGTGGTTGCTACAGGAGTGGCTGATTTCCCTCAGGCTCCCTGCATAGATCTTACTGGAGAAACAGTTTGCCATCTTGGAGGTTGTGGTTATTGGGTGGCACGGTTTTGTGAGCGCGTAGGAAATTGCAGGCCCATCTTGTTGAGCTCTGCATGGGCTTCTTCAGCTGAGTCGCACTCCTTTCATCCTTCTGGAAGCTGTACTATCAGGCAAGCAGAATAGGGTGTCAAAAACTTATGTCCCTTGGATTTTAGGACTGGAAGTATATCTGCGTATGCCCTGCAATGCCGCGTCATCTCAGGAGCATAATCGTTATCAAAGTAGATTCTTATTTGGCCATAGAAGACTTTCTGTTACCTCCATGCTGTAAGTAATACTCTTTCTTTTATGGAAAAGCTCAAAAATCAGGCTATTATTGAGCATGGATGAGCATCTGCAGAAGTAGTTTTAGGGCCTAGAGCGTGATGTATCTGCTCCATGTCCAAAGGTAAATCAGAAGGCAAATTTAGGGCAGTACGTAATAAGGTTGTAACAAAATCAGTAATGTTAGAACCCTCTGACCCTTCTGGAATACAATAAATATGAATTTTTTTTTGTTTTGCTCGATTCTCAGCATCCTCTTGTCGAGCTTGCATTCTTTCTTGTTGGTCTTGTATTGCCTTGAGTGTTTCCTCCATGTCATCTACGCTATTTTCCACCACGGTAATCTGCCTCTCCAAGTCATCTGCATGTTGTTCCAGTGCCACCACATCCTTGCGGAGTTCTGCATATATTTGTTTAACTTCCATTCTAAACTATAATAATTCCTTGTAGATTATATTGGGTTTTACCTTCTTTGCTTTGCCTTTTTTCTAGGTGTGGTGGTCACCTCTGTGCTGCCTATGATTTCTGCTGAGGCCTGTGACCGCTCTGAGTCTGAGACTTCTGCGAGCGAGGTTTGTGGGTCTTCTTTCATTTTTAGGCTGGTTACAGTTGAAATCCAGCTATAATTTGGAGTTTTGTATTATGTTTCCCCTTCTGTATATTGTTTGTGCTTGAATATGTGGTGATTCTAGCTGTTTTTTTTGGGTTTGTCTGCGAGGTTGAACGAGAGCTCTTAGTTCAGACTGCCATGTTGTTCAAGATGCAGACCAGAAGTCTTAGCATGCTACATGCTTGTGACAGTTTGCATAATTTTTATTTGAGCTGTAAATGTGTTTGCTGTACTGTTTTGACATTTATGTCAGGTTGTTGACAATGAGCTGAATTACTTTACTAATACAACTGTTGTATGCACACCTGAGTACTATATCCGTGCCATGAGGCAGCATAATTTCCAGACTTGAACCTACCCACAATCCATCTCCCTCAAGTCAGGTTAGTCCCTAAGGGAGACTGGGATACACAAAGTTTCCCTTTATGCATGCCTCGATTTTGTTTGCCTTGCTAGCTGCTATATATAATCGAATTTTGTTTTAAAAGACTGGGTTTAGAGTCTCAGGACGTTCACCTCATTATGAACTGCGACTATCTGTATGTTTGATCTGTCTTCCAGATGGGTAGGCTTCCCCATTTCAAAATGCTTTAGAATACAAAGTTTAGTTGTGATTCATTTTGTTGTAAAATGGTAGACCCAAGATTTTGCTTCATTAACTGAGGAAGGGGCAACACTTTGCTTTGCTAGTGGTAGGGAGAAAGAGAGTTATGTTCTTTGAAACACTGAGTCATTTAAAAAGTTCTGAGATGTGTTATTAGCTCTACATCAGCTTATGATGACTTTTAGGCAATCTCAGAATGTATCAGATCTGTATATTTTATGTCAAGTGAGTTGTGTAATTGATGTTGTGTCTGTATTGTCATGACTTTTGGCATGTGCAATAAATCTTGCTACTACTACTACTTGTGATAGACCTGACATATTTTGCTTCAGTTTTATGGGGGGGATTTGCTTTGCTCTCTGCCCTAATCTTCCTGCTGTTTTGAGGAGAGGATGGATGGCAGTAGTTGCTATACAGATTAGAGGAACGGGATTAATAATTTTAATAAGGGGCACTATCAACCAGATATGATGAAGAGAGCAGGATCAATAATTATATTAATAACTACGATATGGTGTAACAGGAGGTGGGAGTGCTACAGAGATAGGGGAAGAGGGAATGCTTGCTTTTGGGGGAATTGGCAGGATCAACCAAACAATTTTATGATTTACTTTTTTACTATGGGTGCTGTCAGTAGATAGATTTGAAGAGCCAACAACTGCTTGTTGGTGATTACCATAGGCAGTGTAGTCTAGTGGTCATGGCATTAGTTTAGGGACTAGAAAAGCAAGAGTTTAAACCCTACTAGAGCAAATAAATATCAGATACTCACTGTGTTCCCAGTGCCACTTCACTTCCCATTGCTCTGGTCCACTCAGCTGCGGAAAATGTTAGATGTCAGACCCCACTGGAAACAAAATGTTTCATCTTAGCTGGGCTAAATGAGGTAAATAAACTGTGAACAAAAATGGTCAGTTCTTCAGACCACTGAATACAACCATTTGTCAGTCCTATCAACAATTAAGCAATAAGGCATGACATGGGGTGTGTTATGGTGGAATAACGGCCCACCTCAGGGTGGGTTGAAGCATGAGGTGTAGCCAAGGGCTTCAACCACCCAAGAAGGGCCATTAACCCACCATAACACACCCCCTGGAGTGCCTTATTGTGATTATGAAATGGGTAATTTTTAGTACATTTTATGCATTTCTAAACATAATACTTTCAGATGGGCCATTGTGCTGGTATAACGGCCCAGCTGAAAGCAGCTCTCAGCCAGTCAGAATTCAGCATTCTTTCTACCCATTTCATAATTGCTCATATACAGCTGTCTGTAAAACTGAAACTGTAGCACATGTCGGTTCTTCTAAAAAGTGAATATAAACAATTGTTAGACCTGCCCTCAAAGTCCTATATATTATTTTCTGAAGAACTGTAAATTGTTTGTAATATACTGTTGTTGGGTTTTTTTAAAGTGTGACTACAGATTGGCAAGTGGTGTGCGTAGTGCTGTCATCTGGGAGTTCACGGTTGCTGTATGAACCCCAGAATCCCACACTAAAGCACATTGTAGATAAGCAAATCCCACACTTGAGGCACTCACTCCTCAGGAATGAAGGGTGGATTTTTGTACCCCCCTCCCAGGATACTGCAGGAGTGGCATTCCCATCAGTTGTGAGACCATTTGCTCCCTCACCATCTAGTCTGAAAGAAGGTGCAACTGTGGCAAACTCTGATCAGTGGAGTGGGCATCAGAAGAACCAGGTAAAAAAGGGAAAACTATTACCATTACCAACTGATTTCGGTAACATGAAAAACACTGACACCCACACTATGATGCCTAGTTAACACTCTGCTAGCTGTCAAAGTACTGTCACTTTTGAAAATACTAAATTATTTGATGGGCCAATTAAAGCAGCAGTATTTGTTAGTCGCCATGTTGTTTTTTTCAGCACGTACATTTGTTTAGCAAAAAACATCCATATACCACTTTTCCTTTTACTTTTCTTTCAGTTCCAAACAAAGATATGGGATTTTGAAGTTTTTAGAAGTTCCTGCTCCCTTGCTATTCCCACCATGAAAAAATTTAATATTTTGGCATTGCGTTGTGCTGTTTGCCATCAGAAACATGAGGCAGCACCATCCTAATACATCCCCAGTATGAATCTAGCATGTACAGTCAACAGGTAACATCAATGGAGCAGATGTTTTTAAAACTTGTGACTAGTGGCCATCTTTAGTGACCTGACACACTAACTATAAAATTAGCTACAAAAGCTGTTTTAAAAATATCTCAGAAAATTAACAATATACTGATGATGTAGCGAAAGATGCCAGAAATACTGAACATTGCTAAAAAAAACTATATGATGAAATTATTTTCTGAATAATAAAAACTGCTGCTTTAACACTCTGTAATTCACTATAGTGGTGTCACACACCCTGTTACCTGCCTGCAAAGCTAAAGGAAAATCAACCTGCCTGTGACACTGCACAAAGTACACTAGGCTCATTCACATGGGCAAATCTGCGGCATTGTTGCTGGTGCACAGCAGCAAGATCATTGCTGCTGTGCACGTCTGAATGCCACAGGTTTGAGGTTTGGGGGTTGCATTTCATTGCGATCCCAATCCCTGTTTTCTTGGACTCAGGTTGTGGTGTGGGCATTTTGTGTCATTGTACTTGGCCATCTGAACACCCACACCACACACAGCTTTGTGACAGGCTTTTCCTAGCCTGCACTTCTGATTACTCGGTGTTGCTTGCACACTAGTTTTCCCCACCTGAATTTAGCTAAAGGTTTTTGATTGTAGGGTAAACATAGCTGAACTCAGGGAAGTTGTTCTTTTTAGAAACTGAGGGCCACGTAATAGAAAAAGATGGTTCAGAATTGCCGGTACCGATACGCGCTATGCATATGCCGTGCCCAGTGTCATGGCTCAATTCTGAAACTGTGTTTTTTGCAGCCCTCAGTTTTTAAAAAGAACAGCTTCCCTGAGTTCAGCTATATATATCCCCTACAACCAAAAACCTTTAGCTGAAATTGGGCTGAAAATTCTATAGCCGATCAATTGGGGACATCACCTCCAACTCCACTGCCCCTTCCCCTATGTAACCCCCCCTCACACCGGGATTTCAGGGAGCACACTCCAGCTTCAATGCCATGCTGTCTGAATGCTGCTTCACAGCATTTCAGCAGGCATGGTGAGTACACATTACTCAGTGCTGGTGTACATCAGTCACCATGTGAACGAGCATACTGACACTCCAACTGATGTCCCACACTCTGTAACCAGTCTGCAAAACCAAACTAAAGGGCCGTTCACACGGCATTTTCTGCACCATTGTAAGTGATGCAGAGCTGTCACAGCATTGCCGTTTTTGCCATGGGAATTCAATCAGCATCGCATTTTACTGCGATCCTTCTTTTCTTAGAATCACGTAGTAGTGTAGGTATTTCATATGGCCATCTGAACAGCAGGCACCACGCACAATGGAGCCAGTGTCATGCAAAGTATGGTACCGTAAGCTAACAGGTTCAGGCCTCACTAGAGAGACAAATACTTTCTTTGTAACCATGGGCAAGTTACTTAACCTCTCAATTATCCATACCCAGCTGTGAAAATGAGTAGAAGCAGGATCCCACTGGATAGAGATGATGCATCTCTGCTGGGCTGTCCTGGGTAAATAAATTGTTCAACAAAAAAACACTAAAGGAGAGAACCGGCTTACTTATAAAATAGGGACAATGTTTCTTTTTTCCTCAAAGCAACTGACTAATAAGTAGTTTTAGTGGTTGTGATTGTGGGACCTTAATCTTGCTGGACATAATGCGTGGCTCTCTCTGTTTCACCCCCTCAGCTGCCCCATGGAAGTGCAGCCAAAATACCAGAAGGTCAGTTGCAACGAAGTAGAGGGCTGCTGTGTGAATGGGAGCTGTATCACTGCAGCCTGAACGGAGCAGCCCACACCACAAGGCAACCACGAATGGGTTAGGTTGTGTGAACACAACATACAAGTGAGCTGTAACAATACAGAGTAACACTGACCCCCCCCCCCAAATAACACTGCTAAACTAAATGAAAGAGAAGTTCTAAAAAACAATCTAAAAATATAGCTACAAAATGAAAATTGAAACAAACCTATAACAAAACTTGTGCAGGAAATTAACAAGATACATTTTTTAAAGCAGTAGTATTTTTAGTCAGCAAAAAAAATTCTTCACACACTTTTTTAGGAAAAATTTGTTTCTGACTTTCATAGATTCATCCTCACTGTATATTTAATTTTCTCAGATACTTTTAACATGTTTTATAGCTAATTTTGTAATTAATGACAAACGTCATTAAAGATGTCTGACATTCACAATTTTTTTAAATCTCTCCGCTGAGAATACATGTTGAAAGTAAATACTGGATTCAAACTGTGGATGATTTTCGATGGAACTACCACATCTTGCTGATGATAAACAGCATACCACTATACCAAGATATTTAGTTTTTTATAGATGGTGTGGCACTGGAGCATGAAGTGTTAAAAACTTCTACATTTTATAGCTTCCATCAGGAATGAAAGAAAACAGAAAGAAACATGGGAATATTGATGCTTTTGCCAGGAAAACATTATTGTTAAAAAAAACTACATGGTGAGTAACAAATACTTAAGCAATAACAACTGAGAAGCTGGTAATTTCTGAGGGATTAATGACCGGTTGGTGGGATAGGTGGCGCAACACTGCGACTCATGTTACCTCCCTCCCGCTGGTCGTTAATTCAAGGAAATGACCAACTTCAAGGTTGTTATTGTGATTATAAGTCTAATCACAATAACAATGTTTTTTTTTTTCTTTTTAGCTTTAACTTATTTAAGGTTTTAAGTAGAGTGGTGCAAGCCGTGTGTGCCACACAGCATCAGTTGGCAGCTGGATCGGTCATTACTAAGACATTAATGACCAATCCTGTAGCCAATCAGGAGCCTAGCTAGGCTCATGAATAATTAATTACTCATTACATTACTCATACTGAATTTTGTAAAAAAGGGAACCAAGCCCATGACTTGAATAGATCTGTGCATATTGATAAAACTGGATTTGCCAGATGTAATACTAAATTCAGCAGAAAGACGTTACGTTTTCAGGTTGCTTTGCACCGGAATAAATTACCTTACTCTGTTTGCACTTTGACATCTATATCTGCTTTTGTAAATGAACTGGAAAGCTGCTTCTCAAATGCTTGCAATTATTTTTTGTGATTTATAGTTTGTTTTTGTATTGTTTTTATAGTAACTGAGATTTCTCATACACAGGACTGTCATGTAAATAGAGATATTTTTCCCTAATTACATGTTACCTGTATAAAAATGATGTGTTATCTATCTATCTATCTATCTATCTATCTATCTTATAACTCTGCTTTAAGTAGAAATGCCTAAATGTACTCGGTGATCCAAACGATCAGCAAACCAACTGAAACAATTATTAATCAGAAACTCTGTAAATAATAACTGCCTAATTGTACCATACCAGGCCTTAAGTGCTGCAGTTGCTCTAAGAAGACACATACTGGCAGGTTTCGAACAACCAGCTATATTTACTTAAGGAAAGAAGAAAATGTACAAATTTGTAGAGAAAAACACAAACTGCTTTGCACAGCAATTGAATCCAGCAGTAGTCAGCAACAGAGAAAAACTGGACCAGAACTAGCAATTAGATTCACTTTGCATTATGCTGTAGAGAAAACTGGACCGGATTCTGGAAAAAAAAACACTTCATTACTCTCCTGTACTCAGTTTTCTGAATGTGTTTCTTCATCTCCATTTGATATAACTCTTTAGACATGGTGCCTGTGAAGAGCTTGGTGGTAATGTCATGTTGAGAAACATGGAGTAGAATAAACCAGAAGCTGAAACACCAGCTTCACACATTGAAATTACCGCTTTGCTTTTCATTGGCACCAATGCATAATCCTCTTTCTAAAATGACAAGAACAAATGCAGGAACCTTATTGGTCCAGACATGTCACCTGACTGTGTGTTAAAATACAACTCATGCATGGTCAGGTCCCCAATTTCCTTTCTATGCCTATTAAAAACTGTTTAACACTAAATCCATTATAAGTTCAAGAATACACTTCGAGGTGTACATTAAAGTATTTGTGATGTACTTCCCAGGGTTTGTGAGGACACCTGGTCTTCAGCCTCATACTTCAAATAACCCTGGGACCTGCATCACAAGAAAGCATTAATGCATGACAGGGTGTACTGTTAATGGGAATTAACGCACATCTTGGGTGTGCGTTATGAGGCATGAAGCCGCAGACTGAGTGCCCTCACAACATCTGGGCTGTGCATTAATCCCCATTAACATCACACCCTGGAGTGTGCTAATGCACTTATTACATAGTTATACAGCTGTTAGGGAAAACACCAGAAAACATGATTACATGTAAGAAAAATGGAAAATGTTAATGGTTGTCCTTCCACACCACAAAGTAGTACCACATGCAAATGTACTTCTTCCACAGGCACATGCTACTTAGCCACAGTGTGCACCACTCCAAACAATCACTGTAACTGCAGAGCACCTACTATTCTGACTGCAGTGTCCTCACAGCTGTTGAGATTGTGGCTTTCAGTAGTGCTTGGTGATACGGGAGGTGGGGGATGTGCTCTTTCCATGTGGCTGTGCTAACATCACTTTGGCATGCCCTCTCTCACATTTCACTGGTTCCATCTTGCCATTCTGTTTAGTGGTGTGCAGTACTAAGTGTAAGGGGTGCTACTGCTAGGACGAGATTGGCAACCATGCATGTTCTACAACTGACATTGTCATCTCTGCTCTGACACTCTACTGGAGTGGCAGGAATGTGCTGTTGACAGCACTTCATATGACCACGTTCTCCAGTGTGATGACGGGCTACAGAGGGGACAGCCATGGACGCTGCCGGGGGGGTTTTCACCGAGGGACACTGAACTGACAGTGGGTTGGAACTGTCTGTGAAGTACAATACAGCCCACTGTATATTTCCACCCACTGTCATTACTTCCACTGTTTGTTGTACTGCTGTAGCGGCATCACATCAGACCAGCACTGTACGTGGTAGGGGGAGGAAGCAAGCTGCGGCACCAAAAGTCCTGGGGTGCTGCACTGCCCACTGGGGGTGTTGAGGTCTGCTGGGCATGTGGGTGGGGAAACAGTTGACAGTGGCAGAAAAATGTTCACAGAACTGTCTTGCAAGCAGAACATCGGCACTTTTGGGACACCACATGGTACAGGGAGGTGAGCAGAGTTTTTCAGCAACTGCACAAAGCTTCAGTATGTGCTCTATGTTTTGAGGTCCTCTGCCTGGGTGGGTGGGTACACACATGGGTACCATGGCAACAAGATTTGTTGCGGGACACTGGATGGTAGTGGTAGGAGGCCAGGTTCTTCAGTGACTGCTGAGTGGTACACTGTGTGGCTGATGTCCCTAGATCCACTGAGCAGGTGGGTGGTGGGACACCGAAGTGCAAGTGGGCAGCATGTCAGGTTTGAAACTATGTAGGGAGGGGCTGGAATCAGTGGAATCAGGAGTGCCACAAGATGTATGAGTGCCACAGCAATAGCACTCTTTCTGCTAGGGAGACAGGAGCCACTGAAATGCAGCATATCACAGTAACAGCTGCTTACAGTTATCTGATAAGTCAAAAAGTCAAAAACTGCGCGAGTATATCTGCCACCTGCTGTCACTCAGTCATGGTGTTTGCATTTCTCTACTATCTCCTAGAATTGCTCCTGTGACTGGACATGTCATGGTCAGCTTCAGGTGGGCATGTGGGTGGCTTTATACAGTGCTAGAAGGAGAAGATCCTTGCTTTGCAGACCCCATATAGTACTTCAGGGTGACGAGATTGTACAGCGAGTGCCACTTGCATTACTGTCTGCTTAGTAGCACATGTCTGAAGTGATCTGACATACTCTGGGGAAGAAAACCACACTTTTTAGCCAGTGACTACTGTGTGGAGGGTGCCCCGAGGTCTGCTGGGTGGCCGAGTGGGCAGAGACAAATGGTACACGGCAATACTGTCATTGTGATTACAGTACATGTGAGCATGGGCTATGGACCACTGCACTCTACCACTACACAGCACAAGACAGCATGGATAGCTGCTACTCTGCTACTGACTCCAGAAACTCACACCCCTGCCACCTGTCAGGGTGTACACTATGGGGTGCTTCAACTGGACAGAATGCTACAAGAGCTCAGATATAGCCAGAACTCTGTGACGCTTCTGTACTGCTTAGATTTTTTACAAATGGCTGCTCTTCATTTTCAGATGCAACATCTGTATCAAGTGCCAATTTGCCCCACAGTCTTCTACAAGCAGAACCTGATCACCCTGACTCTGCTAATAATGTGGATTATTGCACTGTCAGGTGACCCCCCAGGGCCAATCACCTGTCTCCCTCAGTAGCCCCATGTAATAAAATGTTGTAATGCACACCCAGTTGTGTGTTATGGCTTACATATGTTTCACTACCTGAATTAAGGAAATCCAATAACAACTGTATTAAAATAATGAAAGTGTTGGTGGACAAAGTCAAAAAAGAAAGGGAATTTAAAGTTAAGGGTTAACATTTTGTGATCCTCAGCCACATCATTACCTACAAATTTAACTCCATGGATTATAGTATGCCAAGTAATTGCTTTGTAATACTATTATTAAAGTATTACATGTAGAGGTATACAAATTCTTAACACGTTGAGTTACAGCAGGTTTGTAAACAATGGTGCAGGCACTGCAGAAACATAGAAACATCAGATTGTTTGGGCAGAAACAGACTCAGAGGGTCACGCAGTCTGCTCATTTAGCTGCCTAGCTCCATGGTAACATCCATGCTACCTGCAGCTAAAATGGATCACGGGTTTTTAAACACTAATTTTGAAATTTCTTTTTTTTTTCAACTCATCTACCAACCCTAAAGTTACTTTAACACAGTGTTTAAAGCATACACAGTCCTGCAGCATACAACAGTAGAGATACTGCAGTAAATAATGCAATTTTAATGGTAGCTAATCCTTGTAATCATGCAGTAACTCAAGACACTGTGTTGCATCCCGGCCGGCTCCACTGTATACAGGGCTGCATTGGGGCTTCTGTTTAAACCCCATTTTTTAATTGCTTATAGCCCAGCCATCTTAGAATTTAGGATGGTGAACACTGGCTTATGTTATCTCAGTCCCAAAGTCTACTTCTCCAATGAATTAAAAAAAAATTGTGACAAACAGGCCCCCCAGAATTAATGAAACTTAGAAAGGAAAGAGATGTAACCAGTAACCTGGTCTAAGACAAAGAAGAAAAAATATTTACATGACTGAAATACATATAGACAATTATGCAACAATATATAAAAGAAGTTAAATTGGCAAAATAAAAATATTATTTAATAAAACTTGATAGCAACAGTTCCCACAGTCCCCAAGAATTCTGGAAATTAGTGGCAGGTCTTTTAAATGACAGTAGCCAAATAACCACCAGTAGTTTTAAAATAGATGGTCAGATGGTTCCTTTATCACAAGAAGTTGTGGACAGATTTAACAGATTTTTTGTTAATATGAGCAGTGACGACTTTTATTTTTTATTTTATTTAAACTTTTGTTAACCAGGTAAGTGTTATGAGCCAAGGCCCTTTTTCAAACATGACCTGGGACCATAAAATACAGTCAAGTTGTTACAAAAATTGGTAAGTCACATGCAGTATAAAATTTACATAATACATACAACATAAGCCTACAGTAGACTAACACATATAAGAGAATCTAAATAAAATTAAATGAAGTTGGAAATAACCCTCCAACAAAACAACAAAAACACACAATTTTGCCATCTCAGTTCTCCTTTGCTAAAATTACAGTGGTAAAAGTGAGGACAGGACTTTTAAAACTAGACATAACTAAAGCAATCGGATTAGATAATATCCCGACACAGTTATTAAAATATGCATCATCAGTAATAGCTTTACTTCTGGCACAAATATTTAATCAGTCACTTGGTTCTTGTGAGTCCCCAGATTCTTGGAAGAACTCTAAAGTAGTCCCAATTTTCAAATAAGAGCTTGAAAATGGAACTGGGAAATTATTGTCCAATCTCTCTCCTTTCACAATGTTCAAAGTTTTCGAAAAACTGGTATCAGGTCAATTAAAGGATTATTTAGAATCACAAAACAAGATAAATATTTTGCCATCTGGATTTAAAAAGAAAGATGGAACTGTCTCAACCCTGGTGAAAGTTGTGAATGATGTGCAGTTTGCCCTGGACAGGAGGACATCAGTGGGTACAATTTTTGTTGACTAATCCAAGGCTTTTGATACTTTGGACCACAATGTCCTCTTGTCCAGGTTGGACTTAATGGGCATAACAGGAAATAGTAACAAATGGTTTCAATCATACCTTAGTGGTAGGCAACAGATGGTAGCAATAGGGAATTTTTCATCCACAGAGGTACCAATAATTACTGGAGTCCCTCAGGCCTCAATCTTGGGCCCTTTATTATTTAATATGTATGTGACCGGTTTAAGTTTTTTAGACCCTCTAATATCATTTCACTTATATGCAGATGACATTGTTATTTATACATCAGATGCATCAATAGAAAATATTCAAAATAGGTTATAAACTGCATTTGACGAAATGCAAATGTTTCAGAAAAATCATAAATTGGTTTTAAATAAAAAAAACTCAACTTTTGCTGTTCAATCAAAATACTAAAAAAGAAGAGGAAAGGACGTTGAACATTAAAACACTTGAGGGAGTTGTAATACAGCAGGTGCAGTCATATAGATATTTGGTAATGTGGTTAGACAGTAAGATGAAATGGGATATTTATATAGACCAAATACTCAAAAATATTGGTAAACGACTGTGAGCTCTCTATAGGACCAGATGGTGCATGACTAAAGAAATTAGAAAGAGGGTGGTTAATACCATGATTATACCAATATTTGATTATGGTGACATTTTATTTGCAGCTGCAACCAAGAAGGAATTATCGAGACTGGACACTTGTTATAACAGACTTGCTCAATACATAACTGGAGCCCCTCCATTAGCTCATAGTTGCCATACGTATACCTGATTGGGGTGGCAAAGGTTGTTGGAAAAGAGACACAGTCACATTTTAATGAATAAGGTTATTAGAGGTTAGTTACCAAATTACGTATTGGCTAATATTGCTTTTAAACAAAAAAACCTGCTCATTAAGCTCTGCAATGGGAGTAAATGTGGTTGTACCTAAGTGTAACCTTGAGATAGGTAGAACTTCTGTTTTTTTATAATGGAGCCATGACTTGGAACAATTTACCTTTTAATCTGAAAATGATCACGGAGAAGAATGGGTGGAAGAAGATAAAAGTGTAAACAGCCACATGGATATTGCTAAATAAATTAACTGTTGCTATTGTTGTCTATATTCTGTGTATTCACAATGTTTTATGTATAGTTATAGTTAATTTTTTGTTATCTGTAACATATAATGCTGTACCACCGAAAACAGTGCAATGGGACCTCGTTATCAATGAGCTTTGGCTCAATGGAGTTTATCCTTTGCTCATGACGATATGAATAAAAACATTTTACTACTACTACTATTACTACTACTACTACTGCTGTTACTACTACTAATGTGGAAAGTTTTATAGAAATCTGCTTGCTTGTTTTTGAGTTGTAGTGTGTTGAATTTAGGTATATGTGCCCATTTTTGAGCCAAAATGTTGCCAATGGATAGAGAAAAAAACACTGAAAGTTAAGCTATGAAAGTATAAAAGTTATAGATTTTGTTAGATGTTATGGAGAAAGAGGTCCATTTGGTGGTTTGGTGAAAAATTGTTACGTTTTAACATTATTAACTATTTATTGTTTGTACATGTTCAGTTCACTAAAAAAATAACTGAAAAAAACTGCAAAGTGTTATGTTAGAAAACTTTCAGGTTTGTTAGATGTTATGGAGCAGTAGGTCCTTTTGGTGGTGTGGTAAAAAAAGTTTACTCATTTTGAAGTTATGAGCATTTATTGTTCCCACATGCTTAGTTCACTGAAAAAAAAAAGCAAATTACCATATTTTATCAAATACGAGCCACTGGTCATGATGAACACTTTAAGTGAAAGCCACCCTCAAATACAAGCTGTAACTTTAAGTCAGGGTTGATGTCATGTCATAAAAAAACACTAATGTAGGTGGGACTCTTCAGTTTTTATTTCTGTAAATATGGTCATTACTGTACTGTTTTTAAAACTTAATCTCTTGGATAATGTTGGTTATGCTTACTGTGATATGAAGTAGGCCAAAAGAAATATATTTGATCAAATCCAGGATGTAAAATATTCATTTTTAGCACTTACAAATGTTATTTTGAAATACAAGCCACCCATGAATGCAAGCCGATGGTAAAACTAAAAAACTTTATTAGAACCCACACACGGTAATATTTTGATATCTTTTTTCTCCATCTTGTGTTTATGTTCCTCACCCTGGATACCCCTATCTCACCACCTCCCCGGCCCATCACCAGACTCCTCCAGGGCTTACCTGGCTGCTGTCGTCCTCTGCCACATAACTGTGACAGATGCCTGGCCACCAGTGTGCGGCCTGCAAGGGGTCGGACTTCATCCTGTTGCAGAGGATTTTTCTTCCTGGTTTTTCTTCCTTTACTCCCTGGGGTCTTGGTAACATGGTCACACATGCACATGGAGGCATGCATGCACCCTGAGGCCCAAATGGCACCGATCTGCCCATCAGGGCCTAGTACCAGTTCCCCATCTGCCTAGCACTACCATGGGGCCTCCACTTGGTGGCAGTCAAGGGCAGAGAAGACTGACCTCCCCAATCCGGGCAAGTTGAGCTGCCTGGCAGCAGCTCAATCCTTCTACCAGCCCTCCCCCAGCTGACCCCCAGAGGCCCAAACATAGGTTGCCAATGTGGGAGAGGTCAGGTGCTAGGCACCTCTGCCCTCTACTCCACTGGGCCAGCATATTTTGATGTCATTAATCAGAATCCAAAACATTTGCATAGGAATCCCTCACAAATGTTTTTGAAACTCTACATGCTGCATAAATATTTTGGACATATACACAGTGTTTTTCAAAATATTTGTGCTTTACTAGAGTTTTCAAAATCTACATGCTGCATGATGGTTTCAAAAATCTGTGAAATGCACAAGGGTTTTCAAAATCTACATGATGTGCAATACTTTTCACAAAACATTCACAAATAAAAAAATACTTCAGTAAGGTTTTGAAAATCTACCTGCTGTTCGACAGTTTTCAAAATCTAAATGCCGCATAATGGGTTTCAAAATCTACATCCTGTACGAAGGTTTGTAGTTAGTGTTTAAGTTCCACATAAACAAAAACTTTAAGGTTAGGTAATACAACTTAATAAATACTTAAATGTTAAAGGTGATATTTTAGTGTTTGTGAGGGAGGGAGGGATATGAGACATAATTGCAGCACTAACAGGCATAGCACCATGCTAACTGGACTAAGTGCATCTGGATGGGGGTGGGGGCCATATTCAAAACCTGGCACCATGCACAGTGGATAGCATTCATCAGCAAAATACATCATTGCATCTATGCAAATGAGGTGCTCTCTTGCATACATGATACAGTGGTATATTCATAGGGTTTTGCAAGTGCTAACAGGCTGCTGAGGCAAAACTAGTAAATACTTTCAAAACCCTGCATTTATCAATGCGCACCAAGATGTATGACCCCCACCTCCCACCATCACTGGAGATGGTAACACCAGCTTACACATGCCACATCCATCAGTGCAGAGCTCCAGGGGCATCCCCCTGGATGAAACCCAATTCTGCAGCATTTTGCAACACTCTGCAGAATGCTGCAACAGACCTACTGAATAAAGCAATGTAATTTCAATGGCAATTAGTCCCTTTTGTCATTCATTAAAATGTGACACTGCCAGGATGAAGTGAATGCTACAGTTTCCTGCATGATAAAAGGGACTAATTGCCATTGAACTTAGATTGCTTTATTCAGTAGGTCTGCTGCAGCATACTGCAGAGTGCTTTAAAAGTGGGTTTCATTCTGGGGGACACCACTGTATGCTAGTTTCTGACCCTGACAGTTTTGTGGTCCCCCTGCCCCTGGTTACTGTCAGTACTGTGCAACAATTTTACTGTGCAATACAGAAGATCCTGATCCTGTCAGTCCAGTGAACACCCCCTCCTTCACCTGATCCCTGTCAGAATTGAGGAAGTGTACTAAAGTCCTTGCCTGTCAATCTAGAAGACCCCCCTCCCTCAATAAAACTGTTTCAATATCTTAAAACTGTACTAAAGGTCTTTCTGACTGCCTAATAAACCACCCTCTCTCACCCAATCCCTGCTGGTATTGTGGATCTGTACTAAAGCCCTTCCCTGGCAGTCTAGTGGACCTCCCTACCATCACCCAGCATGATACTGTCCAAATGTCCTGAAGCATTGCTTGTAGTTTAGTGTTACCCCTGCCATATCACTGTCAAAATCCCCACTCCCCACCTACTGAGAACCCCCATCTCCCATTGGCTCCTGACTCACCCATCCAGCCATAGGTCCGCTGCCATTAGGACCTCAGATGGCAACTGGTGAAGACCCTCTGTTCACCACCTCCACTGGCCACCATCTAACACACACTGTATATACAGTTCCTCTTGCTCACTCCCTGCCAGTCACATGACAACCAGCTGAGGTGATGGGCAGATGATCTGTGCTGGTCAATGTCTAAGAACCTGATGGTGGCTCAGCCGTGGATGAATAGGTGAGTCAGGAGCTGATGGAGGGTAAGGACTGTGAGTGCCAAGTGGGCTGACTGGACAGGGGGAATTTAACAGCAATTGGGTGTTGGAGTGAAACTTAACTGCCAGGGTTGGGCTTCAGTACATTTCCATAATACCAATAGAGTGGAGGGGGGCCACTAGACTGGCAGGAATGCTTTAGTATAGTTCTACATAACTGACAGGGATTAGATGAGGAAAGAGGTCCACTAAACTGACAGGGAAGGGCCTTAGTACAGTTCTGCAGTACTGACAGGGAAGGGGGTCCACTAAACTGCCAGGGAAAGGCTTTATTATAGTTTCACAATACCAACAGGGTTTGGATTGGGGGGGTCTGCTAGGCTGCCACGGATGACATAAGTAGGTAGAGATCTGCTGCAGGGCAGCTGAGGATCTGCACAATCTGGTTGAGGATCTGGCTCCCACGTATGTGCATGGATGAATTGTTTAGAGCCACTAGTGGCCACATAATGACATGCAAATGATCCTTTAGCAATGTGCATGCCATACAGTGTGTGGTCATTAGCATGCCAGTCTCTGAACATGGCTCTCAGAAATGACAGTACTATCCTGTTTTGGGTGTGTCATCTCCATTTTCTCCAGGGAGCCTGTCTCCAGCAGGGGCTGTGGTAATGATGCAAATAGGCATGGCGCCCATATCAATTGAGTCCCTACTACATAAAAAAATCTCCTGCTCCCATGTATTAAGGGGCCCTATTGGTTGAGCAATGTCTTTCATTGAGATGAAAAGTTGCTTTTATTAATATAAAATGGCTCAGAAAATTTATCCCATTTACTTGTATGTGGTGCCCCGGCTCTCTCACTGGTTATATGTCACAAAATATCTTAGTGCAGGGGCAAGGCTGGCAGATGGAAGTGAAAGGGATTAACTGGCTGTCTGTTTGGCACAATTTTCGATTCCTTCCCTCCCATAGTGGATGTAATGAAAAATATTTGTTGGCTGAAATGACTATTGCCAGCATAAGTTAATGGCATAATCTATTAGAAAGCACATTTGCAAATTCTTTGAACATCCCTTTAAATGTTAACAGTGACACTTTAGTGTTTGTGAGGGAGGGGTATAAAGACACAAGCAATGTCTCTTTTCTTTAAATTTAATTAGCAATGTGTTAAATTAAACACAAAATATTTCTAAACAAATCCTTCATGAAGATTTTGAAAACCTACACACTGCATGAAGATTTGGAAGATAACTATTGTGAAAAAATGTTTTTAAGCCCTATATGAACAAAATGTGCAAAGCTGAGTAACCAGAAAATAGTCAAGAATATGAGGTACTAAGAAAACACTGTGTGCATTTTGCACTACAATTAAAGTCGTATATAAAATAGCAAGAAAATGATGTCTCAAATCCAATTGTACCCATGAAATGAGAATGAGAGTACCCCTGTGCTTTTTATACCTGTAGCATGTATCATTCACACCAGTTTTATGTTATACTTATTTAACCAGAGTTCAATAAGAATTATAAATTTTACATAGTTAAGTAAACTTACGGCTGTGCAATTTTCTAACAAAATCTGATCCAAATTTCTTGTAAAGCATTAACTTCCTGTTAGCAACATCTATGTATTTTTACTGAATTTGTATCTAGAAACATAAAAACTGATGGCAGATAAGGACCAATAGGCCCATCTAGTCTGCCAGTTTTCCCTGCCTACTGTTAAAGTCGCAGACCCTATTTGATCTCCGGCTTTACCTCCTTGTTCCTATTGCTAGGGTTCCCCTATGCCTGTCCCATGCATGCCTGAATCCCCCCACTGTGTTTGCCCCCACCACCTCCACTGGGACTCTGTTCCATGCATCCACCACCCTTTCTGTGAAGAAATACTTCCTCACACGACCCCTTAGTCTACCCGTTTTCAACCTCATGTCATGCCCCCTCGTTCCTGGACATCTCCTTTTCTGAAAAATGCTACCCACCAATACCCTATTTATGCCTTTTAGATATTTGTAGGTTTCTATCATATCTCCTCTGTCTCTTCTGTCCTCCAGGGTATACATATTAAGGTGTCCAAGTCTCTCCGCATATCACTTTTGTGCAGGCCCTGCACCATCTTTGTTGCCCTTCTTTGAACTGTTTCCTCCCTGTCTACATCCATACAGAAATGCGGCCTTCAGAAATAGACACCATATTCCAAATGAGGCCTCACCAATGATCTGTACAGTGGCATCACCACCTCCTTCCTTCTGCTGGTGATACCTCTCTCTATGCACCCTAGCATCCCAATGGCTCTCCCCACAGCCTTGGTACATTGTTTGGCCACCTTTAGGTCATCAGATATGATTACCTCCAAATCCCTTTCATGTTTGGTGACCATCAGTTTCTCCCCCCTCCATCATGTAATCCTCCCCAGGTTCCTGCATCCCAAATGCATGATTTTGCACTATTTTATATTAAATCTCAGCTGCCACACTCTGGACCATTCCTCCAGCTTACCTAGGGTCCTCCTCATTTTTTCCACCCCTCCCAGAGTGTCCACCCTGTTGCAGACCTTAGTGTCATCCACAAAGAGGCACACCTTGCCCTCCAGCCCCTCTGCAATGTCATGTATGAAGACATTAAACAGGGCTGGGCCCAGAACTGATCCCCGTGGCACCCCACTGGTCACCCTCCTTTCCTCAGATTGAGCACCATTTACCATGCCCCTCTGTCTTCTATCACTCAACCAGTTCCTAACCCAGTTTACAACCTAGTGACCCACTCCCAGGCTGCCCAGCTTGTTCACAAGTCCTCTATGTGGAACGGTATCAAAGACCTTACTAAAATCCAGGTGGGCCACATACACTGCTCCCCTCCCCCCCAATCCACAACCTTAGTCACCCAGTCAAAGAAATCAGATTTTTTTGACATGACCTTCCTGCTGTAAATCCATGTTGTCTTGGATCCTGTGCTCCACTGGCTTCAAGATGTTCCACTATCCTTTGTTTAAGTAGTGATTCCATAATCGTCCCCACTATTGAGGTGAAGCTGACTGGTCTGTAGTTTCCAGCATCCTCCCTGCTGCCACTTTTGTGAAAAGGGACTACATCTGCCCTTCTCCAGTCCTGCAGAACCACTCCCATATCAACTGACTCATTGCACACTGCTGCCAGTGGTGGCACTAGCACCTCCTGTAGTTCCCTTAATATTCTAGGGTGTATCCCATCTGGTCCCATTGCCTTGTCCACTTTCAATTTTGTGAGTTGTTTTAGGACTCTCTCTTCCGTAAATGTACTGTTGTCCATCTCCCTCCCATATTTGTTCATGTTGCCTGACTGTGGTCCCTCACCTTCTTCTTCTGTGAATACTGAACAAAAATATTTGTTCAGTATTGATGCTTTTTCCAGGTCCCCTTCCACACACTCTCCTTCCTCCCCTTGAAGCCTTACTATCCCACCCCTGGTTTTTCTCCTTTCACTAATGTACCTATAAAAAGTATTTTCTCCTTTCTTTACCTCCCGTGCTAGTTTTTTCTCTGTTTGTGCCTTTGCATTCCTAACTGCTTTCCCTGCCTCCCTCTGTTTATCCAGACACACTACCCTGTCCTCCTCCCGCTGTGTTTCCTTGTATTTCCTGAAAGCCATCTTTTTCACCTTTACCTTCCCGGCCACTGCCTTTGAGAACCATGGTGGTTTTCTCTTTCTCTTGCCCTTGTTTACTTACCTAATGCAAAGGTTTGTGGCCTCCACTATGGCTCCTTTCAGATAGGCCCACTGCTCCTCCACTTCCCCCATTATACCTCCCTGCCAGAGTATGCATGAGACATATCCCCATCTTAGTAAACTCCACCCTCCTGAAATCCAGGACCCTCACCTTTGTGTGGCTTGACCCTGCCACTGTACTCATGCTAAACCAAGCATTTACCAAGATTATTTTATAAACAATACTAAAACAGTTTTGTTTAGTACAACATTTGACCAGGCTAGTTAAGACTGGAGCATTCATGTCCATTCTTACCTCATTTGCAAAAGACCAACAGAATCTGTGATTGTTATAGATAGATATTACAGTTTTTATAAGGCTAGTTAGAAGTTGAATAAGACAATACCGTTTTTTCATCACTTGTTCTTAGTAGAGATATACTCTTATTTCCCATCTTGCAAAGAACAGCATGTGATTTACAATTCTAATGTTAGGATTATGCCAAATTGGTTGTTTTCCATAAGCTCACCAATTACTGTTTAGTATACTCTGCGAAGAGTGAAACATGTCATTTGAGCATTCAGCTGGAGAGTTTTTTACAATTAAATTCAAAATTAATGCTCTAATGCCTATACCATTTATTTCAAAAACAACTTTTTTCATGATCATCCAGTCTGATATGTAATGATTATGAGTTTCCATGTCTTTGATCGCAGGCCACCATAAGTACTGCGTAGCTCAAAAGGCTTTAGTGTGAGTGTAAAGGAACAGAGCTGAGCTATTCCATCCACCTGCCCGCTTGAGGAGCAATAAGTCCTTCTGCATGGCACTTAACCTACTCACATAAACTGAAAATGTTCATGAATTTCTTTACATGTTATAGTGACACAGTAGCATCACTATAGTTAGGGCTGAGTAGGCACTTTAATGTTAAACCCCAATGTTTGCACTTTAAAAACTTCACAACTGTTCAATGGATTTCCATGCAATTTTACATGCACAGTCTCATGGGGTAGATCTCATTCCAGTTGGATGTGCAGATTTTGAAATCTGGATAGTTCAAAAAGTGAATTTTGAAGATTTTTTTTTGTTGTTGTTTTTTTGCTGTTTTTTCTAATACTCATAGTATCCAGAAGGTTTGGTATTTTGGTCTTAAATGTTCAGGGTAGAATAGGGGCTCACCCACAGATGTGCCTTTTGCTGGTTTAGAGAAAAAAATATTATTCTGTTCCAAAGTTATTAAATTTTAAAATGTCGAGTTCTGAACATGCTCAGTAAGCACCTCAAAATAGCTGTATGAAACAAAAACAAATTTATTATCTTTCATATCGGCCCAAACTTTTTTAATGAGGGAAAAATCTTTTTTCCTTTGCTGCCATCTTGTTTTCCATTAAAAAAAAAAATTAAAAACCACCCAAAATTACAGCCTGCACAGAGACCAATACATGTAGCTTGCTCATGCAGACACCCATTAGGTGCATTTTTCACTTTGCTATTGTTAAAATGACCCCCAGATGTGTTTTATTTTAATTTTCTATCCTTTTTTTATGACTTGCCTTCGCCTTTTTCATATGGCCAAACGAAAAAAGGATTCAGCCATATGGAAAAGGATCCCTTTATAAGTAAAAAAAAAATACACAGTAAATGTTTCCATGTTGTCTAGTGGTGCCCCCAACCCTGTAGTTGCCATCCCCATAATTATTGCACTCATTCCCAGTGTCTAATGGCACCCTGCACCATCCAATCACTGTCCCTATATTTAATATATATTTCCCTGGTGTCTAGTGGCACCCCCACCCTCTGATCACCATCCCCATAACTAATGTATATTTCCTTCTAGTGACACCCTCCAATTGCCATTCCCATGTTGTGTTAAGTTTCCCTGGTGTCTAGCGCACCACTCTGATCACTGCCCCTGTATTGTGTTAAGTTTCCATGTTGTTCAGTGACACCCTCCAATCGCTATCCCCATATTGTGTTAAGTTTCCCTAGTGTCTAGCGGCACTCCATCTCTGATCACCATCCCCATATTGTGTTATGTTTCCCCTTTGTCTAATGGTACTTCCCCTGTGATCGCTGCCCCTGTATTGTGTTAAGTTTCCCTGGTGTCTAGTGTCACCCCTCCCCAGTCACCATTGTCATATTGTGTTAAGTTTCCCTGGTGTCTTGTGGCACCCACCAATCACCGGCCCCATATTGTGTTAAGTTTTCCTGGTGTCTAGCGGCACCTCTCCTCTGATTACCATCCCCATGTTGTGTTAAGTTTCCCTTGTGTCTAGTGGCACCCCCCCCCAATTGTCACTACCCTGTAATAAAGAAAACCATCCCCCAAGGTCTTTTTTTAAAACCTGTAAAAAAAGGTCCCTCGCCAATCTGCCCCCCAGCCTGACCTCCCACTTAGCACCCCACACACACCCTCACTCAATTGAACAGGTTCCAGAGTCAAGATCCACTCTCTGATTGAAGATGCATCTTGCTTCTGGAAACGCCGACTTCAATATGAGAAACTAAGTTAAATGTGGTTCAATGTATTTCAGTGATGTTTGGAACTTAAAACTTTGCCATTAGTGTATATTTTGACACCAGATATTCAACATGGCCTTTTTAGGACCCCACTCCATGACCAATAGAGGTAGAATTTTGCAAATCAAGCCCAAAAGGTAATTTTGCGGTCACCTGGCGAAATCACCTTTCAGGCAGGATTTAAATATTTTCACCACGCTTGTTCATGAGGTCAGGTCATAAGAATGCTATGTTGAAAATTCTGGGTCAAAATATGTAAAATTTGCAAAGCTATGTGTATCCATCTAAATTTTACTACGCTCACTCATAAGTTTGGCAATTTTAAATATTTTGACCCCAGATTTTCCACTACTTCCATGAATGTGACAGCTGTCATTTTCAAATCCTGGCCAACTCTGCTTTTGCAGCTGTGGCATGGAATGAGGTCTTGAAGGTGCAGAATGATCTTTCAATGGAGATTTGGAAATGTTAAGTACTAGATTCATGAGGTGGGGTAATAAGAAGGCTATGCAGACAATTTGGTTGCTGTTTTACTATAAATGCAAGTGCAGGGCCCTCTCCACAGTAACATACATTTGCACATCTATGGAGGGATGGAAGTGCAGGGCTCATAGGGCCCTGTGCTCCCACAGGAAAATGAGGATATGATTATACTCTCCCAAAAAGTAAGGAAATTCTTTGCAAAAAACTGCATTAATGCAACAGTTAAGGTTCAGATTAAACCTACAATAGTGGGGAAATGTGATGTTATGGTTTCCAACCCTAACACCCCTGCCTCACCCCTGAAGAAAATGAGGTGTGGAGTCTTTATTGGGGTTGTCAACCCTAATGCTCACCCCACTGCAGTAGCAAAAAAGCTGAGAGATGTGATGGAGACAGATGTGTATGTTTCATGAGTGTATGCAGCGGGGTAAGCATTAGGGTGTTATGGTTAAGGCTGGAAACCCCAACATCACATTTCCCTACTTTTGTCATATTAATCTGAACCCTAACTGTTACATTCATGCAGTTTTTTGCAAATAATAATATATATATATATATATATATAATATATATATATATATAAAATCACCTTTCACCTTTCTGCCTTTGATATTTAAAATGGATTTACTGTGAACAGATCTAAATTACATTGCAAAACTAGTTTTATTTTGACACCATTACTCTAGTTAGATTGTGACATAGCTCCACTGCAATGTCATAAAGAATTCTTCAGCTGCTGTCTGACTGGTTGAGTACAGAATTATAACATAGTTAACCAATGTTATATTTGTTTATGATATGTTTAACCAATATTATTTATTTATTTTGATAGTTGTTACTGTCTGCCATCAATATTTGTTTGGCACAATTTATTCTCATTGATACATAGTTCAAGTTCAAGTTCAAATTTTATTTTAACACACATGTATATAAAAACATATTCAATCCATGGTGCATAACTTTTGAATATCACTCTGTCTTGGCCCTGGCACATCTCAGATGCACTGCACCCCCATTTGCACCAGTGCCCAATGCAGTCTGAATATCTCAGCCTAAGATTGAAAACTTGGGGTCCAAATATGAAAATATGCCAAAGTTATGACCATTCATTGCAATTTTGCTATGCCCACTCATAACTTCAGAACCGTTAAATATTTTTACCACAGATTGTCAACGTAACCTTCTTATTACCCTAAATCATGTATGTCACAGCTGTCATTTTTCAAATCCTGGCCAAAATGTGCTTTTGCACCTGTGGTGTGGAATGGCGTTGCAGTTGTGCAGAATTATGTTTTGGCGGGGAATCAAAATTTTCTGTACGGGTATATGAAGTGGGATGATAAGATGGCTACATTGACAATTTGATCACTGTTGTCCTATAAATGGAAGTGCAGGGCCCAGAGGGCCCCTAAACTTCAACTATACTGATATATATGCATTTATGGAGGAATGGCAGCGCAGGGTTCGAAGGGCCCTGTGCTCCCGCATGGACATATGGATACCATTATGGAGTGGTGTCAATGTAGGGCCCAGAGGGCCCTGTGCTCCCATAGGAAAATGAAGGTCCATTACAATCTCTGTACACTAAAATAAGGCTATGATTATACTTTCTCAAAAAGTAAGGAAATTCTTGGCAAAAAAAACCTTTGTTAATGCATCAGTTAGAGTTCCTATCATCAAAGGTTGGGAAATGTGGTGTTAGGGTTTTCAACCCTAACACCCTACCTCCACCCTCCACGCACCAACAGGCATTGGGGGTGTGCCTTGGGGTTGTTGGCCCTAATACTCTCCCCATTCTCCTATTCTGCAACATCTTATGTTCCTTACACATGAAATGGGGTTATTGTTAGGGCCAACAAACTCAAGGTACCCCCCAACACTTGTTGGTGCATGGAGGGTGATGGTGGGGTGGGGTGTTAGGGTTGGAAACCCTAACACCACATTTCCCAACTTTTGATGGTGGGAACCATAACTGATGCATTAATGAAGTTTTTTGCCAAGTGTATATATAGATATATATGGAGAGAGAGAGAGAGAGAGATATGAAATTTGCAAAAAACAAAACAGCATTAATGCACCAGTTAGGGTAACTTAACACTGCAGTAGGGTTTCTCACCCTAATTCCCCACCACTTCCACCCCAGTAGCCAAAGGAAAAAACATTAGGGTTTTGGGCCTCCGGGGTCTTGGCAAATCAGTGATAGTGTCTTCCTTGGGGGTTGTCAATCATAATGCCCACCCCATTCCATGAGCAAACAACATCACACATGATCTATTTTCTTCACACAGGGTCCACAGGGGAAGGAATGTGCATTAGAGTTGACAACCCCCAAGGAACACCCCACCACTGATTCAACAAGACTCCGGAGACCCAAAACCCTAATGTCTTTTCCTTTGGCTGCTTGAGGGGGAAGGGGACATTAGGGTGAGAAACCCTAATGCCACATTTCCCTACTTTTATGGCATTCAGTTACCCAAACTGGTGCATTAACGTAGTTTTTTGCAAATTATTTCCTTACATTTTTAGATAGTATAATCAAATCCTCACTTGCCTGTGGAAATCCACAGATGCGTACATGTATGTTGCCAGGGAAGTGCAATGCCCAGAAGACCCTGTTCTTGTATTTAAGCCAAAACAGCAACCAAATGTCAGCATAGTCTCGTTATTACCCCCACCTCACAAATACCATGTTGAGAACTTTCAAATCCCCACCGAAATGTAATTCCACACAGATGCGAAAACTCATTTTGGCCATGATTTGAAAAATGACAGCTGTGACATACATGAGGTGGGGGTAATAAGAGAGCTGTGTTGAAAATTTGGGGTCAAAATATGAAAAATTTGCAAAGTTACAAGTGTGCGTAGCAAAATTTCAACAAATGAGCATAACTTTTCATTTTTACATATTTTTACCCAAAATTTTCAAGAAAGCTTTCTTATAATCCCACCTCATGAACAAGGGTAGGAAAAACTTTCAAATCCTGTCCGAAAGGTGAAATCACCAACTGACTGCAAAATCACCATTTGGGCAGGAGTTGCATAATGACAGTCATATTGTTCATGGTGTGGGGTCCCCAAAAGGCCATGTTGAAAATTTGATGTCAAAATTTAAAAAAATGGCTGAGTTATGCATAAAAGTTAAACCCCCACTGAAATACATTGAACCACATTTACTTTGGCTTCTCATACTGCAGTCGCCAGTTCCAGCAGCAAGACGTGTCTTCCATTGGAGAGTGGATCTTGAACCTGGGACCTGTTCAAGTGAGTGAGACTGTGTGGGGGTGTACTAGGAGGGTGTGGGGTGGAGAGTGCTGAGAGGTAGGTGGGGTTGAGGGGGCTGATCAGCAAGGGACCATTTTCTTTTTTACAGGTTTGAGGAGGCAAAAACATTGAGGGATCATTTTCATTTTTTCAGGTTTTGGCTGAAATGGGAGGGTGGGGGTGTCAGTAGACACCAGGGAACATATCATGGGATAGCAGAAACAGCGACTGGGGAGTGGGGGTTGCCACTAGACACCAGGGAATATATTGTTTATTATGGGAATGATGATTGGTGGGTGAGGGGTGCCACTACACATCAGGGAATATATTATTTATTATGGGAATGGCAATCAGCACGTGGGGGATGCCACTTGACACCCGGGAATATATTTATTTAAATATGGGGATCACAATCAGCGGGTGGGGGGGCCACTATACAGCAGGGAAATTATTTATTAAGGAGAAGGCAATTGATGGGTGGGGGTGCCACTAGACACCAGGGAACATATTTATTTAATTATGGGGATGGGCCCGGCAGGCCGGGTGCCACTAGGCACCAGGGAAATACATTAATACAGGGACAGTGATCAGTGGGTATGGGGTGCCATTAGACACCTGGGAAAGTTTATATGATTAAGGGGATAGCCATCAGAAGGGTAAGGATGCCACTAAACACCAGGGCAACATGGCACATTGCCAGAGACAGCAATATAGTATGGGGGGTGGGCGCCACCAGACACCAGTGAACTCACACTGCAACCAGTAGCATGAGTGCCAGCTGCAGCTTCAGAAGTCAAGAAATTCCCGCTGCTCTCATATAGAGAATGTGGGGAATGGCTCCTCTCACTAAACTGGGCATGCGGGATGTTAGGTGCACACAAAAGGTATTTGTGGCTCCTATTTTAAAAAACAAATAGCAGAATCTAGCTAAACAGGGCCCATTTAGCTAGGTTCTGATGTTTGTTTCTCAAAATGTCAGCATGTTTATGTACCGCACTTGTTCTGACTTTTTTCCTTTGATCAAAGTTTACGTTACCTTCGAACGTTTTTTTAATCAATTGATGTGTTTTGGTTTCAGCTGCACTTTGATGTTATGCCCAAAAACAATAGAATTCAAAAACTGTCCAGTATTTTGTAAACAAACCATCCAAAGGCACAGCCTTGGCATAGACCCCATCATCCCTGAAAAATTAATGGAAAAGTCCATACTGCATAAAGTGTAAGGTAAGAGCAAAAATCTCCATGTTAAGTGTATCACGAAAAAAGTGCGGAGGGGCTCACTTTTTGATCCTCCATATCTAGAAAACCGTACAAGATGCCATCATGAAACTTTGTACGTCTTGAGATTCCAACAGTCTGACTACAAATACCAAATTTTGTGCTACTTGTTCAAATGATGGCAAAGTTATTAAGTGCAACAAACTGGGTTTACCATTAAATAGCCTGTTTAACCCTAACTATTATGGTGCAACCACACCACTATGATATTGTTAAAAACTAAGTCAATGCATCTTTTAGGGTTGAAGTTCAAAGTTTACAAATTGTGCCAGACCTGTAGCTTGCTGCCAGTCATGAAGCAACCTCATAGTGATGTGCATTGCACTAGACCTGCAGTCTGCTTAGAGAGTGTCCTGTGGGCTACTCACGAAGCAGCTGGTAGTGACGTGCATTGCACTAGGCCTGTACTTTGCTTAGTGAGTGTCCTGCGGGCTACTCACGAAGCAGCTGCATAGTGATGTGCACTGCACTAGACCTGCAGTCTGCTTAGAGAGTGCCCTGTGGCCTACTCACAAAGCAGCTGCGTAGTGATGTGCACTGCACTAGACCTGAAGTCTGCTTAGAGAGTGCCCTGTGGGCTACTCACAAAGCAGCTGTGTAGTGATGTGCACTGCACTAGACCTGCAGTCTGCTTAGAGAGTTCCCTGTGGGCTACTCACGAAGCAGTTGCATAGTGATGTGCACTGCACTAGACCTGCAGTCTACTTAGAGAGTGCCCTGTGGGCTACTCACAAAGCAGCTGCATAGTGATGTGCACTGCACTAGAACTGCAGTCCACTTCATGAGAGCCCTGTGGACTACTCACAAAGCAGCTGCGTAGTGATGTGCATTGCAGTAGAACTGCAGTCCACTTCGTGAGTGACCTGTGAGCTACTCACGAAGCAGCTGGTAGTGACGTGCATTGCACTAGGCCTGTACTTTGCTTAGTGAGTGTCCTGCGGGCTACTCACGAAGCAGCTGCATAGTGACGCGCATTGCACTAGGCCTGTACACTAGACCTGTAGTTTGCTTAGTGAGTGCCCTGCGCGCTACTCATGAAGCAGCTGCATACAGTGTATAGTAGGCATCAGTTGCATGGTTACAGACATGGTCTTGCAAAGCCATCTGGAGTTTTCTCTTTTTGACAATGTGTCACAAATATAAAGTTGTATTTCACAAAGAGCTTTGTAAGTTACAAAACAGTCTCATGAATGACAAAAGCTAGGCCTGTGTTTGTGACATATTTCAGCCAAATGCCATTAATATTTAATAAAAGAGATTTTTCCACATTGGTCCTTGGAAAACAAGAGTCACTGGATAGTTTGATACCTTTCACTGGACCAGCAGATGATATCTCTTGGCCAAAGATGGTATAGTACACACAAGCTTCGGGCCCAACAAATCCCTTCATCAAGTGCAAACAATGCATTTTAGAGTATACAACTTCAGCTTCTTTTGTTTAGTTTGCTATTGAACCTGACAAAGGGACCTACTGGGTCCTGAAAGTTTGTGTACTTTACCATCTTTCTACAAGACATATGTTGGTCCAGTAAGGGGTATCAAACTATCCGGTGACTCCCATTAATATTTAAAAAACTCTTTTTACCAGCAAAACTCTTGAGTCAAACTTACACCCTACGTTTTCAACCACACAAGTTTTGGCCTTAATGTCCAACAGATTTTCTTGTTTTTAATTAGCAAAGTTTTCTGGGGGAGGGTCCCCTTCTTTCGTGACTGCCAAGCATCATCAAAGTAAGTTTGGGAGGTACAAACATGGGTTGGTGAATCACAAAAACAGCTTCATAAGTCTCAAAAGCAGGGCCTGCTTTCATGAACTACAGCAGCCTAATTTCATTAATATTAAAAACAATTTTCTTTTGTTTAAAATTGCTCCAGACCTGTATCTTGAAATAGTATACCCATGGGGCATGTGTCCAGACTACTGGCTTGGACTACCATCATGTGGCTAGGGGCACGTGGCGGGGAATGGGCATTAGGGTTAAATAAACGCCACATTGCTCACCTTTCATGGTTATAGAACTCTAATGATGCAGTAACATAGTTGTTTTGGGTTTTTTTTTTTTTCAGAGAATGCCCTTACTATTTTAGAAAGTAATACTGTAACTTGTTTGTGCAGTGCCCTTTAAGCCCTGAGTGAAATAGGGGTTGAATCTGAACTTGCTACGTGCAGGACCTTTTCAGCCCCACATGAAACACAACACTTCTGGGACCTTTGACCATTCTGGTGCTTCAAAATTTTTATTCGACTTGGAGTTCATAGTGCCCACAGTCACAGAATTTACTTGGTTATTTTTTTGCTTTTATTCATATTTTATCTATTTTTGGAATTCATAGCCACATTTTCAGAGAGGGTAAGTCACCAACTTTCCTGACACCCACATACATGGTCATAAATCCAATCCAAAATGTGTTTTGGTGTTAACTCACAAAACACATTTTGGGTCAGATTTAAAAGTCCTACTAGAATCTAGTGTGGCCCACCTCCTGTGAAGAGAAACAACAGCTAAAAGATTGCTCCAGACAATGCCTGCCTATGTCCAAACCACTGCTCAAGATTTTTTATCACATTTTATTATGCCCCAATTGTTGACGGTACTGTCAAATGTTGCCTTGCTAATATTTCAATGGAAAAACCTTCCTCAGTATAAACAGTTACCGCCCCAAAGGCTTCTGTTCTTCAGGCTCTATTACAGGGTGAATGAGCTGATGCCTTTGGTCCTTGTCAGTTGGCAGGCAAGGCACCAGCTCATTCACCCTGCCCAGACTGGGGAATGGCACGGTAAGAGACTTGGGGCTTGATTTTAAAAGGGCCGAGAATGATGCAAGGTGCTTGCTCCAGAAAAGAATGACACAAAGAGCAAGCTGCATCAAAACTTGCATCAATTCTGATTTTCTAATGCTGCTTGCATCAAAAGTAGAACAGCCTGTGCCAAAGAGACTTGCATCTCGCTTGCATCAAATAAATGAGAGCGCCATGTTGCAATGGGGCTTGCGACAACAAAATGATGCGCATTTCCTTTTTTGGGATTTTCTAAGGTGGAAGCTGTCGACACTGCATCAAAGATGCATGCCGCTGTTAGACCAGCCAGAGGTAGTCTAACTAACATGAGATCATATAAAGCGACCTACAGCAGGCGAGCAGACCTGACTATGGTACTATGCATGGTATTCTGCTACAAGAGTCCTGCATTGTAGACATCATAATGCTATTTGTACCATGTACAATATTGCTTCTAGAGGCCATTTCATCCCTGTAATGTTTTACTCATCTTGCATCATTATTCCTCCATCTCACTCATGCATTGTGTTTTTGACTCAGCTCGCCTCATTTTTGCTCCATCACACCCATGCATCATGTTTTTTTGACTCAGCTTGTGTTACTTTTGCTCCATCTCACTTCGTACATCATATTTTTGACTTAACTTGTGTCATTTTGCTCCATCTCCTCAGTGCTTTGTATTTTTGACTCAACTTGCATCATTCTAAGCTTGTGTCATTCTCACCCCATGCATCATATTTTTGATGCAGTGGTTCCTCTTACATTGTTTTGGAGGACTTTGCCACAGAGAATGCTTTTCTTGCAAAATATGGTGCACAGTGTCGGGTGCACCTGGATTTAATGCAAGGTGGTTGTTTGATGCACTTTGCATCAGTTTAAGGGCCCTTTGAAAATCCAACCCTTGATCTCTGAAAATGCCAACAAGGCTCTATTTACTTACCACAAAAACAATTTAATGAATTTAAAATGACACTGTCAGGTTTGTGACCAATTTAAAGTGTCTGTATGCCTGGATCAAGCACTAGCAAGCTAAACTACATAAGGGGCAAGAGATTTGCAAGATGTTTTTTTTTCTATGTCAAAAATACATTGTTGCCATACCAACTGCAATGTCCGTGGTGCATGTCAATGAGCTAGCATGCAAATCTCTTGCCATTTATGTATTATAGATGTACTGTAGTAGTAAAATTTTATTTTTCCACAGGATATAAACTTTAGGTCCAAAGGATCTATTTTATAAAGTTGTCCTGCTTTGACCTAAAATATACAAGTTTCAATGTTTAACAAAATAATTACATGTAATCCTGAAATACAGTAAATCCATAGCTAGCCCTGACTTACAAAAAGGAGAAACACACATTAGGGACAGAACTAACAACTGGCAATAATTCAGTTTCTCCACCCAGCATATCTAAAACAGCATGAATGATATATTACAATATAATCAAAACAGGAGGGGAGAATCCCTCACTACCTGTGCTTGCTCCAGATAAATTGATTACAGAAATGTTAAAACTGGTCACAAAAGCTGATAGCGTCCCTTTAAAAAGAATTGTAATAGAGTCTGAAGAATGGAAGCCTTTGGGGCAGTAACTGTTTGCTCTGATGAAGAAGGTTTTCCTTCAAAATGTTGGCAAGGCAACTTTTAACAGTACTATCACCAATCAGGGCATAATAAAATGTGATAAGAGCTGACTACATTGTTTGGTCAGTGAGTCATTATTTCCAGAGGTGGTTCAGATTTAAAGTCTCTGTTCTATATGGGTAGGTTAAGAACCATTTATGTGGTCATGTGGTGGGGTGGCAACTTGGCAACACTGAAAACTGGAGTCAAATATTCCATTAATTGGCCAAGATATGAACAAATATTGGAAAAGTAAAAACAAAATCTATGTCTGGGTATATGCACTGACACTGTTTACTGGACTTAGAATAAATTCATGAAAACCATTGAGAATATTTCTAAGCCCACAAAATGTGCATACCGTACATGCTCCTGGTCTCAAGGTAGTGTGAGTTGGACTTTTCAGTGTAGTGGGCAGGTTTAGTCAGTGACAAAGAATTACACTGAGAAACCCTGAGGACTGATGCACCAAAGAAGACTCAGGAACAGAGATAATGTTGAGTGGAGAGAGAAGGGTGGCATGGGTGCCAGTGGTTGAGTGAGGGTGGGGGGTTCTCTTCACAGGTAGAGGGCAATCAGCCATGGTGGTGGGAAGGCTGTGTTGGTAACCCACCATGGGATCATAATATTTCCTTTATTAGGTGCCACTGGAGGGGAGGAGGGTGGCATGGGTGAAAGGGAGAATGGGGTAAAAACTGACCAAAGGACACAGACAGTGACTGACAGTGGTGAATGAAGGGTTGCGCCAGCTGCCCAACATTGGAAATAAACTTATACAGCTATATATTTATACATACAGAGAGACAGACAGACATATAGATAAATAAATAACAGTTCCAGTGGAATATCAGTATACCAACAGCAGGGCTGTACTGTATATCCATCATTGCAAAACAGTTCAGGTGGAAATACCAGTGTACTAATGCTGGGATTGAGCACCTGCCATCAGAAAAGAGTTCAAGGGATATACTGGCATATCAACAGCAGGACTGGGCACCCGCCACTAGAAAACAACTGAGGGCAGAAATCAGCATAATAATGGCAGAATTAGGTACATGCCATCTAAAGACACATGGAGGTCCAGTTTTCATAGTTTGTAGAAAATCATCATAATGTTCTACCTAAAGTGAAAGCAAAGGCATCAGTTTCTGCAAAAAGTCACAATGATTTCCTACAGAAATCACAAAAAAACTTTTTTTAGTTAATTATGCTAGTTAGAGTAACAATTTTTTTTAATGTCAGCTAGGAAATCTCACTAAACGGTTTACTAGTGAATCATTCAGTTGTCAACGTTAATAGGTTGTCAGCATTAACAGGTAGGTATTTGTTGAGTTTTTCTGATTTCAAGTTGCTGTCCCCCCACCAACTTTGAACAGGAAAAAAGGGTTGCCTTTTTTAGCTACTTTTTCAAGGCACTATACATGCACTCAGTTGTAAAATTTTAAAGCCTCATAACTTGGAAATGAAATTCCTTATGTTGCACTTCTGGCATCAAAGTTACATTTAATGGTCCTAATGGGTTTAACTTAGAGCATCTTCATACTCCACACTTAATATTTATAACACCCATTTCTGCCTTGCTCAACCTCTCCATTCTCTACAGCAAAGTCCCAGGCACCTGGAAAAATCCCTTCACAAGGTTGGTGACTTTTCTGCTCCTAGTAGCTATTGATGTATCTCCCTCACTTCAGCACTAACCAAGTTGCAAGAACAACTGCTATTCCCCCAGCTCTTCCCCATTCTTGACTCTTCTTCCTTCCTCAGCTCCTTGCAGTCAGGTTTGAGCGATCATGACATGCTTACATCTGCCATCTCTGTTGTAATATTTTGTATATATTATTTGTACTGTCACAAAATTATGTTTCCTTTATGGATTCGTAACATATTTGCTTCTGTATGTCAAACTGATAGTTGTAAAGTTTTAAACTGCAAAAAGGATCACATGTAGAGAGAGATAGCTTCACATATGCTGAATAAGGTCATTAATGACTGTTGGGGAATTGCTGAGCTGCTCTTCTGAGACAAAAGGACATGCAGGTGGGCTCATCCCCTGTTTTAATATGAATAGACAACTTAACGTGTTTATCTCATTGAATAGTAACTCCAGAACCATTCCAAACTGTCTGGGGTTTCAACAGAGCTGATTGGATGTCAGCAAAAAACATGCTGGTTGCTGAAGGCAATGTCATGTCTTTATTCTGTGGCATCATGGGAGCTCAAGACACACTTTATCTAGTGTGTACAGGCAAGGAATAGCTCTCTTTTCTGTTCTCTGTACATTGAGGTTCAGGAATCCCCATAGTAAAAGCTGTGTGCATCACAGGGGGAACCTGTTTTCAGCTGCTGTGTATTCTACTGGGAACTGAAGCTGTGTGCAAGGAACTTTTCATTCTAAGACCTGAATTTAGTTCAGTTCAGCATCATTTCTGTTTGTACTTTTTTGTATAATCCTGGTAATTTTGATTTCCCTAGTATGTTCTGCAGCTCCCCATTTGTTGTCTGTATGGCTATACATTTGGTAGCTATTAAATATTTTATATTTAATTCATCTGTGACTGTGCAGTATTTTAAAGGTGCAGGTAATTTATTTTACTGTTGAACTTTGCTTCCATCTCCAAGAGCACGTACCAAGGTTAAAATTAGACCACTTCTACTACAAGTGCATCTTCAGAAGTGCCTAAAGCAAACTGGGGTTCCTGTGTCCAGGGGCCTGGTTCTGTGTGAGTAAGGACATAATGTAGTGGATGTGAAGAAAACAGCCCAGTGGTAAATTTGCAACAGGCTAGTGGCAGCACTGGTGAAATGTGTTAAACCAAATATCAGTCAAGGCTCCATGAGAGTACGCAACTATGTATTTTGTATCCCATTCTCATCCCCCAGAATGTACCTGGAAATGAGCAATTCAACTCAGTGTGCCTTCTTGGTCAACTCTTTTAAAAGTATACTTGATTGTTCTTTAGAAAAATATTAATGCCAGTTATCACTAAATGTCCAAAACATGTAATCCACTTGCAAATATTGATATATATATATATATATATATATATATATATATATATATATATATATATATACTGTTAGCATTCACTGACAAACAGCAGTTAGTATATTTTCTCAAACTAGGAAAAAATGTACCAAAAACATTAAATGTGCTTCCAGATGAAAACCTATATCAACAGTATTAACATAAAATTACTAACTGCAACTAATATTTAAAGTTATTTACTCAACTCCACACTTTTTCTGACAACTATGGCTACATGTAAACTCTGCAGAGTGTTGCATAGTGTAGCATAGTGTCATGTTACCTACTGTACATGTAATCACCCTTGGTCTGAGATGTTCACTTTTCTCCAAAAGAGTTCTTGCCTCTGAAAAATATACTGTAGATCAGTTTAACAGTGTACAACGGGCTAGATAACACTTATGGAGTACCCCCAGTACTTTCCTTCTGTAAAGGACTTCCTGTTGATGCTATCTCATGCTGCATGGATGCAAGCTCTTCCAATATATAAGCTTCAAGTGAGGTACTGGCTAAGTGCAGTAGGTGTACATCAACGTAAAGTAAGTTTCCAGTGACACAATCTCAACCCATGTCTAAGCAATCTCACTTCATGCTGATGCAGGCAATCTTATTCCATGTCAATGCAAGCTCATCACCAGTCTCACTCTGTACCAATTCAAAAATCACATGGCTTATCAGTGCAGTGTGAGCTGCTGTCAATACATAATGACTGGACATCAACATGAAGTGAGTTCATATTGATGCAGCTTCAAAATCCATGCTGAAGTATTCTCCATCCTGTTGATGTGGTCTTATTCTACATCAATACAAACTCACTCATGGCACAGTAAAAACAAAACATTTTTAAAGACATTTTACATTAAAATAGATAGACAACCAGCCTCAGACCTACTGTATTTAAATAAGCTTTTCACACCTGCATGGCATTGCTACAGTGATAGCCATCACCATGATGGAACAATATCAATCAATTTAGTGCACTGTGACCCATTATAAGGCTGGGGTTGGGACATCTGATATTGGACCAATCAGCACTGACTATTGTAATACTTCTGTCTGCCTCAAGGTGACTTTTGCTCCGTTGTTTTCTTTGGCATGCTTGATGATCCTCCGGCAACCTGGAACACACATTACAAGCATCATCCAATACACATCTGTGTCCGATTGCACCAAATTCTGTATTTTAGTATAGATCATTCTTGCAACTCTCCCCTATGTATCTACCAAGCATTTCAAGCAGAGAACAGATCACACATATAATTTGTACCTTGCTGCCACAGCATTTCCCACCCTCCCTCTCACACATTTATTATAATACTATGCAGTACCTCATTAAGTTTTCCCATTCCAATAAGTTGCATTTATTTGCTTTCTTGTTTTTTTACTGTACCATGGTATTGATGGTTCTCATGTATGTATTTTCTATCTGCTATTTTTAAGAACTATAGAACAGAAGACAAGTTATTTTCATAGCCTTTATTTTCCAACAACAAAAGAAAAAAGAATGTCATAACTCTTGCATGGGGTGGTGATAAAATAAAAAACACAATCAGACAAAAACAAGCACTACAAGAAAGAACATTTAAATAAAATATTTTGCTGAGCACAAAACGTAAATGAAACTGTGCAAATAATAATACAAATAATACAATGAACAGGATGCATGTTATATGAGTCCATGTCCATCACCGGTGGGTACTATTCTTAGTTACTTGTTTCTCCTGTATTGTACCTCATTTTTCTCATAACAGTGAGTTCTTACATGCATTAGAATTACGCTGAGCAAGTTCCTGGACAATCCTTTATTGCCCCTTGCGCTGCCATAATTTACTTTAGTTGCCCATTTTTAATATAGGTTGGTGACTTTTCTGCTCCTCAAGGGCACAAAATACCAGAGCTGCAAATTGTTCTGGCTTATCAATGAACCAGCACCTAGGGTTCCTTTCCCTGTCACTCATCAGAGGCACATTGTTGATGCTGGGTAGAATGACCCTGCTACTCATGCTCTGCCCATGGTGGGTTGTATTGTTCCCATGTCCTCCTGGTGCTGCTCCACGCAATGCAGGCCTAGGTGGCACAGGTGGTATTCCTGCTGCTATCATTTTTATCATTGTGTCCTCAATTTGCACTCAGTCAGTGCGAGGTTACTCCATTTGTGGTACCACATCCTCAGCCTCTGCCATGTTGTCCTCATAAAGACCAGCAGGAGTGCCTCCATAGGTCGGCGTCAATGGCATTTGCTTTTGTAGCCCTATGTCCCTCAATTCCTTCTCAGTTCTTGCATCATGAACCACAGCTAGACTTGCCGACACTTTTTTTCACTAGTGTGTTACTCTCATCTGCTGATGCTCCAACTGTGCTTGCTTCAAGCAGTTCCTCACAAAGCTGTACGATATGCTCTTTTTACTTTTCGTTGCTACCTTTGCTTTTTTTTTTCCTAAATGGCTGCTCCATGTGTTCTGCCCTTTCCTCCAACCATGCCCTGACCTCTGGGTGTGACCGCTCCTCATATGCTACCCTTTTCTCAGACTGTGTCCCTCTTGTTTTTATGTGGCTGCTCTTTGTCTGCTGCTCTTTCCTCAGCATGTGCCCCCTCATCTAGATGGTGCCACTCCTTGTGTGCTGCTGTTTCCTCTGGATGTGCCTCTGGATGTGCCTTGGCATTGCAGATCCAGCATTGCTAAAGATCCTGCAGCAGCAGAACCCTTCTTTGACACTTAAATAACATATAAGCAATCCAACATACTGTAATTTATTTCTTGTACAACAAAAATTAACTTTATCATGGTCTACTACCCAGAGTTTTCATGTTGAATACAAGATAATAGGTACAAAAGCACTTTGCCGCCTTGCTGAACAGTCCAACACCTTTAATTCTGACCCCTACCATTATGACCACAGGACCCTTTCTAAAATCCTGGATCGACACTTGCCTCACTTGCTTGAGGATGTGCTCGCTCTTCTGGATGTGCCTTATTCTTCCCAGTGGTTGTTTGCTGTTTGGGTGCCTCTGCCAGTTCCTTCTCTAGTTGTTCTTCCCGCTCTTCATAGAATGATGGCTCCTTGTCCCTGCACACTGTATGGAAGACATAAAATATTGGTTGAGAGTACTGTACAGTTGATGATGATATAGGATACAGTTAAAACTCGTAGTACTTTTTTATTTGTATTTATACTTTGAAATAGCCCACATTGAAATAACCCACAATGAGAGCGAGGTGTGCATTTACACAGTTTTGATATTTATATAAAGACAGCTTTAAAGATGCACAGTAGAAACCAATAATTTTAATACCGTCTTACCGTCTATTTTTGTGTCCTTTCTGAATTTAATGGTGTGTTTGCAGGTGAACCTAAATTTTCTTTATCCCTCACTTTCTGCTTGCTGGTGTGCTGTTTAGTACTTGAGGCACCAATGCCCACTTTATTCCTAGTCTGGTTGCCTTGTGTGCCCCATAAATGTCACTATGACAAATCTTGAAATCATCTTCAGTCCAATAAACACTTCAGTGCAGTGGTGCAGTATAATTTCTTGCAGTTCAAAGTCTGCAGTAGCAACCTTCAATCTCCTCAAAGGACCCATAAATAGTGTTTCCCAAGTGCAAAACATCCTTGCATGCAGCTGTTAATTGGGTAATCTTTTTAAGTCATTGCCATGTCATGCCTGCATGCTCCCCAGCACCTGAGTTGCTCACTCCTGAATTCCAGACTTATGATTGGTCTTATTTCATAGACACACCCATTTGTACCTGTAGAAGTATGGTAAAATTCACTTGCATTTCATCTAATCTTTTTGAGGTTATTACAAAATAAGAAACCACCTCCTTCACACTATCATCTTAACTAACAAACTAGATGCCTTGCTGCTTGTGAAATATACGAAAAGGGGGCTTCTGTGAGGGCCATACAGAACTACCTTGCAGCGGCTGAAATTCTGATGACTGTCTCTGGCATCTGCAGACACCTTTCTCCACACAAAGAACATTCATACAAGTCACCAGTGTGCACAACTGGGGTAGTTGTGACACTTTAATATATTACTGTTGTGCAGTACAGGGCAGTGAGATGGTACTCTGCTGCCCATGTAACCTAGAGCAAGCCACATTTCAGGCAGTGAGATGGTACAGTGCTGCCCAAGTGGCATTGAGCAAGGCAGGGCAGTGAGATGGTACAGTGCAGCCCAAGTGGCCATGAGCAAGCCACATTAAAGGGCAGTAAGATGGTACTGTGCTGTCAAGAGGCCTTGAGTCGCGACATTACAGGTAGTGAGGTAGTGCTGTACTACCCAGTTGGCTCTGAGCAAGCCACAGGCAGTGAAGTTGCACTGTGCTGCCTGAGTGGCCTTGAAGCAAGCCATATTACAGGCTGGTGAGATGCTGCTGTGTTGCCAGAGCTGCCCTGACAAGCCACATTACAGGTTGTGAGATAGTGCAGATGCAGCCTGAGTGGCCCTGAGCAAGCACATAACAAGCACTGAGATGGTAATGTGCTGTCCAATGTGTCATATTACACAGTTGTGTTGCCACAACTGCCATAATCATGTTTTACTGTCATTCTTTTGTTGTAATTTTTCCAGCATTGTGGATTAGATTACAAAAGAGCAGTGCACAAGAGGTCTGCGATACATTCATTGAACATGCACACTCTTTGTCAGAATAGTCTGTCCAACAGAGGAGAAACAGGGATGGATGGACTTATGGCAGAGCGCAGTAAGGACTTTATGCTTTGTTAGCCATTGGTATCTGTCACAAACGCACTCAGCAGGTCAAGCCCTCTGCTCCCACAGTGCCAATCTCCGAGTGCAGTAATGTGACCAGGTAACAGACAGGGTAACCCTCCTGTCTGCTTTTGGGTATGAATCACCTTTAGTCTCAAGTTCTGGGGGGATTCAAACTGTGAACCTTATGCTAGCATACCCAATGTACAGGCTCAGACACGTACCCTCTTCGGGGATTGTGGTACAATCTTTCTCCAAAGGCACCAAGCCAGGCTTCCAAAATGAACTCTTAAAACTCTATAAAAGACCTTAGGTATATTCTTACCTTTTCCCAGTTTAGTAACACCATCAAGCTTTTGAACAGTTTTTGTCAATCTTAACCCTCTATATGCCATATGCAAAAAGAACTGGCAGACACCTCAGGCAGTCTTTTGAAAAATGATACTTTACTTCAAAATGATAAAATATGAAAATGTAAACACAGAACAATATATCAAAGAGCATACAATCACTTAAAAGAACAAGGGCAAAGTACCAAACAAAACTCCTACCACAATACATTTAGACTTTTCTATCTAATGTATTACCTCTATAAGTGCCTTGAAAGTTAGAGAACTGTGCTTCTTAAGAGCCCAAAAGATATATACACACATATCAGACACCAGTATTAGTTTAAACTGTGTCTCTCCACACCCCTTCTGTGAGTCATCTAGCTCCTTCTTTTAGAATATAAAAAAATTACAAACAGGATGTCCTATCAAGAGGTATATTAAATAAGGTGACATCAACAAAAACTCCTTTCCCAAATTATGAGTCTTTGATCAGCCAGTTCCCTTGCAGTTTTACAACCCTGCAATCTCTCACCTAAGTGTGATATATCTGGCAGGAATCAGCTTAATGATATCCTATTTCTGAAGTCATAAAATGTATATTTTAGTTTCCCAGCTTCAGGGCAGCAACAGGCCATAAAACAGCCATAAAATAAATGTCTCAAGGAAGTTAATTACATTATAGAGATCTCCTGGTCAATTATATGTCCTGTAGTTTTCACTGAAACCTGGGGGAGGGGGGCACCCATAAGCACAAGCTATCTTATGTGAGACAATCACCTACTATATTTTTATATTACAAATCACATACAACAATCATAACCAGCTGGCCAAGCATCACAGTATCTATTTCAATTATTCCATGAAGCTGGCCTGTGGCTATTTTGTGAATATACACTGTTTGAACTGTGAATGCTAGATACAGTACAGTACTATCACACCTGATATAGGCGGCATATTTTTCTGCCCCACAGTACATGCCCTTTTGTCCATGAGGCAAGCAAGACTAAGAGGCTGGAGCAGGCAAAGACATGGATGGAGGCAAACGAAAAGTTCTCGGACAGAATTTTTACAGATGAGGGTATTATAGCCATGCAGTTCTTCTGTCCCATGGCTTTCATGAAAAAAGGTCTACCACAGCCCAAACACCCACTGAAAATACATGCCTGAGGCACCATTTCCTGCCAAGGGCCTGGGTCAATACTGCTGTTAGCTGGAATCACAAAGGGTAATTTCTTCAGGAAGAAAATAGTGTTGAATATGTTGGTGCCCTTTACACAGTGCCAATTTGATATTGGTCATCTGTTTTTTCAAGGTAATGTACATTATTATCCTGGAGATATCAGTTACTCAGTGCAACTAACTGTAAGTTGATATCAGCTTTAACGGTGTATCTTATTTTGGCTGCTATTGTATAATGCCTTGATTTCTGTGATCAGTCCTGGTCATTAAAAATGAAATGAATCATACTCTGTATTTCAGGGAAGTGATAGTTATTATTTTTTTTTTTGCCATCATTTTTATACAATATAGACAATTACCCAAAATAAGTGGTGTCACAAGACTGCTTAAAGGACAAGGGCATGAACTGGGTCAGGACCCTGCCAGAACTGCCAACATGAACGCAATCAAGATGGAATGGCATCAGATGAAGCACTATATAAAGAGGCGGGTTAAACCACAGAACCATGCTCAGCTGATCTGGAGCATCAGACACCTCTGGAGGAGGGTGCTGACAGTGGAAGACTAACTGATATATTGACCACCTTGACAAAGTTATTCCAGCTGTGATCTGTGTCAATGGTTGTGCCACTGCTGTGTGACCTAATGTATGTAAAGAAAAAGTCATCATCTGAAAATATGTTATTTAAGCGAATTATTAAAACAAATTTCAGATCAGTTGTACCCCTGGTTTTGTTTTTTTTTTGGTAATTCACATCCTTGTGGTGTCATATTATAACATCTGGCTGGGGAGCATCCAGAGGTGTGATTTCAGGTTTGCTAATGCAGGCTGTGGGGGAAGGGTGTTAAAGGAATCCCAGGTTGGTTTCACATTCTAAAAGAACAGTTTCAGTTTTTTTTAAGTAACTGTGTGGGGGGGGGATGCAAAGTCCTGTCATGAGCTATATTCAACAAAGATAATTAACAATACACATCACTATAGGGAAATTCAGACAAACAGTAGTACATGCAGTAGATCAATGGCGCCACTGAATAGATATTTAGATGGATAAAAATATTTATTATTGTCCAGTGTTTACCAGTGGCATGCTCAATCACTCTCATCACTAGCACTGAATAAAAACATGGATTTTTAAGTGATGTCATTACCCCTTTAAAAATACAGAGCATGTTGGGGATTCACTTCTCACATACAGTTCTAGTGCTCCCTGCCTCAATGTTGCACCTAACATTGTTCATTTGGCAACATGGTGTCGAAGAAGGAATATGTACATCACCAGGAGGAGACAGGGCCTGTTAAGGCCTACAAGACTGATAAGGCCACAGCACCAGATTTTAACTTCGAGCTGCTGGCATCAGCACTTGACCAAGTCCATTCTCTTAAGTATGAGGGAGACAGTTATGAACTATGACATGTAAATAAGCCTGAAAAGTTGGGTAAAACTTTAAAAAAAATTGGGAGGCTTTGGGACCAGTAATGCGCATGCATTTTATCCACTCAACAGTCCTCTCACTTCTTTGTTTTGTTATATTCCAGCCATTCAAGGGAAGGCCTGAGGAACTGGAGATCATGGCTGGGGGGAGGAGAAGGGTGGGGAATCGAGTGAGAGATTGCAGTAGCCATGGAAGGAGTGGCAGATTGCAAGGGCAATGCACATTCCTGAAGGCTTGGAGCTGATAAACACTTACTACATGGATGAGTTTTGGGAGCATTGGTTCATGATGGAAACACTAGAGGTAAGATTAAATGTTATACAGTGTCTGCCATACATTGATACAGTGCTTTTCCTGCAAAAAAGTATCTTATGCTGGTTTTGTAACACTTTAGCCTGTTGCATTTGTTTCTGGAAAAATCTGGTTTCATACACAAGCCCGTTCACCATCAGTCTTAAAGTAATGCACAGATGACCGAAAGGCACTTTGCAGGTTTAGTTTAAAGGTTCTGAGTAAGCATTAATCTATGACACAGCTTGTTTCTACTGAAGAATTAAACCATGCCTGTGGGGGTGGAGGTGGTCTGCTGTGTTTGCTGTATGAAATTTGGCTGCTGTGCATGATGGGAAATGCATATACTTAAGTGCACAGGAGATTTGAGATTTGAGTTCTGGTGGTGAATGACAGAATTACAAGAGCAAGCATGGTTTACTGAGGAGCAACCATGGATTACTTGAGAATTAATCCATGGTTGCTCCATGGTTACCTGTTGCCATTCCTCCAATCCATGTTAGTTATTCTGGTCTCTTGTTTTTTGCCATGTTACAAAAGCAGATGTTTTATAAATATTTTAGGCTGCTTTTGAAATGTTTCACCTGCTGCACTTGTTTCTGGATAAATCTGGTTTCACACCAGTCCTGCACACCATTGGCCTAAAAGTACTATGCAGATGACCAAAAAGAGACTTTGCAGGTTTAGTTTAAAGGTTTTAAAACCAAATGTTTTATAAATATATTTTGCTAGTTTTGTAACTTTTCACCTGCAACATTTGTTTCTGGAAAAATCTGGTTTCACACCAGTCCTGCACACCATTGGCCTAAAAGTACTATGCAGATGACCAAAAAGAGACTTTGCAGGTTTAGTTTAAAGGTTTTAAAACCAAATGTTTTATAAATATATTTTGCTAGTTTTGTAACTTTTCACCTGCAACATTTGTTTCTGGAAAAATCTGGTTTCACACCAGTCCTGCATACCATCAGTCCGAAAGTAACACACAGACAGCTGAAAATGCACTTTGCAGGTTTAGTTTAAAGGGTTTGAAAGCAAATATTTATCAATCTTTTTGACTGTTTTGTAACTTTTCTGTGGTTGTGTTTGTTTCTGGAAAATCTGGTTTCACACCAGTCCTGCACATCATCGGTCTGAAAGTAAAGTACAGATGGCTGAAAAGGCACTCTGGGGGTTTAGTTTAAAGGTTTGAAAGCAAATGTTTTATAAACATTTGGCATTTGGAATCATATAGTTCTTTTCTACTCTCCTACAGAAGAAGAAAGGTTGACCAGAATACGTCTGTGATAGCGAAGCACTGAGGAGATACACATCAATGAGCCATCACTGAGTGCCACTGGAAGAGTGACAGCAGGTGGCATTAGCAGCGTCCTATGGGTGCTACACAGGGACTGACACCAGTTTTGATGTAGCACTGGCTACAGCCAAAGAGGAACCATAAGATTACTGTACTGTATGTGAACACTTGGGCTGCATATTTCAACTGAAACAGAAATCATTCTACAGTACTCAATAGTTTTCTGTAATCAGCTTTTATTTATTTTTTGTTATCTAAATTAAGTTAACAGATTGGAGATGGGTTAAGGAAGGGTTTCCTAGGGTACTGCTGGTGAAAGGGCAGGTGATGGGGTGGCATGGTGCATACTGCTGATGGATGGGGACCAGTGGTTCGCACTCTACCCCCATCAGTCCCCTGCCTGGGGAGGCAAGAGGACTGGGGGGGCATGGTGCATACCACCTGCCTGGAAAAAGGTGATTTGTCCCATGCCCCCAACCTCATCTGGCCTTACCTCATGCAAGTGGAGTGAAGCAGGTTGGTTGTTGGGGGGGGGGGGCTGATGGAGATACACATTGATGAGCCACCACCAAGAGTACAGTACCTTTGGATGAAGGGGAGCGGGAGGCTTTGCTGACCTCCTATGGCCTCTGCATTGAGACTGATTAAATTTTGGCTACAGCATCTGTGGAACAACATTCATTACTGGTATTTCCTACAAATGTAAGGTTACTTAAGTGGGAGTGGGTTGTGGGGAGGTCACCTGGACCACTGTCATGGGGGGTGGGCAGCAGAGAACTGATGGGGAATATGGAGCAAATCCCCTGGCTGGAGATCTGGCCTACAGTAATGCATTGGGCTGGGGGGCACTGTGTTTACCATTCATATTTTACACTTGTCTACAAATCCCATATATGTGCTATGGTATTTGCAACTGTTGAAAAAGACAAAAAAATATGTATGCCTTTCTGGGGTTCAGATTCCCTGGTGTGGGGTACTGGCATGAGGTAATGTGGGGGTAATGGCCTCTGGGGACATTGTGCTTACCACTGATATTTGCACTTCTCTACAAAACCCATATACATGCTATTGTACTTGACAATATTGAATAAAGACTACAAAGTATAAATTCATAGTATGTGTTGACTTCTTTATAATTAAAGTAAAGCGTAATTAAATAATAAATCACACCAGGGAGTGGGTTATTGGTGTTTTATGTCCATTGTATAATAATACTTTGAGACCAGAATGGGAGGGTTAGAGCGTACTGTTATTGTTTCATCGTCTCTGGCCTTAAAGTAAATTCAGTGGAATTAATGTTTAAAAGCCTGTTATTGTTCCCCCAACTATGCACATGGCATTGGTCAGCCTACGGTAAGTGTTCTGATTTACAATGAGGTACAAGAGTAGGAGCCTTGTTAACTCTGCGTGATGTAGCTTATGCACCCTATACTAGTGAAAAAAGGGACGTAATAAGCTACATGATACCATTCAGCAATCTTTAAATCAGAAACACCAACTAGGATAGTTGAATGAAACAATAAGAATCACTTAAAGGAGTTGATCAAGGAGGTGTGAAAACAGGATTGGAAGGCAGGATGGGAGTGGGGAATGTGCACTTATGTGAAAAGGCAGGATATTGTTTCAATTCTCACTACAGTAACACACCCATTAAATATCAAGCCTGAGCTATGCAACAGCAAAGTGAAAGAAAAAAAACATACAATAGGGATGACATTACTAACAAATAATATCAGCAATATAGGCATGTAAGCAATGAAAGTGTAGTAGAGTCATACGGTAATTTCAAATGATCACCACAAAAGCAAAAAAGCAAATCTACATTAAAGTAAAGTGAGTTGGAGACAAGCAATAAAAGGTGATGACTTAATTAGCTAATAATCTGTATGATAAGCAATGAAAGTGTAGTAGAGCCAAACAGTAATTCAAAACAATTGCCACAAAAGCGAGATAAAAATCTACATTAAAGTGAGTTAGAGACAAGTATTAAAAGGGGATGACTTTGTTAATTAATATATGATACGCAGTGAATGTGTAATAGGGCCCATAATTATAGGTGATCACTTCAAAATTAAAACATAAATAAAAGCAAGTAAATTTCCATGTATCCAAAGATGGTAAGACAGTCATGGCAGAGCCAAGCGCCTAAGGCATTAAGACAGGAAACGTGAGAGGGGACGGCTAGGCAGCTATGCAAAGAGCCCACAAATAAACAATAGTACGGCTGCTCTGCTGTTCGTGTACAGTTACACAGACTGTGTAGTAAGGTGTTTATTAGGCAAGGTCACCCATAACCTGGTACTTTTGTACATTGCTGCCTTGGCCGTGCTCAAGATTGATGCATGCACCATATGATTGCCGAACAGAGTCATCCGCTAGCTGCTACAGGAAGTATGGTGCACTATGAAGTCCGTTATCAGAGAATAATGGAAAAAATAACACCAGTACAAACCTGATGCCTCACACCATGTCTCAAAATCGTTGCAAGTGGCTGTGGCTACCACTGTATGCATGATGAAATGCAGTAAGAAGAGAACATGAAAAGGTGAAAGTGGAACTGATGCATACTACTTTGTGTCTGCAATTCCACTGGAGTGGAAATGCATCACCAAAACTGGTATGCCACAGATTGTTGTACACTCTCTCTTTTTCTATCTTCCCAGCAGGGACTCTGTGCTTGCTTGTTCCCCCCAGCAGGGACTCTGTATTTGCATGTTCCCCCTACCCCGTTCTTTTTCCCAGTTGGCCACTGTCTGAATAGATTGATCAAAGCCCCAATACCAAAATAGATAAATTTAATTTATTTCAGTGTCATGGCTGTGTTCAATTGCTTCAGACAACTCACTATCCTGCCCTCTCATTACTAACTCGCACGAATGTTTATGCTTTTGAACCTGATCTCAAGTGGACATGCACAATGCAAAGATTTAGTCTGAACCACTTTTACATTGTAAATGTTAGACCCTAGCTTGACAAATGGATATCTCGTCAATTACCTAAACTGCATGGGGTAAAAGTTTTTACTTTCAGCTAAAACAATCCCACTAAATGTTCTCCGTGAAATATAGGTATTTTACACATTACATTGTTAATCTCATAATTTACTCTGTGTATGTCTCTCAAGACACTACCAATACTAGTTTCAAAAGTTTAATTGCAGTTAACATTAAAAGGGGTCTATGTGATAACAGCGAGCGCCTAAAGCGATCTCCGTTATCGCACAGTCAGAGATGCCGAAAAGCTTTTTGGCACTCTGACAACCCCGCACATAGGACAATGGCACCAGGAGATTTTTACTGCTTCTGTGAGGGTCTGCACCTCCCTCACACACTGGGGCTTCGCCCACACACCCTACTTAAGGATTCTCAACTCCAGGGGTGTATGTCGGGGTGAAAGCATTAAAAATAAAGTTCAGCCTGCACAATAAAAATCGCACCAGCGCCCGGACCCGAACCTGTACCTCACCCACCCAGCAACTAGCTAACCCCGATGCCAAGGACGCAGCTCGCCCATCCACCGCAGTGCTACCCTCTACAGCCCTCTGCCCCTCCCAGCCCGCTCTCCATGCTCCACTCCCCAGAGCACACATACACATAGTGACATCCTGTCACCCACTTCACCTGACCCCTCATCCGGTCACCTTATCCTCCCATTACCGTGAGGGATTGTGCCGGGAAGGTGTCGCTGTTACGGACATCACCCTTCCTCATGCGCTCACCTCATGGGTTACCATTAAAAAGCACCATATGCAGCTATGATAATCTGCATAAATTTAATCCACATTCAGGAACACCATGCAAATATAGTTTTCGGTTCTGAAATAAGTATGTTTTCAAGCTAGTTACAGATGTATTTTCATTACATTTTGTTGTTGCAGGAAAAATGTTAGCACTCCTCCCAGTTCGGTAAAATCAAAGTTATTGTTGTGTAATTATTATTTTAACTCTCGTGTGATGCCTTATCATACCCATAAACACTATAACAAACACATGTACTATGTGAAATTTTTAACTGGCCAGAACTAATTACATCTGCATTTTCAGCATGCATAAACTAAATAAACTTAAATACTGTGGCCCAGATATTCAAACTGCACAAGGCTGTGGTGCAAGCTTGGAGGCAGCTCAACTTGGCTGGGCAGGGGTGTGGACTGGGGGATATTCAAAGGAGCTGCGCCATGGCTCAGCAGCATTGAATATCGCACCCTAGCCACCTGCAGTGTGCATGGCACAGTGGCACTGCGCCAGCGCAAGTGGTCAGAGTGAAGCATAGGAATGCGCTAGGGCAAGTTCCATTGCGCTATGCACAGCAACCGCGATATTCAAAACTTGACATGCAAATGGGTCCATAATGTATGCAAGGTGCAAATGGGGCCATTTGCATGTCTTTATGACCCCATTTCATGCAGGTGCGCTGATCCCTGATGACTTGCACCCGGCACCCTGCCAGGCAGCAGCTGTCGGGGACCGACGCCCCCTGCGGCCGGCAATGTTCTCCACAGTCCGATCGCAGGCATTTGTAATAAAATGGAAGAAGTGCTTCCAATATCCCTGGTGGTCCAGTAGACCACTATCTGCCTGATTGCGGGCATTTGTAATAAAATGGAAGAAGTGCTGCCAATATCCCTGGTGGTCCAGGAACCACAGACTGCCCGATCGCGGGCATTTGTAATAAAATGGAAGAAGTGCTTCAATATCCCTGGTGGTCCAGTGGACCACTGACTCTCAATCATGGGCATTTGTAATAAAATGGAAGAAGTGCTTCCAATATCCCTGGTGGTCCAGTGGACCACGATCTGCCTGATCGCAGGCATTTATAAAAAAAAATGTCCAATATCCCTGGTGGTCTAGCGGTACCCCCTCCCCACCCATCCACTGAGCCCCACCACCCTGCTCCCCAGTCAGCCAGTGGGCAGCAGCACCCCACCCGCCTGCCACCCGCTGCCCGCTGATTGACTTACCGTCCAGTAGGGCTATACGCCCATTGGTCATAGCGTGAGCCAATGGGTGTGCAGCCATACCGTACTACACATTCCAGATATGTGAATGGGATCATTCACATATCTGGAATGTAGTATGATGTGGCTGCATGCCCATTGGAAAGGATAGTGCAACACCTGGAATCCATAGGGGCACAGGATCCAAGACAGCATGGGCTTACAAAAGGAAGGTCCTGTCAAACTAATCTCATAGATTTCTTTGACTGGGTAACCAGAGTGGTGGACCAAGGGGGAGCAGCTGATGTCGTCTACCTTGACTTCAGCAAAGCTTTTGACACTGTTCCACATAGAAGATTGATAAATAAGCTGGGTAGGCTAGGGGTGGGTCAGAAGTTGGTCAACTGGGTGGCAAACTGGTTGACGGGCAGAAAACAGAGAGTGGTGGTAAATGGTATACAGTCAGAAGAGATGCAAGTCACAAGTGGGGTACCTCAGGGATCAGTTCTGGGGCCAGTCCTCTTCAACATCTTCATTAGTGACCTTGCAGATGGACTAGAGGGTAAGGCTTGTCTGTTTGCAGATGACACCAAGATCTGCAACAGAGTAGATGATCCAGATGGGGTGGGCAGAATGAGAAGAGATCTGGATAAACTAGCAAAAAGGTCAGAAGAGTGGCAACTGGGATTTAATGCAAAGAAGTGCAAAATCATGCACATAGGGAAGAGAAACCCTGAAGCCACCTATAGGCTGGGAGGGGAGTTGTTAGCAGTCACAAAAGAAGAAAGAGACTTGGGCATCATCATCACAGATGACCTGAAATCATCCAAGCAGACCTCTAAAGCAGTAGGTAAGGCTATGGGGGTGTTAGGGTGTATTAGTAGGGGTATCACAAGTCGTAAGAGGGAGGTAATAATCCCTCTTTACAAGACACTGGTTAGGCCCCACCTGGAGTACTGCATGCAGTACTGGAGGCCACACCTTCACAAGGACATTAACCAAACTGAGGCAGTCCAGAGAAGGGCAACCAAAATGGTGCAGGGACTGCATCAGAAGACATATGAGGATCAGATTAACAGAGCTCAATATGTATACCCTTGAGCAAAGGAGGGAGAGAGGTGATATGACCGAGGCATTCAAACACCTTAAGGGCATTAACAAGGTGAAAGAGTCTGATGTTTAAATATAAGAAAATTAGCAGGACAAGAGGACACAGCATGAGATTAGAGGGGGGCCGATTAAGGGGGAATGTGAGGAAATTCTTTTTCACAGAAAGGGTAGTGGATGCATGGAATGGCTTACCACAAGAAGTGGTGGCTATGAATACAGTGCAGGGCTTCAAACAGGCATGGGATAGGCAGAAAGGAGCAATACAAATGACTATGAATAGATAGGCCACTGACAGAGCAAAGGCCGATGACACATTTATAAGGTAGAAAAGAAATGGGCAGACTGGATGGGCCTTGCGGTCCTTATCTGCCGTCAACTTCTATGTTTCTATGTTACGCTGTGGACCAATGGGCATACAGCCCTACCGATGGTGTCAGTCGGCAGGCAGGTGGGGTGCTGCCGCCCGCCGGCTGACCGGGGAGCGGGCAGTGTGGCTCAGTGGGCGGGTGGGGAGGGGTACCGCTAGACCAGCAGGAATATTGGACATTTTTTTTTTTTAAATGCACGCGATCGGGCAGATAGCGGTCCACTGGACCGCCAGGAATATTGAGCACTTCTTCCATTTTATTACAAATGCCCATGATTGGGCAGATAGTAGTCCACTGGACCACCAGGGATACTGGGGATATATTTATTTTACTTTGCCTGCGATCTTGCGGGCAGGTCCGCTGGACCACCAGGGATATTGGGGATATATTTATTTTACTTAGCCTGTGATCGGGTGGGGATATTGGACAGATTTATTTATTTTTTTACAAATGCCCGTGATCGGGCATGGGGGGCACTGCCAGGTGCAGCCGGAGCTCAGGTGGCCACCCACAGGTGGCAACTGCCATGTTGCACCCTGCAATGTGGCAGCTCACCTGTGGGTGGCCATCAGTTGTTCCATTTTTTTTTTTGGATCAACTTTGTGCTAGCACAGGTAGGGGTTGCGTATGCATGGCTCTGCACATCCCAGGCTGAATATCAGACTGTGCAGGATATGCATGGGCATGCCCCCACTACCTGCGCCTGCATATATTACTGATGCTGCGGCGCATTGGGATTTGTGCGCACACTTTTCCCTTTATATATAGCACGGGGTGCATCAGTGATTGTGTCATGGTGCAACACTGTTGTCTCCAGCAACCTTTTAAATATCTGGGCCTATGTTTTTACTGCAGCTCAATTTACATTTCAGAATTAATCTACTGTAATACTGGAAAACCTGTGTTTGCCAAAATGCACATCAATGAGTGGACTCAACTTTTTACAATGCATGCTAAAACTTGTCAGAATTTGATAGAAGCATGCCTACCAGTATCCTTGTTCACTCCAACCTCCTTTTACATTTCTTACCATTTAACATCAGCTTCCATCCCCATCCACACTGTCTGTCTCAGTTCAACTTGACTAATATGGATTCCTCTGTTCATCCCAAGAGGATCTCTGAAATTTGACAAATGTCTAGCCACTGCTCTGCATACATCTTAACCTAATTACCTTTCATTCAGTTGATTCTCTATTCCAGGTAACAGGTGGATCACAAAATGAATGGAAATTGTGGTTAAATCTCAAAAAATCTAATTAAAAATAGGGTGCAGAGAGGGAGTAGTTTCTATAAAAACTATCATATAGATAAATTTAATAAGGGGAAAATCCAATCTACTTTTACACTGTAAACATTAAACCCGTCTAGACAAATGGACTTCTGACCACTTACCTGAATTGCAAAGGGCTATAAGTTTTTTTCAGCTTAAACCATCAGAACAAATGAAATATATGTACCATGTTACAATGTTATGTGGTTACTTTCATAGCTAACTGTGCATATAAGTCTTGCAAGAAACTGGACCCGATTCTCCAAAGTCCCGGCAATGCCGCAAGCCCCAGGTGCACCGAACATGGCTCATATGGTTTGCAGCATTCCCCAGTCGGCGATCGGGATTTTGGATCCTGTGCACTGATTCCTGCAAGTTAGACCTGCTTTTACTGACCTAGCTTGTGGCAATCTTGGGTACCCATTTTACAGGGCTGCACCAAATATTTGGCATAAGCTGCCGTAAATTAGGAAAACCGTTGTAAATGCACCAATTTTCTTGAATCGGGCACATTCTGTGGCAAACTGTCTACGCAGCTGCACCAACCACCAGCTTTGATGCAGAGCTTCATGTAAGCCCTGTGTTACTCCTTCGTGTATCTGTCCTTTATCTTACCAGTTGCATTTTTATAATACAGTGTTTTCATTTCATATTTAATAGAACAGAGACAACAAAGAACAGTGAGCAGTACAGAACCAAGGTAAAAAAGCACATGAAACATAGCAATCCATATTGAGAAGCAATGGCACAATAAATAACGTTTGCAAATTACAGCCAAGGGCAAGAGTCTGTAGTTTCCAGCTAATCAGGACCCAATAGATTGGGTAGAGCAAAGTGATGAGGGCATTTTCTTGTCCAGTTTATGTAACACCCATTTGTGCCACACGTCAGTGAAGACAGGAAAGTGATTAAGATATTTATAGGACTGCCTCTCCAAGCAGTAGGTAGAGACTGCTATCCCATACCACAGGGCCACTGTTGGCTGTTTTGGTGTAAGCCATAGCCTGGTGATGACTTTTGTAGCACATGATAGGAAAATCAAAAGTAGTTTCAGCTGTTGCCTGTTTATCTCATACTGAGCAGAAGGAACTGACAACAGTACCAAGGTTGGATTACCAGCCCTGTGGTCCCAAAGACTGTGTCCAGTACAGATCCCACCTGATTCCAGTACAACCGGAGAAGGAACCATTCCAAAAGATATTGGAATGGTACACCATCTATTCTCCACAGTCTCTCCAGCAGAGCCCTGCCCTCTGATCCATACGTATATTAACTGAACTGCAGGGGTCTTAAGAAAACACATTTGGCATTTCCGTGAAAACTCCCTAAAATAGGGTGCTATAGTCAGTTTACATGCTGGTAGGGCACATTTTCCTGGAGACGATGTTGGCTGCAGAAATCAATGGACAAATGAGAAGATACCTGAGCAGTGCCCAATACAGCAATACAGATTGAAGTCAGGTTGGTACAGCTGCAAATAGGTGGTTTAATAACCATACAAATAATGACAGCACAGAGCTGAAAGCTACCCCAGCGCATCATCTCCACTACATGAGGCTTCGTCATGTTGGTTTGAAACTTGGAAAATGGAGCTATCCCACTGGGTTTATATAATATTTGATCTATGTTATAAAGGTCATTATACAATAGCAAGAAAGAATCATGGACTCTGATTGGTCAGTGTATGCCTGAGGCAGTGATGTTATTACACAATAACATCACTGTATGGATGACAGCATAGATTTGCTCATCTTTTCTTAAGAAACAAAGATATAGTGCCACACTAAAATCTTCTAAAACCATTTTTTTTAATATTTTTTATTTTGTATAACAACGAGCCATTGTATAATAGTAATAAGGCACTTCAGTGTGTATGTTATTGTGTAATAACATCACTCCTGGGGTGGTGGAAGCATTCGACTTTGCCTCGTGCTTCAACCCACTCCAGGAGTGACATTATTACACGATAACACACACCCTGTCATGCCTTATTGTTAATTAAACCAGACTCAAGGTTCTTCCACTGGGCACTGTGTTTATCCGTGGTCCAGAGGCATATAAGGTGCAGATGAAGAGCTCTGGCATAAAACTGGAAGTTGGGTAGCTTCACACCTCCTTGTTCCCTTGGGAGATGCAAAAGGAAAAGCAGAATTCAAGGGCTCCCCCATATAAATCTTGAAACCAGTTGATTCTGTGATTTAAAGTAGACAATCTTGGATAGTAGTGGGATGGTTTGTTACAAATATAAAAGCCTAGGCAGAATGTTCTGCCTGATTGTTTCTAGTGTGTGAATAAATCTAAGATTAAGTGGGACAATGGAGTGAATTATCTGTAATTGCTACAGACAGAGGCTCCTAATTTAACAGTTCCAGATGGCTGCGGTCTTTAGTGATTTGTATGCCTAAATATTTAAGGGCTCCCGTTTCCATCTAAAATGTAAACTGTACTGGCCTTTTAGTAGATTCACTGTTTTTGCTTCACACCCTGGAGGATAGTACCATTTTAGAACTGCAAGATGTACTGTATGTCCTTGTTATGGGACCTACATTATTTTCACAGTGCATTCATGTTCTACTCTAGAACTCTGTGGCCCAAAGGGGACATAAACTACATCATACAGTTCTAAAATGGCACTCACCAGCAGAGTGTACATCAAAAACACTCACTGTGTTTGCTAAAAGGCCAGTAAAGATGGAACAATATCAGAAATAGATAAAATATTATGAAAAAAGCTTCTATTGGGGAAAAATGACTTACTTGTTCAGTGCAGTTCTCCTTTAAGTTTAAATCTTGCCAGAGTTTCATGTTGCTGAAATATATTCCATGCTCTCAAGAGGGAAGAGTCAGGGGTGGTTGCAGTTAGCAAGATTTCACCTGCAATATAGGACTATTTGATCATCCCTACTGCCATTGGATGTCTTGTATTCCCTCCTCCATCTGGATGCTTGTAGAGGTGCAATATACAGGGCAAAAAGTAACATGCACAATGGCAGCCCTGGCAGGTGCCCTGTTCCAGTAAAATGAAAGGGGTAAGTGAACTGTAAGCCCCCCTCCCTGCCTAGGGGTATCCAAGTGGTAACATTTGGGAGGGGGCACTTCACAACCTATGCAACCACAGTCCAAGGAGATAGAACAGAATAACTCATTAATTGGGTTCAGCGCTGTTAACTCATTATACCCTGGGCAGCCATTTTGTATCAGGAGAATCAATGGATGGTTCGGATTTCACATGGTGCTATTGGGTACAATGACTGGGAGTCACATACACTTGGAGAAGCAGGCACAATCCTCTGATGTGGATCTTGTACACCTGGAGGGACAATGTTGTAACAAGGGGTATGAATTACGGTGAGTTTCTTTCACAGACACAGCTGGAAAATCTGCAGCAGTCTACTGGGCAAACAGACTAATTATTTCATGCAGTTTCCTTAAGTCATGCCGGCTAGATTCCTGGCAGCACTGGTTGGGGCTGAAATAGGCCTCCACTTGAGGTAGCTTGACATTATTACTCTTTCTCCTAAATCATATCTCACTCCTCTGTTTTCTTTCCCAGCCGCTTCATTTCCTTTCCAGTCAGACTCTTCTTTTGCAATTCTTTATACATCTTCTCTGGGCTTATGACAGCACAAGACATTTCTACTGTCCCAAACCCTCTGATGCTTTCCATTTCCTTCCCATCTGCCTGGTCCCACACTTTCTCCACCCGAGGGCTAATTCTTATGGAGCATACCCTTTTACTTTCCAAGCGGTCTTAACTCAATAAACTTCAATGGATGTTCTTTCAGCAAGAATTGAACCACCAGAACCCTTTGAGACATCCAATTGCTGATGCATCAGCCGGCAGCTGGGCCTTATTCTGGTGGTTTTGGAGTCCCTGGACTTGATCCCAGTCACTCCTGGCACGTTACACCCATGCAGCGATTCCAACCTCTGAACTGACTCATCAGGGGACCTCTGACAATGCCACACCAGATCACCCAATGGACTGCCACCCTGCTGTGGTCCCAAATATCACTCCCCAAATAGACTTTCCCCACCTCCACAAGTGGCTCACCTCATGGGTGCAATTCTGCAGTGGCCATCAGCCTGGGGATTGAGGATAACTCTGCCACTGTTATACCCCCAACTGCAAGGAGCTGCCACTTCCAAGCAGTGCCCCAGCCCTACTGCACTAGTGAGCCCACCCAACAGTAAACCATCTGACCCAACAGCTGAACTCACCCCGATGGACTATTTTCCTTTAGGGCTTTGGGCAGTATCGGTGCCTACCCTACCAAGGTACTGAAGTATACTTGGTGGGCCTCAATTTTCATTTCTTCTCCCCAAGATCCGGCTCCCAAATGCACCGACAGGCCCTGTGTCTTTGCTCCATTGCTCCCCTTTTCTGCACACCCAAACTGACACTCTTCATTACGGGTCTTCAAGGGTGGAATACCGGGACAGCAGTCAGACCACCCCGGCACCGCCACAGCCCTCCAGCTGAACTTGCAGGCCAAATCCTCCAGACCTCTCCTGACTGCTGTACTCTCTTAGGTGCCAGAAACCTTCCCTTTTATTCCCCAAGGATGGGCCACCTGCCGGCAGTAAGCAGGCTCGCATCCAGACTTACTGGCAGCACTCGCTGTTCCTGCCTAGCTACACATGCAACCAGCCCAACTACACCTAGCAACCTAAAATTAACTAGTAAGCTCCCAGAGGGGGCTCACAGAACTATTAATTCTGAGGAAGGCCTGTGAGACAGCATATAAACCCTATAATAAAATGATACTATATCATACTGACATGCTGAATGATACTGAAAATGTACTATCCAAACTACCGGAAAAGATTGTAAGCACACAATTGAGAGCCTACTTTGAATCAGCTAACCTCTTAATCCCAGCAAAATCTGGATTTAGAGCCAAACATAGCACCATTATAGCCCTTGCAAAAGTAACCAACGACTGGCAATTATAATTGGATAAAAAAAATTGTGTCTGAGCTATGTTTTTAGGTTTGAGTAAGGCATTTGACACAGTTGACTATGAACTGCTCCTTTCCTCCCTGAAATCCATAGGGCTGGATTCAAACTCCTTTATGATGGTTCAACAACTACCTTACTGGACGGACCCAGCAGGTTAAGGCTGAAGGGGAGCGTCCCCACTTAAACCACTGCAAAGAGGAGTACCCCAAGGTTCTATCCTCGGTCCTATCCTAGTCGCCATATATATCAACAGTATTGATAATAACCTCACCAAGGCCACTGTACATCTATTTGCCAATGATACGGTGCTGTATGCCAGCCACCTTTCTCCAGAGGCAGCCTGCAAAGAATTACAAGCAGAGTTCAATCTACTCCAACACCAACTCCTGAGCAAAAAACTTCTGCTCAATGCAAAGAAAACAAAGACAATGTTTTTCTCTCCCCACACGCATGCAGGACATTCATTCCCAAGCACGCTCCCACGTTTATCCACTGTTCTTGGTGAAAACCTTGAATTTGTCACAAAATTCAGATATCTGGGTGTATAGCTCGACAGTAGACTTTCCTTCATAGAACATATGGAAGAACTACTGAAAAAACATTGCCAAAGACTTGGAATTTATTTTAGAATAAAACATTTTCTCACAAGTGATGGTAAGCAAAAGCTGGTCCAGCCCACATTTCTTTCTGTAATCGACTATGCTGATTTCTTATACAGTCATTGCCCCATCTCATACCTGGAAAAATTGGATATACTCTACCACAGGGCTCTCAGATATATCACAGAACTCCCATTCAACACCCACCATTGCTCCTTTTATGATGCAGTTGGATGGACCTCGCTTCAGTTCAGAAGGGACAAAAACGCTACACTATGGCTCTTCAGAGCCATATCCAAGAAGTTACCACAATATGTCTCAGACTGCTTCACACAAGTAACCTTAAGTAAATATGCCCTAAGAAGCTACACTTTCATCATGCTCAAAGTGCCCAAAGTCAATTCTCGCTTTGGTAGGACTGCCATTAGTTTTGTGCTACCCTCCCTATGGAACAATATGCAGAAAACACTGAAACTGAGTATACCTATATCCATTACATCCTTCAAATCCATTTACTCCAGGCTTATCAAGGAAAAATGCAACTGTTTTTGACAGTAGTAGAGAAAACTCCTCTTCCTCCCCTTCATCTCCTAGTCTGTCCCTTCCACTGACACTCTCCGCTAATTCCAGGCCCTGCATTCCTACCTTACTTCTCACTTTTTTTATCATGTCATCATATAGTGCCTTATATTTCCTTCCTGTCACATTCTCTACTCCTCATCACCTATTTCCACCCTCCCTCCTCCCTGCCTACTTGCATCCCTCCTCTCTCTCCTTTTCTCTCAGCCCTGCCAACCTTCACTACTCAGACCATTATTGCCTTTTTCTTTTGTCACCCTTCTCTGATTGTGTATCCTCACCCTCATCTCTCCGTAGCACCACCTCCTTCATCTGCCCACACTGCTCACTGCCCATTCTCCACCTTTGACAGATCCTTATACTTTATACCTTAGTCACACATATTCTCTCTCATGCCCAAATTCATGTTCTCCCAATTTCCTTATTTTATGTAAACATGTGAATTTGTGTCAATAGATCTTACATATTTGTACATATCCATGTGTTGGTATCCTTTATGCCTTTATATCCTGTATAATCTGTTCCTTCATTGTATTTGTGTTCCTTGAATTGAATTGTACTATATTTTTATGTAACTGACCTTGACCTAACCAGGTCCATCTTGCAAATGAGTTCTGCTCAACGATGTTCCCCTGGATAAATAAAGATTTGATTGATTGATTGATTGAGGATTCTGGGAAGCCAATGTGCCACAGTATGTTCCAAAGAAAGGCTAAGAAACCCTATCAAAGGTCTTCTCCACAATGAGGCTGGCCAGGACCAGGGGAGGTAATGCTGAGTGACAAAATCCAGTAACAGCAGAGTGCAGTGTACATTATGGTGTGCCTGGTGTCTACTGACAAAACTCACCTGGTCTCCATCAAACAATGACAGGAGAAGGTTCTCAATAGAAGCCACCCACACCAACATGAAAATTTTAAAGTCATAGTTGAGACTGGAAATGGGCCTGCATGACTGTGAACAATGAGTATCCTTCTGCAGCTTTAAGATTGCAGACAGTGTGGTGATTTGCCATGAGGAGGGTGGAGGATCTCCCTCCTGTATGGACCTACAGTATAGGGCTGGATTATTGGGGGGAGCAACTGATCGTTTTTGGAAATTCAGCTGGTAGCTGTTCGAGCCTGGACACTTCCCTGTTTTGGATCCTGCGGTAGGCAAGAGAACTTTGTCTTGGGTAATGGCACTTAAATGGTCTTCTGTTTGCTTAGCCATCAGCCTTGGCAGTGGGAGTTCATTTAGATAGGAGGTGATCTGGGCCACTGAGACTCCAGGTTCTGCTGAGTGAAGCAGAGAATAGTATTGCATCACAATGCACTGAATATCAACATTGTAGTACATCAAATAACCCATCTGGGAATCTCGCAGCCTAGTGATACAGGTTTGAGTTCTGGAATGTTGTAAACACTGCACCAAGTTTCTAGCTCCTCTTGCACCTCCTTCATATTAATGATGTCACAGATAAAATAAGGCCTGCATAATCTGGCAATCTAGAATCTCTTAAATTTGGGGTTTCACTTGCTGCAGCCTGTGGGAGAATAGAAATGTCATCCAACATATGAAACAACCATAGGGTCTGGTGAGTACCCTGCATTCCCGTAATTTTGTTTCCACCCTCTTCCCATTTACATTTAGAGGCGTAGGCAATAATTCACCCTGAAGCACCACCTTTAGTGTATCCCACACTACGCCAGGAGACACATCTGGAGTAGTAGTGTCCTGTAGGATTTGAGGAATACATTCTTCAAGTAGCTGCAGTAAGACTTTGTCTCTCAAATGGCCCAGGTGGAACATTTAATAAGTAGTTTTCTGTGGTTTGCCAAGGTGGAACTGCGTCACCACTGCAGCATGGTCTGAGAGGTGTAATAATCCATATGCCACCTCAAGTAGTGTTAGTTTAAAATAATAGTTGGTGACCTCTTAAATGTTCCTTTTTTAATTTATTTATTCTTTTATGATGGATATTATTCTGTGGGAGAGTCCTCTGTTTCCAGAGCATGTATCCTTGTAGACTTTAACAGGACATCTCTACCATTTTCTAAAAATTTAGATAGTCATGTATTCTGAATCTTCTTTAGTTTTTTTTATTATTATTGTTCTTAATACTTCACAACATGTTCTGTTTCCAGTATGTTGCCATCAAATTTCCATATATTTAATCATGCCCTGCTTAGCTCAGGTGTTAATGTACGTTTCAGGACTAAAATGTCCCTTCTTCAGAACACTATTGGGGATATTATCTGTGATAAAAAAACAAATGCAATAGAAAACCATCATTTTTTTATAACCCAAAAGAAATTTCCATAATTTCCAATATAATAAAACACATACAAAATTAATTTGACTGTATTCCTTAAGGGTTTCTATAAAGTTTTATTACTTCAATTTTTTAAAGGAGATTCTCTTATTGTTTTAAATGTGCAGAAGTAAATCTTAGCTACCCCTTGGTATATGGTGTTGCACTAAAAGAGATGAGTTAAGAACTGATATAAGTGTGTTCTGTAAAATATGTTGCAAAATACTTTTTGCCCCCATACCTTGAGATATAATATAAGACTGCTGAAATATAGCAGAAAAGTTAGCTGATTTCATCTTTCTCTTACATACAACATTAGGTTCAGCACCGACATGACAAAAATAAAATAAGAAACATAAAGCTTGATCATAAATACAGGTATCTTCCTCTGTATAAATACAGTCAAATTTATTTTGTATGTGTTTTATTATATTGGAAATTTCTTTTGGGTTATAAAAAATGATGGTTTTCTATTGCATTTTTTTTTTTATCACAAATAATATCCCCAATAGTGTTCTGAAGAAGGGACATTTTAGTCCTGAAACATACATTAATACTTGAACTAAGCGGGGCATGATTAAATATATGGAAATTTGATGGCAACATAATGGAAACAGAACATGTTGTGAATTATTAAGAACAATAATAAAAAAACTAAAGAAGATTCAGAATACATGACTATCTAAATTTTTTTTAGAAAATGGTAGAGATGTCCTATTAAAGTTATACAAGGACCTCACGTAGGGTGTTAGTATGTTCTACTATGGTAAGCGGATAATCTAAAAGGTCCTAGCTGTGGTGTTGAGCCAAGAAGTGAATAGATTCTCATTGTGATCTATGGAGGTGGTGCCAGGTATCCAAAATACCTAAGTGAAAGAGTAAGCTTTAACATATTTCTGGGAGAGAAAAGAGAGAGAGAGAGAGAACTGCCCCTGAAACAAGACATCTAGATCTGTCTGAAGGGTAGGTTTAGATCTCCCTTATGATTAATTGCCCTTTCAGTACCATAGCAACTTGTTCAAGAAGGCCTGAAGAGTTTTTAATCTGTCCCCAGAGGAAGGTACACATTAGCATATGTGACATTATGGCCATAAAGGGTTCCTACTAGAGTAGCAAAATATCCCTCTAAGTCTAGAATAAGTGTATCAAAATAAAAATGGAGGCCCTTGTCAGTAGAGTCAGGACCCCTCCCCAGCAGCACACATTTATAAGAGGTGAAATGCACTACCTCCAAATCATGTTTTCAAATTTAATATATTTCTCTAGGAGAAATGTGTTTCCTGCAATAAAAAGCATTTCAGGTTTCTCCTATCATAGTTTCTATAATAAACTACATCTCTTGATAGGGTTATGTATGCCATTCACATTAAATGATAGATTTAGTAGTTGCCGTATTGGTCCTTGCAGAATAGATCCAGAAGCAAATGATTTGATACCTTTTAATGGACCAACATAGATGTAACAACAAGAACAAAGTGCTCTAGCTTTCGGACCAGCCAGTCCTTCTTCAGAAGCTCAGGAGCTTCGTGAAGAAACTGGTGTCAGCAATTCTTGTTGACCCAGCTGATCCAATAAAAATATCCATCATTGCTCTGAATAAAAGATGGTAACTTAGTTGTTCCAACCATCCTGGATGAAATACCAGCAAATATACACAATAAGATAAAATACAAAGTAGCATTGGGGGAGACCTTCATGACCCATAGATAGTAAACCCCACCATCTGACCTCCAATGGCCCTCAGATCATAAAACCCACACCATTTCTACTTTCAAGATGCCTTATCCTGTATATGAACCATGGCCTAAAACAGAAATGTTAAAGAAACTGCCACCAACATGTAAAGGGACATAGTCAATCCTGCCTGCCAACAGAGTGAGGCCAGTAGAAAACCAGAGTCTATAAAAACAGTAGAACAAGGTGAAGCAGGCCACCAACAGGGTAGACCCAGCAGCTAGAAGGAAAGTCTAGAATGGTGTAGCTTCCAAGGTAGGGTACGGAAAGTAAAGATCCACATCCATGCAGCACCACTAGGTGGTCAAGTGCTGCTTGGTGGAAAGAAAGAAGTTCCACTGGCCCCCAGGGCTAAGTAAATTACCAAGTACAAGGTTGAATGACACTGAGTAAGGTAAGGAGCTTTCCCACAGTATCCTTCAGCTCCCCTGCAATATGTGGAATTGGCTTGAAGATAGTCCATAATAACCAGCAGTCTGTCTCATTTAGTGGACACTAGTGGTTACTCACAGTTTAAAACTGCAGAAAAATCATACTCACCATGCATAGGTCAGGAGTGTTATACAGTGGCAAGTAGCTTTGGGAGACAGTGACTGGAGTCCCAACCATCACCCACCCAATGAGCTCTCCCCAATGAATGTTCTCATATTTGAAGACATAGGTGGAGAATATTCAGCAAGGCCCCTCCAAACTTATGAGGCTCAGAAGATGCTCAGACCCTTAGCTGTGTGAGGGCTATGGGGGATCCTGGCTGAAAGAGGATTGATAGTGCTTAGTGGAAGCATAGTAAGGCCATCCCACAGACTGTCCCTATAAACAGGGACTTCCACCAGGTGGCCCCACCTCCATCAGATCTAGGAGAAGTAGCTCAGCATGAGGAACTAAGGCAAGGAGATGACTGCCCATTATATTTGATACTTTGAACTGCGCTATATAAATAAAAATTATTATTTTCCAGTTGTTTCCAGATGAAATCCAGTGCTGGATGAATGTAAGCTGGCTGAAGTTGAATTTGGAAAAGACTGAGGTAATAGTTTGTGGACCAGGTCACAGGGTAGAGGGACAGGAGCTGGTTTACCCTCAGGTTTATTCCTGAGGGGTGTCCAACTCCCACCTCTGAACAGGTGCAGAACTTGGGGGTGATTTTGACAATGAGCTAACACTGTGTTCACAGGTGTCGGCAGTTGTCAAATTTTCCTTTATCAACTAGGAACATCCCAAGATTAAGCACCTTGTTCCACCCAGCGATCTGCCTACATTGATCCACACTTTTGTGACCTCATGCCTTGATTATTGCACTTCCTTTATCTAGGGCTTCCTGGGGTTGATATCCACTACTTGCAGCTGGTGCAGAATGCTGCAGCCCAGTTATTGATGAGTCGTCTCATACCTGTCATATTTCTCTGGTTCTGCTTGATCTACATGTGAATTATATTCATGTTTTGTTGTATTGTCTTTGTAGTGTTAGTTGTGAATGATTTGGAATTGTATTATATTTATTGATGTATAATTATAGTGTATTTGTGCCTTTGTCTGTTACACATTCTTAACTCATAAGAGTAACTGGAACTGACACCTGGATCTCACTGTAAAGGCTTGGCTCAGAGGAGATATCCATATTCATTTTTTGTATGAATAAAAAATTTTACTACTTTACTACTACACTGGCTGCCAATTCAGCGGTGGATCACCATTAAAGTTGGTCTTTTGACTTACAAAGCCCTACACGGACAGGGCCCAGACTATTTGAAAGCGCTTCTGGTTCCTTACTGCCTTAGGCGATCTCTCAGCTCGGTGGATGAGGGGTTGCTAGAGACTCTGAGGGTTTCTGTAAAATCTTCAGGTGCTCGTGCTTTTACGTATGCTGCCCTGACCTTCTGGAATTCTCTACCACGTCCACTTCATCTGTGTGCCTCCATGGAGGAATTTAAAAAGGCCTTGAAGACCTATTTATGGTCTAAGATTTATTTTAATTGATTAATGTGACTTTATGATCTCAGATTGATGTTAGAGTGATGTTTTATTTCTTTCATCTGTAATTATTGTAAGGCACCATGAATTTGTGAAAGAGCAGTATAAATAAAGTTTTATTATTATTATTATAATATATTTTATTATTATTATTCGGACTCCACCACACCAGCCTGTCACCTTTACCAGACACAGACACCAGTCAACCCTTGTAGCCCAGCTGCACTATGCAAAGGCAGAGAAGTATTATTAAATTAGAGGCACCACCAAGCATCTTCATAACTATAAATATGGTAGGGTAGAAAAAGGCCATGCCCATCAAACTGTTCCCCAGGCCCACCTTGAATGATGTCAGACTTTGCTTCCACTACCTCAGCTGGCAGTTTATTCCATGGCTCCAGACAGTGTCATCAAGGCTGCTGACAAAGGTATTCCACAAATGGAAGCACCATTAATCAACAACAATAAGGTTGGAATACACCTGAGGGTGCTAAAGGAGTTAGCAAGTGAATTGGCAGGTCCCTTAGTACATTTATTCAGCAGATCACTTCAGACAGGGGTAGTACCAGGAAACTAGAGAAGAGCTGATGTGGTACCTCTCCACAAGGGAGGGAGTTGGGAGGAAGCAAGCAACCACCAACTTGTCAATATTATGTCGGTGGCGGGGAAACTGATGGAAACCTTAATAAAACAAGACTTGGTAGAGTACCTAGATAACAGAGGTCTGCAGGATGACAGGCAGCATTGATTAATGGCAGGAAGGTTGTGCCAAAGCGAACCTAAGCACAATTTTGACAGGGCCACTAGGGAACTAGACAGAGGCCACCAGTGGACCTCCTCTATTTTGATCTCAGTACAGGGTTTTATTTAACTCTACAAATTGATTAGCGTTTTGCTCATAAAAGTGCTAAAACATTGTGAAAATGCATAGCACTTGCCTCACTGTGTTTAACAAACATAACACTTCTAGAAAACCTATATAAATGCTTTCTGTACAGTTAGTATTGTCCCAAGAAAAAAACTGCTAATCAATTATTTAAAACCCTGCAGTAAGGCTTTGATTCAGTGCCACACAACTGCCTGCTGAAAAAGTTAGAGGACCTGGGTGCAGCCAATTGCATAGTCAGTTGGGTTGGTAATTGTGTTAGGGACAGAAAACAGAGAGTAGTGGTCCATGGGGTGAGGTCTGATGAAGGCACAGTCAATAGCAGTGTGCTCCAGTTCTCAGTGTTGGGGCCAGTCCTGTTTAATGCCTTTATCTGTGACACTGGCATAGGTATTCAGGGCAAAACTGCCCTATTCATGGAGGATATCAAGCTAGGAGGAAAGGTTAACAGTGGGGAGGTGGTTAAGGACCTACAAAAAGATCTGCAGAGGCTGAAAAGATCCAACATCTGACAGCTAAAGTTCAATGCAAAGAAATGTAAGGTGATGCATTTGGGTAAAGGGAGCCCAGGGACAGAGTACCACCTCAACTGAGTCCAGCTCAGCACCATGCAGGAAGAACAGAACCTAGGTGTCATCATAAGCAGCACCTTTAAACAGACATGCCAATGCAGCAAAGCTTATAGCAAGGCCAACAAGATGCTGGGGTGCATAGGGAGGGGATTCAACAGCAGGAGGAAGTAGGTGACACTACCACCCTACAAGTCCCCGGTAAGACCCCATCTGGAGTACTGTGTCCTGTTTTGGAGTCCACATCTGAAAAAGAATATAAACAGATTTGAGGCTGTTCAGAGATGAGCAACCAAAATGATGCAGGGTCTTCAAGGGCACTCGTAGGAGGAGCATCTGGAAGCATTAAATATGTTCTCACTGGAGACAAGGAGGGAGAGGGGAGATATGATAGAAACATACAAGTTCCTGAGAGGAATATATAAGGTACCATCCTTGGACCTGTTCAACGGAGTCTCCAACTCTGACGCTAGAGTGCACAAGTGGAAGTTAGATGGGGGAGCTTCAAGTTGAGCTTAGGAAACACTATTTTACAGAAATAGTTGTGTAGCCATGGAATAAACTGCCAGCTGAGATAATGAAAGCAAAGTCTGTGACATCATTCAAGCTGGGTGAGACAAGGCTAAAGCTCAATCAAAAGCAACAGGAGCAGTAGGAGGCATTAGGCAGAAAGGGGTTAGGTCCTGGGATCTGAGAAGGTCCAAGGAACACAGGGCAGATTAGATGGACTCTTGGTCTCCTTTTGTCATTTTTCTATGTTTCTATGTTTCTTAATGTCTTAACTACATTGAATTGGAAGATATAAGTTATCACGAGGGACCTGGATAAAGTGGAGTCGATAGATTAACCAAAAGTTAACCAGGGTGGTGAGATCAGCCAGAGGCCAGCAGAGGAGATCAAGAATGGGGAAAAAGGGTTCTTTAGGTACATTAGGGAAAGGAGGAAAGTGAAGGGGCAGATTAGCAGACTGAGGTCAGGGAGTGGGTGGGCTGAGGAGGCCAGCGAGCAGGCAGAGATACTTAACGGATACTTTGCCTCAGTCTTCACAAAAGACAATGGAGAGACAACACCAGGCAGGGAAGGCAGGCTGGGAATGAGAAAGGGGGTAAATCTCTGATGTTTATATTCCTGTTGGCAGGGTGTGGATGGCCCTGAAGTCCTTGTGAACGGATAAGGCACTGGGTCCTGATGGCCTTCATCCTAGGGTGCTGAAGAAGATGGCGGACATCCTTGCTGCACCTCTGGCGGAGCTTTTTAACTCCTCCCTACAGACAGGTTGGGTGCCTCAGGATTGAAGGATGGCACATGGCATGCCTATCCACAAAGGCGACTCACGGGAGGAGCCAGGCAACTACAGGCCTGTCAGTCTGATGTCGGTGGTGGGCAAGTTGATGGAGGCCATCTTGAAAGAGGAGCTGGTGGTGTTTCTGGAGATATGGGGCCATCAGAATGATCAGCAGCATGGCTTCATTCAGGGCAGATTGTGTCAAACTAACCTTGTGGAGTTCTATGATTGGGTGACAAAGGTGCTGGACCAGGGAAGGCCAGTGGATGTCCTCTTTCTAGACTTCAACAAGGCGTTTGACTCAGTGCCACACCCGTGGTTACTAGACAAGCTAGGGCGAATGGAGGTAGGAAAAAGGATGGTGAGGTGGATAGGGAACTGGCTAACTGGGCAGTCTCAGAGGGTGGTGGTTGGAGGGGAGGTATCATCTCCAAGGAGCCAAAGAGGGTCATTAGCAGGGCCCCACAAGGGTCAGTGTTGGGCACACTCCTGTTCAATGCTTACATCTCGGACATCGGGAACAGTTTCAGGAGTGAGATGAGCCTCTTTGCTCATAACTTGAAGTTGGGGGTTGTGGTGGATGGGAAGGAGGATAGAAGAGCCCTACAGGAGGACCTGAAGACTCTGGAGAGGTGATCATATACTTGGAAATGGAGGCTTAATGCCAAGAAATGTAGGGTTCTCCACTAGAGGCTTAGGAACCTGGGTCATGAGTACTTTTTGGAGGGAAAACTACAGGTCTCGGGGAGATCTTGGGGTGGTCATGGATGCCAGAATGAATAACTCTGAGCAATGTAGGAGGGCTGCAGCTCAAGCAAATAAAATGCTTGTGTGCATTACCAGAGGATACACTTAGAAATAGGAAGCACTTCTCCTCTGTATAACTTGCTGATCCAACTGCAACTTGAGTACTCATGCAGTTTTGGTGCCCGTGACTTAAAAAGGACATTCCACTTCTGGGGAGGGTCCAGAGGAGATTGACCAGGATGATACAGGGCCTGGTGCAGAGATCATATGAGAAGAGACTTGAGTAGCTGAACTTGTACACCCTGGAGGAGAGGAGGGACAGAGGAGATATGATCAAGATCTTTAAATATCTAAAGGGAGTGAACAGGATCAGTCTAAATAGGGTGTTCCAGCTAAGGGAGGAGGGGGCCACCAGGAAGCATTCCATGAGGCTGGCTGGTGGGAAGCTCAGGGGAGACTAGGAGATGCTACTTACTGAGAAAGTGGTGGACCCATGGAATGCACTGCCTGTGGAGTTGGTGGCTGTGGATACAGTGGAGGGATTCAACAGGGCTGGGACAGACATAAGGGGAAGGTAAAACTGAGAAATGCCAGATTTGGAGGTGAAACATTGTTGGGGAATGGAATTGAGGGGAATTATGGGGGAGGACAGGAGAGCAGCAACGGTATCCGGACTGGGTGCTGATTTTTGAGCAGACTCGATAGACCTTTAGGCCTACTCTGCTGGCATCTTAGTATGTAACTAATTCTCTTGAGGAACTTCTGCAAGTTAGTTACTAAAGTATGGAGATCAGAATTTCAGGTGGTCAGGGGATTGGGGAACCAGGACCCTCACCCCCAGATCACCAACCTCATATGCACCGCCACATGTGCCACATGGAAGAAGTCAGTAAAGCTACTTGTCTTTAGGAATACCTAACAGTTGCTCAGATCATCACTGTGTGCAGCCCTACAGTCAGCAGATTGCTGAATTTGGGACAAGATGTTGCTGATGGCCTGGAAGTCATGCAATTGCTGCTGTTGTGCAGCCTTTACCAATGTCAGTGGAAGCTGGTCCAGAGGACGCAGTGACTGAGTAAGGGAAGTTGAGTGGTGCTGCAGTCACTCATGAGTGTTTCCTGGTTGCCTTTGAGGTTGAGGGACAGAGATACCCCTGCGGGCCAAATCTGCTTTTGCTTTGTCCACTGTATGCTGTAACACTGTGCTATCAGGAATGTGCGCCCACAGGTGGGCAGGAAAAGAAGTCTGAAACTTTACCCCTGCCTGCTTTGGTGCCTTCAAACATGCTACACAGACCTGTCTCTTCTGCTGGATTGAGGGGGGGGGATTGTCCCAGAACAAATAAAGAAGTGAGAAGCCCCACATAATTGTTCCCTTTTTTCATCTAATACAGTCTCTTTCGTTCTGAAGTTTAGGAATTACATGACTGTGGAGTGAGGGTGAGTAGAAACAGCCACCTGTCTGCCTGTCCCAGACAGTCAGTTTTCCCCAGGGACAGTTGCTTACATTTAGCTGCCTACTTCTGGTACAGGGACCAAGTAAAAAAGCATTAGGGAGCAGTAGGACCCAGGAGATGGTGCTGCCTGTAAAGTTGGGCTAATGGACACCTTAACATCAGGACATCTTATGTTGAAGGATGTCTGTTCAACCCAGCATCCTGTGATGGGCTTTCTGTGTGGTCAGCTGTTTCACCAAGCAACAGAAATGAAAAAAGAGCTGTAGTAGAACTAGACTGCACATGTGTTCCTGTCACTGCACACGTGGTCCTTGTCACTGCATGAGTTCCGCTGTCTGTTTGGCACAATTTTGATTCCTTCCTCCCATAGTGGATGTAATGAAAATATTTGTTGGCTGAAATGACTATTGCCAGCATAAGTTAATGGCATAATCTATTAAAGCACATTTGCAAATTCTTTGAACATCCCTTTAAATGTTAACAGTGACACTTTAGTGTTTGTGAGGGAGGGTATAAAGACACAAGCAATGTCTCTTTTCTTTAAATTTAATTAGCAATGTGTTAAATTAAACACAAAATATTCTAAACAAATCCTTCATGAAGATTTTGAAAACCTACACACTGCATGAAGATTTGGAAGATAACTATTGTGAAAAAATGTTTTTAAGCCCTATATGAACAAAATGTGCAAAGCTGAGTAACCAGAAAATAGTCAAGAATATGAGGTACTAAGAAAACACTGTGTGCATTTTGCACTACAATTAAAGTCGTATATAAAATAGCAAGAAAATGATGTCTCAAATCCAATTGTACCCATGAAATGAGAATGAGAGTACCCCTGTGCTTTTTATACCTGTAGCATGTATCATTCACACCAGTTTTATGTTATACTTATTTAACCAGAGTTCAATAAGAATTATAAATTTTACATAGTTAAGTAAACTTACGGCTGTGCAATTTTCTAACAAAATCTGATCCAAATTTCTTGTAAAGCATTAACTTCCTGTTAGCAACATCTATGTATTTTTACTGAATTTGTATCTAGAAACATAAAACTGATGGCAGATAAGGACCAATAGGCCCATCTAGTCTGCCAGTTTTCCCTGCCTACTGTTAAAGTCGCAGACCCTATTTGATCTCCGGCTTTACCTCCTTGTTCCTATTGCTAGGGTTCCCCTATGCCTGTCCCATGCATGCCTGAATCCCCCCACTGTGTTTGCCCCCACCACCTCCACTGGGACTCTGTTCCATGCATCCACCACCCTTTCTGTGAAGAAATACTTCCTCACACGACCCCTTAGTCTACCCGTTTTCAACCTCATGTCATGCCCCCTCGTTCCTGGACATCTCCTTTTCTGAAAAATGCTACCCACCAATACCCTATTTATGCCTTTTAGATATTTGTAGGTTTCTATCATATCTCCTCTGTCTCTTCTGTCCTCCAGGGTATACATATTAAGGTGTCCAAGTCTCTCCGCATATCACTTTTGGTGCAGGCCCTGCACCATCTTTGTTGCCCTTCTTTGAACTGTTTCCTCCCTGTCTACATCCATACAGAAATGCGGCCTTCAGAAATAGACACCATATTCCAAATGAGGCCTCACCAATGATCTGTACAGTGGCATCACCACCTCCTTCCTTCTGCTGGTGATACCTCTCTCTATGCACCCTAGCATCCCAATGGCTCTCCCCACAGCCTTGGTACATTGTTTGCCACCTTTAGGTCATCAGATATGATTACCTCAAATCCCTTTCATGTTTGGTGACCATCAGTTTCTCCCCCTCCATCATGTAATCCTCCCAGGTTCCTGCATCCCAAATGCATGATTTTGCACTATTTTATATTAAATCTCAGCTGCCACACTCTGGACCATTCCTCCAGCTTACCTAGGGTCCTCCTCATTTTTTCCACCCCTCCCAGAGTGTCCACCCTGTTGCAGACCTTAGTGTCATCCACAAAGAGGCACACCTTGCCCTCCAGCCCCTCTGCAATGTCATGTATGAAGACATTAAACAGGGCTGGGCCCAGAACTGATCCCCGTGGCACCCCACTGGTCACCCTCCTTTCCTCAGATTGAGCACCATTTACCATGCCCCTCTGTCTTCTATCACTCAACCAGTTCTAACCCAGTTTACAACCTAGTGACCCACTCCCAGGCTGCCCAGCTTGTTCACAAGTCCTCTATGTGGAACGGTATCAAAGACCTTACTAAAATCCAGGTGGGCCACATACACTGCTCCCCTCCCCCCCAATCCACAACCTTAGTCACCCAGTCAAAGAAATCAGATTTTTTTGACATGACCTTCCTGCTGTAAATCCATGTTGTCTTGGATCCTGTGCTCCACTGGCTTCAAGATGTTCCACTATCCTTTGTTTAAGTAGTGATTCCATAATCGTCCCCACTATTGAGGTGAAGCTGACTGGTCTGTAGTTTCCAGCATCCTCCCTGCTGCCACTTTTGTGAAAAGGGACTACATCTGCCCTTCTCCAGTCCTGCAGAACCACTCCCATATCAACTGACTCATTGCACACTGCTGCCAGTGGTGGCACTAGCACCTCCTGTAGTTCCCTTAATATTCTAGGGTGTATCCCATCTGGTCCCATTGCCTTGTCCACTTTCAATTTTGTGAGTTGTTTTAGGACTCTCTCTTCCGTAAATGTACTGTTGTCCATCTCCTCCCATATTTGTTCATGTTGCCTGACTGTGGTCCCTCACCTTCTTCTTCTGTGAATACTGAACAAAAATATTTGTTCAGTATTGATGCTTTTCCAGGTCCCTTCCCACACTCTCCTTCCTCCCTTGAAGCCTTACTATCCCACCCTGGTTTTCTCCTTTCACTAATGTACCTATAAAAGTATTTTCTCCTTTCTTTACCTCCGTGCTAGTTTTTCTCTGTTTGTGCCTTTGCATTTCCTAACTGCTTTCCCTGCCTCCCTCTGTTTATCCAGACACACTACCCTGTCCTCCTCCCGCTGTGTTTCCTTGTATTTCCTGAAAGCCATCTTTTCACCTTCCTTCCGGCCACTGCCTTTGAGAACCATGGTGGTTTCTCTTTCTCTTGCCCTTGTTTACTTACCTAATGCAAAGGTTTGTGGCCTCCACTATGGCTCCTTTCAGATAGGCCCACTGCTCCTCCACTTCCCCCATTATACCTCCCTGCCAGAGTATGCATGAGACATATCCCCATCTTAGTAAACTCCACCCTCCTGAAATCCAGGACCCTCACCTTTGTGTGGCTTGACCCTGCCACTGTACTCATGCTAAACCAAGCATTTACCAAGATTATTTTATAAACAATACTAAAACAGTTTTGTTTAGTACAACATTTGACCAGGCTAGTTAAGACTGGAGCATTCATGTCCATTCTTACCTCATTTGCAAAAGACCAACAGAATCTGTGATTGTTATAGATAGATATTACAGTTTTTATAAGGCTAGTTAGAAGTTGAATAAGACAATACCGTTTTTTCATCACTTGTTCTTAGTAGAGATATACTCTTATTTCCCATCTTGCAAAGAACAGCATGTGATTTACAATTCTAATGTTAGGATTATGCCAAATTGGTTGTTTTCCATAAGCTCACCAATTACTGTTTAGTATACTCTGCGAAGAGTGAAACATGTCATTTGAGCATTCAGCTGGAGAGTTTTTTACAATTAAATTCAAAATTAATGCTCTAATGCCTATACCATTTATTTCAAAAACAACTTTTTTCATGATCATCCAGTCTGATATGTAATGATTATGAGTTTCCATGTCTTTGATCGCAGGCCACCATAAGTACTGCGTAGCTCAAAAGGCTTTAGTGTGAGTGTAAAGGAACAGAGCTGAGCTATTCCATCCACCTGCCCGCTTGTGGAGCAATAAGTCCTTCTGCATGGCACTTAACCTACTCACATAAACTGAAAATGTTCATGAATTTCTTTACATGTTATAGTGACACAGTAGCATCACTATAGTTAGGGCTGAGTAGGCACTTTAATGTTAAACCCCAATGTTTGCACTTTAAAAACTTCACAACTGTTCAATGGATTTCCATGCAATTTTACATGCACAGTCTCATGGGGTAGATCTCATTCCAGTTGGATGTGCAGATTTTGAAATCTGGATAGTTCAAAAAGTGAATTTTGAAGATTTTTTTTTGTTGTTGTTTTTTTGCTGTTTTTTCTAATACTCATAGTATCCAGAAGGTTTGGTATTTTGGTCTTAAATGTTCAGGGTAGAATAGGGGCTCACCCACAGATGTGCCTTTTGCTGGTTTAGAGAAAAAAATATTATTCTGTTCCAAAGTTATTAAATTTTAAATGTCGGAGTTCTGAACATGCTCAGTAAGCACTCAAAATAGCTGTATGAAACAAAAACAAATTTATTATCTTTCATATCGTCCAAACTTTTTAATGAGGGAAAATCTTTTTCCTTTGCTGCCATCTTGTTTTCCATTAAAAAAAATAAAAACCACCCAAAATTACAGCCTGCACAGAGACCAATACATGTAGCTTGCTCATGCAGACACCCATTAGGTGCATTTTTCACTTTGCTATTGTTAAAATGACCCCCAGATGTGTTTTATTTTAATTTTCTATCCTTTTTTTATGACTTGCCTTCGCCTTTTTCATATGGCCAAACGAAAAAAGGATTCAGCCATATGGAAAAGGATCCCTTTATAAGTAAAAAAAAAATACACAGTAAATGTTTCCATGTTGTCTAGTGGTGCCCCCAACCCTGTAGTTGCCATCCCCATAATTATTGCACTCATTCCCAGTGTCTAATGGCACCCTGCACCATCCAATCACTGTCCCTATATTTAATATATATTTCCCTGGTGTCTAGTGGCACCCCCACCCTCTGATCACCATCCCCATAACTAATGTATATTTCCTTCTAGTGACACCCTCCAATTGCCATTCCCATGTTGTGTTAAGTTTCCCTGGTGTCTAGCGGCACCACTCTGATCACTGCCCCTGTATTGTGTTAAGTTTCCATGTTGTCTAGTGACACCCCCTCCAATCGCTATCCCCATATTGTGTTAAGTTTCCCTAGTGTCTAGCGGCACTCCATCTCTGATCACCATCCCCATATTGTGTTATGTTTCCCCTTTGTCTAATGGTACTTCCCCTGTGATCGCTGCCCCTGTATTGTGTTAAGTTTCCCTGGTGTCTAGTGTCACCCCTCCCCAGTCACCATTGTCATATTGTGTTAAGTTTCCCTGGTGTCTTGTGGCACCCACCAATCACCGGCCCCATATTGTGTTAAGTTTTCCTGGTGTCTAGCGGCACCTCTCCTCTGATTACCATCCCCATGTTGTGTTAAGTTTCCCTTGTGTCTAGTGGCACCCCCCCCCAATTGTCACTACCCTGTAATAAAGAAAACCATCCCCCAAGGTCTTTTTTTAAAACCTGTAAAAAAAGGTCCCTCGCCAATCTGCCCCCCAGCCTGACCTCCCACTTAGCACCCCACACACACCCTCACTCAATTGAACAGGTTCCAGAGTCAAGATCCACTCTCTGATTGAAGATGCATCTTGCTTCTGGAAACGCCGACTTCAATATGAGAAACTAAGTTAAATGTGGTTCAATGTATTTCAGTGATGTTTGGAACTTAAAACTTTGCCATTAGTGTATATTTTGACACCAGATATTCAACATGGCCTTTTAGGACCCTCCCATGACCAATAGAGGTAGAATTTTGCAAATCAAGCCCAAAAGGTAATTTCGTGTCACCTGGCGAAATCACCTTTCAGGCAGGATTTAAATATTTCCCGCGCTTGTTCATGAGGTCAGGTCATAAGAATGCTATGTAAATTCTAAGTCAAAATATGAAAAATTTGCAAAGCTATGTGTATCCATCTAAATTTTACTACGCTCACTCATAAGTTTGGCAATTTTAAATATTTTGACCCCAGATTTTCCACTACTTCATGAATGTGACAGCTGTCATTTTTCAAATCCTGGCCAAACTCTGCTTTTGCAGCTGTGGCATGGAATGAGGTCTTGAAGGTGCAGAATGATCTTTCAATGGAGATTTGGAAATGTTAAGTACTAGATTCATGAGGTGGGGTAATAAGAAGGCTATGCAGACAATTTGGTTGCTGTTTTACTATAAATGCAAGTGCAGGGCCCTCTCCACAGTAACATACATTTGCACATCTATGGAGGGATGGAAGTGCAGGGCTCATAGGGCCCTGTGCTCCCACAGGAAAATGAGGATATTTATACTCTCCCAAAAAGTAAGGAAATTCTTTGCAAAAACTGCATTAATGCAACAGTTAAGGTTCAGATTAAACCTACAATAGTGGGGAAATGTGATGTTATGGTTTCCAACCCTAACACCCCTGCCTCACCCCTGAAGAAAATGAGGTGTGGAGTCTTTATTGGGGTTGTCAACCCTAATGCTCACCCCACTGCAGTAGCAAAAAAGCTGAGAGATGTGATGGAGACAGATGTGTATGTTTCATGAGTGTATGCAGCGGGGTAAGCATTAGGGTGTTATGGTTAAGGCTGGAAACCCCAACATCACATTTCCCTACTTTTGTCATATTAATCTGAACCCTAACTGTTACATTCATGCAGTTTTTGCAAATATATATATATATATATATATATAAATATATATATATATATATATAAAATCACCTTTCACCTTTCTGCCTTTGATATTTAAAATGGATTTACTGTGAACAGATCTAAATTACATTGCAAAACTAGTTTTATTTTGACACCATTACTCTAGTTAGATTGTGACATAGCTCCACTGCAATGTCATAAAGAATTGCTTCAGCTGCTGTCTGACTGGTTGAGTACAGAATTATAACATAGTTAACCAATGTTATATTTGTTTATGATATGTTTAACCAATATTATTTATTTATTTTGATAGTTGTTACTGTCTGCCATCAATATTTGTTTGGCACAATTTATTCTCATTGATACATAGTTCAAGTTCAAGTTCAAATTTTATTTTAACACACATGTATATAAAACATATTCAATCCATGGTGCATAACTTTTGAATATCACTCTGTCTTGGCCTGGCACATCTCAGATGCACTGCACCCCATTTGCACCAGTGCCCAATGCAGTCTGAATATCTCAGCCTAAGATTGAAAACTTGGGGTCCAAATATGAAATATGCCAAAGTTATGATCATTCATTGCAATTTTGCTATGCCCACTCATAACTTCAGAACCGTTAAATATTTTTACCACAGATTGTCAACGTAACCTTCTTATTACCCTAAATCATGTATGTCACAGCTGTCATTTTTCAAATCCTGGCCAAAATGTGCTTTTGCACCTGTGGTGTGGAATGGCGTTGCAGTTGTGCAGAATTATGTTTTGACGGGGAATCAAAAATTTTCTGTACCGGGTATATGAAGTGGGATGATAAGATGGCTACATTGACAATTTGATCACTGTTGTCCTATAAATGGAAGTGCAGGGCCCAGAGGGCCCTTCGCTTCCACAGCTACATACTGTATATATATGCATTTATGGAGGAATGGCAGCGCAGGGTTCGAAGGGCCCTGTGCTCCCGCATGGACATATGGATACCATTATGGAGTGGTGTCAATGTAGGGCCCAGAGGGCCCTGTGCTCCCACAGGAAAATGAAGGTCCATTACAATCTCTGTACACTAAAATAAGGCTATGATTATACTTTCTCAAAAGTAAGGAAATTCTTGGCAAAAAAACTTTGTTAATGCATCAGTTAGAGTTCCTATCATCAAAGGTTGGGAAATGTGGTGTTAGGGTTTTCAACCTAACACCTACCTCACTCTCCACGCACCAACAGGCATTGGGGGTGTGTTTGAGGTTGTTGGCCCTAATACTCTCCCATTCTCCTATTCTGCAACATCTTATGTTCCTTACACATGAAATGGGGTTATTGTTAGAGGCCAACAAACTCAAGGTACCCCCAACACTGTTGGCATGGAGATGATGGCAGGGTGTTAGGTTGGAAACCCTAACACCACATTTCCAACTTTTGATGGTGGGAACCATAACTGATGCATTAATGAAGTTTTTTGCCAAGTGTATATATAGATATATATGGAGAGAGAGAGATATGAAATTTGCAAAAACAAAACAGCATTAATGCACCAGTTAGGGTAACTTAACACTGCAGTAGGGTTTCTCACCCTAATTCCCCACCACTTCCACCCCAGTAGCCAAAGGAAAAAACATTAGGGTTTTGGGCCTCCGGAGTCTTGGCAAATCAGTGATAGTGTCTTCCTTGGGGGTTGTCAATCATAATGCCCACCCCATTCCATGAGCAAACAACATCACACATGATCTATTTTCTTCACACAGGGTCCACAGGGGAAGGAATGTGCATTAGAGTTGACAACCCCCAAGGAACACCCCACCACTGATTCAACAAGACTCCGGAGACCCAAAACCCTAATGTCTTTTCCTTTGGCTGCTTGAGGGGGAAGGGGACATTAGGGTGAGAAACCCTAATGCCACATTTCCCTACTTTTATGGCATTCAGTTACCCAAACTGGTGCATTAACGTAGTTTTTTGCAAATTATTTCCTTACATTTTTAGATAGTATAATCAAATCCTCACTTGCCTGTGGAAATCCACAGATGCGTACATGTATGTTGCCAGGGAAGTGCAATGCCCAGAAGACCCTGTTCTTGTATTTAAGCCAAAACAGCAACCAAATGTCAGCATAGTCTCGTTATTACCCCCACCTCACAAATACCATGTTGAGAACTTTCAAATCCCACCGAAATGTAATTTCCACACAGATAAAACTCATTTTGGCCATGATTTGAAAAATGACAGCTATGACATACATGAGGTGGGGTAATAAGAGCTGTGTTGAAAATTTGGGGTCAAAATATAAAAATTTGCAAAGTTACAAGTGTGCGTAGCAAAATTCAATAAATGAGCATAACTTTCATTTTACATATTTTTACCCAAAATTTTCAAGAAAGCTTCTTATAATCCCACCTCATGAACAAGGGTAGGAAAACTTCAAATCCTGTCCGAAAGGTGAAATCACCAACTGACTGCAAAATCACCATTTGGGCAGGAGTTGCATAATGACAGTCATATTGTTCATGGTGTGGGTCCCCAAAGGCCATGTTGAAAATTTGATGTCAAAATTTAAAAAAATGGCTGAGTTATGCATAAAAGTTAAACCCCACTGAAATACATTGAACCACATTTACTTTGGCTTCTCATACTGCAGTCGCCAGTTCCAGCAGCAAGACGTGTCTTCCATTGGATAGTGGATCTTGAACCTGGGACCTGTTCAAGTGAGTGAGACTGTGGGGGTGTACTAGGAGGGTGTGGGGTGGAGAGTGCTGAGAGGTAGGTGGGGTTGAGGGGCTGATCAGCAAGGGACCATTTTCTTTTTACAGGTTTGAGGAGGCAAAAACATTGAGGGATCATTTTCATTTTTTCAGGTTTTGGCTGAAATGGGAGGGTGGGGTGTCAGTAGACACCAGGAACATATCATGGGATAGCAGAAACAGCGACTGGGGAGTGGGGGTTGCCACTAGACACCAGGGAATATATTGTTTATTATAGGAATGATGATTGGTGGGTGAGGGGTGCCACTACACATCAGGAATATATTATTTATTATGGAATGGCAATCAGCACGGGGGATGCCACTTGACACCGGGAATATATTTATTTAAATATGGGGATCACAATCAGCGGGTGGGGGGCCACTATACAGCAGGGAAATTATTTATTAAGGAGAGGCAATTGATGGGTGGGGTGCCACTAGACACCAGGAACATATTTATTTAATTATGGGATGGGCCGGCAGAGCCAGGTGCCACTAGGCACCAGGAAATACATTAATACAGGGACAGTGATCAGTGGGTATGGGGTGCCATTAGACACCTGGGAAAGTTTATATGATTAAGGGGATAGCCATCAGAAGGGTAAGGATGCCACTAAACACCAGGGCAACATGGCACATTGCCAGAGACAGCAATATAGTATGGGGGGTGGGCGCCACCAGACACCAGTGAACTCACACTGCAACCAGTAGCATGAGTGCCAGCTGCAGCTTCAGAAGTCAAGAAATTCCCGCTGCTCTCATATAGAGAATGTGGGGAATGGCTCCTCTCACTAAACTGGGCATGCGGGATGTTAGGTGCACACAAAGGTATTTGTGGCTCCTATTTTAAAACAAATAGCAGAATCTAGCTAAACAGGGCCCATTTAGCTAGGTTCTGATGTTTATTTCTCAAATATCAACATGTTTATGTACCAGCCTTGTTCTGACTTTTTCCTTTGATCAAAGTTTACGTTACCTTCGGACGTTTTTTTAATCAATTGATGTGTTTTGGTTTCAGCTGCACTTTGATGTTATGCCCAAAAACAATAGAATTCAAAAACTGTCCAGTATTTTGTAAACAAACCATCCAAAGGCACAGCCTTGGCATAGACCCCATCATCCCTGAAAAATTAATGGAAAAAGTCCATACTGCATAAAGTGTAGGTAAGAGCAAAAATCTCCATGTTAAGTGTACGCGAAAAAAAGTGCGGGGGGGGGCTCACTTTTTTTGATCCTCCATATCTCGAAAACCGTACAAGATGCCATCATGAAACTTTGTACGTCTTGAGATTCCAACAGTCTGACTACAAATACCAAATTTTGTGCTACTTGTTCAAATGATGGCAAAGTTATTAAGTGCAACAAACTGGGTTTACCATTAAATAGCCTGTTTAACCCTAACTATTATGGTGCAACCACACCACTATGATATTGTTAAAAACTAAGTCAATGCATCTTTTAGGGTTGAAGTTCAAAGTTTACAAATTGTGCCAGACCTGTAGCTTGCTGCCAGTCATGAAGCAACCTCATAGTGATGTGCATTGCACTAGACCTGCAGTCTGCTTAGAGAGTGTCCTGTGGGCTACTCACGAAGCAGCTGGTAGTGACGTGCATTGCACTAGGCCTGTACTTTGCTTAGTGAGTGTCCTGCGGGCTACTCACGAAGCAGCTGCATAGTGATGTGCACTGCACTAGACCTGCAGTCTGCTTAGAGAGTGCCCTGTGGCCTACTCACAAAGCAGCTGCGTAGTGATGTGCACTGCACTAGACCTGAAGTCTCTGCTTAGAGGTACCCTGTGGGCTACTCACACAGCTGTGTAATGATGTGCACTGCACTAGACCTGCAGTCTGCTTAGAGAGTTCCCTGTGGGCTACTCACGAAGCAGTTGCATAGTGATGTGCACTGCACTAGACCTGCAGTCTACTTAGAGAGTGCCCTGTGGGCTACTCACAAAGCAGCTGCATAGTGATGTGCACTGCACTAGAACTGCAGTCCACTTCATGAGAGCCCTGTGGACTACTCACAAAGCAGCTGCGTGGTGATGTGCATTGCAGTAGAACTGCAGTCCACTCGTGAGTGACCTGTGAGCTACTCACAGAAGCAGCTAGTAGTGGCGTGCATTGCACTAGGCCTGTACTTTGCTTAGTGAGTGTCCTGCGGGCTACTCACGAAGCAGCTGCATAGTGGCGCAGTTGCACTAGGCCTGTACACTAGACCTGTAGTTTGCTTAGTAGAGTGCCCTCGCGCTACTCATGAAGCAGCTGCATACAGTGTATAGTAGGCATCAGTTGCATGGTTACAGACATGGTCTTGCAAAGCCATCTGGAGTTTTCTCTTTTTGACAATGTGTCACAAATATAAAGTTGTATTTCACAAAAGAGCTTTGTAAGTTACAAAAACAGTCTCATGAATGACAAAAGCTAGGCCTGTGTTTGTGACATATTTCAGCCAAATGCCATTAATATTTAATAAAAAGAGATTTTTTTCCACATTGGTCCTTGGAAAACAAGAGTCACTGGATAGTTTGATACCTTTCACTGGACCAGCAGATGATATCTCTTGGCCAAAGATGGTATAGTACACAAGCTTTCGGGCCCAACAAATCCCTTCATCAAGTGCAAACAATGCATTTTAGAGTATACAACTTCAGCTTCTTTTGTTTAGTTTGCTATTGAACCTGACAAAGGGACCTACTGGGTCCTGAAAGTTTGTGTACTTTACCATCTTTCTACAAGACATATGTTGGTCCAGTAAGGGGTATCAAACTATCCGGTGACTCCCATTAATATTTAAAAACTTTTTACCAGCAAAACTCTTGAGTCAAACTTACACCCTACGTTTTCAACCACACAAGTTTTGGCCTTAATGTCCAACAGATTTCTTGTTTTAATTAGCAAAGTTTTCTGGGGAGGGTCCCTTCTTTCGTGACTGCCAAGCATCATCAAAGTAAGTTTGGGAGGTACAAACATGGGTTGGTGAATCACAAAAACAGCTTCATAAGTCTCAAAGCAGGGCCTGCTTTCATGAACTACAACAGCCTAATTTCATTAATATTAAAACAATTTTCTTTTGTTTAAAATTGCTCCAGACCTGTATCTTGAAATAGTATACCCATGGGGCATGTGTCAGACTACTGGCTTGGACTACCATCATGTGGCTAGGAGGCGCGTGGCGGGGAATGGGCATTAGGGTTAAATAAACGCCACATTGCTCACCTTTCATGGTTATAGAACTCTAATGATGCAGTAACATAGTTGTTTTGGGTTTTTTTTTCAGAGAATGCCCTTACTATTTTAGAAAGTAATACTGTAACTTGTTTGTGCAGTGCCCTTTAAGCCCTGAGTGAAATGAGGGTTGAATCTGAACTACTCGTGCAGGACCTTTTCAGCCCCACATGAAACACAACACTTCTGGGACCTTTGACCATTCTGGTGCTTCAAAATTTTTATTCGACTTGGAGTTCATAGTGCCCACAGTCACAGAATTTACTTGGTTATTTTTTTGCTTTTATTCATATTTTATCTATTTTTGGAATTCATAGCCACATTTTCAGAGAGGGTAAGTCACCAACTTTCCTGACACCCACATACATGGTCATAAATCCAATCCAAAATGTGTTTTGGTGTTAACTCACAAAACACATTTTGGGTCAGATTTAAAAGTCCTACTAGAATCTAGTGTGGCCCACCTCCTGTGAAGAGAAACAACAGCTAAAAGATTGCTCCAGACAATGCCTGCCTATGTCCAAACCACTGCTCAAGATTTTTATCACATTTTATTATGCCCCAATTGTTGACGTACTGTCAAATGTTGCCTTGCTAATATTTCAATGAAAAACCTTCCTCAGTATAAACAGTTACCGCCCCAAAGGCTTCTGTTCTTCAGGCTCTATTACAGGGTGAATGAGCTGATGCCTTTGGTCCTTGTCAGTTGGCAGGCAAGGCACCAGCTCATTCACCCTGCCCAGACTGGGGAATGGCACGGTAAGAGACTTGGGGCTTGATTTTAAAAGGGCCGAGAATGATGCAAGGTGCTTGCTCCAGAAAAGAATGACACAAAGAGCAAGCTGCATCAAAACTTGCATCAATTCTGATTTTCTAATGCTGCTTGCATCAAAAGTAGAACAGCCTGTGCCAAAGAGACTTGCATCTCGCTTGCATCAAATAAATGAGAGCGCCATGTTGCAATGGGGCTTGCGACAACAAAATGATGCGCATTTCCTTTTTTGGGATTTTCTAAGGTGGAAGCTGTCGACACTGCATCAAAGATGCATGCCGCTGTTAGACCAGCCAGAGGTAGTCTAACTAACATGAGATCATATAAAGCGACCTACAGCAGGCGAGCAGACCTGACTATGGTACTATGCATGGTATTCTGCTACAAGAGTCCTGCATTGTAGACATCATAATGCTATTTGTACCATGTACAATATTGCTTCTAGAGCCATTTCATCCTGTAATGTTTTACTCATCTTGCATCATTATTCCTCCATCTCACTCATGCATTGTGTTTTTGACTCAGCTCGCCTCATTTTTGCTCCATCACACCCATGCATCATGTTTTTTTGACTCAGCTTGTGTTACTTTTGCTCCATCTCACTCGTACATCATATTTTTGACTTAACTTGTGTCATTTTTGCTCCATCTCACTCAGTGCTTTGTATTTTTGACTCAACTTGCATCATTCTAAGCTTGTGTCATTCTCACCCCATGCATCATATTTTTGATGCAGTGGTTCTCTTGCATTGTTTTGGAGGACTTTGCCACAGAGAATGCTTTTCTTGCAAAATATGGTGCACAGTGTCGGGTGCACCTGGATTTAATGCAAGGTGGTTGTTTGATGCACTTTGCATCAGTTTAAGGGCCCTTTGAAAATCCAACCCTTGATCTCTGGAAAATGCCAACAAGGCTCTATTTACTTACCACAAAAACAATTTAATGAATTTAAAATGACACTGTCAGGTTTTGTGACCAATTTTAAAGTGTCTGTATGCCTGGATCAAGCACTAGCAAGCTAAACTACATAAGGGGCAAGAGATTTGCAAGATGTTTTTTTTTCTATGTCAAAAATACATTGTTGCCATACCAACTGCAATGTCCGTGGTGCATGTCAATGAGCTAGCATGCAAATCTCTTGCCATTTATGTATTATAGATGTACTGTAGTAGTAAAATTTTATTTTCCACAGGATATAAACTTTAGGTCCAAAGGATCTATTTTATAAAGTTGTCCTGCTTTGACCTAAAATATACAAGTTTCAATGTTTAACAAAATAATTACATGTAATCCTGAAATACAGTAAATCCATAGCTAGCCCTGACTTACAAAAAGGAGAAACACACATTAGGGACAGAACTAACAACTGGCAATAATTCAGTTTCTCCACCCAGCATATCTAAAACAGCATGAATGATATATTACAATATAATCAAAACAGGAGGGGAGAATCCCTCACTACCTGTGCTTGCTCCAGATAAATTGATTACAGAAATGTTAAAACTGGTCACAAAAGCTGATAGCGTCCCTTTAAAAAAGAATTGTAATAGAGTCTGAAGAATGGAAGCCTTTGGGGCAGTAACTGTTTGCTCTGATGAAGAAGGTTTTTCCTTCAAAATGTTGGCAAGGCAACTTTTAACAGTACTATCACCAATCAGGGCATAATAAAATGTGATAAGAGCTGACTACATTGTTTGGTCAGTGAGTCATTATTTCCAGAGGTGGTTCAGATTTAAAGTCTCTGTTCTATATGGGTAGGTTAAGAACCATTTATGTGGTCATGTGGTGGGGTGGCAACTTGGCAACACTGAAAACTGGAGTCAAATATTCCATTAATTGGCCAAGATATGAACAAATATTGGAAAAGTAAAAACAAAATCTATGTCTGGGTATATGCACTGACACTGTTTACTGGACTTAGAATAAATTCATGAAAACCATTGAGAATATTTCTAAGCCCACAAATGTGCATACCGTACATGCTCCTGGTCTCAAGGTAGTGTGAGTTGGACTTTTCAGTGTAGTGGGCAGGTTTAGTCAGTGACAAGAATTACACTGAGAAACCCTGAGGACTGATGCACAAAGAAGACTCAGGAACAGAGATAATGTTGAGTGGAGAGAAGGGTGGCATGGGTGCCAGTGGTTGAGTGAGGGTGGGGTTCTCTTCACAGGTAGAGGGCAATCAGCCATGGTGGTGGGAAGGCTGTGTTGGTAACCCACCATGGGATCATAATATTTCCTTTATTAGGTGCCACTGGAGGGGAGGAGGGTGGCATGGGTGAAAGGGAGAATGGGGTAAAAACTGACCAAAGGACACAGACAGTGACTGACAGTGGTGAATGAAGGGTTGCGCCAGCTGCCCAACATTGGAAATAAACTTATACAGCTATATATTTATACATACAGAGAGACAGACAGACATATAGATAAATAAATAACAGTTCCAGTGGAATATCAGTATACCAACAGCAGGGCTGTACTGTATATCCATCATTGCAAAACAGTTCAGGTGGAAATACCAGTGTACTAATGCTGGGATTGAGCACCTGCCATCAGAAAAGAGTTCAAGGGATATACTGGCATATCAACAGCAGGACTGGGCACCCGCCACTAGAAAACAACTGAGGGCAGAAATCAGCATAATAATGGCAGAATTAGGTACATGCCATCTAAAGACACATGGGGGGTCCAGTTTTCATAGTTTGTAGAAAATCATCATAATGTTCTACCTAAAGTGAAAGCAAAGGCATCAGTTTCTGCAAAAAGTCACAATGATTTCCTACAGAAATCACAAAAAAACTTTTTTTAGTTAATTATGCTAGTTAGAGTAACAATTTTTTTTAATGTCAGCTAGGAAATCTCACTAAACGGTTTACTAGTGAATCATTCAGTTGTCAACGTTAATAGGTTGTCAGCATTAACAGGTAGGTATTTGTTGAGTTTTCTGATTTCAAGTTGCTGTCCCCACCAACTTTGAACAGGAAAAAGGGTTGCCTTTTTAGCTACTTTTCAAGGCACTATACATGCACTCAGTTGTAAAATTTTAAAGCCTCATAACTTGGAAATGAAATTCTTTATGTTGCACTTCTGGCATCAAAGTTACATTTAATGGTCCTAATGGGTTTAACTTAGAGCATCTTCATACTCCACACTTAATATTTATAACACCCATTTCTGCCTTGCTCAACCTCTCCATTCTCTACAGCAAAGTCCCAGGCACCTGGAAAAATCCCTTCACAAGGTTGGTGACTTTTCTGCTCCTAGTAGCTATTGATGTATCTCCCTCACTTCAGCACTAACCAAGTTGCAAGAACAACTGCTATTCCCCAGCTCTTCCCATTCTTGACTCTTCTTCCTTCCTCAGCTCCTTGCAGTCAGGTTTGAGCTGATCATGACATGCTTACATCTGCCATCTCTGTTGTAATATTTGTATATATTATTTGTACTGTCACAAAATTATGTTTCCTTTATGGATTCGTAACATATTTGCTTCTGTATGTCAAACTGATAGTTGTAAAGTTTTAAACTGCAAAAAGGATCACATGTAGAGAGAGATAGCTTCACATATGCTGAATAAGGTCATTAATGACTGTTGGGGAATTGCTGAGCTGCTCTTCTGAGACAAAAGGACATGCAGGTGGGCTCATCCCTGTTTTAATATGAATAGACAACTTAACGTGTTTATCTCATTGAATAGTAACTCAGAACCATTCCAAACTGTCTGGGGTTTCAACAGAGCTGATTGGATGTCAGCAAAACATGCTGGTTGCTGAAGGCAATGTCATGTCTTTATTCTGTGGCATCATGGGAGCTCAAGACACACTTTATCTAGTGTGTACAGGCAAGGAATAGCTCTCTTTTCTGTTCTCTGTACATTGAGGTTCAGGAATCCCCATAGTAAAAGCTGTGTGCATCACAGGGGAACCTGTTTTCAGCTGCTGTGTATTCTACTGGGAACTGAAGCTGTGTGCAAGAACTTTTCATTCTAAGACCTGAATTTAGTTCAGTTCAGCATCATTTCTGTTTGTACTTTTTTGTATAATCCTGGTAATTTTGATTTCCCTAGTATGTTCTGCAGCTCCCCATTTGTTGTCTGTATGGCTTGTACATTTGGTAGCTATTAAATATTTTTATATTTAATTCATCTGTGACTGTGCAGTATTTTAAAGGTGCAGGTAATTTATTTTACTGTTGAACTTTGCTTCCATCTCCAAGAGCACGTACCAAGGTTAAAATTAGACCACTTCTACTACAAGTGCATCTTCAGAAGTGCCTAAAGCAAACTGGGGTTCCTGTGTCCAGGGGCCTGGTTCTGTGTGAGTAAGGACATAATGTAGTGGATGTGAAGAAAACAGCCCAGTGGTAAATTTGCAACAGGCTAGTGGCAGCACTGGTGAAATGTGTTAAACCAAATATCAGTCAAGGCTCCATGAGAGTACGCAACTATGTATTTTGTATCCCATTCTCATCCCCCAGAATGTACCTGAAATGAGCAATTCAACTCAGTGTGCCTTCTGGTCAACTCTTTAAAAGTATACTTGATTGTTCTTTAGAAAATATTAATGCCAGTTATCACTAAATGTCCAAAACATGTAATCCACTTGCAAATATTGATATATATATATATATATATATATATATATATATATATATATATATATACTGTTAGCATTCACTGACAAACAGCAGTTAGTATATTTTCTCAAACTAGGAAAGGAAATGTACCAAAAAACATTAAATGTGCTTCCAGATGAAAACCTATATCAACAGTATTAACATAAAAATTACTAACTGCAACTAATATTTAAAGTTATTTACTCAACTCCACACTTTTTCTGACAACTATGGCTACATGTAAACTCTGCAGAGTGTTGCATAGTGTAGCATAGTGTCATGTTACCTACTGTACATGTAATCACCCTTGGTCTGAGATGTTCACTTTTCTCCAAAAGAGTTCTTGCCTCTGAAAAATATACTGTAGATCAGTTTAACAGTGTACAACGGGCTAGATAACACTTATGGAGTACCCCAGTACTTTCCTTCTGTAAAGGACTTCCTGTTGATGCTATCTCATGCTGCATGGATGCAAGCTCTTCCAATATATAAGCTTCGTGAGGTACTGGCTATGCAGTAGGGTACATCAACGTAAAGTAAGTTTCCAGTGACACAATCTCAACCCATGTCTAAGCAATCTCACTTCATGCTGATGCAGGCAATCTTATTCCATGTCAATGCAAGCTCATCACCAGTCTCACTCTGTACCAATTCAAAAATCACATGGCTTATCAGTGCAGTGTGAGCTGCTGTCAATACATAATGACTGGACATCAACATGAAGTGAGTTCATATTGATGCAGCTTCAAAATCCATGCTGAAGTATTCTCCATCCTGTTGATGTGGTCTTATTCTACATCAATACAAACTCACTCATGGCACAGTAAAAACAAAACATTTTTAAAGACATTTTACATTAAAATAGATAGACAACCAGCCTCAGACCTACTGTATTTAAATAAGCTTTTCACACCTGCATGGCATTGCTACAGTGATAGCCATCACCATGATGGAACAATATCAATCAATTTAGTGCACTGTGACCCATTATAAGGCTGGGGTTGGGACATCTGATATTGGACCAATCAGCACTGACTATTGTAATACTTCTGTCTGCCTCAAGGTGACTTTTGCTCCGTTGTTTTCTTTGGCATGCTTGATGATCCTCCGGCAACCTGGAACACACATTACAAGCATCATCCAATACACATCTGTGTCCGATTGCACCAAATTCTGTATTTTAGTATAGATCATTCTTGCAACTCTCCCCTATGTATCTACCAAGCATTTCAAGCAGAGAACAGATCACACATATAATTTGTACCTTGCTGCCACAGCATTTCCACCCTCCTCACACATTTATTATAATACTATGCAGTACCTCATTAAGTTTTCCCATTCCAATAAGTTGCATTTATTTGCTTTCTTGTTTTTTACTGTACCATGGTATTGATGGTTCTCATGTATGTATTTTCTATCTGCTATTTTTAAGAACTATAGAACAGAAGACAAGTTATTTTCATAGCCTTTATTTTCCAACAACAAAAGAAAAAAGAATGTCATAACTCTTGCATGGGGTGGTGAGTAAAATAAAAAAAAACACAATCAGACAAAAACAAGCACTACAAGAAAGAACATTTAAATAAAATATTTTGCTGAGCACAAAACGTAAATGAAACTGTGCAAATAATAATACAAATACCAATACAATGAACAGGATGCATGTTATATGAGTCCATGTCCATCACCGGTGGGTACTATTCTTAGTTACTTGTTTCTCCTGTATTGTACCTCATTTTTCTCATAACAGTGAGTTCTTACATGCATTAGAATTACGCTGAGCAAGTTCCTGGACAATCCTTTATTGCCCCTTGCGCTGCCATAATTTACTTTAGTTGCCCATTTTTAATATAGGTTGGTGACTTTTCTGCTCCTCAAGGGCACAAAATACCAGAGCTGCAAATTGTTCTGGCTTATCAATGAACCAGCACCTAGGGTTCCTTTCCCTGTCACTCATCAGAGGCACATTGTTGATGCTGGGTAGAATGACCCTGCTACTCATGCTGTGCCCATGGTGGGTTGTATTGTTCCCATGTCCTCCTGGTGCTGCTCCACGCAATGCAGGCCTAGGTGGCACAGGTGGTATTCCTGCTGCTATCATTTTTATCATTGTGTCCTCAATTTGCACTCAGTCAGTGCGAGGTTACTCCATTTGTGGTACCACATCCTCAGCCTCTGCCATGTTGTCCTCATAAAGACCAGCAGGAGTGCCTCTCCATAGGTGTCGATGTCAATGGCATTTGCTTTTGTAGCCCTATGTCCCTCAATTCCCTTCTCAGTTCTTGCATCATGAACCACAGCTAGACTTGCCCGACACTTTTTTTCACTAGTGTGTTACTCTCATCTGCTGACGTTCCAACTGTGCTTGCTTCAAGCAGTTCCTCACAAAGCTGTACGATATGCTCTTTTTACTTTTCGTTGCTACCTTTGCTTTTTTTTTTCCTAAATGGCTGCTCCATGTGTTCTGCCCTTTCCTCCAACCATGCCCTGACCTCTGGGTGTGACCGCTCCTCATATGCTACCCTTTTCTCAGACTGTGTCCCTCTTGTTTTTATGTGGCTGCTCTTTGTCTGCTGCTCTTTCCTCAGCATGTGCCCCTCATCTAGATGGTGCCACTCTTGTGTGCTGCTGTTTCTCTGGATGTGCTCTGTGTGCCTTGGCATTGCAGATCCAGCATTGCTAAAGATCCTGCAGCAGCAGAACCCTTCTTTGACACTTAAATAACATATAAGCAATCCAACATACTGTAATTTATTTCTTGTACAACAAAAATTAACTTTATCATGGTCTACTACCCAGAGTTTTCATGTTGAATACAAGATAATAGGTACAAAAGCACTTTGCCGCCTTGCTGAACAGTCCAACACCTTTAATTCTGACCCCTACCATTATGACCACAGGACCCTTTCTAAAATCCTGGATCGACACTTGCCTCACTTGCTTGAGGATGTGCTCGCTCTTCTGGATGTGCCTTATTCTTCCCAGTGGTTGTTTGCTGTTTGGGTGCCTCTGCCAGTTCCTTCTCTAGTTGTTCTTCCCGCTCTTCATAGAATGATGGCTCCTTGTCCCTGCACACTGTATGGAAGACATAAAATATTGGTTGAGAGTACTGTACAGTTGATGATGATATAGAGGATACAGTTAAAACTCGTAGTACTTTTTTTATTTGTATTTATACTTTGAAATAGCCCACATTGAAATAACCCACAAATGAGAGCGAGGTGTGCATTTACACAGTTTTGATATTTATATAAAGACAGCTTTAAAGATGCACAGTAGAAACCAATAATTTTAATACCGTCTTACCGTCTATTTTTTGTGTCCTTTCTGAATTTAATGGTGTGTTTGCAGGTGAACCTAAATTTTCTTTATCCCTCACTTTCTGCTTGCTGGTGTGCTGTTTAGTACTTGCGGCACCAATGCCCACTTTATTCCTAGTCTGGTTGCCTTGTGTGCCCCATAAATGTCACTATGACAAATCTTGAAATCATCTTCAGTCCAATAAACACTTCAGTGCAGTGGTGCAGTATAATTTCTTGCAGTTCAAAGTCTGCAGTAGCAACCTTCAATCTCCTCAAAGGACCCCATAAATAGTGTTTCCCAAGTGCAAAACATCCTTGCATGCAGCTGTTAATTGGGTAATCTTTTTTTAAGTCATTGCCATGTCATGCCTGCATGCTCCCCAGCACCTGAGTTGCTCACTCCTGAATTCCAGACTTATGATTGGTCTTATTTCATAGACACACCCATTTGTACCTGTAGAAGTATGGTAAAATTCACTTGCATTTCATCTAATCTTTTTGAGGTTATTACAAAATAAGAAACCACCTCCTTCACACTATCATCTTAACTAACAAACTAGATGCCTTGCTGCTTGTGAAATATACGAAAAGGGGGCTTCTGTGAGGGCCATACAGAACTACCTTGCAGCGGCTGAAATTCTGATGACTGTCTCTGGCATCTGCAGACACCTTTCTCCACACAAAGAACATTCATATAAGTCACCAGTGTGCACAACTGGGGTAGTTGTGACACTTTAATATATTACTGTTGTGCAGTACAGGGCAGTGAGATGGTACTCTGCTGCCCATGTAACCTTGAGCAAGCCACATTTCAGGCAGTGAGATGGTACAGTGCTGCCCAAGTGGCATTGAGCAAGGCAGGGCAGTGAGATGGTACAGTGCAGCCCAAGTGGCCATGAGCAAGCCACATTAAAGGGCAGTAAGATGGTACTGTGCTGTCCAAGAGGCCTTGAGTAAGCGACATTACAGGTAGTGAGGTAGTGCTGTACTACCCAGTTGGCTCTGAGCAAGCCACAGGCAGTGAAGTTGCACTGTGCTGCCTGAGTGGCCTTGAGCAAGCCATATTACAGGCTGGTGAGATGCTGCTGTGTTGCCAGAGCTGCCCTGACAAGCCACATTACAGGTTGTGAGATGGTACGATGCAGCCTGAGTGGCCCTGAGCAAGCCACATAACAAGCACTGAGATGGTAATGTGCTGTCCAATGTGTCATATTACACAGTTGTGTTGCCACAACTGCCATAATCATGTTTTACTGTCATTCTTTTGTTGTAATTTTTCCAGCATTGTGGATTAGATTACAAAAGAGCAGTGCACAAGAGGTCTGCGATACATTCATTGAACATGCACACTCTTTGTCAGAATAGTCTGTCCAACAGAGGAGAAACAGGGATGGATGGACTTATGGCAGAGCGCAGTAAGGACTTTATGCTTTGTTAGCCATTGGTATCTGTCAGCGCACTCAGCAGGTCAAGCCCTCTGCTCCCACAGTGCCAATCTCCGAGTGCAGTAATGTGACCAGGTAACAGACAGGGTAACCCTCCTGTCTGCTTTTGGGTATGAATCACCTTTAGTCTCAAGTTCTGGGGGGATTCAAACTGTGAACCTTATGCTAGCATACCCAATGTACAGGCTCAGACACGTACTCTCTTCGGGGATTGTGGTACAATCTTTCTCCAAAGGCACCAAGCCAGGCTTCCAAAATGAACTCTTAAAACTCTATAAAAGACCTTAGGTATATTCTTACCTTTTCCCAGTTTAGTAACACCATCAAGCTTTTGAACAGTTTTTGTCAATCTTAACCCTCTATATGCCATATGCAAAAAGAACTGGCAGACACCTCAGGCAGTCTTTTGAAAAAAATGATACTTTACTTCAAAATGATAAAAATATGAAAAATGTAAACACAGAACAATATATCAAAGAGCATACAATCACTTAAAAGAACAAGGGCAAAGTACCAAACAAAAACTCCTACCACAATACATTTAGACTTTTTCTATCTAATGTATTACCTCTATAAGTGCCTTGAAAGTTAGAGAACTGTGCTTCTTAAGAGCCCAAAAAGATATGTACAACATATCAGACACCAGTATTAGTTTAAACTGTGTCTCTCCACACCCCTTCTGTGAGTCATCTAGCTCCTTCTTTTAGAATATAAAAAAATTACAAACAGGATGTCCTATCAAGAGGTATATTAAATAAGGTGACATCAACAAAAACTCCTTTCCCAAATTATGAGTCTTTGATCAGCCAGTTCCCTTGCAGTTTTACAACCCTGCAATCTCTCACTAAGTGTGATATATCTGGCAGGAATCAGCTTAATGATATCCTATTTCTGAAGTCATAAAATGTATATTTTAGTTTCCCAGCTTCAGGGCAGCAACAGGCCATAAAACAGCCATAAAATAAATGTCTCAAGGAAGTTAATTACATTATAGAGATCTCCTGGTCAATTATATGTCCTGTAGTTTTCACTGAAACCTGGGGAGGGGGCACCCATAAGCACAAGCTATCTTATGTGAGACAATCACCTACTATATTTTATATTACAAATCACATACAACAATCATAACCAGCTGGCCAAGCATCACAGTATCTATTTCAATTATTCCATGAAGCTGGCCTGTGGCTATTTTGTGAATATACACTGTTTGAACTGTGAATGCTAGATACAGTACAGTACTATCACACCTGATATAGGCGGCATATTTTTCTGCCCCACAGTACATGCCCTTTTGTCCATGAGGCAAGCAAGACTAAGAGGCTGGAGCAGGCAAAGACATGGATGGAGGCAAACGAAAAGTTCTCGGACAGAATTTTTACAGATGAGGGTATTATAGCCATGCAGTTCTTCTGTCCCATGGCTTTCATGAAAAAAGGTCTACCACAGCCCAAACACCCACTGAAAATACATGCCTGAGGCACCATTTCCTGCCAAGGGCCTGGGTCAATACTGCTGTTAGCTGGAATCACAAGGGTAATTTCTTCAGGAAGAAAATAGTGTTGAATATGTTGGTGCCCTTTACACGTGCCAATTTGATATTGGTCATCTGTTTTTCAAGGTAATGTACATTATTATCCTGGAATATCAGTTACTCCAGTGCAACTAACTGTAAGTTGATATCAGCTTTAACGGTGTATCTTATTTTGGCTGCTATTGTATAATGCCTTGATTTCTGTGATCCCTGGTCATTAAAATGAAATGAATCATACTCTGTATTTCAGGGAAGTGATAGTTATTATTTTTTTTTGCCATCATTTTATACAATATAGACAATTACCCAAAATAAAGTGGTGTCACAAGACTGCTTAAAGGACAAGGGCATGAACTGGGTCAGGACCCTGCCAGAACTGCCAACATGAGCATAATCAAGATGGAATGGCATCAGATGAAGCACTATATAAAGAGGCGGGTTAAACCACAGAACCATGCTCAGCTGATCGGAGCATCAGACACCTCTGGAGGAGGGTGCTGACAGTGGAAGACTAACTGATATATTGACCACCTTGACAAAGTTATTCCAGCTGTGATCTGTGTCAATGGTTGTGCCACTGCTGTGTGACCTAATGTATGTAAAGAAAAGTCATCATCTGAAAATATTTATTTAGCGAATTATTAAAACAAATTTCAGATCAGTTGTACCCTAGTTTTGTTTTTTTTGGTAATTCACATCCTTGTGGTGTCATATTATAACATCTGGCTGGGGAGCATCCAGAGGTGTGATTTCAGGTTTGCTAATGCAGGCTGTGGGGAAGGGTGTTAAAGGAATCCCAGGTTGGTTCACATTCTAAAAGAACAGTTTCAGTTTTTTTTAAGTAACTGTGTGGGGGGGGGATGCAAAGTCCTGTCATGAGCTATATTCAACAAAGATAATTAACAATACACATCACTATAGGGAAATTCAGACAAACAGTAGTACATGCAGTAGATCAATGGCGCCACTGAATAGATATTTAGATGGATAAAAAAATATTTATTATTGTCCAGTGTTTACCAGTGGCATGCTCAATCACTCTCATACTGTAGCACTGAATAAAAACATGGATTTTTAAGTGATGTCATTACCCCTTTAAAAAATACAGAGCATGTTGGGGATTCACTTCTCACATACAGTTCTAGTGCTCCCTGCCTCAATGTTGCACCTAACATTGTTCATTTGGCAACATGGTGTCGAAGAAGGAATATGTACATCACCAGGAGGAGACAGGGCCTGTTAAGGCCTACAAGACTGATAAGGCCACAGCACCAGATTTTAACTGAGCTGCTGGCATCAGCACTTGACCAAGTCCATTCTCTTAAGTATGAGGGAGACAGTTATGAACTATGACATGTAAATAAGCCTGAAAAGTTGGGTAAAACTTTAAAAAAAATTGGGAGGCTTTGGGACCAGTAATGCGCATGCATTTTATCCACTCAACAGTCCTCTCACTTCTTTGTTTTGTTATATTCCAGCCATTCAAGGGAAGGCCTGAGGAACTGGAGATCATGGCTGGGGGGAGGAGAAGGGTGGGGAATCGAGTGAGAGATTGCAGTAGCCATGGAAGGAGTGGCAGATTGCAAGGGCAATGCACATTCCTGAAGGCTTGGAGCTGATAAACACTTACTACATGGATGAGTTTTGGGAGCATTGGTTCATGATGGAAACACTAGAGGTAAGATTAAATGTTATACAGTGTCTGCCATACATTTGATACAGTGTTGCTTTTCCTGCAAAAAAGTATCTTATGCTGGTTTTGTAACTTTTCGCCTGTTGCATTTGTTTCTGGAAAAATCTGGTTTCATACACAAGCCCCGCACACCATCAGTCTTAAAGTAATGCACAGATGACCGAAAGGCACTTTGCAGGTTTAGTTTAAAGGTTCTGAGTAAGCATTAATCTATGACACAGCTTGTTTCTACTGAAGAATTAAACCATGCCTGTGGGGGTGGAGGTGGTCTGCTGTGTTTGCTGTATGAAATTTGGCTGCTGTGCATGATGGGAAATGCATATACTTAAGTGCACAGGAGATTTGAGATTTGAGTTCTGGTGGTGAATGACAGAATTACAAGAGCAAGCATGGATTTACTGAGGAGCAACCATGGATTACTTGAAATTAATCCATGGTTGCTCCATAATTCCTATTGCCATTCCTCAATCCATGTTAGTTATTCTGGTCTCTTGTTTTTGCCATGTTACAAAAGCAGATGTTTTATAAATATTTTAGGCTGCTTTTGAAATGTTTCACCTGCTGCACTTGTTTCTGGATAAATCTGGTTTCACACCAGTCCTGCACACCATTGGCCTAAAAGTACTATGCAGATGACCAAAAGAGACTTTGCAGGTTTAGTTTAAAGGTTTTAAAACCAAATGTTTTATAAATATATTTTGCTAGTTTTGTAACTTTTCACCTGCAACATTTGTTTCTGGAAAAATCTGGTTTCACACCAGTCCTGCACACCATTGGCCTAAAAGTACTATGCAGATGACCAAAAAGACATTTGCAGGTTTAGTTTAAAGGTTTAAAACCAAATGTTTTATAAATATATTTTGCTAGTTTTGTAACTTTTCACCTGCAACATTTGTTTCTGGAAAAATCTGGTTTCACACCAGTCCTGCATACCATCAGTCCGAAAGTAACACACAGACAGCTGAAAATGCACTTTGCAGGTTTAGTTTAAAGGGTTTGAAAGCAAATATTTATCAATCTTTTTGACTGTTTTTGTAACTTTTCTGTGGTTGTGTTTGTTTCTGGAAAAATCTGGTTTCACACCAGTCCTGCACATCATCGGTCTGAAAGTAAAGTACAGATGGCTGAAAAGGCACTCTGGGGGTTTAGTTTAAAGGTTTTGAAAGCAAATGTTTTATAAACATTTGGCATTTGAATAACATAGTTCTTTTTTCTACTCTCCTACAGAAGAAGAAAGGTTGACCAGAATACGTCTGTGATAGCGAAGCACTGAGGAGATACACATCAATGAGCCATCACTGAGTGCCACTGGAAGAGTGACAGCAGGTGGCATTAGCAGCGTCCTATGGGTGCTACACAGGGACTGACACCAGTTTTGATGTAGCACTGGCTACAGCCAAAGAGGAACCATAAGATTACTGTACTGTATGTGAACACTTGGGCTGCATATTTCAACTGAAACAGAAATCATTCTACAGTACTCAATAGTTTCTGTAATCAGCTTTTATTTATTTTGTTATCTAAATTAAGTTAACAGATTGGAGATGGGTTAAGGAAGGGTTCCTAGGGTACTGCTGGTGAAAGGGCAGGTGATGGGGTGGCATGGTGCATACTGCTGATGGATGGGGACCAGTGGTTCGCCTCTACCCCATCAGTCCCCTGCCTGGGAGGCAAGAGGACTGGGGGGCATGGTGCATACCACCTGCCTGGAAAAGGTGATTTGTCCCATGCCCCAACCTCATCTGGCCTTACCTCATGCAAGTGGAGTGAAGCAGGTTGGTTGTTGGGGGGCTGATGGAGATACATTGATGAGCCACCACCAAGAGTACAGTACCTTTGGATGAAGGGAGCGGGAGGCTTTGCTGACCTCCTATAGCCTCTGCATTGAGACTGATTAAATTTTGGCTACAGCATCTGTGGAACAACATTCATTACTGGTATTTCCTACAAATGTAAGGTTACTTAAGTGGGAGTGGGTTGTGGGAGGTCACCTGGACCACTGTCATGGGGGGTGGGCAGCAGAGAACTGATGGGGAATATGGAGCAAATCCCCTGGCTGGAGATCTGGCCTACAGTAATGCATTGGGCTGGGGGGCACTGTGTTTACCATTCATATTTTACACTTGTCTACAAATCCCATATATGTGCTATGGTATTTGCAACTGTTGAAAAAGACAAAAAAAATATGTATGCCTTTCTGGGGGTTCAGATTCCCCTGGTGTGGGGTACTGGCATGAGGTAATGTGGGGGGTAATGGCCTCTGGGGACATTGTGCTTACCACTGATATTTGCACTTCTCTACAAAACCCATATACATGCTATTGTACTTGACAATATTGAATAAAGACTACAAAGTATAAATTCATAGTATGTGTTGACTTCTTTATAATTAAAGTAAAGCGTAATTAAATAATAAATCACACCAGGGAGTAGGTTATTGGTGTTTTATGTCCATTGTATAATAATACTTTGAGACCAGAATGGGAGGTTAGGCGTACTGTTATTGTTTCATCGTCTCTGGCCTTAAAGTAAATTCAGTGGAATTAATGTTTAAAAGCCTGTTATTGTTCCCCAACTATGCACATGGCATTGGTCAGCCTACGAGTAAGTGTTCTGATTTACAATGAGGTACAAGAGTAGGAGCCTTGTTAACTCTAGTGATGTAGCTTATGCACCCTATACTAGTGAAAAAGGGACGTAATAAGCTACATGATACCATTCAGCAATCTTTAATCAGAAACACCAACTAGGATAGTTGAATGAAACAATAAGAATCACTTAAAGGAGTTGATCAAGGAGGTGTGAAAACAGGATTGGAAGGCAGGATGGGAGTGGGAATGTGCACTTATGTGAAAAGGCAGGATATTGTTTCAATTCTCACTACAGTAACACACCATTAAATATCAAGCCTGAGCTATGCAACAGCAAAGTGAAAGAAAAAAACATACAATAGGGATGACATTACTAACAAATAATATCAGCAATATAGGCATGTAAGCAATGAAAGTGTAGTAGAGTCATACGGTAATTTCAAATGATCACCACAAAAGCAAAAAAGCAAATCTACATTAAAGTAAAGTGAGTTGGAGACAAGCAATAAAAGGTGATGACTTAATTAGCTAATAATCTGTATGATAAGCAATGAAAGTGTAGTAGAGCCAAACAGTAATTCAAAACAATTGCCACAAAAGCGAGATAAAAATCTACATTAAAGTGAGTTAGAGACAAGTATTAAAAGGGGATGACTTTGTTAATTAATATATGATACGCAGTGAATGTGTAATAGGGCCCATAATTATAGGTGATCACTTCAAAATTAAAACATAAATAAAAGCAAGTAAATTTCCATGTATCCAAAGATGGTAAGACAGTCATGGCAGAATAGCGCCTAACGTAAGGCATTGTAGACAGGAAACGTGGAGAGGGGACGGTGTAGAGCGCTATGCAAAGAGCCCACAAATAAACAATAGTACGGCTGCTCTGTTGTTGTACAGTTACACAGACTGTGTAGTAAGGTGTTTATTAGGCAAGGTCACCCATAACCTGGTACTTTTGTACATTGCTGCCTTGGCCGTCTCAAGATTGATGCATGCACCATATGATTGCCGAACAGAGTCATCCGCTAGCTGCTACAGGAAGTATGGTGCACTATGAAGTCCGTTATCAGAGAATAATGGAAAAATAACACCAGTACAAACCTGATGCCTCACCATGTCTCAAAATCGTTGCAAGTGGCTGTGGCTACCACTGTATGCATGATGAAATGCAGTAAGAAGAGAACATGAAAAGGTGAGAAGTGGAACTGATGCATACTACTTTGTCTGCAATTCCACTGGAGTGGAAATGCATCACCAAACTGGTATGCCACAGATTGTTGTACACTCTCTTTTTCTATCTTCCCAGCAGGGACTCTGTGCTTGCTTGTTCCCCCCAGCAGGGACTCTGTATTTGCATGTTCCCCCTACCCCGTTCTTTTTCCCAGTTGGCCACTGTCTGAATAGATTGATCAAAGCCCCAATACCAAAATAGATAAATTTAATTTATTTCAGTGTCATGGCTGTGTTCAATTGCTTCAGACAACTCACTATCCTGCCCTCCTCATTAACTCGTACGAATGTTTATGCTTTTGAACCTGATCTCAAGTGGACATGCACAATGCAAAGATTTAGTCTGAACCACTTTTACATTGTAAATGTTAGACCCTAGCTTGACAAATGGATATCTCGTCAATTACCTAAACTGCATGGGGTAAAAGTTTTTACTTTCAGCTAAAACAATCCCACTAAATGTTCTCCCGTGAAATATAGGTAGTATTTTACACATTACATTGTTAATCTCATAATTTACTCTGTGTATGTCTCTCAAGACACTACCAATACTAGTTTCAAAAGTTTAATTGCAGTTAACATTAAAAAGGGGTCTATGTGATAACAGCGAACGCCTAAAGGCGATCTCCGTTATCGCACAGTCAGAGTGCCGAAAAGCTTTTTGGCACTCTGACAACCCCGCACATAGGACAATGAGCACCAGGAGATTTTTTAATGCTTCTGTGAGGGTCTGCACCTCCCTCACACACTGGGGCTTCGCCCACACACCCTACTTAAGGATTCTCAACTCCAGGGGTGTATGTCGGGGTGAAAGCATTAAAAATAAAGTTCAGCCTGCACAATAAAATCGCACCAGCGCCCGGACCCGAACCTGGTACCTCACCCACTCCAGCAACTAGCTAACCCCCGATGCCATGACGCAGCTCGCCCATCCACCGCAGTGCTACCCTCTACAGCCCCTCTGCCCCCTCCCAGCCCACGCTCTCCATGCTCACTCCCCCCAGAGCACACATACACATAGTGACATCCTGTCACCCACTTACCTGACCCTCATCCGTCACCTTATCCTCCCATTACCGTGAGGGGATTGTGCCGGAAGGTGTCGCTGTTACGGACATCACCTTCCTCAAGCGCCACCTCATGGGTTACCATTAAAGCACCATATGCAGCTATGATAATCTGCATAAATTTAATCCACATTCAGGAACACCATGCAAATATAGTTTTCGGTTCTGAAATAAGTATGTTTTCAAGCTAGTTACAGATGTATTTTCATTACATTTTGTTGTTGCAGGAAAAATGTTAGCACTCCTCCCAGTTCGGTAAAATCAAAGTTATTGTTGTGTAATTATTATTTTAACTCTCGTGTGATGCCTTATCATACCCATAAACACTATAACAAACACATGTACTATGTGAAATTTTTAACTGGCCAGAACTAATTACATCTGCATTTTCAGCATGCATAAACTAAATAAACTTAAATACTGTGGCCCAGATATTCAAACTGCACAAGGCTGTGGTGCAAGCTTGGAGGCAGCTCAACTTGGCTGGGCAGGGTGTGGACTGGGGATATTCAAAGGAGCTGCGCCATGGCTCCAGCAGCATTGAATCTCGCACCTAACCACCTGCAGTGTGCATGGCACAGTGGCACTGCGCCAGCGCAAGTGGTCAGAGTGAAGCATAGGAATGCGCTAGGGCAAGTTCCATTGCGCTATGCACAGCAACAGCGATATTCAAAACTTGACATGCAAATGGGTCCATAATGTATGCAAGGTGCAAATGGGGCCATTTGCATGTCTTTATGACCCCATTTCATGCAGGTGCGCTGATCCCTGATGACTTGCACCTGGCACCCTGCCAGGCAGCAGCTGTCGGGGACCGACGCCCCCTGCGGCCGGCAATGTTCTCCACAGTCCGATCGCAGGCATTTGTAATAAAATGGAAGAAGTGCTTCCAATATCCCTGGTGGTCCAGTAGACCACTATCTGCCTGATTGCGGGCATTTGTAATAAAATGGAAGAAGTGCTGCCAATATCCCTGGTGGTCCAGGGGAACCACAGACTGCCCGATCGCGGGCATTTGTAATAAAATGGAAGAAGTGCTTCCAATATCCCTGGTGGTCCAGTGGACCACTGACTGCCCAATCATGGGCATTTGTAATAAAATGGAAGAAGTGCTTCCAATATCCCTGGTGGTCCAGTGGACCACGATCTGCCTGATCGCAGGCATTTATAAAAAAAATGTCCAATATCCCTGGTGGTCTAGCGGTACCCCCTCCCCACCCATCCACTGAGCCCCACCACCCTGCTCCCCAGTCAGCCAGTGGGCAGCAGCACCCCACCCGCCTGCCACCCGCTGCCCTTTGGTGTGGCTTACCGTCAGTAGGGCTATCGCCCATTGGTCCGCAGCGTGAGCCAATAGGTAGTTTATACAGACATACTCCAGATATGTGAATGGGATCATTCACATATCTGGAATGTAGTACGGCAGGCTGCATGCCCATTGGAAAGGATAGTGCAACACCTGGAATCCATAGGGGCACAGGATCCAAGACAGCATGGGCTTACAAAAGGAAGGTCCTGTCAAACTAATCTCATAGATTTCTTTGACTGGGTAACCAGAGTGGTGGACCAAGGGGAGCAGCTGATGTCGTCTACCTTGACTTCAGCAAAGCTTTTGACACTGTTCCACATAGAAGATTGATAAATAAGCTGGGTAGGCTAGGGTGGGTCAGAAGTTGTCAACTGGGTGGCAAACTGGTTGACGGGCAGAAAACAGAGAGTGGTGGTAAATGGTATACAGTCAGAAGAGATGCAAGTCACAAGTGGGGTACCTCAGGGATCAGTTCTGGGGCCAGTCCTCTTCAACATCTTCATTAGTGACCTTGCAGATGGACTGAGGGTAAGGCTTGTCTGTTTGCAGATGACACCAAGATCTGCAACAGAGTAGATGATCCAGATGGGGTGGGCAGAATGAGAAGAGATCTGGATAAACTAGCAAAAGGTCAGAAGAGTGGCAACTGGGATTTAATGCAAAGAAGTGCAAAATCATGCACATAGGGAAGAGAAACCTGAAGCCACCTATAGGCTGGAGGGGAGTTGTTAGCAGTCACAAAGAAGAAAGAGACTTGGGCATCATCATCACAGATGACCTGAAATCATCAAGCAGACCTCTAAAGCAGTAGAGTAAGGCTATGGGGGTGTTAGGGTGTATTAGTAGGAGTATCACGAAGTCGTAAGAGGAGGTAATAATCCCTCTTTACAAGACACTGGTTAGGCCCCACCTGGAGTACTGCATGCAGTACTGGAGGCCACACCTTCACAAGGACATTAACCAAACTGAGGCAGTCCAGAGAAGGCAGCAAAATGGTGCAGGGACTGCATCAGAAGACATATGAGGATCAGATTAACAGAGCTCAATATGTATACCCTTGAGCAAAGGAGGAGAGAGGTGATATGACCAGGCATTAACACCTTAAGGGCATTAACAAGGTGAAAGAGTCTGATGTTTAAATATAAGAAAATTAGCAGGACAAGAGGACACAGCATGAGATTAGAGGGGGGCCGATTAAGGGGGAATGTGAGGAAATTCTTTTTCACAGAAAGGGTAGTGGATGCATGGAATGGCTTACCACAAGAAGTGGTGGCTATGAATACAGTGCAGGGCTTCAAACAGGCATGGGATAGGCAGAAAGGAGCAATACAAATGACTATGAATAGATAGGCCACTGACAGAGCAAAGGCCGATGACACATTTATAAGGTAGAAAAGAAATGGGCAGACTGGATGGGCCTTGCGGTCCTTATCTGCCGTCAACTTCTATGTTTCTATATTACGCTGTGGACCAATGGGCTACAGCCCTACCGATGGTGTCCAGTCGGCAGGCAGGTGAGTGCTGCCGCCCGCCGGCTGACCGGGGAGCGGGCAGTGGCTCAGTGGGCGGTGGGGAGGGGGTACCGCTAGACCAGCAGGAATATTGGACATTTTTTTTTTTTTTTACAAATGCACGCGATCGGGCAGATAGCGGTCCACTGGACCGCCAGGAATATTGGAAGCACTTCTTCCATTTTATTACAAATGCCCATGATTGGGCAGATAGTAGTCCACTGGACCACCAGGGATACTGGGGATATATTTATTTTACTTTGCCTGCGATCTTGCGGGCAGGTCCGCTGGACCACCAGGGATATTGGGGATATATTTATTTTACTTAGCCTGTGATCGGGTGGGGATATTGGACAGATTTATTTATTTTTTTACAAATGCCCGTGATCGGGCATGGGGGGCACTGCCAGGTGCAGCCGACTCAGGTGGCCACCCACAGGTGGCAACTGCCATGTTGCACCCTGCAATGTGGCAGCTCACCTGTGGGTGGCCATCAGTTGTTCCATTTTTTTTTTTGGATCAACTTTGTGCTAGCACAGGTAGGGGTTGCGTATGCATGGCTCTGCACATCCCAGGCTGAATATCAGACTGTGCAGGATATGCATGGGCATGCCCCCACTACCTGCGCCTGCATATATTACTGATGTGCTGCGGCGCATTGGGATTTGTGCCGCACACTTTTCCCTTTTATATATAGCACCGGGGTGCATCAGTGGGTTGTGCATGGTGCAACACTGTTGCGCCATGTGCAACCCTTTTAAATATCTGGGCCTATGTTTTTACTGCAGCTCAATTTACATTTCAGAATTAATCTACTGTAATACTGGAAAACCTGTGTTTGCCAAAATGCACATCAATGAGTGGACTCAACTTTTTTACAATGCATGCTAAAACTTGTCAGAATTTGATAGAAGCATGCCTACCAGTATCCTTGTTCACTCCAACCTCCCCTTTTACATTTCTTACCATTTAACATCAGCTTCCATCCCCCATCCACACTGTCTGTCTCAGTTCAACTTGACTAATATGGATTCCTCTGTTCATCCCAAGAGGGATCTCTGAAATTTGACAAATGTCTAGCCACTGCTCTGCATACATCTTAACCTAATTACCTTTCATTCAGTTGATTCTCTATTCCAGGTAACAGGTGGATCACAAAATGAATGGAAATTGTGGTTAAATCTCAAAAAATCTAATTAAAAATAGGGTGCAGAGAGGGAGTAGTTTCTATAAAAACTATCATATAGATAAATTTAATAAGGGGAAAATCCAATCTACTTTTACACTGTAAACATTAAACCCGTCTAGACAAATGGACTTCTGACCACTTACCTGAATTGCAAAGGGCTATAAGTTTTTTTCAGCTTAAACCATCAGAACAAATGAAATATATGTACCATGTTACAATGTTATGTGGTTACTTTCATAGCTAACTGTGCATATAAGTCTTGCAAGAAACTGGACCCGATTCTCCAAAGTCCCGGCAATGCCGCAAGCCCCAGGTGCACCGAACATGGCTCATATGGTTTGCAGCATTCCCCAGTCGGCGATCGGGATTTTGGATCCTGTGCACTGATTCCTGCAAGTTAGACCTGCTTTTACTGACCTAGCTTGTGGCAATCTTGGGTACCCATTTTACAGGGCTGCACCAAATATTTGGCATAAGCTGCCGTAAATTAGGAAAACCGTTGTAAATGCACCAATTTTCTTGAATCGGGCACATTCTGTGGCAAACTGTTCCGCGCAGCTGCACCAACCACCAGCTTTGATGCAGAGCTTCATGTAAGCCCTGTGTTACCCTTCGTGTATCTGTCCCTTTATCTTTACCAGTTGCATTTTTATAATACAGTGTTTTTCATTTTCATATTTAATAGAACAGAGACAACAAAGAACAGTGAGCAGTACAGAACCAAGGTAAAAAAGCACATGAAACATAGCAATCCATATTGAGAAGCAATGGCACAATAAATAACGTTTGCAAATTACAGCCAAGGGCAAGAGTCTGTAGTTTCCAGCTAATCAGGACCCAATAGATTGGGTAGAGCAAAGTGATGAGGGCATTTTCTTGTCCAGTTTATGTAACACCCATTTGTGCCACACGTCAGTGAAGACAGGAAAGTGATTAAGATATTTATAGGACTGCCTCTCCAAGCAGTAGGTAGAGACTGCTATCCCATACCACAGGGCCACTGTTGGCTGTTTGGTGTAAGCCATAGCCTGGTGATGACTTTTGTAGCACATGATAGGAAAATCAAAAGTAGTTTCAGCTGTTGCCTGTTTATCTCATACTGAGCAGAAGGAACTGACAACAGTACCAAGGTTGGATTACCAGCCCTGTGGTCCCAAAGACTGTGTCCAGTACAGATCCCACCTGATTCCAGTACAACCGGAAGGAACCATTCCAATATTGGAATGGTACACCATCTATTCTCCACAGTCTCTCCAGCAGAGGCCCTGCCCTCTGATCCATACATTATATTAACTGAACTGCAGGGTCTTAAGAAAACACATTTGGCATTTCTTGAAAACTCCTAAAATAGGGTGCTATAGTCAGTTTACATGCTGGTAGGGCACATTTTCCTGGAGGCGATGTTGGCTGCAGAAATCAATGGACAAATGAGAAGATACCTGAGCAGTGCCCAATACAGCAATACAGATTGAAGTCAGGTTGGTACAGCTGCAAATAGGTGGTTTAATAACCATACAAATAATGACAGCACAGAGCTGAAAGCTACCCCAGCGCATCATCTCCACTACATGAGGCTTCGTCATGTTGGTTTGAAACTTGGAAAATGGGAGCTATCCCACTGGGTTTACATATAATATTTGATCTATGTTATAAAGGTCATTATACAATAGCAAGAAAGAATCATGGACTCTGATTGGTCAGTGTATGCCTGAGGCAGTGATGTTATTACACAATAACATCACTGTATGGATGACAGCATAGATTTGCTCATCTTTTCTTAAGAAACAAAGATATAGTGCCACACTAAAATCTTCTAAAACCATTTTTTTTAATATTTTTTATTTTGTATAACAACGAGCCATTGTATAATAGTAATAAGGCACTTCAGTGTGTATGTTATTGTGTAATAACATCACCTGGGGTGGTGGAAGCACTCGACTTTGCCTCGTGCTTCAACCCACTCCAGGAGTGACATTATTACACGATAACACACACCCTGTCATGCCTTATTGCTTAATTAAACCCAGACTCAAGGTTCTTCCACTGGGCACTGTGTTTATCCGTGGTCCAGAGGCATATAAGGTGCAGATGAAGAGCTCTGGCATAAAACTGGAAGTTGGGTAGCTTCACACCTCCTTGTTCCCTTGGGAGATGCAAAAGGAAAAGCAGAATTCAAGGGCTCCCCCATATAAATCTTGAAACCAGTTGATTCTGTGATTTAAAGTAGACAATCTTGGATAGTAGTGGGATGGTTTGTTACAAATATAAAAGCCTAGCAGAATGTTCTGCCTGATTGTTTCTATGTGTGAATAAATCTAAGATTAGTGGGACAATGGAGTGAATTATCTGTAATTGCTACAGACAGAGGCTCCTAATTTAACAGTTCCAGATGGCTGCGGTCTTTAGTGATTTGTATGCCTAAATATTTAAGGGCTCCCGTTTCCATCTAAAATGTAAACTGTACTGGCCTTTTAGTAGATTCACTGTTTTTGCTTCACACCCTGGAGGATAGTACCATTTTAGAACTGCAAGATGTACTGTATGTCCTTGTTATGGGACCTACATTATTTTCACAGTGATTCATGTTCTACTCTAGAACTCTGTGGCCCAAAGGGACATAACTACATCATACAGTTCTAAAATGGCACTCACCAGCAGAGTGTACATCAAAAACACTCACTGTGTTTGCTAAAAGGCCAGTAAAGATGGAACAATATCAGAAATAGATAAAATATTATGAAAAAAGCTTCTATTGGGGAAAAATGACTTACTTGTTCAGTGCAGTTCTCCTTTAAGTTTAAATCTTGCCAGAGTTTCATGTTGCTGAAATATATTCCATGCTCTCAAGAGGGAAGAGTCAGGGGTGGTTGCAGTTAGCAAGATTTCACCTGCAATATAGGACTATTTGATCATCCCTACTGCCATTGGATGTCTTGTATTCCCTCCTCCATCTGGATGCTTGTAGAGGTGCAATATACAGGGCAAAAGTAACATGCACAATGGCAGCCCTGGCAGGTGCCCTGTTCCAGTAAAATGAAAGGGTAAGTGAACTGTAAGCCCCCCTCCCTGCCTAGGGGTATCCAAGTGGTAACATTTGGGAGGGGGCACTTCACAACCTATGCAACCACAGTCCAAGGAGATAGAACAGAATAACTCATTAATTGGGTTCAGCGCTGTTAACTCATTATACCCTGGGCAGCCATTTTGTATCAGGAGAATCAATGGATGGTTCGGATTTCACATGGTGCTATTGGGTACAATGACTGGGAGTCACATACACTTGGAGAAGCAGGCACAATCCTCTGATGTGGATCTTGTACACCTGGAGGGACAATGTTGTAACAAGGGTATGAATTACGGTGAGTTTCTTTCTGAACACAGCTGGAAAATCTGCAGCAGTCTACTGGGCAAACAGACTAATTATTTCATGCAGTTTCCTTAAGTCATGCCGGCTAGATTCCTGGCAGCACTGGTTGGGGCTGAAATAGGCCTCCACTTGAGGTAGCTTGACATTATTACTCTTTCTCCTAAATCATATCTCACTCCTCTGTTTTCTTTCCCAGCCGCTTCATTTCCTTTCCAGTCAGACTCTTCTTTGCAATTCTTATACACTTCTCTCTGGGCTTATGACAGCACAAGACATTTCTACTGTCCCAAACCCTCTGATGCTTTCCATTTCCTTCCCATCTGCCTGGTCCCACACTTTCTCCACCCGGGGGCTAATTCTTATGGAGCATACCCTTTTACTTTCCAAGCGGTCTTAACTCAATAAACTTCAATGGATGTTCTTTCAGCAAAATTGAACCACCAGAACCCTTTGAGACATCCAATTGCTGATGCATCAGCCGGCAGCTGGGCCTTATTCTGGTGGTTTTGGAGTCCCTGGACTTGATCCCAGTCACTCCTGGCACGTTACACCCATGCAGCGATTCCAACCTCTGAACTGACTCATCAGGGGACCTCTGACAATGCCACACCAGATCACCCAATGGACTGCCACCCTGCTGTGGTCCCAAATATCACTCCCCAAAATAGACTTTCCCCACCTCCACAAGTGGCTCACCTCATGGGTGCAATTCTGCAGTGGCCATCAGCCTGGGGATTAGGGATAACTCTGCCACTGTTATACCCCCAACTGCAAGGGCTGCCACTTCCAAGCAGTGCCCCAGGCCCTACTGCACTAGTGAGCCCACCCAACAGTAAACCATCTGACCCAACAGCTGAACTCACCGATGGACTATTTTTCCTTTAGGGCTTTGGGCAGTATCGGTGCTTACCCTACCAAGGTACTGAAGTATACTTGGTGGGCCTCAATTTTCATTTCTTCTCCCCAAGATCCGGCTCCCAAATGCACCGACAGGCCCTGTGTCTTTGCTCCATTGCTCCCCTTTTCTGCACACCCAAACTGACACTCTTCATTACGGGTCTTCAAGGGTGGAATACCGGGACAGCAGTCAGACCACCCGGCACCGCTACAGCCCTCCAGCTGAACTTGCAGGCCAAATCCTCCAGACCTCTCCTGACTGCTGTACTCTCTTAGGTGCCAGAAACCTTCCTTTTATTCCCCAAGGATGGGCCACCTGCCGGCAGTAAGCAGGCTCGCATCCAGACTTACTGGCAGCACTTCGCTGTTCCTGCCTAGCTACACATGCAACCAGCCCAACACCTAGCAACCTAAAATTAACTAGTAAGCTCCAGAGGGGCTCACAGAACTATTAATTCTGAGGAAGGCCTGTGAGACAGCATATAAACCCTATAATAAAATGATACTATATCATACTGACATGCTGAATGATACTGAAAATGTACTATCCAAACTACCGGAAAAGATTGTAAGCACACAATTGAGAGCCTACTTTGAATCAGCTAACCTCTTAATCCCAGCAAAATCTGGATTTAGAGCCAAACATAGCACCATTATAGCCCTTGCAAAAGTAACCAACGACTGGCAATTATAATTGGATAAAAAAAATTGTGTCTGCGCTATGTTTTTAGGTTTGAGTAAGGCATTTGACACAGTTGACTATGAACTGCTCCTTTCCTCCCTGAAATCCATAGGGCTGGATTCAAACCTTTATGATGGTTCAACAACTACCTTGGACTGGCGGACCCAGCAGGTTAAGGCTGAAGGGAGCGCCCCCACTTAAACCACTGCAAAGAGGAGTACCCTAAGGTTCTATCCTCGGTCCTATCCTAGTCGCCATATATATCAACAGTATTGATAATAACCTCACCAAGGCCACTGTACATCTATTTGCCAATGATACGGTGCTGTATGCCAGCCACCTTTCTCCAGAGGCAGCCTGCAAAGAATTACAAGCAGAGTTCAATCTACTCCAACACCAACTCCTGAGCAAAAAACTTCTGCTCAATGCAAAGAAAACAAAGACAATGTTTTTCTCTCCCCACACGCATGCAGGACATTCATTCCCAAGCACGCTCCCACGTATATCCACTGTTCTTGGTGAAAACCTTGAATTTGTCACAAAATTCAGATATCTGGGTGTATAGCTCGACAGTAGACTTTCCTTCATAGAACATATGGAAGAACTACTGAAAAAACATTGCCAAAGACTTGGAATTTATTTTAGAATAAAACATTTTCTCACAAGTGATGGTAAGCAAAAGCTGGTCCAGCCACATTTCTTTCTGTAATCGACTATGCTGATTTCTTATACAGTCATTGCCCATCTCATACCTGGAAAAATTGGATATACTCTACCACAGGGCTCTCAGATATATCACAGAACTCCCATTCAACACCCACCATTGCTCCTTTTATGATGCAGTTGGATGGACCTCGCTTCAGTTCAGAAGGGACAAAAACGCTACACTATGGCTCTTCAGAGCCATATCCAAGAAGTTACCACAATATGTCTCAGACTGCTTCACACAAGTAACCTTAAGTAAATATGCCCTAAGAAGCTACACTTTCATCATGCTCAAAGTGCCCAAAGTCAATTCTCGCTTTGGTAGGACTGCCATTAGTTTTGTGCTACCCTCCCTATGGAACAATATGCAGAAAACACTGAAACTGAGTATACCTATATCCATTACATCCTTCAAATCCATTTACTCCAGGCTTATCAAGGAAAAATGCAACTGTTTTTGACAGTAGTAGAGAAAACTCCTCTTCCTCCCCTTCATCTCCTAGTCTGTCCCTTCCACTGACACTCTCCGCTAATTCCAGGCCCTGCATTCCTACCTTACTTCTCACTTTTTTTATCATGTCATCATATAGTGCCTTATATTTCCTTCCTGTCACATTCTCTACTCCTCATCACCTATTTCCACCTCCCTCCTCCCTGCCTACTTGCATCCCTCCCTCTCCTTTTTCTCTCAGCCCTGCCAACCTTCACTACTCAGACCATTATTGCCTTTTTCTTTTGTCACCCTTCTCTGATTGTAGTATCCCTCACCCTCATCTCTCCCCGTAGCACCACCTCCTTCATCTGCCCACACTGCTCACTGCCCATTCCTCCACCTTTGACAGATCCCCTTATACTTTATACCTTAGTCACCACATATTCTCTCTCCATGCCCAAATTCATGTTCTCCCAATTTCCTTATTTTATGTAAACATGTGAATTTGTGTCAATAGATCTTGCATATTTGTACATATCCATGTGTTGGTATCCTTTATGCCTTTATATCCTGTATAATCTGTTCCTTCATTGTGTTGTGTTCCTTGAATTGAATTGTACTATATTTTTATGTAACTGACCTTTGACCTAACCAGGTCCATCTTGCAAATGAGTTCTGCTCAACGATGTTCCCCTGGATAAATAAAGATTTGATTGATTGATTGATTGAGGATTCTGGGAAGCCAATGTGCCACAGTATGTTCCAAAGAAAGGGCTAAGAAACCCTATCAAAGGTCTTCTCCACAATGAGGCTGGCCAGGACCAGGGGGGAGGTAATGCTGAGTGACAAAATCCAGTAACAGCAGAGTGCAGTGTACATTATGGTGTGCCTGGTGTCTACTGACAAAACTCACCTGGTCTCCATCAAACAATGACAGGAGAAGGTTCTCAATAGAAGCCACCCACACCAACATGAAAATTTTAAAGTCATAGTTGAGACTGGAAATGGGCCTGCATGACTGTGAACAATGAGTATCCTTCTGCAGCTTTAAGATTGCAGACAGTGTGGTGATTTGCCATGAGGAGGGTGGAGGATCTCCCTCCTGTATGGACCTACAGTATAGGGCTGGATTATTGGGGAGACAACTGATCGTTTTGGAAATTCAGCTGGTAGCTGTTTCGAGCCTGGACACTTCCTGTTTTGGATCTGGTAGTAGGCAGAGAACTTTGTCTTGGGTAATGGCACTTAAATGGTCTTCTGTTTGCTTAGCCATCAGCCTTGGCAGTGGGAGTTCATTTAGATAGGAGGTGATCTGGGCCACTGAGACTCCAGGTTCTGCTGAGTGAAGCAGAGAATAGTATTGCATCACAATGCACTGAATATCAACATTGTAGTACATCAAATAACCCATCTGGGAATCTCAGCAGCCTAGTGATACAGGTTTGAGTTCTGGAATGTTGTAAACACTGCACCAAGTTTCTAGCTCCTCTTGCACCTCCTTCATATTAATGATGTCACAGATAAATAAGGCCTGCATAATCTGGCAATCTAGAATCTCTTAAATTTGGGGTTTCACTTGCTGCAGCCTGTGGGAGAATAGAAATGTCATCCAACATATGAAACAACCATAGGGTCTGGTGAGTACCCTGCATTCCCGTAATTTTGTTTTCCACCCTCTTCCCATTTACATTTAGAGTAGGCACAATTCACCTTGAAGCACCACCTCTAGTGTATCCCACACTACGCCAGGAGACACATCTGAGCAGTAGTGTCCTGTAGGATTTGAAGAATACATTCTTCAAGTAGCTGCAGTAAGACTTTGTCTCTCAAATGGCCCAGGTGGAACATTTAATAAGTAGTTTTCTGTGGTTTGCCAAGGTGGAACTGCGTCACCACTGCAGCATGGTCTGAGAGGTGTAATAATCCATATGCCACCTCAAGTAGTGTTAGTTTAAAATAATAGTTGGTGACCTCTTAAATGTTCCTTTTTTAATTTATTTATTCTTTTATGATGGATATTATTCTGTGGGAGAGTCCTCTGTTTCCAGAGCATGTATCCTTGTATGACTTTAACAGGACATCTCTACCATTTTCTAAAAAAATTTAGATAGTCATGTATTCTGAATCTTCTTTAGTTTTTTTTATTATTATTGTTCTTAATACTTCACAACATGTTCTGTTTCCAGTATGTTGCCATCAAATTTCCATATATTTAATCATGCCCTGCTTAGCTCAGGTGTTAATGTACGTTTCAGGACTAAAATGTCCCTTCTTCAGAACACTATTGGGGATATTATCTGTGATAAAAAACAAATGCAATAGAAAACCATCATTTTTATAACCTAAAAGAAATTTCCATAATTTCCAATATAATAAAACACATACAAAATTAATTTGACTGTATTCCTTAAGGGTTTCTATAAAGTTTTATTACTTCAATTTTTAAAGGAGATTCTCTTATTGTTTTAAATGTGCAGAAGTAAATCTTAGCTACCCTTGGTATATGGTGTTGCACTAAAAGAGATGAGTTAAGAACTGATATAAGTGTGTTCTGTAAAATATGTTGCAAAATACTTTTTGCCCCCATACCTTGAGATATAATATAAGACTGCTGAAATATAGCAGAAAAGTTAGCTGATTTCATCTTTCTCTTACATACAACATTAGGTTCAGCACCGACATGACAAAAATAAAATAAGAAACATAAAGCTTGATCATAAATACAGGTATCTTCCTCTGTATAAATACAGTCAAATTTATTTTGTATGTGTTTTATTATATTGGAAATTTCTTTGGTTATAAAAAATGATGGTTTTCTATTGCATTTTTTTTATCACAAAATAATATCCAATAGTGTTCTGAAGAAGGGACATTTTAGTCCTGAAACATACATTAATACTTGAACTAAGCGGGCATGATTAAATATATGGAAATTTGATGGCAACATAATGGAAACAGAACATGTTGTGAATTATTAAGAACAATAATAAAAAACTAAGAAGATTCAGAATACATGACTATCTAAATTTTTTTTAGAAAATGGTAGAGATGTCCTATTAAAGTTATACAAGGACCTCACGTAGGGTGTTAGTATGTTCTACTATGGTAAGCGGATAATCTAAAAGGTCCTAGCTGTGGTGTTGAGCCAAGAAGTGAATAGATTCTCATTGTGATCTATGGAGGTGGTGCCAGGTATCCAAAATACCTAAGTGAAAGAGCGTAGCTTTAACATATTTCTGGGAGAGAGAAAAAGAGAGAGAGAGAGAGAACTGCCCCTGAAACAAGACATCTAGATCTGTCTGAAGGGTAAGGTTTAGATCTCCCCTTATGATTAATTGCCCTTTCAGTACCATAGCAACTTGTTCAAGAAGGCCTGAAGAGAGTTTTTTAATCTGTCCCCAGAGGAAGGTACACATTAGCATATGTGACATTATGGCCATAAAGGGTTCCTACTAGAGTAGCAAAATATCCCTCTAAGTCTAGAATAAGTGTATCAAAATAAAAATGGAGGCCCCTTGTCAGTAGAGTCAGGACCCCTCCCCCAGCAGCAGCCACATTTATAAGAGGTGAAATGCACTACCTCCAAATCATGTTTTTCAAATTTAATATATTTCTCTAGGAGAAATGTGTTTCCTGCAATAAAAAGCATTTCAGGTTTCTCCTATCATAGTTTCTATAATAAACTACATCTCTTGATAGGGTTATGTATGCCATTCACATTAAATGATAGATTTAGTAGTTGCCGTATTGGTCCTTGCAAGAATAGATCCAGAAGCAAATGATTTGATACCTTTTAATGGACCAACATAGATGTAACAACAAGAACAAAGTGCTCTAGCTTTCGGACCAACCAGTCCTTCTTCAGAAGCTCAGGAGCTTCGTGAAGAAACTGGTGTCAGCAATTCTTGTTGACCCAGCTGATCCAATAAAAATATCCATCATTGCTCTGAATACAATAAATGGGTAACTTAGTTGTTCCAACCATCCTGGATGAAATACCAGCAAATATACACAATAAGATAAAATACAAAGTAGCATTGGGGGGAGACCTTCAATGACCCATAGATCGTAAACCCCCCACCATCTGACCTCCAATGGCCCTCAGATCATAAAACCCACACCATTTCTACTTTCAAGATGCCTTATCCCTGTATATGAACCATGGCCTAAAACAGAAATGTTAAAGAAACTGCCACCAACATGTAAAGGGGACATAGTCAATCCTGCCTGCCAACAGAGTGAGGCCAGTAGAAAACCAGAGTCTATAAAAACAGTAGAACAAGGTGAAGCAGGCCACCAACAGGGTAGACCCAGCAGCTAGAAGGAAAGTCTAGAATGGTGTAGCTTCCAAGGTAGGGTACGGAAAGTAAAGATCCACATCCATGCAGCACCACTAGGTGGTCAAGTGCTGCTTGGTGGAAAGAAAGAAGTTCCACTGGCCCCCAGGGCTAAGTAAATTACCAAGTACAAGGTTGAATGACACTGAGTAAGGTAAGGAGCTTTCCCACAGTATCCTTCAGCTCCCCTGCAATATGTGGAATTGGCTTGAAGATAGTCCATAATAACCAGCAGTCTGTCTCATTTAGTGGACACTAGTGGTTACTCACAGTTTAAAACTGCAGAAAAATCATACTCACCATGCATAGGTCAGGAGTGTTATACAGTGGCAAGTAGCTTTGGGAGACAGTGACTGGAGTCCCAACCATCACCCACCCAATGAGCTCTCCCCAATGAATGTTCTCATATTTGAAGACATAGGTGGAGAATATTCAGCAAGGCCCCTCCAAACTTATGAGGCTCAGAAGATGCTCAGACCCTTAGCTGTGTGAGGGCTATGGGGGATCCTGGCTGAAAGAGGATTGATAGTGCTTAGTGGAAGCATAGTAAGGCCATCCCACAGACTGTCCCTATAAACAGGGACTTCCACCAGGTGGCCCCACCTCCATCAGATCTAGGAGAAGTAGCTCAGCATGAGGAACTAAGGCAAGGAGATGACTGCCCATTATATTTGATACTTTGAACTGCGCTATATAAATAAAAATTATTATTTTCCAGTTGTTTCCAGATGAAATCCAGTGCTGGATGAATGTAAGCTGGCTGAAGTTGAATTTGGAAAAGACTGAGGTAATGGTTGTGGACCCAGGTCACAGGGTAGAGGGGACAGGAGCTGGTTTACCCTCAGGTTTATTCCTGAGGGGTGTCCAGCTCCCCACCTCTGAACAGGTGCAGAACTTGGGGGTGATTTTTGACAATGAGCTAACACTGTGTTCACAGGTGTCGGCAGTTGTCAAATTTTCCTTTTATCAACTTAGGAACATCGCCAAGATTAAGCACCTTGTTCCACCCAGCGATCTGCCTACATTGATCCACACTTTTGTGACCTCATGCCTTGATTATTGCAACTTCCTTTATCTAGGGCTTCCTGGGGTTGATATCCACTACTTGCAGCTGGTGCAGAATGCTGCAGCCCAGTTATTGATGGGTACGTCTCATACCTGTCATATTTCTCTGGTTCTGCTTGATCTACATGTGAATTATATTCATGTTTTGTTGTATTGTCTTTGTAGTGTTAGTTGTGAATGATTTGGAATTGTATTATATTTATTGATGTATAATTATAGTGTATTTGTGCCTTTGTCTGTTACACATTCTTAACTTATAAGAGTAACTGGAACTGACACCTGGATCTCACTGTAAAGGAGCTTCGGCTCAGAGGAGATATCCATATTCATTTTTTGTATGAATAAAAAATTTTACTACTTTACTACTACACTGGCTGTCAATTCAGCGGTGGATCACCATTAAAGTTGGTCTTTTGACTTACAAAGCCCTACACGGACAGGGCCCAGACTATTTGAAAGCGCTTCTGGTTCCTTACTGCCTTGAAGCGATCTCTCAGCTCGATCGGATGAGGGTTGCTAAGGACTCTGAGGGTTTCTGTAAAATCTTCAGGTGCTCAAGCTTTACGTATGCTGCCCTGACCTTCTGGAATTCTCTACCACGTCCACTTCATCTGTGTGCCTCCATGGAGGAATTTAAAAAGGCCTTGAAGACCTATTTATGGTCTAAGATTTATTTTAATTGATTAATGTGACTTTATGATCTCAGATTGATGTTAGAGTGATGTTTTATTTCTTTCATCTGTAATTATTGTAAGGCACCATGAATTTGTGAAAGGCACGGTATAAATAAAGTTTTATTATTATTATTATTAATATATTTTATTATTATTATTCGGACTCCACCACACCAGCCTGTCACCTTTACCAGACACAGACACCAGTCAACCCTTGTAGCCCAGCTGCACTATGCAAAGGCAGAGAAGTATTATTAAATTAGAGGCACCACCAAGCATCTTCATAACTATAAATATGGTAGGGTAGAAAAAGGCCATGCCCATCAAACTGTTCCCCAGGCCCACCTTGAATGATGTCAGACTTTGCTTCCACTACCCTCAGCTGGCAGTTTATTCCATGGCTCCAGACAGTGTCATCAAGGCTGCTGACAAAGGTATTCCACAAATGGAAGCACCATTAATCAACAACAATAAGGTTGGAATACACCTGAGGGTGCTAAAGGAGTTAGCAAGTGAATTGGCAGGTCCCTTAGTACATTTATTCAGCAGATCACTTCAGACAGGGGTAGTACCAGGAAACTAGAGAAGAGCTGATGTGGTACCTCTCCACAAGGGAGGGAGTTGGGAGGAAGCAAGCAACTACCAACTTGTCAATATTATGTCGGTGGCGGGGAAACTGATGGAAACCTTAATAAAACAAGACTTGGTAGAGTACCTAGATAACAGAGGTCTGCAGGATGACAGGCAGCATTGATTAATGGCAGGAAGGTTGTGCCAAACGAACCTAAGCACAATTTTTGACAGGGCCACTAGGGAACTAGACAGAGGCCACCCAGTGGACCTCCTCTATTTTGATCTCAGTACAGGGTTTTATTTAACTCTACAAATTGATTAGCGTTTTGCTCATAAAAGTGCTAAAACATTGTGAAAATGCATAGCACTTGCCTCACTGTGTTTAACAAACATAACACTTCTAGAAAACCTATATAAATGCTTTCTGTACAGTTAGTATTGTCCCAAGAAAAAAACTGCTAATCAATTATTTAAAACCCTGCAGTAAGGCTTTGATTCAGTGCCACACAACTGCCTGCTGAAAAAGTTAGAGGACCTGGGTGCAGCCAATTGCATAGTCAGTTGGGTTGGTAGTGTGTTAGGGACAGAAAACAGAGAGTAGTGGTCCATGGGGTGAGGTCTGATGAAGGCACAGTCAATAGCAGTGTGCTCCAGTTCTCAGTGTTGGGGCCAGTCCTGTTTAATGCCTTTATCTGTGACACTGGCATAGGTATTCAGGGCAAAACTGCCCTATTCATGGAGGATATCAAGCTAGGAGGAAAGGTTAACAGTGGGGAGGTGGTTAAGGACCTACAAAAGATCTGCAGAGGCTGAAAAGATCCAACATCTGACAGCTAAAGTTCAATGCAAAGAAATGTAAGGTGATGCATTTGGGTAAGGAGCCCAGGACAGAGTACCACCTCAACTGAGTCCAGCTCAGCACCATGCAGGAAGAACAGAACCTAGGTGTCATCATAAGCAGCACCTTTAAACAGACATGCCAATGCAGCAAAGCTTATAGCAAGGCCAACAAGATGCTGGGGTATAGGGAGGGATCAACAGCAGGAGGAAGTAGGTGACACTACCACCTACAAGTCCCCGGTAAGACCCCATCTGGAGTACTGTGTCCTGTTTTGGAGTCCACATCTGAAAAAGAATATAAACAGATTTGAGGCTGTTCAGAGATGAGCAACCAAAATGATGCAGGGTCTTCAAGGGCACTCGTAGGAGGAGCATCTGGAAGCATTAAATATGTTCTCACTGGAGACAAGGAGGGAGAGGGGAGATATGATAGAAACATACAAGTTCCTGAGAGGAATATATAAGGTACCATCCTTGGACCTGTTCAACGGAGTCTCCAACTCTGACGCTAGAGTGCACAAGTGGAAGTTAGATGGGGGGAGCTTCAAGTTGGAGCTTAGGAAACACTATTTTACAGAAATAGTTGTGTAGCCATGGAATAAACTGCCAGCTGAGATAATGAAAGCAAAGTCTGTGACATCATTCAAGCTGGGGTGAGACAAGGCTAAAGCTCAATCAAAAGCAACAGGAGCAGTAGGAGGCATTAGGCAGAAAGGGTTAGGTCCTGGGATCTGAGAAGGTCCAAGGAACACAGGGGCAGATTAGATGGACTCTTGGTCTCCTTTTGTCATTTTTTTCTATGTTTCTATGTTTCTTAATGTCTTAACTACATTGAATTGGAAGATATAAGTTATCACGAGGGACCTGGATAAAGTGGAGTACGATAGATTAACCAAAAAGTTAACCAGGGTGGTGAGATCAGCCAGAGGCCAGCAGAGGAGATCAAGAATGGGGAAAAAGGGTTCTTTAGGTACATTAGGGAAAGGAGGAAAGTGAAGGGGCAGATTAGCAGACTGAGGTCAGGGAGTGGGTGGGCTGAGGAGGCCAGCGAGCAGGCAGAGATACTTAACGGATACTTTGCCTCAGTCTTCACAAAAGACAATGAGAGACAACACCAGGCAGGGAAGGCAGGCTGGGAATGAGAAAGGGTAAATCTCTGATGTTTATATTCCTGTTGGCAGGGTGTGGATGGCCCTGAAGTCCTTGTGAACGGATAAGGCACTGGGTCCTGATGGCCTTCATCCTAGGGTGCTGAAGAAGATGCGGACATCCTGCTGCACCTCTGGCGGAGCTTTAACTCCTCCCTACAGACAGGTTGGGTGCCTCAGGATTGAAGGATGGCACATGGCATGCCTATCCACAAAGGCGACTACACGGGAGGAGCCAGGCAACTACAGGCCTGTCAGTCTGATGTGGGTGGTGGGCAAGTTGATGAGGCCATCTTGAAAGAGGAGCTGGTGGTGTTTCTGGAGATATGGGGCCATCAGAATGATCAGCAGCATGGCTTCATTCAGGGCAGATTGTGTCAAACTAACCTTGTGGAGTTCTATGATTGGGTGACAAAGGTGCTGGACCAGGGAAGGCCAGTGGATGTCCTCTTTCTAGACTTCAACAAGGCGTTTGACTCAGTGCCACACCCGTGGTTACTAGACAAGCTATGGCGAATGGAGGTAGGAAAAAGGATGGTGAGGTGGATAGGGAACTGGCTAACTGGGCAGTCTCAGAGGGTGGTGGTTGGAGGGGAGGTATCATCTCCAAGGAGCCAAAGAGGGTCATTAGCAGGGCCCCACAGGGTCAGTGTTGGGCACACCTGTTCAATGCTTACATCTCGACATCGGGAACAGTTTCAGGAGTGAGATGAGCCTCTTGCTCATAACTTGAAGTTGGGGTGTGGTGGATGGAAGGAGGATAGAAGAGCCCTACAGGAGGACCTGAAGACTCTGGAGAGGTGATCATATACTTGGAAATGGAGGCTTAATGCCAAGAAATGTAGGGTTCTCCACTAGAGGCTTAGGAACCTGGGTCATGAGTACTTTTTTGGAGGGGAAAAACTACAGGTCTCGGGGGGGAGATCTTGGGGTGGTCATGGATGCCAGAATGAATAACTCTGAGCAATGTAGGAGGGCTGCAGCTCAAGCAAATAAAATGCTTGTGTGCATTACCAAGGGGATAACCTTGAGGAAATGGGAAGCACTTCTCCCTCTGTATAACTTGCTGATCCAACTGCAACTTGAGTACTGCGTGCAGTTTTGGTGCCCGTACTTAAAAAAGGACATTCCACTTCTGGGGAGGGTCCAGAGGAGATTGACCAGGATGATACAGGGCCTGGTGCAGAGATCATATGAGAAGAGACTTGAGTAGCTGAACTTGTACACCCTGGAGGAGAGGAGGGACAGAGGAGATATGATCAAGATCTTTAAATATCTAAAGGGAGTGAACAGGATCAGTCTAAATAGGGTGTTCCAGCTAAGGGAGGAGGGGGCCACCAGGAAGCATTCCATGAGGCTGGCTGGTGGGAAGCTCAGGGGGGAGACTAGGAGATGCTACTTTACTGAGAAAGTGGTGGACCCATGGAATGCACTGCCTGTGGAGTTGGTGGCTGTGGATACAGTGGAGGGATTCAACAGGGGCTGGGACAGACATAAGGGGAAGGTAAAACTGAGAAATGCCAGATTTGGAGGTGAAACATTGTTGGGGAATGGAATTGAGGGGAATTATGGGGGAGGACAGGAGAGCAGCAACGGTATCCGGACTGGGTGCTGATTTTTGAGCAGACTCGATAGACCTTTAGGCCTACTCTGCTGGCATCTTAGTATGTAACTAATTCTCTTGAGGAACTTCTGCAAGTTAGTTACTAAAGTATGGAGATCAGAATTTCAGGTGGTCAGGGGGATTGGGTAACCAGGACCCCTCACCCCCAGATCACCAACCTCATATGCACCGCCACATGTGCCACATGGAAGAAGTCAGTAAAGCTACTTGTCTTTAGGAATACCTAACAGTTGCTCAGATCATCACTGTGTGCAGCCCTACAGTCAGCAGATTGCTGAATTTGGGACAAGATGTTGCTGATGGCCTGGAAGTCATGCAATTGCTGCTGTTGTGCAGCCTTTACCAATGTCAGTGGAAGCTGGTCCAGAGGACTTGGTGACTGAGTAAGGGAAGTTGAGTGGTGCTGCAGTCACTCATGAGTGTTTCCTGGTTGCCTTTGAGGTTGAGGGACAGAGATACTTCGCGGCCAAATCTGCTTTGCTTTGTCCACTGTATGCTGTAACACTGTGCTATCAGGAATGTCACAGGTGGGCAGGAAAAGAAGTCTGAAACTTTACCCCTGCCTGCTTTGGTGCCTTCAAACATGCTACACAGACCTGTCTCTTCTGCTGGATTGAGGGGGATTGTCCCAGAACAAATAAAGAAGTGAGAAGCCCCACATAATTGTTCCCTTTTTCATCTAATACAGTCTCTTTCGTTCTGAAGTTTAGGAATTACATGACTGTGGAGTGAGGGTGAGTAGAAACAGCCACCTGTCTGCCTGTCCCAGACAGTCAGTTTTCCCAGGGACAGTTGCTTACATTTAGCTGCCTACTTCTGGTACAGGGACCAAGTAAAAAGCATTAGGGAGCAGTAGGACCCAGGAGATGGTGCTGCCTGTAAAGTTGGGCTAATGGACACCTTAACATCAGGACATCTTATGTTGAAGGATGTCTGTTCAACCCAGCATCCTGTGATGGGCTTTCTGTGTGGTCAGCTGTTTCACCAAGCAACAGAAATGAAAAAAGAGCTGTAGTAGAACTAGACTGCACATGTGTTCCTGTCACTGCACACGTGGTCCTTGTCACTGCATGAGTTCCTTGTCATTGCACATGTGTTCCTTGTCACTGCACACGTGATCCTTGTCACTGCACACGTGTTCCTTGTCACTGCACATGTGTTCCTTGTCACTGCACATGTGCCATTATAGTTGCTGGTCTTCCTGTTGTTTTCTGCTCTGCATACCTCATTACTCTGTGTGCTGTACTTGAAGTACCACATTGGGGTGCAAATTAAAAACCCTTTCCAGGGTGTTCTACTAACTGAGAGGAGACTGGGTAAGACTAATTAAAATTCATTGTAATGGTCAGCCTGTCAGCGCAGTGATGGAGCCACTGGTTTAGGAATGAGCTAAGAAGGCTGGAAGGTCAGCTGGGGGAGAGATGGATTGAATGGTAATTGCATGTTCTCCATCTCCAGAGAAACCTTCGTAATGACTAGAAACCTGTATTTGAAAGCCCTTTCCAGAACAGGCTATCAAGGCAAAAAGATGGGGAGACTCCATATCTAGAGATTAGGAGAGGAACATAAAGGGCTGAGGCAGCTAAATGAAACCCCTTGTCAGTGCAGGAAGGACTCCAGAGAGAGTAGAAGAAGGGAAGGCTGGTTAAAAGCCCTTTCATGTTACTAAGTAGGGTGGACTTACAGTGTCAGAGCTATACACAGGAGCATAGAAAGCTGATCAGCTTGTACGGGCACAGTAGAAGGGAGTTAACTGATAGCCCTTGTCAGGGCTACTACTGAGTAGAAGCCAGGAAGGGATGTGATTTAAATGCCTTTATCAGTGCTGTGAATGAGGGCATACCTGTGGTTATGTGTGTACCAGCTAGGGTGTAATATTTAGTAGCCATTTTCAGGGCACCTTCCAAATGGCACCATCAGTTATGAAGCCCTTTTCAGGGCACTGTGACAGCCAGGGGACACACACATTATTATTTGCTTAGACTCGAGGGGGCACACAAGTTATTATTAGCTATGATTTAGAAACAGAAATGTAAAAGTTTGAATTCGCCCCAGACGTGTCTACGCGGAATGCATGTAGTTCAGTGGGGATGAGGGAGTTAGTTGGTTCTCCCCCCCTCACCCCAGGCATTGCTCGGGGAGTTTGCCATGCTGTTTGTGGGAACAGACAGGCTACTAGAAGTATCCAATTTTCAATCTGCTTCTAGTGCCACTGCCTGCTGTGCTTTGGCTTTTTTTTGATTCCCACCATTCATTAACACCTTCGATCCAGGAGAAGTATTTAAAAGCCAAATTACTAATATGTGAGGCACATGTTAAGTGCAATTGCATGGAGCTTAATCAAGATACTGTTACTCCATCAGTGCCTGAGCCAGAAGTCCATCTTACCAGTTTCAAATGTTTAATCATATTTAATGTTATAAAGTGCTATATGCAGCCATGATAATCTACATGCATAATCAGTGTCATGCAGGAACACAGTACATTGAGTACAATTTTCACTTTTACCCACTGCCAAACATCCTACCCCCTGCCAATCAGTTTCCCAGTACCTGGCTCAATGGCAGTGGGGATGGGTTCACTGAGAGAAAAATGTACCCACAAGTGCCGCTGAGTGGCTCGTTTTAACCCAGGCAATACTGGTAAGTCAGGGTAGGGGTGTTGCAGGCGGGAGAAGAGATGCCCACAAATGCCGGTAAGTGCCTAATTCTATTCAGACTATGCTCTCCACATCACTGGTATGCAGTTAATGGGAGCCCCCCCAGCTTCATGTTGCTGCACTGGTGACCATGAACATATGGAGTTCTTATTTTTCTGTGCTGCCCCCCCCCACGGCCAAAATCATAGGCAGCCCAGCCCTCACAGTTCTGTGCAGTCCCACTGGCAGCCAAGATCAAAGGGAACTCTTCAGGCTCTGTGCTACCCCGGCATTGGCCATGATCACAGGCAGCCCTCCTGATTCCATGATGCCAATCACAGTGAACCCTCCCCATGTGGGATCAAGATCACAGGAATCTTCCTGCCTTCCAACATTGACAATGCTGATGCCTGCTCTCTAAATTACTCCAGAAAATGAGGACATCAAATGCAGCAAGCCAGAAGCACTGAAGGACCATTAGCACCAGAGTGAGAGCATGCTTGGTGTCTACAAGACCAACAGTAGTACTTTAATACAGGAACCCTGAGAGGTAATTGGGTGCCAGGGTCTGTAGGATTCATGTGATGAAGATGTATGCTGCAGCAGCAGTACAAGAGCCCAGAGGAGGTCAGTGCAGGATTGGCGGCTGCTCTTTGGAGATGCAGTGTGGGGGATATTCTGTTGAACATGCTATCCTTTGGATGAAATGTTACTCTCTTGAGGTCCCTCGTACCAAGCTGGAAGTAAACCATCCCATGAGTAAGCACCCTGGAGTCAGAGCATTCAAAAAGAAGGCAGTAATGCAATTATCCATGCCTGTGTGTGGGTTGTTGAGTAGTTTATGGCTATAAATGACAGTGTATATTCTCTGCACTACCAGTAAAGACTTATTATGGCTGCACAGCATAGCTACATAAGACTTGAGGGAAGTACTGTCATCTGATTTTGCAAATTTTCAGAACCAATTTCTTCAAAACAAATTGGTTCCAAATGAGTGGTGCTGCAGTCATATGTGCAACCCAGTTACCATGTCCTACCCACCACTGTGTACTTTACAGCCAAACAGGCGGGCTCCCACTGGGCCAGAGATACCTACTACAGACAGGCATTCTCGCTAAGATGATCATGGATTGTGTTTCCACTTCTTCCACTCCATATTTAAAAATCAAATTACTTCTGTCTCAACCCAGTCATCTATGCATTGTCAATTTTTTATACCTAGCATAAGGATTAACACTGGCCAAAAAAATTATTTTTTTTATAAAATGTCTTTGTTTTTCAACTCATGAGCACCTTCAGTAATCAGCATCACTAACTCTGTATCCTGCTTTGGACTTACACTAAAAACAATTTTTCTTGTAAACTGTTGATGTAAATGGTTTCGTAGCTAGAATTTGGCCTCTTGTTTAAATGTATATTTATTTTGTGTTTGTTTCATATGAAATATTCTTCATATATTTTATTGTTATATATTCTGGTCACCCATGAAAATGGGTCAATGGCCCATTGGCTTGCCAGATTTTAAATAAATGAAACAAGACAAACATGTAATGCAGTCAGCTGGAGTAGGGATTGTAGACCTGCTGCATATTACCTTCGGCATTCTTGAGTGTAAATGCATCACCAAAATAAGCATGCAGTAACCTGCTGTGACAGCACCAGACCATTCTACCAATTGCTGCTCTGCAACTTGATAATTTTGTGGGTGTTATCCTCCTGAACTGACTAGCTGTGCATGTGACATAAATGCAGGAGCCCTCAAGGATCCAAGTCCTACCACAGTATATCTCTGTTCTGAGACAGTATCTCCATGTCTCATGTATCACAAGACATATGTTCTGAGAAAGTGTGTCTCATGTGATTTTGGTAAGGGTTGAGAGGTGTGTGGGTAAGCTGAGACATGACCCTGCCTGCTAGGTGAGTGCTACACAGATGGCCACAGAGCTCTGAACCCCTCTATTTGCCATTGCCAGAATGAGTCACTGTTGCATGTGATGTCACAATGCTGCTCTGTTTGGGCAACTCCAAGAGCTAGGTGGGCTGCAAGGTGAGAGACTGCTAAGCTGCCAGCAGAGAAGCAACAACAGGCAGCAAACACTGGGCTCAGATATAGCAGAGGTCATGAGAGGACCTGAAGTAAGGGACAACAAATGAACCAATGAGCATACAAGTCCAGGAATAGGATGACCAATCCCTAGCACAAACTTATTTTAAAGAAGCTGAAGTGATGTCTGACACATGTCACTAATCTCCCTCATCCTGTCCATTACAGAAGTGGCACTAGACTTTTTAAAAATGCTATTGGAAAGTGTTGAGTACTTAGTTGCAGCTTTTCTTGGGGCAAAAACTGTAAATAATTATTCATCATTTAAGCACTCATCACTTATAAGGTACTAGTTTTACTTTCTGTCTTAATTAATGTAAGTATTGTTTTCTCTTTTTACTATTCTTCTTATAGTAAGCCTAGAACTATGTTTCAGGTAACTGAGTCATTGACTCATTGACTCATGTGGTATATTGTTGGTCTGAGTACTTTTTAAGCGGATGCTTAGAGACACACTGAAGGAAGAATGCAATTGCTATGCATGAATCTTCAGGCTGACCCTTGACCTATACTCCCTTGCTGCTTCCCTAGCACTTACTCTTTCCCCCACCCTCACCCTCCTCCATTCTTGTCCCCTTGTCCTCTCCAATCTTGTCCCCTTTCTCTTACTCTTTTCTCCCACCCTCCCCCTCTCCTAATTGTGTCCCCCTTCTGTTCCACTCCCTTTGGTCCTCTCAGCCCTCATCTTATTATTCTCTCTTCTTTGCCTCACTCCTTCGTGCTTCTACCTACTGCCTTCCTTCATCCTGGTCCCTCCTCCTGTCTTTCCCCCCTCTGCTTAACAGTACTTCCTCCACACTGTTGTCTTCTTGTGCTATCCCTAGAGTAATCTAATTTTATCTAGCTCTACTGTATTGATATTCTTATCCCTTTTTCCCTCTGATTTTATTTCCACTTTTTAATCTATAATCTTCTGCATCTGTGTATGCCTCTAGACCACACTGTATCAGTATTTTTGCTTCATCTGTTTTTAGTTCAGCTGTATAAGTATCCTTGCACTGTATCTTTGCCTTTTTATGATATTATTCAAGTGTTTTTTCTGTATGAAATTTTCTTTTTATTATGTACTATATGTGTCCTCCAGGACGTCATTGCAAATGAGTTGTCTCAATGGTGATATCCTGGTAAAATTGAATTGAATGTGATCATGAATTTGCCAATAATTTCACAATAAATAGCTTATTTTAATTCAATTTTGTATTTTTTATATTCATATCTACTTAGTGAAAATATCTGATATGCACGTGATCAGATGATTCTTATTGCCCTGTGTTAAATAAGGCCACTAGTGTTTCTGATGAAACCTTACTATTGTTATAATTATTGATCAATATTCTATAAGCTTCTAAACTGATTAGCACAAATAGTATGAGTTAACAGCAATCTGTCTTTGAATCAATCATTAACAAGGGTCTACCCAGGACAGCCTTTATTAGGCCACCCAAAGAGATATCCACTAACCTTCTATTTATTTCAAATTTTGGTGACCAGGAGAGGCACACTGAGCTGGAGCATGTGTTCAGGTGCAACCTGGGGGGAGGGGGAGAAAGTCTGGTACAATAGATAGGCAGGATTATTTACAACGCAAAATATAGCATTTACAAGTAACAAGTAATTATTAAATAACAATAGAAATAAGTAAAGCATGAGGTAGTTGCACAAACAAATAATAATAGCCAAGAAATATGACATATAGAGAGGTAACAACTTGAGTTAATATTACATGGAATAGGTACGAAAAAGGTAGAGTCACAATAGGATAGCATCTCCAGTACAAAATTATGGGAGACTAACAGTGAAATGTGGGGGGTGAGAGAGGAGGATCGAGGGTTATTGTTGGTAATAGAAAAGATATAGAGGTTAGTGGTGGAGAGAGAGAATGCAAAGAGATGGCCAGGATCGGGAGGAGGAGGGACACGAGAAAGCAGATGAAAAGGACTGGAAAACAGTGTGCTTTAGACAGAGTAGAGATGAAGAAAGCCAAAGGGAGCTCGGAAGAGAGCTCCAGAGGAAAGGGAGATGATAAGAGAATGCTGCTTGTCCCGGACAGGAGCGAGGACAGGGAAGAAAGAAAGTATGGGGGTCTCTGGAGAGGAGCTGATATGAGGAGGGGGATGAGGGTGGGGGAGAGGTATTGGGGAAGAGAACCAAGCCAGAATTTGGAAATAAGGATGAAGCCATGCAGCTGGCAGTGCTGAGGGAGAGAGGGAAGAGTAGAGAGTACAGTGGTGAGTACGGGGTGGGGAGCATTGGAGGCAAAACAGCAAAATACATTAAAGAGAGTGTCTAACCCAACAAGGGAAGAGGCAGGGGTGGATCCAAGGACAACATCAGCATAATCAAACACTGGGAGGATCATGGTTAGCAACTCCTGGTAAACAACAGGGGAAAGGACATCCTTGTTCCTGTACATGGCTTTTAGTTTTGGACAGAGTTTGGTGTGAATATAGTCCACATGTAATAAGAAGTCTAGTCCACTGTCCAGCCAGACACTAAGGTACTTACAGAAGGAGACAGCTTCTAGCTTGGTACCATCCAGTGTAGAAAAGGAAGGGAGAAGGGAGAGTTTGGCTAGCTTTTGTGAGGTACCAGAGGTCATGGATATGGTCTTCTTTGAGTTAACATTTAGCTGATTTTCTTGGAACCAGAGTAACACTCTTGTGACGTCATTCTGCAGTATGGACATCACCTCTTGAGCTGATGGACCAGTGATGTAGAGGATGTTGTTGTCTGTGTATAGATGGATGTGGGAGGAAACACAGGTAGATGGAACATCATTTAAGAAGATGGAGAAAAGGATAGGGCCAAGGATAAAGCCTTGGGGAATGCCCAATTGAATGGGAAGGGGTGGGAAAAGGGTATCACCTGCCTTATCTCAATACTTCTTTATTGGAAGTGATGTGCAGTCTTTTAGGCTCAGTATCATCCCTGCTACACTGTGGCTAATGGTGGTACTCTTGGATCTATTTGATATTGCTATTTCTGGCATCCTTAGATTTATTAATGTGTTTTTATTTCTCTCACATATTTTTAAAATAGTTTTTAATATGATTTGTATCATTAATGACTCAAGTCATTGAAGATGGAGCCCACTAGCAAGTTTTATAAATCCCTTCCCTCCGAGTTACTTTATGACTTTAAATATGAACTTCATACTGTGAATGTATTGGTATGTGCAAACACACATTTCTGAGGATAAACTGCATAGCATTGCAATGAGGTGCTTACTTTTTTCACAGTGGGTTTGGCAAGAGAGCAGGAACTTTAAAGTGGAACCCCCATATCAGAGTTCAGGAATGCAATACAATGACAAAAATTTATACATTTGATGTTTTTGAGAGAAATTAATTATTATTAAAAATAACATATTATTACCTTTTCTGCTAATGAAATACTGCTGTTTAAACAATGCCCACGTAAACTATTTTCAATACAATCTATTGTTTTTGCTGTTTAACTGCTTCCGTGATTCTGACCAGAACTTGTTTCTTACCTCACTGAAGCTTAACATCATAAAAACGTTTCTCAGGAAAGTGATATCAAGATTCTTAAAAAGAACTTGTCACAGATTGTCAACTGACTCCACAGAGAGGACTTCTTTCCCATAACTTCCAGAGGATGTTTTTATGGAATTTTTGGGGCCATTTGGATTCCTGTATTATCTACCTGACTCTTCAGAAATAAGGACACGAGTGCAGGTGTAATGTCTTTTTAAGAGTTTTTAATGATATATTATGATACTTTTTATTGGACCAACACAAAAACTGTACAGATGTCCCCTCCACCCCCTCCCCCACCCACTTTCTGGCAGCGACCTTCATTACCACAGAATTTATATAAAGAACAAATCTTCTGGGAGGTCTCCCCCTTCCTTGTCTTTATATTTTTCTGTGGCTCCTTTCATTAATAGCTACCCTGTGTTTTCTATCTGTACAGTTTAGTCTATTTATAGACATAAAAGTAGAATAACTTAATAATGCACCAAGATATCCCATTTCAAAGAAATGTGTTACACTAGTGTATTAAATATAGTATTTTTGATATCCTCTGCATTATTTTTAACTCTCAATGCACTAGGGTTCTTTTAATGTACAGTAATTAAATGCTACATGGTGCTCTGTTGTTGAGATTACTTTGCTCGACTGAGTTGTATTTAATGTCAATGTCACTTAGGCTTGCAGTTTACATTTTCTCAGCCATGCCCCTGAAGAAGGGTCATGCTAGACTTGAAGTGCTGGGGTTTTTGCCTGCATGCTCTTTGAATAAACACTGGAGTTATTTTGCAGGTTACCATTTTTTTTTTGTCTCCATTGGTGTGCCTGTTTTTGTGTTTGTTCTCGTGCTACTGTCCTTTCCAAGTACCCTTTACTGGACCATAAGCGCTGGTAATTGCTTTGTTTTCCCCAGATGTTACAACATACAAGCTTGCAGGGCTACACAAGTCCCTTTTGTCTGATATGTCACATGCGAGGTTTATACCTGACAAGGAGACCTGTGTGGACCCAAAAGCTTGTGTACTGTAATATATGGGTACAATTTCTTTGTTGGTTCAATACAAGGTATCACAGTTTCCAACTAATCATTTTTTACAAGGACTATCAGAGCTGTAAAAAAAATTCTGTAAGACCTCTTTGAAAATGTAAGGAATTTGGGACACATTTAAAACTATTCCATGATGTTTTGCAAAGATTTTGAGTTGCTGCTATGGCAGGTAACCTGTTTCATATCATCACATACATTTCAATACTTTTCTTTCATCCTGTATTATTCATTGGAAGATAATAAGCATACTGTGAACATTCAAACATATAGCTAAAGGTATGCAGATGATATAATATGTGGAATGTTTTCACAAGCTAGGTATATTTCCCCTGTAACAAATATGGTTACGAGGAGATATGGTATCAGTTTTAAAATTTTCAAAGGGATTGGTAAGGTAGGTCAAGGAACTGTGTTCAGCTTGTTCAGGACAGTAGAACTAGAGAGAGTACCCTACAATTAAGGAGGGATAGGGTTAGGAGTAATGTAAGGAAGTGCTTCTTTCACCACTGTGGTACACCTATTCTATGCAACAAGCTCCCAAAGGAAGCAATAGAAGTTTGGAGTGTTGAATCTTTTAAACTTAAGTTTAATGAGTTTTTAATTGAGAATAAATAACATTAAAGGAAACAGCATTTAATTCACTGGGGGAAGGGATGGTTCCCAAAGGTGTTCAACATTTCACATACCATTGAATGCTGCAGCTCCCTGGATGGTAGCATATAAACATGATGGAACCTTGGTCATTTTTATTATTTATCTATGAATTTTTATATAATTTCCTTTTGTACATAAATTCAATAGAGTTAATATATTAAAAGTAAATACAAGAAATATGTTAAAGTCCAATTATATTGGGGGAATTCAAGATACATGAAAACAAACACAACTAATCCAATGATTGATTTACTAGCAAATGTACCTTAAAGAAAAGAAATTCAGCCATCAGTGTACAATCTAAGCACAGAACAAATAAAAAGGTATGTAGTTACTACACCTATACTCCACTGACTACTGGAGATGACAACATTGTCCAAAAATATATGTGGATGTATGGGTGACAGAGATAGACAGATAGAGAGAGAGAGAGAGAGAGAGAGAGATATTAGGGTTGAGTACAGTGTTCAATGTTAAATCCCTTAACTATGCACTTTAATAACTTTGGGGGTGTTCAATGAAAGTGCCCCAAATGTGGCCAGCATTGTTTGAGAGGCAAGAGCTCAAGACATGAGAAGTTTCATGATGGTAGCACTGCTGTTTCTGGAATCTGGATGTGCAGCATTTGCAGAAACTTAACATTTTCAGGCTTTTATTATACTTTGTTTGCTCTCACCTATAGCCTACACAGTATGGATTTTTTTTCTGAAACGTGCAGGGTAGAAGGGGGCCTATGCCAAGGTACTGCCTTTCAAGGGCTTCATGAAAAATTTTAATCAGTTCCAGAGTTATAAGGATTTTTTTCCTGAGCATGTTCTACAGGATTCTAAGATAACCCTCTGATAGAATATTAAAATTTTCCTTTTGTGTGCATTTTGCTTTCACACAACTTAGTGTTTTTGGGTGTGAAAATTATTGGGTTTTGATGGCCACCATCTTGTTTTCGTTTTTAAACAAAAAACATAAAAACACTTTAAAATGATGTTTTTTCCAAAAGCAAACACCTGAATCTATGTAAATTGGGAACCTAGGTAAACAGGACCATTTAGATAGACTCTGGTGTAATTTTTCTTTTAGTCAGACCTAAAAATATGTTTTCTGGCCATCCCAAAATCCTGGGTGCCCAGCTTAACGAGAACAGCCATTTCTGAGGTCATAAGCTGAGAATTCCTCTGTTACACACAAAGTGCTACAACAGGGGAATTTTCAACTTGCACTTAAAACAACAGCTGCAGTCTCTCCCACTGCCATATAACCTGCCCCCCTCCCAATCAAGTTTACAAACCCATTACTGATGACATCAGGGTGCCCACCCCCTCCGGTGCCACCAAACACTATGCCAACACTGGGGTGCTCAATTCCCAATGTTGGTCTGGTCCAGCTTCTAAATGAATCTTCAAGTGGACCAGAGTGCCCACCCCCAGTACCACTCACAACTCCCTTCCCTCCACTCCACATCACCCCCAACACATAGGTGGCAGCACCATGAGGCCCACCCCCAGTGCCACTGAAGATTATGCTACCAGTGGGGTGCCCAGCCCTCAGTGTCAGTCTGGGCCCCCTAAAACAAAGAAAATTGTTCCTCATTGATATTTTTTTAAATGTAAACCTAAAAAGAAGAAAACAGTCTCTTGTCTATCTCTGGCCTAATTACACCCAAGCCCCCATCCATCACCCACCACCTCACATCCCCCACATAAACTATACCGATACACGCTCATCAATATCCTCTCCCTTGAGGAAAGCCTATTATACCAGACCTGTCTCTTCACAAAAAAAATCCACCTGGGTTTAATACCAATAGATGTCATGGCTTCTCTTCAGGCAGCCACCATCTCAGCATCCACACGGGCTATCCCAAAAACTATCTAGAAGGTGCCTAGGGTCTGGACCACCCTGGCCCAGTGATCCTTATCCCTTAGAGCTCCATCCTGGTACAATGCCCTCCCACCAGCCATCACATCAATCAGCAATCTAGGTCCTTTTAAAGTTGCCTTAAGGGCCCATATCCTCTCCTCACATCAATGCCAGTGTAACTGGTAACCTGTGGATCCTGCACCATGCCACTAGGCCATGCGCCCGCCCTTGGCCTGGCAGTGGAGAGCCCTCACTATTTCTAGCCTACAGGCTCCTCACCTCCCTTGGCTACCATATAGTTGCACTGGACTATGAATGCATTGTATTATGTATAAGATAAGGCCTCTCTGAGGCAGCTTACTACCAACTCATATTGTGCATGGCTTTAGCTACCAATTGTATAGGTCTTAACCGTTAATTAGGTAAATATGTTGATGGCTCTGCCCTGTTTTAGCCACCAAATGTATAGGCATTAACCAGTGCTCTTTGTACTTATACTCTGTATGATTGCTCACCCACATGTATTCTATGTATGTACTGTATGAATGTCTATGTTGTATTCTGACGTGGAGCCTTTGGAAATGAGTCTATGACTCAAAGGGTTGTAATTCTGATTTCCTAAATAAATAAAATAAAATAAATAAACCCTTGCTCAACAAAACAGGGTCCCACATCATAGATTCACTTTCTAATCCGAGATGTCCTCCTCCAGGAACCCACAACTGTGCTATGAGGAAATAAGGTAAGTATGGTTAATGTATTTCAATGCATTTTGAACTTTTACTCATAACTATGTTATTTTTAAATAGTTTTACACCAAATTCTCAACATGGCCTTTTGGGGACTCCACTTCATGAACAAGGTACATGACATTTTCCAAATCTATCCTGAAAGGTGATTTCGCAGTCTCTCCACAAAATCACCACTTGGATGAGATTTAAAAAATTTTGCCTATCAGGTTTATGGCAGTCATAAGAAGACTATGTTAAAAATTTCATGCAACAATATGGTAAAATGACCAAGTTATGTGTAAATGTTGAAATATTTCAATGTTTACTCATAACTTTGCTCATTTTTAGTATTTTTTCACCTAACTTTTTCATGGCCTTTTTGGGACCCCACCTCATGAACAAGGCAGAGCTCCATTCTGAAAGATGATTTTTCAGTTGCTCCACAAAAGCACCTTTTGGGTGTGATTTGAAAATTTTCACCTATAGGTTCATGACGGGTCATAAGAAGACTGTGTTAAAAATTTGGGTCAAAATAATAAAAAAAACAACAATGTGATGAATGTACATTGAAATTTTTCCATGCTCGCTCATAATTTTGGTAATTCTCAAACTTTTCACTCCAAACTTTCAACATAGCTATTTTCTCAGACCACCTTATAAATGTGACAGGTGTCATTTTTCAAATCCTGGTCAAAACATGTTTTTGTACTTGTGGTGTGAAATGACATTTCAGACAGTATTCTATAAATGCTCATGTCATATTTACAGGGAGAGTCATAAAATGTCTATGTTGAAAATTTGGGGTCAAAATTAAAAAGAATACATTAAGAAACATCTGCAGTGCCAGTCTTTAGCCCAGTGGGTACTGCTTTGTGATCCCATGCTGGTTAGCTGAATTTGAGGGCAAGCTCCGTGAGCCAGTTGGGCCAAGGCTGGGTGGATGGCACTGTCATGCAGCACCACCACCCCAGCCTGGGAAGGGAAGGTGCAGGGTTGCCCGTATGGACCCAGTTACCATATAGTGAAAAGAACTCTTCTTCTGTCATAGGGCCCTACACCCGTCCTCTGCACCCTTGGCTGCCAGAAGGATCTGTGCTTTGGCTGACAGATGGACTCTTTGCCCTGCATGTCTGTATCTGTAGGCACATGGAAGCACAGGAACTAGAGGGCTCTTTGCTTTCACAGCCTTCAGGATAGCATTGCCACACAGAAGTGTAGGGCCTCACATTTCCACAGGCAGATGGACTCTTCCCTTGACACAGGGCAAAGAGGGCCCTGCACATCTGCATCTGTTCAGGCAGGTTCTGAAGGTACCTGAGTGAATGAGAACATAAATCCACTGTCTCAAAAGGATAGGAAATTCAGTGCAAAAAAAAAACTGTGCTAATGCACCAGTTAGGGTTTAGCTTACCACAACAAAAGTAGGGAAATGTGGTGTTAGGGTTTCCAACCCTAACTTCCCCCCAAGCAGCAAAAGGACAAGACCACACAAGCAACCAGAGACAGCCATCCTCAGGTAATACAAACAACATAGAACTGTTTCCAGTTGACACATATGCAGTAGCCCAAATGTGCTACCTTCATGGATTAATATCTGTGGCTGCAGAAGCACGGTCCCCACAGGGACTTGTGTTTCTGTAGCCACAACTCTGTGTGTGTGTGTGTGTATGTTTTACAGCATGCATGATTACCTGTGGCTGCAGAGAGAAGTACTGCTGCAGTGTGGGTATCATGGATTTCTATGTGCAGCTGTAGAAGTGCAGGCCCAACAGGGGCCTGTGCTTCTGCAGCCAGAATTCAGGGGCTATGTCTCACACCTGTGGCTGAAGAGGCATAGGTCCCCCAAGGGCCTACACTTCCGCAGACAGAAGTACTGCTGCAATTTGATATCATGGGTTTTGTGTGGACTGCACTTCTGCAGCCAGAGGTCGGTGTATGTCTTACACTTGTGGCTGCAGAAGCACAGGCCTCTCAGAGTCCTGTGCTTCTGCAGACAGAACTGTATGTATGATAATCTGTGGCTACAGAAGCACTGGTCACATTTCCTAGTCTTCCTATTAATTCAGATGCCATAATGCATGTTTTCCCAAGAAAAAAGCTTGTGCAATTTGAACTTCGTTCTCCTTGAAAATGCTGCACATTCATGTGCCACTCCCCCACAGTTAAAGAGCTAGTGTACAGCCTAAAACTAATGTTAGAAACATAGAAACATAGAATTTGACGGCAGATAAGGACCGCATAGCCCACCTAGTCTGCCCATTTCCCTACCTAACAGATAAGCTGCAGATCCTAGTTAACCAACAGCCTACTTCCTCCTACCCCCCCATTAAAACTGCCTTATGTCTGTCCCATGCATTCTTGAATTCCCCACTGTTTTTGACTCTACAACCTCCTCAGGAAGGCTGTTCCATGCATCTACAACCCTCTCTGTAAAGAAATACTTCCTCATGTTACCTCTGAGCCATCCCCCCCATCTTCAAATTGTGCCCCTTTGTTCTTGCATATCTCTTTTTATGAAAGATGCTACCCTCTTGGACTTTGTTGATTCCCTTGAGGTATTTGAAAGTTTCTATCATGTCCCCCCTCTCCCTACTTTCCTCGAGGCTATACATCTTTAGCTCCTTTAGTCTTTCTTCATATGTTTTCTGGTGCAGACCCTGCACCATTTTGGTTGCCTTCCTCTGGACAGCCTCCACCCTGTCTATGTCTTTGTGGAGATGGGGTCTCCAGAACTGTACACAGTACTCCAGATGTGGTCTTACCAACTGTCTGTACAGAGGGCCAACAACTTCCTGTTTTCTAGTGGTGATGCCTCTCCTAATGCATCCCAGTATCCCCCAGCCCTCCTTACTGCCTTCTCACATTGTTGGCCCACCTTTAGGTCATCTGATATGACTTCCCCAGGTCCCTTTCCATTTTTGTTGTTGTCAGTATCTCACCCCCATTGCATACTCTTCCCCTGGGTTTTTGTTTCCCAGGTGCATTACTTTGCACTTCTTTGCATTGAATCTAAGCTGCCATACATTTGACCATTCCTCTAACCTTGCCAAGTCCCTTTTCATCCTTTCCACCCCACCTTGCGTATTAACCCTGTTGTAGGTCTTTGTGTCATCTGCAAAGAGACATACTTTCCCTTCTAGTCCCTCTGTAATATCACTTATAAAGACATTAAAAAGGACTGGCCCCAGTGCTGAACCCTGCGGTACCCCACTAGTAAACCTCCTTTATTCACTGTGGACTCCATTTACTGTTACCCACTGTGTCCTGTTGCCCAGCCAGTGTTTTACCCAGGCTACCATCCTGGGACCCACTCCCAGGCTGGCTAATTTGTTACTCTTTTGCATGGCACTGTGTCAAATGCCTTGCTAAAGTCTAGGTAGACCATGTCCACAGCCCTTCCCTGGTCTACTACTTTGGTCACCCAGTCAAATAAATCAATTAGATTTGTCTGACATGACCTTCCTGTTGTGAATCCATGCTGCCTTGGGTCCTGAGCCCCACTGGCCTCTAGGTACTCAACAATTCTTTCCTTCAGCGGTGATTCCATCATTTTCCCTACCACTGAGGTCAAACTGACAGGTCTGTAGTTTCCTGCCTCTGTCTTGCTCCCACTTTTGTGAAGAGGAATCACATCTGCCCTCCTCCAGTCCTCAGGTACCACACCATCCTCCCGTGATTGATTAAAAAGGGCAGGCAGTGGTGTCACTAGTTATTTATATGGACTACATTCACAAAGCCCTGGACCGAGGACACCTGGTTGGGTCCATATATATATATATAGACCTAACAAAGGCATTTGACACCGTTAATCACTCCTTGCTCCTATATTCTCTCCCTGCCCTTGGTCTATCCCAGGAGGTCACTAGCTGGTTCAAAAGCTACCTTGGATGGAGAACACAGCAAGTGAAAATTGGCGACACCCTCTCCCAAAACCTTCCAGTACATTCGGGGGCCCTGCAGGGATCTATCCTGGGAATCCTACTATTCAGTCTCTTCATTAATGACCTTCCACAAGCCGGCAATAACAACATAGTTCTATACGCGGAAGACACCGTCCTGTTCTCCACCGGCACAAATCCACTGTCCCTATCCAATGACCTACAGACTCATTTCAACTCAGCCAAAACTTGGTCTGTTCAACACAAACTTCTCATGAATTATAAAAGAAAAAAAAAACTATGCTTTTCTCCAACCCCCAAAACAGACATAAATCCGCTAGCTTATCCATCATGAACAACCAAAATGAACCCCTCGAGCAAGTAGCATAATTCAAATATCTTGGCATCACACTTGACCCTGGTCTGACCTACACCTGGCACACCAGCCAAATTGCCAGGGTAGTTCATTCCCAGATAGGGGTCCTTTACAGGCATCATCACTGTCTTACTGCCGAGACTTGGAGACTGGCAGTAACCAGCTCAATCCTATTAGTCATAGATTATGGCCTTGTCATCTACAGGTCCGCCACTGATACCACTCTAAAAAGGTTAACTATTGCCCTAAATAAAACCTGCCATTTGGTGTCTGGGGTTGACAAATGAACCCACACCTGTGACCTCTATGAATGCACAAACTGGCTTCATCTCAAAAGCAGAGTCACTTACCAGACCTGTCTCCTTGCTCACAAGACCAGACTAGGCCTCATTCCCCCTGCCATAGAAGTTCTGCTCATGGTGACACCAACACCTCGTAGTACCCGTTGGACCTCCAATTCGACATTCCTAGTCCCTTTCTGCCAAACCTTGCAGGCCCAGAGCACCCACATGGCTGAATGACCTTCCCCTAGATATCACAGATGAAACAAAGTTGGGTCCGTTCAAAACCAAACTGCGCAACCACCTTCTGGCCTAAAACAAATGTGATCGCAACTAATCAGTTTATTCACAAACTTTCTCTGCCCTCTCCCCCTCTTTCTTCTCCCAGCCCCCCACCAACAACCAACAACCACTGCACTCTTCTCTACACTAAAAACTTTTACCTTGACTAAGTCAAATCTCTGACAGCTACTCTGACCCTCCTTTTGTTTGCCTTGATTGCCTTCTCTTATACCTACTCCTTATGTAACCCGGAGGTATTTTATAACGATTTGTGGCTTTTTCACCTGCCAAATCCAAACGTAACATGGAGTTATTTTCTAACGACATGTTTTTTATGTAACCCCACTCTTTGTTCCAATATTTGTTTGTTCTATTCCCTGTATAATGCAGAGCCTTTGTAAAAGAACCTCTGGTTCAAAGGTATTGTAATTCTAGTAATTCAATAAATAAATAAATAAACTAACGCACTCTTTAGTGACAGGGACTAAGTGAGCTGCTTGTAGTCCGAGGAGAGATCTGGCTCAATAGGTGCCTGAGGCACAAGAGAGTGGATATGCAACACAGATGTATTTTCAATGAAAGATGCAGTGCATTAAAACATATTGCCCTGCTATTTCTGCAAGTGCACAGGTAAGATGTTGCTCTCTTAAAGAGCTAGCGGAACCAAAAATAGCAAACAGGAAAATGTTACAAATTTTAAGAAGTAGTCATTATATCTTTTTTATTTCTGAAGAATTTTCTTTTTCCTTTTGCCTCTTTAGAAAGTTTTCTAGGTGACAGTATTATGCTGGATGTGTAGAATAACACTCTGCCTGGTAGCTGACATATTTAGTTATTTTCCCCCTATTACATGTTCAGCACTGTGTCCTCACTGGTTGTGACATTACAAGTGACTGACCTGGCAGCTGCTGAGTGGCTCTTCCTGAACAGCTGAGATGTCACAGTCAGTGATGTCACACTGCTGATGATGTAGTGGAAGTAAAAGAACTAGACAAGTCATCTGCCAGACAGAGTGCTGTTCCATTCATCACACCTCCCAACATCAGGCAGAAAAATCTCTTAATTAACAAAATGGAAAAGGAAAAGTACCTGAGTTATAAAAGGATAATATTTAATGGTATCCCGTGAATAGAGTGACTCTTTTTGAGTGAGTCAATATGGGAAAAGTCAAAATAACGAAGATGAATTGGGTGATGTGCTCTTAATAGCTATAGCTATTAAAAGCACAATAGCTTGAAGCTTATACCTACAGGGTTCCAGTTCTCTGTTATCTGTTCTACAGTACTCAGATAGTGCTCACGTTCCTCCATAACAAATATCAAGAGACATTTTGGATGGGGAAAAACTTTTAAGTTTGCTACGCTCCGTAGGACAGATCACATTAATGACTCAGTAATAATAAATACAACTATCTACTCTTGCTTCTCAGTATGTACAGGTCTACTGGCAGTGGCTGTGCAAGGGGTCACAAAGCATGAGTAATACACCTCGCTCCCAAGTCAGTACATTTCACAGGTTACAGAGATGTGCAAACCTCCATACACAGTAATCAGCTTGCTACTTCCTAATCAACTTCTTGCTTCTTTTTTTTTATTTTCTCAGACATACTTTCTCCCTCCAGTCACAGGCTGGAAATTTCTTCCACCTCCTCACTAATTCACAGTTCCCACTTCTTAAAACTTAACCATCAGCCTGCCCAAGGTCCCACAGCCCACCTCTGTCTCACTGTTGTGCTGCCCCTGGCTTACCCCCCAGGGCTGGGTATGCCTTAAGTCACTTTGGAATTTCTACCTCACAGACTATCTAGCCACCCACAACAGAAATGAAGGCCAGGGTGTATCCTGGGTGGTGGTGGTCAGAACCTGGTGTCGAGCATGGCGGGCAGGCAAGGGATTCATCTGCCCAACTTGCACCATTTTTCCCCTTGTAACCAAAACTCCCTCCAGGAGTATGCTTACATCATCACAAGACAGTTCTTGGGGGTGTTTACTGGAATGTATTCCTCTGACACCCTTCCCCTGTCCTGCAGGATGCCGAAGGGCTCCATATTGGCACCCATGCTGTTTGCAGTGTATATGCTGCCATTAGGAGATATCATCAGGTGATACAGTTTGAGTTTTCACTGCTATGCAGATGATACTTAACTGTATATGTCCTTTCTACCCGGACAGGTTGATGCAGTCTGTGGTAAATAACTGTCTTGCCAAGATCAAGGATTGGATGAGCACCAGCTGGCTGAAACTGAATCAGGACAAGACCAAAGTGTTGTAGTGGACCCTGGTCATCCAGGGGCAGGTTTAGAGGCTGGACAGGTGTCAGGCTTGATGGTGTTCAGCTCACCATCTCAGGGTGCATAACCTGGGTGTTATTTTTGAAGATGGCCTGACCCTGAAATCTCAGGTGTCAGCCATGGTTAAATCCTCATTTTACCATCTGAGGAATATCACCCAGATGAAACATTTGATTCCCCTGGATGACCATCCAACATCAGACCACGCCTTTGTCACCACCTGCCTCGACTACTGCAATGCTCTCTACCTAGGGCTTCCTGGGGTTGTTATCTGCCACCTGCAGCTAGTGCAGAATGCTGCAGCCAGGCTTTTGACTGGTACATCGAGGACCAGTCATATTACGCCCATGGTGCACGGACTACATTGGCTGCCTGCTCAGTGGCAGATCACCTTCAAGGTTGGCTTGCTAACTTTTACAGCCCTGCACAAACAGGGACCCAGCTACCTGCAAGATCTCCTGACTCTGTACTGCCCCTTTCATCCTCTCCGATCCGCTGACAAAGAATTGCTAGAGATTCCCAGGGTTTGTTTAAAAACATCTGGTGCCTGTGCTTTTTCCTTTGCAGCACCTACCCTGTGGAATTCTCTACCTCGTCAGTTAAGAGAATGCCTGACCATCAATAGATTTAAAACCGAGTTGAAAACATATCCTTTTAACTTAGCTTTCCCAGATGAATTTTAATTCATTGCTATATTTATTGTTTTTGTGTAATTTTATGTTTGTATATTGTATTTTAAATGTGAAGTGCCTTGGTTGTGGAAAGGCGCTACACAAATAAAGCTTTACTTTACTTACGTACTTACTTTAGATTGGGTGCTGGCATGCCTGACTAACCTGATTGACATGCTGCTCATGCCAGTGTCTGCTTTTCAATGCCAGCCCTTGACCACCATCTGCGATCACCCCAATGAGGTTAGAGCAGGGGACCTGCAAGTCCCCCCTCCCCAGAGAGTGTCCACTGAGATACTCAATCCCCCACCCCACCCCAGCCAAGCTCTGACAGACCTGGCTCATTCCTAAACCCAGGTCGTTGGTGTCAGGAATCCTCATTCATTTTTGCAAGTCTTAAAGGTGACCAACAGTAATTATCAGAATGTGGTTCCTGCTGTAATATACAATAACTTAGGTGAGTGTAACTAGAGTCCAAATATTGGCAGTGGGGGAATTGGTTTTTAAAATAATACAGCAAGGTTTGAACTGAACATCGCTGTATTACTTTAGAAATGTAACTCCACTGATCCAATTACTATATAATGCAAGTTCAGTCTGTGGCAAACACCCATACCTGGGAAAGTAGCTTTGTGACTGGTTATAGTTGACAAACTGAAAACGTATTTGTTAAGAGCATATTTCTGGCTTCTTTGGGAAGAGATTGCTTGATTAATCCTAAATTTACATAACCTTCAGAACTAAAATCAAAATGGTTACTCAGAATAATCCAGTCTGTTATAATCTGCATTTGCCTGCCTTCACTCATTTTAAAATGTATTAAAATTATAGCTCAGGAAAGAACTACTTACATGATTACTTAACAGACCACAAGGGAGAAAATTACCTTACTTAAGTGTTCATAAATGTGCCTGCTGAGTTTATTTTGCTTGTAGGAATGTAACTTTGTGTGACTACATTGCTGTCACTTATGTACTAACGATGACGTATGTGAAAACAAGACTGTAAAGCTTACAATTCAATTCAATTTCATTTGTTCCACCTGAAGCCTTTATAATAATTATTTAATCCTAGTTAAAAAATATATTTAATAAATACCATAACATTTAAAACATAAAATATACTATACTTCTAGACTTTTAGTTAGATTTGGTAATAACCGTAATACAAATAAAACATTTCTTATAACAAATCTTTAGGAAAAGTGCTAAAGCAGTCAATGTGGATTTACAAATCTGTGTTATACAAATCATTTTAATTTCATCCCCTGGTAGAAATAGCTATCCCAGTCTGGTGCCAAGCCAAAACAATTGTGTCAGAATTGTACCACCTACAAAATAAAATAATATGTTTTGGATCTTACCCCTGACTCATGCCACAAAGGTACGTGTCGTTAGCGTGACCCATCTAATCATATCCTGCTTCCAAACCGTGGCTATCAAATGTTTGGAAGGGAAATTTCATAATATTTTCCTCATTTCAGAATTAATTAAAATATTTAGGTATTGTTCCACACCAAATGTTAATTTGTATCTTGCTATAAATGGGCTATAACAGACTGCCCCATCCTGCCCAGGTTCACCTGCATGGAGACTTCATACATGCATTGTATAGTAATACTTTTTACCTCTTCTATATGTTTTCCTAATGGTGTCTCCTACAGAAGTGATAGGCCATTTGAAACGGCTCTCTTTTTATAAAATTCAGGCAAGGTGAGCTGATATTGTTATTTAATCAGGTTTGCTTTTCCTTCAGTGATTTATTAGGAAGCCTACTAAAATCAATGTTTGTAATTCTGAGCCATTAAATGAAGGGGGCTGGATTTTCAGATGGCTCCGAATGCGACAGGCCCCGGCTGTGTTGAACATATATGGCACGTGGGACTTGCATCATTCTCATGGCCGGTGATTGGGATTTTCTATCCCATCTGCCAAATGCCACAAGTTAGATCAACTTTTTCTAGTCTACCTAGTAGCAATCCCAGGGACCTTTTTACAGGGTGTGTGCCAAATATTTAATTAGGTCAGCTTTGCCTTCAGTTATTTATTACTGCATGTATTCTGCCTAAATCTCCACTGTATTTTATAGTTACTTTCTTATTGCTGTGTAGACACTTTTTATTCTATAATTATGTCTTACTTATGTGTTGTAGTTCATGTTCTTATTGTATCATGTCAGTACGTACATTGTACTATTGTAAGTACTTTTGCACACTGGGTCGTACCTGTAAAAGGTGCCTTTGGCACCTGTGTATCTTACCTGGTCAACAAAATAAAAACAAACAAACATTTGGTGCAAGCTGCCATAAATCAGGTGAAGTGCCGCAACTGCGCCTGAGCTATGAAAATCAGAAGCAGTTGCGGCAAAGGGGTTTGGCACAACTGCACCAAAAAAAGGGTTTGACACAGGGCTTGATATTCATTTGGCCCTAGTTTCTATAGAAATTTATCCCAACTCTGCCCTAAGTAGATATGCTGGAGTTGAATTGGCAATCCTAACAAATCTCTGGACGTGTTTGATGACACTCAATAGCAGGGATATACAGCACCCTGTAGAGTGCTGACACACATTGTACTCCCTCCTCAAGGTGGGATTCAGTTCTAAAAGCTCTGATGGATTTGCCAGCTTTTAAGTGCAAGTCAGAGAACACAAGGAACTCATTTAGTAAGTTGGCCTGCAGTGATTAAATAGGTCCAGGACAATTACGAGTGGGTTCATCTAACTGAAGCACTTTATTTACTTACTTTACTTGCTCAGACAACTCTCAAATATTTCTAGTAAATAGTTGATCACTCATACAGAGTGAAAAATCAAAGAGAAAAGATTATTTTTTTTAAATGTAAGCACCATCCACTCCATGTAGAAACAAGCTTACAGCAGCTCCTGTCCCCTAGCCACAATGCAGATGTTTGTCTAGTGTTCATCCTTATGAGAAGAGCAATTTGTGAAAAAAAATTGAAAAACCCCTTCAGAATCACAGCAGTCTGTCTCTGCAGGGCAACAAGCACATCCAGGACCTGCATTTCCACTGTCCACACCCACCCTAACAAACCCAACACATCTCCCTACAGGTTCAACTCCACCTTCCTGCTGGTCTTTGAGCATGGTCTCTTTGGGAAATAAAACTAACAGAACTATCAAAGGTTACTAAGAGACACATTTAGCACGCATTCAGCTACTTTGATTAGCCTACTGAGACAGATAGCACTGTAATGTGTTTACTTATTTATGTATGTATGTATTTTTTGGTGTACGGGTAGCTACACTGATCTGAGGGATCTTTTTCAGCAATGACCGTGACCCAGACCTAAAATAGTCAAAGTTTAAAGGTGGTAACAGTAATGAGATACACAGAATAAAAACAATGCTGGAATACAATTTCAAAATAAATTTATGTATAGCTAAAAAATAAATAAATTGGTAACTGGTATAAAACTGACAAAGTGTAAGCATGAGGCTTTCTTAGGATTCTACTGTTTAGCATAGTTTAATGGAAACAACAGTGCTAACATAGCAACATTTGGTTCAAGAGTTACATGTTAAAGCATGAGAATGGGAAAAGGGAAGCTCACAGGCCCAAGGTGACAGTGTTCTACAGGGATGGACCAGCTAAGGAGAATGTCGTTTTGCCTGTGTTAGAATTTACACATGGGACATCAAGCGAAAGGAAGCCATAGGCATGCAGAACATGTCCGCTGACTTTGTGTCTAATGAACATTGATAAGGGAGACAGAGGTTAGGGGTGCATAGTAATTCATCTGTTAGACAGCCTATGTGCAGTCTCTGCATGCGTGGTGGCAGAGCCAGCCAAGATTCATGTAAAGGGCACAGCGGTGGATTCTCTAAGGGGCCAGTGAGGCAAACTGGCCAATGTTATTGTAGACTGTAGTTAATCAAGAGATATCTTTCACAGCGACTTGTGAATGAATAGGGGATGCCTAGTCAAGTGCAGGTAGCAAGGCATACTTGGCACTGGTAAGACAACCTTAAAGAGTCGTGGATTGCTTTAATCTGTTGGCTATACCAAGTTTTTGGTGAACATTTTTGCTCAGGGTAGTGATGTGATTAGTATAGTTAAGGGAGGGATCAACTGTGACACCTAAGTATTTAAAACTGTACACTTACTCCAGTATAGAGCCATTGGGGTAAATAATATCTAAGGAGGTGGCTCAGTTTGAGTGCTTAGGATTGGAGACAAACAACACTGATTTGGTCTTTCTGATACTGAGCAGTAGTCTGTTACCCAGGAACAAATTTTATATATGGGTGAAAAAAATCATAATTTAGTGTTTTAGTGAGGTTGATCTGGGACTTAGTACTACAGTAAATAATCAGATCATTGGCATACAGGAGAGTACTGCAGAGTTTACAAGCCTGGGGAGATTGTTTATGAATTGGTAAAACAGGAGAAGCTAGAACAGATCCTTGGGGCACCCTGTACTTTACAGGCTAAGGGACAGACTGAGCTCTTCAATGTCTTTTTTTTCTTGCACATCAGCCTCCAGCACTACAGCTATAGCTAATGCACTACAGTGCCTTTTTTTCTAGTTAATCCTTTTATTGAAGGTTTAAAAAGTTGTACAACAATAACTTACAAAAATACGAGCAGTTTCTGTTATATACTATAAAGGTTTTGTACAATGCTATGATATACAAGACGGAAATATCACAATGCACCACATTTAAAAATTTATTGTTTATGGTATATAGGTCCTAAACCAATACACAATATACAATAAACAATATACAGTACATACAGGTCTAACAATTATTGTAGAGGAGTATGCATTAGGAGCTATGGCACTTACCAAGGGGGGATGGGGAAGGAATTCATGTCCCTAACCACCACCATGCAGCTCAAGCAATAAGAGGTGGTGGAGAAGAGAGTGAAGACCCCAGAGTCTGGGGAAGAAGTAATGCTTACTTGAACTAGAATCTTCCAGATGGGACTGTACTGCCTCAGTTATATGGAAGAGGTACTGTTTAAGGGTAAGTTTTGTGTGGACTCTTCTATGAGGGTGGCAGACCTGGAGCCTCAGGGAGCACTTGAGAGACCTTTCTTTCCATTGTGGTGGCATTAGGGACTTGACACAGAGTGGCGGAAAGGTATCGCAGCCATATGTTTATAAAGGCATCCGTGCCCTGTTTTGTCAAGAGTGACAGCCTCTTAGAAGTGGCCGACTGTCCTACTACATGCTCCCATTCTGTAATAGATGGCACCTCCTTAGTTCACCCACACCAAACAGCCATCCTCTTAGCTTCCACATTAACAGCTATGGTCCAGTGAAGAGGGACTTATGGGAAAGGCTTATCAACGTCAGCCCCATCAATAGATGTGGGTTAAGCTGAGTATATGTTTTCAGTGCCTCAGTACAGGCCCCCTGTTGAAGAGTCACAGTGACATGAAACATTGAGGAGTTTGGCTGGCTGCAGTTCCTTGGGCTTCATACCTGCAGGTGTGTTTTTCACTTTATTGGCACTGTTTGCACTTTTTTGCCTGCAACACAATAAATGCCTTTGTTCAGCTAAGTCTTGAGTGCAAACCTTTTTACTCTGTATTACCTCAGTACAGGGAAGGCTGGCTGCACCCATTGCCAGAAATTTGCTAAAGACAGGCAAGCCATAGGATATGCAACAGGTCTCCACCAATAGATCCACATCTCCAGCAGCACTCCTCTTTCAGAATCCTAGGCAGCAGAGCACAGCTGTTGCATAGCACCACTTGTGGAGAATTCTGTTTTGAATAAGATGGTTGTGATGCTCTCTGCATGCCCTGTGGACACTGATACAGCAACGTAGCCCTTGTTCATACAGTACAAAGAAGAAAAAGCAACCAGTGTTGTTACGGTTTTAACAATGATTATTTGAGTATAATAAAGGATTAAAGTATCCATTGCAATAAACAGTTTTTGGTTGCAGTGTGCTGTCTCTTGTCCATCTTTTCACCTTTCATACCAAGTTATGTACAGAGGCTGAGGAGTCCATCTGCTGGGGTATTAGGGGCACTCCACAAACCAGTGTTATGTGGTCCTCTGGTCCCTGTGGATTCAAGCTGGCCAATGCTAGTCTGTCATGGGACCAGTAATTAGGTACAGGTAGGTGTGAGTACCATATGGGAGATTAAGATTAAGAAACCACAGCTCCTGGAAGCATATGATAGGTGTACCAACACTAGCATAGAAAGGAAAGAACAAGGGAGGCGAAGTATAGGTGAAGAGGCTAGAAAGATAAAGGGGGGAAGACACAGAGGGAGGGATAGGAGGGAGAGGAAGGGTGAAGGCTTATAGTAAAGGAGGGAGGAGATGGAGGCATCCTTTGTCATATAAAGTCAGAATAGGAATCTAATTGATGCAGCACCCATCTGCGCCATCTAGTGTCAAATAACTCAGCTTTATTGGAAAGGGTATAGGTCAGTCTGATTGATTTGTCATATTAACTGCTTTCCCTTCCCCTTCTACTCCTGGCTTTATCTTTGCTTACGCTCCACTGCTACTCTATCAAATCACTCCTCCCCCCATATCAGTTGTAGACTGTTGTTTGTTCTAGCTGCCAAAATATTGTATATGTATTGCACACACCAGTCATCATGTTTCATTTATCAGTATGCAACCTGTAAGTCGCTTCCCTGTCTCATATCAATGTTTACCACCTGCGGTCACCCTATGTGGTACCCTTGTATGTATATCCAGCCTGTATCATGTAACGTGCATTTCATGTATATACTGTTATTACCTATCTGTGTTTGTACTTTAAGTGTTTATGTCACAGGACCTCCTTGTGAATGAGCTTGCTCAATGGAGTTTTCCTGCAATAAACTTGAACTTGAACTTGAACAGTCTCTCCAGAGAACAGACTTCCATTAGTATCTTATGCCAGCCCTCCAATGGGGGGGGGGGGCAGTTGTGGCATGCCACAGCTTAGTAATTGCCTTTTTTGCTGCTAAGACTAAGATTAATAGTAGTTTAAGGGTCAAACCCCCCAAAATGACTACCTTGTGGGGGAATAGCTATCGGTATTAAAGAGGGTGTGATATCCCCCTGGTCAGCTAAAGATTGCTTCTAGAAACATAGAAACATAGAATTTGACGGCAGATAAGGACCGCTTGGCCCAACCAGTCTGCCCATTTCCCTACCTACTGGATAAGCTGCAGATCCTAGTTAACCAGCAGCCTACTTCTTCCTACCCCCACCCCCCAGAATTGCCTTATGACTATCCCATGCATGCTTGAATTCCACCACTGATTTTGACTCCACAACCTCCTCCGGAAGGCCATTCCATGCATCCACAACCCTCTCTGTGAAAAAATACTTCCTTAAATTACCTCGGAGCCGCCCCCCCACCATCTTCAAATTGTACCCTCTTGTTCTTGCACACCTCTTTTTTGTTGAATTCTACTTGTTGAATGGGCCTAGCGTATTCTGCTGTCGTTGCTGAGACTTGACAGATTTGGTCAGGGCAGGAGTCCCTTATCCAGTAGTATATCTTCCCTACCTTGCCCCTATTCAACTTGAGCCATTGAGGGAGTCGAGAAGTTATGGAACACAGGTGGAAAGGTTAACGTAGGCCAGTTTAGGAAGAATTGGTTGCCCTCCAATACCAAAGGTCAGGATTTCCCCAGAGTAGGGCATATTTAAATAGTGTGACAGGGAGGTACAGAGTTTTGCTTAGTTTATTGCAGGAGAGAATAGAGCTATATAGTAGGATGATGGTGCAAGTTTCACAGAAGGAAGGGCAGAATACAGGAAAACAGTTGGCAAGCTGCTGCCAAATGCTGCCACCTCCATCTGCATCCATAGCAATGATTTTTTTTTTAGTGAAAACCATCAGATCATCTGTGCTCCCATATAGGCCAGGTAATAGCCCTAAACCCAGAGTAAATCCCATTATCCTTGCACCAGTGGGTTCTGAGCTTAATTCTACTATATCAGGGCAGTTTGCCATCCACAAAAAATTTATTTATTTATTTATTAGCTCCTGGTAACCAGGTAAGTGCGCTAGGCAACAATCCTGCCTATTTTCAGGCACGACCTGGGAGATTACAGGACAGAATACAGGTATGCACAATTGTACAAATTCACAAGTAAAAAACAACAATAGTACAGAAAGAACTGGAAGGGGACAGGATCAGTTGTGTTCCAGGACAGTAGCTGCTGCTTGTTGTTTTCACAGGGTTCTTGTGGATTTTACTTAGTAGAAGGTTAGTTCTTTTCTTTCTTACTTCTAAGGGGCTAGCAGGGTATTGTTTTGGGGGATGCTGGGAGTTTGAAAACTGGTTTGGAGGCTGTAAGTGGGCTCATTTTGTGGATGTTTCACTGTGTAACAGGCTGCGCTGGTGGAGGCCTATTTCTTCTGATTTAAAACCTATTTGGTGGGATTTGCTTGGGCCTGGTTGTTTGGCTGCTGGCTTAAGGGAGACACAGGGCTGATACACTGTCTCTCGAGTCAGGTGTCTGCCCAAGACCGCCCTCCCCACCCTCCCTCCCAGAATTTTGCTAATTTATAGGAGAACACCTGCCTGCAGTTGGAGGAAAAGGCTGCAGGTGCAGCTCATGTAGTTCTAGCCACTGGGGTTGGATTTAAAGGCTGGGAGAGAGAGCTTGGGGAGTTGTTCATTTCCTTATAAGTTTAATGTGTTGTACTGCACCTAGTAACAGGGTTACTGGTGTACAGTGGGACTGTCTCTAAGATTAGTGGGTGACCTGATTAGGCAGTAGGGTGTATCTTGGACTAGGGGGGGACCTGGTGGCTCACCCAAGGAAACCTATTTGGAAGGGATGGAACCACACGTCATTAGGGCCAGCATCTTTGGGAGGGTGGTGGGGTGCACAGGGGTGTGGAGCAGCCATAATACTGGACTGGGCTTGGAAGTTCGGTGGTTGCCCAGTGTGCTACAACTGGCACAGCTTAGGGAGGAGGTTGCGGGGATTAGGAGACAGCTGGGGAAGGGGCAGTATGGTTGGGGAAGGGGCTGGGGATCTCCCACGGTTGTACCGAGCACTGAGGCGAGGCCATAGGGAAGGAGTGCAGGAGAATACTCAGGGTCACATAGGGACCCTGGCAGAGGGTCAAGAGGACACTACCAAGGAAGCAGGCAGGTAACTGCGGACCCTCACAAAGGAGGGACGGAGGGACAACATTCTCAGGGAAGTAGGCAGATGGCCAGGGCTGGACAGAAGGAAGCAAGGCGGGGATGTGGATCAGACCTTACACTCAGTAACTGCTTCAAATCTCTTCTTCTGCTCGAGGATGAGGGGGGTGATGTAGCCAAGACAGGGGTGGTTAGAGATGGAAAGGGAGTGGGGGCAGGAGGCAGAGGCCAGATAGCAGGAAGAACAGGGGGACCTGGAATGCAGGAAAATGGGGGGAGCAGTGAATCAGAGCAGGAGGGGCAGGGGAAGAGGGAGGAAAGCGCAAGGAGAAGGACCAGTTGGGAGGAAAGGTAAAGGAGAAGGACCAGAAGTACAAGGAGGAGTCAGTAAAGGGAGCTGAGGGTTTAGGCCAGGGGCGCATGACGAGCAAGGATGAACTAAATGGAGACAGGAAGGAAGGGAGGATGAGCCAGGCTAGTTTAGCAGATGGGGAGAAGGACCAGTTGCGAGCAGTGGGGGGGGAGTTAGTACAGAAGCATACTCAGGAGGACGAGAGGCATAGGATTGGAGGAGGGGTGGCCATGGTAATAAGGAGGGGTGGCATGTGGCACCCAGATAGGGAGGAACAAGGAGCCGGCTGGGTGGAGGCGGTAGAAAGGATGAGGACATGGAAGGGGGGAATGGAGAAAAGGAGCGGTCAGAGTGCTCCTGTTGGGGGATTCTATGATCAGGGGTATCAAATGGGATAGGGAGGGAGAAGCCTGGCCAGTTAGAACAAGATGCTTCCCTGGACTAATGGTGCACAGGGCTAAGCACGAGATATATCAGCTGGCAAAGGATTGTGGGGTTCCCGGACATACTGGTCCACCTGGGTACAAATGACATTGAAGGAAATAGTGAGCTAGAGATACAGGCAAGATTCAGGGAGCTTGCCAGGGTCTGTCATGACATAGGATGCACAGTTTCCTTCTCAGAAATCCTGCCGGTGCCAAGGGCTAGTGGGGAGCACAAAAGGAAGATTAGGGAGATAAACCAGTGGCTCAGGGAGTGGTGTGAGGCCAGAGGGTATGGGTTGATGGGGGATTGGGGGGAGACCTGGGAGGATAAGGAGCTGCATGCTAGAGATAGACTCCATCTCAATTTGGAGGGGAGGGGAATCCTTAAGTTGAAAATAGAGGGGTTCATTGGTGAAAAGTGGGGTTTAAACTTGTGAAGGGGGGAAGGATGGGAGAAAAGGCTGTCAAGGGGGTGCCGATAAAGGAGGGACTCTGTCTCCACCCCCCTGGGGAGCTGGAGGATTGTGGGAAAAGGCCGACTGGCAAAGTGCAGACCAGGGGAAAACAGAATCCCTATGGGAACACGAGCAGGGGAAATGGAACTATAGGGAAAGGGTGGAAGGTAGTCCTGCTAAATGCCAGGAGCTTGGGAAATAAAATGCCTGAGCTCCAAGCAACGCTAACTGAGGGAGCAGTGGATGTGGCAGTGATCACTGAGACTTGGGCCACTGCAGGACACGACTGGGACCTGAACCTGGAGGGTTACACTATGTTCAGGAAGGACAGGGGGGAGGGAAGGGGAGGAGGGGTAGCAATGATAGTCAAAAACTGCATTGACATAGGGGGAGTAGAGGAGGCGGAGGGAACCGTGAAGGCGATTTGGGTCACCTTGATAACAAGGGGGGGCAAGAGAGTAAAAATAGGAGTGGTGTATAGACCCCCTGCCCTGGCGGAGGAGCTGGAGGACAGTCTGGTGGCAGATGTTGGGAGACACTGCAGACTGGGCAGAGGAACGGTGGTGGTGTTGGGGGACTTAAACATGCCAGGAACAGACTGGGAGACTATGACATCCTCTGTGACCAGGGAACAGAGGTTGTTGGATGTCTTTCAAGACGCGTTCCTAACTCAGCAGGTGAGGGAACCGACCAGGGAGGCGCGGGTACTGGATGTGGTCCTGGCAGACAGTGACCAGATCGGGAGCCTGGAGGTAAGGGACCCATTGGTGGGGAGTGACCATGCCACAGTCTGGTTCTGCCTGGACCTAGGAGGGATAGAAGGCTGCACAAAGACGGAAGTAACCAACTTCAGGGGGGGGCGGATTTTAAGGAAATGGGAAGGATCCTTAAGGAGCATTTGGAAGGGATTGGGTCAGACATGGACGCTGATAGTAGGTGGGAAATCATCAGCAGAGGGGTGCAGGATGCTACCAGCACCTATGCAAGAGTAAGACAAAAATGCGGTAGGGCCCAAAAACCCTGCTGGTGGACCAGGGAGGTCTAGGAGGTTGTGCGGGGAAAGAAGGCAGCCTATAAGCAATTCAAGTGCTCAAGGATTGAAAGGGATTGAGGGGGGTACGAGCTAATGGCTAGAAGGGCCACTAGGGTGGTGAGGGCGGCTAAGGCAAGGAAGGAGCAGAACCTGGCCAGGGAAATTAGGAGAGGGAACAAGGGGGTTCTTTAGATACATTGGAGAAAAACGAAGGGTGAAGGGGCAGATTAGCAGGATTAAATCAAGGCAGAGATGGGCACAAGACCCGGGGAGCAGGCTGAGGTACTAAATGAGTACTTCACCTCAGTTTTCACCAAGGAAAATGGGGGTGCTGCATCATACAAGGGAGGAGACAGAGATACTGAGGAGGGGGGGGGCCCTTACCGATCGGCGGGTCGGGGAGAGGGGGAAGCATCACTGGCAGGAGGAGGGAGGGCTAAGCAGGGAGAAGAGGTACCAGAAGTGGAAATCACAGCAGAGAGAGTGAGGGAAGCCCTCAGCTCCCTTAAGACGGAGAAAGCACCAGGGCCAGATAAATTACATCCCAGAGTGCTGAAGGAACTTGCGGATGTCCTGGCGAAACCCATGGCGGAGCTTTTCACCATCTCTCTGAGGACAGGGTGGGTGCCCCAGGACTGGAAGGTGGCGCATACAGTGTCTATCCACAAGGGGGGATTAAGGGAGGTGGCAGGGAACTACAGACCTGTCAGCCTGACATCGGTGGTGGGCAAGGTGATGGAGGGCATTGTCAAGGAGAGGCTGGGGGGGGACCTGGATAAGTCAGGGTGCCTGGACGATAGACAGCATGGATTCATCCCGGGGAAATTGTGTCAGACAAACCTTGTGGAGTTCTATGACTGGGTGATGAGTGCCTTGGACCTGGGTAGACCAGTGGACATCCTCTTTCTAGACTTCAGCAAGGCATTTGACTCTGTTCCTCACGTGGGCCTGTTGGATAAGCTGGGAGAAATGGGGGTGGAGGATCAGATGGATAGGCAATTGGCTCCAGGACCGGACCCAGAGGGTCGTAGTTAGCGGGATAGTCTCATCCCCAAGGAGAGTCATTAGTGGGGTCCCACAGGATCAGTCCTTGGGCCCTTCTGTTCAACGCCTCGTCTCTGACATAAGGACAGGAATCAGGAGTGAGATGAGTCTCTATGGATGACTCAAACTGGGAGCGGTGGTGGATGGGGGAGGGAGGTGGCCCTACAGGGGATCTGGAGGCTCTGGAAAGATGGTCTAGAAAGTGGAAGCTGAGGTTCAATGCAGGGAAATGCAAGGTACTCCACCTGGGGGCCAGAAACCCGGGCCAAGTGTACACCCTGGGGAATGCTACAAGTCTCGATGGCTGAGAGGGACCTGGTGGTGGATGTCAAGATGAACAACTCTGAGACTTGTAGGAGGGCAGCAGCCAAGGCCAACAGGATGCTGGGATGCATCACTAGGGGGATCACCTCCAGAAGGAGGGAAGTGATACTCCCTCTGTATAACTGCTTGGTGAGACCGCACCTTGAGTACTGCGTGCAGTTTTGGAGGCTACACTTAAAGAAGACATTAACCTCCTGGAGAGGGTCCAGAGGAGGGCAACCAAAATGATTTGGGGCTTGGGGGACAGGACCTATGAGGAGAGCTTGAAGAGCTAAATATGTACACATTGGAAGAGAGAAGGGACCGGGGACATGATAGAGGTCTTCAGGTACATGAAGAGGGTAAATAGGGAGAAACAGTCAGGGTGCTTTGAAGGAAGGAGGAGGGGCCACTAGAGGCATGGGTGGAAGCTGGAGGGAAGATTCAGGGAGAAAGGAGGAGGTGCTACTTCACTGAGATGGTGGTGGAGCCATGGAATCGCTGCCTAGGGGCTGGTGGAGGCAGAGACAGTGGAGGGGTTCAAGAGGGTGGGACAGGTACAGGAAGGGTTCTGGAAGCAAAATCTAATGCAGCAAGAATATCCGGAACTGGGAAGGGAGAAGCCAGAGAAGGCGAGGGGGGCAGCAAGGTCAGCACCCAGGGTGGGGGCTGACCAAACGAGCAGACACGAAAGACCGTTAGGCCTATTCTGCTGGCATTTTAGTATGTTAGTATGTTAGTACAGACAATAAAGTACAGGTTGAGATACATCAGGATAAGTCAAGTATACAAATTAAGACACCATAAGGTATATTATACCATAAGGTATATTATACAGTAGACCTCGGCCCACAGGGAGACTAGAATCAGTTTCATCTACATGTATTTGCAGTTCCCAAGGGTGTAGAGGTGAGAGAACAGTGAGAGCTTAAACACAAGGTGGGAGGTGGAGTTTTTAATCTGCAGGTGGAGCGAGTTCCAGAACTTAGGAGCAAAACTGGAGAATGCCTGTTCCCCTATTTTGGTAGCACAGGGTCATACAGAGATCACTGGGTCAGAAGAGGACCTGAGGGCGTAGGATGGGAAGACCGGGGTAAGCAAGTCGGCCAGAGAGGCCGGACAAGGTGGTCTAGTAAGGGAGTCAATAAGACACCCTAGGGAATAAGCCCGGGGGTCCTTAGGGAACAGTCAGTTTAAGCCAGAATAAAGTAGGCAGTGATGAGTTAGGCGAGGAGCCGATAAGGTGAACCTACAGATATTGTTGTAGGAAGTGTCCCATTTGCAAAGCACACTGGCATTGGCAGGGTAAAGAACCAGGAGGGCATAGATACATAGACAGTGTCAGCAGATAAGGGCCTACGGCCCATCCAGTCTGCCCATTTGAGCTTGTAGGTTTACTTTGTTTTCCCAGAAGTCTGTTGCCCCTTAATCTTGGCCTTATGGCATAAAGGAGTTGAGGGAGAAGTGCTCTTCGAACTACTGACAGTCTGGCTTATGGAGTGACTGAGTGGCGTACACGATAGGCAGCGCCTATTTTTGAATTGACAGCCTGGCAAACCTCATTGACATGAGCTGAGAAATCAAGAGTGGGGTCAAGGGTAACCCCGAGGTATTTGAAGGTAGAGGTGTTAGTGACCGTGGTTCCATCGCTGCAGTGGACAAGGAGCTTAGGGGCCTCAGAGGCACCTTTTTTAAGGATCCAAAAAGCGTGGCCTGTGTTTTGCCTATGTTTAGGATTTGATGGCTATCCAAGAGCCAAGAGTGAAGGGATTTAAAGTCATGAGAAAGACTGTGGTTAATGTCGTCAGTGGATTTAGAAGAGAAATAACGCACCAGGTCATCAGCGTACCTGAGCATGCTGCTGCAAAGAGATGGACTGGGACTATCATTAAGGAATAGGGAAAAGAGGAGGGGACCAAGTATGGAACCCTGTGGAACACTGCGTGTGATGGGAATGGGGAGGGATAGAGCCTTATGGAAAGCAACAGACTGAGACCGGTTAGCAAGGTAACTGCCAAACCAGGATAGGGTAGAGTCTGAGGCTCCTAGGGTTTGTACCTTCGTCAGCATAAGTGGGTGGTGGACCATGTCAAACGCCTTAGAAAAGGTCGATAAAAACCATACCTGTGAGTAGGCCCTTGTCCATGTTATCTTTGATATCACTGGTAAGTTGGATCAGGGCAGTGGTGGTACTGTGTCTAGCCATAAAGTCATGTTGAAAAGGGGACTGAAGTTTGAACTTGGTGAGGTACCCAGTGACCTACCAATGTACAAGTTTCTCAAGTAGTTTGCTGAGAGAGGGGAGAAGTGAGATGGGTCAGTAGTTGGACAGATGTTTATCATCTCCCTTCTTAAAAATGGGAATTGTTCTGGCCATTTTCCAGACCAGGGGGACAGAGGCAGTGCTGATAGAGAGGTTGAAAATCCTAGTAATGGGTGCAACAAACCAAGCAGCAAACTGCCTAAGGATCTCAGGATGAATACCATCAGGGTCCAGGCTGCCATTAGCTGGAATAGTTTTGAGAAGCTTTAGGACTTCATGGTATGAGACTGGGACCAGCTCCAAGGTAGGGAGAGGGGGTTATGGAGGAAGCAACAGGACAGGGTTTCTGGATCCAAGAGGGTGAGGGAGAAGGTAGCGAGGAAAAGAGTGAGTTAAAAGCATTGGCAAAGGTGAGAGAATGGTTACAGTGGGTACCCTTTATCTACATATCTGCAGGTGTCTGAGGCTTGTTGTTTCCAAATATTTCCTTGATCTGGGACCAATACCATTTAGGGTTAGAGGCAGAGGACATTAGGAGATTCCTATAATAAGAACTTTTTGCCAGGTGTATCTTCTTTTTGCATGTCTTCCATAAAGCTCTATATGCTTCAAAGTCTGTAAGTAGGTAGGAGACCTTCCAAACAGACCACAGTTTATCCCTGAGTTTCAGAAGGTGGAGCAGGGAACTTGTGAGCCATTTGGTAACCTTCCCTTTTACCCTTCACGTGGTGACATGGATATGTTTGTTTTGCAGCGAGATTAGGGCAGAGTTGAAATATCCTACAGTGAAGTTTATGTCATCAGAGTAGTATAGGGGAGACCAGTCAACTAGGTCAAGATCATGAGTGAAGGCATCCGTATTAAGGTTGGAGAGATTAGATAAAGTTACCACTTTTGATGGGAAGGTGGGGGGAGGTATCCCATATACAGTACACTGAATAGTGATCACTTATGGTGTCCGGGAGTACTCCTGTTGAGGTAATGAACTCCTTCCTATTTGTCAGGATCCCGTCAAGGAGGGTGGCGGAGGCACCACCATGGGAGATCCTAGTGGGTTCCTGTATAAGCTGAGAGAGGTTAGTCTTGCTTAGCATAGAAGATAGGTTAGAGGAGCTAGGTCCGGCCCAGTCTAGGTTGAAATCCCCTAGACAGATTATGTCACTTTTCCCAGTAACTGATAGCAAGTATTCCATGAACTCACCGAGCCCCAGTCTAGAGTTCCTGGGTGGACTATATATACAGAAAATATGAAGTTTTTTAACACCCCCGAGCAGTAGGAGAGAATGAAGAACCTCACAATTAGCCAGAAGGGAGTCATACATTAAGGTGATGTATAAGTGAGCTTTGTGGCAGAGCGGCAGGCCACCACCTCTTTCAGCACCTGCGCGATCCACACGAAGCATTTTAATGACCCACCAATGTATCTATTTTTGTAAACCAATGTGGAGAGACAGTTATAGGGAGATGAGAAATACAGTTGAATAGATTGCAGGTGATGACCATTTTTATGGCTTCTATTCTGCCAACTAGAGAGAGATGTAGCTGCTTCCACTTATCACATTTTTCTCTAAGGGAAGCTATGATCGGAGAAAGATTGAATGAGCAGAGTTTTGTAATGTCAGGAGTGATTCTAATCCCAAAACAGGGGATGCCCTCTGGAGACCATTTTAGGCCACAGTTAGTAAAGGGGTCACTCTGACAGAGGTTGCTTAGGGGGGAAATGTCTGTTTTATTCTGGTTTACTTAGTCCCAAAATTTGTGAGAAGAAATATAGGAGATATAGGAGCATGCCAGTTGCCATCGGGATGTCGGAGAGTAGTACTACTGTAGTTGATCATTCCCATAAAGTTTTGTATGATATTCTTGGGATCCTATACTAATGCCTTTAAATGAGTAGGTTTTCCTGAATAGCAATAGCCAGGGGTTAGATAGTGAGGCCAAATAATAGGGGAGAGTGCGGGCACCCTTGACTTGTGCCTTTTGCAAAGGCAAATAATTCTGACAGATTACTATTGGTGCAAACTCTGTCCCATGGTTGTTTGTACATGGTGCACACCCATGATAGGAATAGTAGGCCAAAACCCATAACCTCCAATACTTTAAGACAGTAACCTCACTTTATCAAGTCAAACGCCTTCTCAAAGTGTATGGCAATTGCAGCTGATTGAGTGGGGTTATTAGTCACTGCACACATTAAATCTGACCAGCAACCATAGCTGGTCACAGCTACATCTACACCTTATAAAGCCTACCTAAGAGGGATGGATAAGACAGGGAGGAAGGAAGGAAGGAAGGAAACTTAGAAACATAGAATTTGGCAGCAGATAAAGACCACTTGACCCACCCAGTCTGCCTTTTTTTCCCCTACCTACACTGTTACCACAGACCGTACTTAATCTACGGTTCTTTCTCCCTCCCTTCTTATCCACTATGATTCCCTTGTGCCTATCCCATGCATTCTTGAACCCCGCCATTGTCTTTGCCTCCACCACCTCTGCTGGAAGGCTGTCCCAGGAATCCACCACTCTTTCTGTGAAGAAGTACTTCCTAACATCTCTCCTGAATCTATCCCCCTCCAGTTTCATAGTATGTCCCCTTGTTCTTGAGCACCTTTTCTTCTGAAAAATACTTCCCACATGTACCTTATTTACCCCTGTGAGGTATTTAAAGATTTCTATCATGTCCTCCCTCTCCCTCCTCTCTTCCAGGATGTACATATTGAGGTTCTTTAGTCTTTCGTCATAGATCCTGCACCATTTTAGGTGCCCTTCTCTGGGAAGCCTCCACTCTGTCTATGTCCTTCTGGAGATGTGATCTCCAGAACTGCACACAGTACTCTAGGTGGGGTCTTACCAGAGATCTATAGAAAGGCAACACCACCTCCTTCTTTCTGTTGATGATGCCCCTCCCTATACACCCCAGCATCCCACTAGCTCTCCCAACTGCCCTGTCGCACTCCCTAGCAACCTTTGGTCATCTGATATGGGAGCCAGATGGGAGCAGTAGTTGAGGAAGAAGAGGGGAGGTTGGCCCTGCAAGGGTACCTGGACACACTGGAAAGCTGGGTTCACCCATGAAAATTAAATTTCAATATCACCAAGTGCAAGGCGTTACATCTTGGGCGGGGAAACCCTAAACACAGGTACACCCTGGGAGGGGAGGTGCTGGAGGCCTCAACAGGGGGAAAAAGACCTAGGGGTCATGGTGGATGCATGTATGAATAACTCTGAGCAGTGCAGGAGAGCAGCTAGCAAGGCAAACAGGATGTTGGGATGCATCGTAAGAGGGATCACCTCTAGGAGCAGGGAAGTGATTCTGCCACTGTACAATGGACTGGTTAGACCACACCTTGAGTACTGTGTACAGTACTGGAGACAACACTTGAAGAGGGACATACAGCTCCTGGAGAGGGTACAGAGGAGGGCAACTAAGATGATATTAGGACTAGGGGATTTGATGTATGAGGACAGATTTGAGGAGCTCTGCCTGTTTTCATTGGAGGAGAGAAGAGACAGGGGGGGACATGATTGAGGTCTTCAAGTACCTCAAGGGAATAAATAGGGTAAACATGGAGGGGATATTTAGACTAAAGCAGGGAGGTATCACCAGAGAGCATGGTTTGAAGTTGGAAGATGGAAGGGTGAGGGGGGAAAAGAGGAGGAGGTTTTTCACTGAGAGGGTGGTGGACCCTTGGAATGCACTGCCTGGCGAGCTGGTTCAGAGATCCACAGTGGAGGGCTTCAAGAGAGGGTGGGACACATGCAGAAAGCGAATGTATCAGATGATGGCCTGGCCCGGGGGGGTGGGGATGGATGATAGGGGTTTCTGGAACACAAGTGGGGGGAAGGGTCTCCGGCACCCAACTAGGTATCTGAGGTTCGAGCAGACTTGATAGACCATAAGGCCTAATCTGCTGGCAATTAGTATGTTAGTAACCCCAGGTCTCTTTCCTGCTAGGCAGTTGTCAATACCACTCCACCTATTTTGTACTCTGCCCCTGGTTTCTGCACCCTAAGTGCATTATTTTGCACTATTTCGCATTGAAACCCAGCTGCCATACATATGACCACTCCTCTAGTTTTCTTAGGTCTCTGCTAATCCTTTACACTCCCCCTGGAGTGTCCACCCTATTGCAGATTTTGGTGTCATCCACAAAGAGGCAAACCTTCCCTTCCAGCTCCTCTGCAATGTCACTTTTAAAGACATTAAGAGAACCGATCCCAGCACTGATCCCTGAGGCACCCAGCTGGTCACTCACCCCTCCTCGGAATGAACTCCATTTACCACCACCTTCTGTTGCTTATCCCCTAACCAACTTCATATCCAGTTTACCATCTTTGGACCCACTTCTAAACTACCCAGCTTGCTTACTAGTCTCCTATGTGGAATGGTGTTGAAAGCCTTACTGAAATCGAAGTCCTCTACTTCACCCTGATCTAATTCCTTTGTCACCCAGTCAAATAAATCTATCAGATTTGTTTGACATGACCTCCTCCCTGTGAAACCATGCTGCCTCAGGTCTTGTAACCCACTGGATTCTAGATATTCCACAATACTTTCCTTCTGCAGTGATTCCATTAATTTTCCCACCACTGATGTCAGGCTGACTGGCCTATAATTGCCAGCCTCCTTCCTGAGACCACATTTGTGTAGTGGGACTACATTTTCCCTCTTCTGGTCCTCGGAACCACTCCTGTTTCCAATGAGCTGTTAAACAGGACTGTCAGAGGTACAGTTAGTATTTTCCTGAGCTCCCTCAATACCCTTGGATGCACCCCATCTGGTCCCATTGCTTTGTCCGCCTTCAGATTAGCGAATCCCTTCAGGACTCTCTTCTCCAAAAAAGGACTAGTGTCCACCTCCCTGTTACTGTTAATGTTACTTTTTTGTGGCCCCTCCCCTTTTCCTTCCTCTGTGAACACTGAACAAAAGTATTTATTCAGGATGTCTGCCTTTTCCTGGTCCCCCTTTGCACAGTACCCCCTTCCCTTTTTAACCTTACAATCCCACCCCTGGTCTTCCTCTTTTCACTCACATACCTAAAAAATGTCTTGTCCCCTTTTGTTACCTCCTGAGCTATTCTCTCTTCAGTTGCACCTTTGTGCACCTTACTGCTTTCCCTGCTTCTTTCTATTTCCCGTGATACACCTCCCGATCCTCCTCCCTCTGCATCTCCTTATACCTTCTGAATGCTACGCTTTTTGTTTTTACCTTTTCAGACACCTCTTTCGAGAACCATAGCAGTCTCCTTTTCTTCTTGCTTTTTCTCACTTGTTTAACACACAGGTTTGTTGCCTGTACTATGCTCCCTTTTAGCTTTGCCCACTGTTCCTCTATACCTTCCAGGCCATACCCTCCTGTCAGGTCATCTCTGTGGCATTCACCCATCTTTATAAAATCTGCCATCCTGAAGTCCAGGACCCTCACCCTTGTGTGTCTCAATTCCACAACCATCCTTATACTGAACTATACCATACAGTGATCACTAGTTCCCAGGTGGCCTCCCATCTTGGCATCCGCAATACTGTCCCTGGTAGTGAGTATCAGGTCCAGTATTGCCCCCTCACAAGTGGGTTTACTGTCTAGTTGCCAGAGGAATGCCACCTGCAGAGAGTCCAGGATGTCCCTCCTTCTAGCTGAAGCTGCTGCTGGAAGGCTCCAATCTACATCAGGCAGATTGAAGTCCCCCACCAGAAGCACCTCCCCCTTTTCTGCCATCATGCCAAAGGCTTCCACCAGTACCTTATCTAATTCGTCCCACTGTGCTGGAGGTCTGTTGATCACTCCAGTGCGAACAGTGGTTCCATTCCCCATCTCCAGGGTGACCCACAGTATCTCTGCCTCCCCCTTTATTCCCTGTATCTCTGTTGCTTTTATGCTTTCCTTCACATAAAGCACCACGACTCCTCCATTCCTTCCCACCTGGTCCTTACTGAACAGCCTGGTATGGCCATGTCTCAGTCATGGTTTTTAGTGCACCATGATTCGGTAATGGCCACAATATCCAGGTTGGATTCTGTCACGATGCCTCTAGATCTGGAATCTTATTTCTTAGACTTCTAGCATTTGCATACATGGCCTTCCAGATTTTGTATCTACTCTGCTTGTTGTCCCCCTTTTTTCCTTTTTGCTCTCCCTCCTCCCCCCTCTCTTTTAATGCTTCCATTCCCTTCCCCCTCTACCTCTACCACCCTGCTTCCTTTATTAATTTGCACCCTGGGAATTCCACTCCCATCGAGTTCTCCTTATTCTCTACTTCAGCCTGTGGGAGGGGGGGACAGTTTCTGCCTCCCTGATTCCTTCCACCACACCATTCAGCGAGTATAAATGTTCATCAAAGTAACATTTAAACCTTCCACTGAGGACATTTAAACCATCAACTGAGGACTGCAGTTCCCCTCCCTGATAGATGCAGGCCATCACCCCTGTATAGGCCTTTATCCTCCCAAGTGGGTCCCCACTCCACAATGTAGCTGAACCCCTCCTCTCTGCATCATTTCTTCAGCCATGAGTTAAAGCTCCTGGTGTGGAGATCCCTCTCCTCAACCCCGTTGAAGACAGGCAGCACTTCAGCGAAAGCCACTGAGCGAGCTACCTAAGACCCCTCCCCAACTCCCTAAACTCTCCCTGCACCATCCCAGCCCTGTCCCTAGCCAGATCATTAGTTCCCCAGGTGGACAATGACATCCATTTCTCCCTCCTGTCCTGCTGCCTTAGCAATCCCCAGGATCTGCTTCCCATCTGTCCAGCCCATTGCACCTAGTAGGAACCTAACCTGCCTCTCCCCCCCTTTCCTATTCCCAAATCTATCCCCCTCACAATCAAGTCCCCCACTAGAAGCTGCATCCTCCTCCTCTGGGGTCCTCTACCACCCTCCTTAGCATCTCCTCTATTGAGGGCCCCCATTTCCTGCCTGATCACTACTGTGGGTGCCTCCTTTTGACAGTCCCACCTCACTAGAGTGGTGTTGGAGTTGCATAGTGATACCGGTTGAGGAATGTGCCTTTGTTCCACCACCCCACACTTCCAGAGACTACAACAGTCCAACTGTTCCTCCTCCTCCTCCTCCTCCCTGGCATCCTCTGAGGTAATGGTGGCAGACTTGGTGGCCAATGGGTGGGGGAGGAGGTCGACAAAATCCTAGCCAACTTAGCCTCGAGTCTAGCGACCTCCTCCCTCAACCCAGAAAGGTATGTGCAGATGGAACAGCATTGCAGTCTACAGAAGGTCACTCTGAAAACTGCCTCCCCACAGCCACTGCACTGCTTCCTTCCCAGCATTCTCAACCTCTGTTCTCCCTGTGTTACCTGGAAAAATGTTGGTACCCTTATCTCTGATAGAGTGTTTCTAGTTTTCCCCTTCATTTGCTTCTTTCTATTTGTGTTTCCCTGTGACTTGTTTAAATCTCTCTATACTCATTTCCTAGATAGGGTGTTGCATCTTTTCCCAGTTTTGGCCTACCCTTCATCTTCAACCCTTCCCAGCTGTGTCTATTATGCAGTAGTGAATAGGTTACTTGCCTTAGTCCATGGTTTTTCAACTGGAGGTCCGTGGCCCATGGGGGTCTGTGATCAACTCCTGGGTGGTCCACAGATCACCAGTGGAAAATCGCAGCCACACTGAAAATGTAATGAACCACAAGTAATACAAAACTGCAGTTTCAGTTTTGACTGTTTGCCTGTTCCTCATTCATTATGCATTCATGTCTGCTTCTTCATTAATGAGGTCTACTAACAGCTCCTTTTAACTGAATCTTTTGCCAGTGACACACAATAGCCTGCAATTAGCGTCTAGTAAATCACGTCTGTATAACTGACATATATGGTTGCCACTAAAAGGCAACCTACATTGTCAGGGGGATTCCCTGGAAATTGACAGGGGAAGGTGTAGATCAGCTAGGCCATGGGGGGGTGAGCTAGAATCAAGGAAGGGGGATGGGGAGGAGGACAGGTAGGGGAAATGTAGGTCAGCAGGGCAGGGAAAGGAGAGAGACAATGACATCAGGTGGGAGTCAAATGACAAGGTGGAAGTGTTGACTCAGGGACTGGATAAGGGGAGGGGCCAAGGCAAAGGGTCCTGAGGGGGTATAAGAATGAGAGCAGGACACAGATCCCCCTTCTTTTGCTGGGATTCACATTGATTATACCTGCCCACCCTGGGTGAAGGTTCTAGGAGAATAGGGTCACCAAAACAGGGCGGCTAATGTGTGACAAGAGCGGCCCGTGGAAAGGCATGAGCAGGGATGATGGAACAAAGAGTTGCCTAAAAGAGGGCAATGGTGGCTTGTGGTGAATGTAAAGGTGAAAAGAGAAGGGGAGAAAGGTTGCAGTGAGAGGGCGACGTGGAAAGGTGGAGGTAAAAAAGGGGGAATGGGGTTATAGATGGGGGGTTGAGGTGGGGGGAATCAGGCACGGGCAGGGGTCAAGTGCACCCAGTCATGACTGCAACATGACAAAGAAGAGTTGAAAGAACTGGAGGGTCAGGTTTTTGTGGCACCCGGACTCAGGTTGGAGGATTTGAATGCGGTTCCCATTAAGCAGAAGGGGTGTTGGGTTCCACACATCCGGACCCCAAGAAGATTTCATCAAAAGAAGAGCAATATGATACAAGTTGGGACTGAGTTTACAGAATAAAAATGGACTTGATATGTGTTTAAGAAGAATGGACTGGAGAATGTATATATTGTAAACAAAATGTTGATTTGTGGTGTTTATGTGGAAGAGATTTTGTAAAAGAAAATAAATTAGTTGCCAGTTGAGCACCCACTATATTTGAGTCTGTGTGTCATTTCCAAGGGGATCTCCCTCTGACAATGCAGCATTGTAATTGTCTTCTCACTGTCTGCTTATGATTTCGATCAGCTGTACCTTCACAGAAGTGACCTGGTTCTTAATTTTCACTTCTGATTAAGATTATGAGTAACGTCAGCTGTGCCCCCTCCCTCAAACACATAATAATTCCCGTGTGTTTGTGTCTCCATCACCACCTACTTTAGAAGTGACTCAGTTCCCTCCTTGTTGGTTTGTTCTGCTCCGTTCAGTGGCTCAGTTTCTCAATATCAACCAGCTGCTTCTGTAGGGCAAGTTGCGGCTCCCATTTAAAGACTTCTACTGTTGTTTTTTTTGTGTTTTTCAATCTCCTCTGCTGCAATTTAAAGCTCCTTTTGGATTCACGGCTTTATGGCTACTTGGTGTCTCGTTTGTGAGGATCAGCACTGGTACTGGTACTGTTACTCGATTGACCAACTGCTTCCTACTAGGTAAGAAAAAGTACTATAATTTGCTGGACTGGTTTATTAATGCTAAATAAATGTCAGCTCCCCCCCCCCCCACACACACACACACACTTTAAATTGCTGGACTGTTGAGTTAATGCTGTACAAAGAATATTAAGTTCAGACAGCTTTACTCGCTGCAAAATCAGTCAGTCTGTGTGCGCCCCCCCTCCCCAGCCATGGATGTAATTGTGCATGGTAGTCTCATATTACTGTATATTTAAATTACAAAAAAAAGTGTTTTTTTTATATTGGTTTATAGTGGTTAGGTGTTTCTCTTTTGTTATTTTGTTTTATACTGGTATGTAATTTGGTACCACTCTGCACGCTGCCACATAAGGGGTCCCCGACACTGCTGGCGTTTGGCCAAACCCAAAAAGGTTGAAAAACCCTGCCTTGGTTGACCAGTAGAGTCCTCTGCTTCCTTCTGCTGATGCCTGCCAATGCTTATGATGCCAGTCACCTGTTCCACTCCTTCGCTGTTCCATTCGCTCACTGGGACACAAGCGTGCTGGACATGTTAAAGTAAAAGCACTTTTATAGTGCTCTTGTAAGAAAGCATTAAGCCTCTGTCAGCTCTACCTCCAATTACACACCTGATTTACAGAACTTCCTGAATCTACTCACCCCAAGATTAAGCTCTTGACCTAGTTTCCCCCCACGCCACCTGTTACAATTTAAAGCCCAAGTTTCAAGGTACCCCAAACACTGCCTACCAATTTAAAAAGTGCCCCAAACACTGCTTACAGATCTCTTCTTTTCTCCCCACTTACCCTGCAACTTTAAAAGGGAAGAGAAGTATAAATAAATATTAATATACCTTTATAAAATGGGGAAAGGATTTCAAGCAATCTGATTGGTTGTTAGCCATGCATTAGATGTGTCTAATGCACAGCTAAAACTAGAACCCCCATTTATAACACACAGGCCCATTTTATAAGTGCAATAAGCCACTCTGGGGATGTGCATTAGACAGTTCTAATGCACGGCTAGGGGACTGGACGCACTCGGCCTGTGGCCTCGTGCCTCACTACATCCCCCTAGCCTTGCATTAGAACTGTCTAATGCACACCCTATCGTGTCTTATTGCTTACTTAAGGTAAAGCTAGGTGATTTCACTCCACTCTGTCAGTAAACTGAGGGAGGGAGGGAGGAAGGAAGGAAGGAAGGAAGACTTCCAGTCTGGTAGCTAGTGCCTTCATCAAAATTTTTATGTAAGCAGTGATGAGTGAAACTGGCCTATAGTGACCTGGTTACAAAGTATTGTTACCTTTTTTTGGGAGAATGTAATAACTGCCTCCCTCATTGTGGGAGGTAGGATGCTCTGAGTCAGCGAGTCCCAGAATACTTTGTGAAGAATAGAACATACCACTCCACTGAGGTTCTGATATAGATCAGCTGGCATTCCATCACCCCCTGGTGCTTTGTGAGGGCTGAGATGGGATAAAGTCCATTATATCTTCTTCACTGTGAACAGGGAGTCCAACATGGTTGTTTGTTCCTCAGAATAACTGGGTTAAAAAAATGGGTAGGGATGGGTAGCAGTTCAGGGAACCATTTGATATGATACTACAACAGGGGGTGATAGGGATGCATACAGAGTGGAATAAAATGCTTGCATAATGTTGTTCACTGCTCAAGGCTGGGTATATAGTGTTCTGGGAATCCCATAGACCAGTGATGTGGCATCCCACCTGTTGCTTCCTGAGGTGATAGGAGAGGAGCTTTCCTGCGTTTTCTCCTCTTTCCCAATATTTATGCCATTGCCAGAGAATGGCGAATTCATCTTTTTTAGTAAGTAGAGTGTTAATTTGAAGTCTCAGACCAGTAATGTCAGCCAGCAGAGCTTTAGAGGCAGAGGTGTTGGCCCTTTCTTATATGCACTTTTTGTTTCAGTTGATCTTCCAATGATTTCAGCTCCATTTCTCTCTCCTTCCTTCTAAATACTAAATAACTTGTTACTTCGCCCCTAAGTACTGCTTAAAGGCCTCCTAGAACATGTTGTAAGAAACCTCCCCACTATCACTGAACTGAAAATAGGTTTGTGTCTGATCCTTAAGCCATTTCAAAACATATCTTCTTTGAGGAGGAGGGGATCAAGTTTTCAAGAGGGATTATCCAAGATAATTAATGGTTCTATTGTCACCTCAGCAGTATTCTGTATGATGTCAGGGGATGTCAACTAAAAGTCTATAGGGCGGGTTTTTCAAACAACCACATCCCTTTTTTCAGATGCAAGTGCACAAAATCTATCAGAACTATTAGACCACTTAAAAGGTCAAACTTCCCAGGGCAGTTGCCGTGACTTCTGCTCCAAAAATGATGCATGCATCAAACTTTTGATGCATGTCTTTTTTTTTTGCCGTACACTGCCTCTAGTGACACAAATGAATTAAGATGCTTATAAATATGATGCAAACCTCCTGACACATTTCTCTGAATGCAGTATGCATCAGAAATACGGATGCAAGTGCTGCATCCGAGGGTTTGAAAATCCCAGCCTAGATGACTAGATTTGAAGTGAGAGGCAGAGTAACTGGTACAGTCCTTATCCTCAGATGTAACAGCCTCCATATGTCAGTAAGCACATGTTCTTGCATTATAGTGTTCAGTGCCAGAACTGCTCTAGTGTGGGTTTCCTGGTGGCCCGCCCATCTGTACAGGAGCGACTCCAGAGTGAGATTAAAATCTCTGCCCAGGATGACTGGGGCCTTGACCGGATTAAACTGAATGAGTGCCTGGTTAGAGATATGAAATGGCTTGGGTGAATCTGTAACTGTGTCATTAATATTACTCAAAACTGCAAGTTTAGAAAGTTGGGATTCAAAGATTACAACATTAGTGGACCCTCTGCTCTTGCAAATAACAGTATTGGGCAAAACTGATTAAACACTGTGCAGAATTAATCTGAAATCAGAAACAGTTTACGTGGACTGCACATCAGTAATCTAATAGCAGATTGACTTTTTATATTAACCTGTGGGTTATTACTGAATGCAGCATGCATCAGAAATATGGATGCAAATACTGTATCCGAGGCTTTGAAAATCCCAGCCTAGATGACTAGATTTGAGGTGAGAGGCAGAGTAACTGGTACAGTCCTTATCCTAAGGAACTTTCAAAGAGAAAGGAGCTGGTGTACCATATTTTGGTAGACTGAGCTCTGCTTGTAAACTGCCTCTTATGTGTGCACCCTGCAAGTGTACTAAGTGCCTGGTTTCCTCTGGGGCTGACTTGGTGCTTGACAGAAAGCATACCTCTCAACTGTACCACATTACGAAGAACGTTCCTCATTTTACTTCACAAAAGCTCACCATTCCACATTGTGAGGACTTGTCCCACATTCAGTGCTAACATTTTAAAGCAAATATCTATAGTAAATGATGCAAAAAATATACTATTCAATTAATAACAGACTTTCTGAACATAAATGCAGATATTTTAACAGTGTTCTGAGCTTCTCAGGTAAAGATTTGATTAAGTGTTCCACATTTTGCTCATTTGTTCCACATTTTGAGAGACAATGTTCCACATTTGGGGGACACAAGGTTGAGAGGTATGACAGAAAGTTCCTGCACTACACTGGAGAGCATGAAAAAGGGTAAAAGTCAGTAGTTTTTCACTCTCAGTCTGAACTGGGGCCAACGTAAAACCCTTTTTTTTTTTTGGCAACTTTTGTTCTGGTAAAGTCTTGAAGGCCTTAGTCAAGGATATGTGTACTGTTCCCCATGATGCTTTGCACTGGGTTTGAGGCTTTATAGTATATGCATCTGCTTGAAAGAGAGAGACAGACCCATGCTGAAACTAAGCAGTCTGGACATCTATACTCTCCATGACTCCTTTATTGATCCTACATACTGTCCTTCTTGCAACCCCCATATGCAACCTCTATTACCTGCCTGCCATATGACACCCAACAGCAGTAAAAGAGGGAGGACTGTGAGGAAATGGTAGGAAATGATTAGTGTAATTCATCAGTTGCCCAGTGACTGGTGTAAAAGAGTTAAAACTTGAAAACTCCAGTTTTCTCTAAAGAAGAAGTATAAGAAGGTGGGCAGAGGCTTGTCAGTGCCGAACAGAATTCCAAATGTATGAACCTGCCTAATGGGGAAAATATTTCTCCAAACATAGTCACATTTCCAAAGTTTAAAGTCTTGGCTTTCAGTATTACATGTCTTCCACATCTGTAAAAACTGTGCATCACTAGCATAGTGAATGGTAGCACTGCCACTGCACTATCAAGATGGCTCTAACTGGTTTCTTTAGCTGCTCTGTAGAAACAGGGGTAGTTCCAGTGGACTGGAGAAAGGTCTGTGTGGTCCCACTCCACAAGAGTGGGAGTAGAGAGGACCCTGGGAACTACTGACTGGTCAGCCTGAACTCGATCCTGGGGAAATTGCTAGAAACTATTAGAAAAGAGCATATAATGGAATGGCTTAAGGCCAGTGAGCTCCTGGACAAGCGGCAGCATGGATTCGTGTCAAGCAGATCATGCCAGTAAACTCGATAGCCTTCTTCAACTGGGCCACAAACGCAGTCAATGAGAGCCAAGCAGTAGCCATACTATACCTGGACTTTAGCAAGGCCTTTGACTTTCTACCTCATAGGAGACATTTGAAAAAGCTGAGGGATCTGGGGATAGTAGAGGTGGAGTAGTAACTAGCTAGGGAAAATAACTCAAAGGGTAGTTGTCCATGATGAATATTTAGGGATCAGAGAGGTCACTAGTGATATACCACAGCTGTCGTCCTGGGGCTGGACCTTTTCAATATATTCCAGAGTAAAACTGGTTTCTTTGCAAATGATACCAAAATAAGTGGCAGGGTGTATACAGTGGATGGAATGCAGGGAATCAAAATGGACGGGAACCAACTGGAAAAGTGATTCAAAGTATGACAACTCAAATTTAAGGCCAAAAACTGTAAAGTCAGGCACAATGGCAAACAAAATCCAAAAACAGAGTACTGGTTGGTGAGAGTGACGGAGGAGGAGGAGGAGGAGGAGGAATCGGAGGAAGGGGACCTGAGGATCATTATTAGTGACAGTCTAAAATCCCATAACCAGTACCATAAGACTGCAAGAAAAGCAAATAGGATGTTGAGGTGCACAGGGTGAGTGTTTGCTAGCAGAAGGAAGGAGGTGATTCTGTCTCTGTACAAATCCTTGGTGAGAGAATGCACCTAGAGTACTATAAACAGTTCTGTAACCCACATCTGAAGAAGGGCAGGGATATCTTAGAAGCTGTTCAGAGGGCCACAAAGATTAAAATGGGAAGTAGAGAAAGACGTACAATGAGAGATGAGTCAGTCTCAATATGCACACACTAGAGGCCAGGAGGGAGAGGGGGAACATAATACAGACTAAGTACCAAAGGATATTAACAAAATGGGCAGCCGTGTCCTGTTCACAAGAAATGAGGGTGAGGTAACAAGAGGCTATGGAAGAAAACTGGTTGAAAGCTTCAGGAGGGATGTAAGGAAGATTCTCTGCCCCTCACTGTCCATTCTGCCCTTTCCACTCATTCTTTCAAATCCCTCCTCCATGACTTCTCTATTCTCTGCAGCAGCTATCCCTGATACTGGGCCCTGAGCTGTAGCCCACACACTTCATTTCTCCATTTTCCCCTTTCTCTGTACCGCTATTAGAGCAGATCCCTCTTTCACCCTCCTAAATTGCATTTCCTACTCCCACCTTAAACCTTATACTGCATATTGTATTCTGCCAAGTGTTCTCACTCAGTACTTCATTTCATCGTAGTGTATCTCCCTTGTACAGTATCTTGCACACTGTTTATTTTTGATTTTGTTGCTTATGAACTTACTTGTATTACTGTATTGCTTGCACTTCTGTACACTGTATCTAATCTATTTGGCCTTCTATATAGTCCTCTCCCCCTTTCCAAGGACAGATCTGGAAACAAGCTGATACCAGCTCAGTATGTCTTTTCTAGTAAAACTTTTTAAATAGATAAAAATAAAGTTCTTCTTTACAGACTGCATAGTGGAGAAATGGAATGCATTGCCCAAACTGCCCCCACTGTCTAAGGCACTCGAGAGCATCGTGGCTGATCAACTTACCGACTACTTGGATAAATACAATATACCTTGTCCACAACAACACGGTTTCCGGAAAGGTCACAGCACCACCACAGCCCTTCTTGAGTTCACTGGAGTTTTGCACAAATCCCTTGACAACAGCCTTCTCACAGGAGCCGTTTTCATCGACCTCTCCAAGGCCTTCGATACAGTACACCATGGACTACTAATTGACAAACTACTGAATGCCAGGCGATCACATGACTCTTCTCTCTGGTTTAAAAGCTACTTAGAAAACTGGTCGTAGAGTAAAAATTGCTGACACTCTTTCTGACACCCTGCCTGTTCACTCGGGTGTCCCACAGGGATCCATACTGGGCCCCCTCCTTTTTAGCCTTTTCTTAAACTCCCTTCCTCACCACCGCTCTGAGCAGATCATACTATATGCCGATGGTGCTGTTGTATTCTCCACTCACAAAGATCCTGCAACTCTTCAACACAACCTTCAACTTGGTTTCAGTTCTGTAGAGACATGGTTTCTTAATCATAAACTGGTCCTCAATGACAAGAAAACCAAATATATGCTCTTCTACAGCTCTTATAACCCACACAAGCTACACCATTTGGCTATCTCCACCACCCAGAGGAACACTCTAGATCAGGTGGGGTCCTTCAAATACTTAGGGATACAGCTTGACCCTAATCTCTCCTATGGGTCTCACGTAGATAATGTAGCTAGAGCTGCTAATACACGGCTTGGTCTCCTCTACAAACACAGACAACACCTCACGCCAGAAGCTTTGAAGGTTGCAGTCCTGAGCTCTGTGATCTCTGTAGTAGACTATGGTCTCATCATTTATGTCTCGGCCGCAACCACAATTAGAAGCCTCCCAACTCCCTTAAATAAGGCATGTCGGCTCATCACTGGTGCTCACCTTCTCACCCACACATGTGACCTGTACACCCAGACCGGCTGGCTCCAACTATCAAACTACATAAAGTTTCTCATCTGCTCCATGGCGAAAAAAATCTACCTTGGCCTTGCACCTTCTGGGGTCTCAACTGTGTTACAACACCGAACCAACAAACGGTGCCTTCGGAGATCCATGCTGCAGCTACTGAAAGTTCCCCACTGTCACACTTCACAGAGACAATGCTCTTCTGCTTATCGAGCACCACTCTGGTTCAATGGCCTCAGCCCCACCATCTCCTCTGCCCTGACAATTCGTATGTTTAAAACTAGGCTCCGGGACTGTCTCACTACTGACAACTCCTGTGACTGCCCAACTTAAATTTGTTTCTCCACTTCATTGCCTGCTCTAGTGGCCCCCCCCACACTGGATTCTACCCTCACATCTTGGTATACCCAATGCTGCACTTTTCACCCTCTCCCCACCCTACCTACATTCCTTCTCCCCCCTTCCCTCTTCCCTCTCCCTATGAATCTGGCACTTCTTATCTCTTGTCTGTTTTCTCTGACAAATGCCGCTGGCTGCCTTGCTTACAGTGTTACCCTTGTATTAATCTGTAATCTGTTTGCAATGTCCACACTGTTGTAATGTCTGTCTTGATGTTCCCCATAATTTGTATTTCTCTGACGTGGAACCTTTGTAAAACAGCCTTGGCTCAAAGGTATTTGTAATTCTAGACTTGATAAATAAATAAATAAATAAGTGGTCAGTGCAGTCTGCAGCTGGTATCAAACACAGGTGGAACAGGCACAAGGGAATGGTTTAAACGAAGGGAGGGAGGAGGGAGGAGGATGGGCAGTTGAAAGAAGGGGATGAATAGACTACGGAGGTGGGGTATTAAAACACTGTCAGGGCCAGGGGTAGACTAGCTCCAGTCCAGCATTAGGCTGGGTGTGGATGCAGGCAGGTACTGGTCAGACCAGATGGGCCATTGGGCTTTTTTCTGCCATCAGCATCTATGTTTCTTCCAGCTGGAAAAAGGGTGTAGCTCTGGCAACTCTTATTGTTGAAGTGTGGGGCTGGGGAAACAACAAAGGGACAAAAATGAAAAAACCAAAAGAATCATACTATGATCACACTATGATCCAAATGATCAAAGAAGAAAAATTCAAACCAACATGTATTCTAGGCGAGAGCTATTGACCACACCGAACTTGTCCTTGGTCCCTGACGGTGGAGTAACGAGTCCCACCGTAGCACCATTTGCCCTGAATTCAATTACTACTTTATACTAAAATATGAATGCCATTATGGCATGTGTATTGTAACATGTGGGACAGCTACCACTGGTCATTATCGAAATGCAGCAGCACTGAATCTGTCAAATGTGAAAAGATCTTCTCTTTATGTAAAAATCATTCCTCTTTTTCTTCTAGCCCTGCAATACTATGTAGGGGATTTTCAGACCAGATTCATCTGAAACCCTTCAAAATGGATTGTCATCTGCACTGTTAAGCCACCTATTAAATGGACCAAGAATTGCAACATTTGCATTAAAAAATTAAGCAAACCCTGATTTATGTCATTTTTTTAATGAAAACTGTCATGAATCATGACTTGCTGTCACAAACGTCCACAGCCCATTAAAAACAGGATGGCTAGGGGTATGGCCTGACCACCGGCAGAAGCAGATGCAGGATCTAAGAGCTCCACTAAAGAACTCATAGACAATATCGAAATAAGCATTAAATGTTATTATTTTTATGCAAAAAAGTGACCAATAGCCTCTGTCAACTGCACAGATGTATTTGAGTGAACATCAGCACATTTAGACATGATGAGGCTGAAAAACAAACCACCCATGGAGCCAACCAAACCAAAGGCCCTAACCACGAGGGCCGCCATGGGAGCAGCGATGCCAAGCATGTTGAGTGGAAAGCCTTCTCTTGCCTCTCCTCTAGCAGCAGTACAGGGATTAGCTTAAAAATGGAACATTTCAACAACCAAACTGCCTTGATGGAACAGAAGGCGATCAGCTCAGGCCAATGCAACTAAGGTGGGCAAAACAGCTGAGAAGGCTCTCCTCACTTGTACAGAACTTGTGCAGGAGAATTAAACTTTGAGGGCTTGGCTTGAGCAAATTGAAAATGTCACCCAAGCATCTAATATCTAATGTTTACATACTCAGTCTGCCTGAAATAACTGAGGGGAATGACCTATGGACTTTCTTCATGAGATGGCTCCCTGAAGCACTGTCCCTGGACTCCACACTGTCTATTAAAAAAGGCTTACCATATCTCCCCAAGAAGACCACCACAGGACAAGAAACTTGCCAGAATGATCCTTATGATAACCAGGGCCACTGAAGAGAGACAATTTACTTCTTGTGACCAAGCACACTGGCAAAATCTAAATGGGGGACATAATGGTAAAACTTTTCCCAGACTTTACTTCAGCACTAGAGCCAGGAGAAAAGGTTTTGATGAGGTTCAGAGTACATTAAGGGAACTAGGAGTGATGGGGGAAACATTTCTCTTTTCTAAGCCCTCTGACATGGGCAAGGTTGTAGAAATCCACCAAGAGTTTACTTCCAGCATAGAAGAAGCTGAATCAAAGGCAGAGTCGGACATCTAAGTATTGTTTAATAATGCCATGCTGTTTGCAAATGTGGGCTAACTGCCCAGCGTTACTGTATGTAAGTACATGTTGTACTAGGGTTCAGTCCCTTTCTTTGGGGAGACAGCTGGGGTGAGTTGGAAGATGGTGGGTTCAAAGCGGACATACAATACATTGCCTTTCTGTGAGTTAAAACTACTGTAACCGACCCTTTGGTCAAAATAGAGCTACAATCACCTTTCATTCCCTGCCACCCAATTCCCCCTCAATGTCGGTTTCCCACCAAAGCTGTCACTGTGCAGCAACTTTCAATAAGCAGCCTTCACTGAGCCTTACAGGTTCAGCATGGTGATAGTGCTTTGCTGCACAATTTGTATGTTTTTGGGTTAAAATGCTTTACAAAATAAATACTTTTCTGGTAATCAGTTATCAACTGAAATGCTTACATGGATATTCTATATACTAAATTACTCCTCCTATAGATAGTGAGAATTGCAGATATACATACTTAAAAGTTACATTTCACAATTTATTATTCACCATCTGAAGCAGTTAGATAATGAGTTCTCAGGTTTATTAACAAAAGATTTTACTGATCTTACATGGTTGTCCTGCAAGCTGCAACAACAAGATAGCAAAACTTTTCCTGGATTTTATGGGCGCTGCACCAAGTATTTGGTGGGAATCTTCCTTTTTAAGGAACTTTACAGACGTTATGTGACCCAAGCCTCGGTGATCACTAGAGCTTACTTTGACACTGTGAGGACACTGACTGTAACAAAGTAGGAGGAGTGATAATGTATACCTGGGTTGTAACTATGATTTCTGTACTGTATCATAGTTGATTTCTCCTTTAGTTGGTATTGTATTGATGTGATACAACTAAAATGCAATAAAAATAAATTTTAAAAAAAAAAAAAAATAGGGTGGGCGCATTTGGTCAGACAAAGATGACAGCGGATCATGCTGCGTCCATGTCTGACCCACCTGAAAATCCAGACCCATCTCTTTTTTGTCGATTTCCTACGTACCAACTGTCACAAAAAATAATCTCTGCTTGGTGGCACTAGCGCAGCTGTTACACTATAGTGTAACCCAGTGACTGGGCATGGAACTGGACACTAAAGGGACACTGTCAGCCCCCTTAGACCTCAAAGTGTCTCCAGTTTATAAAACACAATTTCTGATTGGTCATATTCTGTAGAGATTGTTGATGTACTGGTAGTTTGATTCTGATTCCCTTTTTCTTTTTAAAAGTGAAAAATAGACTGCCCACCATACTGGTGTTACCACACAAAAACGTGTTTGCTTACATTCATTGAGAACTCCCACTGCATCTTTCCTGGACTTGGGGACACCACAACATAGCACAGCCACTCATGATGCAGCTGGAGGACAGGAGACTACTGAACAATGACTGGCTACACTGTTTGGGGGTGTTCCTAATGTTCAGGAAGTATAAAAATAAGCTGGCCCGCTGGCGCAGTGGTGGGATTTCCGCTTGCAACACCGGCGACCCGGGTTCGGGAACGGACCCGGATCATCGGAGGGCCGGCCGGGGGGAGAAGGATAGAGCGTCCCATGGACTCCTCTCCTTCTCCGGGGGGAGGGTGAGGGCAGTGATCGGCTCATTGAGGACCCCTGGCGGAGGCCGGGGGAACTCAAGCGGCGCCTGACACTTACAGTTCCGGGAGGAGGGGCGGACGCTGGCGTCATTGCACGTCCCCGCCTCCACAATGAAAAGGGTGGAAAATAGGGAGGCGAGCAAGGACCACCGTCAGGATGAAGCCCTCCCCGGAGGTCCTCAATATGCCACCGTCGCTCCGGGTCCCCGACCAGACACTAGCCCATGGCTACTAGGAATGGTGACCACGGCCCTGCCCTCCAGGGGGGTAAGCCGGGGGTAACCGAGGGATCCCAGCAGATATAGACGGTGGCAGAGGTCTCCGGGGGCCCTGACCAGGGCCGAAAGTAGACGGTGGGTCCTGCAAAAAAAAAAAAAAAAAAAAAAAAAAAAAAGAAGTATAAAATAAGAGCAGATCAAAGCTTTGAAGCAAAACAGGATTGGGTGTAAGTACATCATTAGCATGCATTTCAATTCTACTGAGAAAGGAGACACAAAAACAACCAGTAACATCGATGAATTTTAGAGAAGGTAAGCAATCATAAAATGTGGGTTGTCAACTAGAAATAATATGATGCAGCCAGCCTGGTGGCACTGAGGGTTGAAGTGTTGAACACTACATCTTGTACCATGATGGCGTCCCAAGTTCAGGAGCCAGCTTGGGACAGAGGGGAAGGCGAGGAGCCAGATCGAGCAGCCACAAGGCAACTCTTCTCTACAGGAAGGGACATGGGGTTTCCCCAGCTCTTGACTGGCACCTGGTGGAGGCTAGGTGGCAATGCCAAGCCAAGGGGTAACCTGGCATTAGGCCAGGAGGGTGGAAGGGGCCATCACCAGAGCCGCTGAGCACATGCATGCCTCGACATGCATATGCAACCACAATCTGGGGTCCTGGCAATTAGGAGAGAAACCAAAGAACCAATGTCTCCCCCATTGCCAAGCAAGTGAGGTGGCAACAGAGGATCAAAAAGGAGGATGGAAGAAATAATATGATGCAAAAAAGGGTTGACAGTGTCCCTTTCAGACATCCCTGGTACAAATACTTCCACAGATTCTAATGCACAGAATGCCCATGAGTAAGACACCTGACCAGTCTGTGTTTCAATCCTCTAGCTGTAAAGCTGAGTATATGGAAAACTTTCCTGAAGAACTGAAAAAACAGGGTGACCCAGTAGTGTTACCACTTGCTATGCTGGCAACCCAGGTTCGGGAATGGACTTGGGTCGCTCAGGGGCTGGCCATGGGAAGGAGGATCGAACATTCCTTGGACAGCTCTCCTCCTTTGTGGATGAGGGTGAGCATGTTCCCTTGGTCGGCTGCACTCCTGAAGGAATCTGGGTGGCAGTACAGTAAACTTCACATGGAAGGGATCCCACAACCAGATGCCAGGGGCAACTCCGCCGAGGAGGACCAGCACATTGTGTCACTGTGCACTGGTGATCCCATGTGATGAAACATATAGGACAACCATCGACCACAACTGCATGGTGACCTAGTCCCCCACAGGCACCACACTAGTGACCAGGCACCTCCAGTAAGATCCTGTCAAAGGAAATCAGAACACATAAGTACTAGAGATGTCAGGTGAGAGGCTAAGGGGACTGGTCCAGACTGGGGCAGGTCAACAGTCAGGAGCAGAAAATATTGACAGAGAAAGAAAAACTACTGCAAAACTGGATGATGCATGTCTGTCTGGCTATCCAGGCTAAAACAAGCTATATAATAAATACAAATTAGACTGTCTCTGTCAGGGTTTGTTTTCACTCCAGTGGTATGGACTCATTACATAAAGGCAAGAAACCCTTCCCTCTAGAGAAGGACATGAGCCTGTCTCAGACTCTGCCCAGATCTGGACACTGGGTATTCAGATGCGAAGATGAGAACTGTGGCCAGTGCAGACTAGACTAGGGAGCAGTGATGAGCTTTTTCTTCTTAACGTAAGCTTTTTCTCCACTACTGCTGTCCACCCAGTCCTCAGGCCTCAGAGTGTACCCCTGTGCCAGCCCTCTAGCCTCATCCTCCACTTCTCCCACCATCTCTCCAGTGAAGGTCCACAGTGTGGGGTTCATGGGAGCTGCCAGTCATCATCCTGATGGCAGTAGGGACCCCCCTGCATTGTCTTCTCTTCCACTACCCCCCACCCACACAGGAGCACTACAAGTCATCTTGGTGGCCTTGCACACCACACCTGGGTGATGTAAGCTCCCTGCCTTTTCCTAGGGATCACTGTGGCACCGGTTACAGTGCCATCCCCTCCCTGACTAGGAAGTTTTGCCAGTAGCAGCACTGATTCCCAGCTCAGCTGCCCGCTCCAGGCATCTCTAGTCAGCTCCTAAACATGGGTTCACAGAATGGAGGTGTGCTGCATTTCTGCTGGATGAAGAGACAGCCATTACAAGCTCTTCTCATTGGGCAATGCCACTTTCAAGAACTTGTGAACTGGCCACCCTGATGACCCTGTGGCATTGTGTCACACTGCCGTGCAGCTGACAACGTTCGGGAGTCGATTTCAGTTGCCACATCTGGAGGCAGGCCAGGCTACAGACAGCTACCAGAGGGCAGCACACCTCAGCTGGGGAGGGCAGGTGGTGGATTCCAGCATGTAGCAACCCCTGCGGATAGGCCAAGAATCTTGTTCCTTCCATAGTGTATGCTGTGTGACTCAGGTTGAAGGGTACAGCTCATGCCAAAGAAAGGAGGGAGGCAACAAGGGTGAAAACTCAGGGGGAAAAATCTCTGTCATCTGTATAAAGGAAAATCCACCTGAAAAGGGCATATCCCTGATTAACAGGGTATATCCCAGGATGATAGCAGGGATGGGGATAAAAACCAATATCGAAAAAAAGCACTAATGAACAGTACTTCTGGTATTTGTGGTATTCCTATTGAGGAAATGAAAATGCAGAGTGAAATAAATAGTTTATAAAACCCTATCCCTCCCACTTAGCCAGGGCTAGTCCCTTGACTACCATCTTCTCACCTCAGTAACTTCCTGCCCTCTGCCCCACCCCTCCCATTCTCCCAGGCTACTTTTTTTTTTAACTACCTGATCCTGTCACATGTCAGGAGCAGACACTGTCATTTTAGGTCTCCCCCCCCCCCCATAGATCAACTGCACCATCCTGAAAAGTACATTCTTCAACAGCTGGGCACCACCCCATCCTGACCCAATGAATAGTTTAGGGGAGCCATTGGTCACAATCCCAGCTGGCCTAGTCATCTCCCTCCCTAACTGCACCTACTCAATCAGCCAATCAGCTGACTGAAAGAGTACAAAGGTGTGTGCAGCAGAGGAGCAGGTGTGGAGTGGTCTGCATTGCAGATGATGCTAGGCAGACAGTTTGGTTAGTCTGCCTATGTAACATTATTACCAATGCACATGGATTTAGGCTTTTCTTCCTTATGTTCAAAAATCATATGGAAATGCCCCCCCCCCAATCAAGCATTATTGCTTAAGCAAAGCACAAACAAAAACTTATTTCTTAACTTATATTTTACTGCTACAGAAGATCTACAGTTCAAGAAATGTGAGGGAATAATGAGGAACAGGCCCTCCCACTTTTTGTGCCAATTATGTGACAGCAAAAGGAGAGCATAGGAATATGGGAGAGTGAATTACTGTGTTTCCTGCTATGTATAAAAAAAGTCACAAAAGAGGACATGAAAATTGGACTGTCAGTAATGTGTAATGTTCCCATTTTCAGACGTCCACAGGATCCATATTTTTAAATTTTTAAAGTCCCCTTAAACCGTCCCAAACCCTACATTCCCTTCAGCAACCACCCAGCACCCTCGTCACTACCCACCACTCTCCTGACCTCAGCACCTTTGGTGCAGAAACCTGGGCAAAACACAAGATATCATCCAGGTGTCAGAAAGCGGGGCATCCCCACCAAACCCAAAGTCAGGCACGAGGTAGCAGTGAAGGGAAGAGTGACATTTTATTTATTTTTTTTTATTTATTTATTTAGTATATAATCGGAATTACAATCCTTTGAGTCATAGACTCTTTTGCAAAGGTTCCACGTCGTTTACAGGGGGTGGAGGGAGAAACAAAGTACAAGGAAGACAGACGGAATGAGCAATTATATACAGGTTTCAGTACAGACAGTATTTATACAATGGCTCCACGGTGGTTATAGGGGGTGGAGAGACACAAGACAATATAAAGCATTAAAAGAAACAAATGTTTTTTATATACACTTTGACTTTTACAGGTTACAGAATTGACATGGCAGTTGTGAGGCATTTTGAAAGCTTTTGGGAGGCATACATGTGAGCCCAAGACAGCTATTGTGGAGGTGAGTGTACCTTGGTGCACATCCTGTCATGATGTGGAGTTTTTCCATGGTTTTCTCCCAAACCCTATAGGACACTTCTAGCATGGATGCCATGGGCATGCCCACCTTGTACATGCTAGCGCACAGTCAGCAATGTCCCACCCACCCACAGGCCCTCCAACCACACTGTGTCTACTATTAAACTGAAGTATAGTTTAAAATGTATTACTTTTTCTTTCATTCATCGTGAGTGCAGCTTGTGCTTTTCGTCCTTTTGTTTGCTTTCCTCTGTCAGCACCATCTCGGTCCAATATTGTGTGTGCTCGTTGTGGTAAGTGCCCCCAACTACACTGCCACCTGTGGTCACCCAGGTGGCAGTGTTGCAGGGGATGGCAGTACCCTCCCTCACAAAAGGAAGACAGTGTCTTCTAGAATGCTTATTCCTTCTCCCCAGCCAGCCCCCAATGACCACCACTCATTCCCAAAGCCGGGTTGCCAGCATCATGAATGGGAGCCCTATCACTGTGCCAACCAACCAGTGTCAGGTGCCATATTTGACTATGCCTGAATTAAAGTTGACGTGAAACACAGTGCTATGTATTGTTTTCATGTTATGCATGATATTATGTACAGTTCTCTTCATGGAATCAAGAGTTTAAACCTCTACGTTCCTGGTTCCAGTGCAGAGAACTGCGCAGAATGTCGCCCATAAAATAACTAATACAAACTACAGTTCACGTCAACATTTATCACAAAATGGGTTGGAAATGTCCTGCTTCCTGATTGGGTAAATATTTTCTAAGACCTGGTTCCATGTCAAGTCTGGGAAAACAAAGACAGTGTGGTCAATAACAGCGCCGTTAATAACACGGAAGAAAGAAGTACATCCGTGTAAAATCTACACAATTAAAAACCATGTCAAGGAAATGCATCATCACGAAGGAGCCGTTCCTTGACCACACTGTTTTGGATGGCAGGTTTACACAGGATATCCCAAGACCCAAATGTTGATCCCCACAAATGCATAGGTTGGGATAAGTTCAGTCAGTGAGATTTGGAATTGAGTTTAAATCACACACAGAATTCTTTAGCGACTTCACTCATCCCTAATTGCCATCAGAAACATGGCTACCACCTTTACTCACTGAAAACTTCAACTAAGACCTACAAAGTAAAATTCTTTTCAATTAAAAAAAAATATGGAATGTTCTTTCCTCTCTGATTTTTTCTTCATACACATAAACACATTTAAAAATAAAACAATATTCAGTTTTAGTTTTTGGTATTTCTTTGGTGACCATGGAAAATCCCTCCCCTCCCCCTACCGTACCAGATTGCCAGTGAAATCTGTACTGTTTACTTTGCCACAGATAATACTGAGGCCATGGCTGTGTGTGCGTGTTCATGTGCACGTGCGTGTGTGTGTGTGTCTACATTTCGCCAGTGGAACTGAGCAGACTTTAGAACTATTGTATTCCACAGCATCCATACATTATGGGTGGATTCTTAATGGAATGTTCATGGGGCTGTTTGATTTCTGTGTAAGGACACATTTTAAAATAATCTTATTTTATCTCAGTCTTGTCTTTTGCATATTGTTAAATTTGGACTCATTTTGTAATCACAATAAGACACAACAAGGTGTGTATTATAGCGAGATAATGGCACTTCTCGGGAAACAGAAGGCACTCAGTATTGCCTTATGCCTCACAACGCACCTGAGGCATACTGTTATCCTACAACAATGCACAACCTGTCATATCTTCTTGCTCAGTTCAGGCACAGATACATATGAATAATTTGTGTTCTATCAGTTCTGAAAAGAGGAACATTCAAAACAGCTGCAAATCAGAAATAATTCCATCTGCTTTAAGAAGCTGATTACAGAAAACCCCTAAGATTTCTTCCCTTTATTACAGTTGTTTTTTTTTTAGTTTCATATCCTATTAAGACTAGAATAGACATTAACACATCCTTGAGAACACAGGGGACACTTTGGGAAAATATAATAATTATTTACTATTCAGTAGATTTAGCTGCCAACTCTGCACATTAACAGGAAAATACGAACATTGACAAACAGACTTCACCTGCTCTGACTGCCTGTCTACACCTGACGTGGACATTCTGGGGGAGCTTGAGCTCTACAACAGTTGGAGTTATAAAACTTTCTAAGCATTTTAAAAAGTACCAAATCTAGGACTCGTGTCCAGAGATAGATTTATGGCGTTTTTGGGAACAGTTTTGAGTGTTTGGACTTCTTTAATTCAGTTTAAAAAATAAGATATATTTTCTCTTCTTTTTATACCAGTCCATTCTGTTTATTCTGCCCATTTTGTTTTTGTTTTTTTATATTTTGTGTTTATCAAACATCCTTCCACCAGCTTGCCTCTTTCATCCCCCCTCTGACCCTGAGATCCATAATTCACCTTCTCTAAGACTTCCCCGATCCATTTTTTACCCCAAGACTTACCCCCCACCCCCACCCCACCCCATGGTGGGGTTCTTTCATTAGAGGACATGCAGACACCTTGACGCAACTTGAGCCAGTTTCTGCTGCAGCAGCACCACAGTCATTGGGGAGAGGGCTTGAGGAGATAGCTGCCAACGCAGTGGGAGAGTCATCCTGCTCAGCTGGGGTCTTTTCTTAGTTTCCCCCCAGCCCTGAGATGCGGGCAGGCAAACCCAGCCAAGGAGAGTGTGCACACCGAGCTTGTGTGCTGCTCTGACTCCTGACCTGCTGCTCTCCCTCCCCAATACCCTCAGCTGCACCCGCCGCCTGTGGTCACCCAGGTGGCAGGGTGGCAGCGAGGACAGCGACCTTCCTTCCCGTGCGGAGATGTTCAGTCCTCCTCCCCTGGGCAGCCCCCAATTACCAAGGCTCATTCCCGAACCCAGGTCACTGGAGTCACTTGCAGTAGTGCTATTGCTGCACCAATGGGCCAGCTCATTTGTTTGTTTTTCTTTTGGCAAAACACTATTCTGGTAGGTGCCCTATTCATTTTTTTATAAATTGTTTCAGGAAGAGTTGACAGGAGGTTTGGTTTTCTTTCGCCCTGTTTACGCAGCAGCAGTGCTTCACTTACCACTCCACTGCTTCCTGCTGCACTGTGGCTTGAGCCCGTGCTTTCCAGTTTACACTCCTGAGCTTGTCACACTGCAGATTGCGCCGAGAGGAGTGTCTGTAGACTTGTAGGCAGGGTTCCAGAAAATGACATCCCCAGCTGGGAAATAGGGGACTGCAGCAGATTGAGCGCACCAGTCATTCACACCATGGGGCAATGTGCTCCATCCAGTACATGTCCCCACTTTTTCATCAGATCAAGAATGGGAGCTGTGGCACGGTGGATGCCAAAAGTGTCCACAAAGCCGACTTTGCCAGCATCAACTGGAGTGCATGAGTTGATGCGTTGCAAAACCAGTGCGTAAACAGGGCTATAAGTGCATTTCATTCACAGAACCAAAAGGCACTTGGCAATCTGGGAGAGGGTGGGAGGGACAGAGCGTTGTTGTCAATGTAGGCAGAGTAACACCATGAGAAAAAGGAAGCAGCATGATTTACACCTGGGCTTCAGGTTCACAGCTCCACTTTGGTGCCACTTAGACATCCAGTGAGACTCAAATAGTGAGATAGATTAGGGAGATATTACAGAGAGGCTCTGCCCAGACTAGTTCAGTCGCACTCTGAATATGTGGCAGTAGTGGGATTAAGCCTGGGGCTTTAGGTTCGCATCTGTGTGCTCTAATCAGTAGGCCAAAACTTTAGTGCCTTTCATTTACATTATCCCAAAGTCCTTTATAATCCAGGAAAGGGAGGGTTAGACAGCATTTCTGCCATTTAGGCGCTCAGGGAGATACAAACAGCAGAAATTAATTGGTGAAATATTACAGGGAGGCTTAACAATTACTTGAGCGGGGTCACACTGTAAAAAAAGTGGTAGTATTGGATTCAAACCTTGGGCTCCAGGTTCTCACATGTGTGCCCTAATTATTAGGTTTTCATAATGCCTTTCATTCATACTATCCCAAAGCACTCTACTTTATTTATTTATTTAACACCATTTAAGATGGCAAACAGGTATATTGTCTGTGCTACCGCAAATTTAAACAAGTCCAAGTTACATAGAACGGTGCACAAGACATGCTAAAACAAAATGACCTAAAACCAGGTCTAAGTAAAAAACTGCTTTATTTGACGAAAAAGCTAGAAATACATGCAGGGCGACAGTGGCACCCCTTCACCAACGTTTCACATAGCTCTTATGCTTTTTCAAGGCAGGGCTATGTGTTTAAGGTATATCTCTTTATAAGGTGAACAATTAAAGAAACACACATCTCTATTCTTTCAGACAACATAGCTTATCATGAACACAAACTAGTTCCAAGCTAAAAAACTTATATGTGTGTGTGTGTACAACAAACAATATTATTAAATACATATATATTTAACACTACTCCACATAAAATCTCTAAATTTAAAGATATCCTAACAAATCAGATGCTATAGGAACATTCAAAACCTGTCTAATTTCATTCAAAATGCATAAGCAGTGCAATATTAGAAGCAATGCCATGAAGGGAGAAAAAGAAAAGAAAGGAAAGGGGGAAGGAAAGGAAGAGGGGAGAGGGAGGAGAAGAGGAAGGGGGAGAAAGGAAGGAGGGAGGGAGGGGGAAGGAAGAGGGATGGGGGGGAGGAAAGAAAAAAATGTAAACTAGAGGCCAAACATTGTATCTACTGCTGCATATCGTGCCATTTTTATAGTTACAAAGTCATCCCTATCATAATTATCATAGATTCAACTTTAATATTTCAAGAAAGGCCTCAGGCTGAAATTCGCATTTAGACCCTTTGGTCGATAAGCTTTAAGTTTATATTGCCACCTACTTTCAAGTTTTAAAAGTTTGTTATCAATACCTCCTCCACGAATGTTGAGGCTCACTTTTTCAAGTCCCTGAAATCTGAACACATGGTCCATTCCTTTCTGCATAACATGTACTGACAGAGCATGTGTCCTAACCTGTTTTTCAATACTTCGTAAGTGTTCTGCAACCCTTTGTTTAAATAAGCGCTTTGTCTTTCCCATATAAAAATCTTTGCAACTACACATTGCCAAATATATTACATGCATAGCTGAACAATTAATAAAGTGCCTATTAGGATAAATCATGCCAGAAATAGGATGCACAAGAGATGTACCTGTGTTCAAATGTTTACAGTAGTTACAATTGCTGCACTCAAAAGTTCCTCCAGGTAATGAAGACTTTTTTTCTTTTTCCGGTTTCACAAATAAGCTTCTCGTAACCAGATTAGAAATGTTTTTTCCTTTCTTGTAAACCATTCGTGGTGGATGCTTCACAGCTGTTTCAAGTTTAGGCTCCAATTGTAATAAATGCCTATTCTTCATCAAAATATCTCTAATTTTATAAGCATCCAGCGTATATTCTGTAACGCAATGAAAAACCGTATCATTTCTATTTTTCACTTGGTTTCTATTCTGTTTTTTTGCAAAAGTACACTGTATACTGTACAAAAGTATACTGTCTGTTTTCAAACTGCAATTTTGGCTTTATTAATACTGTGACAACCCACCTCTCCCTCTGGGCTGAAACAGCTTTTAGAGAGGTGTGTGTGTGTCCTCAGGTATTCGCTGCCACCAGCCGGACTTTCTTTCCGGCACCTCTTTCAAGTGTACAAACTTGAAAAATCACACGTGCAATTGCACAAGTTAAAGTCTGGTAGTGTGTCTCTTTCAGGTGGCGGATGCTACACAGAGTTTACCTTAGCCAGTGGAAAACCAAATCTTACCTTAGAAAAATGACATCAGAGTCACAACTGTTGAGCAAATAAATAGCTTTACTTAACAGAAAGTGCAAGGAGCATTTACAGGAAATGTATTTACAACACAAGAGAATAACACCCATACAGGAAAAGTAAACAAATGTTTTAAACAACAGATGGCAAAGAAGAAGGCTATTACTGAAATATACTATCACTAAACTTACCCTTCCCTGTCCTTACAAGAGACACTGGATCCTGTTCTAACTGCCAGCTCCACGGACATACCAGGTAGGCTCCAAGCTTATGTTTCCCCTCACAGCTTCCAGGGCAAGAGGCGAGTTCTCTGTCTTACAGAAGCTTATATAGTCTATGGAGACTAGGTCATCCCTATTCTCCCCTTAAATGCACCAACCAACTAACATGTATGTATTTAATTGTCCCAATCAGAGTGAACACCTATTGGTGACCAATTATATTCCTTTTCACCTTAAGGTTATATTTGAATGATCCAATCCATTCAAACTGCCCTGTGTCCGTGTCTGCAAGGTCTGTGTGTGTCTGGAGATGTCCACTCGAGATTTATGACCCAGCTCTTATCTAGCAGCTAGAATTCCACAAGCTGGTTGCTGCTGGAGGATTTCAGCCTCAGTGTATTTTTCCACACTGCTAAAAAATAAGGCATCTACAGAATCCAAATCATTAACTCTTTCCTTCCCATTTCTGTCACATCTCCCCCAGATAATGAAGGCGTGTCCCTTTGGCTACCCCAAGTGACACAGCCGTTCATGCAATTACTGGGAGTGCCCAAAAGTATCCAGCCAGGCCATTAGCCCTGCCTAGATAGCCCATCCGCATTTGCATTTTGTTTGCCACTGCGATGCTGTATGGTCATGTTGTATGCCTGCAGTACCAAACTCCAACGTAGTAGTTTACCATTTTGTCCACTGGACCTATGAAGCCAAATCAGGGGATTATGATCTGTGACCACAGTAAATTCTCTCCCATATAGGTAAGGCTGCAGCTTCTGAAGGGCCCACACTATTCCCAAGCATTCCTTCTCAATTGTGGCGTATGCCTCCTCTCTGGGCAAAAGCCTTCGGCTGAGGTACACAACTGGGTGCTCCTCCCACTGCTGAGTAACTTGGCTCAGCACAGCCCCCAGCCCATGATCTGAGGCATCCACATGGACCATAAACTTTAAACTATAATTGGGGCTAGCCAATACAGCTGGGCTGCTTAAGGCCTTCTTTAGCTCCTGAAAAGCAACCTCACAGCCTTCTGACCACTTCACTGCATCTGGCTTTCCCTTCTTGGTTAGGTCTGTCAGGCTTAGCCAGATCGCTATAGAGGGAACAAACCTCGGTAGTACCCTGCAGTCCTAGAAATGCTCTGACCTGTTTCTTTGTGGTAGGAGTAGGCCAGGCCAGGATGGCATCAACCTTGGCAGGCTCCGGACGGATGTGTCCACTACCCACCCGTGCCCAAGGTAGGATACTTCTGCCATACCTATCTGGCACTTCTCTGCCTTGACTGTCAGACCTGCCTTCTTTAACCTGTGGAACACATCCCTTACATTCTTGATGTGCTCATCCCAAGTCTGGCTATATGGCTATATCATCCATATAAGCCAATGCAAACTCACCTACCCCAGACAGAATCGATCTACAAGCCGTTGAAAGGTTGCAGGTGCATTCTTCATTCCGAATGGCATTACCTTAAATTCATATAAACCAAATGGAGTAACAAACGCTGATCTTTCCCTGGCCGCAGGGGTCAGAGGTACCTGCCAATAGCCCTTTGTTAGGTCTATTGTGGTCAAATACTTGGCTCCCCCCAGTCGCTCCAGGGTCTCATCTGTTCTGGGCATGGGATAAGCATCAGACTCCGTGCAGCTGTTAAGCTTCCGGTAGTCCACGCAGAATCGTGTGGTGCCATCTCTTTTGGGGATCAGTACCACGGGTGATGCCCAGGGGCTACTAGATTCCTGGATTACCCCCAGTTCCAGCATCTCTTTGAGCTCCTCTTTCACAGTCTGCTTAACCTGCTCAGGTACCCTGTAGGGGGACTGTTTCAGGGGATCCTGGGTCCCTGTATCCACATGGTGCTCTGCCATCGTGGTGTACCCTGGTTTCCCTGTGAACATGTCTTCAAATTCTCTCAGCACACCCCTAATTTCTTGCACCTGGGCTGGTGTCAGCTGTTCCGAGAGGGTAAGGCTGTCCACAGAGGATGCACCCTGGCCTCCCCAAGTAGGTCCACCAGTGGATCTACCTCAGTTTCCTCCTCTGGAGCACTGCATACAGCGAGGACCATTTCCTCTCTGTCATGGTAGGGCTTCAGCATGTTAATAGATACACCTTCGTTTGCATCTCCTGTCCGGAGCTCTATCATGTAATTGGCGTCACTAACCTTTTGGACAATGAGAATGGCCCTCCCATGCTGCCTGTAACTTATTCTGTCGGACAGGGATGAGTGCCATCACTCGCTGTTCCACCACATATTCTCTGGCTCGGGCCCCACGGTCATACCAGACTTTCTGCCGCTGTTGTGCAGTGGCCAGGTGCTCCTGAGCAAACCCCATGAGCTCCTAAGGCGGGTCCTGAGTTCAGGACATACTCCACAACAGACTCCCTTGGGAGCCACGGTCACCCTCCCATTCGTCCCGAATCAAATCTAGTGGCCCCCGCACCCTATGACCAAACAGGAGCTCGAAAGGTGAGAACCCTGTGGACTCCTGTGGGACTTCCCTGTATGCAAATAGGAGATGAGGCAAATATTTGTCCCAGTCTCTCTTATGCTGGTCAGCAAAAGTCCTTAGCATGGTCTTAAGGGTTGAATTAAATCGCTCCACTAGACCATTAGCTTGGGGATGGTATGGGGAGGTTTTGAGCTGCTTACCCACACTTCTCCCACAAACTACTCATTAATCCTGACATAAAATTGGCACCCCGGTCTGACAGTATCTCCTGGGGAAAGCCCACCCGGCTAAATATTTCCAACAGTGCATCTGCCACTGGTCCTGCCTCAGAGGATGTTAGGGCCACTGCCTCTGGGTATCTAGTGGCATAGTCTACAACTACCAGGATATACCAGCTTGCCAGTGCGACTTGGGGTGCTCAATGGCCCACTATGTCCACTGCTACCCTCTTGAAGGGTTCATCAATAATGGGCAGGGCACCAAAGCTGCCTTGGCCTTGTCCCCATTTTTCCTACTCGCTGGCACTGTGGACAAGTCCGGCAATAATTTGCCACATCCTCGCCAATACCAGGCCAGAAGAATTGTTGGTGGCGCTTTTCTCGCCTCACTCCCAAGTGCCCTGAAAAGGGATATCATGTGCAAGGGCCAAAGCTGCTGACGGTGAACCTTAGGGACTACCAGCTGCTGGAGTACCTCTAAGCCTTCCTCTGTTGTACATTCTCTGTACAACAGCCCATTGTCCCAGTAAATGGACTCTTTACCCCCTGAAAATGCTCAGCCCTATGAGCTATTTCCTCAGTTTTTCAGGGTAGGGTCAGTTCGCTGTGCAGCACTCAGCTGCCCTCGTCTGACCCTTCCCAGTGCCCCTTCTGAAGGAAGTCCTGTGGGTTCCTCTATTTGTGACTGGGGTTTTGGACTGCAGCTTCTAGCCAGCCCCTCCCCTGTGCTGGACACTTCCTCAGCTGCTGAGGGTGTGGCTGGACCACCCAGAGTCAACCCCTCTTCCCCCTCAGAAGCTTGCCCTTGTGCCTGACTACGAGTTACAACACACACCAGTTTTTTACTGGGGTCCAAATCCTTCCCACAATCATACTTATGGGTAGGTCCTCTACAACTCCATCTCCTTTTCTACATGGCCCCTTCCCAGCTCAGGAAGACTCTAGCCATTGGTAATGGGACTGGTGGCCCTGTGAATGCCCGAACCCAGGTATTTCCCAGGCACAATCTGCTCTGCCGAATGAGATCTTGCCTTACCAGAGAGTGTTAGCACCTGTGTCCCATAGTCCCTGTGTTACTATTCCATTAACTGTAATGGGACGCAGATTCTCATCAGAGGAGAGTGGTTCTTCAGACTAGACACACCCTACAAACACACCAATTCCTTTGATCACCCCCCCAATATCTCTGCCCCTTAACCAGTTTCTGAGGGCAGTTATATCTCAAGTGTCCCACTTGATTGCAAATATGACATTTCTTGGGACCTATTTCTTGAGTCCCCTTAGAACCAGAGGGCTCTACTTTGGGCTCAGGTGCAGGCTGGTTTCCTTTGGGCTGCCCCCCTTGGGATCCCTTATACCCATGTGCTGCCCCCATACCATAAGACTTACGTTGTGTGTGTGGCCGGCTAGACAGATACTCGTCAGCGCTTCCTGCCACCTCTGTGGAAGAGGCGCATGCCCTGTCTATGAGCCATATACGCATGTCCTCAGGTACAATTTTAAGGAATTGTTCTCTCACCAATACATCTTTAATCAGTTCCACAGTAGTTGCTTTAGCCCCCTCCATCCACCTATCAAGGTAAGTATACAGTTTAACCTGCAGTTCTGCATAACTGTCTTCTGGGCTTTTCTTTAACTCCCTAAATTTCCTTCTATAAGCCTCAGGAGTTAATTCAAAATGTTTCAACAACACTGTTTTCACTTTATCATAATCAGCATAGTCTTCATTACTCATTTGTAAATGCATTCAGCGCTCTCCCGTCAGCAAGGGTGTGAGATAAGTTGACCAGGAAGCCTTATTTAATTGTAATTGATTACATACTCTCAAATGACCTTAAAATAAATCAAGGTCATCTCCTCTTTAAACTGAGGGAACAATTTAGAATTATTTGGCTTCATGAGGTAAACTCACTCCACCATTACTCATGGTTTGCTGACTGCGGAGGGTCATCATCTCCTTCTCGTGCTGTTGTCCCTGGAGTTCATGCTGTCATTCTTTCTCCTGTCTTCACGTTCTTTCTCTCTGTCTGCCAGTCTCTTTTCTTCAAGTTCTGTCTCTGCTTCCTGTCTTCTTGCTTCTGCTTCCAACCTTCTTGCTTCTGCTTCAGCATCCAGTCTTTTCGCCTCCAATGCCTTGTCTTGCAGCAATAGCTGCAGTCGCAGTGCCTCAAGCTGGTTTGGGGGGTCTGCTGCCTCAGTTCCCGACTCACCCCCAGTGACAGTCTGCTTCAGATCATGTGCCCAGAGAGTAGCTATGAGGTCTGCCTTTTTCTTCTGCTTTAGAGTTTCAGGCTGAATCCCCTTTTCCTGGCACCTTTCAAAAAGCTGTGTTACAGTAAGTGAGTCATACTCCGTGGAGCTCCTTCTCTACTGCTACACTTTACTGTGCTATCTAGAAACAAATAAAACTGTTGTACAAATGTATCCTCTTGTATATCCTGTTTTGCAATGCTAAGGTAACTGTTCCACTGGCAAACTCTGTATCTCAGTGTGCTACGCAGTCTGCTATCATCACCCCACCACTGCCAACCAATATGTGACAACCCACCTCTCCCTCTGGGCTGAAACAGCTTTTAGAGAGGTGTGTGTGTCCTCAGGTATTCGCTGCCACCAGCCGGACTTTCTTTCCGGCACCTCTTTCAAGTGTACAAACTTGAAAAATCACACGTGCAATTGCACAAGTTAAAGTCTGGTAGTGTGTCTCTTTCAGGTGGCGGATGCTACACAGAGTTTACCTTTAGCCAGTGGAAACCAAATCTTACCTTAGAAAAATGACATCAGAGTCACAACTGTTGAGCAAATAAATAGCTTTTACTTAACAGAAAGTGCAAGGAGCATTTACAGGAAATGTATTTACAACACAAGAGAATAACACTCATACAGGAAAAGTAAACAAATGTTTTAAACAACAGATGGCAAAAGAAGAAGGCTATTACTGAAATATACTATCACTAAACTTCCCTTCCCTGTCCTTACAAGAGACACTGGACCCTGTTCTAACTGCCAGCTCCCACGGACATACCAGGTAGGCTCCAAGCTTATGTTTCCCCTCACAGTTTCCAGGGCAAGAGAGCGAGTTCTCTCTCTTACAGAAGCTTATATAGTCTATGGAGACTAGGTCATTCCTATTCTTCCCTTAAATGCACCAACCAACTAACATGTATGTATTTAATTGTCCCAATCAGAGTGAACACCTATTGGTGACCAATTATATTCCCTTTTCACCTTAAGGTTATATTTGAATGATCCAATCCATTCAAACTGCCCTGTGTCCGTGTCTGCAAGGTCTGTGTGTGTCTGGAGATGTCCACTCGAGATTTATGACCCAGCTCTTATCTAGCAGCTAGGAATTCCACAAGCTGGTTGCTGCTGGAGGATTTCAGCCTCAGTGTATTTTTTCCACACTGCTAAAAAAATAAGGCATCTACAGAATCCAAACCATTAACTCTTTCCTTCCCATTTCTGTCACAAATACAATTGGAATTATAGCCTCTAGCTCTAAATTTATTTGTCAAAATGTCAGCCTGTCCCAAGCAACCTTCTGCACTCGTAGTGTCTCTCTTTAGTCTAAGAAATTGTCCTTTCGGAATTCCTTCAATCAAATGTCTCAGATGACAACTTTTAAAATATAGTAACACATTTTTAGATGTAGGTTTACTATATAGTTGTGTTACCAACCCCCCCTTCCCCATTCTTCTTAATGTTTATGTAACCCCCCTGTTACCCAGGGTTACTAGAATCCTAGTTAGATCTAGTGGCAGGCAGGGACAGGCAGCTAGTGAAACTCCAGTTAAACGGATTTCACTGTCTTGCTCTGTTTTCAGTCTCTGCTGAGCTGGGGCTATGACATCATTTAGAACTGTCACAGCTGCATAAGCCACACTGGAATGTTGCAGCAGGGAGTTAGGTAGAACGTTGGGGAATTTTAAAAGTCAGTCTGCTGAAGTCTGGAGTAGGCTCGAGAGAGAGAGAAGGATGTAGATCCTGCAGTGCAGTGGTGGGAGGGGGTACCCTGCAGGGGCAGACCCCCCTGCCCTCAGCTATGACTCAGAGCTACCTTAGGGTGTGTGCTTCCACCATAAGAGAGGCACAAGGAACCAACTCCCAGGGGCAACCCCCCTGGCCTAGGAAATGAAAGAAGCTGCCTGATGGAGAGTGCTGGGACACTACAGTTTTTGAGAAATGAGATTCATTCAGAGTTTGGACACCTGAAATGTGGAGGGTGAAGAAGCTTTGACAAAAGACCAGTGTCATTCACCAAAACAGTGAGTAAATAAGTCTCTGGGGCTGTGGGTCAGTCGGGATGCCAAGTCCAGGGCTTATGGAACAGTGAGACAGTAATGACTGTTGTATGTGGTGGGGTCTTCAGAGAAAGACAGTTACTGCATTACAAAGCCATGTACAGTCTGTACTACAGTAGCCAAGGAAGTGTGTGTAAACAAAGGAATGGCCGGGTATGGGTCTATGGAACAAAAGGTGGGAGAGACCCCACCTTGCGTAACAGGGCTCACCTCTACGGATTTGCTTTGAGACACCAGATACCTTTCTGTCAAGTATTGGTCAGTGCCTGAAGAGGGTGCTCAGACAATGGGATGGAGTAGAGGGTGGTAGTGTGCCACTAGTTAAAGAGTTCATGACATATGGAAGTTTAGGATCCAAGAATGGATTGTGTCTGTGTCATCACCTTATCTGCATTACTAGGAGTGTAGCCCCTTAGAGGTCCGTCTATGTTTTTATTCAGAGTCTTGCTGAATAAAGCCACACTTCAGAATCCCATCTCCTGGAATTTGACAATCTGTTATTGCTTCTAGTCTCTGGATTACTTGGGTAGCCCTGGTCAGAGTAGCCAAACCTAGTCAATATGCCAAGTGGCATGTTCTCCCTGACCCTAGGTTACATTTAAATCCAGAAATGTAATCTTGTCAAAAACTTCTTGTTTTGTAAACTGCAAACTATCATTTGTGGATTCCAAATATACAATGAAATCTGAGAACTGCAATGGGGACCCCTTCCCGATACACTACAAAAATGTCATCAATAAAATGTTTATAACACCGTAAAAATTGTCTATACGGATTTAAATCTGTCATAGCAAATTTCCTTTCCCAATCTGCCAAGTAAATATTGGCATAGTTAGGTGCAAAGGAGGCCCCCATCGCAGTTCCCCTAATCTGAAGATAAAACTGTTTGTCAAAAACAAAAGTATTAAACTGAAGAAACTTGTGGGTTAAGGCAACCAAAAATTCCACAAATTCATTGGAATGACCAGTATATTCAAAAAGAGCTGGCCTGAGGGCTTCTACACCTTCATCATGAGGTATATTAGTATAAAGTGCACATATGTCCAAAGTAGCAGGCATATCATTTGTTTCCACCTGTAATGATTCAATCGTGCACAACATATCAGTTGTGTCTTTTACATTTATGGGCCATAATGAAACAAATGGCTTAATATATTGGTCCACCAACTGGGCTAAAGGCTCAGTGATGGATCCAATACTGGCCACAATGGGTTGAAATAGTGGATTTTCCAAACTTCTGTGAATTTTAGGTAATCCATATATTGTGGGCCTAAATGGATATTCCGCTTGCAAAAATTCATATGTGCACTTATCGATCGTAGTATTCGCATACACCTCATACAAATACATGTCAATATTATTCTTAAAATCCCCGGTCATATCTCATGGCAATTTGTTATAAAATGTTGTATCCGACAATAATCTTAGTATTTCAATTTCATACTTAGCTCTATCGAGCATCACAGTAGTGCCTCCTTTGTCGGCTGCTTTAATTTTAATGTCCTCATTTTTTGCCAGACTCTGTAATGCTTCTTTATCATTTTTGGTACAATTATGAAATCTAACAAGTGGACTTTCCTTCATAGATTCCATAATGTCTCTTTCACAAGTCTTTTGAAATAACATCACCGTCAGACTCACTGGAGGTTAAAACATTGATGGTTTCTTCAGTGTAACATGAGTCTCTTCCAGCGTTTGGTCAGCTCAGGTATTGTCAGCATGTAAATCCGGACTATCTTCATCCTTAGAAAACATAACTCACAAGTCTAGTTTCCTCGTAAATTTATGGAGGTCTACAATGAGATCAAATTCATTGGACTGGTTTCTGGGAACATAATTCAAACCTTTTTGCAGAACTTTTTCTTCCTCTGGTTTTAATTCATAATTCGATATATTATATACCATGGTCTCCTCTAGTTGTAATGGGTCAATCTCTTCTGGCGACCCCAACTCTGTCTGCTTTTGAAACAACCTCTTTCCATTTCTCCCCTTGCCCCGGTCCCTCTTCTCATCTTTCTAGACCTGGGGCAAAATGCACCAACCTCGGACTGCGTCTCAAGCCCCTCTGATTCATTGGTACCTCCGGGAGATTCGAATATTTGGTCGTACTGCACACCTTCAGGGCTGCCGTTGTTATTTCCTGGCCCTGTGGTGGGATATAAACCTGTGTTTTTTCCATACTTCTTATATCCATTTCTCTCTGTATTTGTATTAATTGGGTCAATGCTTATTGGCTTGGAGGAGGGACCTCGGGTATCTCCCCACTGTTCACTAAAAATGTTTGCTGTGTATTAGAAATATGTTCCCCTAAATTTTCCATTCCATCAGACTCAGACCCTGACCCACTCGTGTAGGTATCGGTCTGATATTGTTCTCCATACTTTTTAATAATTGGTCTCGGTTTATAACCAGTCCCAACTGATCTATTTTTTTTTTCCCCGTTCAAATATTCGACCCTCCATATAGTCTCTATGGTCTCTTTCAAACTTTCGCTCTTTTATTGCTTTAATTCACATATCATACTTCTTAATGGTTTGGTCCAGTTGTGCCTTCAAATGCTCAAATTCTGCACTGTTTCTGAATTCAGACAATTGTCTTTCTTTAATCACAATCCGGTCTTTTACTTCATATTCTTGTTCCTTAGCATCTTTTAAAATAGTGCGTATCAAGCCTGCACTATAATCAAGGCAGTGTGTTTGCCAATTAGTCAGAAAGCCAATCCACTCAAAACCAAATGCTGGTTGTTTATTGAATCTTAATCCACGTGAAGCTCATTTAACTTCCAAATAGGCATTTAAAGTTGCATCTTGCCAATAAAGCCTCCTTGCTCTCAAGATGACACGTGCCAACTGTATAAATGCCTCCTTGATAGTGAACACCCCATTATTTTTATTATTAGTAGTTCCATAAGCACCAGTCTCCTGGTCCTGTTTATTATTGTCTAGCTGTCCTGCTGCTATCCCTGCGAGTATGGGGATTCACATCCTCTTGTTTAAAAGACAAGGAATCCACATCACACAAAGATGCATCTGCATTTGTATTTTCTCTAATAGTGCAAGCTTCACATTGTGCAGTATATCTGCATTAGTAATACTTGCGTGGACAAATTGTTCACAAAAAATCTCCGGGGTGCCACTGTCCATATTGATATCACCCATTCCTCCACACGCTATTGTTTCATGGAGAAAAAAGGTTTTTAGTGTCCTGGAGCCAGTCAAAGGCCAAAGCAATCCAACATCATTTAAGATGGCTAACAGGTATATTGTCTGTGCTACCGCAAATTTAAACAAGTCCAAGTTCCATAGAGCAGTCCACAAGACATGCTAAGACAAAAGGACCTAAAACCAGGTCTAAGTAAAAAACTGCTTTGATGAAAAAGCTAGAAATACATGCAGGGCGACAGTGGCACCCCTCCACCAACGTTTCACATAGCTCTTATGCTTTTTCAAGGCGGGGCTATGTGTTTAAGGTATATCCCTTTATAAGGTGAACAATTAAAGAGACACACATCTCTGTTGTTTCAGACAACATAGCTTATCTTGAAAACAAACTAGTGCCAAGTTAAAAAAACTTTTATATATATCTCATTTGTACAACAAACAATATTATTAAATACGTATATATTTATTTTATTTATTTATTAGCTTTTGGTAACCGGGTAAGTGCGTTAGGCAACAATCCTGCCTATTTTCAAGCACGACCCAGGAGAGTACAAGACAAAGGAGCCACAAATTACAGTGGTAACATAACGACATCTGACAATACAGAAAAAAGATTGAGATTAAAGCAGAACTATAACATTTTCAGGTACAATCAAGTCGAGCACAAGACAAAAGTGCCACAAGTTAAAGTGATACATCATGACGTAATGACATTAAGGTGAACAATAGGCTCAGGCAAAATATAACCAGTATACATAGAGGCATGACAACAATTTAGTACTCCAGGATACTCATATCAAAGCTTTAATGTTGCAACAATTGAAGAGGGGCTGGGCCGTGGGCCGGTGGTCAGTGGCTATGTTATGAGCAACGCAGTGACCAAGTGTGATGAGGTGAGAGAACAATGAGTTTTGAAAACCCGGTGGGAAGAGGCAGTTTGACCTGAAGTGGGAGAGAGTTCCAGAACCGGCGAAGTGCGAGAAAGCCTATTTGCCCATTTTGTGGTACAAAGGTCTACATGTTAGCAGGGGTGGAGGATGAGGATCTATGAGCGAATTTGAGATGCGGGGTAAGCAGGAGGGCCAGGAAGTCGGGTCTAGGGGTCTAATTTGGGAGTCTATAAGCAACCAGAGAGAAGGCCCGAGCTTCTTGGGTGGCAGCCAGTTTAACCCAGAGTAAAGGTGGCAGTGATGAGTGAGGCGTGGGGCAGATAAGGCGAATCTGCAGATATTATTATAAGTAGTGTCCCATCTCCTGAGAATGCTGGGGTTAGCTGAGTAAAGAGAGGAAGACAATATTGGAGCTGCAGGAGAAGCACCCCCTTGCTACGGATAGTCGAGCCGGAAGGGGTAGGGAGACGCACCCAGGCCCTGCACCACTGTGATAGCAGCACGGCAGACTGTGTTGATATGTGTAACAAAGTTGAGGGAGGGATCAAGAGTGACTCCCAGGTATTTGAAGGAGGACGTATTGGTGACCAAAGAGCCATCCGGGCACCGAATCAGAAGCTTTGGGGCCATGGGGAGAATTTTTTTTGCAGAGCCGAACAGCATGGCACGTGTTTTATCCAGGTTCAGATGTTGGTGGTTGTTAATTTAACACTGCTCCACATAAAATCTCTAAAGTTAAAGACATCCTAACAAATCAGATACTATCAGAACATTCAAAACCTATCTAATTTCATTCAAAATGCATAAACAGTGCAATATTAGAAGCAATGCCATGAAGGGGAGAAAAAGAAAAAAAGAGGGGGGAAAGAGAAGGAAAAGAAAGGAAAGGGGAGGTGGAGGGGGGAAGGGAGACTCAAAAAGTGAGATCGATTAGTGAGATATTACAGAGAGGCTCTGCCCAGACTAGCTCAGTCACACTCCAAGTACGTGGCAGTAGTGGGATTAAGCCTGGGGGTTTAGGCTCGCATCTGTGTGCTCTAATCAGTAGGCCAAAACTTTAATGCCTTTCATTTACATTTTCCCAAAGTCCTTTACAATCCAGGAGAAGGAGGGTTAGACATCATGTCTGCCATTTAGGCACTCAGGGAGCTACAAACAGCAGAAATCAATTGGTGAAATATTACAGGGAGGCTAAACAATTACTTGTGCAGGGTCACACTGTAAATAAGTGGTAGTACTGGATTTAAACCTTGGGCTCCAGGTTCTTACATGTGTGCTCTAATTATTAGGTTTACATAATGCCTTTCATTCATACTATTCTAAAGCACTCTACTTTATTTATTTATTTATTTATTTATTTATTTATTCACATCTCGGATTAAAGTACCTTTGCATCAATGACTCTTTTACAAAGGTTCCACGTCAGAGTAAAGACAACACAACAAAGAACTAAATACAAGACAAGTGGAATACATGATACATGGAATTGGGTACAATCATTGATAAAAGTTACAGAGTTAACAATTCAGGTTACAGCAAGAGTTACAATCTGGTTAAACTTTTACATTCAAGTTTCAGTAAGAATTACAGTAGGTTTCGGGACTTAAGGAGGTACACAGAGGGAAGGGCGGAGCAGGATACTGTCAGGAATCTGACATTGTCATAGGAGTGCAGAAGAAGAGAGAGAAGGGAAGGATACTGTCAGGATTTGACATTGTCAAGTGGAGAATTGGGAGATGAGAGGGAGGACAGAGGGTCAGGAGGGGAGACAGGGTGGGAGTAGGACAGTGGGGATTAGGGGAGAAAGGGCAGGCAGGGGTCTGTGAGCAGTGTTTCGAGTGGAAGTGCAAGGAGACGAGGGAGCACAGGAAGGGGGAAGGAGAGTCAGGGAGGGGAAGGGAGAAGAGGGACAAGTAGCAGGAACAGGGAAACAGAGGGCGGAGAAAGGGTGGGAAAATGGACAGAGGGAGGTTAGGATGGTGAGGGTGCAGGGAGAAGGCAACGTGTGGGGCCGAAAAGGGCCTAAGTGTGGCAATCACAACTGCTAATAGAAGTGAGGTGTTGTCTAATTTTCTGTTTGAATGGGCCCAGTTTAGGTTCTTCTAGGATGTCGATGAGAAGTTTATTTAACCAGTTAGGAGCATGAAACCTGAATGACCGTTGGGCTTGTGTGGTCCGACAGAAAGGGGTCAGGTGAGCATGCATGGAGGAACTCCTGGTGCTGAACCGGTTGGGAGCATGCATGATGAGCTGCTAAGAGGATGGGGGGGTCAGCCCCAGTGAGATTTTCTTCATGAGCAGACAGGTATAATAAGTAATCATTGGACATCAAGAGCAAGATCAGTCTGTTTGCTGACGATACCAAGGTAGGAGTGGTGGTGGATGACCTAGGGGGGATGGCAGGGGTTGCAGGATGATCTGGCAAAGCTTGAAACCTGGTCAGACACCTGGCAACTGAGGTTAATGCCAAAAAGTTCAAGGTGCTGTATTTTGGGGTGAAGAACCCAAGGAGGAGTTACCAGCTGGGGAGAGTGCAGCTAGCCCAGAGAGAGAAGGAGAAGGATCTGGGGGTGCTCATTGCAGGGTCAATGAACAACTCGGCACAATGTAGGAAGGCAGCTGCAAAGGCAACCAAAATGCTGGGTTGCATTGCAAGGGGTATATCCTCGAGGAGGGAGAAGGTGATTCTGCCACTGTATAGGTCATTAGTTAGACCGCTCCTGGAGTACTGCGTGCAGTATTGGCGCCCGTATCTGAAGAGGTACATTAATTTACTGGAGGGGGGTGCAGCGCAGGGTGACAAAGATGATCAAGGGGCTGGGGGACTTATTATACGAGAAGAGGCTGAGGGAATTGAACATATACTCGCTGAAGGAAAGGAGGGACAGTGGGGACATGATTAAAACCTTTAAGTACATGAAAGAAATAAACAAGATGGGTACAGAGGTGCTGTTCAAAGTAAGGGAGGAGAGGAACACTATGGGCCATGATGTGAGACTGGAGGGAGGAAGGTTTAGGAGGGAGATGAGGAGACACTTTTTTACAGAGAGGGTAGTAGCTGGGTGGAATGCGTTACCTGCAGAAGTGGTATCCAGTAGAACAGTGGACTGCTTCAAAATGGGATGGGACAGGACAAGGGGGAGGGTCAATGGAGGGGAAGGGTGGAAGGGAGGGGCAGCTGCAGAATAAGGGGTGCTAGCTGCACATTCGAGCAAACTTGATAGACCTTTAGGCCTTTATCTGAGGGCAAACTTCATATGTTCGTATGTTTGTAGTCCTACCACTGAGGTTCAACCATTGGTAAGGGTGTAGAGGTCGCACATATGCATGCGTCTGGGTGCACCTGAGACTAGATGGCAGGAATTGTTGAGAGCCATGTGTATGCTTTTAAGTGATGTCTCAGAGGCTAAGCCATAAATAACTAGGCCATAATCTATTATGGAGAAGACAGAGCTAGTAACAGCAAGTCAAAGGGCATCAGGGGTCATGCTCTGTCTGTGCCTGTAAAGGACCCCTCATCTTTGTCACAACCCCACTCCACAGGTCAGGCACTCTACTCCCGCAGTGCCAACCTCCGAGTGCAATATTGTGAACAGTTAACAGAACAGGGTAACCCTCCTATCTGTTTTGTGGGTTCAAATCAAACTTTGTTCTCAAGTTCTGGAGGGATTCAAACTGTGAACCTCTTGCTAGCGTACCCAATGTACAGGCCCAGATAATTCTGCTCTTCGGGGGGAACAGATATCTTTCACCTACGGGCACCTAACCAGGTATACAAAATGAACCCTTAAAAACTCTAAATGTCACAAAAGTTTATGATTTTCCAGCCTAGCAGCTGGCAGCTACAATTAAGCTAGATAAACAGGAGATCCTTACTTTAAGTCTCTTCTAGCCTGTAATTATCTCCTGGCTTTTATCTTTTAGCTGAAACAGCATGTCTCATGAGAGACACTCAATTACACATTTTTATATTACAAAAAGCATAGATTAATCAGAACCAGCTGTCCAAGCATCACAATCCTCCCTACCTAGACTGAATTTGGGGGCTGTATCCCCTGCATAGGATAAGCTTCCCAAATCAGTTCACTCCTCATAGAAGCGAGACTACCCATCTGAGTTCTGATTTTTCACTCCAGCTCTATGCAGAATTGTCATGTCATACCCTTGTAAAGCAAGACTCCATCTTAGCAATCTACCATTGTTTTTTCCCATCTGCATCAGCCAAACCAGGGGGTTGTGGTCAGTCTGTACCACAAAATGCTGCCCATACAAGTATGACTCCAACTTCTTTAGGGCCCACAATATGGCAAGACACTCCTTTTCCACAGTGGAGTATGCCTGCTCCCTGGGAAGTAACTTTTTATTCAGATATGCTACAGGGTGATCTTTCCCTTGGCTGGATGTCTGACTCAGTACTGCCCCAATACCCATGTCTGAGGTGTCAGTCTGAACTATGAAGGGTCTGCTATAGTCAGGACTTGTCAAAACAGGAGCACTGCACAGTGCCTCCTTCAATCTGGTAAAGGCTTCTTCACAGGCTGGGTCCCAGGTAATTTTCTTTGGCATTCTTTTCTTTACCAGGTCAGATAGGGGGAGCAGACAGGGCACTGTAATTGGGTAAAAATGTTCTATAGTACCCTGCTGTCCCAAGAAAACTCCTGACCTGCTTCTGCATTTCTGGTCTGGGCCATGCCTGGATTACCTGTATCGTTATTTGGTTAGGATGGAGCTGTCCTCAGCCTACCACATGCCCAAGGTATGCCACTTCTCCCATGGCCACCTGACACTTCTCTGCTTTGACAGTGAGCCCGGCCCTCTGTATCCTGCCCAGCACTTCCCTAAGGTGGGATAGGTGTTCCTCCCAGCTGGTACTAAAGAGGGGAATGTCATCCAGGTACGCCACGGTGTACTCCTCAGCACCATTTAACACCTGGTTCACCAACCTTTGGAAAGTCGCAGGGGCGTTCTTCATTACGAAAGCCATTACTCTGAATTCAAATAAGCCTATCAGAGTGATGAAGGCCAACCGCTCCCTAGCTCTGTCTGTCAACTCTACCTGCCAATACCCCTTGGTCAGGTCAGTGGTCGTAAGGTAGGTCGCCCCTCCCAACTTCTCCAGGAGTTCATCTGTCTGGGGCATCGGGTGGGCATCTGACTTCGTGACTGCATTCAGTCCATGATAGTCCACACAGAAATGAGTAGAGCCATCTGGCTTGTGCACAAGGACTACGGATGAGGCCCAGGGGCTGTGGGATCTCTGGATTACCCCTAAATCTAGCATCTCCTCCACTTTCCTCCTAATGTCCTTTTAGACAGCCTCTGACACCCAATATGCTGTCCGCTGTATGGGCATCTGTGTCCCTGTCTCCACATCATAAGTCGCTAAGGGGGTTAGTCCAGGCTTGGTGCTAAACAATGGGGCAAAGTCTGCTAACACCCTCGCTTACTTTCCGGATCTAGTCTGGGGTCAGCTGGGGAGACAATTTAACTGTGTCCACAGAGGACTCCCACTTACTTTCTTCCAGCAAGTCCAGAAGGGGGTCTCCATCGTCTCTCCCCTCCCCAGGACTACACACTGCGAACACCATGTCAGCCCTATTTGCATATGGCTTCATCATGTTGACATGGTACATCCTTTCTGTCTGTCTTTGGTCAGGTAACTCAACAATATAGTTCACGTAATTTACCTTCCTAACCACTTTGTACAGTCCTGCCCACTCAGCCTGCAGCTTGTCTTTCCAGACCGGAATAAGGACCATGACTTTCTGACCCACCATGTACGAGTGAGCTCTGGCTCTGCGGTAGTACCACACTTTTTGTTTCTGTTGGGCAGCTGCCAGGTTGCTCTGGGCTGTCCCCATAAGCTCCTTCAGCCTTTCCCTAAATGTAAGAACGTAATCCACTATGGGATTTCCCTGGGTGGCATGGTTGCCGTCCCAGTCCTCCCAGATCAAGTCTGGGGGCCCACGTACCTGGCATCCATATAAGAGTTTAAAGGGGGAAAATCCTGTTGACTCTTGGGGAACCTCCCTGTAGGCAAACAACAGGTGGGGAAAGTATTTCTCCCAGTCCCTCCCATGCTGTACAGCAAACGCCCGAAGCATTGACTTCAGGGTACCATTGAATCTTTCCACAAGCCCATTGGTTTGTGGGTGATACGGTGTCGTGCATCTCTGCACCACTCCATACTTCTCCCATAAACATTTCATCAGGTCTGACATGAAGGAACCCCCTTGATCGATGATAATCGCCTGGGGAAACCCAACACGGGAGAAAATCCCAAGTAAGGTATCTGCCACTTTGTCCTCGGTAAGGATAGGGCGACTGCCTCTGGGTACCGGGTGGCATAATCCACCATAGTCAGGATGAATCTCTTCCCTGAGGAGCTGGGGGTATTTAAAGGCCCCACAATATCCATTCCCACCCTCTGGAATGGCTCCTCCACTATGGGCAATGGAATCAGCGTTCCTTGGGTTTTCTTGCCCACCTTCCCTATTTCTTGGCATGGGTGACAAGACCTGCAATACTCCTTCACCTGCTGCATGAAGTTAGGCCAATTGAAATTCTGGGCCAACTGCTGCATAGTGCGTGTGATTCCCAGGTGACCAGACAAGGGAATATCATGTGCAGTCTTGAGCAACTGCTCACGATACCCCTGGGGAATGACAAGCTGCCTGCCTAGCACCCCTCCCTCTGTCTGCACAGCCTGAGTATACATCAGTCCATTTTCCCAATAAATCTTATTTCTGCCGTCACCTCCCTGTGCCCCATTAGAGTGTGCCCAAGCCCTCAGCTTCTCTAGACTAGGGTCACTTCTCTGGGCACCTACAAACCCCTCACACATTCCCAAGGCATGGGACAGGTCCCCTTCAGTCACTAAACTACAGTCCCTAGCACTAGCATCAGGGCAGTCAGGATCACTGTCAGTCCCAACCCTCTGACAATGGGTCACTCCCTCTTCGGAGTCACCCTCTGTAGCTGTGTGGTTATTTTCTACTAGGGAAATTTCTACCCCCTTTTCATTAATCTCCCCATCTGGAGACACAGGCTGTGGAACCAGCCTCTCAATGGTTTCCACAATGGCTTCTGTGGGGTTCAGGGAACTACAATTTTCCCTTGCTGCTTGGCTACAGGTAACTGCACACACCGTCCCTTGTTTGAGATTGTTGCCCAGGATCACATTCACTGCTAAGGTTTTAGCTACAGCCACCTGTTGCACAGTTCCCCCTGTTTCACCCCAGTCTAGGAAAACACTGGTGAGGGGCAATGTTTTCTCTTCACCAGTAAAGTCCTATATGGTGACGTATTTATTGGGTATAAGCTGAGCCGGCTCTACTACATCCCCCTTTACCAAGGTCAAGGATGCCCCTGTGTCCCTTAACCCTTGCATCTGTACACCATTCACAGTGACTGGGTGCATGTGTTCCCTCATGTTCACTGGCATGCTTCCAGGGACACACAAACAACCCACTTCCTTCCTAGCACCACCTTGCATATTATTGCATGTCCATTTGGGACTCTGTCTGGCAATATGCCCAGTTTCTTTACACAGCCAACATTCATTTCTTTTCTCAGAGAAATATTTTCTCTGAAACCTGGGGCTAACTGGTTTCACTAGAGGCAATGAGGGTTTTAGCTGCCCTGAAGGTGCACTTTTCCCTTTCTGTGCTGTCATGCCTGCCCCATTCACTCTCAGAGCACGTCTGCTCTTGGCATAGCAGTCCAAGAATTCAGCAGCCTCTTGCACTATTTTGGGATCTCGGTCCTCCAGCCAGGTTTTTAGCTCGGCTGGGCATGCCCAATAAAACTGTTATAACAGAATCACATTTTCAATTTTGTCAACAGAGTTTGCTTCAGTTCCTTCCCACCAACGTTTTAAAAACTGATGTTTTGTGGCTAGCTCCTCATTGCTCATGCCAGGGCTTTTCCTGAGCTTACAGAATTTAGCTCTGTATGATTCAGCAGTTAATTCAAATTTCTTTAACAGCACAGCTTTAAGTTTGCTGTAATCATCACTGTCCTCATTGTCCATTTGACCCAATGCATCCCGAGCTTTCCCGGTAAGTGGCGGAGATAGCTGGAAGCTCCAGCACTCACTAGGAATTTTAACCTGAATACAAACTTTTTCAAAAGAATTTAAAAAGGCATCCATATCCTCCCCCTCCTTAAATTCGGCTATCAATTTGGAATTCAATTTGTAACCCAGTCCTTTAGTCCCAGTTAAACCCAAGCCACTTACCTGCTCTGGTGCTGCTGGTTGGAGTCGTAGCTTCTCCAGTTCATGTTGCCTCTGGCGCCCATGCTCCTCACGGTCAGCATCTCCCTGTTCTCGCTCTGCCTCTTGGCATTCTTGCTCTGCCTCCCTCTGTTCTTCTACACTCTTCCCCTGTGCAGCTCACTGGTGCTCACGCTCTTCATGCTCAGCTTCCCACTGTTCCCGCTCTCCCTCTCATCTTCCTCATTCTCTCTTCTCCTGGAACTCCAGCTCCATTTGGCGCAACTCAGTCTGCAGCCTGAGTACTTCTGGATCCAGGATACTGGTGACCTTTCCCTGCTGCTGTGGCCCTTCACTGGCACTAGTCCTGTTGCCCTCCTCATCATATCTGGACACTGCACTGGCCGCTAGCTCTGCCACACTCAAGGTTCAGCCCTTTTCAGTCACTGTCGATGACTCGATGCTCTGGGTATCTGCTACCATCAGGGCATCCACGAGGTTCTGTTTGGTGGCTTTCACCTCGAATGGGACTCCTCTGTCCCCACAAAACTGCTTTAAGTAGTCTACAGTGCGCCTGCTGTAGTTGGAAGCCATTTTCTTCCCTAAATACGGCTACTCTGACTTGCACTTTAGAAACAAAAATAAAATGGGTAGGAACTTGACTGTACACCAAGTGATATAATTCTGTCTCCTTTTTAAAACTAAATCACTGCCTTTTTCTTTCTTTGCAAGCGAGCTGACAGTCTCAAGCTGACACACTGAAAAATAAAAGCTTGTAATACCAAACTTATGCACACCGCTGCCAACCAATCTGTCACAACCCCACTCCACAGGTCAGGCCCTCTGCTCCCACATTGCCAATCTCCGAGCGCAGTATTGTGAACAGTTAACAGAACAGGGTAACCCTCCTGTCTGTTTTGGGGGTTCAAATCAAACTTTGGTCTCAAGTTCTGGAGGGATTCAAACTGTGAACCTCTTGCTAGTGTACCCAATGTACAGACTCAGATAATTCTGCTCTTTGTGGAGCCAGATATCGTTCACATACAGGCACCTAACCAGGTGTACAAAATTAACTCTTAAAAACTCTGTGAAAGACCTCAGAATAAACTCTTACCTTTTCCCAGTTTGGTAAAATCAGTAAGCTTTGTACAGTGTCAGCTTTAACCATATATGCTTCCCTTATCAAAGAAAGAATTTCAAAGGCACACTAGGTAGTCTCTAAAAATAGTTTTACTTAAAATAGATAAAAATGTAAAATGTAAAACACAAAACCATATATCATAAAACATACAATCTTTTAAAACAATAAGGTTTAAAAAGTGCAAATTCCTACCAATAATACACTTAGACCTGTCTACCTAATGTATTCTCATCTTCTTATAATACTGAAGATGTTTCTTTTTTCAGAGTCCAAACATGTGTCTGTGTAAAGGTCTGTTACAGCACAATTAAAACACTGTCTTGATCCTGCCTTCTCCTTGATGTCACCCAGCTCCTCCTCTGTTTATTAAACATTATAAAATAAGGATGTCTTGTGTCAGGAGATAAATTAATAGGTGACATCAGCAGAAAAACTTGTTTCCCCATAGGACTTCCCAATTAAGTCTGTAATTTTCCAAGTCATTTCTTTCATCCATGAGCAGCATCCTCTCTCAAGGACATCAAATGACCTTTTATAACTTCATACCACAGTGACATAACCTGTATTCTTTTTCTAAACATCATAAAAGTTTATGATTTTCCAGCCTAGCAGCTGACAGCTACAATTAAGCTAGATAAACAGGAGATCCTTACTTTAAGTCTCGTCTAGCCTGTAATTATCTCCTGGCTTTTATCTTTAAGCTGAAACAGCATGTCTCATGAGAAACACTCAATGACACATTTTTATATTACAAAAAAGCATAGATTAATCATAACCAGCTGTCCAAGCATCACACTCTTAACTATCTTGGAGACATTACTGATATGCTCACAAAAAGATAAGGCACTGTCAAGGGTTATTCCATGGTACTTAAAGGTACAGACCCACTCTATTGGGACATCAAGGTTGTTCTGTATGATTAGTGGTGTAGATTTATGTTTATTATGTTGTCTGGCGAAAATCATAGATTTTGTTTTTTTGTAATTCATAACTAGCTTGTGCTTGGAGAACCAGGTCTCCACAGTTGTGAAATCGTGTTGTAGGCTATCGGCTAATAGGAGTGGATCTGAGTGGCTGGAGAATATAACGGCATCATCTGCATATTGTAGGAGATTATTGGTGCAGACAAGTGGGAGGGAGTTTAAAAAAGAAGCTGAAAAGCAGCGGCCCCAGACTGGAGCCTTGGGGAACACCGGAGAGAACTGGCCAGCTGTCTGAGAGGGTGACATCTATTTTGACCTGCTGGGACCTTTCGGCTAGATAGATTTTAAACCAAGCTACTGCATCCATCGATAAACCAATATCAAGAAGGGAACTGAGTAGGAGGGGGTGATTAACAGTATCAAATGCCTTAGTGAGGTCAATGTACACTGACCTCACTAAATGCCCATGATCAGTTGCCAAGTGTATGAAATCTGTGTACTGGAGGAGGGCAGATGTGGTACTATGGCCTGTACTGAAGCCATGTTGTTCAGGACATTGGATGTTGTATTTGGAAAGGTAGTCAGTGAGCTGGTCCATGACTGTACATTCAAGTACTTTCCAGTACAATCCAGAAGAGTGAGAGGAGAGAGCATGTTTGCCATTTAGACACCCAGGAAGATGCAAACAGCAGAGGTATAGATCAGATAAATATTACAAACATACTGAGTGCAGATTGTTCAGTCACACTGTAAGTAAGAGGCAGTGTTGTGATTCGACATGGATGAAACTGTGGCACATGCTACTGTCTGATGCAACCTGAAATAAACAGAAACAAGTGCAAGTAATCATTCAAAAGCATCAGTGCTTTCACTGGAGTAGCCACCAACAGTATTGTAATTGAAACCCAGGGCTTCACATTCTCACCCGTGCGCTCTAACCACTAAGCCAAAACTTTGCTTTCATATACTGCCTTTCTTAGAATTTATCCCAGAGCTCTTTACAATACAGGACAGTGAATGGTATGTTAAGACCACTGGTGCAATTAAGGTATGCAGAGAGATTCAAATAGCAGAGACAGATTAGAGAGATATTATTGAGTGTAGTAATAGTTCACTGCTCCCTCCTTTGTCTTCCCCTCTTTTATCCATTCCCTCACTTACCACTAGCGTGCGCTCCTGTCCCATTTTCCAGAAATATCTCCCCTTTTAACCACCACCTCCTTTCATCCACCACCCTCTTTTATCCACCAACATCTAGGATGTATGGAAGTTGACTGACAAGAGAAAGCACTGTAGTTTGTTTAATTGAGCAACCAATCCCGAGGGCTCTGAGTACCATACATCATTTAAAATAAATAAATAAATATGGTTTCAAACTAAATAAATAAATCCAGTATAAGAATAAAAACAAAATCAGTGGTACTAACCATAGAGCTCAAACACCTGACTGAACAGGTAGGTCATACGGTCCCTCTTAAAGGCCTTCAGTGAGGGGGGCCTCACTCGGAGATATGGGAAGCAATCTCCAGATGTCATGAGTTTGAACCTGGAAACCACTAGGAGCTCACCTTGGAGGAGGGGAAGGGGTGAGCAGAGCAGTAAGGGGACTAGAGATCACTCAGATAACCCAGGTCAAGTCCATAGAGGGCATTATAGGTCAGTAAACTGATCTTGAAAGTGATTCTCCACTTCACCAGTAGCCCGTGCAGGTCACACAGGACAGGAACCATGTGATACGACCTCACAGAAGTTATGCAGACTTGCTCAAAGCCACACTGTACGAGGCAGTAGCAGGTTGCAAACCTAGGGCTTCAAAGTTCTCACCTGTGTGCTCTAAACACTTGGCCAAAACTTTAGTTTTTGTAGGACCTTTTATACAAAGTCTCCCAAGGCACTTAACGTTCCAGTGGAGGAGAGAACATAGCTTGAATTTTAGCTATATAGGGAGACTGAACAGCAAAGAGATATACTGGTGAGGTATTACAGAGAGGGTAGGCATAAAGTTACACATAGTCACACTATAAGTGACTGTAACAGAATTCAAACCTTGAGCTCCAGGTTCACTGCACTGCTCTTTGACCATTAAGCCAGACTACATATTAATCATGGTAGGAAATATACACTGAATAAAATCTTATATATTTAGTTCTAAATCAGACATAGAAACATAGAAAAGTGATGGCAGAAGGGGACCACAACAAGGTCCATCTAGTCTGCCTACAACCCTCCCCCCACCCTTAACTGCTACTCAGTTATGATGCCTTTGTACTTATCCCAAGCATTCTTGAAAGCCCCAACTGTCTTTGCCTCCACCACTCCTTGGGGGAGGCTGTTCCATACATTGACCACCCTCTCTGTGAAAAAGAATTTACGTGTGTTGCTCATGAACTTGCCCCCCAGTTTCATATCATGATCTCTAGTTTTTTGTATAACTCTTGACCTGAAAGAGGTCTTGAACCTGTACCCTATTTATTCCCTTCATGTATTTGAAGGTTTCAATCATGTCTCTCCTCTCCCTCCATTGTTCCAAGGAGTATATGTTGAGATACTTCAACCTTTCATCATATGATTTCTGATGCAGTCCTTGTACCATCTTGGTAGCTCTCCTTTGCACCCTCTTCAATCTGTCTATGTCCTTTCTAAGATGAGGTCTCCAGACTTGTACACAGTACTCCAAGGGTGGTCTTAACAGTGATCTCTAGAGTGATATTACAACTTCCCTTTTTCTACTGGTTATTCCCCCTGCCTATGCATCCCATCATTCCATTTGCCTTTATTGCAGCCTTCTCGCACTGCTTGGTCCAGGATGGTTTTTGTGATCCTGAATCTAAGAGTGACTATTGTCCAAGCAGTACCCCCTCTGATGAAACAATACTGAGTGACAACGACGAGGACAGTCCAGTGTGGTACACCTCCAAGGCCAATCCCAAATCCCCACATAGATGTAACAGCACAAAACTGCCCGGTCGCATACCCAACCCAAGCAAGTTTCTGTCTAAAACAGATAACAAAAACATAAACACCTGCCTCAGCCTCCACCCAAGCAACCATCCCAGCCTAGAAAGCAAAAGCACAGACATCTATCAAAGCATGAGTGTATGTGAGCATAAGATCCCAACCCAGAATGAGGCCACAAGTGAGCCTATGACTGATATGGAGGCAGAAATGAAGGCTGATGGGAACCACAAAAAGTTAAATGTAAGCACAAGCACCTGTCTAATTTTGAGATCCTGGCCGAGCAAGAACACCTGCATTCGTCCACATCTGCCTCTACATCTGATATATAGGCAGCAACGCAGGCTGAGGTCAGTCACAATAAGGCACAATCATAAGCATCTTTCCCAGCCTGAGACCCTGTTTAAATCCCAAATCCTGCTTGGGCAACAGGCCCTCTGGGGGGCTGCAACTTCAAATGAGATGGTGCCTATAATACAGGATGAGGGAAGTCACAAACTGTGCAAAAACACAAAAGCATCTGCCACAGCCTGAACTAGAACCCCAGCCTGGGCAAGAGCCCCAGTCAAAAATGTGCAGGCTTAACTGCAAGCATTTTCCCGAGCCTGACACCATGCCTCAGCCTGATGCCCTTCCTGAGCCATACACCCTGCCCAAGCCTGACGTCTTACCTAAGCATAACACTCACCTGGACCCTGATGACCGCCCAAGCCTGACATCTTACCTAAGCATAACACTCAGCTGGACCCTGATGACCTGTTCAAGCCTGATGCTCTGTCTAAGCCTGACACCTTGCCACAGTGTGACTCCTTACCTGGGTGTAACCCCCTCATTCCTGAATAAACGGATCCCCTGATAAAGCCTAACTCCAAGATGGTGGTCTCAGTGGTAGCTGCAGCCCACCATAGACACAGCAGTGCTTATGGTGGAGACTATTGACTCATGATGCTTCAAGACAAATTTATATTCAGATCAGTTTTTGGCTCAGTATAAGAATCAGTTAAATTTGCATACACGGGCTTATAAATGGACTTCCACAAATGTGCAGGAAATTAAAAGATTCTGGGATTTAACATTAAAGAACAGCACCCACATGTACTGGCCCATCCACCCTGCTCTTCTACCCCGTTTCCAGCTTTGAGTAGAAATTGCTTTCAGCTACTGCATAGGGAGAGGCATCAATAGTAGAAAACAGGAAGATGTTATCCCTCTGTACAGACAGCTGGTGAGAGCCCATCTGGAGTACTGTGTGCAGTTCTGGAGACATAGACAGAGTGGAGGCTGTCCAGAGGAGGGCAACCAAAATGGTGCAGGGTCTGCACCAGAAGACATGCGAAGAAAGACTAAAGGAGCTTAATATGTATACCCTTGAGGAAAGAAGGGAGAGAGGGGACATGATAGAAACTTTCAAGTACCTCAAGGGAATCAACAAAGTCCAAGAGGGTAGCATCTTTCAGAAAAAGAGATGTGCAAGAACAAGGGGGCACAATTTGAAGATAGAGGGGGGACGGCTCAGAGGTAATGTGGGAAGTATTTTTTCACAGAGAGGTTGTGGATGCGTGGAACAGCCTCCCTGAGGAGCTCGTGGAGTCAAGAACAGTGGGGGAATTCAAGAATGCATGGGACAGACATAAGGCAGTCCTAGTGGGGGGTAGGAGGAAGTAAGCTGTTGATTAACTAGGATCTGCAGCTTATCTGTTAGGTAGGAAAATGGGCAGATTAGATGGGCCAAGTGGTCCTTATCTGCCGTCACATTCTATGTTTCTATGTTTATGCACTACAATGACAACACTTAGGCTTTTCCAAGGGACTATCCAGAGAATGATAAGCTTTTTCAGTTAAGGACTATTATTGATCATCTCTTTACATGTTTTCTGCCATGTACACCCCACCCCATAATACCTTGATTGATAAGTCACTTCTGCTGTTCACGGGAGAATAAGATTTAAACAGTACCATAGAAACTTTGTGAGAGTTGAGCCAGCCGCACATACCATTTTAGAATGTATAAAGGAATGCATTCCACACATGATGTTCCAGGCTGCCCCATGTCTGAACACCATGAAGAAAATTGGGGAAGACCTAAATCTTCCATTAAGCTCTGGCTACCACCTCCATGTAAATAACATCTACACTGAAATGTCTTTTAATATTATGTATCAACTATAGTAGACACAGTGGCTTTTGACACTATCATGTCCAAAAGGCAGGGATTTCCCAAATAGTTTGTACCCAAAAAGTTAAAATGTGGCAAGTCCACTGTTGTCCACTGTGGGGAACTGCAGGCTGTAGAATTCATGGATAAGAGGGATGTGTGCTTCCTGAGTGCACTTCTTGTAAGCAATAAGACACAATGTGGTATTAACAACCACTCACCCAGGGGTGTAGTCCGCTACGATGCCTTTCTGCAGCCCCTGAAAGTGTGGTTGTGACAGCACAATCAACACCCCATTGTGTCTTATTGCACTTATAAAATAGGTTGTGTGCTAAAAAGTGAGACAATTTAAATAAAAACTTAAAAATGTTTACAAATCTGTACTTTTGTGTGAAACAGTCCCTCTGCAGATGGGCTGTCACCACAAGGTGCTAGCCTGAGTTGCACTGAGTCATTATAGTTACTGTACTTTTTGTGTGAAATGTCTCTTGAAGTCACATCCACCCCCGCATAGTTTTGTTCCACTTTTTTTTTTCTTTGAATTAAAACAAAAACCTTCATATTGTTTAACTTTGTGGACTGAATTGGGAGTGATTGGCTTCAGGTGTTTCGGTTCAGTGACTGTATGTACCAAGCTAGGTGGTAGTGTGAATGAAAATGAAACCAGGATTAGGGATAGTAGCATCAAAGAGCTACACACTGATATTTTTAGTAATTGAGCAACATTGGTACCGGGAATTTGTCATACCCATTGGTTGTGCTGTCTCAGTTCAATAGATAGAAACACATTTCAGCCAATCAAGATGCAGGATTCTTAGTTCCCATTTTTATAAGATTACTCAACACTATGGCAGCAGCTGTGTTTCATGATTAAGACAAATTGATAAACTTGATACATTGATAAGAAGGCAATGAGGTCTAGTGGTTAGAGTAGTAGCTTGCAAACTAGGAGATCACAGGTTCCATCCCCTGCTAAAGCTAAATACTCAGTATGTGATCTTGTGCAAGTAATTAAACATTTCAGTATGCTAGTTCACCCAGGTGTGGAAGTGCATAGAGCACTACACCTCTAGAGATGAGATGTTGTATCAAAGCTGGGCTATCATGGGTAAATAAACTGTAAAAAAAAACAAATTCAGTGTGTCCTTGACTGTCACAAGCACATGGGGGGGCTGGGGTGGATGAACAAGCTGGACAAAATGCTACTGCCCTATGATGCCACTTGAAAAACCAAGGGTTGGTACAACAAAACTGGCTGTTCACCTATTCCAACTGGCTACGTACAATACTTTTATTCTGTAAAGGCCAAAGTATCTGATCCTCTAAAATTCTTCTTGGATTTCCAAACCAATTAAATCTTGATTCTCATATTTTATTGTACAGAAATACCTGAAATAGAAAGAAATAAGGGTGTAGCCAGACTCACTGAAAGGCATTTCTGTTTTCCATACAGGTTTGTATCCTCCCTCTCCCATTGCCCCTCTTTTGCGCCAGTACATCCAGCTCATTCACGAACCTTCCCCAGGACTTACCAACACCAATTATCCCCAGGGATACCCGCCATGGCAAGGCCAAGAAGGGAAGGACCCTCCCCATGCTGCCCTCATCCAGATGGGAGCTGTGCTTAGTCGGTGTTGTAGGGCCTGCAGCAGACTGGAACATCACTCTGCTATCAGGGTTTTTCTTCCTTTTTTTACTTATCTCCCAGGGTTGCCTACAAGCACATACATCCAAGTATCTCATGCACCCATGCACTGAGACTCCCTGTTGTGCTACCACCTGATCTCCACTGGGTGGAAGCCCCCAGTTGGGACATCTGGACCCCCCAACCCAGACGAGAGCTGTACTCTAGGCACTTAAGTTTCCTTACTCCAGCTGACCCCTGATGGCCACAGTCTGCACCCAAAACGCTGGGCGCCAGCATGGCTGGTGGTAGCACTACCATCCAATGAGCTGGCCAACTGAAAGACATTTCTGCAGAATGGTCCCACCTACTGAAAGCATGGCTAGGCCCAAAAAAAGATGCTGTTGTCTGCTACAAAAAAAAAGCATCAGAAGAGACTTGAAATACTACTATCCACAGTATCCCACAGAGCCGAGCCTCTGCCAGGAGAATTGTTTTAAATAAATACCTCATCAAGCTCACATACTGGAAAGACTAGCTCAACTAATGGCTGACACACAAAAGCACTGGCAGTGTAACATGTGCTGATCCTGTATGGGGAAGCAGGCTGAGGCAGTCACTTGCTAGGCTGGGGCAGGTTATTATTTTACCAATCTCAGCTTTCACAAAACTTTGTCCAAGGGACCTCAGGCTACAGTTTATAATTGACAGAGTAAGGTATGATTATTTATCCAGTATGAAAAGAGCAGACTGAGGCTGAGTTTGATAGGCCTTTTAATTTTTAAGTTTTGAATTTTGAGCAGAGAAAGGCACACAGAGCCAACGCTCATTTCAGGTGCATCCTGAAAGCACAAAGAGCTTAAGTGACTTGTTCAGTCTCACAGTATGCAAGTGGTGTGTTTCCCAAGCCTGCTGGCTCTCCAGGTTCAGAACTTGGTGCTGTAACCCACCAGGTTATACTGCCTCGCAGTAGCACACCACCACAACGACATTTCCACAGCGAAGTCCACCACAGCGACAAATCTGGTGTGCTGTGGAGGTCCGGCTGGAGACAACACTCGACTCGGTGTTTTGGCCCCAACCCAGACCAACTCTGACTCAGAGTTGGTTATTTAAAATGAGGTGCAGGGGCACAGTCCCCCACGTGGGAGTGTGGGGCACAGCCCCCCCCCCCACAGAAAAACACTTTGTACCAACAGGAACAATGCCGACTGTCGGCATTGTTCCCGTCGCTGTCAGGTGTGTCAACAACAACACCGTTGTCATATTGACGTGGAACCCTGTCTCTCAAAGGTTAAAAACCTTTGGGGGCAGGTTATTGTTTTAATCATTTCGGCAAAGAGGACAGGAGTCATGTACAATTTTTATATTATTTTAAAGGGAATAAACTTGAGTCCACAACATGATTGACTGATTGATTTGAAATTGGTGACCAGGAAAGGCACACTGAGCTGAGGCACATTTCCAGGTGCAACCCAAGGGAAGGGAATAGAAGATATAAATGCATAGTGAAGACATAATTTGCAGTTGCAATAAAACTGACAAACAGAGAACCCAATGATTTTAATTGACATTAATTCCTCAGCATTGCTTTCTGGTCTAAAGAAACCCAGGGTATTATGTCACCATAGGAAACAAACATTTTCTGAAACTGCATAAAGTAAGAATTCTAGACATGGTTGACTCCCCCATCCCAAGGTTTGCTATCCATAATCGCCATCTGAATTAAGCACAATAACATAACACACAGATTTAACTATAATTGTAACTCTTTTTCAACCTACCTGTCTGGTTATTTTACACTGCATGATCAAAATCACCCCATTTCTATGTTTTCCAGAGTGTTCTGGTAACACAGGTGCCAAATACAAGCACCCTTACCATGGAACTCTGTTCCCACTTGCCTATTACTGTATGCCTCTACAATACGCTTTGTTATGATGTGCCTCCTGCCCATATATTTCACCCCAAACAACTCAAAAGTATTATGTTACTGCATAGCATAGCATAAAGTCACATAGCAAGTTCAATACGAACATTATTGTGCTACACAAAGGGAGATATATTCAAAAATACTTACAAACATTGCTTGTTCTAACATGTTCGACTATACCCCTAAGTGAGCAATGCTAAGCAAGGCACTAAGAGCTGTACCATCACAAATCACAAGTCCCAACTAGCTACATAAGGGGGTGTGGCCTGAAGGTGCGAGGATATTCAGTCTAGGAGTAAAGTATCAGTTTCAGTGGTGCCATGTTTTTGTACAGTTGCTATAAGGTGGTATATTTGAATCTCACCATGGCAAATGAGCTCATAATGCACTGAGATGTCACTTACTGGACATTTATCACTTTGGGTCCATTTTAATGTCTGTGCACACCTCTGCTCATTGCATTGCATTTAGTCTTGGTGCCCTAGGTGGATTTATTTATTTATTTGTTTGTTTGTTTTTGTTAACCAGGTAGGCACACTAGACAACAAATGCCTATTTTCAGGTGTGACCCGGGAGGTTACAAAACAGAAAAACATGGTACACAGTCACGGTAGCATACAAGCACAATACAGAAAACATGGTACAGTCATGGTTGCAAACCGCCCATAGTACAGGTGGGCCGGAGAAATATCAATACAGAGAACTGGGTACATAGTCAAGGAGGCTTGCGGGCCCACATCCGGGGGGGGCGGGGTACAAAAACCCGACAGTATAGGCAAGAAAGCAAACATGTAAACCTCCACAGCTAGAGATTGAGACTGTAGAGAGAGTGTTGCATCTGGTGCAACTAGTCAATACACCTGGAGAGGTGGCAATCCTTGGATGAGGAACAAGGGGCTAATCAGGAAGCCGGGGGGTGGGCAGGGGACCGTCAGGAGAAGATCAGGTAAGTAGGTCAGCAGGGAGCTAGGAGGTGCAGAGAGGGGTAGGAAAGGACATGAGGACCACCACCACAGGCCTGGCTAGGCCTGCAGACTGGGAGTGGCCCTACAGTTGCGAGCCCCAGAAGGCGGGGCAAGAAAGATGGAGTGCGTCAAGTGCTACGAGGGGGCAATGGGCGATAAGGAAGAGAGGGCGCCCCGCAGAGGAGGGTGGAGGTAGTGGGTTAGACTAAGTGCTACAGGGGAGAGAGCTAAGGATAAATCAGTATGTGGGAGAGGTTTTGGGGGGGTTGCCTCCCAGCAACTAGGAGGGATGGCCTTGTGTGTTGTCCATCCTCCACAACGACCATCCACTGGTTTACCCTGGCATCCAGTGGCACCCCTTCCCCTCCCAGTCCCATTAATGTTCTGAGACTCACCTTCGAGTGGCACTCCCTTCTTCTCACAGTCCCACTAATGTACCGATCCCTGGCATCCAGTGACATCCCTACCTCACCTGATCCTGCGTAAAAATAGTCCCTGTTGCATAGTAATCCCTCTCTCATACTATGTGTCCTCTGTAGTATTCCAGTACCACCACCCAGACTGTACCCCTGGTGTACAGTAGTCTTCACTCCCAGTCCCAGTAATTCCATATGTGTAATGCCACACACACACACACACACACACACACACACAGGATGAATTGGATTTCTTTATACAGTAGTCTTCCATACGTAACAATCAGGTTATGTATAAAGACTTCTTTGAAACCGTACTACTACAGTCTTCCCTCAATATAACAAATGTTTAGGGAGCCAATCTCTGTGTTCTTTATAGTACAACATTCGTAATCTCGAGGGACGCCAAAAATGAAAGCGGACTGTACCCATACTCGTAAATGCGACTAAATGTAACATAGATCATATTGGCTGTTTAGTTCAGTACTGTATTGTATTTTATTTAATCATTCTTTAATCATTAAAACACCATCATTAAAAGCATCATGAAAGAGACAATGAACCTTAATTAGCCAAAAATCAAAAATTAGGTGCTGGTCACCTGTGTCACACTACGTTAATTCATGCAGCATATACAGTATATGTGGTCAGTGCTTTTAATTAATCTAAACACAGGAGTAAAAACATTTAATGCTACAACAAAAATCATCCTGAAGTACTGTAACCAATCAAAACTTGGTGCAGGAGACAGAAAAAACAAACATACAGAAGTTACTGCATCGGTTTAGAGAAATCAGTGACTTTAAGCTGTGTTGCTGCTTTCATAGCATGCAAGTCTCTGGCATAGGATAACATTTGCCTTAGCTGTATCAATTTCATTGGGTCTGCTGCCTCACATTCAAGCCAGGTGAGAGCTGTTTCCAAACCATGAACTGCCTCCCCTGTTCTTGGCCTCTCCACAGAATCTTCCTTGTCATCCTCCTCCTCTTCGAACTTTCTGGTTCAAGCATTTTACCATCTGCTGAAACACAGGACACAATCTCAGCATCAGACATTTGATTGACCATGGGTAGCATCTCATGATTGGTAATCCAAGCATCTGTGATGTCAGATGCTTCGTTTTTGTGACATCTGGGAGACAGCGCCAAAAAAGACCTGTCTCATCCCCGTTGTACACTTGTTCAGGGGAGTACCCAGACAACAGGTCTTTAAGTTTAGGCACAAAAGCTTCTGCTGCTGCATCATCACAGCAGCAAGCCTCTCTGATAATCACATTACGCCGGATACCATGGCATTTCTGAAACCTCCAAAGCCAGCCTGTGGAGGACTTGAAGCAATTTTCATCCCTGTGAATATCTCAGGCAAACTGACAGGCTTTCTCACAGAGGATAGAACCAGAAATAGGCACTCCACTTGTGCACTGCTGTGTAAACCACAGCTGGGTGGCACGATCGATTTCAAGCTCATCAGCTTTATGAAGCTTCTTACACTGAAGCCCCTCAATATCCATGCACTCAACAACAAAGTCATTGAGAGAAGCTTCTTGTTTACACCAGGTACATATTGTTAACTCCAAAAAGCTTGTCTCCTGTGATAGTTTAGCTAGATTCTCTCCAGCCTTTAGCCAGTCCAAGATATACAGTTTGGTGTCCATGGAATACCCAGAGCGCTTCATGGTTTCCAGCATTTCCAGAGCGTGATGCTGCAGTACACAGGTACACGGGGATAATGATTGTCTACAGGTGAGGGGGTCTTATACTGCTAGTAGTACCACAAACTGACAAAAATGTAGAAAATCTTTGGCGCACCTGATTGCAATTAAGTCATTACCCAATTAAGATGACAAGCTCAAGACATGACAAGATCCAATGCATGTGTTCGTTATAACAGCATTCATAATACTGGGGTTCGTTATAGCGAGAGAAGACTGTATACTGAGAATAATGTATGGGCAGCCATACACAACAAGGCTGTGTTTCCATCAAGGGGTTGAAAAGACATCATATGGACCTCCAGAGTGAAGCTCTAGAGGTCCATAATATCATCTCAGCTTCCAGAAGGAAACTGAGCTGGGCTTGATTGGCCATGTTTTATTATTTAAAGTTTATGGTTTTACTTTATATCAAAAGTGAAAATTTCAATTTATATACAGTAGTAAGTGCAACCGAACAGCTCCCCTTCCCCACTCTTCATCATGTATAGTTAGTAACTATGCTATATATAAATTATTATATCGACCGTGAGGGCTTAATGAGAGAAAACCATACACAGCAACTTTTTAAGATATTTGAACTGTGCACAACTTTTTATGACCTCTGAACTGTGCACAACAACTTTTTGCTATGGCACAACAAGGATTTTGAGTGTGTGGAAATCCATAAACAACACTTGACCATATACTATCAGGCTTATTATGTAAAAAATTGTAAATGATATTGCCAGCCTGGTGTCGCAGAGGGCTGTGGCACTATGTGCCTTACCTCTTCTCACGCTGGTGACCCGAGTTCGGGAACAAGATTGGGTCACCAGGGTTAGCGGGGAGGCCTGGAGAGGATGACATGGCCACTTGGCAATTCTCCTCTCCTGGAGTGGGAGGTGAAGCCTTCCCCGCACTTGGCTGCCACTGAGTGGAGGCTAGGTGACAGCGTCACACAGATGGGGCCTGGCGCTAGGCCAGGGGAAGGGCATTTTGAGTGTCTGTGCCCCTCAGTTAGTAACAAAATGCTGAGAGATAATGAACATGCCTTAAAACCCCAACAGAACCAAATACTCACTGAGTCACTTAAATTTCACCGGTTCCAGAGCGCATGCATGCCTCCTCACGCTTAAGCTCCTGTGTCGCCATGGCCCTGGGGTGTAAGGAGAGAAACGTAGGTGAAAAATGGTGGAACACTTCTGGTGACGTCAGCAGGCTAGATGGCAGCATAACTCGTGGAGTCTACCAGCCCGAAGACAAATCAATCGGCATCCCCTGTTAACAAATATTCAATTGCCGGCTAAAAGCACTAGATCAAGAGCTGGGACTACCAAGAATAACCAAACACCAGCACAGAAATTGCAGCTGCTATTACAAGGAGGAAAAACTCCGAGAATGTCAGGGCCTACTGAAGACGACAGCGTTACCGCAATGGAATCGGCCCCCGAAGAAGACTACCCCCAGTTAATAGCTTCAATACTTCAAACTGCGAAAATGGTCCAAATAATAGATCTTACTATCTGAGTTAAGGACCGATTTCGGCAAAATCGAACACAGAACAGACAAACTAGAATTGGGGCTTACTACGACAATGGAACAAATGGACCGACACGATCGCCTGATACTTTACCTGATGGCCCGGGAGAGGGAGTTACAGGCCAAGCTGGAGGACATCGAGGGATGAAACAGGAGACAGAATTTGAGAATCTATGGCATTCCTGAAGGCGCAGAAGAAGGAACTTCGGACCCGAGTGCCTTTACACAAAAACTGTTATTCGACCTGCTAAAACCACCCCCGGAGCTGGATCTCTCTATGGATAGGGCCCATCACTCACTCGTCCCGAGACCATCAAGCCCAAACGCGAGGCCCCGCTCATTTGTGGTGCGGATGTCTAACTATACTTCCAAGGAAGAGATCCTTAAGCGAGCATGGAAATCCAAGAAATTAATGCTGGGGACACACAGAATAATAATAGACAACGATTATACGACGGGGGTACAGGAGGCGAGGCGGAACATGTGGCCCATTGTGAAGCAACTCAGAGCATGAAACATGAAGGTGCAAATGTTATTTCTGGCTAGATTGAGAGTGGAGACGAGACAGGGAATAAAAACCTTTGAGGATCTACTTGTGGCAAAATCCTTCCTAGAGGAAAATGGAGTACCGGTCCCAGGGCTAGAAAAGGAGTTGCGGAGATCGGCATGGTCGGTGGCACGAAAAGGGTTAACAAGTCATTCACGGCCACATTCCACCAACCTCAGATCAGATGTGGCAGCACTCCTTAGACCGTATGCCTCAAGGGTACAGCTGAACGGACTTTCTGCAGATGATGTGGTTTCAGAAGACCCGCAAACATAACTGCCTATTACCTCAATGGACAGAATTCTAGCAGACCGAGTGACAACGTACAAAGCTCAGAAAAAAAAAAAAACATAAATGGTAAAGCTGGGCCTTGGGGTGAAAAGTAAAAGAGACAATTACAGGGACAAAGAGAAGGGGACAGGAAGTAAGACAGATAGCCCTGGAATGCGCACTGTTGCTTAGGGGTGGGGTCGTAGTGGAACTGAAAAGTTAAAAAGTTAAAATACAAATGTAAGTCCACTTGTTAGAAATATGGCGTGAATACGATCATAATATGATCACAAGGGAGCCCTGAATGAGGTGGATCTGTGGGGGGCGCTTCCCCAGTCTCGTGTCATTCCACAGCGTTAAAATACTGGGGGCTCGGAGGGAGTCCGAGGCGGGAGTGTGTTGTGGCCTTTCCATCCCTTTCCCCGCACACAACTGTACATCACGGGCCGATGGAAGAAGGCCTTCTCTGCAATACGGTGAGGGTGAGGAAGCATTTGATGGCCACAGGGGTTTGGGAGGAGAGGCCCTGGTATGCCTGCTGGAGTCCTTGGCCTAGATTTGGATTGTGTGACCTGAGGCGGAATGGCGACGCTGCACTCCTTCTCGGGCGGTGTCTCCCGAAGCTGCGGATGGTTCACTTTAATAGGGAAAGCCCATTAAAGGAAGGGAAAGGGGGGGGGGACAGTTTTTCTCCCCGGATATTAAAAAAGGGCTGGAAGGAATGTAAGGAGAATATGGACCTAAAAGGAAAGGTTGCCTGCCATTTGGTCCTGCTGATGCTGATTATACTGCAGGGCGAGGGGCTAAGACCCCAAAACAAAGCCCTGAAAGGGTTGAGCCCAGAATATCATACAGGGCGTAGTGCCTCAGGGAAGGCACGATCCAGACCATCTACAGAAAGGTGGTCAGACCTTGGAAATGGGATATGTCAAAGTTTAATATTAGAGCTCCCACAGAGCCTTGCATCTCAGATTAGAAAAGTATTAGAACATGGGAATACAGAAGGGGAGCTACACATGCATTGGATAATGTTGTTCTCCAAAACGTGTAGACTATTAATTTGGGAACTAGTTACTGTTGAGATTTATGTAGTTAGAATGTTAAGAGCCTCATTTAGAGGGCAGCTGTTTGGAGAGTTGTTAAAGATAAACAGGGTGGCTGGAGTTCCGGTCAGCTACTCTCAGTTCTTAGTAAGGTATAGACAATATGAAAGGCACAAGGTTCATAATAAATCACGCACATTGTAAGAGAAGGTATAAAACTGATGTGTGAGGGTGACTTGGGAATCGGGGAGGAGGCAGTAGCAGAAATAAGACAGTTTTTCTGTGGGACTATTCAAGAGTACAGAACATTAGAACAGACCAGAGAATATGATCATGGATAGGATAAAGACCAAAATAGTTTCATTGAATATAAATGGGATAAAGAACCCTATAAAGAGAAAAAGTCTCCAGAAATTCTTAAAGAGACAGGCATGTGAGATACAATTTTTACAGGAGATGCATCTCTCCCCTAAAGAGATTCTCAAACTTAAAAGTCGAGATTTCCCGACTATATATCATGCATCTTTGCCCACTGGGAGGAAGAGGTGTAGCCATTATGCTCTCGGCGCTTCCATTCGTGGGAAGAGAGGTAATAAAGGATGAGGGGCTAGATACATGTTGGTAGTGGGACGTGTCCAAGACCTCCAGATATCCTTGTTAAATGTATACGCCCCCCGAGGACGCATATAACCTTCTTTGCAGACCTATTCAAATTAGTGGCCGAAAAGGCAAAGGGGACACTGATTGCAGGGGGAGACTGGAATGTAGTAATGGACAGAGCCCTGGATACTACCTCAAACATCCCGGCCCCGAACCAAAAAGTCTCTGGACCTTTGAAGAGACTGATGAAAGACACGGGTGTAACGGATGTCTGGAGAGAAAAGTATCCTAGGGCAAGAGATTACACATACTACTCCCCTAGATACAACATCTTCTCGAGAATAGATATGTTTTTCACATATGGCAGGGATATGTCAACCTTTGACTCAATTTGGGTAGGTACGGAAACCATATCAGACCATAAATCACTGTAAGCCTGGTTAGACCTCCAACTGCCAAAAAAACCTACACACTGGAGGCTTAATATAAGCCTTCTTCGGGATAAGAAGATCAGGGAAGAAATACGGGAAATAATAAAAAGCACTATACAGTCAAACGAGGCCACAGGGGTCACGTCTCTATTCCTCTGGGACACGGTTAAGACCCTGATAAGGGGTAGACTAATCTCAATAGCCACCTATAAAAAAAGGGAGGGAAAAACAAAGAGAACAAATTAAGCAGAAACTACAAGATCTAGAAAGACAACAGAAAATAAAGTTCAATGTAGAAAGAAAGGGGGAGATACGAGATCTTACACAAAGACTTCAAAGGATACAGCTTCTGGAAACTGAGAAGGTATTATTACGCATAAAACAGGCACACTATGAGGGGGGCCCAAGGGCCATTCGCCTTTTGGCATACCGACTTAAAGAACAGTCGGCCAGGGCAAATGTCACAGGAATCAGACGCCCAGCCACAGGCACCCTTCTGCACGGGTGGGAGCAGATAGCGGATAGGTTTGTCGCATACTATAAAAACCTATACCAACCGCACCAGAACACAAGGCCTGAGGAGGCAGCCCACTTTCTGGGGGCCTTACAATTACCTGAGCTTACTGAGGCCCACAGACAGACTCTGGGCGTCCAATCTCCAAGGAAATCATAGATACAATAGGGAGACTGAAGGGGCAAATGTCCGGGACCTGATGGATTTGGGGGAGAGTTCTATAAAACATTCCAGGTAGACCTGAACCCCATTTTGAACACGGTTTACAACCAGGTGTGGCTGGAGGGAGCTGTGGTCCCCCCATCATGGAACTATACTTCCATCACGGTGATTCCGAAGGAGGGCAAGGATCCGAAGGAGTGTGGGTCGTATAGACCGATCTCCCTACTTAATGTAGATTATAAAATCTTTACAGCAATTATAGCTGGGTGCCTACAGTCTTTTCTGAAGGACTTTGTACACCCAGACCAAATGGGGTTCGTGGAAGGTAGACAGGCCCCAGAGGCAGTGAGAAGAACCATTGACATTATTGACATAATTAACAAAAGAAACATACCAGCCTGCATAATGAGCCTGGACGCAGAAAAAGCGTTCGATAAAGTAAACTGGAACTTCCTCTTTCTAGTTCTTAAGAGAATGGGTTTCCATTGGCGTTCCTGGAGGCGCTTAAAGCCTTGTATGCCTCTCCACAGGCTTATGTAAAGGTTAATGGGGATCTCACAGAGATTTACTGGGGCGGGGCGCAGGGGGCTGCCCTCTGTCTCCTCTCTTATTTGACTTATATATAGAGCCTCTCGCCCAAGCAATAAGGGAATGAAAGAGATTAAGAGGTGGTAATAGGTGGGGAAGAACATAAAATATCCTTATCTGTGGATGCGTCCTCCTCTATATAACCAATCCGAATGGATCTATTCCCAAAATTTGGAATCTTATTGATAAATTTAGTCAATACTGGGATACACATTAATAAAAATAAAACAGAAGTTTAAAATTTCATTTCTGTCCCTCCAAGAGGTTCTTCAGTCCCTGGATACATATTGGAACAAGGGGAAAATTAAATACCTAGGCATTCAAATTCCCAAAAACCTAATGATGTTGTACGCAAGCAATTATGAACCCATAACAAATCAGACTAAACAGGATATTAAAAGGTGGGAGGCTCTCAACCTGCCCCTGTATTCAAGGATCCAGTCAGTTTCCATGAACATACTCCCCAATATCTCTACATGTTCCAATGTCTCCCATAAAAATACATAAGAATCAATTTCAGGTATGGCAGAGGATGCTCACAAGATTTATATGGAACAACAGAGACCAAGACTCAAACTCTCAGCCATGCAGGCCAATAAAAGATAAATTGAAATGTTCCTAATTTGGAAGATTATTTTTGGCCACTCAGCTAAAATGGGCCTTGTTCTGGTCGGTCAGCTCATGTAAGGCGAGATGGAAAACAATTGAGATAGCCCTAACAGATGGAATGCCACTAGAAGCCAGAGTCATGAGGTCAGGGATCCAAAGCAGATACCAGGACATTGTCTTACTGGCAGTTAGAAATACACTGGGTTCACTGAAGAGGTTATGGAACAAACATAAAGTGGAGGGAGAGCTGTGGGTGCTGAGATGGTTTGCTTTGGGACCCGGACTTTCCCCCATCTAGGCAAGATCTTACATTTAAAAACTGGGGCAGATTGGAGCTATATTCTATAAATCAGTTCCTTCAGGGAAATGTGGTCTCAGAATTCGCTCAAATCAGAAAGGAGTTTTCACTAAGACAAGCAGACTATTTTAGATATCTCCAAATACGATCTTATATATACACACCCTTCAAAATACTCACAAATGCCCAACCTCACCAACAAGGCTAAAATATACTATAGTTGATATAATAAACTCAACAAGAATCAAAGGTCTAATCTCGGCTCTATATGGAGCCCTGAGGGATAGAAGGAGAATCCAAACTACACACATCAGGAGCAGCTGGGAAAAGGAAATAGGTGAACACCGGGAGGAGGAAGCCTGGACCTCTCGTTGGCCATGGCCCTCGGACCCGTCCTCCACATACTGGAGGAATGCAGATGGAAAGTGCGGGTGAGGTTTTTATACCCCAGGAACACAGAGTAAATGGGATAAGAAATGCTGGGGACATGCTGGAGGAGTGCTGAGCAACTAAAGCAAACTATCTACATGTGTTTTGGTCCTGCCAGGCCCTCACAAAGTACTGGGCGGACATACAACACAAAATAAAACGGGTACTCTCCATACAAGCTAACCTAAGCTCGAGGAATCTGATATTGGGGATGGTACCAGAAGAGATTAGGGAGCAAATAAAGTATACTTATGGAACTTTCTGCTTGTGGCGTCTCACAAGGCCTTAACCAGAAATGGCTCACCCCAAACCCACCGACAAATCAAGACTGGGAGACAATTGTAAATGAAATCAAGGATATGGAGGAAGTAACATATAAAATAAATTTGAGAACACAGAAGTGGGTGGAGAGATGGACTCCCTGGTTAATGCTAACAGACACTAAGGAGGAGGAATAGAGAGGAGGAGGGGTGAGAGAGGGGGAACAAGAACTGGAGAATTATATAAATAAATGGATTACAGATTTCCCAGGTCGCCCTCTACAAAATGATTTGCTTGATGTCTTGAAAGATGATAAACAAAATAAAATACAACTCTAGAAATGACATTATAATAGATAAATTGAAGTTGGGAAAGTAAGTAATTGTAAATCTGTACCACTTTTGTAATGTGCATAAGTTGGAAAATGAACTGTGATGGATGTATATATGTGCCAAGTATGTAATAGACTTGAATATAAAAAAAAAAATGGTGGAACCAGGGCACTAATGAACTTATGCATTGAAGTGCTGAGACCCACCCACTGAATTACTAATTGGAGGGACAGAAGGGGTGGATGATGTACATAATGACCGCCGGCACCCAGGGACAAGACTGATAGCCCACCAGTTCCAGACCAGAGGACAAAAACCTTTATAACAAAAAAATTGCAAATGCTGTCAATTGACAAAGATTTCTGTGGTACATTTGCTTTTGTGTTAAATTCTCTATTTTTATTTTGGATGCAAACACTTTGAAGCTTCAGGTGGTCAAGAAAACAGTCACTATAAATAGCCACATACTACATGCAAGGAGTGAACTCAGGATGTGTGGGCCGCGGACTGGAGTTGGGAAACAGTGCTACCAATAATGACGCTTTCAAGCCCAGAGAGTGGATGATGCCACTTCCAGTACTACAGTGACCCTGTAGAGAGCCACGGAGCTTGCTTCCCCCAGAGGCTCCACTGTGGCATCCGAGGCCACTAGTGTTTGTGGCAGTGCCATCAAATGGGTGGAGGGTGAAAAGGGGAAAAATAGAGAAAAAAACATGTTGCCATCTATATGATGGTCGCAGACTCTCTCAGACCCTGCTCTGCATGGACTTCCATCAGAGGACAGCAAGCAGTAAGGGATGATTGGGCTGGGAGATAGCTGACTAACCCTGACCTGAAGTCCAGGTGGACCAGTACTTGAGGTAAAAAAAAGGCTTGAGTTAAAAAAAAGAAAGAAAGAAAAGGCACATATTGCCTCTCATTTGACATTTTATTTGTTAGAAATTAATTATAGTACCACTGATGTCACGAGTTTCTACATCTATTGTGATCTGTGTGACTTGTACAGCACCGTCATGGAGAAGTTGAGCAATATACTGTATAGCCTTCCAATTTGTATTTCTGTTAAGTAACTGTATTAGGTTATCTGGGGTCTGTTTACAACTTTTTTGAGTAGAAATAAAATTTTGTCTACATATCAGACTGAGTCATATGATCAGCTACAGACAAAATGTTATTACCTATGGAACTGTCAGGGTCCACCAATAAAAAATAGTATGGTTTCCCTTCTGTCCTTGATAGGAACATATAGAAATGTTCATTTAAAATAATACAGTCCAAAACTAATTTTGAAGCCTGACACAGAAGTATAAACTACACCTGGCAGGGAAAAGGTTAATCAGCTTTGTTTCATTTTGTCAAAGGGGAAGCTAAATACCAAGATTAACAGAGCTTGTCAGGATGCAGTGTGGTCTATCCACCGCAAGCAGTGTAAACAACTGTGTGGAGAGGCAGCCCCTACACAACTGACAGCACCACCCCTCCCCCCCCCACACTCATGGCCCCTCTTCAGCACAGCTTGCATCAGTGCTGAAATGGGCCATCTAAACATGAATCTATCAGTACAGGAGGTCTCAGTGGCACCAGAGCGGACTGGCATGTGTGACTGGTGTATCCTGTTACGGCTGTGTAAAGAGGCCCATACCTCTCAACTGTCCCTGATTATGAGGGGCATCCCTCATTTTACCCCTCAGAATTGCTCTGTCCCTCATCCATCCCTCATGGAAAAGTGCTGCCACACATAGACTTTTCTGTAAACTCAGACTTTCAAGCTAAAATGTACAATATTCTAAGATCCTAAATCAGAAATAAACTTTGTACGAGTAAACACAATGGTTTCCACGGTGATCTGAGCTTGTATGTCTATGTTTGAGATATGTGTCCCTCATTATTAGGGACAGTGTCTGTGTCCCTCATTTCAGTGACAAAATGCTGAGAGATAACGAACATGCCTAGAAACCCCAGCAGAGCCAAATACTCACTGAGTCACCGTGAGTCACTTCAATTTCGTAGTGTTCCAGTCCACCCACCAGAAGAAATTAATGGAGAAGGGCCCCACTGAAAACTAGACATTGCATCTCAGCTGGACTAACCTGGTTTAATTGTTTTTTTAAAGAAACCTTTCTCTGTGACCTCATGGTCTGTAGACTAAATAAAACTTTTTACCTGAGATGATATCTTCACTTCATTACAAAGATATAAGTTTAATTTTTATAATGTCTGGCCATCAATTTTTTCAATGGAGATGACCAGTTGTTAATTGCCATAATAACCGATCAGTTATTACGGCATTCACATGCACAGACAAAGCCGTGAGTGTGAATGAGACACTGCTGTGCAGCTGTTTGACTTTTTCCCAGTCCCAAACCACTGCCGACATCACTCACATAAAAACTATCACCAATAGCAGCTGTGGGAGAGTTCCATAAATAAAAATTGTCAGCAACTTTCAAAGGAGTAATACACATTCATATCTTGCAAATGTTATTTGTTTCCTTGTCAACAAACAACTCTTTTCATGTAGCAGTTGGGAAATATGTGCATACCTCTCAACTGTCCCTGATTTTCAGGGACATCCCTGATTTTACCTCAAAATTTTACTCTGTCCCTCCTAAAAATTGTGTTTTTGTGACTAACCTGTGGGATTGTAAGGACAGATTAATGTCAAACATTAAAATTACAGACTTGCTCTAACTTAGAAATTGCATTTTACACTAAGCCCCTTATTCTTCCAGCTTCCTGAGTGGATAGTACTAATTTTGAAGATGTGTCCCTGATTTTGGTCCTTTGTCCCTGATTTTTCAAGCCTTGTCCCCGATTTAGGAGGCAGGAAGTTGAGAGGTATGAATATGTGTTTGCCTTAGTTCATTTCAGTCCCTGTAACTATCCTGGGGATCTCCATTTTCTGGCTGTTGAAATCTCATTGTGCCTGAGAGCTGCATTAGCATATGAGAACATGATGAGTCAGCACCATTCAGACGCCACAATATGCCTTTTTGCTTACTTAGAATTCAACAAAACAAATTACAACAAGGTGTGGAATACCACATTTACCTTCAATTAGCTTTGCAAACCTAGATGTAATGAAAGATTTTTTCCTTTAAACTGCATTCAGTCTGTGTTTCTATAGAGTTCTTTCAGGTTTTTCAGGTTATGTGTACTTTCAGCATAGAAATACATGGTGTAAATGAGTGCGGACACATCATGTTCTCATTTGACAACAAAGTTGCCCCATGCAACTGCCCTTCCTCTGACAAGGCAAATGCAGCTGCTGCACTTGTATTATTAGGTGTTATCTGGGACCATAGGAACTTTCTATATGATATCTCCTGTATGTATTTTGTTGAAAAGACTCCTGGATCCTGCGTGACCCTGTATTATGTTTGTTTCCCTGTAAAGTTCATTACTCCTGCACCTACTGACATGGAACTTTTGTGAATGAGCTCTGCTCAAGGGTATTACTCTGAATATTCCAAATAAACAAATATGCTAATACAGCTCTCAGGCACAATGAGATTTCAACAAGCAGAAAATGGAGACCCCCTAGGCCAGTTACAGGGGCTGGTGCAAACAATGTAAACAAATGAAAGCAAACACATACTGTATGTCCCCAACAGCTACACAAAAAGAGTTCTCTGTTGACAAGGAAGCAAATAACATTTACAAGACATGACAGTGTAGTACTCCTTTAACGTTCTGATCTCTCACTGCAAAGCAGCTTCTAAAAGTTCACTTTGTATTCAGTATGGGAGTGACAGTAAATGTCTATCACTGTACTGTCCTGGAAGCCCATCCAAAAAAAAACCTGCGCATCCTCAAGGGTGTAGGAACAGGAATACATACACCATGTAAGCTATGGTGTACAAATTTATTTTTGAGAGGCAGCATTTTGCCCTACTAAAAGTCCGCCATCCACCCCCCATTCTGATGTTATAATATGATTTTCGTGCTCTACGTAAGCAAGCCTCTATGTAAATGCAAAAAATAATAAAGAAAAAAATGGAGCACTGTTTTAATTTTCTACAATGCTTAACACAGCACTGATGTACACAACTGTGATGCAATAAATTGGGTACAACTAAGGGCAACAAACAAAGCTCAATGGGGCAACAAAAAAGGTGGGGGGCAGCAAACAAGGTCACGGTGTACATAACGGTGTACAAACTTTTTTTCCTGGCTACACCCCCGCTCATCCTCCTCTAGTAACTGATACTGACGCGGAGCGGACTAAGATAATTAATTCACATCTATAGTACATGTAACAATCAATTGCAATCAATTGTTGAAAAAAGTAGTGAAATAATGCAGGAACCATAAAAGCAGTTGAATGTGTAACAGCCAAAAATACTGCACTTTAGCCTTGTTCCCTTATCATTCTACAGAACTCTTCTCATGCAGCTTCTGAGGCCTGTGACATCCTTTTGACAACCTGATGATAAAGTGAAAAAAATGGACTTCACAGAGTCATCTAACAGTTTATCATCTTCAGTTTTAACTTTCTTTGGCAAAAGCTGATAAGCATTATTGTAGATTTTTTTATAGTTACTTGAAAAATATATTTTTTCTTCAGCCAGTTACTAGTGCTATTTGCAACGTTTGAATTCAATAAAAAATAAATTAATTCTTTTTAATTCTTTTGCATACATTTAACAATTAAAGTCATTTTTGTAACTTAAAATATGACTATTTTTTAAAATATGACCATTTTTTTTTTAATGGTGGGTTCACACGATGACAGAACCACAGAAAAGGTGAGGAAAAACTGTTGCTCAGCGATTATATAAAATAAATCATGGGATGGTATAATTACTCAAATTCAGTACACACCTTTGGGAAGCTTCACTTTTGTGGTTTATGAAGCATCATACACCACACAAGTGTATTAAATTATGTAATGTACACAGTACCATGAATTATTCTATAGGTAATATGTTCAGCTTCATGAGGTTTTCTGGGCATTATGTAACCATTCACGTGGGGACATGCTTACATGATCCCAACTTGACAAGATGCCCTTTCCACTGGCCCCTGTAACCTATGACATTGGACATGGACAGCACCAGCTTCGTTTCCAATACTAACCAGTGCCTTTTGATAGGCTCATATAGTCACTATTCCAATCCCCTAAGAAGCAAAAGATACAGATGCTAATCAGATCATGCTCATGGGTGTCGGCAGGTATACTCGGTGTACTTTGCTGAGTACAGTAAAATCTGAAAAATCCAGAGGCAACATAAGCCTCAGGCCAGGGCAACAAATAGAGCCAGAAGTACCCAAAGAACAGTTTTTTTCCCCTCCTTGGTAGCTTTAGTGTGAGTCTGTGAATGATCTTTGGAAGGTGTGTGGGTACTAAACTTAGAGGCCATGGGCCTGATTTTCAAAGCTCGGTCGCAATCTGCAACAATGGCAGCTTGCACCGAGTGCCACTGCATCAGGGACCCAGTGCCTGATTCAGTATCAGACAGGGCCCCACAGCTAGCAGCATCAGTGACAGTGCACCAAACATGACACGCACACCAGGTGCGCCACAAGCTGTGGGTCCATCGGGCAGCAGCTGTGTCCTTGCAAGGGAGCAAAGTAGTGCCCCCCCCAGCCCCGTGCCACCCGTATGGTGTACTAGGAAACTCAGTGACAGCCCTGGTGATCTAGTGGCCCCTACAGCCGCGATATGCCAGCAATTTACTGAAGAAAAAATGAAATGTCCCAAGCAATTGCACAAGTTTCCCCCAGCCCGAGATGCCCTTCTATGAAAATGCATGAAACCCCCCCCCCGTACCTGGTGGTCTAGTGACCCCCCATCCTAGCAGGTAGTGCCCACCACCCCGCTCCCCCATCCCAAACCCCAGTTTGGTGACTGGCATATACAGTACAATACGTGCTGTGACAGTTCATTTGGCAGCCAGCTGTGGTGGTGGTGGTGTGAGGAGGGCTATGCCGGTCATCAGATCGGGGTTTTGGATGGGGGGAGCAGGGTGGTGGACACTACCTGTCAGGGTGGGGGGTTGGGGCCACTAGACCACCAGGTATGGGGATTTCATGCATTTTCATAGACAGGCATCTCGGGCTTGGGGGGGGGACGTGTGCAATTGCTTGGGACATTTCATTTCTTCTACAGTATAATGCTGGCGTATCAGGGCTGGGGAGAACCACTAGATCACTAGGGCTCTCATTGAGTTTCCTAGTACATCATACAGGTGGCATGGGGTGGGGTGGGGGGACACAGTGCTGAACAGTAGGTAGCCCTCCCAGAGGATGGTGCAGTCATGTTAGACCAGTTTCTCGCTGGTCTAACAGGACTTAAAGTTCTGTCCTCGTGGGGGGTTCTGAATGTCATAACAGCGGATATGGCAGCCTGTGTCTGCCGCAAGTCCCTTGCGCCATGCTGCAGCCCATTTTGTGGCACAAGGCTAGCACAAACCCCCTTTGCAGCAAGCAGTCTGACTTTCGACGCAGGCTGCTTTACTGAATAGCTCCCAGACGCATCTTTTGATGCAAGGTGCTAGTTAAGTCAGGGATGTTTGTCACAACCACCCAGCGTCTGTGTTAGGGCTCTGAAAATCCCCCCTCCCCCGCCGTGTTTGTAATAACTAAAAGCCAGTCAACTTCTTTCTGATTGGTAGTGTGTGTGTGTGTTAGATAAAATGAAAAATGTTGTGACTCTATTGGAATTATTGACTTACTACATATTGTTGAATGGAATGGGGGAGGGGCAGTGTTTGTGTGGCAGGGCATCCCATCTTTTGATTTGTGTTTGGTGGGAGGGCAATAGTTCCCTTAACTCTCTGGTGCACGTTAAATTCCTGGCTACAACCCTGGTCATGCTAACACGTATGTTTATTAAAACCGCGTCATGGTGTTTGTGTTGTGTGCAGGGGCGAAATAATTAATATACTCTCCACTGAAGTACATACACTCCAAGCTGACTTTCCTTTTAGCCTAGTGCACGTGCCAACAAAACAAGTTGTTCCGAAAGTTGCTCCTGAATTCCCTCTCTGCTGGCGCTTGCAATAAATCGCTCACTATTGTCCATCCCACAGTGTCTGATGTGAAAAAAAAGCAGCTTTTTTTCCCTACTGACACCGGAAAGCTCCAGGGTGACTTGCTGTTTCTCCGCTCTATTCAAGCGTGGTTTGTGCAGCCAGTGCCCGTGACGTCACCATGTCTCATGTCGCGTCCCCCTGGGACACGATCGTGAATGTTCCGGAATCCGAAATCCTGAATCTTGTAAAACAGAAGGAACAAAATGCGTTACCACTTTTCAGACTGCTGGTAACCACGCAAAACGCCCAGTAATTACTCAGTGACGCTCCAAACATTTAGGAAAGCTAAGACGTTGTGGATATGTGGTAACCATCCATGCATTTACCCAGCCGGTCTCCATAAGACACAAGGAGGCAAGAGTGAGCCCCCAACCCTCGTGAAGCCACGGGTATAACGACTGAATGAGGACAAACGTGTGGGGGGTGGGGAGGGTACACCTCGGTCCTGTTCCGGTGAACTGACGTCAGCATCTGAGACGTGTGTAAGGGAAAAGATGAGGTGGTGACTTGGGGTATATTAGGTTGTGCAGTATAATGACTGGCCAAAAGCCCACACAGGTTTATTCAATACAGTAAACACCACTGGGATTGGGAAAGGACAGTAGACATACATTTTATCAACACACTTGTCACAAAGGGGCGCAAAACTGCCACATCCTATCCCCATGCAGCCTGGCGCTCCAAACCCTAGCGCCCACACACACACACAAACTACACATGTACTACCAGCCTGTACAAGCTTAAGCGGAGAAACAGTCGACAGCACCCCTACCACACCATTTACATACACAGATACTTCAACATCTACACCCTCATCCCTGGATCCCATCTCCCACAGCAAGAAACCCTCTGGGGCACCTCCTTCTCTTGCCAACCTCCCTCCACACCCTCAATACAGCGAATCCCCCACCTTTCCCTACTTACTCCTCCTATCTGCTCCCCTTACCCTGAAACTTCCAATAACCACCATGGCACACACGCAGCGTAAATGCCATAGACCAACTCATCGAGCAAGCAGCTATCGCCTCAGATCACTCATACTCCTTCTGCTTCTGATGGGAAATGTCCACCCAAACCCTGGCCCACTAAATTCCCTACCATCCCACCCATCTCCAGGAAACGGGCTACGCATTGCCTCACTAAACATCTGCAGCCTTCAAAAAAAATGGGCCCCCTTTCAGGGGTGGGTACTCCAGCATCACCCTGATATTGCACTGAGTGAAACCTGGCTCTCCCCCTCTGTCCCTGACTCGACAGTTAACCTCCCTGGATACCTCCTCTATCACTCCGACCGAGTGGGCAAGCAAGGGGGAGGCTGCGCTCTCTACCTCAAGGACTTGCTCTCTGGCCACCTACTATCCCTTCCCCAACTAACTTCCAGGGCTCAGGCCCTCACCCTAAAATTAACACTTGGTAAGTCAACCTCCCCTCTCCTCCTCACCACTGCCTATGTCCCTCCCCAAGACCAGAAGCTAGCCTTCCAAGCCATCATGTCCTACCTCGCTACCCTTCCCCCAAAGCATGAAAAAATACTGTTGGGGGATTTCAACATAAATTGGCTGGCCAAAACAGCCGCCGTGACATCAACGAGGCCGTGGCTCTCAATCTCTCACAGGTCGTCAAAACCCCCTCCCGGTTACACGCCTGCATGGGGACATCCTCCCTACTAAACCTAGTATTCACCAACCGCCCTCACAAAATAACCAGCACCCTAGTCCTCCCAGGTGTCCTAAGTGACCACTCACCAGTACTCTGCCACTGATCTGGTACTCCCCTCAAAACCCCTCCTAAAATTACTTCTCAACGCAAACTAGGGCCTGGTAAACTAGCTCAACTCAAGGCCCACCTCAGAAACTGGGACTGGACACCCCTAACAAACACCCTCGACCCAGACCACACTCTCAAACTATTTATCACCACTTTCAACGCAGTCTGTGATAAGTTCGTCCCCTCACCAAAACTATGTGCAAGGGAAATCATGCCCCTTGGTTCTCAGACCACCTCCAAGGCCTACTATAACAGCGTGACGACCTATGGCACCTAGCCAATGAGCCCCAACGGCCTCTGGACAGGCAGCGATATAGGGAGGCCCAAAATAAGTGCACCTGGGCCATGCTCATTGCCAAAGTGAACTATTACAAAGCTACCTTAACCTCCACCTGGGGCACTGGACGCAAGTTCTGGGAAAACATAAAGGAGCTCTGCGGCAAAGCTCAAAATCTGCCACCTGACCAAATGCATATTGATGGAAGCCTCTCCACCAACCTGCTCAGTATAGCCTCCGCCCTAAACTCCGCCTTCACTACTCTCTTCCATGTGCTCCCCCCAAACTTCTTCAATCCCCTGCTAGCCCGAATCGGCCCCGTCCCTCCCCTTGCTTCACCTTTCTACCTACGGATCCTCACCCCAGAGGCAGCTAAGCCCTACCTAACCAAAGCCATTAGCCACTATCACTATAGTCACGATTCCCTGGACCTCAGACTTCTTCGCCTCACCCTCCTGGAGGTCCTGGCCCCACTCACCCACATTCTCAACCACTCCCTTTGTCAAGGAAAATTCCCCACCCGCTGGAAATCAGCCTGCATCACACCCATCCATAAAAGTGGGGACTGCACATCCACAAACAACTACCGCCCCATCTCTATTCTACCTCCCCTTTCTAAAGCACTAGAACGCATAGTAGCCGACCAACTTACTGGCCACCTTAATAAATACAATCTTCTATCCAGACAGCAGCATGGCTTCCATAAGGGTCATAGTACCACCACCGCCCTCCTTGAATTTACCTCCCATGTCCACTCAGCCCTCAACCACGGCCACCTCACAGGCACCATCTTCGTGGACCTATCTAAGGCATTAGATACCGTAAACCATGCCCTCTTACTGAACACCCTGGCTTATATGGGTTTCTCCAATGATGCCATAAACTGGTTCACCAGCTATCTCTTTGATAGAACTCAGATTGTCAAGGTTGGCCCTGTCCTGCCCCCCCACCCCACCTCCCAATCTGTTCCAGTGTCCCACAGAGCTCCATACTTGGCCCCTTACTTTTCAGCCTTTACCTTAGCTCCCTCCCATCGGCCTGCCCCTGGAACCTGCTTCTGTACGCAGATGATGCAGTCCTGTTCGCCTCTGACCCTGCACCCCTCAAACTCCACCAATCTCTTCAACACTCTTTCCATGAAATCGAACACTGGCTCACCACCCAGTGGCTTATAATTAACTACAATAAGACCAAAGTTATGATTTTCTCTCATCCCCAGAACCCACTCAAAAAAGTCTGCCCCCAATTTCTCACTGCTAATCATACCCCCCCCCAAACAAGTTAGCAACTTTAAATGTCTAGGGATCACGCTAGACACTGCCCTCAACTTTAATCACCATATCTTGCACCTATCAACAGCCCTTAGCTCCAGGCTAGGCGTACTCTACCGGTACAAACACTGCCTCACCCCGAAGCCTTACAACTTACCATAAACTCTTCTATCCTCTCCCTGCTAGACTACGGCATTCTAGCCTACAGTGCCACACCCTCCACAGCCCTAAACGGACTCCAGCTTGTGCTCAACAAAGCCTGCTGTCTCATCCTTGGATGTGACTGCTTCACGCACACCTGCTCCCTCTAAAACGCCACAAGCTGGCTAAACCTGGATAACAGAGTCAGGTATCACACCTGCATAATGTCCAAAAGGTAATCCTAGGGCCTCCCCCCTGCCCTGGACCAAATTATCCACCCAACACCACCTGGCAAAACTATCTGTAGCTCGAACAAACTGCTGCTATGTGTACCCCGTGGCCAGACATCCCAATTCCAGCGAGCTTTCAGCTACAGAGCCCCTTCCTGGACTAACGTGCTCCCCTGCCAAATAACTAATGAAGCTAGGCTGGGCTCTTTCAAAACCAGGCTAAGAAATTACCTACTGGCCTCCAACCTTTGTGACTGTACTTGACCCAGAGCATCTCTGAGTCCTCCATGCCAGTGGCTTCTATGAGCAAACCTTTTTTACTGGACAAGCAGCCCCGTCAATACCGCTCTGCTACCTTATGGCTGTGCTAATCTCTTGTAGCAAATCATGTATCCTGAACGAATAGTACACCCACTGTACAAATGGGTAACCATGTTAGCGAATTGTAATATAATGTTATGTACAGCATCCTGTAAAAAATATTGTCCCTGTCTCTGTCCTATTGTACGACATGGAACCTTTGTAAATGAGTCTTTGACTCAAAGGTCTTTCTGAATATCTCAATAAATAAAATAAATAAATGCTGCACTATACGGAATAATCTCCTTAAAACTGGTTGCCAAGTCAAGTCAATTAGCAAAACAATATGGTGTAGGGCAGGGCTTGCTGCATAAATACTGTGACTCTGGAGTTTGCCTTATTGTATCATGAATTATAACCTAATGTTTAAATGATAACATTCAGTTTGCTGTCATATACAGTAGAAACCCTAACCAGCTAAAGTGCAGTTAAATGTCAAAGGCCAAAGCATGTAATTGCCCAAATAAGCTGTCTGTGAGGGTACTCAGGCAAATTAAGTAAGCAGTAAGCCACGACAGGGTGTGCGTTAAAGGACTGTAAGAACTGGGGACTGTTTTTTTTCCCCTATAGGAAAACCTGGTTGTAATTTGCCATTTGGGTCATAACGGCGAATGGAGGTTGTTTGCCCCAGTGGTTGGCAGGCAGCCCCTGTCAACGGAGATGTGGTAAGAGATCTTGGCATTTATCTGGACAACTGACTGACCCTGGAACAACAGGTGTCATCAGTCGTTCTATGGTCACCCATGCTTTCATCAGCAACAGACCTAATTACTGCAATGCTATATACCTAGGGGTGTCTGGAGGATTGATGCATTGACTGCAGCTAGTTCAGAATGCTAAGGATGTTGACAGGTACATTTTTGAGGGATCATATCACTCCTGTTCTGCGCATTCTGCGCATGCTGCCTGTGAGTTTGCGCATCACCTTCAAGATCTGCTTGTTGACTTATAAGGCCCTAAGTTGTTTGGGATCTGACGACTGCTTTAAAGAGCTCCTGGTTCCCTATTGGCCTCTCTGCACCCTCTGCTCTGCCGAGGCTGGTCTGCTTGTGGTGCCTCCTTCACGCGTTAGAAGATCAGGTGACAACATATGGAGTCGCTTTGGAATTCTTTGCCACACCACATACATGCAGCCAGCTCGGTAGAGGCTTTTAATGCCTCTTTAAAAACCTTTCTGTTTGAGAAAGTTTATAGTACTATTTAATTAATGATTTTAAATCTCTGGGGTTTCTGTATTTATTTACTGTAAAGCACTCTGAGCCTTTGAATAGAGTGCTATAAAAATAAAATTTGCCTTTCCTTGCCACATGCCAGCTTTCCCTGTGGAAAGTGAGAATGACAGATAACACTTACTCTGCCGTGTGGCTGTCCATGGAATAGTCACGCTGTGGTTGGCAAAAAACAGTCCCCAGCCATTACACAGAACAACACATGGGGAAGAGTGTAACCTTGAATTTTAAGCACACTCTTGGTGTAAGATGCTTTGATAAACCCCTCAGCCTTTGCCCTTGGGGGTTATGTAGCATTCCACACCTTGAGTGTGCATAAAATTCTTGTTATGCACTTCTCCCTATGCATTATTCTGTAATAACTGGTAACTTCTTTTATCACACTGATTATGTGTGTGATCAAACACCATAATAACTGAGTATGATGCCATACCCAGTTATGGTGTTTGGAGTTTTCACATGTCACTTTGACTTACAGTACAACAATGGGAAACAGCTGTAATGACCAGGTGTAACTGACTGACATGCCACTCTGTAAGTCACTGTACCAGTCAGGAGAAAATGCTGTCCAATTATTATAAGAAAACATAAGCAACTGTGTGCTTATGAAGTGTGGGTTTTTTGTTTTTTGTTTTTTTTACACATTTTGAGCTTTGCTGTCAAGATTTGTGGGTCATCACACATCTTGGATGTGTAAAAACAACTTCACTGCACAAAGTCATCTATCTATACATTATTCTTTGTTTATTGTGTTTTCAGTGTGCGCTTTGCACTAGAGGTTTAAGGGTCATCACACACCGCAGTTGTGTAAAAAAAAAAAAAAATTCATAACACAGTCACCTAGGCATTATTTTCTGTTTAATGCATACCACAGAGGAGTGTGCTTTTGCCCCTCGGAAGTGCATTCAAATCCTTTCATCCACACCATGGAGTGACTTATTGTGCTTATAAAATAGCTTGCTACTCTTGTACAATAATCAAAAGTTCAAAATATCTGGGCACTAGGTGATGACAAAAAAAAGCAGCAAAAAAAATAACTGATTTTGTCACTTTTTTCACAATCTGGATCTCAGAATCTGAATATCCAACCGGAACGAAATTTGGCACATCAAGGAACCTTGCCATCAAAACTATGCGTGCAACATTTTGTGGCAATCAATTGAACATAAGCAAAGCTATTAAAGTGTAAAATTAGGGGGTTTAACATTAAACGGCCTACTCAACCAATCCCCACTGTCTCCACCAGTTTTTGTATGAAGAAGTACTTCCTCACATCTCTCCTGAATCTACCCTCTTCCATCTTCATATCATGTCCCCTTGTACCCTGAGCTCCTTTTTTTCCTGAAAAATACTTCCCTAATATTTGAAGGTCTCTGTCATATCCCACCCTCCCTCTTTTCTTCCAGGGTGTTCATATTGAGGTCCTTTAGTCTCTCTTCACAGGGCTTTTGATGCAGACCCTGTACAATTTTAGTTCCCTCCTGTGGACTGCCTCTATTCTGTCTATGTCCTTTCAGAATTGTGATCTCCAAGAACCGGACACAGTACTCAAGGTGGGATCTTACCAGTGGTCTATACAGGGGCAACGCCACCTCCCTCTTTCTGCCAGTGATAGTTCTCCTATGCACTGCAGCATCCCACTAGCCCTCCTGACTGCCTTGTTGCACTGCCTGGCCACCTTTAGGTCATCTGATCTCATTACCCCAGGTCTCCTGCCTGCCTGGTTGCTGTCAATACCATTCCACCCATTTTGTACTCCACCCCCAGCTTTCTGTGCCCTAAATGCATTATTTTGCAGTTTTGTGCATTGAAACCCAGCTGCCATACCCTTGACCACTCTTTAAGTTTTCTCAGGTCACTGCTTATCCTTTCCAACCCCCACCACCACAGTGTCCACCCTGTTGCAGATTTTGGTGTTATCAACAAAGAGGTAGACCTTCCCTTCCATCTGCTCTGCAGTGTCACTTGTAAAGACATTTAAAAGGACCGGTCTCAACATGGATCCTTGAAATACTTCACTGGTCACCCTCCCTTCCTCGAAGTGAACTCTGTTTACTACCACCACCTGTCACCTATCCCCTAATCAATTTCTTACCCAGTCTATCACCGTTGGTCCCACTGTTAAGCTACCCAGCTTGTTTACTTGTCTCCTACATGAAATGGTGTCAAATGCTGTACTGAAATCTAGGTAGGCCATGACCACTGCTGTACCCTGATCTAATTTCTTGGTCACCTAGTGAAAGAAATCTATCAGATTTGTTTGGCATGACCCCCCACCCAACCCCATGATCCATGTTGCCTTGGGTCTTGTAATCTATTGAACACAGGCCCTGATTTTGTTGTTAAGCAGGCTTTTCTGCCTTGATAATAAGATCCTGCACTTGACGCACATTTTCTAGTTTATTTAATGAATGGTCAAGTGATGCCTGTCAACGAATGAGGTTTCAGGATTTTTCTTGTCATTTTATAATTTAGTTTATGGTTAATGTTTGTTCTGCATTGAATTTGGTGCACTCACTAATGCTGTTGTGCCATCTTTGTTTATTTAAAAATTGGTGTCCACGAGAGCCAAACCTCATTCCCTGGTGTGACCCAGGGAGAAAGGGTTACAGAATAGAAAAGCAAGTACAATTAATACAGATAAACAACAACTATATTAATTGCAAAAAAAAACTAAGGTAACACCTAAGTTTGGGTTTAAGCACAGTCTAAAAAGTTGGGAAATGCAATGTTAAGGAAAAAAGTCCAGAGCGCCTTGGTAAATCTATGGCATTTATGTTGACGTGTCTTTCGCACCCCATCTCTAGGCATTGGTGTGCAACTGTGTTTCTGTGCCTGGGCAGTCAGAACCAAATTTAGGGCAGTGCCAAGTCACATGATCATTCAAATGCTGAGGAACACCTCACCACAGATCCTCAAGGATGTGGGGTCTTTCTTTACCTTAAAGTCACATTTCCCTACTTTTTAGGCTTTGTGCTTAAACCCTCACTGATTCATTAACATCTTTTTTTGCAGTTCATTTCTTGACTTTTTTTAAAAAGATCTATAAATCGCCTGACCTCACACAGTGCCTAGGCCAATAGCATGCTTTGTGAATGGCTCTGTAGAACATTTGTAAAGCACACAACCTATCACACATTGTCACTGACCCATAGCATGCTTTGTAGACCCATGACTTGTGCAGGATCTAACCTGCTTTGTGAATGACCAAGTGCACTATGTGATAACTGTTTGTTTTTTTCTTCACTTTTGTGACTATACTGTCACACATATTGCCATTATTTCTCACAAAATGGGCTTTGAGACATGAGCATAGTACACAGCCAATCCCCCATTTCTGTGAGATGCCACAGCTGTTTTCATTATTATTAAAACATTCTTTAAAAAAACACAAGTAGAAGCAGTACCCATTCACCCTACTCTATTGACCAAACAGCTTATATAGTTGAGCTCTCAGGCAGTTTATAGCAAAATGTGAGCAAAATTACCCTGGCTGAAAATGGTACTGTGTCATAAATCACACAAATTAGCCCGTGCATAGCATAAGCGCATTACAGGTAGTGCATAGGGGATAGAACCATAGAAACATAGACTTTTGACGTCAGATAAGGACCACTTGGCCCACCCAGTCTGCCAGTTTCCCTACCTACTGGATAAGCTGCAGATTCTAGTTAACCAACAGCCTACTTCCTGCAACCCCCCACTACAATTACCTTATGTCTGTCCCATGCATGTTTGAATTCCCCAACTGTTTTAGACTCAACGACCTTCTCAGGAAGGCGGTTCCATGTATCCACCACTCTCTCCATAAAAAAAAATTTCCTCACATTACCCCTGAGCCGTCCCCCTTCTATCTTTAAATTGTGCTCCCTTGTTCTTACACATCTCTTTTTCTGAAAGATGCTACCCTCTTGGACTTTGCTGATTCCTTTGAGGTACTTGAAAGTTTCTATCATGTCCCCTCTGTCCCTCCTTTCATCAAGGGTGTACATATTAAGCTCTCTCAGTCTCTCTCTTCATATGGTTTCTGTTGCAGACCCTGCACCATTTTAGTTGCCCTCCTCTGGACTGCGTCCATCCTGTCTATGTCCTTGCATAGATGAGGTCTCCAAAACTGCACACAGTACTCCAGATGGGATCTCACCAACTCTCTGTATATAGGGATAACCACTTCCCTTTTTCTACTTGTGATGCCCCTTCCTATGCATCCCAGCATCCCCCTGGCTCTCCTTACCGACTTTTCACATTGCTTACCCACCTTTAGGTCATCTGATATGACTACCCCCAGGTCCCTTTCCATTTTTGTTGTTGTTAGTACCTCCCCTGCTATTGTGTACTCTTCTCCTGGGTTTTTGTTTCCCAGGTGCATTACTTTGCACTTCTTTGCATTGAATCTAGAGTGACAGGGGAATATCAGCAATGTGATACTATCGCTACCCCGTCACTCACCAGGAAGGAGGAAGTGGATGTAGCCACTGCTGGTCAGGCACTCAGTCGAGCTGCTCCTATAGTGGAGTGGCTAGTGCATCTGACCCTGCAGTGTATGGGTTTAGAGGATTGCAGTTTGATTCCCTACTGGGGAATCGCTTACTTTAATAATGTTTTTCTTGCCCTAGTGTCCACACCCCCTCAGAGTTGATTATATTAGTTCCAGGAGGCCTGGGGGTGCACAGGTTAAGCCCCCTGCAAAACAAAAGAACAGCTTTCTATTGTTGCTGCAAGCTGTTTCCTGCTGCGCGGTCATAATGTGTGCAGTTTTATCTGCGACATTATGACCCAACGCCACTGAAAACTGTTTTTCTCCACTTTCATGACCACATATACTCTTGAAAATGGTCACAAGAATAGACATCAAGTCACGAAAACAGGCACTGATGCTTTCTCAAAAAATATCTTATGAGAAAAACATAAATAATACAACTGGACATGTCCGAAAACATTTTGTTGCCCATTCAAGTGCTACATATTTTCAAATTCAACCAAATTGCAAAGGAACACCCTTGGCCCAAAATCTAATAAACCTGAAGGTTTCATGTTTCACCTGAGACATTTTTTAACTATTTGTGAGCAATTAACTAGTCTTAGAAAAGCACATTTTTTTCACATTTTAACCTTCCAGAACTTTTAAACTTCTGACCCAGTTGTTACCGAACTGTCATGATCCAGAGATCTTGGGACAGAGGATGCATGTGCCAAATGTTAGATTATTCTGCCCAAGAATTACAAAGCTATCAGTGCCCACATACTGGGGTTCAATGCAGATGTGCCTTCCCAACCCTTACTGTAGTGATGCTGTACAATGACTAAAGTGGCAAGCAATAGTTATCATGCATTAAATATGTGGCAGAGAGAATGTGGAGTAAAATAAATGTGGAAATAAATAATTACCCATTCACATGGTAACTGCAAAGCAGCAGTAGCAGCACTTAGAAATACAGTCAACAGGCCAGGTACTAACATTTTTCTGGAAGTCACTTTGTAATGTTGTGACACCAAGATGCTGTTGTACCTTTCTAAGCTTTGCCAGTACCATGATGGTTGCGTCCTTCAGTGACTGGGGGAGCTCCCCTTCTCTCTCTCCAATTCTTGATACATCCTCCGTAAGTGAGGTGTTAGTTCAGGGGTTAACTTCTGATTAAAATCAGCACTTAGCTCATCTGGACCCTGTGCCATTCCGTCACCAGCTGGACCCTGTGCCTTCCCTGTTGCCAGCAACTTAATGGTTCCCATAAGCTCCTCTGTGGTAAAAGAGGCTCCAAGGCCAATGCCACCTCACTTGGGACCCTTTTGAGGTCTAGGCCATCTAAAATCTCTTTAATCCTAGGCTGCCCTGGATATGTCTGGGACATGTATAGTTGGCAGTACATAGATACATAGACAGTGTCAGCAAATAAGGGCCTACGGCCCCCCAGTCTGCCCATTTGAGCTTGTAGGTTTACTTTATGTTTTCATAGAAGACTGTTGCCCCTTGACCCTGACTTCCAGAATTCCTTTATGTCTATCCCATGCATTCTTAAATCCCGTGATTGTTTCAACTCCTACCACTTCCTCTGGCAGGGTGTTCCACTTGTCCACCACCCATTCTGTGAAGAAATTCTTCCTCACGTTTCCTCTGAATCGTACTCCTTCCAACTTCATCCCATGCCCTCTAGTCCTGGAACATCTTTTTCGCTTAAAAATAGCGTGTTCCTGCACCCTGTTCCTCCCTGTAAGATACTTGTATGTCTCTATCATATCCCCTCTCTCCCTCCTCTCCTCCAGGGAGTACATATTCAATTCCTTCAACCTGTCCTCATAGGACTTGTGATGCAATCCATGTACCATCTTTGTTGCCTTCTTCTGAACCTTCTCTGCCCTGTCTATGTCCTTACGTAAGTAAAGTCTCCAGAACTGTACACTGTACTCCAGGTGGGGCCTCACTAGTGTCTTGTATAGTGGAATTATGACCTCCCTTTTCCTGCTGGTGATGCCCCTTCCTATGCATCCCAGCATCCTATTTGCTTTACCTGCTGCCTTATCACACTGTTTCCCTACCTTGAGGTCATCAGAGATGATAACCCCAAGATCCCTTTCCTGCTTGGTGCATGCTATATCCTCACCCCCCAACTGATATATTGTGCCAGGTCTTTTGTGTCCCAGATGCATTATCTTGCACTTTTTTGCATTGAATTTCAACAACCAAACCCCTGACCATTCTTCAAGTTTCTGCAGGTCCCTTCTCATTCTGTCTACACTCTTTGGTGTGTCTACTCTATTACAGAGCTTTGTGTCATCAGCAAACAGGGAAATTCTGCCTTCTAGGTCCTGCGTAATGTCACTGATGAAGATGTTAAATACGACCGGTCCCAGCATTGATCCCTGTGGTACCCCACTGGTCACTCTTCCCTCTGTGGAGTGACAGCCATTTACCACCACCCTCTGTGTCCTGCCACCCAGCCAGTTACCTACCCAATGCACTACTGTCCTGCCCACACCCATATTCCCCAGTTTGTGTAATAGTCTTCTATGTGGCACAATGTCAAAGGCCTTGCTGAAGTCCAGATAGACCATTTCCACTGCCCTTCCCTGATCCACCTCCCTAGTCACCCAGTCAAAAAATTCAACGAATTTGGTCTGACATGACCTCCCCCTGGTGAAACCATGCTGCCTTGGGTTCTGTAGTCCACTGACAACCAGATGTTCCACCAATCTCTTCTTCAGTAGTGCTTCCATGATCTTCCCCACTACTGAGGTGAGGCTGACTGGTCTGTAGTTCCCCACTTCCTCTTTGTCCCCATTTTTGTATAAGGGGACTACATCTGCTGTCCTCCAGTCTTTGGGTACCTCCCCTGTTTCCAGTGATCGGCTAAACAGGATTGCCAGAGATTCAGCCACCACCTCTCTTAGTTCTTTAAGGACGCTGGGGTGCACCCTATCTGGTCCCATTGCTTTATCAACTCTTATTACTTCCAGTTCCTTAGGGACCCTTTCTCGTGTAAAGGGACTTGTGTCCATTTCTGTACCATTCCCACACCTTGTACTCCCTTCAGACCTATTACCATCCTCTTCCTCAGTAAAGACTGAGCAGAAATACCTGTTTAGTATGTCAGCTTTACTGTTGTCATCCTCCACGCGGCCCCCATCCTCCCTCTTCAGTCTCACTATCCCTCCCTTTGCCTTTCTTTTTTCACTTATGTACCTGTAAAAGGTTTTGTCCCCTCTACCCATGATTTTGCAATGTGCTCTTCTGTCTGAGCTTTGGCTTCTCTTAATGACCTCCCTGCCTCCCTTTGCTTCTCCTGGTACTTCTCTTTATCCCCTTCTGCCTGTGTCTTTTTGTATTGCCTGAATGTGATCTTTTTGGCTTTCACTTTCTCCGCTACCTCCTTGGAAAACTATAATGGCATCCTCTTCCTTTTCCCCTTGCTAACCTGCTTAATGCATAATTCTGTTGTTCTTGTAATCCCCATTTTAAATACTACCCACTGTTCCTCAACCCCGATTCCTGCCCCATTCCCCTTAATGCCTCTTTCAAGCATCTCCCCATTTTCCCAAAGTCTGTCCCCCTAAAATCCAGGATACATGTTTTTTGTGTGATTTGGTTCTGCTCCTTCTGTGATTTCAAACCACAGTGACTGGTGGTCACTGTTCCCCAGGTCCTCCCCCACTGTTACCCCATCACACTGTCCCTGTTTGTGAGCACGAGGTCCAGAATTGCCTTCTGCTGAGTTGGTTCCATGACCAGTTGCTTGAGGAAGGCAGCCTGATGGGAGTCCAGGATAAATCTGCTCCTAGCTCCTGCTGCTGCTGGGATGCTCCAGTCCACATCTGGAATACTGAGGTCTCCAACCAGCACTACCTCACCCTTGTCTACCATCCTTTGGATGGCTAGCATCAGCTCCCTATCTGCTTCTTCCTCCTGGGCTGGTGGTCTATAGACCACACCTATGCAGATGGCTAGCCCCATTTTCATTTCCAGCTTAACCCACAGTATCTCTCCCCCATTTTGTTCCTCCTAGATCTCTGTGGCCCTTATGTCATTTTTCACATACAGTGCCACTCCTCCTCCATTCCTACCTGCCCCGTCTCTTCTGAATATGTTGTAGCCAGGTATGGCCATCTCCCAGTCATGGTTATCATTACACCAGGTTTCTGTGATGGCCATAATGTCCAGGTCTGACTGCACTATGATAGCCTCTAGATCCTCCATATTGTTGCTAAGGCTCCTGGCATTGGTACAAATGGCTTTCCATGATTTGACCTCCCTAGACTGCTTAGCTGTTTTACTCCAGCCCCTTCCCTGGTTGTCCTTTATCCCTGGTTCTCCTTGCTGTCTGCCCTTCTGTTGAATTTTGCTCGTTTTCTGCCTATCCACCTCTTAGTCACTTATCTCCATCTTTTGCACACTGCTTTGTAGAGATATCCACTCCTCCGGTTCACTGGTTCCACTGCTATCTGTGGGGGTGGGCAATTAGGTACTCTCCTTGCTGGCCTGCCGCCCCCCCAGCTAGTTTAAATGCTTGTCAGTGTAGCATTTAAACTTATCATTGAGTGTTTGGATTCCCCACCAAGATGGATGCAGACCATCGGGCTTGAACAAGTGAACAAGCCTCCATCCCTCCAGGTGGGTCCCCAGTCACCAATGAATCCAAACCCTTCCTCACAGCACCAGTTCTTCAACCATGAGTTAAAGTTCCTGGTGCATGCACTCCTATGCTGTCCCATGCCTCTCGCAGGTAGTACTTCTGAGAAGGTGACAGAAGTAGCTACTTGCTTGAGACCCCTCCCCAATTTCCTAAACTCTTCCTGAATGTCCTTTGGCTCCCCATTTGCCAGGTCATTAGTACCTAGGTGGATAATGACATCCAGCTCACCCTCCCATCTTGTCTTCCCAGCAATCCCCAGGATTTTCCTTCCATCCCTCCATGCCATGGCACCTGGTAGGCACCTCACCTCCCTGTCCTCCCCCTCCTGTGTTCCTAGCTGGATCCCTCTTATGATGGAGTCCCCCACCAGGATTTGCTTCCTCCTCCTCTGGGGTCCACTGCTCTACCCACTGAGGTCACCTCCTTGGTTAATCTCCACATCCTTTCCTTCCACTTCTCTGGGTACCTCTATTTGGTTGTCCCCATTTGCCAACATGGCATATGAGTTCTTGAGTGGAATAGGATCTGGGATGTGCCTCTGCCTGACCACCTTAACCCTCCCTCAGCCCACTCTCATCCAAGTGCTCCTCGTTCTCTGCATCCTTTGCGGCAGCTGTGTTGGACTGGGTGGTCTCTGGATAGGGGTGATGGTACTCCTGACCCAGTTTACTTCCACTCTGAGTGTGGCTACCTCATCCTGCAGTCCAGAGAGATGCATGCAGATAGGGCAGCTCCTCAGCATCCAGAAGGTCTGCCTGAATATGGCTGCCCCACAGCCACTGCATTGCACCACTGCCCACATTATACTACACTTATACTGCTATTCCAGTACGTGTCTGTTACTGAAGCTCTCCTAGTTCCCTTTTTATTAATTTACTATCCTAAAAATCTTGCCACTGCTCCTCAGATACTTTTCTTTAAAAAAAAAAAAAATAAAAAACGAGTCAAAACACTTGTGCTGAGGGTGGGCTTCTTCCCCCTTATGCCCCTCCTACTCCACAACCCCTACTATATCCTGTGCTTAGCTCCTGTCAATCAGATTTAACAGGGCATACAATTAAGAGTTGGGGGCAGGGGGGGGAGAAAATTTGCAGCAATTAAAGACAGCAAAGAAATACACCACCACAAGCACAACAAACTAGGTTTTACATTTTCAACAGCCCAAAAACAATTCTAAGTAAAGACAGCAAAGCAATTAGTGTCACTAAAAGCCCACAATCTAAGTTTAAAACAAAAATAGCAGTGTACAATTGCAAGATTATGGAGGCACTCCTTAAGGAAAGGATAGTGCAACATCTGGAATCCATAGGGGCACAGGATCCAAGACAGCATGGGTTTACAAAAGGAAGGTCCTGTCAAACTAATCTCATAGATTTCTTTGACTGGGTAACCAGAGTGGTGGACCAAGGGGGAGCAGTTGCTGTCGCCTACCTTGACTTCAGCAAAGCTTTCAACACTGTTCCACATAGAAGATTGATAAATAAGCTGGGTAGGCTCAGGGTGGGTCAGAAGTTGGTCAACTGGGTGGCAAACAGGTTGACGGGCAGAAAACAGAGAGTGGTGGTAAATGGTATACAGTCAGAAGAGATGCAAGTCACAAGTGGGATACCGCAGGGATCAGTCCTGGGGCCAGTCCTCTTCAATATCTTCATTAGTGACATTGCAGATGGACTGGAGGGTAAGGCTTGTCTGCAGATGGCACCAAGATCTGCAACAGAGTAAATGATCCAGATGGGGTGGGCAGAATGAGAAGAGATCTGGATAAACTAGCAACATGGTCAGAAGAGTGGCAACTGGGATTTAATGCAAAGAAGTGCAAGATCATGCACATAGGGAAGAGAAACCCTGAAGCCACCTATAGGCTGGGAGGGGAGTTGCTGGCAGTCAGAAAGGAAGAAAGAGACTTGGGCATCGTCATCACCGATGACCTGAAATCATCCAAGCAGACCTCTAAAGCAGCAGGTGAGGCTAGGGGGATGTTAAGGTATATTAGTAGGGGTATCACAAGTCGTAAGAGGGAGGTAATAATCCCTCTTTACAAGACACTGGTTAGGCCCCATCTGGAGTACTGCATGCAGTACTGGAGGCCACACCTTCACAAGGACATTAACCAAATTGAGGCAGTCCAGAGAATAGCAACCAAAATGGTGCAAGGACTGCATCAGAAGACATATGAGGACAGATTAATGGAGCTCAATATGTATACCCTTGAGCAAAGGAGGGAGAGAGGTGATATGATCGAAACATTCAAACACCTTAAGGGCATTAACAAGGCGAAAGAGTCTAACATGTTTAAATATAAGAAAAATAGCAGGACAAGAGGACACAGCATGAGATTAGAGGGAGGCCAATTAAGGGGGAATGTGAAGAAATTCTTTTTCACAGAAAGAGTGGTGGATGCATGGAATGACCTACCTCAGGAAGTGGTGGCTATGAATACAGTGAAGGCTTCAAACAGGCATCTGATAGGCATAAGGGAGCAATACAGATGAGTATGAATAGATAGGCCACTGACAGAGCAAAGGCCGATGGCACATTTATAAGGTAGCAAAGGAAATGGGCAGACTGGATGGGCCTTGTGGTCCTTATCTGCCATCAACCTCTATGTTTCTATACAATTACTGTAAAGCACTGAAATTAATCTGTTTCCTTCCCCTTCTGGCTTCTGACTTCTTCTGAGAAAACAAAAATCACTTGCTACCTCAACTCTGACTAAGCCCCACCTCCAATTATCACGTAGCTGAGGTCAGAGGCCAGACAATTAGCACCCCTCACCCAAACTATAGGGCAAGTCAGACAAGCCAAGACAAAATTTGCAGCAATTAAATACAGCAAAGAAATACACCCCCATTACAAGCACAACAAACTAGGTTTTAAATTTTCAACAGCCCAAAAACAATTTAAGTAAAGACAGCAAAGAAATTAGTGTCACTAAAAGCCCACAATCTAAGTTTAAAACAAAAATAGCAATGTACAATTACTGTAAAGCACTGAAATGAATATGTTTCCTTCCCCTTCTGGCTTCTTGTGAGAAATGTTTGAAGATGTTATTAATTTTCTTATGGTCTGAGGTGAGATCACCTTCTGCATTATGGAAGTGAGGGATATGGGTTTAACTGCTTTTTTACTTCAATCAATATGCTAGCAGTTTAGAAGCTTTTTCCCCACTCTCCATATATCTCTCTGCTGAGTAAAAAGTAATGCCCATTCAGCTTGTTGTACAATGGAGTTTACTTTATATTTTAATTGGATAAGCTGCCATTCTGCCTCAAGAGGGTTGTCCGGGTTATTGTCAAAATCTGTTTGGTCTCCTTGAGCTGGTCCTGAAGTTAGGAGAGTTCTTGCTTTCTGATCTTATTTCTGTGTGCAGAGAAGCTAATAATATGGCCTCTAAAGTAGGCCTTAAAGACATCCCAGATAACATGTTCCCTTGTTTCTGGCTCCCTGTTGGTAGCAAGGTAGAGGCAGATCTCCTTCATTAGCCATTCTACAAACTCCTTAGACTGCAGGAGCAAAGGGTTAAACCTCCATCCCGGTGAGATATCTGCTATCTCCGATAACATCACTGTGATGGAGACCAGTTCGCAGTACAAGACAAGAATGGGAAAACCTGTCCTGTCTTTTGCTTAATTGACAGAAGTAGAGCTGACCAAGAATTAATACAACCTACTCTGCTTCAGAATGTAAAGTCCTTGTCTGTAGGATGTGGTACCCTCCAAATATCTGAGAGCCCCAGATCAGTACGCAACAGAACCAGTGGCTATCTGGCCATTTTATATGATGGCTCTCCCACCTTGTGAGGTTTCTGTCTAGTAATGGATCCCAGATTATGGATTTCAATGATAATTCTATATAAACATGTATTTGTTTGATTGTTTTAGATATTGGTATTGTAAATTTTACTGTATACTCTTAATTCATAGGTTTATTGTGTCTGACTTTGATCTAAATAAAAATGTTATTGATAAAAAAAAATCTACCCCCACAGCAACCAACCTGTCTTGATTCCCCATGTCTCACAGTTTCTGAGCCAGGGCATGCAGAAAGTCTGCATCTTCCGAGTTAGGTGCATAAATGTTGGCCATTGACACCTCCCTTGATTGCATCTTACCCCCTATCATGACCCACCTACCCTCCTTGTCCCTTTTTACAGTTCTTGAATCTTTTAGTTTCTGTGTTAACTTAATCACAGTTAAATTTGTATAGGGTGGCAATAATATATCAGCTTTCAAATCTCCCTAAGCTTTATATTCTTTTAGTCATAGTAGTGATTATTCTTCTGTGCTGGCACTTTTTTAACAGTATTGTACGGTGTAGATTTCAGTTTCAAATTGTACCACTTTTTAGCTGTAGATAGATATGTTCTTGTGGTTTGTAAGTGTATTTTTTTTTAAACAAACAGTTCCTATACAGTTGTTTTAGCATTATTTTAGAGTTGTATCTCCAAGGGCTTCATCCCAGCCAGAAATTTTCTTATGTATCTGTTGTGTTCATGAACTGTTTTCCTTATGATTCAATAAAATGTTATACAAAAAAGGATGCTGTCATACCATTGCTTTGATGTCAAAAGGATGGTACAACAAGAAGTGGAAGTACTAGCCTCCCCCTCACTAACTTACCTGTGATGCTATTGTTTGTAATAACATCTTTTTTAATTCCACCCAATCTGAGCAAGTTTATAGCCCACCCACTTTCAGTTTCTCATTAGAACCCCCCCCCCCACACACACACACACACCACTGGAAATATTTACTTATTTGGTCCATTTAAAAAAAGTCCTTGCTCCCAGCTACTCTGTAACCCACTTCCCACTGTACCAAATTCCCAATTTTCTGTTATGCATGAGTGTAAGTCACACTCATATATAATCGAGCACATGGCATAATGAAGAGCTGCAGCTTCTCCGCTGTCAAAAGTACTGTAGTTTCTCATCATTTCTGTCTCAACTCCTGGTGAAAACATAACTAAGCTTTTTTGTCCAACCCAAAATGAGGGTTGCTATTATTTAAAAACTGCATTGTTGTGATGAACCAGTAATTATATAAAAAAAATAACATATGGGGAGTAGAAGAACTCAGATTTTTACATGCCCTTGGTGTATGATGCCTGTATAAATTACTTGATCTTTGCCTTTGTGGTTTAAGTGAAACATGCCTTGAGTGTGTAAGAAAAAAAAAAACTCATGCATACTACTGCCCATGTATTTCATATTTATTCACCTGGTTATTCAGTGCACAACCAAGCGATGACTCTCCATCTTTAAGTTATTTCCGTGAGTGAGCCTTGCTGGTTTGTACTGCAGCAATCTTCAGCCAGTGGAAACAGTGAAAGGATGAGGAGTCATTACTCAGCATTGGACTGACTAAGCAGATAAAAAAACCACTCAAAAAGGAAGTGTGATACAGTGAGAGGGTGCATTAGGGAGTAGCTGGGAGTTAGGTAGGTTTTCTGAAGTTTTCAAGAGCAGCTGATGGTTTTGTGAATGCTTTGGAAAACATAACATTTAGACACAATTCAGCTAGAATTTTATACAGTATATCTTCTATACATTTCTCCTGTACATTATTTTAATACTGAAGAAATCCCCACAAAAATAAGATCTTTATCCCTTATAGTTCATCTGCCTCTACAGCTTATTCCCTACTGGAAATTATAATGCTTTGTTGTCATCACAGTCTGTTGCCATGGGAATAACTGTGATGTCACAGAGTATTATGACATCAGGTTGGGAAGAAGTAATTGGAGCTGATGAACACACAAGGAACAACTATCCTGTTCAAACCACATGAAGTCTTGCTGTATTCTGACTATTGCAGTTAGCCCCAGCACTCAAACTGCCCCGGAGAGAAGAGGGTTAATTTTCTATGCAGAGCATAGAACATTGAGCTTGAGCTCAGTTCAAACCTCTGCCTGCTGCACTTAGAAGCACAACTGTCAGATTCTTTACTCCACCTAACTGAACGGTCACTTCGGAGATTTCTCCTTTGCTCGCAGTTCAAAAGTCGGTTAAAGTCTTCAGTTTTACCGATTATTTTTTCACAAGTTTCAATTCAGATCTCTGTCTGTGGTACAGTAAGTACCAGGTAGACATAGTAAATTTGTGGAAATTGTAAAAATAGATTTTTGGCCGGTTCAGCTGAACCGGCCGTTTAGTGAATTACATATTCTGTCTTTGTTTCTAAGCTTATAGTGTGTTTACCGGTCCTTATCGGTTTAAAAAAAAACACATTTTCTTGTGTTGTTTTCCAATACCTGTGACAGGGTCAGAAACCAATAAGAGTGTCTTACCTGGTTGTTTGCCATAAAAAGGGTAAGTTTGTGGTTAGGATGGCTATGTCTGAGAAACCCAAAAGAAAAACTGGTCCCACTGGGTTTCAACACTGCAGTGTGTGTGGGGAGGTCTTTGCTAAGGCTGATCCCCAAACAACCTGTGTTTATTGTCTGGGGTTTGACCACCTCGATTCAGACTGCAAAATCTGTAAAAATTTCCCAAAGTCTACCCTGGAAAAAAGATTAGGTAGGCTTAGGGATAAGGAGGCCGTGAAGTCCACTGACCCGGATGGCCAGCCCGGTTCGGTTCCAACCGAACCTGAGGGAGTGCTCTCCGACCAGGGTGATACTTCTTTGGGCAAGAGGAGAGCCGATCCTGAGGGATCGGTTCCTCCAAAAAGACAAAGAAAAGAAAAATTGTCCAGTTCGGATCCAGAGACCCATTTTCTGACCACTGAAGAGATTGCCAAAGCGATAAGGATTGTAGAATTGCTTCACCCGGTTCCGTCTGATCTGGCGCCTTCCGGCAGGTGCTCGGTTCGGTCGGTTCCTCCAGTTCAAGGTTATGCCTCTGAAGATTTTTATGAACCGGATTTGGAGGGGGATGAAGATGATGATGATGATGATGATGATGATGGTGGGGAAGATCTGGATGAGCACATTGAACCGGACATCTCCCCAGACAGGCCTTCTGGTGTTTCCCCTCCTAGGCTTTCTGAGTCCCCTTCCCATTACATGTTTTACAGGAAAGTGGCAGAAACCTTCCAGCACCCTGTGGAGGAAGCCATGGAGGAACAAGAGGAACCTGATTATGTGGAGATGATGGACATCCCAGAGTCCAAGAGACTGTCTATTCCCCTTCATAAGTCATTTGGGAAATAGACACAAAAGATTTTAAAAGCTCCAAATTCTGTACCTCCTGTCAACAGAAGGATGGACAAAAGGTACACCTTATCAGGTTCAGGTACAGAGTACTTGTATGAACAATGCAGCCATGTTGGGGTTGTGCAGGCTGCAGCCTGTGATAAGGCTAATATACCATTGGCTTCACACCCCCCAGATAAAGACTCTAGGAAGCTGGATGCCATGGCAAAGAAACAGTACATGGCATCTGCCTTGGGACTCAGGCAGGCTAATTATATGGCCTATGCAGCCAGGTACCAGAAGTCCAGGTGGGACACTGTACTGGCACTGGTGAAGCAGGCCTCCCCCCAGCTAGCCTCAGAGCTGGGGGGTGGCTGCTGATGGGATTGAGGCATCTAAGGTACAGTTCCGTGCTGCTGTGGACTCCAGTGATGTGTCATCTAGAGTCATGGCTACATCTGTGGCTCTTCGGAGAATGGCTTTGCTCAGATGTACTTGACTCTCACAGGACACCCAGGCTAAGGCCATGGATTTCCCTGTGGTGGGTAATTCTCTGTTTGGGGAGCAGACAGAGAATTACATGAAAAAGATGGATGATAATAGGACCACCTATAGGAGTGCACAGGCCAAGGAAAGGCAGGCAACTCCTCAAAGGCAGCAAGCTAGGGGCAGGGGCAGGCCTTTTCACAGCCCTTTCTACCAAGCACAGGCCTCTTCTCCTTTTCCTCAGAAGGGGTTCTTCAGAGGGAGGGGTAGAAGGGGTATGAGCAGGGCTGCATCCACCCCTCAACCTAGGGCTCCTGCCAAGCAGATACCCTGATGTGTCAACCCGGGTCGACTCCCCCATTCCTGTAGGAGGCAGGCTGGCTTACTTCATCCAGGACTGGATGTCTGTTACCTCAGACAAGTGGGTCCTGGAGGTGGTAAGCCAGGGGCTGGTTCTCAGCTTCAAGAAATTTCCAAAGCTGAGGGCCAGATCTTTTCCACCTGCAAGCATCTCCGAAACCATTGCCTGAGAGGCAGCGGTTTCATCTCTACTGGTTCTAAAGGCTGTAGAGAGAGTTCCTACATTGCACAGGGGCAAAGGTTTGTACTCCAGGTAGTTCCTTACCCCAAAAAAGACAGGGGAGTGGTGACCCATCCTAGACTTAAGATACCTGAGCAAACATCTTTTAAAACCAAAATTCAAAATGGTGACTCTGGGAATAATTCTTCCTTCTCTAAGGTCAGGGGACTGGCTAGCCTCCCTAGACTTAAAAGATGCCTACTTTCACATTCCCATCAGGAGCTCCCACAGAAAGTACCTCAGGTTTGAATTGCCTTCAGTTCAAAGCTATGCCCTTCGGCCTGACATCAGCTGCAAGGGTATTCACAAACTGCCTAGCAGTAATAGTGGCCTTTATAAGAAGGAAGAATATTTCCATATTTCCATACCTGGATGACGGGATCATTGTGGATCAGGCCCTAGACCAAGTCAAGTCAGACCTGCTAGTGACTCAGCAAGTGCTCACTTCCCTAGGATTCCTTCTCAATCTTCCCAAGTCAGTTCTCGAGCCTGTACAGCTCCTCACCTTCATAGGTGCAGAGTTGGATACAGTCAAAGCAAGAGCTTTTCTTCCCCTGGAAAGGGCAAGGGCTATTGTAGAGCTGGCTTCTTCATTCCACCTTCTGGCCTCTCGGCCAGCAAGGCACTTCCTTCAGTTCTGGGCCACATGGCAGCTTCTGCAGCAGTGGTCCAAGGGGCCAGATTTCAGATGAGGGACATTCAGTTTCACCTGAGGGCCTTTTGGTCTCAGAAGAAAGATTCTCTAACCAAACTAGTTCCAGTGACTCAGACTCTGATCCAGGCTCTCCAATGGTGGCAGGATCAGGGCAACCTCAGACAAGGAGTCCCATTCATCACTCAGTCTCACTCTGTGGTCTTAACCACGGATGCTTCTCTATTGGGGTGGGGAGCCCATCTGGGAGCTCTCAAAGCCCATGGACTGTGGTCCCCTCAGGAATCCTTTCTTCATATCAATCTCTTGGAACTCAGGGTGGTCTTTCTGGCCTTGCAAGCTTTCTCTCAGTCAGTGCAGAACAAGGTGGCTCAGGTCAGGACAGACAACAACACCACCACCATGTGGTACATCAACAAGCAGGGAGGTACTTGGTCCATGGCCTTGTGCACGGAAGCCATGAAATTGTGGTCACTAGCTTATTCTCTGCAGACCTCTCTGATAGCAGTCCACCTACCAGGGAAGGACAATGTGTTAGCCAATGCATTGAGCAGGATCCCCCAGAGCCATCACAAATGGTCCCTGGACCTTCCGGTGTTGAAAGTGATTTTTTCAAGGTGGGGCACTCCAGAGATAGATCTCTTTGCAGCCCCAGACAATAACCAACTTCCTCTGTTTTGTTGCAGACCCCCAGTCTTGGGCTCAGTCCCTCTGGAATCTCTGATCTTGAACTGGGAGGGGGAAATTTCTATATGCCTTCCCTCCGTTTCCTCTACTGTTCAAGGTTCTGGTCAAGATAAGGTCACAACCCTGCAAAGTGATTCTGATTGCTCCAGACTGGGCCAGGCAGCCTTGGTACCCCCTGTTGCTGTCCCTAGCAGTCCATCTTCCCCTGTTTCTTCCCAGGAATTACAACCTGTTAACCTCCTCTCAGGGGAGGATTTGGTACCCCAATCTTCGGTCTCTCAATCTCAAGGCATGGCTCTTGAAGAGTTAGAGTATGCAGATTTGCATCTGTCCCTAGGGGTTCTGGATATTCTCAAGGCCTCTCAAAAGCCTGTCTCCAGAAAAAACTTATAACTCCAAATGGAAAATATTCAGCATTTGGTGTTCCAAGAAGCATATATCCCCAGACACTGCTGAATTGTCTTCAGTTCTGGATTATATGGTTCATCTTAATGGCCTAGGCCTCAGACCAGCTACTCTCAAAGTACATTTGTCAGCTGTTGCTGCTTTTCTGTCAGTGGGAAATCCTTCCTCACTGTCATCTCACCCTGTATTCTGTAAATTTTTCAAGTGATTGCTTCATACCAATCCCGCCTTTAAGGATCCTACCCCTGCTTGGGATCTTAATGTTTGCATTGCTCAGCTTATGCAACCCCCTTTTGTGCCTTGGTCTTCAGCAGAGCTTAAGTACTTGACTTGGAAAACTGTGTTCCTGGTAGCTATTACCTCTGCCAGGCGTATCAGTGAATTGCAAGCTCCGTTAGTGGAGCCTGATTTTATCTCATTCCATAGAGATAAGGTCGTCCTTAGAACTAACAGGAGGTTTTTACCTAAAGTGGTTTCAGATTTTCATCTGAGTCAATCTATGTCTCTCCCTGTGTTCTTCACTGATCATTCTTCTTTAGGAGAAAGAAGTTTACACAGTTTGGATGTTAAAAGAACCCTTAGTTACTACATTGAGCGTTCTAAGGCTCACAGGTTTGACTCCCTCCAGTTGTTTCTCACTTATGGGGAAGTGGGGGAAGGGCAAACCTGCCACTAAGAGAACTATTGCCAGGTAGATTGTCTCTTGTATTCAACTCTGCTATGAGAAGCTAGGCAAAATACCTCCCTCAGGTCTGAGGGCTCATTTGACTAGAGGTATAGCTGCTTCCCTGGCTGCAGCCAGGGATATTCCTTTGCTAAGAGATATGTAAAGCAGCCACCTGGAAAACAGTCTATACATTTACCAAACATAACTCCCTGGACATCCAAGCTAGCAGTGATGCTCGGTTTGGTACAGCAGTACTGCACAGCCTATTCCCAAGGTAGGTTCAATTCCCTCCTCCATGGAGGTACTGCTTGGTAGTCTGCAATAGTCAGAATACAGCAAGACTTCATGTGGTTTGAAGAAAAAATTACTCACCTTAGTAATTATGTTTCTTCTAATGGAGTCTTGCTGTATTCTGACCTCCCTCCTGCCTCCCCTCTCAGAACCTGTCTTTTGGGAAGTGGGCTGGCAGGTGCCATGTTGCACCCCAGGGGTGCATTTGGGCACTTCCTCTTTTTAGAGAGGGGGAGTGGGTTATATTATTAATTTAACAGTCTTAAGTTGTTCACTACCTGGTTTTTGATTTTGGATTTCTTGACTTGAGTCTTTTGGGGATCCAAAATATTTGGTTGACATTTGGCTAGTAAACATTTTACAATTTCCACATAGTAGTTAGTATTAGCTCATAAGAATCTGATGGTTGTGCTTCTAAGTGCAGCAGACAGAGGTTTGAACTGAGCTCGAGCTCAATGTTCTATGCTCTGCATAGAAAATTAACCCTCTTCTCTCCGGGGCAATTTGAGTGCTGGGGCTAACTGCAATAGTCAGAATACAGCAAGACTCCATTAGAAGAAACATAATTACTAAGGTGAGTAATTTTTTCTTTTCATGCATATCTCCTGAGTAATAAAAAATGGGCATAAGAAATACAGAGCTAATAAGGAATATAAGCCGCTTTGTATCCAAATACTACATTTTTAAAGTTCTTCTTGAAGCTTCTGTGGCTCTTTAATAGTTTGAATTTTAAAAGGATTAACAGGCAGACAAGCCCACTATGTCAAGGTTTGTGATTCCATCTTGGGATGCTGATAACATCATAAACCACTCATACTTCACTGTCATGGTTCATGATGCCATTAGAATGCCACAGTGGAATTACAGACTTGCTGTACATGGCTGGCCAGAATGCCTGAGTGGAATCATAGACTTACTGTACATGGCTGGCTGACTATTATTCCGCTTGTCCCCTTGGTTTATGGTCATAGCTATCAGTCTTTTATGTATGCCAGATTAACCAGCACCTATTCTGCAGTTTGCTTCAAAAATATCTGACCACTGATCTCACAATTACTGTTTAGGATATCACAGTCTGTTGTCATAGCGAGCACTATGATGTAATCAAAAGTGCAATCTAGAAATGGAAAATTCTAATGGCAGTTTTTTTACACACTTCATGACTAAGTTGGCCCAAAAAATACTGCAAACCCTAGGTAAGACAGGCAAAATTTAAAATAGTGTTCTCTAGTAAAATGTCACTGCTGAATAAAGCATGTTTGTTGCGTTGTGTACTGATGTGAATACTTACTCTTTAAGCAGATAGTACAGTACTAGTAAGTCTGTTCACTGCCTATTGTAGACTTCCTGAAACTACAGCAGAATTTACCTCTGAATTGAGATGCACTTTTTTCATGTGTCTTTCATTGTATGTCAGCGATGTTCTGCAATAATACAACTTGGCATCATTGCTTTCATTTTTAAATTGAAATTGTCATTAACTTAATTGAGGCGCATAAATTGTATTTTAATTCTTGAGAATATTTTTGTTTGATTTCCTAAAATATTGTGTTTTTAAGGTGTGCTTTGTATTATGTTTATACAGAGTCTAGTATTTTATTTAATTATAGGAATATTTATATCTTGTCACTTTGTGACAGTTTACCGTGCTCTGAAGGAAAGCATTACTCTTTTAGGGAACCAAGTAACTGCAGTAATAGACCAGCTGCTGCACAATTTCCTGAATTTGCTACTATTTCTTTTGATAGCTCAGTCAATCAAGAGGATCTTTAGCTTGTGTGGCAGTGCTTTACTGCTCTACAAACTGTAACATGCCTAACGGTCCTCCATGCTGTGGTCTGCAGCATCAAGGGCTCCAGCACAAAGGGCAGTACTTAGAAACCTAGAAACATAGAAAACTGCCAGCAAATAAGGGCTGCCAGGCCCATCTAGTCTGCCCGTTTTACCATGGCTGAAGACCCTAATGGTTATCAGCTTAGCCTCTCTAACCCGTATCTAGGGTACCTTTATGCCTATACCATGCATGTTTGAATCCCCAACTGTACTTGCCCCACCACCTCCCATGGCAGGTTATTCCATTTATCCACCACCCTCTCAGTGAAGAAGAACTTTCTCACATTACCCCTGAATCTGCCACCCTTAAATCTCATATTGTATCCCCTTGTTCCAGTATAGAAACATAGAAACATAGACTTTGATGGCAGATAAGGAACACATGGCCCATCCAGTCTGCCTATTTTCCTACCCAATGGATAAGCTGCAGATCTTAGTTTTACCAACAGCCTACTTCCTCCTACCTCCCACTAGAATTGCTTTATGTCTGTCCCATGCATTCTTAAATTCCCCCACTGTTTTTGACCCCACAAACTCCTCAGGAAGGCTGTTCTATGCATCCACCACCCTCTCCATAAAAAAAAATACTTCCTCATGTTGCCCCTGAGTCATCCCCCCTCTATCTTCAAATTGTGCCCCCTTGTTCTTGCATATCTCTTTTTCTGAAAGATGCTACCCTCTTGAACTTTGTTGATTCTGTTGAGGTACTTGAAAATTTCTATTATGTCTCCCCTCTCCCTCCTTTCCTCGAGGGTATACATATTAAGCTATTTTAGTCTCTCTTCATGTGGCTCTGTTGCAGATGCTGCACCATTTTAGTTGCCATCCTCTGGACCGCCTCCATCCTGTCTATGTCCTTGCAGAGATGGGGTCTCCAGAACTGCATGCAGTACTCCAGATGGGGTCTCACCAATTGTCTGTACGGAGGGATAACAACTTCCTGTTTTTTACTGGTAAGGCCTCTCCCTATGCATCCCAGTATCCTCCCAGCCCTCCTTACTGACTTCTCGCATTGCTTGCCTACCTGTAAGTCATCTGATATGACTACCCCCAGGTCCCTTTCAATTTTTGTTGTTAATGCCCCCCCTCAATTGTGTACACTTTCCTTGGGTTTTTGTTTTCCAGGTGCATTACTTTGCACTTCTTCGCATTGAATCTAAGCTGCCATACTTTTGACCATTCCTCCAACCTTGCCAAGTCCCTTGTCATCCTTTCCACCCTCCCTTGTGTATCAACCCTGTTGCAGATCTTTGTGTCATCTGCAAAGAAGCATACTTTTCCTTCCATTCCTTCCGCAATGTCACCTATAAAGACATTAAAGTGAACTGGTCCCAGTACTGAACCCTGCGGTACCCCGCTAGTAACCCCCCGTTCTTCAGAGTGGACTCCGTTTACTATTACCCTCTGCATCCTGTTGTCCAGCCAATTTTTTACCCAGGCTACCACCCTGGGACCCATTCCCAGGCTGGCTAACTTGATCATTAATCTTTTGTGTGGGACTGTGTCAAATGCCTTGCTAAAGTCTAGGCAGGCCATGTCTACAGCCCTCCCTGGTCTACTACTTTGGTCACTCGGTCAAAGAAATCAATTAGATTCATCTGACATGACCTTCCCACTGTGAATCCATGCTGCCTTGGGTCCTGTGCACCACTGGCCTCTAGGTACTCAATAATTCTTTCTTTCATAAGTGATTCCATCATTTTCCCTACCACTGAGGTCAAACTAACAGGTCTGTAGTTTCTTGCCTCTGCCTTGCTCCCACTTTTGTGAAGGGGAATCACATCCACCCTCCTCCAGTCCTCAGGTACCACACCATCTGCCCATGATTTGTTAAAAAGGGTAGTCAGTAGTGCCACTAGTTCTCCTCTTAGTTCTTTTAGAATTCTGGGGTGAATCCCATCAGGCCCTACTGCTTTGTCCACCTTCAGTTTTAGGAGTTCTTTCAGGACAGTTTTAGGAGTTCTTTCAGGACCCTTTCTTCTGTGAATGAACTGGTATCGACCCCCTATCCAGTGTGCTTCTATTATTTGGTTTAGGTAACTCCCCTCCTCTTGTTTTGTGAATACTGAGCAGAAGTATTTGCTCAGTATCTCTGCTTTGTCACAGTCACCCTCTGCCCACCCCCACCCCCCTTTATTAAGCCTCACTATCCCTCCCCTGGTCTTTCTTCACTCCCTAATGTACCTATAAAATAGTTTATCCCTCTTCTTAACTGTGCTGGCTATCTTTTCCTCGGTTTGGGTCTTTGCTATTCTAACTGCCTTCCTCACTTCCTTTTGCTTTAACTGGTGCATTTCTCTGTCCTGCTCCTTCTGTGTTCCCTTATACTTCCTGAATGCTATCTTTTTCTCCCTAACCTTCCCCACCATCTCTTTTTGAGAACCATAGTGTTTTTTTCCTTAATTTTGTTTTGTTTATTTGCTTCACACAAAGCTTGTTGCCTCTGTGATGGCAGCTATGATTTTTCCCCATTGTTCCTCCACCCACCTTCTTGCCCGTTTTGCTTCTAGACTGCAACATATCCCCTACCTGTACCTTATTTATGCCCTTAAGGTACTTGAAGGTCTCAATCATATCCCCCTTCCTCCTCTCTTGCACTGTGTACATGTTGAGTACCCCTAGTCTCCCCTCACATGTTTTGTGGTGCAAGCTCTGTACCATTTTGGTCACCCTTCTCTGAACCTCTTCCACTCTGTCAATGTCCTTGCGAAGATGTGGCCTCCAGAACTGCACACCATACTCCAGGTGAGGCCTCACCATTGACTTGTAAAGTGCTATCACCACTTCCCTTCTCCTGCTTGTGTTTCTCCTACCTATGCGACCCAACATTCTGCTAGTCCTCCCTACTGCTTTTGTACACTGTTTAGCCACCTTCAGGTCATCAGAGATGATGATCCCCAAATCTCTTTCCTCCTTGATGACTGTTAGCAGTAGCCCTCCCCATATTGTAGCTCACTGTCGGATTCTTTCACCCCAAGTGCATGATTTTGCACTTCTTTGCACTGAACCTCAGTTGCCACAGTTCTGACCACTTTTCCAGTCTTTCAATGTCCCTCTGCATTCTCTCCACCCCATCCAGAGTGTCTATCCTATTGCAGATCTTGGTGTCACCTGCAAATAGACAAACCTTCCCTTCCAACCCTTCCACAGTGTCACCTATGAAGACAATAAAGAGGACTGGCCCCAGGACTGATCCCTATGGTACCCCACTTGTAACCTTGCTTTCCACTGATTCCATCCCATTTACAACCACCCCCTGCTTCCTATCCCATAACCAGTTTCAGCTGGACTCCAAGGGCTCTGTACTCCATAAAATGAATATTATGCTGAGTGCAATAGGCTTGTTCACTGATCCACATATTTAAGTGTTGAAATTATTATCTGTATGCTACCCTATGGGTTATAGGCTTGTGTTCTGAAACACCTGCTTAATTAACAATTGCACTATTTGTATGCTACACAGTGGGTTATAGGCTTATACACTGAACCACTTGTTTAGTTGTTGAACTATTTTGCACAGCACAGGCTTAATCTGCCTTTTTATTTGCAGTGTAATAAATTGGGGTATGCACTCTAGTGTTGCCATACTGCATATGTATAGCCCTCCTAATCTGGGTGACCCTATATTGCGAGTCGGTGGTCCTCCCTATCTGGGTGACCTTATATTGTGAATGTTGTGGGAACCTGATATTGTGAGTGGATGGTCCTTCCTATCTTGTGACCCTTATGTTGTGAGTGGGTGGTCCTCTATATCTGGATGACTCCTATATTGGGTGTGGGTGGTCCTCCTCATCTGGGTGACCCCAGTATTGGTGGGACTTCCTCATGGGGTGATCCCTATACTCTGAGTGGGTGGTCTTCCCTATCTGGGTGGCCCCTAGATTGTGAGAGGGTGGACATCCCTGTCTGCATGACCTCTATAAGGTGTGTAGGTCATTCTCCCTATCTGAATGGCCCTATATTGTGTGTGAGTAGTCCTCCTACCTGCCTATTGGTGTGTGTTTATATGGGGTGGACAGAGTCAACCGAACCAGGGCCTGAGACTACCCTGATTAAGAGGTCCTTGAGATCTTGAAGTGCTGAGCTATTATGTCTTGTTGGTATGTGACCCTGCAATTGTTGTTGTAAAAATTATTTTATATTAAGTAAAATAGTATATTTTCTCACTAAGCCTGGAGTGCGGTCTTCATTTTTTTCCTGATACTACCAATGTATGGAGCACTGTGACTTATATATATATCTTATTCTTTCTTCAAGGTCTATGCACAGTACAATACCTTATTAACTTCCTATTAAACCTTGCTAATGTACTGTATAGCTACTGATCAGCAGTGATGCATGTGTCTGGTGCATTCACTGATCTACCTGGGTTGTTTACCATGCTAGCCAATGCTGCATCCCCTATGGGGAGACCACTAAAAGACCTGTTTCAGTGGGTCACTGATAACACTGTGTAAGTTGAAGGACATTGCCAGTGTGACTAGGCCTTCCAGAATGGCCACTTAAACAAAAAAGTTTACAAAATAAGAGATAGGCATACTTTTGGAATGATGACGAATATTATCATCTACCCACTCTTGCTCATGGGCTGTATTCATCCTAAACCCTGGCTCATCCCCCTTTAATGCCCCCCCAAAGCAAAGTACATACAGGAGTTGCACTGACTACTTGCACATCAGTGAGGTAACCTATTCCTCAAGTTTGATTAGTGTGAAACTCTACCCTGGAAAACCGCTAAATTATATGTATTTTCATCCATACTGTACCTGCTTGTGTAACTCCCCCGGGTTGTGCCTGGAAATAGGTAATGTTTGGCCTAGTGCACTTACCTGGTTAACAAAATAAATAAGTGTTTGCAGTCTCAGAATCCTGGCTGGCACATAAGATATCAGACAGTGAAATTGTGCTCCCTTCTTATGCACTCCTTAGGAAGGACAAGGTTGGTAAGCGGGGAAGGGGATGCTTTCTGTATATCAAGGACCACCACACCTGCTCCCTACTCAGGATAATGATCTAACCTGTGAATTGGGGACTCAATCATTAGAGGGTTAGAAATGGGGGAGGAAGGGGAGAGGGAGGTAAGGTGCCTTCCTGGCACCACGGCTTGGAGGGACAGGAAGCGAATCCTCAGGATCGTGGGAGGAGCTGCACGAGAGAGGGAGCTGGATGTCATTGTCCACCTAGGGACAAATGACCAGGCTAGGAATGGGATCAGAGCAGTGCAAGAGGAGTTTGTAGAGTTGGGAAGGGGCCTAGACAAGTAGCGCATACGGTAACCTTCTCGGAGGTGCTGCCTGTCTATGGCAAGGGAGATGCTAGGGCACTTCTCACCAGGGAATTCAATGAGTGGTTGAAAAACTGGTGTGGAGCTCAGGGTTTTGGCTTCATTGGGGACTGGGGAGCCACCTGGAGGATGCAGACTTATACTGGTGCGATGGTCTGCATCTGTCCAGAAGGGAACCAGAATCCTAGGTGAGAGGTTTAAATGCTTCATTGGCAAGCATTTAAACTAGCTAAAGGGGAGGCACTGAAAGACAGGAAATCTGAGCCTCCCCACAAAACATGGTGATTAGTGAGGTAAACACCAAGGTACAGAGATTATTAGGGAGCAGAACAGATTTAAATGTAAAAAAGGCAAAGGCAGTAAGGACAAAAATGGGGCTAAAGGGGTAAGGCTATCAAAAGTGGAGGGTGATGAGTACCAATGCCGTAGTCTGTGTAACAAGCTCCCTGAACTAGTGGCCTTGATGGAAGAGGGTTGCCTGGATATTGTGGCAGTCACAGAAACATGGTACACAGAGCCATGACTGGGATGTCAACATACCAGGATACACATTCTACAGGAGGGACAGGGAGGGTAAAAGAGAAGGAGGAGTAGCTCTCTATGTAAAGGAAGGGATCAAAGCAACAGGACTAAAGAGTAAACAGGGAGCAGATGAGGCACTTTGGGTCACCCTGGAGACAGGAAATGGCACCACAATCCGTATGGGGGTTGTATACAGACCCCCATCTCAGGAGGAGGGAATGGACAAGGAAATGATAGAAGGCTTTCTTAGAATGGCAGAAAAAGGGGAGATATTGTTGATGGGGAACCTGAATATGCCAGATGTTAACTGGAGCACCTTTGCTGCAGGCACATCCAAGTGCAGGGTCATTCTTGATGCCCTACAGGGGGCATGCCTCAGACAGCTAGTATTGGAACCCACTCGGGAGGGAGCAATCTTAGACCTGGTACTCTCAAATGGGGATGGAGAAAGAATCTCAGATTTAGAAGTGGGTAGCCATCTGGGAACAAGCGACCACCAAACAGTGTGGTTCACGATAAACACAGCCATGCAATCAAGCCATACAAAAGCAAGAGTACTGGACTTTAGGAGGGCTGACTTTGGGAAAATGAAAGAGTGCCTCAGAAAAGCATTAGCAAACAGGCAAGAAGGAGGGGTGGAGGAACAATGGGGAGTGATCAAAACAGCCATCACAGAGGCAACAAGCCTTTGTGTAAAGCAAATCAATAAAACACAACGAAGGAAAAAAACGCTATGGTTCTCAAAAGAGGTGGCAGGGAGGTTAAGGAGAAAGGACAGCATTCAGGAAATATAAGGAAACACAGAAGGAGCAGGACAGAGAACTTTATCAGTTAAAGCAGAAAGAGGCTGGGAAGGCAGTCAGAATAGCAAAGGCCCAAACTGAAGAAAAGATAGCCAATTCTGTTAAGAAGAGGATAAGACCTTTATAGGTACATTAGGAGAAGAAAGACCAAAGGAGGGATACTGAAGCTTAATAAAGGGAGGAATGTGGGTAGAGGAGACAGTGAAAAGCAGGGATACTGAACGAATATTTCTGCTCAGTATTCACAAAGGAAGAGGAGGGTGAGTTACCTAAACCAAACAAGAGAAACACTCTGAAGACGGGGGTTGATACCAGTCCATTTACAGAAGAAAGGGTTCTGAAAGAACTAATAAAATTGAAAGTGGACAAAGCAATGGGGCCTGATGGGATTCACCCAATAATTCTAAAAGAACTAAGGGTAGAACTAGTGACACCACTGATTACTCTCTTTAACAAATCATGGGAGGATGGGGTGGTACCCAAGGACTGGAGGAGGGCAGATGTGATTCCTCTTCACAAAGGTGGGAGCAGGACAGAGGCAGGAAACTACAGACCAGTTAGTTTGACCTCAGTGGTAGGGAAAATGATGGAATCACTTCTGAAGGAAAGAATCATTGAGTACCTAGAGGCCAGTGGGGCTGGGACCCAAGGCAGCATGGATTCACGATGGGAAGGTCATGTCAGATGAATCTAATAGATTTATTTGACTGGGTGACCAAAGTAGTAGACCAGGGAGGCTGTGGACATGGCCTACCTAGATTTAGCAAGGCATTTGATACAGTCCCACACAAAGATTAATACACAAGATAGCAGCCTTGGGTGGGTCCCAAGGTGGTAGCCTGGATAAAATTGGCTAGACAACAGGATGCAAGGGTAGTAGTAAATGGAGTACACAGTGAAGAAAGGAGGGTTACTAGTGGGGTGCCGCGGGAGGTTCAGTACCAGGACCAGTCCTTTTAATGTCTTATAAGTGACATTGCAGAGGAACTGGAAGGAAAATATGTCTCTTTGCAGATGACACAAAGATCTGCAACAGGGTTGATACACAAGATGGAGTGGAAAGGATGAGAAGGGACTTGGCAAGGTTGGAGGAATGGTCAAATGTATGGCAGCTCAGATTCAATGCAAAGAAGTGCAAGGTAATGCACATGGGAAACAAAAACCCAAGGGAAGCATACACAATGGGGGGTGAGATACTGACAACAGTAAAAATAGAAAGGGACCTGGGGGTAATTATATCAGATGACCTAAAGGTGGGCAAGCAATGTGAGAAGGCAGTAAGGAAGGCTGGGGGGATACTGGGATGCATAGGAAAAGGCATCAATAGTAGAAAACAGGAAGTTGTTATCCCTCTGTACAGACAGTTGGTGAGACCCCATCTGGAGTACTGTGTGCAGTTCTGGAGACCCCATCTCCACAAAGACATAGACAGAGTGGAGGCTGTCCAGAGGAGGGCAACCAAAATGGTGCAGGGTCTGCACCAGAAGACATATGAAGAAAGACTAAGGAGCTTAATATGTATACCCTTGAGGAAAGAAGGGAGAGAGGGACATGATAGAAACTTCAAGTACCTCAAGGGAATTAACAAAGTCCAAGAGGGTAGCATCTTCCAGAAAAGATGTGCAAGAACAAGGGGCACAATTTGAAGATAGAGGGGACGCTCAGAGGTAATGAGAGGAGTATTTTTCACTGAGAGGTTGTGGATGCATGGAACAGCCTCCTGAGGAGGTCGTGGAGTCAAGAACAGTGGGTGACTTCAAGAATGCATGGGACAAGCGTAAGGCAGTCCTAGTGGGGGTAGGAGGAAGTAATCTGTTGGTTAACTAGGATCTGCAGCTTATCTGTTAGGTAGGAAAATGGGCAGACTGGGTGGGCCAAGCTGTCCTTATCTGCCGTCAAATTCTATGTTTCTATGTTTCTGGCTGCCAATACTGGATTAGGCCACAGAAGCTAAATCTAATTGTGGCGGTTGCTTGCATCCCCCTGGGCTAGTTGATCAAGGTTTTAACTCCTTCACTGAGAATGTAAATAATCTGAACCGAAGCCATGAGAAACTCATTCTCGGTGATTTCAACTTAAATTGTCTCTCCTCACAAACTAAGGGGCACAAACATAAGCTGGCTGATCTCTGTCTCAGCCAGGTTATTAAGACCCCCACCAGAATTAACTACAAATGGTCCACTGAGACACCAGTTGATTAGATCCTGGTATCTCACCCAGATAGGCTAACCTGGGTGGAGGCACTACCTAACCATTATAGCAATCAGTCCTCAGTTTGTTGCTGAGGACTGCTAGGAGGAAGAGGTCTCTACCAAAGTCTATATACACTTGTATCATTAAAGAGGGAAAGCTATCAGAATGTAAAAGCTACCTTAACAAATTTGGTTAGCAATTCCTGAACTGCATCCCTGATAGCAATCTTGCTTTTGATTATTTCTCCCAAACCTTCCCAAAAGCTTTGACCTCTTTGCCCCCTTGAGAAAAGAAAAGACTCAGGAGACACACTTTGCTCACCCCAACTGTGGCCCTGTATAGAGATATTGGCTTCCATAAGCACCTGTTGAAATACAAGGAGTTAAATAACTGCTGCAAATCCACCATTAGAAAAGCCAAAAGTGAATACTGCAAAACAAGACTTCATGAAGCCTGCAATGATTTTAGGAGGCTATGGGACAATATCAGCAATGTCCTTGGTAGGAAAGACTGTTACGCTGTGACCATACTAAAAGTTAATTGCTGTTTCACCTCTGAACCAATTCCATCGAAGAGTGCTTTAATTCCTTCTTTATAAATGTAGGTAAAGACCTGCTAACTGGTACCTTGTCTGTTGCTCCCAACTTCCTGGTCTTCATGTCCTCACATCAAGACCTAAATTCTACTTTTGGAGGGTAACCACCAGACTCAGTGAGCATGAAACTGCTTAAAATGGCCATTGATGAATTGACTCTACCCATCAAAAAATTGTTCAAGTACTCCCTTCAATGTGGCTCCCTCCCTGATCTGGAAATAAGCTAAAGAGGTTCCTATATTCAAATCTGGTGACAATACAGTTTTTTCTAACTGCAGGTCCATCTCAGTACTCTACCCACTGTCTAAGGTTTTGGAGAAAATTGTCAAGTGACCAATGGGTGATTACATTACTGCACATACTGTCCTAGTCATTGAACAACATGGCTTTAAAAAGTTGCATAGCACAACCACTGCTCTAATTGAGCTAAATAAGGATCTTCATGTAACATTGGACAGACAGGAGTATGTTGGTGCCGCCTCCCTCAATTAATCTAGGGTCTTTGACCTAGTAAGCCATGATAGGTCCATCTCAGTACTCTCAGTACTTTCAGTACTCTCCCCACTGTTCAAGACTTTGAGCCATGTTTACACAGCTGACCTTGTTCCTTCTTTGGAGCATTGCAGAGCTGCCCCAAACCAAAAGACGCTTGGCTAGCGTGTCTACACAGCCCCCCTCAGTACCAATGTAAGACACACTGGAGAGGAGCTGGGAGTTGGGGCAGTCAGCTGATGAAAGTACCCGTAAGTGGGAGCGAGTGATGCAGCCTGTCCACATGGCCGCTTAAACCACTCACTCCCAAATGCATCCCCAGACTTTCTGGGACTGCCAAGCAGTGCAGGGAGCAGCTTACCGCAATTTGGCAAGTGTCCACATGGCGGCATTTGCACCACAGCAACCCGAACACTCAGATTGTTGTAGTGCAAATACCGCCGTGTAAACACGGCTTTGGAGAGACTCGTCAGTGACCAGCTGGTGACTACATCACTACACATAATCTCCTAGCCATAGAACAATACAGCTTTATAAAGTTACATAGCACAACCACTGCTCTAACTGAGCTAACTGAGGAGCTCCATGTAATACTGGACAGAGAGAAATATGTTGCCACTGCCTCCCTCAATTTATCAAATGCCTTTGACCTTGTAAGCCATGACCTCTTCATAAAAAAAAAAAAAAAACCTGGACTTGGGCCTGTCAACTTAAGCTACTGTGTGGTTCACGGACTACCTGACAATAGAATCCAAAAGGTAAAATGTGATTAAGTGTTCTCTGGGCTACAGCCTTTGACTACTGCAGTACTATAAGTCTCTGTCCTGGGGCCCCCTACTGTTTGGCCTGTTTGTGGATGAAGTCTTGGAAGTCTGTGACTTCTCCAAATCATTACTATATGCAGATGACACAGTAATGTTTACCACCCTCCATGACTGGGTGACCCTTGAAAAAAATCTGCATTCTGACTTTAAAAAGGTTTGCAGCTGGTTTGCCACTAACAACCTTGTTGTTAGTGCAACAACAACAAAAAAAAAACATTATTGTCTAGGAGTATCCACGCCCTGATGGGAAACCCTGATTTGCACATTGCCACCCTGCACTGTGACTCAGTTGAACAAGTCCAAGTTTTTATATACCTGGGTATCCATCTGGACCCTACCCTACTCTTCTCACCACATGTTGACTCTGTAGTCAAATGCCTCCACCAACAACTTGGTCTACTCTACAGAAATAGGCTAAACCTTACCACAGAGGTCAAAAAACTGTTAGACTCTAGCCTCATCATCTCAGTCACAAAATATAGCTATGTGATCTACTCTATCGCTAATTCTACTGTCCTGGAAAAAAAAATCTGTGTTGCCTTTAATCCTGCATGCAGATTTTTGCTTAACCCAAAGTCTGACTCTCAACCCTGTGACCTCTGTATCTCCTCCAATTGGCTCTCTTTCTACCTCCAATCTTCCAACAACTGAACCCTCTTATGTTAAAGAGCTCTACTTGGTCAATTGCCCCCAGGTGTTCATAACTTCATTAAAGCAACATTGGAAAGATGTGCATCCAATTAGAGGGGATGGAGGTTTTAAACACCTCTCTGTTTAGCCCCCTGATGTAGAAGTGGCTAGTACTAGAGAAGGAAAAAAAGTTGCCTGGAGTCAGCATTAGTAGATCCTGTAGTATCATTGCAGATGTATGAGATGTGATAGATAGCAGGCAGGCAGACTTCATCAGAAAGAAGCATCTTTAATGAGATGGGAGAATATCCTCTTTTTAAAAGAGAAGACTACACATTTAATTTAACAACTGCAGAAATCCTCTTCACCATTACACATATCAATATACTTAGCTGTGAACTCTGCAGTGCCTATGCTAATGATGTGCGAAGCACACTAAGGTCGTAGCAAAACTACAAGTCAAAGCCTAGAAAACCTCATAGATTTCCTACAACTTTTAACATGCACTTCATAGAAACGTATAATTTGATGACAAATAAGGGCTGCTTGGCCCACCCAATCTGACCATTTTTTCCCTACCTACAGCATCACTACAGATCCTAATCAGTCTGTAGCTCTTTTTCCCTCCCTCCATTCCTGTCCACTAAGACACCCTTATACCTAGCTCTGCATTCTTGACCTCTCATTATCATAGGCAGTGCAAAGGTCACCATTCAACATGGTGGCAAGAAGATCAATACAGAGGAGTTCCCCATGTTGGCGGTTGAGCTCAACCGCATGTTATTTTGATGCAGTTGAGCAGAAACTGAACACATAACGTCATTCTTTTCTCAGCCTGTAATACATGTGGCATGTTGTGCTAACGATTCCTGCTGTAGCCACATATACAGAGTGCATGCCACTTACTGAAATGAAGAAGCAAATAAATAAAGAGAATAATGGATAGGTTGCTGTTTTGGTTTTTTTTAAATTTAATATATTTTATTGAAGTTTCCAAAACAACACATAGTACACAAACATATGAACAAGAGTTAAAACACACAACAAATAATACTCCCTACCCCCTCCCTCCTCCCCACCAGGAGATACCATCATATATTGAGTAATGTGATGTACAGTTGTTTAAATTAACTTAAGGATACAGGGCTTAAAAGTAAATAAACTATAAATTAATTACTAGGCAACCAAAATGGTAAACATGAGTAGTTAAAGTGAAATGAACATCTCAATAATTCATCTAAGAGGAAGATTGTATAGCTAGAAGGGTCTCTAGCTTACACCATTTTTTATTGTAAGCTATCACACGGTTCTGTATACTGGCTATAATTTTTTCAGTCTGTAGGCTATACAGTATCTCATTAAGCCATTGAGGTGATCATGTCTTGATCCATCCAATGGCGTAGGACCAGCTGCTATGGATAGGTTACTGTTAATTACCAGGGAGTAATACCATCAAGAGGTTCTGGACACATGTAGCTTGGCAGAAGACACCAGGAGAAAGGACTGCTGTGTGACTGAACTTCTCTGCTAGGACTACAGTAGAAGAACTTTTGTACTTGGACCTTTAACTTAGGGTAAAAAAAACTAACATACAAAACAAAAAAAAAGTGTGTGTTTGTCTGGGTTAACTGAACTGAATGGGTATATCTAAACAGTTATTTAGGTGTAAATCTCAGGTGATTGAAAGGACTTAACTGTTGAGAGGTTTAAATTACTTGTAGAAAGATCTAGTAAGTAGGGGGAGTGGCTTAGCTAGAAGGAAGCTATATTTAAAGACTGCCTTAGAAAGATTCTGCTAATAGCTTGGCAGAAGACACCAGGAGAAAGGACTGCTGTGTGACTGAACTTCTCTGCTGGGACTATATTGCCCCCCCCCCGCCTCCCTCCCAAGCTAGTTCTATTTTTATAGGCACAGGATTTGAATGACAACAGGAACTTCTTGTTTGGGAGCAGGAAGTGAGTGATCACAGAACCACCAAAGACCCACCATCCTAGAAGGGCAAGAGTAGCTCTCCAGCCCCCTCTAGCTGCTGGAGGTCTGCCTCTGAGCAAGTAACTGGTCTACTGAGAAATATAGGATATTCTTGTCTCAGAACAGGACAAGCAGGAGCTTAAAGGGCACACAGGCAGAAAGTAAGGAGAGAGAGAAAAAAAACAGAGGAAAGAGTAAGGATTTCAAACAGTTAAGGGGCCAGAAATAAGACATGATTGGAGTGGTGCAGTGCAGTGGCTGTGGAGCAGCAGTCTTCCGGGAGACGTTCTGGAGGATGTGGTGTTGTCCCATCTGCAGGCACCTCTCTGTGCTGAGGGAGGAGGTTGCTCATCTACAGGCTGAGTTGGCCAGGATTTGTGGGACCTCCTCTTCCATCCAGGGACCACCAGTGCCTCTGCCGTTGCCTCAGAGGTTGCCAAGAAAGAGGAGCAGTTGGACCACAGTGGGCTCAGGGAGGGTGAGGGTGGTGGAACAGGCGCATCCTCCAGTTGTACCTCTCCACAATTCCTATGCCATTCTGGCAAAGTGGTTCCTCTATGGAGGCACCGCAGTGGAGACCAAGGAGGATGCTGGGAACCTCCACAAAGGAGACCCACAGGAGGGTGGCAGGGACCCTGCAGGAAGGAAACAACTCCTGGTGGGGACTCCATTGTTAGGAAAGGTAGAACTGGGGAGGAAGGGGAGGGAGGTGAGGTGCCTGCCTGGCACCATGGCTTGGAGGGACAGGAGAGAATCCTCAGGATTGCCAGAGCAGCTGCATAGGGGAGGGAGCTGGATGTCATTGTCCACCTAGGGACAAATGACCTGGCTAAGAGAGGGATTAGAGAAGTGCAGGAAGAGTTTATGGAATTGGGGAGGGCCCTTAGTCAAGTAGCACGCACGGTAACCTTCTCGGAGGTGCTGCCCATCTATGGCATAGGAGAGGCTAGGGTGTTCTGCACCATGGGATTCAATCAGTGGTTGAAAAACTGGTGTGGAGCTCAGGGATTTGGCTTCATTGGGGACTGGGGGTCCACCTGGAGTGATGTAAGCCTATATTGGCATGATGGGCTGCATCTGTCCGGGAGGGGAACCAGGATCCTAGGTGATAGGTTTAAATGCTTCATTGGCAAGCTTTTAAACTAGCCAAGGGGGGAGGCACTGGAAAGGAGCAGGAAATCCTAGCCCCCAAATAATCACGGGTAGTAAGTGCGCAAACACCAACATAGAGGTGTCGATAGGGAGAAGGGCAGGGTAAATGGAGAAAGTGACAAAGGTAAGAAGGACAGGGATGGGGCAAAGGGAGTAAGGCCATCAGGAAGTGGAGGGTAATGAGCTCCAATGCCTGTAGTCTGGGCAACAAGCTCCTGAGCTGGTGGCCTTGATGGAAGAGGGATGCCTGGATATCGTGAGCAGTCACAGAAACATGGTACACAGAGAACCATGACTGGGATGTTAATAGCCAGGTACATAACCCACAGGAGAGACAGGCGGGAGAAGAGGGAGGAGTAGCTCTCTATGTAAAGGAAGGGATAAAAGCAACTGAACAAAAGAGTAAACAGGGAGGAGAGGAGGCACTGTGGGTCACCTTGGAGACTGGAAAGGGCACCACAATCTGCACAGGGGTTGTGTACAGACCCCCATGTCAGGGGGAAGGAATGGACAAGGTTATGATAGAAGGCATTCTTAGAATGGCAGAGAAAGGGGAGATACTGTTGATGGGAGACCTGAATATGCCAGATGTTAACTGGAGCACATTTGCTGCAGCCACATCCAAGAGCAGGGCCATTCTTGATGCCCTACAGGTGGCAGGCATTAGACAGCTAGTTTCAGAACCCACTCATGAGGGAGCAATCTTAGACCTCGTGACTCTCAAGCGGGGCAGTGAGAGGATCTCTGATCTAGAAGTGGGTTGCCACCTGGGGACAAGTGACCATCAAACAGTGTGGTTCACATTAAACTCAGCTACAGAGTCAAGCCATACAAAAGTGAGGGTACTGGACTTTAGGAGGGCTGACTTTGGCAAGATGGGAGAGTGCCTCAGAAAAGCACTAGCAAACAGGCTAGAAGGAGGTGTGGAGCAACAATGGGGAATCATCAAAACTGCCATCACAGAGGCAACAAGCCTTTGTGTGAAGCAAATAAACAAATCAAAATGAAAGAAAAAGCCACTATGGTTCTCAAAAGAGGTGGCTGTGAAAGTCAGGAAGAAAAAGATAGCATTCCGGAAGTATAAGGAAACACAGAAGGAGCAGGACAGAGAGCTGTACCAGTTAAGGCAGAAGGAAGCAGGGAGGGAAGTCAGAATAGCAAAGGCCCAAACTGAGGAAAAGATCGCCAACTCAGTTAAGATGGGGATAAAACCTTTTATAGATACATCAGCAAGCGTAGAAAGAAAAAGGGAGGGATAGTGAGGCTGAATAGAATGAACGGTGGGTGGGCAGAGGGGGACAGTGAAAAAGCAGGGATACTGAACGAATATTTCTGCTCAGTATTCACAAAAGAGGAGGGGGAAGTGCCTAATCCAATTAACAGAAGCACTCTTGATAGGGGGGTCGATCCCAGTCCTTTCACAGAAGAAAGGGTTCTGCAAGAACTCCTAAAACTGAAGGTGGACAAAGCAATGGGTCCTGATGGAATTCACCCCAGAATTCTAAAAGAATTAGGAGGAACTAGTGAAACCACTGGCTACTCTTTTAATAAATCATGGGAGGATGTGTGGTACCCGAGGACTGGAGGAAGGCGGATGTGATTCTCCTTCACAAAAGTGGGACCAAGACAGAGGCAGGAAACTACAGACCTGTCAGTCTGACCTCTGTGGTAGGGAAAGTGATGGAGTCACTTCTGAAGGAAAGAATAGTTGAGTACCCTAGAGGCCAGTGGAGCACAGGACCCAAAGCAGCATGGGTTCTAAGCGGGAAGGTCATGTCAGACGAATCTAATAGATTTCTTTGACTGGGTGACCAAAGTAGTAGACCAGGGAGGGGCTGTGGACACGGCCTACCTAGACTTTAGCAAGGCATTTGACACAGTCCCACACAAAAGATTAATAGTCAAATTAACCAGCCTGGGAGTGGGTCCCAGGGTGGTAGCCTGGGTAAAACATTGGCTGCACAACAGGACACAGAAGGTAATTGTAAATGGAGTCCACTCTGAAGAAAGAGGGGTACTAGTGGGGTACCGCAGGGTTCAGTATTGGGTCCAGTCCTTTTTAATGTCTTCATCAGTGACATTGCAGAGGGACTGGAAGGAAAAGTATGCCTTTTGCAGATGACACAAAGATCTGCAACAGGGTTGATACATAAGGAGGCGTGGAAAGGATGAAAAGGGACTTGGCAAGGTTGGAGGAATGGTCAGAAGTATGGCAGCTAGGATTCAATGCAAAGAAGTGAAAAATAATGCACCTGGGAAACAAGAACCCAGGGGAAGAATACACAATGGGTGGGGAGGTAGTAACAACAACAAAAGGAAAGGACCTGGGGTAATCATATCAGATGACCTTAAGGTTAGCAATCAATGTGAGAAGGCAGTAGGAAGGGCTGGGGTATACTGGGATGTATAGGGAGAGGCATCAGCAGCAGAAAACAGGAAGTTGTTATCCCTCTGTACAGACAGTTGGTGAGACCCCATCTGGAGTACTGTGTCCAGTTCTGGAGACCTCATCTCCGCAAGGACATAGACAGGATAGAGGTAGTCCAGAGGAGGGCAACTAAAATGGTGCAGGGTCTGCAAGAGAAGCCGTATGAGGAGAGACTAAAGGAGCTTAATATGTATACCCTTGAGGAAAGAAGGGAGAGGGGGGACATGATAGAAACTTTTAAGTACCTCAGTGGAATCAACAAAGTCCAAGAGGGTAGCATCTTTCAGAAAAAGAGACTTACAAGAACAAGGGGACACAATTTAAAGATAGAAGGAGGGCGGTTCAGGGGCAATGTGAGGAAGTATTATTTCACAGAGAGGGTAGTGGATGCATGGAACAGCCTTCCTGAGGAGGTTGTGGGTTCTAAAACCATGGGAGATTTCAAGTATGCATGGGACAGACATAAGGCAATTCTTGTGGGGGGTAGGAAGAAATAGGCTGTTGGTTAACTAGGATCTGCGGCCTATCCTGTAGGTAGGGAAATGGGCAGACTAGATGGGCCTAGCAGTCCTTATCTGCCGTCAAAGTCTATGTTTCTATGTTTCTATGAACCTTGAGAGCGAAGCTCGAGAGGTTTCAATGTGTCCAGAACCTCAAAATATTAGGGCATCCCAGTAATCAAAAGTAGCCTATCCATTATTTTTTTTAATATATGGATCTGGTTTAGAAAATTTTTGAGTTGTAGAAGACCAGTGTAAAACTTACAGCAGTGACTGCGATGTAGATGAGGTGGTTTCCAGCTCTGGGTCTTGGGCAACGAGTCAGGAGAAGGCAGTTGCGGCCCGGCATTCCAGATAGTGACATCACTGGTCATAAACAGTGAAATGTGGTGGGTCGCCAAGTTATCCATGACCGAAAACAGGACAGATAAAGCTGTAAATGGCAGTAAAGAGAAAAAAAAACACTGCAACTAGCACTGAGAATTTCTCTCGCTAAGTGAGCGAGAGAGCCGCTATGTTTTCTGTATTGTTCCACCCGCCCACACAGGAAAAGCGGCCAATCAGAAGGCACGCTTTAAAAGACATCAGGAGAGCAACTTGCACTTGCGTTGTTCTGTTTTGCTGATAATACTATCATTCAGGTCTCGAGCGATAGTATTACGGCACCTGAACGACAGTATTATCACTCTTGAAGTGTGCTATTATCACTCTGGGAGTGATAGTATTATCAAGATTTTTTTGTATGCTTTAGTAGCATATTAAATTACATGTCCATATATTAAAATAGTTTAATAGAAGTCTATTTGAAATTAGGTGGCACAATAATTGTTCTCTTTGTTTGTGATAAAACAAAAAATTGTTTAAAGCTTATATTGTGTGTCTCCCTTCCTCGTTTTTCCAGCAGTTATCATTTGCAGCAACCTCTACTACATGTGTGCCTCGTCTGTGTAGCCAGGGGATTTGACAGTGTATTTGACAATTATTCTGTATTTTAAACCTGATTATTACACATGAATCTCTATATATGCCAAACAGTGGAGCTTCAATGTGTCTGTCATTTAATAGCAGTAATAGTTGAAGGTATTATAATTCACTAGCATGGTAAGTGGTGAGGTGTAGAACTGGTAATGGCATTTGAAGACTGATGCTATCCCCACTGTCTTTGCTTTTGTGAAACCAGCAATAGAAAGAAAAAAAAAACAGCTCTTGCCAAACTGTGTCAAATCGAGGTATGTGTACTTGCTGCTTTCTGTCACAATATGTCTCAAATATGTCAGTGATGGAAATTCATTGTAGTTTATTTACTATTTGTATATATATATATATATTTGTATTTGGTATTAAAAAAGACACTGAAAAAGAATCTGAAGAACCTGATTTTCAAAATGAACACATGGATTGTGATGATGCATACTGCAATGAAATCAACATGACTAACTGCATTGGTAATCAGACTTTCGCAGTTTTAAGGACATTTTTTTTTTAATTTTTAGTTGTTTAACCAGGTATAGCACACTAAGCTGAAAGCTTTTTTACAGGAGCGACCTGGGAGCACAAGGAGGTTAAGTGACTTGCTCAGGGTCACACAGTATGCAAGTGGAAGCTGGGGGATTCAAACCCAGGTCTGGTCTGCTGGATGTCACCAGATTTGCAGCTCAGAGTCTTAGACCACTGCACTATACTGCCTCATTTTCTTATACTAACATAATAAAATGCCAGCAGAATAGGCCTAATGGTCTTTCGAGTTTGCCGATTTTGGTGTCCTCCCCTTCCCCTTGGGTTATACTATCCCCAGTCGCAGATGTGCCACCTGCATTGGACCTGGTCAGATTTACCCTACCCCTGTACCTGTCCCATCCCCTCTTAAACCCAGCCACAGTCTCCACCTCTACCAGCTCTCTGGGTAGCACATTCCATGGCTCCACCACCCTTTCTGTGAAATAACAACTCCTCCTCTCCCCTCTGAGCCTGCCCCCTTCCAGCTTACACCCATTCCTTCTCATTGTCCCCTCCTCCTTCCACTGGAGAACCCTGACTGGGCCCCCCTTATTAATAACCTTTATGTACTTAAAGACCCTTATAATGTTCCCCCTTCTCCCTCCTCTCCTCTCCTCCAGGGTGTTCATGTTGAGCTCCTTGAGCCTTTCCTTATAGGTCCTCTCCCCCAGGCCCTGGATCATTTTGGTTGCCCTCCTTTGGACCTTCTCTAAGAGTGTAACATCCCTTTTTATATGTGGTCTCCGAAACTGCTCACAACACTCTAGGTGTGGCCTAACCAAGCAGTTGTACAGGAGTAGGATCACTTCCGCCTTTCTGGAGGTAATCCCCCTGGCGATGCATCCCAGCATCCTATGTGCCCTTGCCGCTGTCCTCCTACAGGTCTCTGGGTTGTTCATTTTGACATCTATCACTACCCCCAGGTTCCTCTCACCCTCTGCAACTTGAATTTTGTTTTCTTCCAAGGTATACCCCTGGCCTGGATTTCTGACTCCCAGGTGCAGAACCTTGCACTTCCCCACATTGAGTTTTAGTTTCCATTTTCCTGACCACCTTTCCAGTACCTCCAGATCCTCCTAAAAGGCCACCCTCCCCTCCTCCTCATCCACCACTGCACCCAGCTTTGAGTCATCTGCAAAAAGTCTCATTTCACTCCTGACCCCCTTCCTTATGTCTGAGACATAGGTGTTGAACAGGAGTGGCCTCAGCACTGACCCCTGGGGCACCCCACTAGTAACCCACCTTGGGGATGAGGCTAGCCCCCCCCAACCACCACCCTCTGTGTATGCTCAGAGAGCCAATTTCCTATCCATCTTAACAACTGTCTCCCTCCCCCATTTCCTTCAGTTTAGCCAGCAGGCAATTGTGGGGTACCGAATCAAACGCCTTGCTGAAGTCCTGAAAGAGGACATCCACCGGACTACCCTGGTCCAGGGCCCTCATCACCCAGTCACAGAACTCCACAAGGTTCATTTGACATGATCTTCCTGGGACAAAGCCATGCTGCCTATCGTCCAAATACCCATTTTGCTCCAGTAACCCCCCCCCGGCCTATCCTTGCCGAAACCCTTCATCACCTTCCCAACCACCGACATTAGGCTAACGGGCCTGTAATTTTCTGACTCCTCCCTTGACCCCCCCTTGTGGATCGGCATGACATGGGCCACCCTCCAATCATGGAGCACCCATCCAGTCCTCAGGAAGATGTTGAAGAGCTCCTCCAGGGGGACTGCCAGGACATCGCCAGTTCTCTCAGCCCCTGGAATGCATCTCATCTGGCCCAGGTGTTTTTTCGGTCCAAAGGGACCTGAGGGCTTCCCTCACTCTCTCTACTGGGATTTCCACCTCCACCTCCTCCCCATTATTATTATTATTTTCTGGCTACTGTGATGGTATAATATGCTAGAAAGAATTAAAGACAAAGTTAACCCAATGTGATTTTATTAAATATATGTGGCGTCAGTTTTAACATTATTTACAAAAAAATTTTTTTTAGTAATTCTGCTCATGCCAATTAACCTGTGGTTATTAATTTTCTGTTATAAATACGGGCTGAAGTCAGTTTCCTCATTTAGCCCTTAGGCTGCTGACAGAAATAGAACACATAGTAATTCTGGATTGCTATATCAGTCTGCAGCACAGCAAGGGTTAAGTCCAATAGAAAAAAAAATATTTAATGTAACAATCCATTTATTCTCCTTTTGAAGGAGAATACACACTCTATCACCTTCTCTTGGATGCCTGAGTACATGCTCCAGAACTATATACTTTAAGCAGTTCGGGTTCGAGTTATGACACTCTGAAAACTGTGCTCCTAAGGCATTATTCTGATTGCCTTTAACTATTGTTCTCAAATGCTCTTGGATTCATATCTTAATCAGTCTGATAGTGCTTCCTATATAGCAAAGATTGCAAGAGCACTAGCAAATGTAAACAAAAAAGTCATCATACAAGTAGTAAACTGTTTAATTTCAATTACTTGGTTCCATCGATATACTTCTGAACTGCACATGCATGTTTACATGTACTGCACTTTCCAAACTTATACAAAATGTTCAATTTTGGGGGGAAGCCATTCAAGTCCCACTTTTGGTTCATTCATGGCAATAAAATGACAGTTGCTCAGTTTGTCCCCTATGCTCCTCCCTTGCTAAATGTAACTTTTGGTTCTTGGGCTATAGAGTGCTTAAACACAGGGTATGTGAAGAATATGAGCCAATGTTTATGTACAATGCCCCCTACATGACCTGCTAAAGGGTTAAACTCTGCCACAAATGTTACAACAAAGGGTTCTGTCATTTCTGAATTAGTGAAAGTTTTATTTCTGTGCCAGTTGTTTCTCAGTACCAGAAGCTGGTCACACTTTAATCTAAGGGCTTTCTGAAGAACTTCATCAAGAGTAGACTGGCTGTAGCCTCTCAACATGAATCTCTGTTTCATGTCCTCTGCTTGCTCCAGAAAAATGTTTGTGTCAGAACAATTGTGTCCCAAGCGCAATATTTCCCCATAAGGGATTGATGAGATAAGACACTTGGAGTGAGTGCTGTTTGCATGGAGGACAAAATTTGCCACAGTTTCTTTTCTGAAACATGCAGTTTGTATTTTTAGGTCTGGCACTCCTGTAAAATATAAATCCAAAAATGTAATTGTGCTCTTGTTTGTTTCATCTGTAAACTAGAGATTAAAGTTGTTCGAATTAATATACTGTAAAAATTCCCTAATAACATCAGTGTCCCCAGTCCACGCTGCTGTAATATCATTGATAAATTTGTATTATATTAAAATAAGGTCCAGAAATGTATTAATTGTTCCATTGTAGATGTATGTTTCCTCCCCAGACCCCATAAACAAATTTGCATATGCGGGGGCAAATGCTGCCCCATAGCAGTTCCACACTCCTGGAGATAATACTCCTTACCAAAATAGTTATGGGTGAGACTGAACTTTGTTGCTCTGTGAAGGAAATTAAATGAAATCTCTGACTTATCTGCCCAAAAAATGTTCAACAGCTGCTAAGCCATGTCTATGTTGTATTGAGGTGTACGGACTGGAAATGCCAATTGTAATCCAGCTATATTTTACATACTAAATGAAGTTCTTCAGTTTTTCCATTAAATTCATTTGATTTCTGATATTAGATTTAAGTTTTAAAACCCCTGGTTGGAGAACCTGGTTGGCGAAAACTATTTACAAATACTGAGAGGATCTAAGTAAAAGACCCCACCCCAGGACGACTGGACAGTTGGGGGGTTCCTCAACTTTGTATGTGTTTTGGGAAGAATGTTAAAAATGGGGACAACTGGATTGCTTTGAGAAAGGATGCCTCATTCTCTGTTATCCAACCGTATTTCACTGATAAATAAATTAACTTATGTAGCCCTCTTCCCTGGAATCAGTTGGTGTGGTCACCTCTTAACCTTCTGTAGTTTTCTTTCATTGATAACAATTCAAAAACCTTTCTCTGATAATCTGACTCCTTCATGAGGACTATGTTACCCCCTTTATCAGAGCTTTTGAACACTATACCCTTTAATTCTTCTGGTTGTTTAAGTGCTATGTTTACTTTAAATGTCAGATTCAAATTATAACATGGCAGAGCACTGTTAAAGATTTTGGCAATTTCATCTAATAGCATTTTTTCAAATGTGACTGTTGGAGGGTTACACATGTAGATAGACTGAAAACAGATTTCAGTCTAAGTTTACTTACTCTATTGGAGTTAAAATGACTTATTTCATCAGTAAATAATTCTTCCATGTCTGCCAGTAATTCTGATATATCAAACTGGTCTATGATATCAGTATCTGATTCTGTATTCAAACTTGAAGCAAAATCAGTTCCACCGTTTTCTAACAGACTGATATTATCACGATGGTTGATGTCAATCACGTTTCCTCATTCTTGCTGTAATCCCATGGAGAATGCAATTTCCTCTAGTGGTTGTTCTAAAAATCTCATTGTAATACTTATAGGATCCTGTTCCATTTTAGCAAAAAAGTGTCAAAGTTCTAATTTTCTTACTAGTTCAAAAGTATGCACACTCACTTTAAATGCATCTGGTTGTGGAGTGGGTACAAATGAAATCCCTTTAGTTAAGACAGCTGTTTGTTGCTCAGTTAGGACAATGTCAGTGAGATTTTTGATAACTGTGTTCTATTTCTCAGAGTCCACTGTGGTAAGTTTGCCCCAGTGTTTGCCCCTTCTGCCACATCTTGTTTGTTTTTTAATATAGGATTTCTTTTGGGCTTGCTGTTACTTGTGGTGTTCTCCTCTGTGCTCTCTAAACACATTTTTGGGAGTAAACCTGATGTAGATGGGTCGCTTGACAAATCACCCTTTGCTGATATTACAGTGTTTGCAGCTTCAGATATATTACCTGTGTTAGAGTTAGTTTTTTTTTTCTGTGCAAGCTCTTGGCCCCATGATCTTGAACGGGAACAGCCTCAGCTCTGTCCCTGACTATGTGCAGGGCCCTTGGGAGGGTGGGGGAGAAGGGGCCATTTCCCAGGGCCCAGCACCAAGAGGGCCCCAGGCCACCCAGCATACTGTATACAGGAATGGGGCTGCAACCTGGTAGGGGCCTCAGAGTCTGAACTTTACCCATGGCCCAGAATTTCTCTCAAGGGGCCTGACTGCGTGGCCTGTCTTTCCTCTCCCAGATCAAAATTTCCTTTTTCCAAAATCAGAAATACCTCTTGCAAGTTTATTTCTCTTCCTTGCTATTACATCTTTTTCATATTTCATAAAAAATTAGGATGATTAAAAAAAAGGAAAAATATAAATTAATGGCGGAAAGTAAGAAAGGAGATGGGGGAACTGAAAACTGGTAAAGCATGAGTCCTGTTAAATCATTTAATAAAATCAGTATTACTGGTAATGTTGGTGGAAAATGGACTCTAATCTTCATAGACACAGCAAAACCCAAATAGAAAAATGGACCAAGACCTCCTGGGAGAGGAGAGCTGCCATTCAGCTGCTCGATCCTACTGCCTCACCCCTCCCTCATGTCATCTCTCCGACGACCCAAGTCCGTTCCAAAACCCGGGTTAGTGGCGTGACATGAGGTAAGGCATCCAGCACCTCAGCCCTCTGCACCATCGGGCCAGCCTAAGGACTGACTAATTTTACTTTTAAATTAAATTACTCAGTCCTTAATTCATATTGCATTTATTTCCTCATATTGCTTTAGCTTTACTGGAAAAATAATTTGTAGTTATAGTTGTCATATGCAGTAATAAGGCATTCTACCAGCACGCCTCTGTGAGTACTTACAGCAATTGTTTCTGAAGGACACTGTCTTGCTACCCCCCTTGCATGCCTGCCTTTCCATTCTCACTTTTCACTTATTATTTTTTATTCCTTGTCTTGGTCCATGTGTACTTTTTGGGTTTTGCTGGTATTGCTGTGTCTATGACGATTAGAGTAAATTTTTATTGTCAGTATTACCGGTAATATTGATTTGATTTGATTAAATTAATTAACAGAACTCCAGCTTTACCAATCTTCAGTTCCTCCCATCTTCTTTCTTACTTTTCATTATTAACTTATATTTCTCTTTTCTTTCATTTTGCATTTTGGAATTCCTAACATTTTTTATAGATTTGCAGTGCTGAATGTGATTATTAATTTTTGGAATCCACATTATGAATGGTGTTACAGGTATAGGTTCATACACCATTTTATAGAAATGTATTTATTAGCAATGAAATTACGTTATATGTATAAAAGGTGTTCTTTCCTGGTAAACTAACTAGACCTTTTTTTTTTTTTTTTTTTTTTTTTTGTTTTAGTTTAGTTTATTAGTCTAGGAATTAATACCTTTGAGCCAGGGCTCTTTTACAAAGGTTCCACGTCACAAAGAACATTTAACAAAGCACGATACACATTACAGGTAAAACCAGACAGGAAAGTTACATCATAAATTTGCTATTAACAGTTTAAGGCAGTAACGTTTTTAAGTTTCATAGAAAAACAAGCTATAACAGGTTCAAGCGAGTAGACAATTTCGAGGTTAAGGAAACTTCCAGGGAGAGGGTGATCATTAGGCGCCAAAAGGAGGCTAGAGAGGAGGGAAAGGTGGTGAGCGGGACAGTAAGTGAGAGGGGACAGGAAAAAAGGGGGGGGAGTGAGTTTGGGTGGGAGACAGGAAGTAGTAGAGGTACCAGAGGGTTCATTAGTCAGGGAGGAAGAGGCCTCAGATGTGAGGATGGACATGAGGAGTAGTAGTCTTTATCTAGCGCAATCACAGTTGCTAGTGGTGGTGAGGTGGGCATAGAGCATGGATTTGAAAGCTTCAAGTGAGGTTGAGGCTAGAGTAGGTGGACTAAGCGTATTGAGCCATGTCAGGGCCCTGTATGCGAAAGATCTTTGTCCCTGTGCAGTCCAGCATCTCAGAACCAGGAAAGGTTGGCGTTCAGATCTGGTGGAGGGTCGTGAGCCAGGATTCAGTCGGAGTAGGTTTTGAATACATAATAGAGTCAGTCCCAAGATAGATTTTTTTGCCATTGTGCAGGTGAGATAAATAAGACGATTTGATAGGTTCAACCAGCCTGATTCATAGTACAGATCACACGTGTGAGTCAGTCTTTGAGCCCCCGTGAGGAGCCGGCAGGCCTTATTTAGAGTGATTGAGATACGCCTTAGAGCAGTGGAGGTAGCTGAGCCATAAATAATAAGGCCATAGTCAATGATTGAGATTATGGAACTCTGTATAGCTATTCTCAGTGCCGCTTGATTTAGAAATTGACGGTTACGGAATGGTATTCAAAGCGTTGGTTCACTGTTTTCGCAGTGTTGTCAATGTGGGTTGCAAAGGTGAGCCCTTGGTCAAAAGTGATGCCAAGGTATTTGAAAGTATTTACTTGGTCCAGTGTAATTCCGCAGAGGTTTGTATGGTGAGTGGAGTATGCCTATTTTGTTTTGTGATTGGAGAAGAGCATGGCTTTTGTTTTATTGTGGTTTAGCACAAGTTTACTATCCAGGAACCACCTTTTAACACTAGAGAAAGCAAGTTGCAGGCTTTTTCGTGAGGGAGTTTGGATCCTTGTGGGAAGAGAGAATTACAGCATCATCAGCGTATAAGATTATTTTCTCCTGGCAGATATCTGGGAGGGAGTTATGAACAGGCTAAAGAGGAGCGGTCCAAGAATTGATCCCTGTGGTACACCCGAGAACTGGTTTGAAGTCGGAGAGTTATTAGAGATTTTTACAGCCTGTGACCAATTGGACAGGTAACTTTTTACCCAAGCACAAGGACCTTCGGCCAGGCCTAGGCTAGAAAGTAGGGAGGTAAGTAGGCCATGATGGACTGTGTCGAAAGCTTTGGTAAGATCAATAAAGACTGCACCTGTTTGGCACCCTTTGTCCATGGCTGAGTGGACTTCTCCAGAGAAATCAAGTAAGGCTGTTGTTGTACTATGTCCTTTCCTAAAGCCGTGCTGTTGATTACAGAGATGATTGTATTTGTCCAGGTAATCAGAGAGTTGGTCTGCCACTATTCATTCAAGTGCTTTGGAGAGGGGAGGGAGTATTGATATTGGTCGATAGTTTCCTGTTGAGGTTTTGTCCCCCCCTTTGTGCACTGGCGTAACTATGGCAGATTTCCATTTGTTGGGAAATTGACTTTGGCAAAGTGACAGATTAAGAATTTTTGCAAGGGGGTGAATTACTTCATCCAGGGTGAGAGACAGGATTTTTAGATCTAGCATGTCACTACTTGTTCTGGATTTGGAGCAGGCCTTTCTTATGTACTTGTGTGTTTCGTGCACTTTGATTTTCTTGAAGTAAAATTGTGGTTTGTCACTTAGGGTGCTTTGTGATACTAGGCTAGGTACAGGTAAGTCCGAGAAGAAATCTGGGGAGGACCCTACTAAGGTCTGTGAATGTCTTATTAAGCGATCTGCAATAGACTTTGGGTCAAGAGTGGTGGATCCATCAACTTTCATAATGGTAGGTGATGATTTTGATTGTTTACCCATTATGTTTCAGATGTTGTCCCAAAAAGCTCTTCCATCACCCCAGGTGGATTCAAGGGCATTTTTGAAATAGGCACTCTTCATTTGCCTAATTTGTGAGGTACATCTATTTCGTACCTGCTTGTATTTTAGGGTATCATGAGGTGAGCCTGTGTCTCTGGCAACTGCCCAGAGGTGGTCCCGAACCTTGAGCTCGGCAAGTAGTTTGGCAGTAATCCATGGATTTGATAGCGCTTTGATTTTACGTTTTTTTACTGGGGCGTATAAGTCACATGCAGAGTTGAAAGATTTAATGAAGTATTCTAGTGCGGTATTAATATCAGTTGATTCAAGGATTGGCATCCAGTCCTGTTGTAGGAGATGGGTTTTCAACTTGATAAGATTCCCATAAGGCAATACTCTGCTTGTTATAACTTTGGGGGGTGGCTTGAGAAATTTATTAGACCAGGTACAGAACACTGGGGAGTGGTCACTGAGGGAGTCAGGGAGGACTTTAATGTTTTTTATCCGGTCAGGGTGATTTGTGAGAACCCAGTCAATAAGAGTGCTTGTACCAGTTTTGTAATTTTTCCGGGTGGGGGAGGTTACCATCTGAGTCAGGTTTGCTGCTAGGATGTCATCTTTGTAACAGCCAGTGTCAGAGGCGAGCCAGTTTATGTTGAAATCCCCGAGGAGGAGGAGCTCATTTTCAGAGGGCTGCAGACTAACAAAATCAAGTACAGACTTAATACTGGCACGGTGGTCTTTGGAGGGATATAGATCATGCCACTGTGAGAACTTTGTTTTGTGCACCAAGAAGCAGTTTGATAGGGAGGAGTTGCATCTGCATATTTGTGGGGTGAAGCTGCCGCGTTGACAGGAGAGGTTGTCCTTTATGTAGATAGCACAGCCCCCACCTTTCTTGCTTGCCCGGTCGAGTCTGAAAAGATTGTAGCCTTCGAGCGAGACCGCATGATCCGGGGTGCTGGGAGATAGCCAGGTTTCCACAATGGCTAGTATATCAGGGTTTTTTTGTCCAGTGAGAGTTTGAAGAGATGCCAATTTAGGAAGGAGGCTGCAGATATTTAGAGTGATAATGGAGAGACCACTACCAACTTTCCCTGTTTTTGTTGGCTTCAGTGCAACAGGACCAGGGTTTGGGTGTATCCCACTGATATTAAAAGTAGGAGGAGCAGGAGTTTCAGTGATGCCATTCGTAGTTCATGTAATAGGTTGGAGTGAGTTTCTGCTTGTACTTTTAAGATGCTTGGATTGTCTTCTGAGTCCCAGTAGAGGGTGATCGTTAGTGAGTTATAATGATGTGGCAGTTTCCAATTAGGAAATATGGCTCTTGCACCCAGGTATTAATTGGGTGATGTTTGTTTAAGACTTCCAGAGTAAAAGCTATGGTACAATGTTTCAGGTAGTAGTATAGAAAGGTGAGAGTAGGTGGAGGGGTAGGGTAGGCGGAGGGGAGAGTTGGCATAAAGGGAAAAGGAGGGTGAGGGTGAGCAGGAACAGGTGGTGGGGACTAAGCCAAAGCATTTTTTTAGCGAGGCAGGAGAGAGCCGAGAAGTAGTGTGGGCTAGGCAGTCGGGGGGGTGGCGAGCAATATGAGGGTGGTGGGGTACGGATTTTAGTGGACTAAGGTGGATAGCTAAGCACTATGGTGAAGTACAGAGAAAAATGAAAAAAAAAGACTGGGAGGGTTTGGTGCCAGAGGGTTTAAGGGAAGTACTATAGTACTGTTGAGATCCAGGATCACATAATATGTTAAAGTTCCTGAAAGGTGATAAACTGTGTCCTGGGCATATGCAATGTAAAATCCTTTTGTCTATATGTTTCCTTTGTTCTTCAAAGTCCTCAGAGATAAGTACAATACCTTGGGAGTAGGTCAGACAGTAGGCATATGCAATGTGTGAAATCCTTTTGTCTGTATGTTTCCTTTGATCTTCAAAGTCCTCAGAGACAAGTACAATACCTTTGGAAAAGGTCAGACAAAATGTTGATTCAGTCACAAATGTGTTAAAATTCCTTTGTTCTTTAAAGTCCACAAGTGCAGTTGCTTTAAGAGTGGTCAGATAAGAATGTTGAAAATGTTGATTCAGTTGCAGGACCCAGCATCACCATGTTTGTAAGACTAGTTGTAAGGCATATGCTTCCTTGGGGAGGCTTCAAGAAAGTTGATTTAAAATTAAAAAGCTGATACCTGATGATGGCGATTTGCAGAAATTCAGTCCAGGAGACTTTCACCAATGTTGTGTGCAAGAATGGCACAGGTATTCCCAGCAGAAAAACATGTAAATGAACAAAAACTAACCTACAGACACAGACAAGCACAAACAGCCACCCACACAGCCCCAGGAGGAGGAGCTTATGACTTGCCCCCTGACGAAGACCCTGAGTGGGTTGAAGCACCAGAGCTTAGGGTTTCAGTGGTTATCTTCCATAAGTTGCGAATAAATTGACCTTGAGAATCATTCCAGTGCTGCAGGTGTCTTTCCTGGCTCCACCCGTGTAGAGTTGTTTATTTAATTTGGCTGGCTGCCTTGCTCAGTGCCGCCTCCACACTTCCAGAGCACATCATTTCACTCTTTTTCTTTTTTTTTACCTTCTACCAGTGTAGTCAGAATTAATTAAAAAACAGCATTTTCTAACAATGAAATGCAACCTTGGTAAGATCCCATTTAACTAAATATGTTGCTTTCAATCATGTTTATACACCTTAACAATAGGTAACAGTTTGTCTTCTGGGTTCTTATGATTATGTGTTCTCACGCCCACTAGTTACTGTTCATTCTATGCCCAGTTGCACTGTAAATTATTTCTACTCGATGCTGCCTCAGTACATTGCATGTGCCTAACATGTGTTTTGTGTATGCTTCATCATCACGGCACCCATGGTTTCTTAACCCACACCATTAAGTAAAAGTTACCATATTTGTTATTGTGTGTGTAGATGTTGTTTGAGTTATATTCCAGCACTTTGGCATATTTAATAGGGATTTTACCCATACAAACATAGAATGCCACTGCTTTAAAAGCATTCAAATGTTGTAATGGTTCATTCTTCATAAATTGTTTCAGTAACAAATTCATATGTGGTAATACTTTTCTGAGGTATAATAACAAACTGTGTTAATAATCCACTATCAGATTATAAGATAGTTGAGTAACTTAGTTTTTGACTCTGTGCTCACTTTCACACACTAAAGGCTATCAGTTTGTTGTCAGTTCACTATTCATGGGACTTGTTGTTGCATATTCTTAAAGGATGGCTTTGAAACAATTACCTTAACTGTAGACAGAACAGTAAATCATTGTCTAGCACTTCACAATGTGTCATAGTTTTAATGTCAACATTTGTAATTTAAATGTCATCAAACTGAAATGTTATCCTACTGTCGGGTAGTTACATATCAGGCAACTTTGTACAACTATAGTCTAACTGTTCCATTACATACATTTTCCGACAAAATGAATATTGCAGTCAAACAAGTATTACTGTCCATAATGCCTGAAGCCAGTATATTCATCGGAAGGAATCCTGCTCGTTTTCAGTTCACAACACAAGAAGGTAGGATCTTATGATTCCCTCTGCCTTGTTTCTTAAACACTCAGAGTGTGAATCCTCTGTATGCAAGATGTTTATATAATCTGCAAACATAAAAAGTGAAAAATAGTATAACATTATATAAATTGTTTAGTTATAAAACAGAGAATACTGGACGGGCAACTATGCACAGCCAGTGTGTTCTGCCACAGAGGAGTTCTGATTCCCTGATGGAAATCAAAGTGGAACAACATTCCACCATACACTATACTGGTATAATTACATAGATACATAGACAGTGTTGGCAGATAAGGGCCTGTGGCCCATCTAGTCTGCCCATTTGAGTTCGTAACTTCAGTTTATGTTTTCTTAGAACTCTGTTGCCCCTTACCCCTGACCTCCAGAATTCCTTTATGACTATCCCATGCATTCTTAAATCCTGTGATTGTTTCAACCCCCACCACTTCCTCAGGCAGGGTGTTCCACTTGTCCACCACCCATTCTGTGAAGAAATTCTTCCTCACATTTCCTCTGAATGCATGCATGCATCTGTCAGAGCATTAACTATACTGCTCATAGCACTGGTGACCATGGCTGTGAGGGGAGTCCCAGTTTGTCAGGTGCCATGGAGAGGGGGGGATAAGTTGGGGGTGAGAATAGAAGAGAGAGAGTACCAGTGTAGGATCTACTTCTATATGGATGGAGCATCACCATCTCCGATTCGGTACTGCCACTTATGTGACCACGTGGGTCAGCAAAACTGATGTAGGCAGGTTAGGAAGTTTTGCTGGCTGGCTGGCGTTACTGGAGCCCAATGGCATGCATGAAAAGGATCGAGCCAATGTGTGCTAGCAACCACAAGAGTAAATGTATTAAAAATAAATAAATAAAAAAGATCAGATCCATGGCACACAAGGAAATAAGACTCTGGTACATCCAGGCCCTTTTGACTTTGTCAGAAAAGAAGACTAATAAAACCGGAAATTCAGGGGTACATCCCCCTGCCCCAGATCCTGCTGAGCGGGGATAAAACTGAGGTTCTGGGTATGGTCTGACGGTGACAAGTCAGACTGTACTGTATGATCCCTCAGACAGCAGTAGGCATTGACATGAAGGGGCACAAACTGTTAGAAGAAAAACAAATTTTGAAAATATACGTAACGAATCACACACTTAAAAATGTGAAACATATGATGGTGAACTAACAGTACATTGAATGGTGTCTATGCAGTGTGATATTGTGTGACTGTCAGTGAGCAACAGCATGCACAGCACTAGTTACAGTCAGTCAGCAGAAAATCCAGACAGTGACTGGATTGCTATGTCTGTACCAGTTGATGATGTTTATTATTGTCTGTTGTCCATGTTGAAGAGAGGGTTGTTTAGTGTTGGTTTCTTATTTAAAAATAATACCATGGCCTTGGGTAATGCACTGAATATAGAGACATGGGCAGGAATATTTCTTCACTGAAAGGTTGGAGGATGACTGGACCAGACTGCCAGAGGAAATGTTTGATGCAAAAAACAGTGTGGCACATCAAGCATGCGTGAGAGAGACATATTTGTATAATAGAATACAAATGCCGTGAGGCAGGTGGTGCGACAGACAACAGACAGGCTCTGCAGAGGCTTATTAGGTAGGGAACTTCTGGGCCTACTGGGTGGGCAAAGAGATCTTTTTCTGCAGACCAATTATATGTTTCTGTGCCCCCCTCCCCATATTTGTAGCCATCTGCAAGCACAGTGCAACCTCTAGTGCTGCACCAAAAAGAGAGCATGTCTGGCTCTGAGCAACATTTAGTGAGTTAGTGTGCAGTAACAGAGTGCACTAACTGACTGACTATCAAGCCATGTCGGTGCAGCGCTAAGTGAATACGGGCTGAGCCCACATGGCCCAAGGCTGCATACAGTCCACAGGAGATGGCGCTGCCCAAAACAAGATAGTGCCAGGGCTCCTGTGGGCCATTTTCAGCCCAGCCATGCAGATGAGCTCATTAGGCATGCAAGGTGCTAGGGACCATTTGCATGCTCATTATGGGCTCATTTGCATTCATGCAGCCCCTTAGCACACATGTAAAAACTTTTCCCATGATGCCTAGTGCACCCCCAACCACCCCTGTCATATGTTTAAATCCCATTCCCTACTGTCTTGTGGCTCCCACCCACCCATCACCCCTGGTCCAGCGTATATCAAAATCCCCAGTGGGCTAGTGTCCCCCCACTTGAGACCCCCCCACCCACTGTGGACCCTTGCCCATACCCCCTCATCCTGATTACTATTCACCACAACTGTCACAGCCAGATGGATAGGCATGTTGGCACAGTCTTCCGCTCACCTCTTTGGCTGGCCACCATCTGACAGTCACAGAGCACGATCACGAGTACTTACACTGACACACTTAACATGTACCCCTGAAAAGATGAATAATGATAACACAACAATAATCAGTCAATACAATTATGTTATTTGTACTATTAAATACAAGTTAGGTAATGCTAATAAGCATTTGGAGCAGTAAGCATATAGAGAACAGTGTGCTGGCACAGAAAATGTACAGTGTGATTTTTGTGGGCGGTTGGGGGAAGGGAAAGATTTACTAGCTATGTAGTGAGGGATGAGGTACAGTGCATTGATTGTTTAACTGCAACAGCAAGCTTACTCTCTGGGAGCATAGTGATGCAAACTAATCTCTGAGGCACACTATTTAACTCTTAAAAATATGCTTTTATTTCTGCAGTGAGCTCATACAGAGTTAATCAGAACTATACCGGGGGATATGGTTGGTTGATGGGTGGTCAGGGAGACAGCTGGACATTTGCATGTTTGATAAAGGAATATTGCATGTTTCTGACAAACCACAGCTACAGTGATCTAGTGGAGGGGTGCAGTAAGGGGGGAATGAGAACCATGGGATATGTGCAGGTTTGACTGGCAAACAGTGTGTTCAACATACACAAATGTGATACAGTGTAACGCAAGGAGTTTGCAACAGGGGGTCAGTAATGGTGGGTATGGCCGAATGAACAATACCAGGGAACAGTGAGACATGCAGAGTGGATGCAGAAATTGTACACTCTTCAGGTGCAGACTGTAGACAATGTGATAGGGAGGCTGGGATCTGGGAGCATGAGAACATCTGAAAATGTTAATGATTGACTGGAGAAATGGGTTTCTGATAAAAAGTATCTGATGCAGTGACCCACAAGGATGTGGCAACTGGGTGATCATAAGGTTGGGGAGTGGGGGATAGTGAAATGTGGGATATACTATGGTATCCCCAAACTCAGTATCCTGAGTCTCGGGATACTGACCCCACTGGCCTGAAATGAATACTCCTGAATCAGATGCCTGAAAATACAATTTTGGGCATCTGACTGAAAAATACATAACTCCGAGGGGGAGAGGACCTCAGAGTTAAAAAAAAATAGTTACGGGGGTTACGACTATAAAAAAATTCCAAGATGCAGCACGGGATAGAACCCGTGCCTCCCAGCACATGCTGGCTGAACTGCCAGTAGTTTAGCCCTCAGCACCATCGGGGCAGCTCGGCCAGTCTCCCAATTTCTCCACTACTTGAAATCCATCTACAGGGGTTAGGTAGCAAGCCGTCGCATCCGCTACCTTACCCTGTAACGTCTGTCGGGTTTTCTTAATGACAACCAAATAGCATGCTCAAAACCTTTGCATTGCTCAAAATGCAATTCACATTTCTGGAGAAGGGTGCTGCTGGTGTGTGGCATCCAGTGCACCCCCCCCCAAAAGAAAACATGGCATATATACAAAATTAAACAATTTAACTGCCTAATGGCTTATCTTACTTATAACTCCATGAAAAAGGGGGTCTTAATGCCAGGATGCTCACTGTCTGGACACTGAACCTGTCTGACAATACCGCCCGGGCAGGTCAGTGTCGGGACAGTGAGCCTCGGCAAACCATAAGGGTACCAAAATGTGCAGGGTGACAGCTAAAGTATACTTGGTTGCATTGCAAGTTTTGCAGGTTATGATCTTGTGGTGGAGCTAAGTGCAAGGAAATAGTGTGACGTGAAGGGTGACTAGGTAAATTTGACAAGCCTGTATAGTGCTGTGGTTTGGGGCACTGAGCTGCAAACCTGGAGACCTGGGTTTGAATCTCATAGTCCCCACATGCATACTATGCAACCCTGATCAAGTCACTTAATTTCCTTGTGCTCCCAGGTCACACCTGGAAACAAGCTTCAGCTTAGTGTGCCTTTCCTAGTTAAACAATTTCCCCTTTCCCTTGTAGTGCAAACTAATTCCAATGTGATATAGTGGGGCGGGGGTTGGTGCAACTGGTGCATGGGAAACAGAGGGACATGTGCTGTGTTGAGTTGTGATGTTAGGTAGTGACCAGCAAGGATGGTGCGATGGAGTAATCAGTTCGTGGAAGAATAAGCCGGGAGACATAAGATTTGCACATGGCTGCTTAGCAAATTACAGATGTTGTAATCAGTAATGGTGTGGAGCGGGTGGCTGGGGCATGGAACTGTGGTACATGTGTAGAGTGGATTTTAAAATTGTGCATGCTTGCAGTGCAGACTGCAGCCATTTTGATCTGGTGAGAGTGGGCATGAGAGTATGTGAATAGTGGGATATCTGCAGGGCTGACTAGAAACAGGAGTATTGTGTGTACACAGATGTGATACAAGGAGTGTGCAACAGTGCACCTGCAATGGTGGTGTTGGTGGTGGGAATACCGGGGAACAGTGACACATCTGCAGTGTGGACATAGGAAGTACACATGCTTGTAGTGAAACCTGTGTTCACTGTGGTGTGAGAGAAGAGGCAAACGGGTGGCAATATGGACACAGATGTGATGCAGTGAACTGCAACTATGGCGCAAGGGGGGATTAGGAGTGGGTCGATCGATAATAATGATAATGTGCAATGTAGATATATGCATAACAAAAAAAGATGGACATCACATATGCAATATCAGGTAGGACAGTGAGGTGAGAATGCCCTTCATTATGGTTATACACAGCTATACCCAGCAACTGTAACAGAAACAAGCAACATTTTCTCATAGAACATGCAGACTGATAAACAGGATGCTGACAGGTTACAATGGTAATTACAAATCAGGAACACATGAGGGTGAAAATACACCTAGCAGTGCTCAGTAATGACCATTTATCTAGAAACTGGGAAACCTGCACCTCGAGACTGCTGCCTACCTCAGTTTGATTTTCAGCACTGTTGCTGACAGGAGGAGTGAACCTGCACTGGAGCAAGGGGCTTGTATGCAAATGGGTCCACATGTAAGAAAACCTGAATGAACCCGAAAAGGCATCCTCCTCCTCCTCCTCATCCAACATATTTGCCCATCTCTTGACCTGTACAGAACTCCGGGGCCTTCCCTATTCCTGGTACAGGCAGAGTGACACAATTCATACCATACAGGAGACACGAGGTCAGAGCACAGCTACTCAAAACAAACAGCACAGTCTGGGAAATCAGAACAGTCATCAACTACATTAACTGTGCTAAATCTTATGGGATTGTGAGAAAACTTTAAAAATAAAGGAACAGTCTAAAATTTTACACTGTTGAGGACATAAGATAAGCAAAGCCATGAGTTTAAACAAACAATGGGGGCAATTAATCTTTAAATTTGCACTGTTCTCCTGTAAAAAAAAACATCAAGGCTAACTTGGACTCTCAGGCCCCAATGCCTCTGTCACAACCCACAGCCATGTTGTTGTTTTCTGTTCTGAATGAGAAATATAAAATCAAATGCAGACTATTAATGTAACATGCTGTCCGTACCTTTAGCACATCAGTAAACTTCACTGTTGTGTAAGGCCTTTCCCCCACCCCACCCACACACACACACACACACACACTCTGAGTCTTTGCTCATTTTGTTTAACAAAAAACGACAACAGTTGGAAACAGAAGTCACCAACAGGTCTGGAAAATCAATTTTGAATTCTATAGCTTACCATTTTACACTCTCTCTTATTTTTCTCCATGGTCTGTTTTTCAGGTCTCATCTTAGTCTCTAGTCTTTCTTTTCACTCTCAAGCCTTTTTATTATCTTTCTGTGTCTGGTGGTCTCTCACTTTCTTTTCTGGGTTATTTTACTTCTTCACTGATTTCTGTGCACCATTTTAAGTTCATTTTATTGTCTTCTTTGACCCCTTTTCTCCTACCAAGGCTACTTTTGTTTCTTCCTCTCATTATTTGCTGTCAAACTATTCTCTTTGCTTCCTTGCAAATTTACATTTTTCTTTGTTTTGTCTTCCTACTGCTGTTTTCCTCCTCGCCCAAGTGTCTCTCCACCTGGGTACAACCCTCAAACCATGCCACCTAACTTCAAGCCCTCTCTAAATTCCTCCCACCACACCTGCTCCCTACCCTCTCTCCTACCTCACCTTCCCCATGCACCCTTTCTCCCCAATCTCACATACTTCATGCTTTCCCCAGATTGTCACCCCTTAGTGAACAGATTCTAGAGTGACAGCTAAGGTGGGACGTACAGCTCCACAAACCTACACATGACGCAGGGGCATTGTCATGATGCTGCCAGAGCTGAACAGTCATGCTATTCCCAGGCCGAGCTCAACAGTCACCAGACATAGAGGGGGCTGCAGCAGCTGTGGCTGTGCCTCTCCAAGAGCTGAGAAAGACTCCAAGGGTTTCTTTGCAGGAGGAGAGAACTGATTTTACAATGAGTACTTTCTGTCCTATCCTGATTTTACACCAGTAATAACATTCAGGATATTGGAGTATACAAAGTAATTTAACTGGCTCATGTGAGCAGTTAAATGTCCATAGCCAAAGGCCAAGGCCTTTAATCACCCACTAAAGCCGGTTATTGCAAGTGTATTCCAGCAGACTGAATATTATTACTATAATAAGACTTGCAAAAACAATTATTTTATAGGAAACATTTTTAAACAAAAGGGAAGCTCAGAGGGGACTAAAGCTTTTCGAATTGCAGTTTGGATGCTGAAGTGGTGGTGAGTAGATGAGCTGATCATGTGTTTTTGAATGAATAACTCTCTGTGGGAGTAGTTAATTCAATAACTGATCAGGAGTGTGAAGTTCGTGGGGTATTAAATTGAGTTTCTTCTTGATTCAGATTGGCCCAGAATAAATGTCCATCAATGCCCACATACCAAATTCAGCAGCTACACAGTCAAGTAGGCAATATATCATATATCAGGAGAGAGAAACAGCAGCCTCATGCAGAAAGAAACCAAATGAGTTTTCACCGTGAAACCATTACAAACAGCTGGTCTTAGCTGATTGCATTCTGTACCATCTTTGCCATAAAATGTAATGCATTCTTTAGACTGTATCTGTTGAAACTCATAGCTATCATTTTTGTTCTCTTTTCTGTATGAGATCATGAAAGAAAAATAATGCCTCGCCTTTAATCTGGAAACTACTTGGAATTCTGGCGAAGTTGTTCTGCCTTACAGTTCTGTCTTTATACTATGCTTCATCATTTTTTCCCAGGACGTCCCTTGCATGTAATCCAGGCTGCACTATTTCTAATACATAATGCCGCATAAGAAATCAGTGTTTCCTTAAAGCACATCAGAGCAGGCAATTTTGAAGTGATTTTTTGCTTTACAACAATCATTTCAGAGTTGGCATCACCAGACCTCAGTCCCACAAAATTCCCCAACATTTTAATTACAGGACCTTCCATTTTTTATTACCAAAGATGTTTTTTTCTATTCAAACCAGATATTGTCCCACTAGATTTCATCTGTTTATGTAGCTCTTATCTTTCACGAAGCAAAGGAAAAGACTGCACAATCAGTGCACTTCAAACAGGTGAGGACTCACTCCTGAAAATCTGGTTGCTTCGGTGTGTTTATTCCATTTCAAACGATTAGTTCAGCATAGCATACAGGAATGCTGGGAGCTGGTGTGCCATCTCAAAATTTCGTAAGTGAACCTTGCTTTATCAAGAGTCTCTTGACAAAGCAAGGTTCATATGCATAACATTGAAACGGTACCCCTGCTCCAACTGTTCCTGCAAGCAAAGCTGCGCTGTTTGTTTTAAATGGATTAAACTCACCTAGGCAAACAACAGTTTTCAGTAGTGAGTCCTCATCTGTTTGAAGTGTGCTGATTATGCTGGTCTTTTCCTTTGCTTGTACTCTGCCACTGCAAGCACTGACTGTCACTCAGAGCGGCATTCTGTTTGCATCTTTCATGAAGTCATAATACTCCGCTTATGACATCACAACCTGTTGCCACAGAAATTATCCTGATGTCACAAGCAGGTGGTTATGACTTAGCTGCAGGTATAAGAAGAATGAAAAGATAATGTTTAGGGGACAAAGAGCCTTTTTTCATGCAAATGTATGTGGTGAGAAAGAATGCAGTGTCCTAAAATTACAATATTCTTGTAATGTTATGAGATTTGAGTTCTGCCAGCACCAGCTCACTACAAATCCCAGAATCCCCTGCAGCTGACATCAGAGTGGTAGGCAGTAGTAGGGGATTCAGTAGGCTGCAGTGCATGCTAGAGCTTTTACAATCTCCAATCAGATGTTTTCTGGGTCTGCTTTTCTCCAGAGGCTAAGGACAGACTTTGTGACTGTACTTAGCCCGGTGAGTTCAGAAGGACCAGTAAACAAAAGAACAAGCATATATAAACTCGAACATGCACTGAAGGCTATTGAATCTCCCACTGCTGCCTACTGCTTTGATGGCAAATGCAGGGGATTCTGGGATATGCAGCAAAAGAATATGTCAGCTGAGAACTAAACAAAATTAGTCTGACACAATCTGCTATAGTACCGTAAACAGTAAGTAAATCAAAATGTTTTTACACAGAAAGTTTACATTGGGACCTTCCCCACATTTGAGTGTGGGGCCCATGGTGCTGACTGTGCCCCTTTAAATGCCTTATTATTTATCTACAGGATACAGCTGTTTCTTTTAATTAGTTTCTACAAATTCCAGAATTCCCTGCAGCTGACATCAGATCAGTAGGCAGCAGTGGGAGATTCAATAGCCTGCAGTGCATGTTAGAGTTTATGTCAGGTTTGATCTTTTGTTTGCTGGTCCTGCTGTACTCCCTGAGCTAAGTACAGTCACAGGGGACTATACTTAGCCCCTGAAGAAAAGCAGAACCAAAACCATCTGATCGGAGATCATAAAGCTCTAATGCACTGCAAGCTATTGAATCTCCTACTGTTGCCTACTGCTCTGATGTCAGCTGCAGAGGATTCTGGGATTTTTTCTGCCTGCAAGTAAACAAAACTAATCTGATACAATCTACTATACTACAGTACGAAGAAAGTAAACCAAAATGTTTTTGCACACAATGTGCACAGTGGGACCGGCACCACGCTTCAGTGTGGAGCCATTTGTGATGACTGTTCCCCTTTAAAGAGCCCCAGGTGGCATCGCGACAACTTTGAAAAAAATGTAACATTTATACACAATTAGCTTCTATTTAATCATTTTTACTGTAATTCTCACCCTTAGTTCTTTATCACTAAGGACATCTTCATGTAAACAGGATCTCTGCCCTATCTGTTCTGGCTGCTTGCCTACACCTGACATCACAGTTTTGTTTATGACATCACAATCTGTTGCTGTGGTGATAATTATGATGCCATAAACAGGGGATTATGGTGTATGCAAGCAGAAGAACAGATAAAGTCTAAGTGACAGTAATCCTCTTTCATACACCTGTCCTCAGTAATAAAGAAAAAAAGAGAAAGAATTATACAAAATATCCAGGTCCCTTCAGGGGGACCTGGAGGCTCTGGAAAGATGGTCTAGAAAGTGGAAGCTGAGGTTCAATGCAGGGAAATGCAAGATACTGCACCTGGGGGCCAGAAACCCAGGCCAAGTGTACACCCTGGAGGGGGAAATGCTACAAGTCTCGATGGCTGAGAGGGACTTGGGGGCGGTGGTGGATGTCGAGATGAACAACTTGGAGACTTGTAGGAGGGCAGCAGCCAAGGCCAACAGGATGCTGGGATGCATCGCTAGGGGGATCACCTCCAGAAGGAGGGAAGTGATACTCCCTCTGTATAACTGCTTGGTGAGGCCGCCTAAAGACTGCATGCAGTTTGGAGGCCACACTTAAGAGGGACATTAAACTCCTGGAGAGGGTCCAGAGGAGGGCAACCAAAATGATTTGGGGCTTGAGGGACAGGATCTATGGGGAGAGGCTCAAAGAGCTAAATATACACATTGGAAGAGAGAAGGGACGGGGGGACATGATAGAGGTCTTCAGGTACATGAAGGGGGTAAATAGGGGAGGAGCAGTCAGGGTGCTTCAAAGGAAGGAGTAGGGGGCCACTAGAGGGCATGGGTGGAAGCTGGAGGGAAGATTCAGGGGAGAAAGGAGGAGGTGCTACTTCACTGAGGGGGTGGTGAAGCCAAGGAATGCACTGCCTAGGGGGTGGTGGAGGCAGAGATGATGCAGGGGTTCAAAATGGGGAGGGACAGGTACAGGGGAAGGGTTCTGGAAGCAAAATCCAACGCAACGAGAATATCCGGAACTGGGAAGGGAGAAGCCAGAGAAGGCGAGGGGGGAAGCAAGGTCAGCTCCCAGGGTGGGGGCCGACCAAACGAGCAGATGCGAAAGACCATTAGGCCTATTCTGCTGGCATTTTAGTATGTTAGTATATGAAATATAAACTGAATTGCACTAAATCTCACATTTTTTTTTTCGAGTTTTGCTAATGGTATCAGGGGCTCTTTAAGGTCTGTCAGCCTCTCCTGGTAATTCCTGTTTTGCTGCCCCAGTTCCATTTTGGTCACCCACTGCTGTATTCTTTCAAGTTTATCCTTATCCTTTCTGTGACATAATGGTAGTTTACTCACCTGGTAAAGGTGATTGTGGGGGAATACATCTCTGAGGCACTCCACACTCCTTACATATGGGTTGTGTCCACCTGATAGGTTGCTTGATGCACATGTGACTTCAAAGAAGTCCGACCCCCTTTCCCTGTGGCACAGCCCTTCCATCATCAGTTCAAATTCTTCCAGCGCTGTACCTACTAAGGATTAAATGTTTCTAAATTGTTAGTCAATGTTGCCATGTTAACCAACGTTAATTCCATGTGTAATAGAATTGGACGATACCAGCTGTGTTTCTGTGTTTCTATTTATTTCTATTGCTAATACTCTAAACTACAATAGGACCAGAATATGAGTATCATCATAACATATTGTTTCAACTGTCGACAATCATCCTGGCCTTCCTTGTTATGTTATAGTTTTTACGCTGGTAACAGGATGTTTTAACCTTCATGTTCTCTAAGGGTGGGTTGTGGAGTGCCTCAGAGATGTACACCCCCGCAATCACCTTTACCAGGTGAGTAAACTACCATTGTGGGGGATAATCTCTGAGGCACTCCACACTCCTTACACATGGGTTTCTATCTAAAAAGCAGTTCCATGTAAAGGGTGGGTCAAGAGTTCAGAAGTTGTCCTTAATTTCCATTGGTCTGATGTTAATTTTAGTTCATGTTAATAGCCTCTGACTTAGCTGCCAGCAGTACTGCATGTCCGAATTGTGATTTTGGCTGCTGTGAGACATCTCCCCTGTAATGTTTAGTGAATGTGTGAGGAGATGCCCAAGTGGCTGCTGCACAGATCTCCTCCACTGTAGCCCAATTTCTTTCTGCCCATGACGTGGCTACTGCTCTTGTAGAATGTGCCTTGATGTCAGTTGGTTGGGTATGGTGTGATACCTTATAGGCGTCTGTTATGGCTGTCTTCAGCCAAGCAGCTTTTGTTGATCTGGTGGCTGGTTGCCCTTTTCTATGTCCTTGCATGCTGAGAAACAGTCTATCCATCTTGTGGATAGTAGATGTCCTGCTGACATAGGGCGTCAGTACCCTTCTCATGGCTAGGAGTCTAAGCTAGGGGTCGACTGCAACCTCTTCTAGAGGTAGATGTGCTGGTATTTCTATGACCTGTTGAGAGTGGAAGCTGGTATTAACCATGGGGACAAAGGATGGAATCGTCCCTAGTTTGATCGTTTCATTGTGGAAATTTAAGTATGGTGAGCGGCAAGATAGTACCTGTAACTCGCTGATCCTTCTGGCTGAGCAGATGGCCAGGAGGAAAAGAGTTTTGAGAGTTAGCCATTTGAGGATGACAGTTTCTAGGGGTTCGAAGGGCTGGTTTGTCATGGCCCTGAGTACTAGGTTTCAGTCCCATGGAGCTGTCCATTGTCGAATTGTTGGGCGTAAGTTGGTGGATGCCGTTACGAATCTGATAATATCCCTGTGTGCACCCAGTGTTATATCTTCTATGAGACCCCTTGCTGCCCCAATTGTGGCCACTTGAACCCTTAGCGAAGCCGGAGATAGCCCTTTGTCCAGGCCATGTTGTAGAAAAAGTAGTATGTCTGGGATCATGAAGGATGTGGTATTGATACTGTTCTGTGAGTGCCACTTTGAAAAAATTCTCCACTGCCTCTGATATGTAGAGCCTAGAGGTTGTGGATAGTCTTCTGGATTTGGTCATGGTTTCAATTACTACTGGGTGGTAACCTTCGCCTAACAGTCTCTCCCTTTCAGGAGCCAGGCTGTCAGTCTGAGGTAGGTCAGATTGGGGTGGCATATGGGGCCCTGTGTGAGAATGTCCTATCTGCATGGGAGTATCCATGGGTGGTGTAAGGCCATGGATACTACCGTTGCGAACCAAGCTCTCCTGGGCCAATAAGGTGTGATCAGTATCACCCTTGATCTGGATCTGCAAATCTTTTTCAGGACCTGCGGAATTATTGGAATTGGTGGGAATATGTATGCAACTTGAAATGTCCAGGTTGAGGAGAGTGCATCCACTCCCATTGCCTTGTGGTCCCGAAATTGGGAGAAGAATTTTAGGCATTGGTTGTTCTTGTTGGAGGCCATCAGATCCAATTCTATGAGGCCCCAGCATCTGTTTATGGCATGGAATGTGTGTCTGTGTAGTATCCATTCCCCTGGGTGTATTTATTGTCTGCTTAACCAGTCTGCTGTGGTGTTTAGCTTTCCGGCTAGATGTATAGCGTTTAAGCTTGCTAGGAATTTTTGAGTCCATGGCATGAGTTTCTCTGCCTCCTTTTGCATTGTTTTGCTTTTTGTTCCCCCTTGTTTGTCAATGTATGAGACTGTGACCTGATTGTCTGAGCAAATTAGGACGTGCTTTCCTTTTGCTAGCCCTTTGAAGTGCAATAGCGTGAGGCAGACTGCTCTTACCTCTAGCACGTTTATGGGCAATTTGGTCTCGGGTATTGACCACTTCCCTTGGGCTGTTTTGTGACTGGTAGTAGCCCTCATCTGGTGAGACTGGCGTCTGTGTCTATTTGGATGTCTGTTTGTATGATTAGGGGCATGCCTCTTAGGAGATTGTCTCTGTTTAGCCACCAGTGTAATGACTGTGTTACTCTTGGAGGAATTGATACGACCTTTGTGAAGTCTAAGCCATATGTTGGGCCCTGATCTATGAGGAATGACAGCAGTGATCTTATATGCCATCTTGCCCAGGGTATGGTATCTATGCACAATGACATTAGGCCTAGTGTATGGGATATCGACTCTATGGTGTTTTGTCTGGTCTGTAGGAGCTTGTGTACAGCCAATATTATGGTCTTTGCCCTCTTTTTGGATGGCTTTACCATCCCTTCTGCCACGTCTATTAAGTTTCCTAGGTGCTGCAATAATTGGGATGGTGCCACTTGGCTTTTCTCTTTGTTTATTACCCATCTGTGGTCTTGTAAACACTTTACTGCTATTGCTGTTTCTCTTGTTGACTGGCTTGTCGACCTGGCATAGATCAGCCAGTCGTCCAGATGTGGTATGACCTGTATTCCTTGTTCTCTGAGTTTTGCAGCCAGTACGATGGATACCTTGGAAAACACCTGAGGAGCAGATGCGAGGCCAAAGGGGAGGATCTGGTATTGAAAGTGTTGGCCTAATATGTGGAAGCGTAGGTATTTTTGATGGAACAATCTTATGGGAATGTGTAAGTAAGCATCTTTCAGATCTGTAGAAGTAAGTATGTTGCCTGGTCTTGTGGCCTTTAATGTGGACCTGATGGTCTCCCTCATGATTGGTTTGTAGGCGATGCTTTTGTTTAAGAATTTTAGGTCTCGCACCAGTCGAAGGTCCCTTGTCTTTTTTGGTACTGTGAACAGGATTGAATAGACCCCTTGTCCTTCCTCTTCCTTGGGTACCCTCCTTATTGCATTGTTTGAAATCAATTGGATTAGGATGTTCTGCATTTGTTCCGGGGTGGCCCTGCGTTTGGTTACCGGTGATGTTATCAGCCTTCCCCGCCTGGGGGTTTTGGTGAATTCTATTGCGTAACCGTTTTGAATTATTTCTAGGACCCATTTGTCATGTATGGAGTTGATCCATTCCCATGCAAAGTGGGATAGATGGGCCCCTATTACTGGAATGTGATAGTCATTGGTTTGTGTGCCCCCTCCTATGGTGCTGATATGTTCCTCTACCTCTGCTGTGTGCCCCTCTTCCTCTGAACTTTGTGTTTGAGAAGTATGGGTTAAGCGATGACCTTTGGGTCTCTCCCCTGTATATGACACGTCCCCTACATCTGTCATGAAAGGACTGGTTGAGTATGTGTGTGCAGGATGGTAGGTAAGTGGAATTGCTTGCTCTCTATCTCCTTACCTAGTGCCTTTCCCTCTTCCTTGCCCTAAAGGTATTTCTCATGGCACTCTCCAAAAAGTAAATTGCCTCTGCATGGTAGTTTGAATAGGAGGGATTTGGATTCGCTGTCTGCATTCAACAACTTCATCCAGATGCATCTCCTTGCTCTGTTGATTAGTGTGGTTGCTCCAGCATTAATCTTTAAGGAATCTACCACCATATCTGCCAGGTACTCAGCTGAGTGTTTGGCGTTCTCCAGCAGGAGGGCCTCAAGAGACTTTGTGGTCAAGCTCTTTTGAACTTCCTGCAGCCATTCAAGTTGTGCTCTGGTGGCGTAGATGGCCATGGTTGCAGCTCTAGCCCCAAGTCCTGATAAGCTCAAAATTTTTCTTTAAAATATCTTCCAGTTTCTTATCTACTGGATCCCTTAGGGCAGATGTCGACTTGGTGGGCAGTACTGTCTTCCTATTAAGAGATGCGATTTGAGGGTCTACTGAGGGTGGAGTGCACCAAGTTTTTAAAATGTCAGCATTTAATGGGTAGATTTCATCCCATCACTTTCGCTCTGGAATGCAGGCTGGGTCCGCCACCTCCCAGTCCTTTGAAACCACTTCGGAAATGGCCTCGCAGACTGGGAAGGTGTCTGCTATCTTTTGGGATGGTTGAAGGGAAGAGATCAGTTTAGACTGTGTTAGGGGGGTGGGTGTGTCGAACTCCACTGTTGCCATAATGCTGTGAACCAGACTGGGGATTTGGTCTGGGAAGCACCATTGTACCATTAGGGATTGTGGATCATTCTCAGAATCCTCCTCACTGTCTGAAGTACTGTCGATCATGACTAGTCTAGTATTGCCGTCTGCTGATGTAGTAGCAATATTAGTGGTGGTGGGATGGTGGCCTGGTCTTGTGGTAGCACTAGGTGGGGCAGATGATTTTTGTGAGGTGAGGTGAGCTCTGCCAGCTTGTCCCACATTGCAGACATGAGCTGCTGTTGTAACTGTAGCACCTGTTGGTTTTGTAGTAGAATGAATTTGTGTCCAACGATGGTTGTTGTAAGGGGAGGGATGTTTGTGAGGTGCCCTGGTCTGGTGAGTGGATGGGAGTGCCAGCTGAGTCATCCTCCTCCAGAACATCATGTGAGGGAGGCGGTGGGTCCTCTGCGCAGGAGGCGCAGTCTTCCGATTTGGGCTGCTGGGATCGGGATACTGCATAGTCTGCAGCTCTTGGATTTCCCCATGTCTGTGGAGAGATGGAGACAGAGAGAGAGAGAGAGAGAAAGGAGAATTAGGAAGGGGTGCCCTTAATAGTCCTATTAAAGAAATATCTTTAGAGTCAGCTGTTTAATAAATATATATACTGTGTATATATATATATATATATATATATGGATTTTCCATTCGTGGGGCCAGCTAGAGTACTCTGTGGGATATAACAGCGGGGCTTAGTAGCGTCATGCAGGAGGGAAGGTATAGGAATCATAGTGAAGTTCATGAGAAGGTATTCCTCTCCCCCCCCCGCTATCATTACTTAAACTGGGGCAAGGGCATAACTCCTTCCAGATAATACTGTATTCCTCCTTGAAAACAAGTGTATAATTGAGGAGGGCTTGTACTGTGTTCTGTGCCGCAGAGGTATCTAGGGAGTCACCGGGTAAAACTTGAGCTGCCTACAGTGCAGCATGAGGAGTTTTGCACCGCTCCCCTGCCTCGTGCATGTGCAGAGAGTTGTAGCGTGCATGCATGAGTGCAGGGAGCAGGCAGGCGTGTGCATGAGTGTGCAGTTAGCGTCGCGTGAGTAGCGCATCATAGGAGTGCCAAGAGATGCTGAGGGGAAGAGAAAGACATAGCTAGAGTGACTGCAGAGATGGTGCCCACCTTCCCCGAATACACAAAAGAAGGGGAAGGTGTGAAAAGGCACCATGTTGACTCAGGGGTTTGCTAGGGAGTAGTAACGTGGAATTACCAGTATCTTTCCAGAGAATGACTTCTTCAAAGTCCAGGATGACTAATTCCAGAGGACTGCACACCAGGGAAACAGGCTTTCTGTCCCATAAAGAATGGGAGGTAAGGAGCCACAAATTAGCTGAAATCCATCTCACAGGGCAAGGCAGCAAGATAAAGTGAGGCATGGTTGAGAAAGCATCCCTAAGACTGCTAGCAGGAGTCATAGGGTTTTCTCTGGCCAGTACTAAACAGTAGTGGATGCAGGGACTAAACTGAGACTGCTAGCAGGGGTCACAGAAGCCTGCTTGGATTTCATTTCTTCTGTAACATCTCAGACTCACTGGCAGGGAGTCCAAGGAAGAATTAAGGAGGTATGGAAAGACTGCTGCTTGGTGTGAGGGCTCTCCACATTCAAGCTCTGCATGCTTCTTATTCCTTCCTGTGTGCCCACCCTCCGGCACAGTTTCGTATCATCTGCAAACACACACACCTTGCAGTTCAGTCATTTTCATATTGCACTAATAAATATATTGAATAAGATTGGTCCCAGCATCGATGACTGTTGAGCTACACTTGTCACCTTTCTGATGTCTCAGACGCTATCATTCAGCACCAGTCTCTGCATCCTCTCCCATAACCAATTATCTATCCATCTTGTACGTTTTGCCCCAGGCTGCTTGTCCTTCTTTCTAGATCAGCATCTTGTGTGACACCGAGTCAAAGGCATGGGATCAGTATCTCACAAACAAGAACAGCATGGCAACATATAGCGCTGTCAAAACAGCAACAACAAATACACCGCTTGGTAAAAACACTGTGCGGTAATAATGATAAGGCAACACACTATAAATATTGCTTTTTGCAGGAGGCTCCACCCCCACATGCCCCCTGAACCCTCCCCCCATGTCAAAATAACTTTTTGTATTATTTATTTATTTAAATCTTGGATTACACCTTTGAGCGGATGCTCATTACATAGGTTCCACATCAGTTGACAAAAACAGTAGAGTACAAACAGATGAGGCAATATACATAGCTGGTACAGAAAGTTACAAATACAATGCATAATAGGATTCAAACAGCTGAGGCATTGTACAAAATATGCCAGTGTCTGGAAATTAGAATCACACTACTAAATTGCACACATAGGGAGTAAAAGATGGAAATAACAGAGAGGAGAGGAGAGGTCAAAGGGAGGAGGGGGTGGGAGAGGGGAGGCACTGCACTGGGGGTGAAGTGCTGGCGGTGCCCAAGAAGGGAGGCAGGGTGAGGATCAAAGAAGTGCTGTGGTTGGGCTGCACCAACTGGGACAGTTGGCGGAGGAGGTTAAGTGCTGGCAGGTGGTTACTGATATGGGAGGGGACCTAATGGAAGCAAACACAGTTGCCAGTTGTAATAAGGTGCTGCTGAAGTTTGCATTTGAAAGAACCAATTGTTGTAGCACCAGTAATGTCTGGTGGTAGAGTGTAAGGTTTAAGACCAGGAAACATCCTAATAGACCTGCTATAGGATTTCCCAACAAGAGACGGAGACAAGGCAATCACTGAGTCTGGTAAGATTTTATTAGGCACGGAACCACACTTTCCTCTCTGTAGCTTCCTTGGAGTATTCTTCTCAACAGTACAGATTTACAAAGCTTATATACAGTTCTTCTCAACACATTACAAAACCAGTTCGGCTCCACATAATTGCAGGTGTTACACAAAAATGCTCTGTGAAAAACAGGTTACCAGGAACAGCAGGTCAGCATGAGCACTAGGTCATCGTATATGGTCTGATCATGCTCTGCAGAGATGCACATTCTTCTTTCCCTCTTCCTACGGTACCTTTCCATTTGCATCCCACCTTGTGAATGGTCAGTAGGAGTGACCACCATAATTACAGGCTAGTTCTGCAGCCTTAACTTCCAGCCCCTGATCTGTGCTTACATGCAATGGTTACACATTTACCTTAGATAATTACAGGTTAGTTTTCCAAGCCATCAGATAGCTACAGGCCAGTTCCTTGAGTATGTGACTACAGTCATGCTTTCATCTGCAGCCTGACCTGTGCTTATGTGCACTGATATTCTCTCATGATGGTTCCCATAATACAGTATTTACACATTCATATTTATATACACCTTCCCATTTCCTTACAACCCCCTCTTCGACCCTATTTTTGGGATTATAGAGGACCCTTCTATTACAATCCCCTCTTTGATAACTGAGTTGCCTCGGGTATCACAATAACTGTTGATCATTAGTAAATAGCTTAAAATGTCCTGAAATATTGTTGAATGTGCTTGTATATACAATATGTACACATACAAATAGCTATCTGAATCACTACAAATACAACTACCACTACAGTAGGGGTGGTTCCCAAAGTACCAATGGACCATTCCCACCAGGAAATAACTGGTATCCATTCAGCCTGTTGAGCAGCATCTGTTGCTGATGTTTTCTGTTGTAATGCCTAGGCTTGAGTTGCTTGCCTGTATCTAAAAGCCTTAATAGATATGGGTGAGAAATGTGGAATGACTATATGTGGTGGTTCAATCAGGTGGTACAGACTTTTGCTACTGTAATCCACCCAGCTATCTGCCAAATGAGTCCCATTGGCAACACTATACATGGGACGAGCATGAAGGGTTAGATTCATGACATTCCAAGTACCGTCATTGCTGGCCCAAATGTTCCATGGCTCCCCAGCAAGGACACACCATGATTGATTCCACCTTTCAATCTTTTCAGTGCTCGTGGCCTCAAGAAGCTTGAAGGTGTACTCTTTCTGCTTATAGGGATAGGAGGGTACCTGATCTCTACATAAAAAAGTCAATTTATAATGTAAATATTGCTTATGATCTAGTATAATTGGACCATGAGGGATCAATGACACCACATTTCCTGGTAGTTGTAACAGTATAATGTGGCTGTCCATTAGGACCTCCAGGTTTGTCACACCCCACCCACAAGCTCTAGGGGCAAATGATACAGGTATAGCCAAAATGAATGGAATTACACTGATAGCTGGCATCTTATTATGTAGGGGAGAAAACATAAACTAGGGAGCAAGACACCAGGACTGCCTCCCTAGACTTTATGTTAACCAACCATGACAAATTGTGATTTGTAATACCCCACGGTAATGCCCCCTGCTTCAACTATTTATAGTTCATGCTGAAGCACATTTACCACCTCATTGGCCTACTGGGAACACAGCAACTGAGTGGTGCTATTTGTAACTCTTTGCACCATGGTGTAATTTGATATCTTAATCCACTGTGTAGTAATCAGATAGTTATTTAAAATCTCTGAGAACGTATCCCAGTCTGTTTGTTGTTGGCAGAAGACTTAAGAGAGGTAGCCAATGGTCCTGTCATTATTCCTTTTAATTGTTCCTCCATATTTCTGTGTCCCTTAAGAACCATTGAATCTATTCCATTGGCTATGCCTAAAATTCCTCCTGCCCATGAAGCAAAGTCCCTTTTCCTTCTTTTGACATGTAATTCAGTTCTAGCCTGATATTCTCTTAGCGTATCACTGTATACATTTTGCCATACCTTAATAGAAGGTTGATCTACGCATCTTGCGGGTAACTTGGGAAAGGGTAGATGCAACATTACATTATACAATTCATATCTAGCCAGATAATATACTAGCTCAGCCATTTGTTCAGCAAGTACCCCATCAGAAGGGGGCGGGAAAGTCCCTTCCATTTGCTGGTGGACCACATATTGTACATTAGCGAAAGCATTAACAGTGAGGGTTTTCCCTCCCACCAAGCAGAAATACAAAGTAACAAACCGAATCTTGCTGTAATGTTAAAAATAATAGTTGTTAGTACATAGTAACATTGATTACCCTGCATACAGACTTGTTAATGCTACATCTACACCCATCCATAATTCCCATCCCATGAAAGCTATTTAACCTTTTATCTTTCTTTTCATCAGTGACCTTTCCTCTTACACCTTTTAAACCTTTAACTAACAAAGTAAAGTTTTTATGTACATTCATTAAACATAATTGATGTCTCCCAAAGATATCTCATGGGATGTGCGAAGAGCCATTATCATGCCCATAAATGGTGTATAAGTATCTCACCATTCCCTAAAATTTGCAGTGGCCATCCCATCTGTCCTTTTTCATTTCTCCACTGGCTCCATGAATCGTGACAGCTACAATTTGTTTCTATTGCGGAGATACAGGTTATATTACAAGAGTCAGCTTTTAATGGAGTCCAAGGCATTCAACCTATATCGGAGTCCAAATATTTGCTCTTCATAGGCCCAGGAATAGATACGCAGCTCCAATGAGATAAACTATTTTCAGACAGGTCCCATCACCTCTCCCAGTGCGTCGAGGATGATTCTTCATATTTTTCTTTCTGAAAGGAAACAGATCAAGCGCAGTATCAATTGTCCTTGTCTGTAACATCTGAGCTTGTTATATACAGCTTACAATGATCTGTATGCACCCATAATGTAATTTCCATTTTGCCTTTTTGTTTATCCCCAGGAACTTTAACCACCCTGGGTCCCAATTTGTCCAAGACCTGATAGGGGCCAGTCCAATTTGTCTCCCACAGTCCAGCTTGTCCAAAATTCTTAACCATGACCTGATCACCAATTCGTAATTCTTTATATGGCAGCAGTCCCAGATATCTGGTTTGATTAATCGAATGACTCTGTGCCATATTTCTCGCTTTATCAGGTAAGTACTGATCCAATTATTTTTGTACCTGAGCTAGGAATGCGTCTGCCTGAATCCTGTCCTTTAAGCGAGTGCTGAGATCAGGATTAGAGGGTAATACACCCTCATGTCTCTTCCTGTCACCAGCTGGTATGGGGTGTACCCTGTACTCTTACTCTGGGTGCTCCTGATTGACAGTAAGATTCCTGGGAGATGAGCTACCCAGTCTTTTCCTGCTTCTAAGGCTAACTTCTTGAGCCCTTGTGTAAGGGTACGGTTCATTCATTCTACCATACCTGATGATAGGGGGGTGATAGGGAACTTGTAATCTTTGCTCTATCCCCAATAGGGCACACAAGGCTTTCATAATTTCTGCAGTAAAATGAGTGCCTCTATCACTCTCTAAGGTTTTTGGGAAATCCCATCTTGAGAAAACCTGTTCCCACAAGACCTTAGCTACCTGAAGATGATAGTCATTATAAGTAGTGTTTTTAGTAAACAATTTAAAAGAAGAACTGATGTTCACAGACCCAGAAAGCAAAACGGTTAGGCTAGCTAGGAGACAGCATAGACTAACTGCTGCTATCCTGTATGTAGCCCAAAATACAGCCATGCCACTGAGCTGTTGCAACAACTACATGCATGCCTTTAGCTAATTAATCATGATTACATCATTGCCTCAGGTAGGAATAGTGTGGAACAGTTTGTGAAGCAGTTACCTTGTGACATCACAAAGGCTAACTTGAAACGTGAACGACACTTTTTTATTGCTCTAGATTAAAATAAACCTTAACTGATGAAACATTTAGGACATATGCCTCCAATTTATGTGGCTTAATTACAGCATGGTTCTTGTTGTAAACCAGAGTGCTTTTTACCCAACAGACAAAAGGCAAACATTTCCTTTTTTTTATGACACAATTAACTTTGCGCAGTTTTTAACTGAAGCAAATGTATGCAGTTTGCACTGTAACAAACACTGCATTTAATACAATGCAAAACAAAAGCTATCAAGCACCATTAAGACATACTTTTTATGCAAACCAAAGGTAGTTTACGCTCTTTTATTTAGTGGGTTTGGCTGACTGCACTCCAGCCTCTTTTCTTTAAGGTTAGAAAATCTTGCTATAGCATTTGATTTTGCAACAGGTAGCATTTCTAACAAATAATACATACACAGCACCAAGTCAATACACTTTTTGATTTACTTTACTGCTTTAAGCCATGCATGTAACTTATTTGCTTAGCTGTGGATGTGTGTGTGTGTTGGTGGGGGTGGATAGGTCTAGCATGCCGTAATTCTACTGTTTTTGATTTTCAGCATGCCAGTGTGTACCTGATATTGTCTAACCATTACCATCATGCTGAATTCGCAAATAGACTACAGCTGCTGAAGCCACTGGAAAGGTTTTGTTTTTTATCTTTATTTTCCCTTTCCTTTTTCCACCTTGCTGCGTATACTGAAGCCTATCTTGTTTATTATCAAATACAGGGTATAAACCTTGACGTTTTGCCCATTTTATAAGGTGAAGGCTCTGTAGTTACAGACTGAAACTCTCCATTCCACACTTTTCCATCTTTCCCATATGTATGCTCTGACTCATAAAAATCCACTTTTGGGTGGAGAGTTGGAGTCTTTGCATTACAGCGTGATGGGGCTGCAACTACAGGTATTATTTCTGATTCTGTTGCAACCACTATTTCTCTCAGCCTTTATTTTTTCTTTGCCCTCCTGTTGTTTTTTAAGCTGCCTATTTTCTTCTCTAAGAGCAAGGCATGCCTCTGCCTGTACCCTTAGCTGACATGTATACGAGGTGCCTTAATTTTGTAATTTTTGTACTTCGGTTTTCAACTGGTCATTTTCTTCTATAACCTGCACAAGCTGTTTTTGTTGAGCATAATATCTTTTTTCCATTTCAGCTACATATTGATGTAGCACTTGCAATTCATTTGCCAATTGCTTTTTATTATTTTTCTCTTTAGTATTACACTCCGCTTGCTTATCCGTGTAAGCAAGAACCCTCTCCATTGCAGGAGATTCCATTGCCAAGCAATGCCTAGCAAAACCCAGGGACCTTCCCTGCCCTTTTACTGGGTGATGAGCAAAACCTCAGGGATCCTCCCTGCCCTTTGACTGGGTGATCAGCCCAGCTCAAACGGGCCAACTATAAATGGGATTTTTACATAATCCCAGTGCATTTTAGTATTATTGCAATACTTACACTTACCCAATCAGTGCTGCCTGTGACTTCTCCATCTCCTTTCCACGTCTGCTGCAAAGCAACTTCAAAGGTTCCAATTATGCTGCAAAGCTAGCAAAAGCTAAAGCTTGAGCATCCGAGTCACGGCACCAATTTGTAAGGTTTAAGACCAGGGACCTCCTAATAGACCTGCTATAGGATTTCCCAACAAGAGACAGAGACAAGGCAATCACTGAGTCTGGTAAGATTTTATTAGGCACGGAACCACACTTTCCTCTGTGTAGCTTCCTTGGAGTATTCTTCTCAACAGTACAGATTTACAAAGCTTATATACAGTTCTTCTCAGCACATTACAAAACCAGTTAGGCTCCACATAATTGCAGGTGTTACACAATAATGCTCTGTGAAAAACAGGTTACCAGGAACAGCAGGTCAGCAAGAGCAGTAGGTCACCATATATGGTCTGATCATGCTCTGCAGGGATGCACATTCTTCTTTCCCTCTTCCTACGGTACCTTTCCATTTGCAGCCCACCTTGTGAATGGTCAGTGGGAGTGACCACCATAATTACAGGCTAGTTCTGCAGCCTTACCTTCCAGCCCCTGACCTGTGCTTACATGCAATGGTTACACATTCACCTTAGATAATTACAGGTTAGTTTTCCAAGCCATCAGATAGCTACAGGCCAGTTCCTCGAGTATGTGACTACAGTCATGCTTTCATCTGCCGCCTGACCTGTGCTTATGTGCACTTACATTCTCTCATGATGGTTCCCATAATACGGTATTTACACATTCATATTTATATACACCTTCCCATTTCCTTACAACCCCCTCTTTGATCCTATTTTTGGGATCATAGAGGACCCTTTTATTACATAGAGAGTTGGTCCAGTGGAGGTTGCGGTATGAGAATGCATGTTGGACCAAGGCAGTGTGGCATCTGGGTACACTGAAGACTTGACCGGTAGAACTTCTGGTTTGACGAGTACTCATATGTGGGGTTAGTAGGTTCTGGATCCACATTGATAGCAGATTTATAGAGTTTTTTGGGTGAGGAGGCAGGTTTGGTATCTAATTCTGCTTTTCAGTTGAGCTAGCCTGCCCGGGTATAAAGATCACAGGTGTGCCTGAGTCTTGCAGCACTTGTGAGAAGATGGCAAGCCTTGTTTAAAGCAAGAGAGATGCAGTGGAGGGCCATGTCAGTTGCTGACTCGTATATAGCCAGATCATAGTCAATAAGGGAGACAACTGAACTGTTGATGGCCAGGTCAAGCGCTTTGTGTGTAAGACTGTGTTTGTGATGATAGACTTCCTCCAGGGAGTGGGGGAGGCAACTCTGGGATGCAGTGAAACTTGAGCAGGAGGCATCACCAACCACACAACAGTAAACACAACATAAGAAAAAAACAGCACAGCTAATCTGGGACCAGGAATAGAACCCCAGTCCACAGACATTCCACTGCCCTCCACTGCCGGTGGCTCTACCCTCTGAGCCACAGCAGCTGCTCAGTGGACTCCCATCCAGCAGAAGTTTTATCCTCTGCAGCTCTGCCTCCCATCCAACAGCTACAGGGGTACCATTATCGCTCCACACCATTTGTTTCATGCGGCATTGTGCACCCTCTAGCTGTTGTACCACACACTGTTAATGCCGTGTGGTTTTGCCTGCAGCATCATCCATACAATGTATTGACCTGGTACCTGAGTCAAAGACCTTACTAAAGTTGATGTATAATATGACTATTGATTGTTTCTTTGTCTATCATCTGTGTCACCATGTTGAAGAACTTGGATATTTGATCTTCCTCTTTCAAATCCATGCTGGTTCTTTTATGCAAGTCCATTTTCTTCCACAATATCTACTATCACTTGATGGTGGTTTCCTTTAGCATCCCTACAGTTTATGTTAGACTTACTAGCCCATAGTTGCCAGGGTTATTCTTGTCCACACTGTTGTGCAGGGGGATCACATTTGTAGTTCTTTGGTCTGCTGGCTCTTTCCCAATATGTATTGACTCCAATAAGAGGTCTGCCAGTGACATGCTCAACTCTTTCAGTACCCTTGTGTGTATCTCTTCTGGTCCTGGGGATTTGTTCACATGTTTTTCCTGAAGTCCTTTCAGGAGTCAGATCTCAGTAATGTTTTCATAACCAACCCTTCTCCCTCATTCCTCTTGTACCTATTGTTGCTCTCAGGTAATAGCCATCTCTTTCAATTGTGCATACTGAACTGAACTTGTTATTCAGTGTGTTAGTGTTGTCCCCATCCTCCTTGAAGTATGCCACATGTTTTTTGAGCCTTTCTATATGTCCTTATTCAGCGCAAGATGTATCTCTTTACAGATGACACTAAGCTCTGTGGTAGGGTAGAAAGATATAGAGATAGGGAGTTGCAGATGAAACTGTAAAGGTTTGTGAGGTGGTCCAATGATTGGCCACTGAAATTTGATGCCAAAAAGTGAAAATTAATGCACATAGGGAAGAGGTGCCCCAGGACAGAATACTGGATAGGAGGGGTTAAGCTGTGCACCACTACTGAGGAAAGTGACCTACGTATCATCATAAGTGACTCTCTGAAACAATCTACCCAATGTAACAAGGTCTTTTGCAAGGTAGCCATGATACTGGGGTGTATCTGAAGGAGTTTTGATAGCAGCAGGAAAGAAGTATTATTACCTCTCTTTAAATCACTGGTGAGACCACACATTGAGTACTGTGCCCAGTTCTGGAGACCTCACCTAAGGAAAGACAGTGATAGACTGGAAACAGTACAGCATTAAACAACCAAAATGATTCATGGCTGGCAGGACTTTTCCTGTGAGGAGCTTAAGGCACTGAACATGTACTCACTGGAGACCAGAAGGGAAAGGGGTGACATGATAGCGACCAAGTTTCTGAAAGAAATGAACAAGGTAAACTGCTGGGAACTTTTCACTAGGAACAGTAAATCTAGAACACGGGGGTATAAGTGGAAGCTTGTTGGAGGGGGAGTCAGGAGGGATGTTGGGAAATTCAGTTTCACAGAGAGAGTGGTTGAGCTATTGAACAGTTCGAAAACATTTTTTAATATAAGTATAAATATAAGCATGTGTGAAGCCTGTTTAACATTTCCAGTGCATTGTTTCATGTGTTTGTTTTGAAATAGTCCTATATTTTTTTCCATTATTTAGGGCCCCTTTTTAAGGTTGCCCTTTTTCCTGCCCAACTGAAATTTGTTAATTACTTAGAAGTTGCGGACCCCTGTGACATCAGTTGAGCTGAAGCCTTCAATGAAGCTTCCAGTGTCGGGCTTCCACCCAGCTGATGGCACCAAGTTCCAGGACCGCTAAGTATTTAAAACAACAAACGCAATCAAACATGAACATATGCTGAAATAAAGATATCATTTTTGCACAATAGATTTTCAGCAACTGAGCTCTTTGAGGTGGTGAGTGCCATCTTTTTGTTTACATCCAGTGGTGAGTAAGTCTGTTGCAGATGGATATGTATTTGCACACGTTATTGTAGGCAGCTGTGATTTTGTTTAAAAAAGGTTGAACTAGTCCGCCTGTTTACTTAACTGGCATAATGCAGTGAGAGTAGGAGTGAGCCTCTGAGTATCAGCTTTCATGTGTTCAGATCCAGATGGCTACAGTTGTGAAACAGTAAGTCAAGCTTTTGGTTTGTGGCCATATGCTTAGAGGGAATATACCACTTTAAGAATGTATTTACAGTGTGTTCCTGCTTCCTTCAAACTCTGTAGCTGGGTGGACTGAAGTACAGGATTGCACAGTGACATGCTTAGGGCCATAGAGTGAGTAAGGGGCTCTGCTGGGGTTTGAATCTGGGTCTCCCTAGTTCCTAAACCTCTAACCACTAGATCACACACCCTTCAACTATTCATCCATGCATTTACTCACCTAATAAGGAAATGTGAAAAAAAAATACTGTAAAAAATTAATTGTTCAGTCCATGAAAATCCTCGGGAAAATCAAAAGATCAACATACTGTATTTCTTATCTTCCAAAGAAGCAAGAAAAATATGTGGATACTGTGGAAAATGAAGACTTTTAGATTTTTGCAATGTGATTAAATTGCTTTGGAAATGCATTTTCATATAAAAAACTCTCCATTATTAATTATTTTCCATGTATACAGTATCTACCAAAAATCAGAAATGTTATGCAGAAAATTAAAAAATTAATGTTAATACAAGTCTGTTAAACAAATGACATGAACATGTCCAAACACTGCTAGCAATGTCAACAGGTTTTAAACCGACAGAAACAGCCACCCCAGTGGTTCAGTGGCACAGCCTCATGCTGACATGCAGGTGACCAGGGAACTGATGTTGCTCACCTGTCGGGGGGCAGGATGGGCTGTAGGCAGGGTGCCATGGCTGGGAAGGGCTGGTGGTGGGTTGCGACACAGAAAGTGGGCCAGGGAGCTTATTCCTACTATAGGGGTTCGCTTTACTCTTCCTGTAAGGATTTGCTGTGCTTACAAGACCAGTGTGGCACTGCTCACAAGTGGGGGAGGTGGAAGGATGAAAGGGGGGAACAAAAACATGCAAGAAACTCCCTGCTGTCTACCTGATGGCTTAGAGAGCCTGAACAGGTTATATCCTTGATAACGGGGTATATCCCTGGTAAGAAGACAGGGTAAGGGAGCAAGTATAGATAGAAAAAAACACATAGATTCAGGCTGCATTGCTGTAGAAGTGTTTTGCACAATTTGATGTATTTTAAAAACTTCTCTAATACCTATTCAGTTTTGCATGACAATAGCTTCTCAGCCATAAATACTAGATTTTCAAGCTACAGTATACACCACTGGAAAGAAACTAGGTTTGGCTTTCCAACATTGTACAGTGTACCTTAAGCTACTTTTTTCTGACTTTGGATAGTTATTGTCAAAATGCTATAATGCATCAGCACAGTTTAAAAATGCTGATGTAGTTATATGAGTGTTTAAACATGTCAGTGTATAAAAACACTTCTACTTTTCTGCTAGTTTTACTCTTTACCTATACACTTTTGGAGGAGGACGTGTTCTCAATCATAATGCTTTAGCTCTGGGTTCATCTTCTCCTTTATTTTCTTTGCTGGAAATTAAAACCTCTGACAGGGAATTATGTTCAAATGCTTTCTTGAAATGAGTTGTTCCAAAGTCTAGATTGAAGCTGGGTATGCATGCTTTTTCTAATTTCGTTCCCATATGTTGGAATAAAATACCAACTTTATCGCAACAAACTATTAATCATGATTCTTTTAAAGTATTGTTGAAACAGTATTCTCTAGAGTCATTGAATTGTGATTGCTTTTAATGTTGTATTCAAGCAACATGAAGTCTTGCTGTATTCTGACAATATGCAGTTAGCCCCAGCACTTGAACTGCTCCGGAGACGAAAGAGTTAACTCTATGCTAAGAGCATAGAACGTTGAGCTCATGCTCGGTTCAAACCTCTGTCTGCTGCACTTTCAAGTGTAACCGTCAGATTCTTTACTCCTCCTAACTGAACAGTCGCTCCGGAGTTTCTCCTATCGCTTTCAGTTCGCATTAGTGAAAATCGTCGGTTTAGTCTGAAGATGTTATGCTTTTTCCTCAGTTCAGATCCCTGTCTGTGGTACTGTAAGTAGTAGAGGTAGTGGACTGTGGTAAATTCTGTGGAAATTGTAAAACATAAAATTGTTACAGTCGGTTTGGCTGAACCGATCACTCTTTGGATTTCTGTGGTGATTCCGGTGCTTATCAGTTCCAAAAAACTGTGTTTTAACATTTTTTTCAAATACCCGTGACACGGTTAGGAACGAATAAGTCTGTCTTACCTGGCCTGAAGCTGTGTAAAGGGTATGTTTTTCCATTTACTGTGGCCACGTCTGAGAAACCCAAAAGAAAAACCGGCCCATTGGGTTTCAGCACTGTCGTGTGTGTGGGGAGGCCTTTGCTAAGGCTGACCCCCACACCACCTGTGTTTATTGTCTGGGGTTTGACCACCTCGATTCAGACTGCATAATATGCAACAATTTCCCTAAGGCCACCCTAGAAAAAAGGTTGGGCAGGCTTAGGCAGAAAGAGGCTGAGAAGTCCACTGATCAAGCTGGCCAGCTAGGTTTGGTTCTGACCGAACCTGAGGGAGTGCCCTCTGACCAGGGCCAGACTTCCTCTGGCAAGAGGAGAGCCAACCCTGAGGGGTCAGTTCCTGCAAAAAAGAAGGAAAAGTCAGCTGGCGCAGATTCAGATCCCCACCTTTCAACCACCGAGGAAATTGCCAGGGTGGTTAGTACTGTGGACCGCTCCGTTCAGTTCCGACCGATCAGGCACCTCTCGGTAGGCGCTCAGTTCGGTTAGTTCCCCCGGTTTCTGATTATTCTTTGGAAGAATATTATGAGCCAGAATGGGAGGGGGAAGAAGAGTTTGATGATGATGAGGATGAGGATAGTGGGGAAGGTCTGGATGAGTCCATTGAACTGGACATCTCCCCAGACAGACCTTCAGGAGTTTCCCCTCCCAGGCTTTCTGAGTCCCGCTCCCACTTTACGTTTTACAGGAAAGTGGCTGATACCCTCCAGCTCCCTGTGGATTAAGCTGTGGAGGAGCAAGAGGAGCCTGATTTTGTAGAAATGATGGACATTCCAGAGTCCAAGAGACTGTCTATTCCCTTACACAAATCTTTTGGGAAACAGACACACAAGCTTCTAAAAACTCCAAATTCATTGCCTCCAGTGGACAAACGAATGGACAGGAGGTACATGCTGTCAGGCTCAGCTACGAAGTTCCTGTACCAGCATTGCAGCCATGTTGGGGTAGTGCGGGCTGCAGCCTGTGACAAGGCTAGCATACCCTTAGCTTCACCCCGGATAAGGACTCCAGGAAGATAGATGCCATGGCTAAGAAGCAGTACTTGGCATCTTCTCTGGGACTCAGACAGGCTAATTACATGGCCTATGCAGCTAAATACCAAAAGTCCAGGTGGGAGTCTGTTTTGGATCTGGCTAAGGAGACGTCCCCCAGCTAGCCAAGGAGCTGGAGGAGGTGGTTGCTGATGGGATAGAGACATCTAAGGTTCAGTTTCATGCTGCTGTGGACTCCAATGACATTTCATCACAAGTTATGGCTACATCTGTGGCTCTTCAGAGGATGGTTTGGCTCAGATGTACTAGCCTCTCACAGGATACCCAGGCTAAGGCCATGGATTTCCCTATTGAAGGTAATTCTCTGTTTGGGAAGCAGAAGAGAACTACATGAAAAAGATGGATAAGTACAGGACCACCTATAGGAGTGCACAAGCCAAGGAAAGGCAGTCAACTCCTCAGAAGCAGCAGGCTAGGGGCAGGGGCAGGCCTTTTCACAAGCCTTCCGACCAGGCACAGGCCTCCTCTTCTTTTTCCTAGAGGGGGTTCTTTAGAGGGAGAGGCAGGAAGGGGATGAGCAGGGCTGCATCCACCTCTCAGCCTAAGGCTCATGCCAAGCAGATACCCTGCGGTATCAGCCCAGGTCGACTCCCCAATCCCTGTAGGAGGCAGGCAGGCTTACTACTTCCAAGCCTGGAAGTCTGTTACCTCAGACAAGTGGGTCCTGGAAGTAGTAAGCCAAGAACTGGCCCTCAGTTTCAAAAAATTTCCAGTGCTGAGGGTCAGGTCTTTTCCACCTGCAAACCTCTCCAAAACCATTGGCCTAGAGGCAGAGGTTTCCTCTCTGTTGGCTCTTAGAGTCATAGAAAGAGTTCCTACATCCCTCAGGGGCAAGGGTCTGTACTCCAGATACTTCCTTAACCCAAAAAAGACAGGGAAGTGGTGGCCCATCCTAGATCTAAGATACTTAAACAAGCATCTACTAAAGCCAAAGTTCAAAATGGTGACTCTGGGAATAATTCTTTCCTCTCTAAGGCCAGGGGATTAGTTAGCTTCCCTGGACCTCAAGGATGCCTATTTTCGCATTCCCCTCAGGTGCTCCCACAGAAAATATCTCAGATTTGAACTGTCCTCAGGCCATTATCAATTCAGGGCAATGCCTTTCAGGCTAACATCTGCACCAAGGGTCTTTAGAAAATGCCTAACAGTAGTAGTATCCTTTTTAAGGAGGCAAAACATCTCTATCTTCCCATATCTCAACAACTAGCTCATTGTGGGGCAGTCTCCAGACCAAATCAAGTCAAATCTACAAGTGATCCAGCAAGTGCTCACTTCCCTGGGATTCCTCCTTAATCTTCCAAAGTCAGTTCTTGAACCAGTGCAGCTCCTCACATTCCCTTGTCAAGGGTAAGGGCCCTTACAGATCTAGCTTCCTCATTTCGTCTCCTGGTTTCTCACCCAGCAAGGCATTATCTCCAACTTCTGGGACACATGGCAGCTGCCACTGCAGTGGTTCCAGGGCCCAGGTTTCAGATGAGGGACATCCAGTTTCACTTGAGGGCTTTTTGGTCCCACAAAAAAGACCCTCTCACCAAACTGATTCCAGTGATTCAGACCTTGATCCATGCTCTCCAGTGGTGGTTGGATCAGGGCAACCTCAGACAAGGAGTCCCATTCATCTCTCAGACTCATTCTGTGGTTCTGACTACAGATGCTTTGCTCCTGGGATGGGGAGCACATTTGGGAACCCTCACAGCACAAGGAGTGTGATCTCCTCAGGAGTCTCGTCTCCATATCAACCTTCTAGAACTCAGGGCAGTATACTTAGCCTTATAGGCTTTTGTGAATTCAGTACAAAACAAGGTGGTTCAGGTGAGGACAGACAACACCACCACCATGTGGTACATCAACAAGCAGGGAAGCACTTGGCCGATGGCCTTGTGCACGGAAGCCATGAAAGTCTGTTCTCAGGCCTATTCTCTGCAGACATCCCTGGTAGCAGTCCACCTTGAAGGGAAGGACAATGTTTTGGCAGATGTTTTGAGCAGGATTTCTCAGGGCCATCATGAATGGTCCCTGTATCCTCTAGTGCTAAAAGTGATATTTCTAAGATGGGACACTCCTCGGATAGACCTCTTTGCAGCCCCAGACAATCACCAACTTCCTCTCTTTTGTTGCAGACCCCCAGTATTGGGCTCAGTCCCCCTGGATGCTCTGTTGTTGGATTGGTCGGGGAAATTTCTGTATGCCTTTCCCCTCTTTCCTCTATTGTTCACAGTTCTGGTCAAGATAAGGTTACAATCTTGCAAAGTGATCCTGATTGCTCCAGACTGGCCCAGAAAGCTGTGGTATCCTCTCTTGCTGTCTATAGTGGTCCATCTTCCATTGGCTCTCCCCAGAAGTCACAATCTGTTGACTTCTTCTGAGGGGAGAATTTGGTATCCCAATCTTCAGTCTCTCAATCTCAAAGCTTAGCTCTTGAAGAGCTAGAATATGCAAATAAGAATATGTCGCAGGGGGTTCTGGACATCCTCAAGGCTTCTCATAAACTTGCCACTAGAAAAACCTACAACTCCATATGGAAAAGGTTTGGTATTTGGTGTTCTAGTAAATAGATATCACCAGACTCTGCTGACTTGTCTGCAGTTCTGGACTATATGGTTCATCTCAATAGCCTAGGCCTCAGACCAGCTACCCTCAAAGTTAATCTATCTGCTGTTTCTGCATTTTTATCAGTGAGGAAGCCTTCTTCTCTAGCTTCTCACCCTGTGTTCTGTACATTTTTTAAGGGGCTGCTTCATATTACTCCTCCCTTTAAGGAATCTGTTCCTGCTTGGGATCTCAATGTTTGCATTGCTCAACTTAAGCAACCAGCCTTTGAGCCTTTGGCCTCTGCAGACCTTAAGTACTTGACTTAGAAAACTGTCTTTTTGGTAGCTATTACCTCTGACAGACAGATCAATGAACTGCAAGCTCTGTCAGTGGAGCCTGACTTCATTTCATTCCATAGATATACGGTGGTCCTTTGAACCAATTGGAGGTTCTTACCCAAAGTGGTGTCAGTTTTTCATCTGAACCAGTCCATATCCCTTCCTGTCTTTTTCACTGATTATTCCTCTTCAGGGGAAAGGAGGTTGCATAGCCTGGATGTTAAAAGAGCCCTTAGCTTCTCGTTAGAACATACTAAGGATTTTAGATCTGGCTCTTCCCAACTGTTCCTCACTTTTGGTGAAGTGGGGAAAGGTAGACCTGCTACCAAACGAACTATTACAAGGTGGATTGTTTCCTGTATACAATTCTGCTATGGCAAGCTAGGCAAAATACCCCCTTCAGGCCTGAGGGCTCATTCTACTAGAGGTACAGCTGCTTCTCTGGCTGCGGCCAGAGATATACCCCTCTTAGAGATCTGTAAAGTAGCCACCTGGAAAACAGTCCATACTTTTACCAAGCATTACTCTCTGGACATCCAGGCTAGGAGTGATGCTAGGTTTGGTAGAGCAGTGCTACAGAGCCTATTTCCTAAGTAGATTCTGTACCCTCCTCCTGGGAGGTACTGCTTGGTAGTCTGCATATTGTCAGAATACAGCAAGACTTCATGTTGTTTGAAGAAAAAATTACTCACCTTAGTAATCGTGTTTCTTCTAATGGAGTTTTGCTGTATTCTGACCTCCCCCTCCCCCACCTCCCCTCTCAGAAACTGTTTTTTGGGAAGTGGGCTGGCAGGTACAGTGCTGCACCCCAGAGGTGCACTGGCTCCCTCTCCTTTGGGAGAAGCTGTGCATAGTGGCTCTATTGTTTGTTATTTATAAAGTTATGTTAAGTTCATTACCTGAGTTTTTGTCTTGGGGTTCTCGACTTGAGTCTTTGGGATTCCAAAACTTTTGGTTGCCCTTATGGCTAGTGTTTTTTTTTTTTTTTAATTTCCACACTATAAGTGTACTTAGTTAGTCATGGCTCATAAGAATCTGACAGTTACACTTAAAAGTGCAGCAGACAGAGGTTTGAACCGAGCATGAGCTCAACGTTCTATGCTCTTAGCATAGAGTTAACTCTTTCATCTCCGGAGCAGTTCAAGTGCTGGGGCTAACTGCATATTGTCAGAATACAGCAAGACTCCATTAGAAGAAACACAATTACTAAGGTGAGTAATTTTTTCTTATATGTCATATTTGTTGTTCGTGTATTGTATTGTATTTACCATCTTGACTGTATTTATTATGGTCCCGGGTTACATTTGAAAAAGGGCCTTGACTCATTATGCTTACCTGGTACACAAAAGTTTAAAATAAAAATAAATAAATGCGTCAATAAAATCATCCAGTGTTTAAAATATGCAGATGTGTTTACAAATTTTTAACAGTATTCCTCCTAAAACCCAGGGAAACCCATTTTTATTTAGATTTATTCCTCCCAATTCAGCTCAGTGCTCCTTCCCTCTCCTTTTTAGTTTATATTTGTTCCTCCTCCTCCCGGATGTCTTTGAAAGACATTAGTGGTTTTCCACAAAAGAGAACACATCCTTTTTCTACTTTTCCAGTCATGCCAAAAAATGTGTGCTGGGGACGCACACTGTTAATTTAATATGTGCTAGCTGGTGGCTTCATCCAGTTTTAAAGGTGAAATTGCTTGAGAGCATGCAATAGTTACCTTCCTGACATACTAGTGCCTTTTTGAGGGGCTGTGATAAAAATTTTAGGTTTTGGAATGTTAAAGAAATCTTTTTTATCCCCAGACACAATTTTTCTCTCTGTTGATCCAACTACCTTTTAACATTCTCAAACTGTTTATTGCACTAAGCACCTGGAGCTCAGGAGCGCCCTTATCCTGTTTCAGTTTAGCTTTCAGACCACCCCCACCATCACCACTAACAGGAGCGCATCTCCATGGATGCTTTGAATCCTCCCTGCCAGACTTCGATCCTGCCGTCGGCTGTCCTGGTCTCCAGGCATAAACTTGCATTACCAGTATGCCAGAGCCGTCCCTTACTGCTCGACACCATGGAGCTGGTCTCATGGTTTCCTTTCCATCAGTCATATGAACAAAAGCAGCTTAAGAGATATAACATCTGACTTTTTCAGTCTGAGTCCTGTTTAGGTTGTGTTTTCATTAACTGCAGAGCAAAAGGGTGGTTAAAATGTATCTATGTATCATTGTCATTGTAACAGCCACAGTAACCACAACTCTTCTAATCCCAAACTCTATTTTTTCTGTCCCTCACTGTTTTTATATTGTGTAGCCTATTAGGTATGGCATTTGACATCTGTTCAGAAGATTATGGTTCCAGCCCATTAGTGTTAGGTTGTCATTAATTTTGTCACTAGTGTCAAAACAGTTCAAATACCGAAAAGTGTTAGTTAAACTATATAAAGTGGAGATAATCCTATTCTTCAAGGGAACAAGCACTGGGAAATGTAGGATATTTGCAGTAAGCATCCAAATGCTGGAATCCCATTCTTATCTTGCTGTACAGACCAGGGCAATCTGACAGCAGAGACAGGAAATAATCTCTCTCCTACTTGTGAAGAAATAGGCACCAAAGAAGTGAAGAAATGTGCTCTCAGTTTGAAGAAAACTGCATGCTTCAGCAGGAAAACTGGTCCAGCAGAAGGAGAAAGAAAAAGAAGATGAAGCTTTACAAGTAATGGGAGACTGATAGTGAAGTGTCTGTGGATGTGTAGTGAGAGCCATTTCACACATCAGCTCCCCCACACAGCCTTAGACAATTGCGTGAAGTGGTTTTCATAGGAAGGGGAATGCTGCTCAGGACATCGGGGAAAATGTTCTATTGTTGCGAAAAGTGCCTCTAGTTCTTTTATATCCACCTGAACACCCACCTAGACACCACCAGAGATGGGCAGAAAGAACTTTGGCTTAACACCTCAACCAAAGGATGACACACCTGGACAGTAGAGCATCCTCTCAGTACTGCACTCAAGTGCCTGCATTTATGGTATGAGCCTAGAGGACCCAGTGTGAGACTACAACTCATAACCTTCTGTCCCAGAGATGGATGTCCTACCAACTGAGCCACACTGACACCTTACAGTGCAGGATGATACACTCAGAGATCCCAGGTTTGAATTGCTCCACATCCATTGGTTCGCCTTGTGAGCTTCAGCAAGTCATTTGATGTTTTTGTACTTGAATCCCATCTGAATGAAAAACTGGGAATAAGCAGGGCCACAACAGAAAAAGGAAAATAAAATATTGCACCTCAGCTGGGCTATCATGGTCAAGGCCCCAGAGTACTGCGATGCCACAGCCGAGGAAGTTTCTGCACTTGCATACTGATGCGGAACATATGTACTGCCACGGAATTCATTGTTCATGGCATTTTTTTTATTAAAAATGTACATTTTTTCCCCATAGCGCTTGTGTCCCTTCCCCTCCTTGTTTATACTGAAGCCCTTCCCCTATCAATGACATCACATCCTGTTTTAACCAAAGGCAGGATTTCATTCTGCCACATAAATGAATAATTCATGATGAAGAATTTAACAAACTCCTCCACAGAACAGAAGTCTAAGAGCTCTGACACAGAAATCAGGACTGATGTGTCATGGATAACTAAGATTATATAGAATGTTATATGTGTAAAGAATCTTTATGAATAGGGAAATGCATTTTAAATGAATGCTATAGCTGTCATATATGGGTTCTGTTCATTTTCATTGCTATCTATTATTAATCCCTCCCATTTGCTGTGCTCCACTTTTAAAGCTGCTAAATTCTGGGATTCAGGTTTTAAAGCATTTCCCATTTTAGTTGCCCTCCTCTGGACAGCCTCCATCCTGTTTATGTCCTTGCAGAGATGGGGTCTCCAGAACTGCAAGCAGTATTCCAGATGGGGTCTCATCAACTGTCTGTATAGAGGGATAACAACCTCTTGTTTTCTACTGGTGATGCCTCTCCCTATGCAACCCAGTATTCCCCTAGCCCTCCTTACTGCCTTCTCACATTGCTTGCCTACCTTTAGGTCATCTGACATGACTACCCCCAGGACCCTTTCCATTTTTGTTGCTGTTAGTACCTCCCCCCACATTGTGTACTTTTCCACTAGGTTTTTGTTTTCCAGGTGCATTACTTTGCACTTCTTTGCACTGAATCTAAGCTGCCATACTTTTGAACATTCTTCCAACCTTACCAAGTCCCTTCTCATCCTTTCCACCCCTTCCTTGTGTATCAACCCTGTTGCAGATCTTTGTGTCATCTGCAAAGAGGCATAATTTCTCTTCCAGTCTCTCGGCAATGTCACTTGTAAAGACATTAAAGAGGACCAGTCCCAATACTGAACCCTGTGGTACCCCACTAGTAACCCCCCTTTCCTAGGAGTGGACTCCATTTATTATTACCTTCTGTGTCCTGTTGTCCAGCCAATGTTTTACTCAGGCTACAACCCTGGGACACACTTCTAGGCTGGCTAACTTGTTTATTAATCTTTTGTGTGAGACTGTGTCAAATGCCTTGCTAAAGTCTAGGTATGCCAAGTCCACAGCCCCTCCCTGATCTACTACTTTGGACACCCAGTCAAAGAATTCAATTAGATTCATCTGACATTACCTTCCCACTGTGAATCCATGCTGCCTTGGGCCCTCTGCCCCAATAGCCTCTAGGTACACAACAGTTCTTTCCTTCAGAAGCGATTCCATCATTTTCCCTACCACTGAGGTCAAAGTAACAGGTCTGTAATTTCCTGCCTCTGTCTTGCTTCCCCTTTTGTGAAGGAGAAATCACATCCACCCTCCTCCAGTCCTCGGGTACCACACCATCCTCCCATGATTTGTTAAAAAGGGTAGTCAGTGATGTCACTAGTTCTCCCCTTAGTTCTTTTAGAATTCTGGAGTGAATTTCATCAGGCCCCATTGCTTTGTCCACCTTCAGTTTTAGGAGTTCTTTCCGGGCCTTTCTTCTGTGATTGGACTGGTATTGACCCCCCTATCCAGAGTGCTTCTATTGTTTGATTTAGGTACCTCCCCCTCCTCTTCTTTTGTGAATACTGAGCAGAAGTATTTGTTCAATATCCCTGCTTTTTCACTGTCATCCTCTGCCTACCCCTTCCCTTTATTAAGCCTCACTATCCCTCCCTTAGTCTTTCTTTGCTCCATAATGTACCTATAAAAGATTGTATCCCTCTTCTTAACTGAGTTGGCTATCTTTTCCTCAGTTTGGTCTTTTGCTATTCTGACTGCTTTCCCCACTTCCTTCTGCTTTAACTGGTGCAGTTCTCTGTCCTGTTCATTCTGTGTTTCCTTATACTTCCTGAATGCTACCTTTTTCTCCATAACCTTCCCCACCACTTCTTTTGAGAACCAGAGTGTTTTTTTTCCCTTTGTTTTGCTTTGTTGATTTGCTTCACATAAAGGCTTGTTGCCTCTGTGATGGCTGTTTTGAATTTTCCCCATTGTTCCTCCACTCCTCCTCCTTCTTGCTCATTTGCTAGTGCTTTTCTGAGGCACTCTCCCATTTTCCCAAACTCAGCCCTCCTAAAGTTCAGTACCCTTGCTTTTGTATGGCTTGACTCTATGGTTGTGTTTATTGTGAACCACACTGTTTGGTGGTTGCTTGTTCCCAGATGACTACCCACTTCTAAATCTGCGATCCTCTCTCCGTCCCCATTTGAGAGCACCAGGTCTAAGATTGCTCCCTCCCGAGTGGGTTCCAACACTAGCTGTCTGAGGCTTGCCCCCTGTAGGGCATCCAGAACGACCCTGCTCTTGGATGTGGCTGCAGCAAAGGTGATCCAGTTAACATCTGGAATATTCAGGTCCCACATCAACAATATCTCCCCTTTTTCTGCCATTCTAATGATGCCTTCTATCATTTCCTTGTCCATTGCCTCCCCCTGAGTTGGGAGTCTGTATACAACCCCAGTGTGGATTAGGGTGCCATTTCCTGTCTCTAAGGTTACCCACAGTGCCTCCTTTCCTCCTTGTTTACCCTTTAGTTCCATTGCTTTGATCCCTTCCCTTACATAGAGAGCTACTCCTCCTCCTCCTCTTTTACCCTCCCTGTCTTGCCTGTAGATTGCATACCCTGGTATGTTGACATCCCAATCATGGTTCTCTTGTCTACCATGTTTCTGTGACTGCCACAATATCCAGGCATCCTTCTTCCATCAAGGGCCCCTAGTTCAGGAAGCTTGTTGTCCAGACTATGGGCACTGGTACTTGTCACCCTCCATTTTTTGATGGCCTTACCCCTTTAAGTCCCATCCCTGTCCTAACTGCCTTTGTCTTTTTCTCCATTTACCCCTGTCCTGCTCTATATTTACTTCTCTATCTTGGTGTTTACCTTGCTAACTACCATGTTTTGTGGGGGGGGGCTGGGATTTCCTTGCTCCTTTTCAGTGCCTCCCCCCTTGGCTAGTTTAAATGCTTGCCAATGAAGCATTTAAACCTATCACCTGGTTCACCTTCTGGACAGATGCAGACCATCGCACCAGTATAGCCCAGTATCCCTCCAGGTGGACCCCCAGTCCCCAGTGAAGTCAAAACCCTGAACTTCACACCAGTTTTTCAACCATTCATTGAATCCCATGGTGTGAAGTACCTTAGCCTCACCCATGCCATAGACAGGCAGCACCTCCGAGAAAGTTACCGTATGTGCTACATGTGGAAGGCCCTTCCCCAACTCCGCAAACTCCTCTTGCACTACTCTGATCCCATTCCCAGCCAGGTCATTTGTCCCGTGGTGGACAATGACATCCAGCTCCCTCCCTCATGCAGTTGCTCCTGTGATCCTGAGGATTTGCTCCCTGTCCCTTAAGTATTGGTGCCAGGCAGGCACCTTACCTCCCTCTCCCCTCCTTTTCCCAGTTCTACCCCCTAACGATCAAGCCCCCCACCAGGAGTTGTTTCCTTCCCCTGTGGGGTCCCATGACACCCTCCTGTGGGTCTCCTTTGTGGAGGTTCCCAGCATCCTCCTTGGTCTCCATTGCAGGTGCCTCCATAGAGGAACCACTCTTGGCCAGAATGGCATATGAATTGTGGAGAGGTACAACTGGAGGGATGTGCCTCTGTTCCACCACCCTCACCCTCCCTTAGCCCACCTTGGGACAACTGCTCCTCTTTCTTGGCAACCTCTGAGGCAGCGGCAATGTCTCTGGTGGTCCCTGGGCAGGGGAGGAGGTTTCACAAATCCTAGCCAGGTCCACCTGGAGACAGGCAACTTCCTCCCTCAGACCAGAGAGGTGCCTGCAAATAGGGCAGCTCCACAGTCTCCAGAACATCTCCTGGAAGACTGCTGCCCCACAGCAACTGCTCTGCACCACTTTCATCATGTCTTATTGTAGTCGCTCTCCTGTTGCTTTGTATGCTTTCTCTTCCCTCTATTTATTTTTCCACCTACTTTCCTACTGCCTATGTGTCCTTACAGCTCTAACCCTTCCTGTTCTGGGACAGAAACTTCCTGTATTCTTCGGTAGTCTCCTTCTTCCTTGCTCAGAGTCAGAGCTCCAGCATCTGGGGGGGAGGGAGAGCTATTCTTTTCCTTCAAGGATGGTGAAACTTATGTGTATCACTGATCCTTCCCTTCCTACTACCAAACACAAAGTTCCTGTTGTCAGTCCAATCCAGTGCCTATAAAAGTGGAACTGGCAAAGGGTGGGAGGGTGGAGGGGAAGGGAGGGAAGGAGGGCAATTAGTAAAAAAAAGTTCTAGCTCTTTAATCAGCTGCTCCTTACTCTGAAAGCAAGCTTGCTATCTGCCAAAAGCTAGCAGCAGGGAACTGTAATTGGAGACACCTGGTTTTCTTCTGCCTAAGCCACACCCCCAATTAACTGCTCACCTCCTGACTTAGCAAACTGAGAAACTGATACAGTCCCCTTCCTCCAACACATAAAAACACACTGATTCTCTTTTTTCACACTAATTGAGACTGACACTTCTAATAAAGTATCTGTTTGCTTAATCCCAACAGGCTTTGACTCCTGCTGAGTTAGAGGTCATCATATAGTTTTTAAGCAAAAATTAATTTCTGACATTCTTAGATTAATCCTCAGTGTATGTTAAATTTTTTCAGATATTTTTTAAAACAGCTGTAACCCACACCCCAAATGGTGGGGCTTACCTGACTTTTTCTCTTTGCCACAGGAAAGACTGCCTGCACCTCCATTTGCTCCAAGGAAGTCAGTCAGTATCTACAGTGGAGGCTCACACCAAGACATTAATGGGTTAAGGGACAATCACCATTCCAAGCACCATTAAGCATGTAAAACAAGATATGTTTACTGTAAAATGGGTTATTTTCATGTCAGGTATATTTAGCTCATGGTACTAGTTGGTCAAATGTGTGCAAATTTAATTTAGCGTTAAACAATTAGAGCCTAATTCACTTCCATTGAAAGTGTGCAATTCTGGCAAATTAGTGACATTTTATTTTAGCATAAACATCTCATTCAGTGAATATAGCAAAAATATTTTTACAGCAAAATTAACCAGTTTTACAGCATGTCCTGCAAGCACAGACTGGGTGGGGCCTTGATGAGGTATGTCAGGCTTCATTATGCTAGAACCAAGGTCAGAGATAAAACTGAGATGAGGCCTGAGAAAACACAGGAGTTTTTATTATCTTAAAGGAGTGTATTCCACTTGGATTTTTTTAATAAAAAAATATATGTTTCAGTACTCTTTTGTTAGGATGTCTGACATCATGTTCCTTGGTCCCATGCTTTTCTGTTCTAGTGGGAGGGTCAAGAATGTGCAATAAAGATGAACTTCTGAGATAGCATTGAGAGGAGAGAGGGAGGGAGAAGGGGAGTTGGCAGTTAGCTCTCAGAGAGTGAGGAGGGCTTGTGCTGCTGCTTGAATCATGCCAGGGAAGCCTGCCTGGGGCTTCCACAGCCACTTGGTCAGGAAGATTTCAAAGGTTTCTACAGGCTGTGCACTACAGAGATTCAACTGTGTGTCCATCGTCCTATGAGAGAGACTGTGATCTGCCTTGAGAGAAAATAAGGTTGACGTGTGCCACAGCAGCCAGCCTGTGAATGTATTTGGCTGGTACTACAACATATTTCTGATACTGAACAGCACATCACCGTACTGAGATATCTAGTGTTTCTACGGAGGGCATGACTAGGGAGCAGGAACTTTTCAAAGCTTCAAAATCCTGTATCTTAATTCAAGAATAAAGGAAAAGTTCTTAGGCAAACTAACAAATATTCCCTGGTACAGGTTATGTTTAATCCCTGAACTTGATTGGGCAATAGATGAATTCACTAAGCTATTTGTGCAGGTATGTGATGAAGTAGCCCCCTTTAAAAACAGTATAAATTAAAAAAAATGTCCCTTGGATTACTGAGAGATTAAAACAAGCTATAAGATTTAAAAATAGATTATGGAAAAAGGCCAACAAAACCTTGATGTCAGTGACTAGGTAAAATATAAAGAAGTACATAATAAACTCAAATCCCAGATAAGAAACTCTAAAAAGTGTTATTATAACCTTAAGGTGGAAAAATGTACGGGCCCCCGACAATATTTGTCTTTAATAAGATCCTCCAAAAAAACAGTGGACAATAGGTTGCCTATTCATTCTGGAGACATACTGTACTCAGGTACCTACTCTATCTCAATAAGTATCCTGTAGCTAAAGGATAGTTTGTTGTTAGTCTCCCTCCTATGTGTCTCCTAGGTTCCCAATCCCCCCTCTGTTTAGATATTATGACTCTGGGTCCTTCAAGATCCTACGGAACTGTATCCTTTCTTAACCCTGACCCAGGACCTTCCTTATGCTCCCTGTTGATGTAACCCTCAAATTACGTATAAGCCAGGACTGTATGACCATGTGTTATTACATTATTATCGTATGTGTATTTTGTTTTTTGCTCCCTCTGTACTGTTACTGTTATCTGACATGGAGCCTTTGCAAAAGATTCTATGACTCAAAGGACTGTAATTCTGATTCTATTCAATAAATAAACAAAATAGATATACAGATTCAAGACAGGGGTATCCTACTGTCCCCACAGAATTCAGCAGAAAAATTAAATCAATATTTCACTACACTCCCAGACATAAATATCCCCCCAAGGAGGAAGGACAGAGGTTAAACCAGTAGTTACATGGCCTTCAGACAAACTAAAATTTAGATTTAAAGCTATTACATGTAAAGAGGTAAAAGAAGAGCTGAGGAAACTCCACTCAATCAAAGCCCCAGGACTAAACCAAATAGAAAATAGATTCTTAAAAGACTCAGCCCATGTATTAGCTCCAGTTTTGACTAAATTGCTGAACTGGAGCTTAATGGAGAAAAAGTTCCCTACAGCATGGAAAAAAGCTAAATTTGTCCTGATTCATAAAAGGGAACCAGCCACAGAACCCATAAATTTTAGGCCAATAGCATTATTGTCCATAGTGTCGAAGGTCTTGGAGAGGCTGGTGCAGAAGCAACTGAGTGGGTATTTGGAGGAAAACTCCTTAGTGACCTGCTACCAGTCTGGTTTTCATAAAGGCTACTCCACAGACACGGCACTCACCGATCTGGTGGATAACATCACTACTCATTTAAATGGGGGCAGGTCCGTGGGCATGGTGTTTGTGGACCTCTCCAGGGCCTTCGACATCATGGATCATGCCATTTTATTTGACAGAATGCTGGGGATGGGGATGGATGAGGAAACCCTCCTGTGGTTTTTGATCAAACCTAACCCTAAGGTTACAGCAAGTGCAGGTGGGAGACTCCCTATCTGGACCAGCTCTGGTTAAGAGGGGAGTCCCACAGGGCCACTGTTATTTATTATTTATATAAATGAACTGGCTAAGGTAGCAGAATACTCGGAAGTTAGAATGTATGCAGACGACACAGTTTTACTAGCATATGGAAAATACCATCCTGAAAATGGAGTCTTGTCTGCAAAAAGATTTCACTAAGTTGAAGAATTGGTTATATCAGTCTAAACTTGCACTTAATAGTAAAAAAATGAAATCGATGATTTGTCTTCAAAGCAAAAGAAAAAAAATCATGTCCCCAATATAAAATCCAAATAAAAACATCAAGTAATGAAATCCTGAATTAGGTAGAAACTTATAAATACTTAGGGGTAAGTCTGGACGAAAACCTAAAATTTGATTCACATATAAATGAGCAGGTAATGAAGACTAATAAAAAAATAGGTGCCTTCCAGTGATCGGGCCACTGCATTAATCAGAAAATGAGATTGGCTATAGTAAATCAACTAATCTTACCTTGCATTGATTATGAAAGTCATATTTATGGTATGGCTAGTAAAACAAGCTTAAAGGCAATACAAGTATTATATAATAATTTGGCTAAATTCATTCTGAAATGTGAATATCACACTTACCATTGTGACATGTTAACTATAATACAGTGGCCATCACTGGAACAAAAAAGGGAACTGAAATGGATAAATCAAATACATGAGGTGGTGCACTATAATAAACCCAAGTACCTTAAAGCAAAATTGAAATTGGCTGAATATAGACATAATTATAACCTTAGGGACATTAAAAATAATAAGTATGTGAAACCTAAAGTGTGTGTAATAGATTTGGAGATATGACATTTGTGGCGAAAGTTATTCAACTATGGGACCCAATAAAAAATGAGTTAAAACAGATGTAAGAAACCGAACAGTTTATGAAGTCTGTTAGATACAATTCAAACATGGAATGTATGTGTAATGATTAAGTTGGGGTAGTCAGTCTTGTATGTTAAAATGTCCACTTATGGGTATATGTAAGCTGCTATTGGGGGTATGTCTTTCTCTGTAACTTTTTTAAAATTCTAAACCTTTTTTTTTTTTAAATGTAATCTGGAACAGGTCCATCTTGAAAATGGGTCTTTGACCGAATAATGTGTTTTGTAAAATCTACCTGTATAAAAATAAAGTATTACTACTACATACACTATAATGGCTATATTGAAGTTTTGCCAGAAAAAAAACATTTTGCTGAAAAAACTACCTGATGATTAACAAATATTGCAACTTTAATGGCTCCAATTCTAATTTTCCAACCTGGAGAGGGTTCCAGTTGTAATGACACAGCTCCAAGTGAATGGGGGGGTGGGCTCAGATTTAATAGTACTCTGTACTTAGGTGGATCCTGAAATTGATATATCCACTTGGTTAAAATGCATTTCTGTAGCTCTAAAATAACTACTGAGTAAAAACTATGTTAGGTACCATTTTTATTTTAATTAAAATGTATTCAAGAAATGTTACCTCTCAGTATTGTGATATAAAACCATAACTATTAGCCATTAATATGCACATTCTTTTATTAAAAGTCATTAGAAATCATGGGGGTGAGACAAAACATTCAGCAGAATTACAGGTTGGCAATGGATACAATGAGGCTCTACAGGGTGTGTATAATTGTAGGACCAAGGCAATTTTCAGGTGCAGAATGCACAATAGCTCACTCCATGCCAGTTCTGGCCTTGGTGATCTAGGGACCCTGTGTGAACCTTCTTCTGTGGCTCCATAAAGGGAGTGGAGAGCCCAAAGACACATCCTCATCCCTGTAGTTGCTTCCTCATGTTTCCCCATTCAGTTTTGTTAAGAGTTTTCTTCCTAGCACTTGCACTCTTCGAGAATTAGTGTAGAAACTGGCCTCCAAATAAGAGATGTAAAGACTTAGCAAATCATTCTGGAGAATTACTTGGCATGGAATATTGTTGCTGCACAACTGTTAATGTATTTTCCTTCTTACACCTTATGACAGTGTCTACTCTACCTCACCCCCCCCCCAGGACACATCTGGAAACAAACTGTTACCAGCGCCGTATGTCTTTACTGAAAAAATAAACGAATACGTAAATAAATACATAAAACTGGCCAGACACATGGAAAACAGGAAGCTGTGAGGTGAACAGGATTGCTGAAGCTTCTTGGGGGCCCCTATGTTCTTGGAGATCAGTGCAGCTGTGCAGTTTGCACTATGATAAGGCCAGCTTTGCCTTATGCCTCACTGATAGAAGCCTTTACTTGTCATATAACAGCACATACCCTGTCATCTCATCACTTAAAGGAAGCTGGACATCTATTTTTATCATACTTTCAGCCTCTGCAGATATTGCTATGGCACAAACTGTTAAAATTCCAGTGTCCAGATGGCCGAAGGCCACTTAAAAATCATCAGTGGCCACTAAAAGTTATGCTTCACATGTCAACTAGGTTTGGGGTTGTTGCCCAGAATAATTGCATAGTTGGTCATAATCATAATTACAGGTACTTTAACTGCTAAAACGTTGAGTCTAGTGGGCCGCATAGCAACCAAATTTGAAGAAGATATTTACACCATGTTGTAACAGTATGCTGTCTCTGGAGTGTTACAGAAATATACAGTAATTAGGTTTCTGCACAGATTTGTAGTTCTCAGTAGACCTTGTCTGTCATTATTTCTAGGCGTTTGAAACTTAACATGTGCCACTCTTTGGAAAGGATCTGCTGGCCATAAATGTTTTTAACAACACAGATAAGCAGTTTTTGAGTAACGGGTTTGAAAGTTAAAATTTCTCCATTTAACAATTTATTTGCTCCTCAGTATAGCATATATGATAATAACTGTGGCTGCCTGTTTCCATCTGGTTCATCACCCGACTACCTGAAACCATGACACCATGCTACTCCGCCGCCCTTTTGATGGTATGCTCTGAGGTCCCCGTGATTGCCTCCTGTCCCCTTCCCCCAGTGTGACCCTGTTTTTATGCACCTCTCAGAATCCAACATATGGGGTAGTATTGGTCAGAGAAAAATGGCAGCCCATTTGCTCATGAGCAGTTTTGTGGATGTCATCCCATCAATCCCCCCCTTCCCCATTTTACACCTTTTAGTCTTGGCCCTCCTCCTTCTACAGGCTTTGTCCTATTCTTCACTGATCCTAGGCTGGGGAGGGCAGCATTACATGTGGTCATCTGTGTTGTCCAGTGCTGTAAGCTTTCAGAGGAGCTATAGGGCAGACACAGCCCTCCCACCATGTTACGTGTGCAGCACTCTCAGACTCCTGCAGTCCAGGGGAAAAAGTTGGACTCGCAATGCAAATCTGGGTCTCCCAAACAGCAACACAATGCACTGCTGTCAGCACCATTTGGCTGGAGTGTGGGAGAAGGATTTGTTGCACATTGGAGCCCACACAAATGGTAGTAAATCAGTTCAGCCCACCCACACACATACATACACATATGAACAGAATGGACCAGTGGCATGACATCAGGACATGGCACTGCCCTCTAAGAAATTGCCACCAGGTTCATATGTTGGCCATAGAATTTTTTTTTTGTTGTTGGTTTTTTTAGTTGTTTAACCAGGAGTAGCACACTAAGCTGAAAGCTTTTTTACAGGAGCGACCTGGGAGCACAGATAAGTTAAGTGACTTGCTCAGGGTCACACAGTATGCAAGTGGAAGCTGTGGGATTCAAACCCAGGTCTGGTCTGCTGGATGTCACCAGATTTGCAGCTCAGAGCCTTAAACCACTGAGCTATACAGACCTCAGAATTGTATACTGTGGGCCGCTGAAGGCTGAGCAGGTGGTGAGGAATGGCTCACAGGCAGTGCAGCTGTCACGCTGAGCAACAAGAAAGTGGCATTGGCATTGGCTGTATAGGTAGCCACACACTCCTTCTCGCAGCTAGGTATAGGCTATAACAATAGCAATCCCCTTCATTAGGGAGCAGCAGGGGGAAGAAATAGAAAATGTTTTTTATTTAGTGCCACACCAGCAGAAGGCATTAAAACTGAAACCTCCAAAATGGGAATATGAAAATGATAGCTTTTCTGAACAGAGGAAGTGTGCAGGGAAGAATGAAAATTTCTAGAGTTATGGATGGCTTAGAAATGCCTCTATGCCAGCCCAGTGGCATGGAGGGTTGAGATGCTGGATGCCACACCTCACACCATGCCAGTGACCCATGTTTGGGAATGGACTCGGGTCATTCAGGGGTTGGCCAGAGAGGTAATGATTGAGTGTCCAGGAGACTGCTCTCCTTTCTTGGAGTAGGGGGGTTTGTGCTGTGTGTGTCAGCACAACAAAGAGGGGTTCAGCCCACACCCTGGTGCATGGCTGCCTTGGTAGAGATGGAGACAGCCGCTGTGCCCATTGCATGGGTGAGGGTGAAGGGGAGAAAATGGAGGGAAAATACCAAGACCCAGCAGGAACCATGATGGTCCCAATGGGCCAGAGGACATACCCTTCCAAGGGTGGGGTCATAGCACCTGACAGATCCATGGATGTGGTACAAGTGTTGTGATAAAAAAAAGGAATGCTTTTATACCAGAGAGGAAGGTCTTTTAAAATAAAATAAATTAAAAAGTAAGGAGGTCACCAAGCCTGGTGGCACCAGTGGAGCATCTCGTGCTCCTATGCAAGAGATTAGGGTTGGCACCACAACACAGTTCCCACACCTTAGGATGGTGATGTCCTTGAGGCATAGGTCAGGAAGCATAGGCAAACCGAGAGAAGTCATAAAGTTCGTAAGTAGTATTTTATTATTATCAGTAACAATAACATCAAAAAAAATAATGCAAGATAGCTCTTATACAGAAAGTTCAAACAAAACAAAGTCCTTCATCTGAGGGTATCTGCAAATCTCTCTCTCTCTCTCTCTCTCTCTCTAAAGATTGCTCTCTTTATATAATTTATTTTCCTGGCAATTAACTTCTGCATTCTGAGCTCATTAAGATACATCTCCTGTTTCTCACAAAATGTATCAGAACTTTGTCAGTTTCTTTTCAACAGGTGCAACAAAATAGAACATTGTGTCCCTGAACTGATCTCCTGTTGACAGCTCTGCAAAGGAGCTTGTGGAGGTCAAACTGTATCTCGAGGTTAACCCTCTGAGTTTCAAATAGCTTTTTGCAACAATTTCAACAATTTTACTATATACATTTGCAAACCATGGAATCTCAGTTTCACATAAAGGTTTGAATATATAGGATAGTGTATGGGTATCCATATACTACAAGGCTATTCTTCCACCGAGTGGATACAATGCTGATTGATGACCTCGAGAGCGAAGCTCGCTAGGTCTCCAAGTTGGCATTGTATCCATGAGGTGACAGAATAGCCAAAGTAGTGTATGGGTAACCATACACTGTTCTATATAGTGTATGATAACTGCAAAATAAAAAAAATCACTTTTACACATTTTATGCCAGCTCTGCCGACAGCCCTTGCTTTACAACTGCCGCTGGTCAGCACACCCGTGTCTACCATTTTCCCACAGCAAGGGACAAATCACAACTGCTGATGGAGTCCCTTGTGTTAAGATGTCTTCACTAACGCAGAACAAAAAGTCTTTCTGTGTTAGTGAGGATGTCACTACTGCAGCAGAACAAGTTTTTGTGGTGTATGGATTTCCATACACAATCGCATTTCACCATACACTATATACTTTTTAACCACAGAGGAGGGAAGGGAGAAAGAAAGAACAAAAACAGCAAGAAACAGCAAGTTCAGGCAGGGAGATAGCAGGGGGGGACCTTCAGAGTGGCCGGTTCCTTAGGTGCCACAGGAACATTTTGATTGCACAATCAGTTGGGAAAAAGACAAGAGAAGAGGCAGAAATAGGAGGAGACATTGCTTTTAACTCCCTCTGCTTAACAAATGGGACAGGGTCTTATGTAACCCTGTCAAAGGTGGATACTTGGGCATGCTTGCTGAAGCTCTGGAAGAAAGGGTTGAGTCAACCTGCCCCTGTAGTGCATGCTGTGGACAAAGGGGTAGCACTGAGATTGTGAGTGATGATGCAGCGTGTCCCTCCCACAGGCTGACACTGGTGGGGGAGCTGAGGCAATAGTGTCTGAGGAGGAGGGCAGGCAAGTAAAGGGGATGGGGACATCTACTCAGCTGGCAAATTATGTCAACCCCCTCCACCATAGAAATATAGAATTTGCCAGCAGATAGGGACTACTTGGCCAACCTAGTCTGACCATGTTTCCTTGCCCATAGTATCACCACAGATTGTACTTGATCTCCAGCCTATTCACCTACCCCAAAAGGACAGGAAAAAACTTGTGCTGCAGCTAAGGAGAGGTGGGATGCAAAACAGGGGTTGCCAACCAGTCTATACGAAAGTCAAGATTGCTGCACACCAAAACTCCAAACTCACAGAAGCAAATTGCTGCAAAAATTGAGTATTTATTCCAACAAATGGAAATTAAAACACAGGTAGAGTCCTCACACTACATGCCCCTGTGCTTTGACCATTAAGCCTTCCTCAGGGACGGGCTCTGGTATTGCACTATGCAAGAAGCTGTATGGAATTTTTTTTGAAGTAATAGTTTGGAAAATTCATTCATACATTATTATTTCTTAGCCACACAGTTATGTGATTTATTGTTACTGTTTCTTTTTCACTATGTTTTCTACGTTCATATCGCTCACTAAATTGAGACATTAATGAGTTAGTGGAGCCAAAACAGGCGGACAGGAAAAAATACAAATTTTAAGTAGTAGTCAGTTGTAACTTTTTATTTCTGAAGTATTTTTCTTTTTCCTTCTGCTCATCAGAAAGTCTTCTATGTGATAGTATTGTGCTGGATGTGTGGAACAGCTCTTAGCCTGGCAGCTGACATATCTAACTCTACTGCCCCACACTACATCATCAGCATTATGACCTCACTGACTGTGACATCACCGTTGAACGAACTGGCAATCGCTCACTTGCTGTTCCTAAGCAGCAGTGATGTCACAGTCAGTGAGGTCACAGTGCTGATGATGTAGTGGGGGGCAGTATAGCAAGATATGTCAGCTGCCATGTTAAGAGCTGTTCCATACATCACACCTACTAACATCAGGTAAACAATCTTCTAATTAAATAAAGGGAAAAGAAAAAGTACCTTAGATATAAAAGATAGTGGTTGGCTGCTTTTAAAATCTAATATTAGATTTAGGCAGTACTCTAGCTCTTAAATAATGGGTATTGTATTTGTAATGTTGCATTCTAGCACTGAGATGTCTTAGTGAGTGAACTGATCATGTGATTTTGTGACATCACAAATTATTTGTATTTAAATAGTGACACAGGGACCACTGTACATGCAAGAATTCCTCTGTCCCTACCACCCCCTTTGCCCTCTCCGCTCCACTGACAAGGGATTGCTGGAGATCCCCAGAGTCTGTTGGACAACTTTGGGAGCTAGATTGTTTGCTTTTGTTGCTCCGACCCTGTGGAATTCTCTATCTCGTTGGGTAAGGGAATGCCTGTCCGTTGAGACCTTTGAATCTGTCTTGAAAATTTATTTATTTGAACTGGTTCATACTGATATTTAACCTCCTGCTTTGAGGATTTTTAAAAATATGATTCTGTTTTAAATTGTTTCATCATATTATGTAAAATGCTATGATCTATTTTGGAATAGTGTTACATAAATAAAGTTTGGTTTTGTTTGGTTTAGTGCAATACCAGAGCCCGCCTCCTGAGGAAGACTTAATGGTCGAAGTGCAGGGGCATCTGGTGTGAGGATTCTACCTGTGTTTCAGTTTCCATTTGTTGGACTAAATACTCTGTTTTGCAGCAATTTGCTTCTGTGAGTATGGTGTTTTGATGTGCAGCAATCTTGACTTTCATATTAACCCACCCTACCTTCCCTTTCCCTAAGAATCCCTTATACCTATCCCATGCATTCTTGAACCCCACCACTGTTTTTGCCCCACCACCTCCTCTAGAAGACTGTTCCAGGAATACATCACTCTAGCTGTGAAGAAGTACTTCCTCACATCTCTCCTGAATCTACTCCCCCAGCTTCATTGCACATCCCCTTGTTCTTGAGCACCTTTTTTTCCAGAAAATTCTTCCCTTCTGTACTTTATTTACCCTGTGAGACATTTAAAGGTCTCTATCATATCCCCCATCTCCCTCTTCTCTTTCAGGGTATACTTGTTTAGGTCCTTAAGTCTTTTCCTCATAGGGCTTCTGATGCAGGTCCTGCACCATTTTAGTTGCCCTCATCTGGAGTGCCTACAAAGGCAATACCATCTCCCTGTTTCTGCTGGTGATACCCCCATGCACCCCAGCATATCTCTCAGCCTTATGTCACTGAAGGGAGGCAGTACAGCGTAGTGGCTTATAGCTCTGAGCTACAAACCTGGAGATGTGGGTTTGAATCCTACAGCCCCCACTTGCATACTGTGTGACCCTGACACAAGTCACTTGACTTCCTTGTGCTCCCAGGTCGCACCTGTAAACAAGCTTCAGCTTAGTGTGCCTCTCCTGGTAAAAAAAATGATGGACAAAGACACACAAAATGAGGGACAATGAGGGACACACCCTCAAACATGGAGACAACAAGCTCAGAACACAGTGAAAACCACTGTGCTTACTTGCACAAAGTTAATGTTTGATTTAGCATCTTAGAATATTATGAATTTCTGCTTTAAAGTCTGAATTTACAGCACATTCTCTATGATAGCAGCACCTTTTGCAGGAGGAAGGGATGATTGACAGTGAGGGATGTCCCTCATAATCAAGGACAGTTGAGAGGTATGCACCCCAGTATTCCACTAACCCTCCCAACTGCCTTGTTGCACTGCCTGGCCACCTTTAGGTCATCTGATATGATTACCTCCAGGTATCTTTCCTGCTTGATAGTTGTCAGTACCACTCCTGCCATTTCATACTCTGCCCCGGATTTCTGTGCCATCAATGCATTACTTTGCACTTTTCCACAGTGAAACCCAGCTGCCATATCTTGACCTGCTCGGTCTTTCCACTCCCCCCCCACCCCCGGAGTGGCCACCTTATTGCAGATGTTGGTGTCATCAAAAAGAGGCAGACCTTCCCTTCCAGCTCTTTTGCAATGTCACTTATAACCCATGTCAATAAGCCCAGCATAGCCTCTGAGTCCTTGACCCCCTCCCCCCGGGCTGAAAATGAATGCTTCCAAGTCATAAGGGTGTCAGAATCCAAACTTCACTACAAGGGGTTCCCATATTATGTCGCCATAAGGATGGTGATCTACTCAGGTAGTCAGGAGGTTGGCCAGTGCTTTGAGGGAAGTTCACAGGACAGGAGTAGTCCAAAAGCAGAGCAGAAAAGCAGTCAAGGTGGAGTGGTATACAGGAAAAAAATGAAAGGAGATGTAGGGCCACCCAATAGCCAGGAGAAGCACATTAGGTTCAGGGTGGACTTGTTTTGTGGGAATCAGAAGGAACAGTGCATATTTATTAATGACCTGGAAGAAGGGTTTGATACCAAGAATTTGAAATTTGTTCATGGCTCAAATTGGCAAGAAGGGAGGCAGTATAGCGCAGTGGTTTAAGGCTCTGAGCTGCAAATCTGGAGACCTGGGGTTGAATCCCACAGCCCCCCTTACATATACTGTGTGACCCTGAGCAAGTCACTTAACTTCCCTGTGCTCCCAGGTTGCACCTGTAAACAAGCTTTCAGCTTAGTGTGTCTCACCTGGTTAACCGATTGAGAAAAAAAAAAGAAGAGTGGACACTGCAGAGGGGGAATACACTACCAGAGGACCCCGCACACATTAGGGCATAAAACAATGACTTATATTTAATGTACTGTAGGGAAGTGCAAGGTACTGCACATAGGGCAATGGAGCCAGATTGCCATGTATCATGTGTGGTGCAATAGCAAACAGCACATAGAAACATAGACAATGACTGCAGAAGAAGATCAGTTGTCCATCCAATCTGCCCATAGTTCCCTATCAAACTCTGGGACTTATCCATACAGGGTTTTAGCCTCCACCCTCCTATTCCCCTCCCTAGTACTGTCACACTGACTAACCACTATACCCTTCACTCTGACCCAGCCATGATTGAAAACATTTATGGTTTTGGCATCCATCACTTTGGCTGGCAGAGTGTTCCATGGATGGTTCCACCACCTTTTCTGTGAAGTTAAACTTTCTCATATCCCTCTTGAACTCCCCACCACCACCAATTTCCACTTGTGCCCCCATGTCCTTGAACTGTTAATCATGCAAAATAGTTCCTCAAAAAAAAGTTCTGGCAGTTAAAATGCAATGCCAAAAGGTGCAAGGTAATGCACCTAGGGAAAAGGAACCTCAAGATGAAGTACTGGTTGGGTGGAGTGAGACTTAGTACTACAGAACAGGAACGGGATCTAAGAGTTATCATCAGTAACTCCCTTAAACAAACGAGTCAGTGCAACAAGGTCTATAGCAAGACTAACAGGATGCTGGGGTGTACTGGGAGGGGTATTGATAGCAGAAGAAAAGAGGTAATACTTCCCCTATACAGATCCCTGGTGAGGCCTCACCTGGAGTAGTGTCCAGTTCTGGAGTCCTCACCTCAGAATGGACAGGGATAGTTAGGAAACAGTGCAGTGCAGTGCAGAGTAAAAAAAAATTATTCAGGGCCAGCATGGCAGATTCTATGAGGAGTGCCTCAAGGCAATAAATATATATTAACTGGAAACCAGAAGGGAGAGAGGAGATATGATAGAGATCGTCAAGTTCCTTAAAGCAATTAACAAGGCAAACTATGGGGAATTATGTACCTTAAATATCAACTTGAGGTCACATGGTCGCAAGTGGAAATTAACAGGGGGAAGGTTCAGCAGAAACATGTGGAGGTATTTCTTTATGGAAAGGGTGGTGTAACCTTGGAACAGTCTGTTGGCCGAGGTTGTGGACGCACACACAGTCAGTGGATTTAAACAGGCATAGAATGAAGGGAATAGAGGTCACCTGGGGCAACAAGACCAGGGAAGAGAATGTGAATAGGAGGGGGAGGGTTAATACCCTGGAGGAACAATAGGTTCCAGGGATTACAGGGGACATGGGCAGACTCGATGGACCTCTGGTCTTTTTCTGCCATCATGGTCTGTTTCTATGTATGTTTCTATGTCTCTGTCATATTACCCCTCTCTCATCTAGTCTGTAGTGAGTACATGTTCAGCACCTCATAAGATCTGCCTTGCTGGCCTGAATCATTTTAGTCACTCTCTGTTGCACTGTCTTTAGCCTGTCCGTATCTTTCCTGAGGTGAGGACTTCAGAACAGAGCACAGTACTCTAGATGCAACGTCACCAAAAATCTATAAAAAGGTACTAATACCTCTTTTCTTGTACTGTCAACATGCTTTCTGATACAAAAAAATGAAAATATTCTAGGAATAACTGTGGACAGTGAGCTGAAACCAGAAATGCAATGTGCTACCATACTCAAGAGTGCAAAAGCAATGTTGGGATGCATTAGAAAGTGAGTAAATGGAAGATCAAAGAAAGTTATTCTTCTGCACAAGGTTGTGATCAAACCACACAATGAGTTTGTGAAGCTAAAAATGTGCTCACAAAGTGTGTGCTTTGCATTTTGCAGAGTTTTTGCCAAGTTCCAATCTATATGCATGTTGTTCACTTCTGAGGCATTTTCAGCACAAAGTTCTTTATTTTGCAGTTTTTTGTGTGACCTGTGCACTTCATGAGCAGAAAAATGTTGCAAAGTGTGGAATTTTGTGGGGAACCTCTTCAAAAACAAATTTGTTTTTTAATTTCACCCTCCAGTACTGTTAACAGTTCTGGTCACCACAGCAGAGAAAGGAGATCAACAGGGTCCCACCCAGAGTCACCAAGCTAATTAGTGGGTTTAGATGGCAAGAGCTACAAGGAGAGATTGGACATGGTCAGATGATGTAGCTGAGAGAAGAGAAGGCTGAAAAAAAGACATTTTTATGTGTTTAGGTTTTATTGATTAGGAAAGGCAAGCTAGACAATATTGCTTGCTTTAAGCCAAGCCCAAGCGAGGAGGTGGATGCAGAGTTAAACCAACTGAAAATATGAGCAGATTAAGCTGTCAGTGGTATTTCAGTGATGGCCGCGGTGCTCTGAAAATAAAAAGGAATATACTGTACAATATGTACAGATTTGTGAGCTGGTGAGTGCAAGCAGAACTACAGATCGTGCACTCAAACTAAGGGCAGGATAAGGGGATATTTTTGAAAACATTACCTCACAGTTGGTTAAAATGTATATTAGTCTACCCAGTAAAGCTGTGGAAACTAGCATTGTTAAGGCTTTCAAAGCAGGACTAGACAGGTTCCTGAGGGAGAATGGCATTGAGGGTTACACAGCATGGGAGAAGACAGCATTCCAGATGATAGGCTTGCACATGTCTATATTCAAACTGGATATAGTCACTGCCATGCAGCAGAAAAAGCTGACAATATGGTACCCGAAGTCTTTCCATCATCACAGTGTTACGTTTAGTTAACAGGTTAGGTTAGGTTAGGTTAGGTTAGGTTAGGTTACAATGTAACCCTATTAAAGCAATTGTATTCTGTTTTTTTTTGTTTGTTTTTGTTTTTTTTGTCAGTGCAGCAGACATTAGCTCTGACACAGGGCCACATGTTGAGAAAATGTGTGTTGCATTATGCCTATGAAAACTGCATCATGCACTTTAGTTATACATTCTATATATGACTGCACTTTATTCTACATACACTTATTCTATATTTCATTCAGTCATTGTGTATTTTCTTTAGTTTATTTTGAATAATATGTCTACTTGGTTCTTTATATTTGTCTGCTCCTCCAACCCCTTTGCAGTGCAGACAAACTGTCTAACCCTTGATAAATTATCAGTGTGACATAAAATGTTGGGTAATTACTGATGGTCTTCTCGACATCTGCATTTGCTGTGAAGGACTTTTGCTCAGTAAAGTTACGACTTAAGATTTTCTGACCTTAGTGAGTGCTTTGTTCCTTTTTGTGGACTTTGAGTGTGCTCTATATTGATTTATGGCTTTTGGAATAATTTAACCAGTTGTTGCTTTTTGCCATTTTGTCTATGCTTTTTTGACTGTATTGTATGACTTTTTGTCCCATTTCCTCTATAACCCCTCTCCCTGGATCACACCTGGAAATGACCCATCGCTCAGTATGCCTCTACCAGCCACCAAATTACAAATAAATAAATGGAGGAAAAGGGAAGTTACCAATATCTGAGGGTTTAAATCCCTAGAAGGAGATCCAAGCTAGGAAACAGGTGGAAGTATTTGGGGATATGTTCTCATTCATTCCTGAGAGGACCCATATGGTAGCTCCCATATGAAGACATAATATGGAGAGAAAGTGATAACAGATATAATACAGACTCTTAGAAATAAACTCAAGTAGAGGCAGAGAATGAAATCCAGCGTATGCTTGAGTTGAAGGTTATTTAGGAGTCCCAGAGTGCATGGTGCAGTTCGATCATATTTTTACTAAAGCAAGACTAATGCATCCAGTTCAACATTGATATCAGATGGACCCATGCACTGAATCTGATGCATACCCACTGTCCAGATGGACAAATTATTGGTCCATTCAGGTACCATGAGATATATCGCCACTCTGAATCTGAACAAAGGGTATTGCAGATCCAGTTAACCCCTGCATTTCAAGTAAGGAGAAGCATTTACTAGACCATCCAGTCTTGACCAAGTCTTTGCCATGTCTTTTGAGTTACATAGGGTCCCTGTAATCTACCAGTAGCTGATTGATTACATATTGTGTTCTTAGGTTTGGTGACACAAAGCACCTAGCTTTACCTGAACTCTTTGTCTTCTAGGTTTGCTTGAAAAGACAGAGCAAGGAGCAACATTAACAGAGCAAGGAGAAACATTAAGGCTTCTTTTGGCTAAGCAGGGTTACTATCTTGTTACTATTTTGATGTGTGCTTAGAGATTGTGCTTACAGGTTTTGTTACTGTTTTGTTTTTGTGCTTACATGTTTTACAATTTGATCTCTCATTAAACTAAGCAGTTACTGTTTTGTTACTATTTTGTTTTGTGCTTACAGGTTGTGCTTACAGGTTTTATTTTTGACTTATGGGTCTTGCAGTCTCTTTCTCACATTGAAGGAGCTAATTTGTTTTTCTTCCATTTCTTCCACAGCTCATCCAGGGGATTAGGAGTGTAACTGAAGGGTGGAGCTGACAAAGGCTTAGTACTTTCCAACAGATGGAAGATTTCAAAGGTCAGGTTACTTGGTGTGTTGAGGTGGAAGACTAGGTTTGCTGACAGAAAGCACTTAGCTTTACCTGAGCTTTTTGTCTTCTAGGTTTGCTTGAAAAGACAGAGCAAGGAGCAACATCTCACAGATCTGCCTGCACCTCACTGTTTTGCCTTGCAGGTTTAGTTTTTGCACTGCAGTTGTTTTTTTTAATTTTGACTTAATGTGCATAGTTCATTGATTGTTTCTATCCACTGCCAGGAAGCTAGGTATTAACCACCCTCCCTCCCCCAAATCCCACCTTCCCCCAGGGCATTGGCGTTTATAGCCTCCTAGCACCTCCCACTTCCTACAGAATTACAACAGGAAGCAAACAGTAGTACGTTTACTTCTTTCAAGCACAAGCCCTCACACATCATTAAAGGGCACTGTACATAAAAAAAACTTCTTTGGGACAGAACTTCTATTTCCATCCACACATCCTCTCTATTACTTTTTCCACAGGTGCTTCTATTTACATCCAGACTCCTGCTCTACTCCCTTTCTAGCAACCTTCTTCCTAGGGGCATAAAAAAAAAACTCAATTACCATTTCCACAGGCACTTCTATTTTCATCTGAACTTCTTCTCTGTTCCCTTTCTAGTAACTTTCTTCAAAAAAAAGTTTCATTTTTTTTTCTCTTAAGCAGAATTTATTTTTCCATCCACACATCCTCCCTATTTCTGCTACAGCCAACTTGCACAGGTGCTTTTTTTTCATCTGCACTTCCACTTTGCCTCCCTGATAACTCAGTTAGAGGAAGGCTCAGGTAGTTGTATCCCACAAGGGGATTCACCTTGTTTACCATCCATCCTTAGATTTAGGGCAACTTTGTTTTTCATCCATTACCCACACAACAATATGGACATCATCAACTGCAGATATTGCAGGACCCTCGTCACCAGAGTTTATGCGAGGTAGGTGGGGCATTGTCGTACTTTGCTCTGCACTAAATGATCTATGCCCTCAACTACATGCCACTCATGCTGTAATATACTTTCTCAGGGTGCAACTCAACCATGCTGCGCAGCACTTGGACTTAAGGCTCCAATCACCAATGCCACTCCCCCAGAGAGCTAGCAGACCAGGGGGCTGGCAGTTGGTAGGAAAACAGAAAACACAGCAAAATAACTCCAACACCAATTAAACTAACAAATAGGTTCTCTCCACTTTCATCCATGCCTACTGCCAGGGCAGGCATGACAGTGGAGAGAAGACTCACACAACACATGGACAATCAAACCACAACAAAAACCTCCAAGCAAAACAAAAAAGCACTTCTTAATAATAGGTGATTATGATCCATGGGGTAGAGATGCTCATCCACCAAAGCAGCCAAACAGAAATTGAGGTTAGATGCCTCCCAGGAACATCGGCATGGAGGGACACAAACAGGACTGAGGGAATTGTGTGCAACACCGAGTGAGACACGCACATTCTCATCCACATAGGTACAAATGACCTGGCCAGATGGTCAGTTGGAGAGACTGAGCAGCATGTAACGACTCTAGGAGAAAAACTCACATCTCTTTCATCCAGAGTCTCCTTCTCAGAAATTCTGCCTGTGTGAGGCAAGGGGACTAACAGGCAGAAGATCAGAGAAAGGGACACTGTCGAACTTAATACCTGGCTCAAAAACTGGTGTCAGGAAAAAGGTTATAGCTATGTAGGAAACTGGCAGAACTTCTGAGAGAGGGAGTTCTTTAGATTTAATGGCCTACAAAATAGGGAGCATGTACTCTCAGCCAAAAATCTGACATCTTTATCAACCATTTAAACTAGAGGGAGGGGAAGGGGCATCAGCAACAGTTGCATCATTTGAGCTTACGAATGCCCCTCCCCATCTAAGGAAAATTGATCGGAACCAAAACAGGGCATCACAAGCACCACGTGCACCACAACTCCACACAGGCATCCCAGACGTGATAGGTACGTTCAAAACATCAGGGATGCAAACCACAAGTGGAGAAATCATGCAGCAAGCAGGACAAACCAAGACTGGAAGGCAATGTGTGTCAATGCCAATAGCCTTCCAAACAAAATCACAGATCTCACAGCAATGATGGCCAAGGCTAGCCTTGACTGGGTTGCTGTCATAGAGACTTGATTCAAAAAGAACCATACCTGGGACATCGCCATCCCTGGTTACACTCTCTTCAGGAGAGACCACATAGGTAAGAAAGGGAGGGCACTATTTATATCATGGCAGGTATAAATGCTACTGAGACTCAGGGAGCACAAGACAGAGGCCCTATGGATCACTCTGGGAACTGGAAACAGGAACCCTATCAGGGTTGGAGTTATCTGCAGACCCCCAAACCAAGAGATCTAAAAAGACAAGGTTCTCCTGAAAGATATAATGAGGATGGCTGACAAAGGTGAGCTACTTCTAGTCAGGGACTTCAATCTACCAGGTGTAGAATGGTCCACCTTCACAGCCTCCTCAGAGAGGAGTAGAGACTTCCTCATGGCTTTGAGGGGGGAGAACTTAATCGAACAGTGGTTTCTCCCACCACAGAATCAGCTATCCTGGACCTGGTACTCACTAACAGTGCTAGGGTATCAGACATACAAGTGGGGATCAATCTAGGTACCAGTGACCATCGGTCAATCTGGTTCTCCATTAGCAAGACTGAGGATCCCTGCCACTCCAGAATCAGGGTGCTTGATTTCAGGAAAGCAGATTTCCCAAAAATGAGGGAAAGGATCAAGCCCCTGCTGGCAACAGATACCACATGGAATGAGGAGGACAAATGGACAAAGCTGAAAGATGCTATAGCGTCAGTCACAGCACTATGCACTAAACAAATCAGCAAGTCCAAAAGGGCAAGAAACCCACTCTGGTTCTCCAAAGAGGTAGCTACTATAGTTAGGTAAAAGAGAAAAGCTTTTCGGAAGTACAAGGAGACCAAGTCTGAAAAGGATAGAGACACCTACAGAGAGAGAAACTCAAGGAAGCCGGGAAAGCTATTAGGGTGGCAAAGGCCCAGACCAAAGAAAAACTGGCTCAAGAAGTGAAAAGTGGGGACAAAACATTTTATCAATACATTTGAGAAAAAAGAAAGAGCAAAAGAGGAATAACACTGCTGACAACCAAGGAAGGACACCTGGTGGAAAATGACAGAGACAAAGCAGAAGTTCTCAATGAATTCTTCTGCTCCATCTTCACACAGGAAGACTTTGGTAATGGTCCAGCACCAACCAGGACACTTCCCGATACCAGGGGATCTGACATATCCCCCTTTACGAAAGAAAGGGTCATTGAGGAGTTGTCTAAAATAAGGGTGGACAAGGCAATGGGCCCTGACAGAATACACCCAACAGTTCTAAAAGAACTTAGGGATGAACTTTCCGTCCCACTTGCTGAACTGTTTAACACTTCACTGGAACAGGGGATAGTACCACAGGACTGGAAAAGGGCAATGGTTGTGCCATTGCACAAGAGTGATAGCAGGGAGGTAGCAGGAAACTATCGCCCAGTAAGTCTGACCTCAGTGGTGGGTAAAATAATGGAGACATTGCTTAAGGAAAGGATAATGAACTACCTGAAAGCAAGTGAGCAACTTAACCCAAAGCAGCATGGCTTCATATCAGGATGCTCATACCAAATAAATCTGACAGAATTCTTTGACTGGGTTACAAGAGAAGTAGACCGGGGGCAGCAGTGGACATGGTGTATCTGGACTTTAGTAAAGCCTTTGATACAGTCCCACACAGAAGGTTAGCCAACAAACTGGAGCAAGCTGGCATCAGTCACAAAGTAGTTAAATGGATCACAAGCTGGCTTCAAGGCAGGGCACAGCAGGTTATGGTAAATGACACCTTGTCCCAAGAGGGGAAGGTGTCAAGTGGCATGCTGCAGGGGTCAGTACTAGGCCCCATCCTTTTCAACATATTCATCAACGAAGTCACTGAAGAACTGAAGAGAAAGTCTGCCTCTTTGCAGATGATATGAAGCTCTGCAACAGGGTGAACACACAGGATGGGATCTAGAAATGAAGGCAGATCTCTGGATGCTGAGGAATGGTCCAGCAACTGTCAGTTGAGATTCAACGCCAAAAATGTGAAGTCATGCACTTACGTAGAAGGAACCCATGCATGAAGTATGTCCTGGAGGGGAAGCTACTAGAAGAATCAAAGCTGGAATGGGATCTTGGTGTCATGCTCTCAAACGATTTAAAGGTAGGAAGCAATGCGAAAACTGGCACTAAAGACAAGCAGCATCCTTGGATGTATTGGTAGGGGTACTACCAGTAGCAAGCATGATGTAATCCTCCTGCTGTACAGGTCTCTGGTGAGACCTCACTTGGAGTAGTGTGTGCAGTTCTGGAGACCTCACCTAAAAAAGGATATAGACCATCTGGAAACTGTGCAGAGATGTGCCACCAAAATCACGTAGGGTCTGCACCATGAAACGTATGAAGTTAGGCTCACCCAGCTAAATGTATTCTCCCTCGAGCAGAGGAAGAACAGAGGAGACATGATTGAGACATTTCAATTTGTTACAGGGATCAACACAGTACAAACCAGGAACCTCTTCCAGGACAACAGGGCTGCATGTACTAGAGGACACAACATGCGCCTGGTGGGAGATAAATTCAGAACAAATGTTAGGAAGTACTTTTTTATGAAGAGGGTGGTGGACCCTTGGAAGAGCCTACCACCGGCGGTAGTGGCAGCCAAGACAGTCAGTGAATTCAAACAGGCATGGGATAGACAGTATAGTCACCTTAGCAAGACAAATTGATAGAGGAGGGTAGAAAACCCGGGCAGACTAGATGGATTCCATGGCCCCCTTCTGCCGGCAGATTCTTATGTTCTTACCAGAATGGTTTTGTGGTCATTTACAGCATAGACCAGAACCAACATTTACAGTATAGACTGGAAACTACATTTGGTCAAAGTAGCAGCAATGCTTCAGGTACTGAGGAAAGAAAGAAAGAAGGAAGAAAGGAAGGAAAGAAAGAAAGAAAGAAAGAAAGAAAGAAAGAAAGAAAGAAAGAAAGAAAGAAACCATCTATATTTGCTATTTGATTGGAGATGCTCACGTCAAACCCATAATCAACAATAAAGTAGAGGCTCCCCAGAACTGTCTGGTCCTCACTATAAAAATGCTGGTGAGGCCTTTTTGTAACTTGTGAGAGTAATATGGAACTTTGCTGCTAAACTTTGCAGCCTGGCTACTCCATTAACAGACCTCATCAAAAGACTGTGTCAGTTTATGTCCATTGGTCAGAAGAATGTGATGAAGCTGCACCTCAGTAAAGGCTATTCTGTGCAATCAACCTGTGTTGCAAAGCTCTGACTGTAACATACTATTTTTTAAAGATAGATGAATCTGAAGTAGGCCTTGGGGCAGTTGTGTCTCAGATATTCTAAGTGTGCAACATTCTGTCCTGTATATGGGCAAGAATCTCCTTCTCGTGAATGCAGCCATACTGCTACAGAGAAGTGTCTGACCATCTTGTGAGCAGTGGCAGTTCTCTGCTATCCCTTGAAGGGTTGTTGGCTTGTCGTTGGCATGGATGTGTGCCATCTCAATTGGCTCTATAACATGAAGAATTTCAATCAGTGAAATACTTTTTGGTCGCACTTACTGTCAGTTTCAATGTAACTCAGGGGTAGGTAATCATTAATTACATGTAACAGAAGTAATTACACTGTAGTTACATCTTTGTTGCATGTAACCACATTGTAATTGCTATGCAAGTACAGTGTAGTAATACTGTAACTACAGTGTAGTTAAGGAAACTTAAAGTGTTACCACTTTTTCACATATAGCCGAGGTACACCATAGACCTGGGAAAGAACATATAAACACTGACTTCATCTTCAGTGATGATGGTGTTTTTTTTTTTTGTTTGTTTATTTTTGTTTACAATTTATATTTTCCCCCTTTGGGAGTGGCACCCCATCCAGCTGGCTAGGACCAGAACCATCCCTTTGTAACTCTGGCACTTACCTCCTACTCCTGTCTCCACTGATTTACCTCCTCTATCAAGTCTCACCTTTCTTCTTCTTCTTCCAGGTCCTCCCGCCTACCATCTAAGTGGAGGATGCCTCCTGTATCACTCCTATAAGTGGTGTATGGTTATGCATGCAGCCAATGTCCTAAAGCCCAGCCAATAGGTAGTGTTTTAGCAGATATCCTCACTTTCTTCCCTGCAGTCTAAACACATTTCCTCCACAGTGCATCTCAGATTCATGGCCTGGAACAAAGAGGTTGGGTCCACAGCACAAGTGTGAAACTCCAGGTACTCTAAATGGCAGGGCAGTGTTCTGTCACATCACAGTGCAATGTTCTACTGCCAGCATAACTGAGCAGATTTTGTTTCTGAAACAGGTATGCAGGAAATAGAAACATAGTTGAATTCATTGTGTAATTGTCAATATTGCATCTGAGAAGCCATAGTCATGACAGTAAAAGAGCTTCAGTAAACAGTATAGTAATTAATTTCAATGGAAAATATACTTTGTAAGCTGATTCTCAGTTTTACTGAGATGAAATGTTTGAGAATCCTACTGGCCAAGGCAAACCAAGAACTGCTCACTGGTCCCTGTATTCAAACCATAAGCGTTACACTAACAGGCTTAGCATCTTGCTAATGGGATATAACGTAGCCAACAGCCTGTTAATGTGGCTGCTTCTATATTCAGAAGTGCACTTAGTGCATCGCTGAGGTGGTTAGCTTGGTTATGCTAAATGCGTCCTGCGCCCTTGAAAATGAGGTCAACCTTCTGCATACAGGGCACAGTGGCAAACTGAAAGGGTTTGGGAAGCACTAAAAGTCTGTTAGACAGCGCTTAAGGTAACACTTCCACAACCCTACTCTAAACAATACACACAGTGGTGCATGACTCTCACCTCACCAGCACAGGTGCCCACAAAAAACACAAACAACATTTCCCTCCTCACCTGTCCCCATCTTAATATATAACTTATCCCTGGTGATAGTGGTACCCCATCCTACCCTGACTGCTGTCTTAATATATAACTTATGCTTGTTCTAGTGGCACCCCCTGCCTCTCTACCCCCTTGTAATAAGGATAGTATCCCTGGTGGTCCAGTGGTCCCTACTGCTCCTGGTAGCCTCTGCCACCCCATGCCAACTCATCACCCTAATGGCAGCCAGCACATACCCATCCATCTCCCCGCCAGGCAGCTGTCTGCAATGCACAAGTTCTGTAGTGATATACAAAGCCATATATCATTTATTTTATTTATTTATTTTATTTATAAGATCATTGGTTTACAGGACTTGTCTAAAAATGAATGAAGTCGGTGCGTAGTGGACACATTAATCCCGACCCTTTCCAGGCCCCCTTGTACTTGATGCCCATTCATGCAGTAACCTGCCAGGTATTTACATTTGAACTGCCTAATACTTTTCATACACAAAGAACATTTTATTCGGCATGGTTAACTTACAATTTGCTCCAAATACAGACTGACTGATTTCTCCTATTTTCTCCTACTGCTGGGAGTGAACCCGTAAGGGTGCTGGTGACCAACCACTCTCCCAGTGTGTCTTTTGGGTGCTGATGGTCTCTGCTGTCTTGAAGTGAGTTCCTGAGGCATCCATCCCTCTAGTTGCTCCTGATGGTATCCTTCCCTGGAGACCAGGCATGAGGGGATGTGTGCCACCCGATCCAAACAACCCTGCCACCATCCCAGGGACCGCAAGCCCCCTCAGTCTACTCACAGCCAGAGAAACTGTATTACTCCTCTCTCTCTCTCTCTCGCTCTCTCTCTCTCTCTCTCTCTCCCCCCCTCTCCATTCCAGGCCAAACCCCAGACTCCAGTTTCCACTACCCTAATGCCTTACACTTATAAAAGGTTCCCGGAGAAGGGCAGAACCATACGTATTCATATTCTATTCTCCCACTGTTAGCTAAATCAGGCCACTCACAGCATGAGCATCCAGACATCCTATCTTCAGGCAATTCTCCCCCAAGAGAACAGCTCGCAGGGTCTAGCTTAACCCTCGAGTGCCTCAGTAATCGACCTCAAGCCAGCAAAGGAGAGAGGCTGGTTACATATGTGCCATCAATTACTTTGTTAGTTCAGCAACTTATCTGAGCTACTGTAAAGCTTAGGAAACATGGGAGGAATTATGATAGTGTGAGCATATAACTTTAACTGTTTGTAGTCTTCAGAGATTATTTTGCATTAGTTTTGTTTTTATTATTTTAGTGCTTTGTTTAAAGAAGGTTCCTGATTGAAAAACAAAATACATATTTTTGCAAGAAGCACATATGGTCCAATTCTCATCAGGGGCTGGGGCATGCATGATTTGTGCTTATCTGCTCTGTGTAGCTCTGCACCATAAACTGGTGAAATCTGCAGTCCCCAGCCACACCTAAACATTTTAGGAACCCTGCAAGGTAGGCAGAGCTTTACCAGGCACAAGGTCTCCACTACTAAGCCAGCCCTAGTCTAGCCACATAGTATATCCGCTGCTCCACTGCAGCTGGGCTATATGAGAAACAGCATTCTCCAGAATGCATTACTATACTCCCATATGTTCTCGGCAATTAAAGAGAGAGTTTTCAATTGCCAGATCTTAGCCCCAAACCAACCAAGGGAAGGAATTGACAGGGGTCAAAATTAAGTTTGCCAGCACTTGCTAGTTCCTGGGAAAAGCACCTGGCCCCATAGTCTTTTCCACTAGCCCAACTGTGTCCTTAAAGAAATGCTATACCTTCTCCCATACAAGTCAGCATGGCTAGTAAAATAAATGTTTTCCTATCCCAATACAGAATTTAACAGCATTTAGCTACAGTGGGTCTGTGCCAGTTTCAACCCCTGAGCTGAGCAAGGAATGGTCCAGCATTAGGACACTGCTGGCCATAAACAACGCCATACTGGAAGTGCACAGAATTTTGTGGCAGGGTCTCATTGGTATAAGATCATCACAGGAGGGGTTACCTTTCCCAAGTGAACCAGCACAATCTTACAGAAACAGACAGCCATCTTGCATATACATCGACTTTAACTTTTTGTAATCCATTTCATTATGTACAAATAAGCAACAGAATCTCGTTGGAAGTTCACGTTCAAAATGCCAAACCTGACTATAAACAAACTAGAGGAGACAAGTGGACAGACTTCTCTTGTGCCGAGATTTCAATGCACATATATGCACCTTCCTCAGAGCAACCAGAGAAATGTAGGGACCCCTTTAAATATTCCATGGGGCATGGAACCTAATAACAATTCAGCATCCCAAAGAGTGATTGTGCTAAACCACTGGGTGCTCCATTCAGTACCACTAGGAGGCCAACCCTTACTAACAAGCCAACACCAAGACTAGTGCAAATAAATGCAAAATAGAAAAGTGCCAATAGCCAGAAATGTCTATACATTGCATTATAAATAGCTATAAATAACTAATTAAAAACAGATATCAACATATCCTGAACAAACACTTGCAGGTATAATTACTGCATACTAATAAGGAGGAAGAAAAACAGATTAGTGAAACCAACTCAAACTTAATTCCTCATTAAGCCACAAGGATGGACAGTATCCAGTCTATAGATCCAATGGGACTCTTTGGGGAGAAGTTTATTTGTGAAAAATCACTTCCTCTTTCCATTCTGGCCACCATTTCAGTACCTATGAACCATAAAGTGGCACATGAACCACGACTGGATGCTTTATAGTGTCTGGCTATTGCATAAGTTTTGTTCATGTTTTAGCTTCAGACATGCTATGCATTCTGACTTTCAAAGCCCGTTTTGCTTCGACTGATATTGGCTAACCCACAAAGACACCACAACATGTCAACGACCTGAGTTGAGTTGCAATTACAAAAACACATTGGGCTGGATATTCAAACTGTGCTATTTTGTGGCGCAAGCCCTTGCGCTGCACAAAATAGTTGCGCAGGGGTGTGGCCGGGGCGATATTCAAAGGAGTTGTGCTAGTGAGCAACTCCTTTGAATATCATCTCCCCCCCCCGGCCACAGTGGAACTTGCGCCACCGCAAGTGGTCAGAGTGGAGCATTCAAGTTGCAGTGGCGCAAGTACCATTGCGCCATGCGCAATTTTCCCATTTTCAAAAGGTGACATGCAAATGGGGCCATAATTCATGCAAGGCACAGGGAGGGCCATTTGCATCTATTTATGGCCCCATTTGCATGCCATTAGCATGCAGGTGCACTGATCCCCGAGGACTTGCACCTGGCGCCCTGCCAGGCAGCAGCCGTCGGGGACCGACGCCCCCTGCAGCCCGATCGTGGGCAAAAGTGTAAAAAATCCTCCCACCCCCCCGACTGGCCCGATCGTGGGCAGCAAAGTGTCAACCCCACGAAATATCCCTGGTGGTCCAGTGGACGCTAAGCCCAATCACGGGCTGCAAAGTTTTAACCCCCACCCCCAAGAACATATCCTGGTGGTCCAGTGGACTGCTAGCCGATCGCTGGGCTGCAAAAGTTTAAACCCCAAGAACATATCTCTGGTGGTCAGTGGACGCTAAGCCCGATCGCGGGCTGCAAAAGTTTAAACCCCACCCCAAGAACATATCCCTGGTGGTCCAGTGGACCGCTAAGCCCAATCACGGCTGCATAATGTGGTGACACACCCCCAAGACCATATCCCTGGTGATCTAGTGTCCCCCACCACACCACCAAAAGCCCCACCACCCGCTCCCCGGCGGCGGCGGCAGCATCCACCGCCTGCCACCCGCGCCTCCCGACTGACTGCCGGTAGGGACTGCACCGGTGGTGCAGAGCAGAGCCAATGGGCGTGCAGCCCGAAAAACTGGCTCAAGAAGTGAAGGGACAAAACATTTTATCAATACATTTGAGAAAAAGAAAGAGCAAAGAGGAATAACACTGCTGACAACCAAGGAAGGACACCTGGTGGAAAATGACAGAGACAAAGCAGAAGTTCTCAATGAATTCTTCTGCTCCATCTTCACACAGGAAGACTTTGGTAATGGTCCAGCACCAACCAGGACACTTCCCGATACCAGGGGATCTGACATATCCCCCTTTACGAAAGAAAGGGTCATTGAGGAGTTGTCTAAAATAAGGGTGGACAAGGCAATGGGCCCTGACAGAATACACCCAACAGTTCTAAAAGAACTTAGGGATGAACTTTCCGTCCCACTTGCTGAACTGTTTAACACTTCACTGGAACAGGGATAGTACCACAGGACTGAAAAGGGCAATGGTTGTGCCATTGCACAAGAGTGATAGCAGGGAGGTAGCAGGAAACTATCGCCCAGTAAGTCTGACCTCAGTGGTGGGTAAAATAATGGAGACATTGCTTAAGGAAAGGATAATGAACTACCTGAAAGCAAGTGAGCAACTTAACCCAAAGCAGCATGGCTTCATATCAGGATGCTCATACCAAATAAATCTGACAGAATTCTTTGACTGGGTTACAAGAGAAGTAGACCGGGGGCAGCAGTGGACATGGTGTATCTGGACTTTAGTAAAGCCTTTGATACAGTCCCACACAGAAGGTTAGCCAACAAACTGGAGCAAGCTGGCATCAGTCACAAAGTAGTTAAATGGATCACAAGCTGGCTTCAAGGCAGGGCACAGCAGGTTATGGTAAATGACACCTTGTCCCAAGAGGGGAAGGTGTCAAGTGGCATGCTGCAGGGGTCAGTACTAGGCCCCATCCTTTTCAACATATTCATCAACGAAGTCACTGAAGAACTGAAAGAGAAAGTCTGCCTCTTTGCAGATGATATGAAGCTCTGCAACAGGGTGAACACACAGGATGGGATCGCAGAAATGAAGGCAGATCTCTGGATGCTAGAGGAATGGTCCAGCAACTGTCAGTTGAGATTCAACGCCAAAAAATGTGAAGTCATGCACTTACGTAGAAGGAACCCATGCATGAAGTATGTCCTGGAGGGGAAGCTACTAGAAGAATCAAAGCTGGAATGGGATCTTGGTGTCATGCTCTCAAACGATTTAAAGGTAGGGAAGCAATGCGAAAAACTGGCACTAAAGACAAGCAGCATCCTTGGATGTATTGGTAGGGGTACTACCAGTAGCAAGCATGATGTAATCCTCCTGCTGTACAGGTCTCTGGTGAGACCTCACTTGGAGTAGTGTGTGCAGTTCTGGAGACCTCACCTAAAAAAGGATAGACCATCTGGAAACTGTGCAGAGATGTGCCACCAAAATCACGTGAGGGTCTGCACCATGAAGCGTATAAGTTAGGCTCACCCAGCTAAATGTATTCTCCCCAGCAGAGGAAGAACAGAGGAGACATGATTGAGACATTTCAATTTGTTACAGGGATCAACACAGTACAAACCAGGAACCTCTTCCAGGACAACAGGCTGCATGTACTAGAGGACACAACATGCGCCTGGTGGGAGATAAATTCAGAACAAATGTTAGGAAGTACTTTTTTATGAAGAGGGTGGTGGACCCTTGGAAGAGCCTACCACCGGCGGTAGTGGCAGCCAAGACAGTCAGTGAATTCAAACAGGCATGGGATAGACAGTATAGTCACCTTAGCAAGACAAATTGATAGAGGAGGGTAGAAAACCCGGGCAGACTAGATGGATTCCATGGCCCCCTTCTGCCGGCAGATTCTTATGTTCTTACCAGAATGGTTTTGTGGTCATTTACAGCATAGACCAGAACCAACATTTACAGTATAGACTGGAAACTACATTTGGTCAAAGTAGCAGCAATGCTTCAGGTACTGAGGAAAGAAAAGAAAGAAGGAAGAAAGGAAGGAAAGAAAGAAAGAAAGAAAGAAAGAAAGAAAGAAAGAAAGAAAGAAAGAAAGAAACCATCTATATTTGCTATTTGATTGGAGATGCTCACGTCAAACCCATAATCAACAATAAAGTAGAGGCTCCCCAGAACTGTCTGGTCCTCACTATAAAAATGCTGGTGAGGCCTTTTTTGTAACTTGTGAGAGTAATATGGAACTTTGCTGCTAAACTTTGCAGCCCTCGCTGCTCCATTAACAGACCTCATCAAAAGACTGTGTCAGTTTATGTCCATTGGTCAGAAGAATGTGATGAAGCCGTCACCTCAGTAAAGGCTATTCTGTGCAATCAACCTGTGTTGCAAAGCTCTGACTGTAACATACTATTTTTTTTAAAGATAGATGAATCTGAAGTAGGCCTTGGGGCAGTTGTGTCTCAGATATTCTAAGTGTGCAACATTCTGTCCTGTATATGGGCAAGAATCTCCTTCTCCGTGAATGCAGCCATACTGCTACAGAGAAGTGTCTGACCATCTTGTGAGCAGTGGCAGCTCTCTGCTATCCCTTGAAGGGTTGTTGGCTTGTCGTTGGCATGGATCGTGTGCCATCTCAATTGGCTCTATAACATGAAGAATTTCAATCAGTGAAATACTTTTTGGTCGCACTTTAACTGTCAGTTTCAATGTAACTCAGGGGTAGGTAATCATTAATTACATGTAACAGAAGTAATTACACTGTAGTTACATCTTTGTTGCATGTAACCACATTGTAATTGCTATGCAAGTACAGTGTAGTAATACTGTAACTACAGTGTAGTTAAGGAAACTTAAAGTGTTACCACTTTTTCACATATAGCCGAGGTACACCATAGACCTGGGAAAGAACATATAAACACTGACTTCATCTTCAGTGATGATGGTGTTTTTTTTTGTTTGTTTATTTTGTTTACAATTTATATTTTCCCTTTGGGAGTGGCACCCATCCAGCTGGCTAGGACCAGAACCATCCCTTTGTAACTCTGGCACTTACCTCCTACTCCTGTCTCCACTGATTTACCTCTCTATCAAGTCTCACCTTTCTTCTTCTTCTTCCAGGTCCTCCTGCCTACCATCTAAGTGGAGGATGCCTCCTGTATCACTCCTATAAGTGGTGTATGGTTATGCATGCAGCCAATGTCCCAAAGCCCAGCCATAGGTAGTGTTTTTACAGATATCCTCACTTTCTTCCCTGCAGTCTAAACACATTTCCTCCACAGTGCATCTCAGATTCATGGCCTGGAACAAAGAGGTTGGGTCCACAGCACAAGTGTGAAACTCCAGGTACTCTAAATGGCAGGGCAGTGTTCTGTCACATCACAGTGCAATGTTCTACTGCCAGCATAACTGAGCAGATTTTGTTTCTGAAACAGGTATGCAGGAAATAGAAACATAGTTGAATTCATTGTGTAATTGTCAATATTGCATCTGAGAAGCCATAGTCATGACAGTAAAAGAGCTTCAGTAAACAGTATAGTAATTAATTTCAATGGAAAATATACTTTGTAAGCTGATTCTCAGTTTTACTGAGATGAAATGTTTGAGAATCCTACTGGCCAAGGCAAACCAAGAACTGCTCACTGGTCCCTGTATTCAAACCATAAGCTCTACACTAACAGGCTTAGCATCTTGCTAATGGGATATAACGTAGCCAACAGCCTGTTAATGTGGCTGCTTCTATATTCAGAAGTGCACTTAGTGCATCGCTAGGTGGTTAGCTTGGTTATGCTAAATACGTCACTGCGCCCTTGAAAATGAGGTCAACCTTCTGCATACAGGGCACAGTGGCAAACTGAAAGGGTTTGGGAAGCACTAAAAGTCTGTTGTGACAGCGCTATGTAACACTTCCACAACCCTACTCTAAACAATACACACAGTGGTGCATGACTCTCACCCCCACCAGCACAGGTGCCCGTCAAAAAACACAAACAACATTTTCCTTCCCTCACCTGTCCCCATCTTAATATATAACTTATCCCTGGTGATAGTGGTACCCCATCCTACCCTGACTGCTGTCTTAATATATAACTTATGCTTGTTCTAGTGGCACCCCCTGCCTCTCCTACCCCCCTTGTAATAAGGATAGTATCCCTGGTGGTCCAGTGGTCCCTACTGCTCCTGGTAGCCTCTGCCACCCCATGCCAACTCATCACCCTTAATGGCAGCCAGCACATACCCATCCATCTCCCCCCCGCCAGGCAGCTGTCTGCAATGCACAAGTTCTGTAGTGATATACAAAGCCATATATCATTTATTTTATTTATTTATTTTATTTATAAGATCATTGGTTTACAGGACTTGTCTAAAAATGAATGAAGTCGGTGCGTAGTGGACACATTAATCCCGACCCTTTCCAGGCCCCCTCGTACTTGATGCCCATTCATGCAGTAACCTGCCAGGTATTTACATTTGAACTGCCTAATACTTTTCATACACAAAGAACATTTTATTCGGCATGGTTAACTTACAATTTGCTCCAAATACAGACTGACTGATTTCTCCTATTTTCTCCTACTGCTGGGAGTGAACCATAGGGTGCTGGTGACCAACCACTCTCCCAGTGTGTCTTTGGGTGCTGATGGTCTCTGCTGTCTTGAAGTGAGTTCCTGAGGCATCCATCCCTCTAGTTGCTCCTGATGGTATCCTTCCCTGGAGACCAGGCATGAGGGGATGTGTGCCACCCGATCCAAACAACCCTGCCACCATCCCAGGGACCGCAAGCCCCTCAGTCTACTCACAGCCAGAGAAACTGTATTACTCCTCTCTCTCTCTCTCTCTCTCTCTCTCCCTCTCCATTCCAGGCCAAACCCAGACTCCAGTTTCCACTACCCTAATGCCTTACACTTATAAAAGGTTCCCGGAGAAGGGCAGAACCATACGTATTCATATTCTATTCTCCCACTGTTAGCTAAATCAGGCCACTCACAGCATGAGCATCCAGACATCCTATCTTCAGGCAATTCTCCCCCAAGAGAACAGCTCGCAGGGTCTAGCTTAACCCTTCGAGTGCTCCCCAGTAATCGACCTCAAGCCAGCAAAGGAGAGAGGCTGGTTACATATGTGCCATCAATTACTTTGTTAGTTCAGCAACTTATCTGAGCTACTGTAAAAGCTTAGGAAACATGGGAGGAATTATGATAGTGTGAGCATATAACTTTAACTGTTTGTAGTCTTCAGAGATTATTTTGCATTAGTTTTGTTTTTTATTATTTTAGTGCTTTGTTTAAAGAAGGTTCCTGATTGAAAAACAAAAATACATATTTTTTGCAAGAAGCACATATGGTCCAATTCTCATCAGGGGCTGGGGCATGCATGATTTGTGCTTATCTGCTCTGTGTAGCTCTGCACCATAAACTGGTGAAATCTGCAGTCCCCAGCCACACCTAAACATTTTCGAGGAACCCTGCAAGGTAGGCAGAGCTTTACCAGGCACAAGGTCTCCACTACTAAGCCAGCCCTAGTCTAGCCACATAGTATATCCGCTGCTCCACTGCAGCTGGGCTATATGAGAAACAGCATTCTCCAGAATGCATTACTATACTCCCATATGTTCTCGGCAATTAAAGAGAGAGTTTTCAATTGCCAGATCTTAGCCCCAAACCAACCAAGGGAAGGAATTGACAGGGTCAAAATTAAGTTTGCCAGCACTTGCTAGTTCCTGGGAAAAGCACCTGGCCCATAGTCTTTTCCACTAGCCCAACTGTGTCCTTAAAGAAATGCTATACCTTCTCCCATACAAGTCAGCATGGCTAGTAAAATAAATGTTTTCCTATCCCAATACAGAATTTAACAGCATTTAGCTACAGTGGGTCTGTGCCAGTTTCAACCCCTGAGCTGAGCAAGGAATGGTCCAGCATTAGGACACTGCTGGCCATAAACAACGCCATACTGGAAGTGCACAGAATTTTGTGGCAGGGTCTCATTGGTATAAGATCATCACAGGAGGGGGTTACCTTTCCCAAGTGAACCAGCACAATCTTACAGAAACAGACAGCCATCTTGCATATACATCGACTTTAACTTTTTTGTAATCCATTTCATTATGTACAAATAAGCAACAGAATCTGCGTTGGAAGTTCACGTTCAAAATGCCAAACCTGACTATAAACAAACTAGAGGAGACAAGTGGACAGACTTCTCTTGTGCCGAGATTTCAATGCACATATGTGCGCACCTTCCTCAGAGCAACCAGAGAAATGTAGGGGACCCCTTTAAATATTCCATGGGGCATGGAACCTAATAACCAATTCAGCATCCCAAAGAGTGATTGTGCTAAACCACTGGGTGCTCCATTCAGTACCACTAGGAGGCCAACCCTTACTAACAAGCCAACACCAAGACTAGTGCAAATAAATGCAAAATAGAAAAGTGCCAATAGCCAGAAATGTCTATACATTGCATTATAAATAGCTATAAATAACTAATTAAAAACAGATATCAACATATCCTGAACAAACACTTGCAGGTATAATTACTGCATACTAATAAGGAGGAAGAAAAACAGATTAGTGAAACCAACTCAAACTTAATTCCTCATTAAGCCACAAGGATGGACAGTATCCAGTCTATAGATCCAATGGGACTCTTTGGGGAGAAGTTTATTTGTGAAAAATCACTTCCTCTTTCCATTCTGGCCACCATTTCAGTACCTATGAACCATAAAGTGGCACATGAACCACGACTGGATGCTTTATAGTGTCTGGCTATTGCATAAGTTTTGTTCATGTTTTTAGCTTCAGACATGCTATGCATTCTGACTTTCAAAGCCCGTTTTGCTCGACTGATATTGGCTAACCCACAAAGACACCACAACATGTCAACGACCTGAGTTGAGTTGCAATTACAAAAACACATTGGGCTGGATATTCAAACTGTGCTATTTTGTGGCGCAAGCCCTGCGCTGCACAAAATAGTTGCGCAGGGGTGGCGGGCGATATTCAAAGGAGTTGTGCTATTGAGCAACCTTGAATATCATCTCCCCCGCCACAGTGGAACTTGCGCCACCGCAAGTGGTCAGAGTGGAGCATTCAAGTTGCAGTGGCGCAAGTACCATTGCGCCATGCGCAATTTTCCCATTTTCAAAAGGTGACATGCAAATGGGGCCATAATTCATGCAAGGCACAGGGAGGGCCATTTGCATCTATTTATGGCCCCATTTGCATGCCATTAGCATGCAGGTGCACTGATCCCCGAGGACTTGCACCTGGCGCCCTGCCAGGCAGCAGCCGTCGGGGACCGACGCCCCCTGCAGCCCGATCGTGGGCAAAAGTGTAAAAAATCCTCCCACCCCCCCGACTGGCCCGATCGTGGGCAGCAAAGTGTCAACCCCACGAAATATCCCTGGTGGTCCAGTGGACGCTAAGCCCAATCACGAGGCTGCAAAGTTTAAACCCCCACCCCCAAGAACATATCCTGGTGGTCCAGTGGACTTCTAGCCGATCGCCTGGCTGCAAAAGTTTAAACCCCAAGAACATATCTCTGGTGGTCAGTGGACCGCTAAGCCCGATCGCGGGCTGCAAAGTTTAAACCTCACCCCAGAACATATCCCTGGTGGTCCAGTGGACCGCTAAGCCCAATCACTGCTGCATAATGTGGTGACACACCCCCCAAGACCATATCCTGGTGATCTAGTGTCCTCCACCACACCCACTTCATTGCTTCATTACCACCTCGCCTCTCGGGTAGCCGGGCGGGCGGTAGCATCCCACCTGCTTGGTTACTCGTTAGCTATCGGAGCCGAGTTGGTTCGTGGTTAGTATTGTTGGTGCAGAGCAAGAGCTACTGGGCGTGTATTTATATTGTATAAGGTAGTTCAAATATGTGAATGAATTCATTCATTCGTATATCTGACTGGTTTTACGGTATGGGCTGCACACCCATTGGCTCTGCTCTGCACCACTGGCTGCAGGTATTCACCGGCAGCGTCAGTCGGGCGGTGGCAGGGTGGCAGGCGGTGGTTGCTGCCACCCACCGCTGCTGGGGAGCGGGTGGTGGGGCTTCGTGGGTGGGTGGGTGGGGGGACACCAGATCACCAGGGATATGGTCTTGGGGGTGTCGCCACATTATGCAGCCCGCGATCGGGCTTAGCAGTCCACTGACCACCAGGGATATGTCCTGGGGGTTGACTCTGTGCTGCCTGCGATCGGGCTGGTGGGGGTATTTTACAATTATGCCCGCAATCGGGCTGCTGGTGGAGGGGTTATTGCTTATGCCCGCGATCGGGCTAGTATGGGGTCATTAACCTTATGCCCGCGATCGGGCCAGTCAGGGGTGGGTTTTACACTTTTGCCCGCAATCGGCTGCAGGGGGGGCACAGGGAGTAGGTTGAGGGCCAGCCACAGGTGGTAGCTGCTGTGTTGCGCCCTGCAATGTGGCAGCTCACCTGTGGGTGGCCCCCGACTTACTCCTCCTTTTTTTTTTGGCTCAAAGTTGTGCAGGCGCAGGTTGGGGGTTGCGCCTGCACAACTCTGCACTGCCCGCTGAATATCGGGTTGTGCAGTTTATGCATGGTTCCTCCCCCTCCAGTTCAGCATGCATTAATTTGCATTGCTCTGTTGCTCAGCTTGCTTTGGGGGGGGGGCGCAACTGCCTCCTGCTGAATGTGGCAGAATGGCGCAAATTCAGACTTGCACAGGCATAACCCTATTGCGCATGGCGCAACCCTTTTGAATATACAGCCCATTAATTTTAAACTTTGTTCTGAGTCTTGGATGCTTAACTTCAGATGTGTCACTTGTGTTCCCATAGTAAAAACAATTTCCCCGACTTCCCTTTGGAGGTGGGGAGCACCAAATTAGTCTATGTTGTTCCTCCGTATTGACTATGGACTGCTTAATCTTTATTGTACAATGGCAAGAACATTTCTTGCACTCTGATTGGTCAGTGGCCACCTTATACAGTGATGTAATCCCAGCACAACATCACCGTATGAAGATCTGGTACATACATGACCACAGCAATATGAAAAGGAAATCACTCCCTCCCCAGAATGTCGAGGCCATCATCTGCTTCACATTCAGTCCCAGCTCAGCTCACCAATCTATGTGCAGTGTTCTTTTCAGTTTTAACTTTTTTTTTAAATTCCTGGATTCCTGCCAGTCAGATGAAGTGCATGTTGCATGTTCCGTGAGGAGTATAAGTCCCACTCTGTCACCAGTAAGCATTGTAACTTTATTTATTTAAAATACCACTGGCTTATTGCCAGCACAGTCAAGTGCCTGATGTTGAGCTTCTTAAAAGGAGCAGAGGTCCTGCTCTGTCAGCATTAGGGTTACCACCTGTCCTGATTTTGTCAGGACAATCCTGGTTTGGGCAGCTGTGTCCTGCCAAAAATGTAAAAAATGCTAAATGTCTCAATCTTACAGAGAAAACTCTAGAAGTTACAGAAAACTACAGTATGATACATTAACTAAATTACCTTAAAATAACAGTAAACACTATGAACAACTAAAAATCTACAACACTTAATCTTAGTTTGGTTATGTAGAGAAAGTTCTGCTGCATTGGTAAGGTCAGAGTTGTCCTGTGAAAAATCATGTTTCAGTACAAAATGTTCCACTTTGGGCTTCTTAAAAGGTGAGAACCCTAAGCAGTGCTGATTCATTTAAAATAGCACTGGTTTATTGCCAGCAAGGTCAAGCTCGTGATGTGCTTCTTACGTATAGCGGAGAAACGGAAAAGCTAAGCTGCTCCAATAAACTTTCACTTTCGGTGTGTCTGCTTTTCAAAACCAGAGTGCACACATGCCACTTACCAATTGCTGGCTTTGCTTTTATGGAGTCAGGAATTTTCATATTCTTTTAAACAGAAACATTCAAATCATTAAAGAATGAAATATCTATAACACATTATCTGTACCACGGCAACACAAATGACTTTTGGTGGTGGTGGGGATCAGAGAGGCACTCACCAACCCAGTAAAGCACTGCATCGCCTAGTGGACAAAAAGAAAACAGGAACTTCGCGTCAGTTGGCCTTTTTTATGGGAAACTTTACGCAAGTTTGGATTTCCTGGGGAATTCTCTAGCATGATACAGAGAATTAATACCTCTCCGAAGGCATATGTTAAAGTGAATGGACAGTTATCTTCAACGATACAGCTGGGAACGGGAACTAGGCAGGGTTGCCCACTTCCCCCTTACTGTTTGCCATATATATTGAGCCACTGGCTGAAGCCATAAGGCAACATCCTAATATTCAGGGGGTCCCTCTAGGAGGGAGGGATTTTACTATATCATTATATGCAGATGACGTATTATTAACCCTCCTAGAACCAGAAAAGTCCTTTCCTGCTACTTTACATGTGATAGACAGGGCCCCTGGTGTTCTGCGGCAGAATTTTCTGATTTCTGCGGCAGGGCTCCTTGACTTCTTCGGCAGCATTTTCTGATTTCTGCGGCATGATTTATTCATTTCTCTGGCAGAATGCAGGCCTGTCATTGGCTAAATATAATGTGATGTCATCGATGACATCATATGCTAAGCACAGAGGAGGGACTTCAGGATAACTGAGGTGGGAAAGAAAGTCTGACACTATGGAAAAACAGTACATTTATATGAAAATTTACCAAAAACAATGAATTCTGTGTCACTATATATATATATTCTGCGGCATGATGCAAATTCTGTGGCAAATTCCACAACCGCAGAACCGTAGAATTCAAGGGGCCTTGGTGATAGATAAGTTTTCAGAAATAGCCGGATACAAAATAAATATACAAAAAACAGAGTTATTATCTTTAAATTTCACCCCCTCTCAGTCTCTGAAGAACCAGATCCCTCTGAAATGGAGAAATAATAAGATTAAATATTTGGGTGTAAATATTCCCCAGAAACTGGAACATTTGGAATTGTTTAATTTACAGCCTCTATCAACTGAGATAGAGAATTTAGTTGGGAATTGGACACGTCAGGTATTATCTTTTTCAGCTCAAATACAAGCTATTCGGATGACCTTGTTTCCTAAGATATATTATTTCCAGACTTTACCGATTATTCCATCACAATTCTACTTTGCATCCTGGACTAGAATTTTTGTGAGGTTTGTATGGGCTGGGCAACAGCCAAGGGTCAGATGATCTCTGTTACAGTTACCAGTGGCAAAGGGGGGTTGTAATCTTCCAAACCTTAGAGATTACCATAAGGCAGTAACATGTAAAATAGTGATGACATGGCTGAATCCTCAGGTAGAGAAACCATGGAAATGTATTGAATTTATACTAAATGATCTAGTAAACATTATCCCTATTATATTTGCCCCCCAAAATTCTTATCCACAGTTACAAAACTTTACATTTGGAACCTGTTATATGTCAAAGGCTTGGTATGAGATAAGGGCGTCTTCTACATTAACTGAAGTTTTTGGTTATTTTAAACTAATAGGTACAGAAAATGTATCTTTGGAGATGGGTGCTGTTCAGGTCCATCAAGAATAGCAGAAAAAAGGTCTGTTTTTGTTATATCAATACCTGGATGTGAATGGAGTACTGCCTTTTGCCACACTACAAGCAAAATATCAATTCCCCCATACACATCATTAAAGATATTTACAGATTCAGGCATTTATACAGAAATAATTAGCATTAAATATTCTGCCCTCTCTCATGCCTATGTTGATGTCCCTTTTTAGGGACGCTATAGAAGGCAGGGGACAAATTCATTTAATTGGACAAATATATAAAGCAATAAGAGATTTTTGGAAGGAATCCACTGAGGATATCTTAGGGAGATGGAATAAAGAATTAGGGACTCAGATAACTTATGGGAAATGCTGGGAACCTATTCCTCACTCGATGAGAGTATCACAGTCATCATACTGGTCAGAATATGTATGGAAATGTCGTAGTAGATATTTTTATATCCCTGACAAAACTGCTAAATTTGTATCTATGGGGCATGGCCTTTGTTGGAGAGAATGTGGAGAAAAAATGGCAAATATGAAACTTTTTTTTTTGTGCTTATCTGAAAGTTACCCAATACTGGTTAGATATAGAAAAGAGCATACAAAATATTGAGGGACCAGAAATTAAATTATCCAATCAGATGATTCTGCTTTATATTGGGGAAGATGGAAAAGTTTCACCAAGTAGAAATAAGTTATACCTGTACCTGGTAGCAGCAGCTAAAAAGGTTACAACTCGCCTATGGCAAATGGCTAAAGTACCCACCGTCTCTGATTGGCATTCATTGGTGACTGAGATATACTATCTAGAGAGAATAGTAGCTTCTAGAGCTGGAAGTAGGTCACAATTTGAGCTCCAGTGGAGGCCATGGGCTTTCTATATCTCACCTCTGGATGAAACATTTGCTCCCTGATAGAGCTATTTGAAAGTGACCAGTTCTTGTAGGATATGAATTTTGATCAAGCGTCATTTGATATATAACAGAATGATGTTGTAGAAACATGAATTGCCAACCTGAGGAACATTCTATGTATTGTAAGACAAAAGAGCAATACTGTATAGATGTACTCCTGCATATATATATATATGTAACCCCCCTGTTACCCGGGGTTACTAGAATCCCACTAAGACCTAGTGGTAGGCAAAGAAGGCAGCTTGTGAAACTCCAGTTAAATGGATTTCACACTGTCTCACTCTGTTCTCAGTCTCAGCTGAGACTGAGGGATGACATCATTTAAAACTGTCGCAGCTGCATGAGCCACACTGAAATGTTGCAGTTGGAAGTTAGAGTAGAACGTTGGGGAATTTGAAGTAAGTCTGTAAGTTCAGTAGAGTCTGTGCAGTCTGGAAAGAGGTGCTCTGCTGTAGGCAGGTCCTCAGAGCTCTAAGCTCTGTCAAAGAGCTACAGTATTTTTTTGTTTTGTAGGTGTGTGTTCTCACCTGAAGAGGAACACAAGAAGAGCACATTGAAGTGGTGGAGACCACTTTCAGAGGTTCAGGACCCCATCCCAGTGGGGATGGGGGGAAGGAATCAGCCTGCTTCCAGGGGCAAACCCCCCATGTCCAGCTAGGGAGAAAAGAAGCTGCCTGATTTAAGTTCGTGCTGAGGCACCAGAAGTTCTGTACGAGATTTCCTTTGAGGAGAAAATGCCTGTGGGGCACCTGCAACCAAGGTGTGAGTCGCTCTGCTAAAAGGCCATGAGTTTTCACCTGAATCAAGATGAAACTAAAGGGACTGTTACTGTGGGGTCAGGAAAAGACAGCCAAGTACAGTTTGGAAGATGTGGGGATTGGACTGCTTTACTCTGTGGGGGGTCTATAGTAATGGACACAGCCTCTTATTAAGTATGTTCAAGTTCAGCACAAATGGGATGTAAAGACAGTAGATTGATTGTGGAATACATTTAAAAAGAATCTACACAGCAAAGTGTTTTAAAGGATGAGGTGTTACAGTCCAGAGAAATGGCTGGGTATGAATTATGGGAGTGAGAGGTGGGAGACCCCCCATCAGCAGTAACCAAATTCACCTCTACGGATTTGCTCTGGGACACCTGTTTCTTTCTCTCAGGTACTTGGCCAGTGCCTGAGGAAAGTACCGAGATGTGGAATTGATGAGGAAGATTCCCTTATGGAGCAGAAGTGCTCATAGGTGGTTTAGGGAGCCACCAGTAAATGTTTCCATGCTATATGGAAAGTGTCCAAGTGGCCGGCAACGGAGCCGAGCCGGGGAAAATCCAGAGCAGCATACAAGTTCAGGCTGTGTGCCCAGTGTGTTTCAGAGCCTGAGGGCTAAAGTGATGAGGATGTGTTCTGGTCTCCTTAAATCAGCATTACCAGGAGTGTAGCCCCATGGGGGTCCATCTATGCTTTGTTTATTCTGTTGGATGTGAATAAAAGCCACACTTCAGAATCCCACTTCTGGTATTGGACATTACAGTTATTGCTTCCTGTGTCCAGAGTTACTTGAGTGCCACTGTTGCAGAGCAGCCAAACCTAGCCAATGTGCAGAGTGACATATTCCTCCCCAAACCCAGCTCACCAGGTAGAGCTGTAAGATAGCAACGGCATACCTGGGTGGGGGTTACATATATATATATATGTAACTATATAAAAAGCAATAAAAATAAAGAATATAAAAAAAAAAAGAAAACAGGAACTTATTTTTTAAACTTGTTTGCACATTCAAAAAAATATATATATGTATATAATATTTTATATAAAAATGAACCATTGTATAATAGCAATAATAAACTCCAGGGGTGTGCATCACTTGGGATAACATCACATCTCAGGCATTACATGCACTCGGCCTGCAGTCTTGTGCATCAACTCACCTGAGGTATTACATTATCCCAGCACAACACACACCCTAAACATTGTTGTTTAAATAGTTCAGCCTCTGTGAAAAGTAACTTGTAATCCAGTACCACATACTTCTTTCAGTGAGGGGTCAGCATTTACAATGTGCCATTGTTCTTTCACAGAGCTCACAATATCATTTTCTAAATGGTTAAATGTCGTCACAAATGTCACTGCAGGTTCAATACAGTATCTTTCTGTTTTTCTTAAACAGCACTAATCTCTGTGTATTTAATGCATTTTCAAAAGTTTTGGTAATAGTATCAGGTGACTATTTTCTCACTAAAACATTGTCCCAAAATAATAGCTTGTCTTAAATTCTGAATCAGTACTGCAGTTCTACCACATTCTTCTTATTGGGCCCACTGGAATGTTATTAATAAGAGACCTGAGATGTTAACCGCAGGCCTCTAATAACATATTCATAGCCATCTGTTTCCTATACACTGTTGTGTCTAAATTCAAATTGTTTCTGTTGATCTTTAAAACCAGCAAATTAATTGACTCGGTACAGATGACACTTGTCAATCTGAGGTTGCTGTCACATGAATTAATGTATTCTGTGATTTTTTTTTAGAGTTCTCTATTGGTCTCTTCCATGGCAGAAGGACGTTGTCTATATAGCAATGCCACAAAAGTATGTTCTCAATAAATAGATTATGTTGGCCACTGTAAATAAACTTAGTTTCAAATGCACCATTGTACAAATTTGCCAAACTCGGGTGAACATCATGCCCATGACTGTCCCCTTTACTTGTGTGTAAAATACCTTGTCCAACAGAAACTAATTTGATTTTAAAATGAGTTCAGCCATCTTTAATAAAAATTCAGTTGTTTGGAGCACATCAAGAATGGTATTAACCCTTGCTGTGCCGCGGACTGATATATCAGTCCAAAATTCCTATATGTTCTAATTCTGTCAGCAGCCTGTGGGTTAAGATTAGCACAGTCCCAGCAACTGTCTGCCAAACTTAGATGGAGTCCAGACTACCACAGGTCATAACAACAAATACATTATGCCACCAGCCTGCCCCAGTCTGGCTTCCCACATTGCTGTCCAAATAGCCTCATCCTTTTCCTCCCTCAGGTTCCTTCTCCATGACTTTACTACCTCTTCCAGCAACTGTGCCTGACACATGATCCTTGTGTTTCCCTCCTTCCCTTACTGACAGTCTGCCCAATGCCCCCTCCCCTGCAGTGAGCAGTTTACTTCCTCTATAGGCCCCCGGTCTGTGTTCCCTTATGCTGCTCCTCTTCAATTACTCACTTTGATAACGTTTAGCTCCTGTACCTACCCTAATGCACTGGCTCTAATAACTCAAGCACCTTCACATGCTGGGTGGCATTATACTGCTCCTTTCTGGATCTTCTCCCAGCATTTATTCGCACCTGTACCTTAATACATTTGTTTATATCGTTATTTTGTGTTAGTACTGTTCGCCTCTACTTTGTGACTGCTTAGCTGTCATGTATTTTTCAACTATTTTATTTTACTATTATTTTTACTCAGTTGTATTGTATTTTCTTTTCTTTCACTGTCTTTCCTTCATTATTATCTTCACAATGACATTCTTGTATTGTACACTCCCTATCCCGCTTCTACCCAGGATGCATCTGGAAACAAGCTGCTGCCAGATCAGTATGTCATTCACAGTAAAATTTTTGAAATAAGTAAATACATAAATAAATGTTTAAGGATGGAAAGCAATACCACAGGAGCCTCCCTGGCACCCAGTTAAGTGACAAAGGGCTGTGGATATGCTTATATGCTGAGCATAAGCAGCAGAGGCATAGAGAACTGAGCCCTTAACCAACAGTACCATCATTAAGAAATTGTCTTTTTCCATTGATTTATACTTTGACAACAGAGTAGGTGCACTGACACCAGTAGCCTTTCTCAGGCATAACCTGGGTACCAGTAGCGTAGCAAATTCCCAGAGGGCCTGGCTGCAAGACGATGTTACAGAACCTCATGGGCCCGGGTTCCACTGCACCCCTTGTACCCTTATAGCTACGCCCCTGCTGAGTACCAAAGGTACACTAAAGAGCTAGTGGAGCCAAAACAGGCAGACAGAAAAATAATACAAATTTTAAGGAGTAGTCAGTTGTAACTTTTTATTTCTGAAGTATTTTCCTTTTTCCTTTTGCTCATCAGAAAGTCTTCTATGTGATAATATTGTGCTGGATGTGTGGAACAGCTAGCTCTTAGCCTGGCAGCTGACATATCTAACTCTGCTGCCCCACACTACAACATCAGCATTAAGATCTCACTGACAGTGACATCACAGGTGAATGACCTGACAGTCACTCACTTGTTCCTAAGCAGCAGTGATGTCACAGTCAGTGAGGTCACAATGCTGATGATGTAGTGTGGGGCAGTAGAGCAAGATATGTCAGCTGCTAGGCTAAAAGCTGTTCCACACATCACACCTACTAACAGCAGGTAAACAATCTTCTAATTAAACAAAGGGAAAAGAAAAAGTACCTCAGATATAAAAGGTAATGTTGACTGCTTTTAAAATCTAACATTAGTTTTAGGCAGTACACTAGCTCTTTAAATAAAGCAGTAAAATAATGTCACAGTTCCTAATACATGGCTTGAGATACTGGGAAATAGGATATACTATACGATATAATAAAGTGACACAGTATTGCAACCTGTACTTTTTTTAATAAAAAACAAAGATTAAAACATGGAGAACATAAATGACAAATGTTGTGCGCAGTGGGTTGTGCAACAAGTTATACATTAGAGACTAAAATATATGTATAACTTTACACAGGAAGCATACCTACAGGAAATAAGAGCAAGTATTGATGTTTAGCATATGATCCTTTGTCTTGTGACTGAAAATTTTGGGAGAGGTGGACTTTTTGATGGGAGCATACATGGTGTTCCAGAGAGAGGCAGCTTAGAAGCAGAAGGATTTTCTGACCCATCCCTTTTCACATAAGTGGAGTCATAAGTGAATTATTGGCTGTGGAATGGGAGTGAGGTAGGTTGACAGTTGTGAGCAGCTCTTTGAGGCACTCACTGAGGCATGTTGCACATAGTGTCTTGCATATGAAGTTGGGCCAGTGTAATTTGGGCCCTGTGCTTTGGTTGTAGCCATCTGATCTGCTTGTGCAACAGTGAGACCTGGGGCCATGGGAGGTGACAAATCTGGCCACCTTGTAATAAAAGGCTTTTTTCTTTTCTATACTATTTTGGCACAGTGTCTGTTACTTGTTTTTTTGTTTGTTTGTTTGTTTTTTAGCGCCTGAGTTCTTATATAGTCTTTATTTATCATTTATTTATTTATTTTATTTTTTAGATCATCGGTTTACAGACCTTTGAGTCAAAGACTCATTTACAAAGGCACCTCATCAAGACAGAAATACATCACAGCAAACAAAACAGTACGGTACATAATGCTCAGATTAAAAAAGCAACCAGTGTTACAGGAATTCACTGGTGGTACAAGCTTGCTAATAGGTAGATCACAGTAGTCATAATATAGGTACCACAGTACCCGCGTCCAGTAGCAACCAGAGATGTTTTATTACATTAGTCAGCAGGTGTTGCCTGAGACCCCAGGCATATACAGCAAAAGTAGACAGGGCAAACCCAGCCTAGGGGTGAGGGTAAGGGGCAGGTGGGAGATTATGTGCAGTTGCAGCAGCAAGTGCTTGTCAGATGGCTTCTGAGGGAGACCTTGAAAGGACTAAGCTTAGTGGAGTCAGCTATGTTGGCTGGGAGGGAATTGAACCAGGAGGAAGCCTGATAGGAAAAGGATTTCTGGGCCATAGAGGTCCTTACCTTGGGGACAGTAAGGGAGGTTTTGACAGTGCTGTGGGTGGAGACTGAGGGGGAGGCACACAGCGGGGAGGTGGTGACTCCGGGGGGAGAGCCCTAGCAAGGTCTTTTTTACAAGAAGGCAGGTTTGGAAGTGGAGTCTTTCTTCAAGATTGAGCAAGTTGGTGGTGGAGTACAGCAGACATGTTTAGGTGCACCTAGGGTCTCCCAGCATTAGCCTGCAGGCCTTATTTATAGAGAGCTGGATTCTTGCAAGTGCAGTGTTATTGGCTGCAACATAAATGGGCAGCCCATAGTCAATTAGCGACAGGACAGAGAAGGTGATTGCCAATCTAAGGGCTTCTTGTGGTAGGCAGTCCCTATGGTAGTATAACAGTCCAATTCTGACATTGGTGACAGCAGAAAGAGCATTGATATGGGAATGAAAAGAGAGTGCTGAATCAAAGTTAATGCCCAAATACTTGTAGGAAGAAACCTGCTCAATGGGGTTTAGTGTGCTAGGCAGTATCATGACAGAGGCACCACTGGCTTTGTTTGGCGATGCAAGAAGAGCATAGCTTTGGTCTTTTTTAGGTTCACGGCTAGCCTTTGTGATGTGAACCAATGCTCAGCTCTATCAAAAGCTTGTTGGAGGGTGGCCTGGAGTGTGTTGGGGTTGGGTTCAGAGGCGAAGAGCACAGCATCATCTGCATAAAGAAGGATCTTACTTGGGCAGGCCAAGGGGACGGAGTTGAGGTAGAGACTGAAGAGGAGAGGGCCTGAAATGGAGCCCTAGGGAACCCCAGAGTGGACAGGTCGTGTGTCAGATAGGGTGTTATTGATTTTTACACACTGAGTTCTGGCAGAGAGTTAGCTGGTGAACCATGCAAGGGGGCCGGGGAAGAAACCAAGGCATCTGAGGGAGTCAAGCAGGAGGGGGTGGCAAACCATGTCAAAGGCCTTGGAGAGGTCAATGAACACGGCACCAGCGGAACTTCTGGCTTCAACAGCAGAGTGCAGAAAGTTGGAGAATTCAAGTAGCGCAGTTGTGGTGCTGTGACCTGCACGAAAGCCATGCTGTTCAGGGCACAGGATATTGTGCATGGCCGGGTATTCAGTAAGCTGGTTGGCAACTACTTTTCCAAGGGCCTTAGAGAGTGGGCGGGAGGACGGAGATAGGTCAATAGTTACCAGGGGTCGCAAGATCACCGTTCTTTAGGATGGGAGTGATAATGGCAGTTTTCCATGTGCTGGGGAACTGCCCCAGGCACGGAGAATATACACCTTAAAAATGGCGGAAACTAACTTCTGGAGTGCTGGTGCTTTTATTTTTGGATTATATGGATTTGCCGCCTCACTTAGCACCCACCATCTGCTGCCAGTGTGCAACAATAAGTCTTTATAACAGAGAGCAGTTGATCAGCTTGGTAAGTGGGACCAGGATAGCATCCAACGTCATACGAAGTAGCCTAGTGTCTAGTAGGTCGGTGCCGGAGTTGTTACTACCAACAGCTTTTTGCAGAAGGGGTCTAGCCTCCAGTGGGGAGATGATATGTAGATAGAAAGGAGGTCTCTGGAGAGTGGGCAGGGGTGCTACTGGGATGGTGTCAAAGAAGTTACTGGGCAGGACTGAACTCAGGTCTGAGAAAGTGTGGTTTAGGCAGTCTGCAATGCCAATGGGTTAGAGCAGACAGTTCCATTAAAGGAGAGTTTGGGGGGGTGGGGAGTGGGATTGCCCATTCAGCTCTTTTACATTATCCCAAAAGTTTCTAGCCAACCCCCCAGGAGGAGACAAGAGTGGATTGGTAGTACTGGGCTTTGGCCTGTCGAATGGCCCAAGTCCACTTATTACGCTTGGCACTGTACGCTTGCCTATCATATTCCTTCACAGCAGGGACAATACACTGATCAAAACAGTATAATCTCAGTAGTCACTTAAATGTACATACATGGCACAACATTCCTAACAGTACATAAAATTAATGCAGTCATTATATCCTGTGGGAGCAGCAAGAGGAGTACCATACATAACCCAAGTAAATTCCTAATGTTATTTACGGGACAAATGATTCATCATTTCGTGACATGTAAAATACCCAAGGCCTCTAGGACAACTGAAATTATTGTGCTCTACCCAACTGAGCGGCAATTTTACATTCTAAAATATAAATTTCATTTATCACCAAATGCCATTGGGCCAGTGTTGGGGTTGTGGTAGTACGCCACAGGTGAGTAAGCACTTTCTTTGCCGTTGCTAAGTAAAGGTATAACTTACTTTTACAGGGTGGCAGTGTGCCATCTTCAAATATATATATATATATAGTAAAACCAATTGTGGTGTTAGTGTTAATTCTGCATTTATCAATTGTGTTACACTAGTGCCAGCCTCCTGCCAAAACTGAAAAAGCTTAGAGAAACTTCAGAGAACCTGTACTATGTTCGCCTGGAGCTCCCCACATTGTCTCCAACAGGCACCATATGTCGATGGTAAATATTTAGGCAATTTATCTGGGATATTAAAAAAATGAATTAGTCATTTCCAAATAAAGTCCTACCAATAAGGGTCCTGTGAAATGTTCGTGGAAGGGAGGATCGGATCCAGCCATTTATCATAAGAGATATCAGAGCCTAAATCTGTATGCCATACTTTAAGATGTTCAGTGTGGATTCTACCCAGTGGTCTCTGAGGACTGTGTAGGCTAGACTGATCATGTGCAGTATTTGATAGCATCTAAAGGCCTCCATTAAGAGGTACATAAAATGGGGTATGGGATTTGGTAATGCATTCCAAAGAGGGATTTTCCTCAACAAAAATGACCACACCTGCAGGTACCAAAAATGGTCCTGTTGTAATAAATGATAAGCTACCTGGAAAGCTGCAAAAAGGACTACTCCCTGTGTGTCTAAGAATTATAAAGGACAAACCCTTTCTATGCCATCTGTGAAAAGTCAAATCCATTCGTGCCGGTAAAAATTCCTGTTCTGAAATCAGTCGTCAGAAATAATAAAAAATCTGTGCCAATGTTGTCTGGGCTCTCATCCCATGCCAACTCCACAGGGTGTGTCTTGTACCAAATTAAAAATATTTGAAGTTTGGGGGTGCTGACAGAGGTGCATAAATTATAGGGAAAATGACAAATAGATCATTTACTATAAATTCAATAAATTTCCATGGTACTTCATAGATTTTGTTGAGCGAGGTCACAATTGCTTTACATGTGACTGCTCTTCGATGTTCTAGTAAATTTGGGAGGTTCAGGCCTCCTCTGTCAATCGGCAGCTGCAACAGTGACCAGCGAATCCTTGGACATTTACCTGCCCATACAAATCTAGAAAAAATCCTATTCCAAGCTGTAAAATAATACAGGGAAGGGGGTAAATGGTAAGGTTTGAAAGAAGTACAATATCTTAGGGAAAATGGTCATACGAATAGTATCAATTCTGGAAAAAAGGAGAGATATAGATGGGCCCAGGTCCCCAGCTGTCTTTCTATCTCTTATGCCAACAGTTCAAAATTAATTAATTTTAAATGGGCTAAATTCTGAGGTAAATCACCCACAGATATCGAATTTTATTACTTCTCCAGAGGGATGGGAACATTTTCTTCAAAGTCTGTGTTGGAAAACAGTTGAGTCAAAATTTTAGTTTTCTGGACATTAGTCACATAACCAGAAAGGGTAGCAAATGTTTGCAATGTATTGAGCATGGCCAGAATGGATTGCTCAGGGTCCAGAAGGATCAGTAAGACATCATTCGCATATAAGGAAAGTATAAAGACCCTCCCTGGCACGGTGTCTGTTACAGTGATTCCACGGTCTAATAATGGGAGAAGGTTGCTTTGTGCAATCCTTACTTTGGTTTCTACCATGAGGAGCCTTTGAATGCAATAAAGTTGCCCTCATTTTTGGTGAATAGTCATTACAGTGTTGCTCAAGTGATTGGCAAAAGAAAGCCAAGGATCGAGGATGATGCCCAGGTACTTGAAATCAGCTATTGATTCAAGCTGGGTGCTGTCCAGGGTAGTGATGTTGAGGTCTTGGGAGTGGCATTTAATTTTGTGGGTAGAGCCAAGGAGCTTAACTTTAGTCTTGGATATGTAAAGGACTAGCTTTTCTTTCAGGAACCAGCATTAAAGAGAGTGGAAGTTCAGCTCAAGGATTTTGTTGAATTCAGTTATATTACTCCTGTGTACATAGACAATGGCATCATCTGCATAAAGCAGGAATTTAGCAGGTTTAGCAGGTCGTAGGCAGGCTGTTTATGAAGAGTATGAAAAGGAGGTGTCCGGGTATGGAGCCCTGTGGAACACCACTGGTAACTGTGTTGAAACTCGAGAGTACTTTGCAAAGTTTAACTGCTTGGACCCTATTTTGCAGGTAGCTCAAAAAACACTGCGTTACTGCTGGGCCCACCCCAAGGTTGCCAAGTCTTTTTTAACAGCAGGCTGTGGTCTACTAGGATGAAAACTTTGGTCAAGTCCATGGACATTGTGCCCATTATTACCCTATATTCATACATCAGGACACAAAGTCCGTTAAGAGGACCAATGCAGTGCAGGCTGCATGGCCTTTTATGAAACCGTGCTGCTCCTCACAAAGGAGTTTGTGCTGCTCTAGTTATGAGGTGAGCTGGTTATGAACAATTCTCTCTTGTACATTAGCTAGAACCAAGAGGATAGATATGGGTCTTTAATTGTCCAAGGCAGTGCATTTGCTCTTTTTGAAAAGGGGTACTACCATAGTCAACTTCCAAATGTTAGGGACTGATTTTGCCTCAAAAGAGACATTAAAAATTTGGTGATTGGTTGAGTGATTTGTTGTGCAGTTAACATAAGGAATTTGAGAGGCAGTCTATTGCTGCCAGCAGATTGGCCAGTCTTTAAGAAGACTGGCAATTTCTGAACTTCCTTAGCTGTGACTCTTCTTAGGTAGAGGTATGGGAGAGGACATTTCTGAGCCTGGATTGCATGAAATATTTTGGGGCTCACCGTTGGTGGTAGGATTATTACATTTTTCTAGCCTGCAGAAATGACTTAAACAAATCTGCCACTGTCTTCAGATTGATCTGTTTTATGCCATTAGCTTCACTGGTCAGGAGGGCCTCAATGGTTCTAGGGTTTAGTATGCTATTTATACAGGCATGGAATTGATGGGAGGGGTCACTTAGACTGGCTCCTTGTTGTGTTTTAAAGTATTAACTCTTGGCTAGATTGAGTTATCACTTGCATTTCATATGTAGGCTTCCCAGTTGGATTGGGAGTGTGATTTTTTTATACTTTCCAAGCCAAATCTCTGCCCTTCATTAACTTGAAAAGATCACTGTTTAGCCAATTTGAATTTAGATTTCTTCACTTTGCCCTTGGTCAAGCAGCATGTTTGTCAAGCATTTTTGTGAATTCAGCAATAAATAAGTTTTGGCATGGTTGACATTAGGGATTGCAACCATGACAGTCCAATGGGTTGAAATAAGGTCAGCTTGGAATGCTTGAGGGTTAAGAAAACCTTTGTAGCTATGGTAGAAAATGTCCTTAGGGACTGGGTTATGCATGGCACTGTTGTGCCAAATGGAATAGATGGGAGAATGGCCAAAGATAGAGTCTGGCAGATCGCCAGACAGTCTGTCCCTGGACAGGTTGCTGACAAGAACACAATCTATGAATGAATGGTTCCCTGTTTAAGTATTCAGTCTAGTAGGGACAGTGAGAACCTATTTGAGCTTATGACCTATCAGTAAATCTTTATATGATGTAGCATTGGATAACCAATTCAGGTTAAAGTCACCCAGCACTATTAGTTCAGTATGACCAAGGGTAGATTCCATTAGTACCATGTCTTTAAGACCTTTACTGTCTGTTTTGGTGGGGTTGTATACACAACATACATTCACTTTCTTTATGCCTACATTAAGTTGCAATACTAGCCATTCACATTCCATCAAGGGTACATTACTGGGAGAAAGGATTTTGGTGTCTAGCTCAGATTTGACATAGAACAGGACACTCCACCCTTTTTACCTATTCTGTCTTCACAGTGGGTGACGTAGTTTGGTAATGCAAAGTCCAAATTGCCGATGCTAGGCCTTAACCAGGTTTCTGAGATTGCTAACACATGTAGGATAGTGTATGGGTAACCATACACTACAAGGCTATTCTTTCACCGAGTGGATACAATGCCGACTGATGACCTCGAGAGCGAAGCTCGAGAGGTCTCCAAGTCGGCATTGTACCTATGAGGTGAAAGAACAGCCGAGTAGTGTATGGGTAACCATACACTGTTCTATATAGTGTATGGTGCCCAAAAGACAAAAAGACACTCACTTTTCTATATTTTCACTCAGTTCTGCCGATGCCCTCAGTTCACAACTGACACTGCCCGGCACACTCGCGCGCCCCTCTCACACAGCAAGGGACGAATCATGACATCTGCTGTAGTCCCTTGTATTACGACGTCCTCACTAACGCAGAACAAAAAGTCATTCTGTGTTAGTTAGGTTGTCACTACTGCAGCAGAACAACTTTTTGCGGTGTATGGATTTCCCATACACAACTGCATTCCACCATACACTATATGCCATTTGTGCTTTGAGGCAAAGGCATCAAGCTCAGCCATCTTGGGGACTAAGCTCCATACATTAAGGTGCATTAACTGATGGCCCTTCTGGCCTAGACAGATGCTATTGTTGGATAGAGTCATGACAGCTTCCAGACCGGGGTTTGCATTGATATCTCCAGAAATGGGAAGTAGGAGAAGGATGACCTTGCAGATATGAATTTCACTGCTACAAGCAAGAAATCACCGAATTATGTGCCCCAGCAGGTGCAGGTGCTTATTTGATAATAGCCCAGAAAAGAGCAGCAGAATGGTTAGGGGGCAATTTCAAAAGTATGCTTTGCATTGCAGAACTGTTGACTGCATTCAGGGCATATCACTGGCACAGTGGATAGTTAGTCGAGAATAATACACAGTAAGTTAGGCTACAGCAGAATCCCATGGTGGCCATGACTATTCTCACTCTAAGAGACAGGGGGATTAAGAAACAAGGTAATGGGACCAGCACTAAAATGTGCTGAGAGGTGCAGGGACTCCAAAACAGGTGTGTTTAATATGGCCTGGAGCTGAGCTTACATGGTATGAGGGGAAGTAAGCCCCGGGCTGAGTAGACTGAAAAACAATGATACGCAGATAACAGCTGTGTGGAAGCCACCTGATAAGGAGTAGTCAGGGCCCTACACTGGTGCCTTTAGATAGTACTTTATAGACAGACCCCAGCTGGTGAGTATCCTGGGCCTTACAATAGTACTAATACTCTGCAGTTATGCCATTTGGCAACTCAAGTTAAAAGGTCATCTTAAAATATGGAATAGCTAGGACCTTGTGGTGATCCCATGAAGTAAAGACAAACAGATTGCAGATAAATCATTAACAAAGGAAAAAATAGCTAGGATTATGCAAAAACAAGCTATTAGTATGGCAAACACCTTACAAATACCTGTGAGGACAGTCATATAGCCAGATCCCAGATAGGGAGTAGCCAGACCCCAGATAGGGAGTAGCCAGACCCCAGATAGGGAGTAGCCAGGCCCTGCTGAGTTGCTAGTGAAACTAGTCTGGCAACAATGTAGCACAATACTTCTGCCTGAGGGGAGTACAGGTAGTGGGCTACCAGGTTAAAGTTAAAGGCTAGAAATGCAAACAAAATGTATCCTAAATTTATTTATTTATGTATTAGCTTTTTGTAACCGGATAGGTGCACTAGGCAAAAACCTGCCTATTTTCAGGCATGACCCAGGAGAGTACAATATACACAATACAAAGTATAATCAGGACATAGTAAAAATACAGTCATAATCAGGACATTGTTAGCAGCAGTCAAGTCAAATACAATGATACAGGAATAGCATCAGATATCCACACAGGGATATACAGAAGTAAGAAAAAGATTACAATTGGCGCATTGGCACAGGCTGCAGTGTGGCCAGGTGAACAGGTCTAAGTGGAATGTTAGGGGAAAAACAGGAAACAGTTAACATACAAGTGAAGATGTTGAGCAGACATGACAGGATGACAGGGAAGCAGACAGCAGAGCAGAAAGTTAAGAGCATTCACAGGTACCAAGTGCATATAGGTGAGAGAGCAGTGCATGTTTGAAGGAAATGTGAGAGGGGGAGGGCTTAATGTGGAGAGGTAGTGAGTTCCAGAACTTAGGGGCAAAGTAGGAGAAAGCTTGCTCACCCATTTTAGTGGAGCGGGGCGTGAGAGAGAGCAAGGGAGAGGAGGAGGACCTTAAGGGGTGGGAGTGAAGGATGGGGGTTAGCATAGCAACCAGAATGTCAGGGCTGGGTGGTCTGGTTAAAGAGTTGATGAAGCATCCTGGGGTATAAGAATGAAGGGCATTAGAAGGCAGCCATTGCAAGGCAGAGTAGAGCAGGCAGTGATGAGTTAGACAAGGAACTGATAAGACAAATCTGCAGATGTTGTTATATGTAGTATCCCACTTACGCACTATTCCAGCATTGGCTTGTGAGAGTATGGGGGAGGGTGTATAGGAGTCTTGGGAGCAGGATGCCGCTAGCAACCGAGATCCTGGCAGTAGGTGTGAGAAAGTGATGCACTCTATAGGCTGCTCCTATTTTCATGTTAACTAAATGACACACCTTATTAATGTGAATAGAGAAGTCGAGAATGTGGTCCAATGTGACTCCCAGGTATTTAAAGGCAGTAGTGTTTGAGACAACTGACCCATCACAACATAGGACCTGAAGCTTAGAATGCTCAGTGTAGACCTTCCTTGAGGACCCAAAAAGCATGACCCGAGTCTTAGACAAGTTGAGGATTTGGTAACTGGAGGAGAGCCAGGATTGAAGATTCTGAAACACGGATGATAAGTGCTGATTGAGATCATCAATGGACTTAGAGGCGGCATAAAGTACCAGATCATCAGCATACATGATGGCTCTACAGGAAGAAGGGTTTGGAATATCATTAATAAAAGGGAGAAGAGCAAGGGACCAAGAACAGCCCCCTGTGGGATACCACAAGAGATAGGGACCAGTGAAGAATGAACTTTGCAGAAGGATACAGATTGTGACCAATTGTCAAGGTAGCTGCTAAACTGGGATAGGGTGGAATCGGAGGCACCAAGAGTTTGAAGTTTACTCAAAAGTAGAGGGTGATTAACCAAGTCAAACGCTTTGGAGAGGTCAATGAACACAGCATCTGTGAGTAGGTCTTTGTCCATGTTACTCTTCACATGACTAGAGAATAGGGTTAGGGCCGTAGTAATACTATGCCCAGAGTGGAAGCCATGTTTAATTGGTGAATGAACGTTGAAGTTTCGGAGATGAGTAGAGACCTGACAATGAATTAGTTTTTCTAGGAGCTTACTAAGCATGGGCAGTAACGCAATGGGACAGTAGTTATCTAGAACATTGGGATCCCCTTTCTTAAACACTGGAATAATTCTGGTGGTTTTCCAGGCCAGAGGAACTGTGGCTGAGCAGATGGACAAGTTGATGAGCCTTGTTACTCATGTAACAAGGATGGAGGCCGCAAGTCATCGAATCTTACGTTCAAGACCATCTGTCCCAGCACTACAATGAGCTGGAATGTTCTTCAGTAGTTTAAAAACCTCCAGACTTGTGACCGGAGCTAGCACAAGAGGCGGAGAAGCTGCAGTAGGTAAAGGAGGGGGGACAGGGGGTCACTGGAAAGGGGTGGGGTGGTGTTGGGAAACTTGGTGAAGAGGGAGTTAAAGGCATTGACTGTGGTGTAAGGGTTGTTACAGTGAGTGTCATTTATAAGCATAGCGTTGGGAGACTGCTGCTTATTATTCCCGAGGATTGTATTGATTTAGGACCAGTACCTTTTAGGATTGGAGGCAGAGGAACTGAGTAAACTGCAGTAGTAACTACTTCTGGTAGAGCGAATCTCCTTTTTACAAGTGTTACGCAAGGAGTGGTAAGTCTCAAAGTCAACCTGAAGAGAGGAGGATTTCCACTTTAACCAGAGTTTGTCCCTATGCTAAAGTAATTGTAGGAGGGGCTGCATGACCCACTTGGTGGCTTTGCCTTTGACTCTATGCATTGTTACCGGAACGTGTCTGTTCTGTAGGGAGAGGATGGTGGTGTTAAAGAATTTGGTTGCAAAGTTAATGTCATTGGTTGTGTAAAGGGGAGACCAGTCTATGAGTTTTAAGTCATGTGGGATGCAGCAGAGTTAAGGTTTGAGAAGTCAGCAAAAGACAATACTTTGGGAGGATAAGCTGGGAGGGAAGAGTCCCATACGCAGTAAACTGGGCAGTGATCACTTATAGAGTCTGGTAGAACCCTGCAACAGGAAAATTCTCTTTCCAATTAGTAAGAATCCAATCAATAAGAGTATGGCTGGAGCCATAATTAGAGATCCTAGTGGGAGCTGGGATGAGTTGCGCAAGGTTTGCCTTACTAATAATGGTGGATAGGACAGAGAATTTGCAATAACTTTACAAAGTCCAGCAACTTCGCAAAGTGGTATTGGCAACTTCACTAAGTTGTGAATTTATAACTTCACTGGTAAAGTTCATTCAGACGTTTCAAAACAGCTGAGTCATTCAGTGCTGTTGCTGCACCATGTGACCTGCAGATCACATGCTTACACTGCAGCAGAAAACAGACCAGAAGAGCTGTGCTGTGTCCAGTTCCAGGAAGTGTGTTCAGGAGATAGGATCTGCAACGTACTTAAAGCTCAGTTTTGACTTGATTTGTACTGCTATTCATTGCATAAGACAAACTTAAAAAAAAAATTCTACTTGGTGTTCTGCATCTCCAGATTTAATTTTTGAATGTTTTTGCCTACAGTTTATTATTTTTTCATTCTCTTTCTGTGTGGTGCTGCTGTGCTGGACTAGTGCTGATTGTGGGGGAGGGGCAGGCTTTTGTCTGCAGTCTACAACACTTTTAGTTTCAGTGCATTTTCAGTTTTCACTGTCACTCTCAGACAATTAATTTTTCTCAAGTCCCTTAATTTCTGTACACTCTGAGTGTTCCACTGCTGCTACAGTACTAATGTCTGTCTAGTGTTCTGGTAGGTAGTTTTTAATATTTTTATTTTTTTATAATACATTAACCCTTTCTCGTCATTTTGAATTTTTATTAATTTGATCACTAAGTATTCTACTACTTGTAATATCGTTATCATTGTTCAAGCAACTAGTACTGCTACACATTACCACATCAGAATGAGTGACAGAGGGAAAGGAAAGGGTACACAGGGAGGAATGCCAGGGAAGGCGGTCATGAGAAAAATGGGAAATTACATTTTCATACGGCACATTTCTTCTGGGCACTAAACTGAAATACAAGTTAGAGGTGCTGTTGCCGTGATGGGAGACTGACAATACAGCAGCATGTAGCACGTATTTTTCTGGGACATAAGGAAAAATGGGAAATGAGATTTTCATATAGTGTGTTTCTTCTGGGCACTAAAGTGAATTACAAGTTAGAGGTGCTGTTGATATGGTGGAAGAATGAGTGACACAGTGCAGAGGAATGGTAAAAAATGGGAAATGAGATTTTCATTTTATAGGGGGCTATTCTCTAAGGTGTGGAGTGACTACATACCGCATATCTGTGGCATGTAGACACCCCGCAGCCACTGTGCCTACTGTGCCTGATGCTTCATGGAGGCAGAGGGCTGGTACATGCAGCTCCCCCAGCTCACCGGTGATCCCTGCACTGGAGCGGTCTGGGGGGCAGTGCAGGGGGTGTGCCCAGCACATGCTATTCTTGAAAGCACAGAGTGTCAGGCAAGAGGGGGGCACAGACTACACCAACATGCCCCAGACTTAGCCAGTATACACCCCTCCAGGATGCCACCAGCCACAGTGGTGAAGTAGGGGCATGGGGAACCCTCCCCAACATGCCACCCCAGCCCTTGGGTTCCTCATGGAGGGCCAGGGGTGGCAAGCCGGCCACCCACCTGCCCCGGTGGCAAAGCTGCACCGCAGCTGCCTGTATGCTGTGGTACCCCATGGGCTCAAATGATCCAGTGATCGACTGGGTCCAGGCATCCCAGTGGATGCCCACTCGTGTCCGTGGAAGGGCCCCTGTGCACTGGCATGCTGGGGGGGCGGGGCCACAGATAGGGGCCGAGTGGTGGCTCATGGCTGAGAATACAGCCACTGCACATCATTCCATGAGTGCAGGACTCCGCAGGCAGGATATGTGCCTCTGGTGCATCATTCCCGCTCCTTGGGGAATCCCCCCATAGTGTATTTCCTCTGGGAACTAAAGTGAATCACAAGTTAGAGGTGCTGTTGCTGTGGTGGGAGACTGGTTGACACAGCACAGCAGCATGTAGCAATTATATTTCTGAGACATGAAAAAATGGGAAATGAAATTTCCATATAGTGCACTTCTGGACACTTAAGTGAATTGCAAGAATTACATGAGAAAAAGAGAGGAAATGAGAATTTAAGACATATGGTGTTTATTCATTACTATAGCCTAGGTGGAACAGAGGGGGCACCCCCACCACGGAGTTTATTTATTTATTTATTTAAATTGTTTCACCAGGAAAGGCACGCTGAGCAAAAAGATGCTCGTCTCACGGTGCAACCTGGGGGGAAGGGATTACAGTGGAGGCAGATCATATACAGACAAATATAGAATTCATGCAATACAGATGGTGTACATGGGTAGAAGGGATAACATGATCACATTGTTTACAATAGATGAAACAATACAGGGGACTATAGAGCATTTAAACAATAGGTGCAAAGTAGCACAGCGATCAGAGCATAAAGGACAGGGTAGACATAACATGGAACACATCCGGTTAATACATGTTTGGTAAGTGCCAGTAGCAATGCAAGGGTGGCAGTGGCAAGACGAGAGTTGAAACAGAGCAGTTGACAGTAGGAGTAGGAGAGGTGAAGTGGGTGGTGATAAGGGTGGGGGGGGGGAGGTGAGTAGCAGTTCTGCCATTCCCTCAAGCAGTATCTGCTGGTTTTACAGCAGCATCTGAAGTGTGGCCTCCATAGACACAACTCTGCATCTGAGGACCCCCATCTTAATGTGGATTTGTGCCACTTCATCTCTTAAATGAAATCTTGAAGGAGTAGGATCTGCAGCTGAGATCTCAAGTACTCTCCCTGGCTGCTATCCCCAAGTCTGGCTACAGATCACACTTCCCTCATTAGTGTCCCCTCTGGAAACTAAGCCCCTCACCGTTGCCTGCTAAACTGTCCCTCTCCACAGCACAGAAGGACCACTAGGAGTGGCACTGCCGCCATCCCTCTCAGCCACTTTTTTGTATTCCTCCCACTCAGAGCAGTGCCTTACTCTAAGGTGGGTGTGCTGACCACCACTGCCCAATTGGCTGCCCCACTGACCATGCCAAACAACTGCCTGGCACAGTTTGAACATCACAACATTGCTGTTGGTGGGATCCAAATCAAAAAATTTCCAAAATATGAACTTGTGCTGCTGTCTAGGAGAGGAGCCAGAGGTGGATGGTCTTGGGGCTCCTCTTCTGCAGGAATCAGCCAGTGGTGGTGGTGGTGGTACCATAGAGAGGGAGGCTCAGGGGGATTATCCCTTGCAGGTTCTTCAAGTGATGGAACAGCTATGATAATGGGAGGCACTGATACTTGCTGCTGCGCTGTGGGGGTGGGTCATACAGAGAAGGCATTGCTTCTTGCTGGCGCTTCTTCCAACAACCGGTGCTGCAGATGCCACCCATAAAGGCGTCCTCTTCAGACAGATGGGATAGCATGTCTCATCTGTCAACCACATGATTGTCCCTCTCTCCTCCCTCTCCTCACTCTGTCTCCCACTGCTACCACCATTTGTCGCCTTACTGTGACATCCACTTTCTGTCTTTCAACATAGATATCTCTGGATGGCTGACACCTACAGATAAGCCCCACACCCAGTTTTAAAGAGCTTTTCATGGAATTGCAGGCTATGAGTGATCCTGGACTCTTAATGTACATGCCCCTTAAAGTGACTTCCTATCTGCAGTTATTAAGATATTATTTTTGTCTCACTAGAGATTCATTATTACTGCACAATCTTTAAAAACCACAGTGCAGGACTGACCAGTGGCAGTGATTTGCACATGCACCTGGGAGACACAGATAAGCATATTTGGACTTGGGATACCTGGCCATGGATGGGAAAACACAAAAAACACTGAAAAGGGAAAGGGAATGAGACTGGGCTGCTGACACCTGGTGGTCTGCATTGCCACCTGGGAGATGCAGGTATGTATATTTGGCCTTCAGGTTTCTGGTCATAGACTGGAGGGGCAGAGTATATTGAAATGGTGAGATACTCAGTCTCCAGGGAAAGGGTGTGGGCTGCCTGATACAAAATGGTCAGTACTGCAACTTGGGAGATGCAGATATGTTCACTGGAACTTGAGATTCTTGACCACTGACTAGAAGGGGCTGAGGGTGTTGAGAAGGTGAGATGGTCAGTTCCAGAAGAAGTCCATAGGCTTGCCTGTTGCTCATCAAGACTTCTGAATCAGGCAAGAAACACCATTGGTGGTGAAGTCAGCCACATGCATGGCTTCTCAGTCAAAGAAAAGACTTAACTGCAGTGACAACATAGAGACTGGGGTGCACCACCACCACCATGGTGCCTCCTGATGAGACAATGAAACTTGGGGGATAAAACACCTTCACCCTGTCCCCACCTGTAGGAAAACAAAGGCTCTGTAGAGGACTGCAACCACAGATAGGGGTACAGGGGGTTGAGTGTGTCTTTGGAACTCCTGTGGGGGACTAGTGTTTGAGTACTTGAGACAGGAAGGGGGCACAAACTGAACACTTGGAAAAAAAAAGACCAGTGCTACACATTTTAATGTTGAGAGGTTGACAAGTATGGAGTACACTGCAGAGGATGATTCTTTTGTAGGAGGATAGAAATGCATACCAGTGTGTAGTAAAACTCAGGGGCACAAAGTACTGACCCTGTCTTTTTATCTGTGCTAAAGCCCATATGAGACAATGTTCCTTGATGAAGGTGTTCGCCTTGTATCTTCTTGTTAAGCTCTATAAGGCATAGGTTTTGCTATATGCATCCACAGTTTTTGCAAGTACTAATTTAATTTCTAAAAGTAGGTCTGCAATACAGAAACTGCATTTGTTTGGAAGACTTGCAAATAAAACAGTTTTTTCATGCTTGGAGTAACTAGTGTTAGTAATCATAAACTGCAACATGTTGCTTTTTGCAAATCTTTAAATTTTTGAAGGGTTTAACTCATGTGCTTCCACTGATGCATGAAGCAGCTTCAGCAATTAAGAATGTAGATTTGGGGAATGGTGTTGGCTTGGTCATCATCTAGTGGAAAATGAAACAAAAAGTCAAGTACAAGACAGAGGCAAGTTTGTTGTTATTGTGCAACAGAGCAAACAACTTTTGGGATGTATCCATTGCTCTTATCTTAGTACAACTTATCTGTACATGGAATAACAGTTACTGCATGCTGTGTGTGGTGCACCAGGCAGCACACTTATTTGCTCAGTAGCTCAGGTTTATGGAGCAAGCTTCACAAAATTTATTCTGGTATTCCTTTTCCCTTGTCATCTGGTGTAAAGAAGTGTAACCTGTCACACAGCATGTGTTCCCTGAAAAGCTGAAATGTCAGTGCAGTGGATCAATAAGCTAGGCGGTAAGCCTGAGAATATAACACAGTAAGAGGCCGCAGTCTGATTCTTGGTGTCAGCAGCTGGGTTAAAAAACTGCAGGCACACTAACAGCCAGTTTGCTGGTCTGGATACACAGAGAAAAGGGTTGGCCTTTGGAGTGGTTGCTTCTTTCAGAGAAGCGGAAACTTGGGGGAAGGTTCTGTGTGACTTATTCTTGAACTAATACAGCAGAGACCTTGTTTGGTCTTCCAAGGCTCTGTTGCAGGGAAGCCTGCAGTGGTGTTCCAGCCTGTTACCACCCACGGATATTGCTGTGAGGAACACAATACACAAGTGTTAATAATAGAAAGACTGACAGTAACAAGGCTGTGAATAAGTTAAAATGCCTTTAGGCATAGCATTTACCTTTTAAGCCAAAATGGGGTTTTTTTGGGAGGGGCTAAATAGAGACTCAGTATGACTATCCAGTGAACGTTAACTGCATTATTTTGTTGTTTAGGACAATTGTTTTCAAGTGACAATTTTCATATTTTCATTAAAAAGAACTGTGGTGGTGCATCCTCAATTAGGGAGGACAGCACGTTGCATCCACAGCACCTCTGACACCTTGAAAACTATAGAGGATTCACCCGCCAGATATAGGGGGAATCTGGAGCTCCTGAGGCCACTAGTAAGCTGTGTGAGTTGCCTGAGGTGCTTAAAGTTTATAACCAAGCACTAGCACTGAGCATGATATAAAGACACTTACCATTATTCCTTGATCTTCCTTTAGTGGGTGTGAATATTTATTATGCAAACATGAGAAAGTTCAAACTCATATGGGGTGAGAACGCAATGATAAAATGTATAAAAAGTTGTTTTCTTAATTTATTCTCTAGGATTATATTTAGTGTTTCTGTTCAGACAGTGCAAAATGAGGGAATGACATCGAATACAAAAAAGAGGTTTAAACAGCAAGTGCATGACAGCACTAAAAAATTTGACCTATACGTGTTTATTGTATTTTAGATTGTCCCTTTTCTCCTGACTTGTATGATATCCTTCTTGTCTCATTTTGAATCTGCTTTAGTGCTTTTTCACATTTGAAATAATAAAAGGAGTGTTCCTTTTAATACAGCTCGAACCATGTTTTCATCAGTGTTCTCAACTGTTGTCGTACTCCTGCTAACCCAAAAGATTAGGAAGCAGTGCATGTGACACTATTTCATTTTGATCACAAGAAAAGTGACTATAAACAAAGGGTGTCAAATACAACACAGAATAAAGATGGAAACCTGGTTCAAGCCATAGTAAACGGAGTGCTCCTTTTATTATTTCAACTGTAAGAAACTAAAAGTGGAAAAAAACAGTCTCAAAATGGGAAGAAATGTATCCTACAAGTCAAGAGGTAAGGGGCAATCTAAAATAGAATAAACAGTAGAGGTCAAATTTGTCAGTGCTATCACACACTTTACGTACGCAGAGTGCTTAACACTACCACGTTAATAGTATTTCATTAAGACCTAACATTCACTGAACATTTTTCTCTTTATTTTCAATTTGAATTTATTGCACATAAGTAGTACAGATTTCTGAACATTAATATTTTCATTGTGAATCCACAGTGCTCTAGTATGGATATTGCTTACGGAAGACCCATTTAGATAGTTAAAAAAAAAAGAGATTTAATACCTAAACCAAATAACATTATCATATAAATAGTGTTTTATCAAATTCATTGCTATTGAACGTTGTGATTTTCTGTCTGAATCTGCCGCACTCTGGAACATGTAGCGCTAACTGGGGGACTGGTGTAGATATTCAGATAAAGTGATCTAAGTTCATAAAGTAAATAACACTATCCTACAAACAGTGCTTTATCAAGTCCTATACTAATTGAATACTGCTGCTCTATAAATTCTAATTGCATGTATCTATCCAACATGAATTATTTATAAAATATTTATGGATATTTGGGTTGAAATACATTGAATATTTTTATACTACAAGCATGAACAGTATTAGCTGAATAACAGAAACTTTTGAATTATTATTTAACCATATTTCTGAATTCATGAACACTTATCGCCACATTTGAATTTATATTGTAGGACTGTTTATCAACTATATATTAAGGAGAATATATAATACTTTTACATTTTTTTATTATGTTTCAAATAGTTTCATACCTGATTAATGGTTTCAGGCATGCTCTGTGTGTACTCATTATTCCGTGGAATTACTGTATGGATGGAGCATCTAACTGAAAATATTTTTACAGTTACTACATAATGTTTTTACTTTGTTTACATTTAGACCACGCTGCCTTGAAGAAGCTGGCTTACTGGTGAAATGTTGGCAAGTTATAGCAGGTCTGACATACTGGGCCAGATTTTCAAAACTTTGCCCCTGGGCTTAGATAACACTGCCTGGTGGGCAAACGTAGCCTGGAGCACAAAGCAAGCTATATTCAAAAGGAATAGCCCAGGGCAAACAGCCTCTGAATATAGCATGGGAAACAGGCTGTGCTAACTGGGCTGGCAGTGCAGGGCAACTGTAGCCCTGGAATATGACAGCACTGAATGTAGCAACCAGGAAGTGCAAACCACTGCAATAACACAGTGCACAGCGACGTGAGGGTAGGTAGAGAGGTACTATAAGGCCAATGTGTGTGCCAGAAAATGCGCAGACCCAGTACAGCTGCAGGCAGCAGCAGATGTGAAAGAACAGTGATCAGAACTGTAAGATATTCCCCGAACTGTTAGCGCCACGCGGCTTTAGTGCAGAGCTAAGCAGTTTGCCCGGTGCAAACACATTAGCCCGGCACTAAACTTTGCCATATTCAAAAGTGACATGCAAATTAGCCTACTTAGATAGTCTCTGGGCAAACAGCCACATTAGCATCTCATCATGCCCTGATTTGCATGCTGTTTGCCTAGTGTTACTGCAGGGTCCCACAGCACCACCTGTAGGTCAGTCTGGAAGTACAGAGGCTGGCCAGGTCTGACCACAGCTCCACCTGTAGGTCAGTCAGGCAGTGCATGATGATAGCTGCAGGCTACATGTGAACAGTGCAGCATACCATAGCATATCGTACCCCAGGGGACAACACAGCAGAGGCACAGGTGGTGGTGGTGCTGCATGCCACCGTCACACTGTAGGTCATGCTACAGTGCACAGCAGACACTACAGTAGCAAAGGGGCTGGTAGTGTGAGGGACACAGCAATGCCTATGGTATATAAGGCAGTGATGACCACTGCACTGTACGCAATGACAGGCCCAGCTGGCAGGTAATTACTGACAGTGGACAGTACTATTACACTGTTGTGTGATCCACAGATGCTGCACCTGTGGCATGGGATGCACACAATGTCATGTACATGGCCGGCTGTGTGTGCTGTGGCATCTGTACAGTTGTGTGGTAGGTGGCTGGGGGGGCATGTAAGATCCAACAGGCACACAGGTGGTGGCGTATTCCCACTACTGGCCCATGTGCACTGCGTCATGTGTCCCAGCCTTCGGGCCACACCTGGGCTGTGGTGCAGTCTGGCCACCTGTACACTCTCCCCTCACTGGCCACCATGCCCACAGTGCTGCATGCGTGTGCTGACATCTGTTAGGCACCACAGACCTATGGTCTGCAGGTGTGTGCTATATGGCCACACTACCATGCTGTTCCCCATGGGTCGGATCACCCCTTACTGTCTGTGCTTGGCTGGGACTGGTGGCAGCTGCTAGCATCATGGTGGTGGCAGCAGCAAGTAGCATGTATCTTCCATGTCTGGCATTTTCTAAATGTCATACTCCTATGTTAGGGTCGCGCAAGCTGTGCAAATCCCACACAAACATCGTGCAATGCACCAATGACGTGAAAAAGCTGTTTGCCCAGGGTTAAGACCAGCTTTTCCTGGGCGGTAAATTGTACCATGCTATGTCGTACTAAACACCTTAGCGCGGCGCTAGCCACTGATTATCACATAGCACCTTTATTCATGTTCACTATGTCCCTTGCATATCATTATGCTTTGCCTACTGCTACTGCTGTTTGTGTGCGCTAGTTGGCCTTTGAATATGGCAGACCCACGCTAATCCCACGCAAACTGTTTGTGAACCATGCAAAGCTTTGAATATATGGCCCACTGAGCCTAAATAAAACAAGCAAAAACTATATATTTGCTTGAGAGGGGTCATCTTTCCCACCTTTAGATGTTTACATTTGGACACTCTGGGAATGGAACTCCTCACAGTTTCTTTTACCTTACAGGTCCAGGAGCCAAGAGCACTTGATGGCCTTAAAATACAGAGCAAATGTCCAGAAAGTGTAGCACGTTTCTTAATTGAAATAAGAATAGAAACAGTATGTGTTAGGGAGTGTATGGATTTCCTGAAAACAGTTCTAATATGATATTTTAGGATTTCAGAAAATCTGATCCTGAATGGGAATACGAAATACTAAAATTCGTAGCAGACAATACGCACTGCGTGAACTGTTGTAGTGAAAGTCAGAGTTTCGATTTTGGAACTGGATTTCAGAATCTCACTCCAAGTCTGATTTGACCATTGTTAGGCTTTTCTGTCTTCAGTTCTGAAAATTCTAAATCCTAAAAATGAATCAGAATCCGGCAAATCCAATTCCCTTAACTAGATCCAAGAACCTTCATAGGTACTGTATCACATAGTTAATGTTAAAGACTGTTTAAATGGTGTGTTTTTTATGGAAACAGCTCCAAAAATTGTGGGGAGCATAGTAGTAAAAAAAGGTTTATTGTAAAGGATATGCCAATTGAGCAAAGCTCATTTTCAGTGGCTTCCACATTTAGTTAGTTAGTTAGTTAGTTAGTTAGTTAGTTAGTTAGTTGGAAATACACCTTTGAGCACAAGTGCTCCTCTACAAAGATTCCACGTCACTGAGTAGTTAACAGAGATTGCAACAAAACATACAGGAGAATGCAGTTCCATCAGAGCATTGTCAGAAGCAGTTCACATAGGAACATTGTCATAAGCCATACATGCAGTATAAGTGTATTCAGGTATTGACATTACAAATGAACATAGGCAAGAGCAATTCGAGAGGAACATTGGAACATTGTCAAGCACAGAGTAAGAGGAAAAGCATACTATTTTTTTCATAAGGTTACAAGCTGTCAGAAAAATCAATTGTAGCAGTTACATTTGACTCCCAGTGAGAGAAAATTTCTTAGCTGCCTCTTAAATTTGGCTATTCTAGGGAGGCCCAGCAGGGGTACAGGTAGTTCATTCAGCTACAGTGGAGCTCTGATGGTGAAAGAATCCATGACCTGGCTTGATTTATGGAAGGGTACTGATAGGGCATCCCTGGCCACATTCCTGGTTGAAAATTGGTTGAGGACAGGGCGTAGTAAGTCTTGGACTATAGGTGGGGGAGGCCCAAGAACACTTTTTTCCCAAGCAAGCAAGCATCTCTGGTATCTTATTCTAGCCTCCAGGGGAAGTCAATTGGTTTGGTAGTAGAGGGAGCAGGTATTGGTGAATCTGTCAGCCCCAAGAACAAAATGACATGTTTTATTTAAAACCAACCTGACTTTATTGAGAACAGTTACTGGCAGCTCCGTATATTGGAAGGCCATAATAGAGTATCGGTAGGATTGTGCTGGTTAATACAATACGCTTGGCTTCAGGGGTGAGCTTATGTCATTGCCTGTAGAGGGCTCCTAGTGTTTTATTGACTGTACTAATAATGCTGTCAACATGGGGTGCGAAGGAGAGTGTGTCATCCATACCTCTCAACCTTTCTTCACCAAAATGTGTGACAAGACGTGTGACAAATGAGCAAAATGTGTGACATATCATCAAACACGGCACTGCAAGCTCAGAACACTATGGCTATCAGTGCACTAATGTTCATAATGTTTGCTGATAATTGAGCACAATAGATAACTATGAATTTCTGCTTTAAAACCTCTGTGAGAAATGAGGAATATCACTACCTTGATGTGGGACAAAGGATTTCTGAGGGTTAAAATGAGTGACGTACCTCGTAATGTGTGACAGTTGAGAGGTATGGTGTCATCAAGGGTGATTCCCCAGGTATTTAAATGAGTCTACCTGTTCCAGAGTAGCCCCTCTCTCATTTTTAATGATAAAGGGAGGGACCTTTCTTCATATGAGGGCCTGCAAACAACATGGCTTTGGTTTTCTTGTAGTTCAGTAATAGTTTGTTAGTAATTACAAAGACAGCAATAATAATTATTATCATAATAATGATAATGCAATACAGAATGAAATATAAAAGCAGCTGCACATATAAAACAATGTTTTAAAAAAATGCAAAATTTATATACAAGAAAATAGTAAGATATAAAATGGCCAACATACTTAAGAAGAAGGACAATTAAGGCATTGTTGAAGAAATTCACTGAAAAACACTGTTTTAATTTCAGTCACAAAGGGGGTTACCATTAAGCAACCATAGACAGAAGGGTTCTCCAAACAAAGAAAAATGCATTATTAGCTTTAGCACTATTTACAGGGCTAGCAAGAAACACCACGCCTACCAATGAATGAAGTCCTTATCTGTTGTTCTTAGTTTAGCAAAATGTAATGAATAAAAGGGAGCACTACCCATGGCACATTTTAGTATGAGTTGAGCAAGGTGATACTGCCTTCCATCTTCTAGGGACATCATTATTTCTTCATGGAGGAAGGCTAAATATAGGTGTAAAATGTATAGCGCTATGCATAATGCACTTGAGAGCTGTAGGGATGGCTGCTCCCCAATTGTCTGGAGAAGGGAGCAACATAGACAGACTATTGTGATTGCAGCCCAGCTGCCCTTCCCCCATCCCACTGCCTGGTATGGAAATGTCTGTCCACCAAGATTCAGTAAGGGCAGAAAGGTGGAGGCTAGGCATGGGTCCTGCCTGAAGGGAAGAGCAGCTTCTCAGCTGGGATGGAAATCCATGCAGGCATAGCCCAGGTAGACCTGTGACGGAACTTGTAGTTCCAAAGGAAAGGTATGATACCAGTAGCAGGCCAGGAAGGAGAGTAAGCGAAAGTGTGTTGTGGTGGTAGGGGTTAGGGGACAGGATAGAGAAAAATACAACTTAGAAAGAAACCAAACCTTATCACTGTAGTTACAAGTAGTCTTACATGTATTTGCGTGTGATCTGCATAGTATAGCTGATTGACTTCAAAAACATTTCCCCAAAAGCTAAATGGTGGGCTTACGGTCTTAGATTTATGCAAATTAGCATTTTATGCACCTACCAGCATGTCTCTCATCCAACCTCAGTGGCCCCTTAGCCCCATCTCATACCTACTGTCTCACAGTGCCATGGGATCCAGTGGAGGAGCAGAACCAAAGAGTACTGGTGGCATCATTTAGCTGCACCTACTTCCTCCCATTTCTTCCCTGCTCTCCAACAATCCCTCTTACCATTCAGCACCCAGCAGAGCCTCTGGTGGCCACTTATGTGTACAGCAAACCCTTCTGGAGCAGTAAGCTCCTTGGTCCACTATAGGCATTGCTATGGTGGTGGTGGAAATTGACATTATCCTTCCCAGGCTGGGGTGCGCTGCCCCAACTTTGGTCAATCCAGCTAGGCCCTACCCTCCCGAATCCACTCCTAATCCTGAGTTGTTGGCCCATTGGGTGGCCCAGGGTCATTGATGTGTATTAGTACTGGAGAGTTATAGGCTCATGTGAGTGTATAATTTCAACAATTTCTATTTCCCAATTATAGCCTCTATCTGGCAAGCATGGCATGATGTTCATCTTTCAGATGAGGTGTTAAACCAAGGTCCCATCTGCCTGTTCTAGTGGTAGTTCAGTTGGATGTTAAAGATCCCATGGCACTTCTCAAAAAGAGCAGGGGAATTTACCCAGAGTCCTAACCAAATTTCCCCCATCCACTAAAAAATACCACCAAAAGCTTAATCTGGTTCTATATATCAATTTGCTTCTGTATCTTCACCCTCTCCTGGGATGAAACTAAAAATAGGCAGAATTTCCTAGTCCTCTCCTGGTCAGAAAAAAAATAATGATAATAAAAATAAATAAATAAATAGACCTGGGTGCAGCTAGGGACATAGTTAGATGGACAGGAAACAGGCTGAGGAGAGACAGCAGCGAGTGCTGGTAAATGGGCTCAAATCGGAAGAGACAGAGGTCATTAGTGTGGTGCTGCAGGGATATGTCCTGGGTCCTTTCCTCTTCAATATGTTCATCAGTAACACTGGAGAGGGTATCCAGAGCAAGCTGTGTCTCTTTGCAGATGATACAAAAGCTCTGCGGTAGGGTACATACTGACAAATGGATCAGGGAGATGCAGAGGGAGCTATAAAAGCTAGAGAGGTGGTCTAAGGTTTGGCAGTTGAAATTCAATGCCAAAAGATGCGAGGTTATGCAACTAGGGAAGAAAAAACAGGACAGAGTAGTGGACGGGAGGGGTTAAACTGAGCACTACAGCAGAGGAAAGGGACCTGTGACTCATCATTAGCGACTCCCTCAAACAATCAAGCCAGGGTAACAAGGTCTAATGGGATGCTGGGATGTATCAGAAGCAGTATTGAGAGAAGGAAAAAGGAGGTACTACTACCTTTATATAAGTCACTTGAGAGGCCACACTTGTAATACTGTGCTCAGTTCTGAAGTCCCTACTAAGGAAGGATAGGGACAGGCTGGAGATGGTACAACTCAGGGTGACCAATATGATTTTCAGGTCCAACAGGGCAGTTCTAAGAAAGAGCGCCTCAAGACATTGAACATTGACTCACTGGAGACCAGGCAAAAGAGGGGGTTAAGATAGAGATCTTCAAGTTTCTGAAGGGAATAAACAAGGTGGACTGCAGAGAACTATTTAGCATGAGTATAGAGTCAAGAACCCAAGGTCATGAGTGAAAACTGGTGGGGTGGAGGTTAAAGATGGATGTAAGGAAGTTCTATTATACAGAAAGGGTGGTGGAACCATGAAAAAGACTATCTGAGGCAGTGGTGGGCACCAAGACCATACATGGTTTCAAGCATGGCTGGGACAGACTGAAGGGTTTGGTGGACACTCAGATCGGCAATAATAGGGCAGGAAGGGGAGCAAAGGGGTGGACTGGGAGGGATAAAACCATGCTTGGACAATAGGTCCATGGATAGATAGGAAACTTCAGCACTCTAGATGGACCTATGGTCTTTCTGCTGTCATTGTCTGTTTCTATGGTCTAACACTTGCATGTCCATCATCAGATGGCCAACTGCAGTATGTAATCATGCATCATTGGTACACAGCACAGCACTCAGATCTGGTACCAATCATGTTCTCCCACATACCCCAGCAGCTAGCTGGGGGGGGGGTACCATGTCTAACTGGATCGTATCAATCCAGGGTCCCAGTCACCATACTGTTCCTGTTGTGGCCAGTGCTAGATGTCGTCCTCCGGGTTACTGAACTATAGTGCAGTCATCTGGTATGACAGCATCTGGAGTCATAACAGCAGCAAAGTTGGATCCACTTGAAATACAGAGTGGAGGTGACGGGTATGTCATGTTCCAGTAGCTACAGAGTTGGGAAGAAAATGGACTTCAGAGCTGCAGTACCAGGCATTATATATTGAAACCTGCCCTAGACTAGTGGACCTTCTACTGTAATCGGTTGAGTACCATTGATAGTCTATAGCATATACAGCAGCCACAACCAGTACTGTCACAGGAGTGAAGTGTAACCAGATTGTAGACCTAGGCACCTGTAGCCAGTGATCAGGGGAACAGTTTGAATTTTCAAGAATGTGACACAGCATGAGTCTGCCTCACAGTTACTGTACATTATTATTAATAGCAGCTCATCAATGAAGAATGAGACACATTCAGTTCCCTTACGGAGACTGCAACCAGCTAACTGGGAGTACAGTGGAAATGTAAATCAGAAAGTCACAGCACAGGCTGACTGTAACTTGCACGCTGCTGCCCATCGTGCTCCTTGATCATAACTCTGGGTAGTCTGACTTGTGAACAGACAGTACAGCCATGTATTGTTTAGCACAGTAGGTGCTGGAGCTGTTGGCGCCATTTGGACAGCCGTATGGCTTCTCACATACCTTCCCCATTCCCCAGCCATGTCCTATGCCTCCTCGTCTGTCAGTGTCACCCTTCCGGAGACCATCCTTTGTATCTGCCAAACATGCTATGGGAGTGAGCTTGCACTGCTTCCCTCCCGAACAGCTGCCTACTGTACACAGTACCACATCATGGAGAATTTATTTATTTATTTAGATTTTGTTTACCAGGTAAGCCCTCTGAGACCAAAGATCCCTTTTTCAGGGGCGACCCGGGGTTGAGTAAACCAACCACTTTACATTAGAATACAGTAAGACAGCTTCAAAATACATATACAGTTTGTACAGAAGGCAAGGGAACAGTAAGCCAGTGTCAGAGAACATACAGTAAGAAACAGAGGCAGTGCACATTCATTGCCAGTGGGGTACATTTGCCTACAGACTTCTGAATACCTACACAGTTTGCACAGGAGGCAAGGGAACATTAAGACAGTGTCAGAGCACATTCAGTATGAAACAGAGCTGGTGTACATACATTGCCCGTGGGGTATATTTGCATACAGAGATTTTATTCTTTAGAGGTTAGCTAGTCCAGAGGGAGCAAAGAGTTTTGTTTGTTGTCATTTTAGTGGGGTGAGGTAGGGTGCATTATCTAGCGATTGCAGCAACAGTGGCTCAGTTCAAAGAGGTAGAGTTTAAGACCAGCCTTGAATGAGGAGAGGGAGGATTTGTCAAGCAGGGAAGAGGGGAGAGAGTTCCAGAGGTGTGGTGAAGTGACCTGGAAGGAGCGCTTTCCTTGGTTGATCCGAATGCGGGGTATGTTCAGGAGCCGACTGGAAGTAGACCGAAGGTTACGGAGGGAGACTTTAGGGGTGAGCAGGTCGCTAAGGTGAGGTGGGTGGTGTATGGAGAGGAGTTTGTAGGTAAGGCAGGCAGAGGAAAAGGATAGTTTATGCCTGAGTGTTGGCCAGTGAAGGTCCTTGAGACCCTCACAGTGATGTCTCCTTGGGGAGGAGTGGGTTGCGAAGCGAGCAATGCGGTGGTAGAGGGTGGACAGCTTGTTTAGCTCAGTCTCTCTGAGGGACTGTAGTAGTGGGGAGCCATATAGCAACGAGGGAAGGAGGTTGCAGTTGGCAATGGCTCGCCATGAAGGGCATGGTATACTGGTCAGTTACATCAGTCCACCAGTAGCAGGGTGCCAATGAGCACCTCAGGGACCCCTCACAGCTGTGCATCAGATGGTACAACATCACATTCCCATGCACTGCATACTGGCCAGGGTAGTCGCTGTCCTGTGCTGGATGGAATATGCTACAGTGTGGAACAAGTAGCTGGCAGGCAAAGCCAGATTAGACAGGATGGAGGGGACACTGTTGCAGTAACGGCGGGCAATGGTTGTGTATTGGTGTAGCAAGAAGGCATCACACATGTCTTCCAGGCACATACTGTTCAGACACCTTTGCTGGCAACCCAGCAGGGTGCCTATTGACACAGGCATGAGTCATCCCATACACACATCCTGCCAGATTTGAAAAAACAGATGAGATGCAGGTTTCCACTGCAGCCACATAAGGCTGCCTTTGAAAATCGCAATATCAGCACTCAGGACACAGGGTTCCGTAAATCTAGCCCTTAGTGTCTACCTCGTTAGCCACTGTATATATTTGTAAGTTTCCATCATGTCCCCCCTCTCCCTTCTGGCTTCCAGTAAGTGCATGTTTCAGCTCTCCTGCCTCACTGGATATGTTTGCCCCTGTTCATCATCAGTCATTTTTGTTGCCCTCGGTTATGCATTTTTTAGCCTTTCCTGAGCCTTTTTTAGATAAGGGTTCAAAAATTATACACAGTACTTCAGGTGTGCCAGTAACATTTATCTGTATATCACCATGATCACCTCCTTGTTTCGGCTTATGAAGCCCTTTCCAATACTCCTCAGTATCCTAGTTGCCTTTCCATGCACTTTTTCACACTGAGATAAAGATTTCATACAGCTGTTTGTTATTACCCCCAGATTCCTTTCTTTTATTGAAGGCTTCCACCCTGACCCTATTAACTGTGTGTTTTATTTCTGGATTCCTGTTGCCAGTATGCATCGTCTTGCATTTTGGGCATTGAAATTTAAGTGCCATGTTCCAAACCACTGTTCAAGTCTTTTCACATATATCAACGTGTTGTTTATCCCCTCATCCCTGTCTGCCCTTCCACAGAGTTTAATATCATCTGGAAATAGACTCACCTTGTCATGCAGTACCCCTTCAGTGTCCCTTATAATTATGTTCAACAGCACCAGTCCCAGCACCGACCCCTGTTGCACCCCACTCATAAACTCCCTGGCATCAAAGAATGTACCATTTAAGACAACTCGCAGGTTCCTGTCAGACAATCAGCTACCAATCTACCGTGTTTATTTTTTCCAAGTCCTAATTCCACCATTTTTTGGATCAGTCTTCTGTGAGGCACTGGGGCAGAGGCTTTACTAAATTCAAGGTATAGGATGTCTACTGCCTGGCATGTATCTGCCATCTACGTCACTGTGTTGGAGAAGCCGGTCAGACTGGTTTAACATGACCTCCCCTTTATAAACCCATGCTGATTTCTGTCAGTGAGTCAGTTTTCTTTCTGGAAGTATGCCATCTTCTCTTGGATGATGGACTCCAGAAACTTTACCACCACTGATGTCAAACTCACCAGCCCATCGTTACCCTAGTTGTCCCTATCCCCTACTTGTATGCAGGGTATCACGTCTGCCACTCTCAAATCCTCAGGCACCTCCCCAGATGCTTGTGATTCCATAAATAAGTCTGCCAAGGGGACTGCTATTGATTGGCTCATCGCTTTCAGTACCCTCAGGCACAACAGATCTGGCATGGGAGAGTGGGCAAATCTTGCAGACCCTTCAGAACCCTTTCCTTAGTAACTATTTCCATTCCTAACCTTCTATTCTCACAACCCCAGAACTTGTTTTTGCATTTGGGTAGTGGCCCTATACCTTCTACTGTGAAGACAAAGCTGAAACATTCATCCAGAATGTTGGTCTTTAACATATCATCTTGATCATTTAGGCCCTGTCTGCACTTGGAATAAAAATTTGGTAACAGTTTTAAAACCGTTACCGCACTTACCATGCTGCCACTTGTCCACTGATGTGAACCATGTTTAAACGTGGTATGCTCCTGTCCACATTTCCTGTGTATAAACATGCTTTCCAGCCATGCTGTGCGCAAGGAGCTCCTCCATCCCACCGTGCATCAGGGACCGTGAGGATTTCGGCAGCTAGTTTCCCATGAAGCATGAGACATTGTCATGTAAAAAGTCAACAACGTGGCGCCCCCTGTACTTCAGTGCATTGTTACGCTGCTGACCACTCAGAAGGGTGCCTTCTATACATATTTGGTTTTAATATTTAGGGATGACACCGCTGTATGGCCACCAGCAACTGATAAACGTCCAATTCACATTTGAAACTGCAATAAAACACTCTTCACCATGATCCTCCTATACCTCAATTATTTAGTCCCTGGTCTGCTGTAACTGGGCACTTCTGAGCATGTGCAAGCATGGGCACAGCACTATGGGATGGCTGTGCAGTGTATTTTGGGCACCAGGAGGATCTACAGTACACAGAGGGAACCTAAAACATTTTCACCTTAAAACATTTTCAAAACGGTGCTAAAATCCTGACTGTAACAGGGTGTAAACATAGTTTTAAAACACGATTCTATAACGTTACCAGTGTGGACGTGAACCATGTTTCTCGATTTTAATATGTTACAGGATGTCTGTAACATTTTAAAATCCCCAGTGTGGACAAGGCATTATTCTATCCTTTCTGATCCTCTCAGTGTTGTCCTTTGCACTCCCTTTTCCCTTATACTAGCTCATTAGGCTGAGGGAGCTGCTGAGGGAAAAGTTAATCGGGGTAGACAATATTGGGGGGGGGGAGATGGGGACATTCTCAAAGCATCTAAATCATGCATGAGAATGGCAACCGGAAAGAACACGTTCTAGTGACCATTATGGTTCACAGCAAGAGTCAGGGAAGCAGTGAGGGCCAAGAAAAAGACTTTGACAAGAATGGGGAGGATACTTACTGAAAAACAGAGGCAAAAGGGGCGGTTGGGGAGCAAAAGCAGACACAGATCTGCATATTGTGGAGGGGGTCAAAAGGGGATGAAAAACTGTTCTTCCTATATAGTAGGGAATAAAGGAAGAACAGAGAGGGAACAATAAGGCTAGCTGAGGGGGGTAGGGTGATGGAGGAGGACAGGCAAAAGACCATTGTCTTTAATGATTATTTTGCACAATTTTCATTCGGGAGGATAGTGGACCCTTGCCAGAGAGTGGCATCAAAGTGGCCGCTAAGGGGAACCTGGAGATGAGGCAGCCAATATTTACAAGAAAAAGGGTCCAGAAAGGGTTGGCAGCTCTAAAGATAGATAAGGCCCTGGGACCAGATGGGTTGCATCTGAGGTTACTCAGGGAGCTGGCAGTAGTACTGGCTGAACCCCTGGTAGGTCTATTCAACAGTTCACCAAGGACAGGAGTAGTTCTGATGGATTGGAGGGTGGAAGACATGGTTCTACTCCATATGGGGTAGGGGACAAGGAACAAGCAGGAAACTACAGACCTGTTAGTCTTCTCCATTGTAATGAAGCTAATGGAGTCACTGGGAGGACCTTGTGGACTACTTGGAAAGCAACAGTCTCCAGGATAGTAAACTGCACAGATTTGTTGCAGAAGGCCTTGTCAGACTAATCTGATAGTTTTCTTTGACTGGATGATGAGGAAATTGGATGGGGTCATGCTGTAAATATGCTCTACTTCAACTTCAGCAAGGCTTTTGACTTGGTGCCTCACAGACACTTTCTGAAGAAGGTGGAGGATCTAGGTGTGGCTCAGGTCATAGTAAACTAGGTAGGTAACTACCTGAAGGGGAGGCATCAGAGAGTCATGGTCAATGGGATCAAATCAGAAGAGAGGGAGGTCATGAGCAGGGTACCCCAAGGATTTGTTCTGGGTCTGGTCCTCTTCAATATGTTCATTAAAGACACTGGCAAAGGAATTTGGGGCAGGCTGTGTCTCTTTGTAGATGACACTAAGCTCTGTGGCATGGTGGATAGCAACAAGGGAATCAGAGAAATGCAAATTTACTTTCAAATCTAGAGGGGGTAGTCTGAGGTTTGGCAGTTAAAATTCAATGCCAAAAACTCAAGGTAATGCACTGGGGGAACAAGAACCCCAGGACAGAGTACTGGATGGGTGGGGTGAGATTTAGCACTATGGCTGAGGAATGGGACCTTGAAGTTATCATCAGTGACTCCCTCAAACAATCGAGTCAGTGCAACAAGGCACATACACTGAAGCCCGCCAGGATGAAGTGTGATGTCACAGATTTACTGCATGATGAAAGATATTAACTCCCATTGAAATTGCATTGTTTGCTGTAGTAACTCTACTACAGAATTCTGCAGTGCTGCACTTCATCCTGCTGGACTTCACAGTAGCAAAGCAAGTAGCATGCTAGGGAGGGGTATTGATAGCAGTAGGGAAGAGGTAATAATTCCCCAATAATAGAGCCTTAATGAGGTCACACCTGGAGTATGGCATCCATTTCTGAAGTCCTCTCTTCAGGAAGGATAGGGATATGTTGGAGACGGTTGCTGCACAGAGCAACAAACTTGATTTAGGGCCAACAGGGCAGGTCCTATAATGAGCATCTCAGGGTACTGAACATTTTCTCACAAGAGACCTGAAGGGAGATATGATAGAGATCTTTAAGTTCCTAAAAGGAATTAACAAGGCGAACTGCAGGGAACCAAACAACACAAAAGAAAACCGTACTCAGAAGCCAATAAAAATTTAAATGGTCACCAAGTGGCGATTACATTTTATGTATTATGGCATAACACCCTGGAGAAAGTACCAAATGCACCGTGGCACTTCAACTCACAACAGGTCTTCATCAAGGAGTGGAGCAGAGGTCACAGGGTTGACGATTTATTACATATAGAATAAATATGGGTTGGTGTGTGTAAACTTCAAGTTTACACACATCAGCCCATATTTTATTTTATATACTGGTAACTGCTAGGTTTCCTTTTTCCTCAGCAACTGTATAAAATAAAAATAAGCTGTGCCATCACGGGTCCGTTTCCATTATAACGGGTGGTCCGAGGTCGCCTTTCAGTATTTATTTAAAAGTTTGGTTTTTTTTTGTGTGTGTGGGCAGTCTATACTTCTTTGTTGTACATTTTTTCTCATTTGACATTACTTACGCCACGTCGAAGTGGCGGTTCAGTGCAGCGAGAACTTGAAGGGAAGAGGAGAGCAGTCGAGAAGTGGAAAACTCGGGTGGGCCCATGTGCAGAGTGAGGGAAACCATGCACATGTTTGCCATAATATACACTCCTTTATTATGGCAAATTACGCCACAGTTTCCCTATGAGAAAAAGGGAAACCCAGTTATTATATTTAATTCATTATTCCAATGCCTTGCTCATCTGCTATCAGTTACATTGAAAATGTGACATTTAATATGCAAACCCATTACCCAATAAAACACCATCAGTGAAACTAACACACCTTGAAATCATATACAAAATGCATTCTTAAAGTCGACAAAATGGAGATTAAAGTTCCACCAATATATAATTATCCTCAATTAATCATTGTTAGGCTATCAAATGCAAACATCTTTTTTCATCTTGCTAAGATAAGTTCTTATATCATGGTGGATCAATTAGAACTAAAATAGAGCAAGATCTCAATGAGATATGTTATAAGTTTACTTAGCTGTATACAATATCAAACTGTGGGGGGAAGCATAGAAATACATAGAATTGAGCAGACTATAAGTAAAATGGACTATACGTTTAATAGCAGATTAATGGCTTGCAGACTGATAAAGTGTGTAACACAACAGTGCAAGCTTGTATACAAAGAAGCAGGGAACTATTTAGCTTGAATATTAGTTCACAGCCACATGGACATGAGTGGAAGCTGACAGGAGGGAGGTTCAGGAGGGACCTGAGGAAGTATTTTTTTTACAGAAAGGGTGGTGAAGCTGTGGAAACATAGAAACATAGAAGTTGACGGCAGATAAGGACTGCAAGGCCCATCCAGTCTGCCCATTTTTTTCTACCTTATGAATGTGCCATAGGCCTTTACTCTGTCAATGGCCTATCTATTCATATTCATCTATATTGCTCCCTTATGCCTATCCCATGCCTGTTTAAAGCCCTGCACTGTATTCATATCCACCACTTTCTGAGGTAGGCTATTCCATGCATCCACCACCCTTTCTGTGAAAAAGAACTTCCTCACATTACCCCTTAATCCGCCTCCCTCTAATCTCATGTGTCCTCTTGTCCTGCTATTTTTCTTATATTGAAACATGTTAGACTCTTTCACCTTGTTAATGCCCTTTAAGATGTTTGAATGTTTCGACTATATCACCTCTCTCCTCCTTTGCTCTAGAGTATACATATTGAGCTCTGTTAATCTGTCCTCATATGTTTTCTGATGCAGTCCTGCACCATTTGGTTGCCTTTCTCTGGACTGCCTCAATTTTGTTAATGTCCTTGTGAAGGTGTGGCCTTCAGTACTGCACGCAGTACTCCAGATGGGGCCTAACCAGTGTCTTGTAAAGAGGGATTATTACCTCCCTCTTACAACTTGTGATACCCCTGCTAATACACTCCAACATCCCCCGAGCCTCACCTACTGCTTTAATGGTCTGCTTGGATGGATTCAGGTCATCTGTGATGACGACGCCCAAGTCTCTTTCTTCCCTTGTGGTTGCCAGCAACTCCCCTCCCAAGCTACAGGTGGCTTCATGGTTTCTCTTCCCTATGTGCATGACCTTGCACTTGTTTGCATTAAACCCCAGTTGCCACTCTTCCAACCATTTTGCCAGTTTATCCAGATTTCTTCTCATTCTGCCAACCCCATCTGGATCATCTACTCTGTTGCAGATCTTGGTGTCATCTGCAAACAGGCAAACCTTACCCTCCAGTCCATCTGCAATGTCACTGATGAAGACATTGAAGAGGACTGGCCCCAGGACTGATCCCTGCGGTACCCCACTTGTGACTTGAATCTCTTCTGACTGTATACCATTTACCACCACTCTCTCTGTTCTGCCCACCAACCAGTTTGCCACCCAGTTGACCAACTTCTGACCCACCTTGAGCCTACCCAGCTTATTAATCAATCTTCTATGTGGAACAGTTTCGAAAGCTTTGCTGAAGTCAAGGTAGGTGACATTAACTGCACCCCCCTTGGTCCACCACTCTGGTTACCCAGTCAAAGAAATCTATGAGATTAGTTTGACAGGACCTTCCTGTTGTAAACCCATGCAGTCCCCCAGTCAAAGTGGGTGGTGCTAAAACCGTTGGTGGTTTCAAGCATGGCTGGGACAGAATGAAAGGTATACTGGTTACTCGGGGCAGCAAAAACTGGGAGGGGAATAGGGGGAGGATGGGAAGGACTAGAGCCCTGGAGGGACAATAGGTCCCAGAGCTGAATAGGAAATGTGGGCAGACTGGATGGACAGTTGGTATTTTCCTGCCATTATTGTCTATGTTTCTGTCTGTAGAAGGTCTTGTCATTGTGTCTGACTACTATCCTCATTTCTGTTTCTTTTGTCATCCGTAGGATTGAGAACCCGTTGTTTTCTTACACTGCACCCAGGAACCTCTGACTTTTTTTTAAATTTACATTTTTTGCTCCCCAAGCACCAGGAGCAGGAACTCCGCTCCGAGCCACCCACCCGCAAGTCTGACCACCACCAACCAACCCCAAGATCCCCCCACAGCTTGCCCCCCCACAGGGTCCAGAAGGAGCTTTCCCTTCCCCAGAGCATAATCCAAATCAGGGGAGGTGGCAGCGGCAGACCAGCAAAACAGGGGTGAGGCTTTATGAAGCCCCCAGATGACATTTTTCAATTTTTCTGGTGACCTCCTCTCTCCCGATGCACGACCACATGCATGTGGGAGCATGCGCATGCCGCAGTCACCAGCTGCTTGCCCTCCCAGCCTGCTCCACACACCTCCGCCCCCACCAGAGGGTGACCGACAGTCGGGGTGACAATCCCTCCTTCCCCAAGAGAGGAGAACAGTCCTCTGGATGCTTGATCTTCTCTCACCCCTGCTGACTCCCAATAGCCCGGGCTTGTTCTCAAACCTGGGATGCTGGTGTGGTGTCCAGTGCTTCAACCTCCAGCACCACCAGGCCAGCTACCTCTGACTTTTTTGGCTGCCTGACAAATAAGTTTCCCAGTTTATGTCAGGGATGTTCAAGTTCCCCATGAGAATCATTCTGGCCTGGCCAGCTGATTTTGATATTTACCTCCTCATCACCTCATCCCTATCTACCTCCTGATTTGGCAGCCTACAGGGTACCCGAATTGCATACCCATTGACCTTTTACTGCAACCAGGGTGAATCTGCCTCCTCACTCCCTACAACTGACTTGTCCTCAATTAATCTTACACCTTCCTATACATAAATTGCCACCCTGCCTCCCCTGGAATAGAAACATAGAAATCTATCAGCAAAAAAGGACTGCTTGGCCCACCCAGTCTACCCAGATGTTCCCTGCCTAATCTGTCTTTGAAGACCCCAACTTTTCTCTGGTGACCCTCCCCCTCCCTACCTATTAACTAATAAATTGCAAAAAACTTGGTTAATGCACTATTTAGGGTCAAAGCAACAAAAGTTGCGAAATGTGGAGTTGGGGTTTCCAACCTTAACAACCCGCCCCCCCTTCCAGGCAGCACAGCAGCTGTGGGGTGTGCTTTGGGCTTCACAAGCCTAATACTCACCCCATTCCATCTGCAAATAAGGTCAGATGTGCACGCTGTATGAAATTGGGGTGAGCATTAGGCTTGCGAAGCCCAAAGCACACCCCACAGCTGCTGTGCTGCCTGGAGGGGGGGGGTAGGGTTAGAAACCTAACATCACATTTCCCAGCTTTTCTTGCTTTGACCTTAACTAATGCATTAACAAAGTTTTTGCAATTTATTTCCTTACTTTTTGAGATAGCATAATCATATCCTTGTTGCTGATATTGCCCTATGCCTATCCCACACATGCTTGAAGACCCCCCACTGTGTTTGCCTCCACAACTTCTGCTGACAGTCTGCTCCAGGTGTCTACCACCCTTTCAGTGAAGTAGTACTTTCTCACATCCCTCTTAAACCTCCACACCCCTTTCCAGCTTCATCCGATGCCTTCTGGTCCTGGTGCACTTTCTCATTTAAAAGGGACTTCCCTCCTGCACCCTGTTCACCTCAGTGAGGTACCTGCAGGTCTCTATCATGTCACATCTCCCATCCCTCTCTTCCAAGCTGTACATGTTGAGATCCCTCGGTCTCTTCTTGTAGTACTTAACATACAGCCACTGCACCATTTTAGTTGCCTACACCTTTGTACTGCTTCCACCCTGTCTAAGTTCTTTCTGAGATGTACTGGACACAGTACTCCAGCAGTGGTATCACCAGTGAACAATACAGTAGCAACACCACCTCCCTCCTCCTGCTGGAGACACCTATCCCCATGCATCCTAGCATCTCTCTAGCCCTACTAACTGCTCTGTCACACTGCCCTACCACTTTGAGGTTGTCTGTTATGGTAACCCCAAGCAGTGGCGTCTCTACACCAGGGCCCGCCAGGGCACATGCCCTGGTAAAAAAATGCTGTGCCCCAGTTGGTGCCCCATATGGTGCAGCGCTTTCCCCATAGTAACCATATATCAGTGCCCTGGCTGCCATCTGTTGTGCCCCAGCTGTGCTCTGGTAACCATTTGTGGTGAGAGCCGCTAGTGACCCCAGGGTCCCTTTTCTGCCTAGTCACTGTCAGTACCATCCCCCATCCTATAATCTGCTCCTGTATTCCTATGCCCTGAGTGCATGATTTTGCACTTTTTGGCATTGAACCCCCAACTCCAGTGCTGCTGACCACTCCTCGAGTTTCCCAAGATCCCTGTGCGTTCTCTCTCTCTATGGCATGCTGAGTCTCCACCATATTACAGATTCTGATATCATCTGTAGAAAGTTAATAAACTTCCCCACTAGTGAAGTGAGACTGACCGGCCTATGGTTGCTAGCCTCCTCCCTGCTGCTGTTCTTATGTAGAGGGACCACAACTGATCTTTTCAGTCCTCCAGAACCACGCCTGTTTCCAGTGAACTGCTCAATAAGGGTGTCAGTGGGACAGCTAGCACCTTCCCCAGTTCCTTTAGTACCCTTGGGTGTATATGGTCTCATTCCATAGGCCTTGCCCACCTTTAAAACTGCACTGAAAATGTACTTGTGTTCCCCTACCCCCAACCCCCTTGTTCCTGCTACTCCCATGTGATCAGTCCCCCTTCCCCCGTGAAGACTGAGTAGAAGTACCTGTTCAGGATGGCAGCTTTATGTTGGTCCTCTTCTGTGTAGTCTCCCACTACCACCTTTCTAATCCTCATTATCTCCCCTTGCTCTCCTCTTCTCACTTATGTATCTGAATAAAGTCTTCTCCCCTTTAACGACCCCTTTGGCTGTCCTTTCCTCTGTCTGCACCTTTGCTCCCTTCATGTCCTTACCTGCTTCCCTCTGTTTTTCTTGGTATATCTCCCTGTCCTTCTCCTGCATTTTCTTATACCTTGTGAATGCCACCCTTTTTTCCATCACTACCTTAGCCACTTCCCTAGAGAACCATAACAGTCTCTTTTTCATTCTGCTTTTACTCACTTCCCTCACACAGAAGCTGTGGTTGCCTTAATTATCTCCTCCCTTATTGTTCCCCACTGTGCCCTGCCTCTCCCTGGAAATGCCCCCTCTATGAGGCAGTTTCTGAGGCACGCTCCCATTTCTTTTAAATCCACCCACCCTCCCATGACCCTCATCCTCATGCTTCGCCTCTGCTCCTGCGTTTATGTTAAACCACACTGTACGGTGATCACCGGTACCCAGGGGGATGCCTACCGTGATGTCAGCAGTGCTGTCGCTGTTTGCAAGCACCCGATTCACCACTGCCCCATCCCTAGCGGGTACTCTGACTAACTGCCTGAGAAAAGCCCCTTGTAGGGAGTCAATGATGGCCCTGCTCCTTGATGAAGCCACCATTGGAAGGCTCCACTCCCACATCTGGCAGATTGAAGTCACCAACCTGCAGCACCTCCCCGTACTTGTTATTCTAATGATGGATTCCACAAGTGCCTTATCCAGCTCCTCTCCCTGTGCTGAGGTCTGTATGGAAAGTGGCCCCAGAGATTGCCTACAGGATGGCCAACATCACCTCCAGACATTCCTTTTTCTCCAGGTGACTCTGTACCTCTGTGGCATTGATTCCCTCCCTTACATATAGTGCAACCTCCTCCTCCTCCCGCCCACCGCCCTGTCTCTCCTAAACAGAGAGTGTCCAGGAACACTCACTGTCTTTTCTAAATAGAATATAGTCTGGGACATATATATCTCAACTGTTATTCTGTGTTACCTAGGTTTCTGTGGTAGCAATGACATCTAGATTATCTGCTGGAATTACTGTATGTAGTTCCTCCATTTTATAGTACATATTTCTGGCACTGGTGTACAGAACCTTTCATACAGTGGATGTTGTTTTCCCACGTTTTGTACTGTGTACGTGTGGCTTACATTTAATGCTACAGATCTGGTGTATAATTCTTGTATAAATTACAGGGGCAGGATTCACAAACAGTTCGGGAGCTAAGTCCCACTCTGCAACCCCAGTGGTGGACTGAAATTGCCGCAGTGGCGTGTGGTTCGCAGCCGTAACAGTTGCAGAGGGTGTTACGGCTGCTCGCACCAGCAGTGGCAACTCTCCACAGCTGTGGCAATCCCCTAGTGACACCACCCGCAAGCTGCTGTAAGTCATGGAGCCGGTCGTGATCCGGCTCCACTTACGTGAATACCTACCGCTGAAGGACCCCTGCGGCTCCGCAAGTGGCCACCCTTTAGTGCCGAAGTTTTGTCACACCTACAGGACTTTCATGGGTTCGTGAATCCTTACCCAGGAGTTTACAGTCTTAATTGTTCATGGCTGACATCAGTACTGAATGATTATAAGATGCGTTGTGTATGCTGAATATTTCTAAAGCTATTAACAATTAGTGTTTACTTCACAGTCAGTTGGGAAAGAAGCACCAGAGCCCAGAAACCAAAGAACATATTACCCCCCTCCATTTGCAGCATCTACATGCGAAGGGGTCACTATAGTGATGTGGAAGCCCTAACAGATCGTATTCTCCCTCCTAGCCTTGCTTAGTCTCCTCATGAGATGGAAGTAGGGCATGAAAAGAGTCGTTCCTTAGGCCTGGACATTTGAAGATGTGATCCATCATATTACAAAAACCCACCCAAAATATACACAGCACATTTGTAATGCTGCAGTGTTATGTATAATTACAGTATTTCAGACCTTATGTCATGTTGTTGCAGCAGATCCCATTCCGCACTACGTAGTAACAACAACTTAGAAAATGGGCTTTTTATTTCCTGGCATCTGATTGGCTGGTACCCTTGCCGGGGGGGGGGTGCATTAACTTACAATAGATCCCCAGGAAATAAAAAGTACCAGCCCCAGTGCCCCTTCACTCAGTCAGGTATCCTTCTTCCAACCCTGCTTCCTTATTGGGCAAATACACCCCATTTAAATTGAAATCCCCGCCATTTTTTTTCTCTCCCTTAGAGAGAGTACTGGCCCCACTGCTCCCTATTTCACTGCCCGCTGCCTGCCGAAACCACACGCCACGTCTCCTGGGCTCATGTCTCATATTTGTTTTTCTCTTTTTTTTTATGCTCTAACCCCATGTTCCATTGTCCCCTGATTCCCAACAGCACAAATCTCAGACAGCCGACCGCACTTCTCACTCTCGCTCTTTCCTCCTCCAGCTGACCGCCCGCCTACTCACTCCCAAAATGAAGCTGCTTTTTGTCTGAAGCACTGACAGAGATTGCTATAACATGAACTGGCTGGCTCACTCCCTTCATTACTGCCCCCCCCCCATCTGTATCCCCATTTAATTGTCTTTTAAAAAGGTTCCCTTACAACAACACGCTCCAGACTTTCAGTGCGATGTATTTTATACCACAACTGCAACCATTTCCTATGCCAAACTATCATTTTTGTTTGTTTGCCCCACAACACTACTGTAAGCAGTTTTGGCTCACCTAAACAGTGCTGCACACAGCTTACCGCTCACTGCTCATTCATCCCCCTCCCTACAGTCCTGGAAGTCTTTCAAGCAAAAAGGTAAGCACTTAATGATATTTTCTTTTTTGTCAGCTACCTGACAAGTCAGCCTGTCACCTTAATTCGTCCATCGCACATTCAGAGCCGCACAGTACTCTGTACATTTATTGGTACGCATGTGGGTGAGTGGAACGGCAGCAGGCGGCCAGGATCCCAGCCACAACAAACAGGACAGCTTAAAAATAGAGAAATAAAACTACAAAAACAATAACAGAGTACAGAAACAATGGCTGAAGGGCTGAATACTTTTTTTCAGTTTAGCACTCACTGCTCGTCCCTCTCCTCTCATTGCTCCAAAGTCCAGAGTCGTGTAAGCACAATTGGAACAAAAAGTAAACACTTTTATTTATATGTTTTGTCTGTCACAGTTACCTAACAAGAGAGTGTATGTAACAAGTGTTTTACCAGTTCTAAACCAGTGTGGATGGGAGGGGTAACCATGACAACCAAAAGGCCCTAGCTCAAAAAAAAAAAAGGCATTGTAATGCAGGCAGAGGAGCTATTTTTACAAAATGAATGAAACGTTGAGTTTTAACATTTTAACATGGAAATTATTTTTTTCAAACATATATACTACAGTGGCCCATTTTCTAAGTGCAATAATACCCTCCATGGTGGGTGGTATTGGGCAATACAGGACCTTCCAGGTGTTATAAGGCCCTCCGCCTGTGGCGTTGGGCCTCAATACACCTCTGCGTGGACTGGTATTGCCCAATACCATCCACCCACCCTGTCGGGTATTATTGCTTACATATTGCACTGCATATATTCTTTTTCCTAGTTTTGCACTATTTAATTCCTGCATCACTTTGTGTTTATATCCACTGTTTTTGCATTGTATTGTAGCCTGCACTGATGTGTGCCAGTCTGTATTATTTCCTTTTGTACCCTTTCCCAGGTTGCACTAGGAAATGAGCCTCAGCTTAGTATGCCTTTCCCAGTCACCATCAAAGGGAAAGTCTGATAGGCCTTCTTGCCATATGAGCCCATAGCTTAATGGCTCAAGCACTGGAATGGTATTACTAGGGGTCTGGGTTCAATTCCCAGTGGGTCACACTTTTCCTCTCTCATTTCTATCCATGATTTAAAATGCCAAGCAGAGGCTAAACTGGAGTGTCTGGTGGTAAATAAGTAAAAAGTAAGAGAAGTATTGGGTAATTCTGCTTTTCTTGGAGAAAGGCACATTCTTTGCTGTTATAGTAGCTCAGCAAGAAAAGTGGTCCCTCCATGATGTACTACAAAAATACTTAATACTTATTCAATTTTAAATGCACAGTGACACTTCAAAAAGTTTCTGCAAATCATGTTAAAAGATACAAGGGAATAGTAGTTAAATGTCGTTCTAGCCCACATACTGTAGTTGGCAGTGCTAGAATGACAGAAGTTCCGATTTTAGGGCTACCTATTGTTCCATGTGCTTCACACATGGTTTACATAAGCAACAATACCCGAAGAGGTGGGTGGTATTGGACAATACCGGACTGCCCAGGGGTGTAATGAGGCCCAACGCCATAGGCAGAGGGCCTTATAGCCCCTGGAAGGTATGGTATTGCCCAATACCGCCCACCATGAAGGGCATTATTGTGCGTGGAAAATGGGCTGCTGTAGTATATATGTTTGAAAGAAATATAATTTTCATGTTAAAATGTTAAAACACAACTGTTTTGTTAATTTTGTAAAACAATAGTTCCTCCGCCTGCATCACAATTCCCTTTTTTTTTTTGAGCTAGGGAATTTTGGTTGTCATGGTTATCCCTCCCAGCCACACTGCTTTAGAACTGGTAAAACATTTTTTAAGACTCTCTCTTGTTAGGTAACTGCGACAGACAAAAACATATAAATAAAAGTATTTACTTTTTGAACCCCCAGGACATTTTTTTAACCAGTGAGCACACCCCCCATCAAAATCTGGAAACACTGGTGCCCCTATACTGGCATACCATTTACTTTACAAAAAAGGTAGGTGCCACCCTTGGTGTTAGGATGTATACCTGGCTCATTTTCTAGAGGAAGAGGGGTGTACAGAAACAAAACAACATGAACCTTGTGTAAATGACACAACCCAGGCCCTGGGTGGAGGCTGCTAGGCATATGCTAGATCTAACCTGCTGAGAGGTCCCCAGTAAATCCAAACACGCAGAAGCAATAATTGGAATGTCCATAGCAGTAACTGGGATTGTGCAGTACGGCTTTATTCAACAGATGGAAAGTTAAAGCAGAAGTGGACCCCCAAGGGTCGGTCCGGGCTGGACAGGTACAATTCACAAACTCTCCTTGCATGCAGTACAGTTCATGAACAACAACAGAGCAATCTTCTTCCCAAATTCCCAAAAGGTGCATTAGTGGACACCTGGCCATGTACATGAACATTTTCCTCCCATGAGTGTCATTTAGTGAATCTAAGCCACACACTCAGAACTCTTTTTGAACATAGGTGCAATATGTGAAACACAGCCACACACACCTTAACCTGCAGCTTGGCCCTTGCTCAGGTAAAAAAAACGGTGCCCTTTATGAACCAGGAAGCCCTGCCTTGTAAGCACTTAGATGCCGTTCCTCCCACCCTTGGCCCCAACCGACAGACTCTGCCATTCTTCAGGCTTACACCACTGAAACTCCCATTCCCCACTGAAATGTTAGAGGTCCCACACTTTAACTTGTCACTCATGGGGGTGGCCAAAGAACAAAACTGCACTCACTTGGGTGAACAGATTAACAGTACTTCACTCACCTGGGTGAAATTAGGGGCACTGACAGGTGCAATCCAGCCTTATCTATGAGCACACACACCCCATACTATTAAATCTCCTAAAAATGTGGATATCTGGACTCCTAGAACAATACTCACAGAGGGTTGTGCCATCTGCAAGGCATGGAACAACAACAAAAAAAAGAAAGGCACTCTCCTGGATAGCCAATCAAACAGTCTCTTTCAGGTCCCATCCAAGGCAGCTGAAAACACAGGGGTGGCAGAAGGATACCTGACTGGGTGAAGGGGCACTGGGGCTGGTACTTTTTATTTCCTGGGCATCTATTGTAAATTAATATACCCTCTGGCAAGGGTACAAGCCAATCAGATGCCAGGAAATAAAAATCCCATTGTCTAAAACAAGATTTACATTTATGACTGAGTATGAAATCAACAGCAGCGTGGCCACAATTACATATGAGAAGTGATTGAATTAAAATGACAAATTAGCAGTAAACAGTAGAAGCAATTATGAAGAACCAAGGATTAGAAGCTCAGTGAACTACAAACTGTCTTATAAAAACCTCAGGAAGCAAAGCTTGTAAACTTCTAAAGGTGGCTACTGCATGGGTAGTATCTAAGTGTTGGAGAAACTAGAGGATTAGAGGCGAGAGCAAACTGGGGGTAATGAGCTATGTTGTGTGAGGCAGGGATAGGAGAAGGACTGGCAGGCTGAAAAAGGAAACACCCATTGAATGGCTTAGTGTGGGCATTTGTTGCTGTGACTTTAACTAGTTAATAATCAGACTACAGCACTGCTGAACATGTTCTGCTTTAGACAGCTTTCATTACATAAAGCACTTCTCAATACTCCCAGTGCAGCCGCAACCACATTTTGTTTTTTCCTAGGAGTATACCCTTTAGCCAATCACCATGTAATCCACAAGGCAGGGAGTTTACGATTTTCCATATGCAGTATATCTGCACAAACAACTCAGACTAAAGGTTAGTTGTTGCTAGGATTTCTGTCTTTTTTAGACATGTAGAAAGGGGAAACTGTCATTGTCTTCTCACCTTATAGAATTTAATTTAGATCAGTGCATAATTTATGCCTCAGAATTGCAGTGAAATCTTTCAAAGTAAGGCTTGCTCATCTCTGCTGTCATTAGCAAGTCATTGTCAAATAAAACTTTTTTGTTTAGCCTATTAATATGGAAGTGTAACCATTTTAATAGGCAATAGCACATGCATTTTACCGTTACTGCAGAAGGTCTGGTTAATATTCAGCATCACTGCAAGTTCTTAGAGCTTCAGTGAAGTGCCATAGGTTATTTACATTTATGAGCAATATGACCTTGCTTCTGTTGTGTGAGATGACTAAGCAGAAGTCAAGTGCTCCTTGGAGACTTGAAATTTCATTTTTTTTTTCTTGACTGTACTATAAGTAAGACTGCTATCTTCTGAAAAGCAGTACACTGAAGAGCTCTCTTCAGCTTTTTCATACTTGCTTGTAAACTGATAAATAATTTGGAACTATAAGATGTAGTCTGGCTAGGAAAAATGGATTAATGTGTAGAAACCATTCAGCTGGTCAGCAACTCCTCTTTTTTAACCCACCTTCTACCAAAGATACTAGGAATTATACTAGGAATTTTAGAAGCTCAGAAGACCGAGGCCCATGGATAGCTTATTTTGGCACACTACAAACACCTAACTGTTTTTCATTATGTGTCTATTCAATCTTTTCTTGAATTCCTTTTTCATAATACACATGATTACATATTCTGGTAGCTGATTCCATGAATCAACCACCCTCTGGGTAAAAAAGTGCTTTCTGGCTGAGGTCTTAAAATATTGATCCACGTTCTTTCCTTTTTTTTCTAAGATATTTTTTAATCTCCCACTCCCGGCAGGGCTCGGTGGTGGTTATACCAACCATTTTTGCTCCGCCCCCCCCCCAACTGTCAGGGATCATGCTGTATAGCAGTGGGGACTTGGTTTCTACCTTTGTCTTTTCCATGACGTGTCTCCAACACTCCACCCCTAATGACACTGGCATGAAGGATGGAAGTCCAGGCAGTATACACACTGGCGCATGTCTCAGCTAAGCATCTAATGGCGTCCTCCCCTCCTCGCACCATACATTCCATGCTGCTGCCCACACATCCATAGGTTGTGGTAATGGGATGGGGTGACAGCCCTCCCCCAGAAGAGAACATTCTATGGGACACTCAAACCTACTCCCACCAGCTGGCTCACAACAGCCTAGGCTCATTCCCAAACCTGAGTCCCCAGTTTCACAGGTGGTAGCACTATCAACCGCACAGATGGACCAGCTGATCCACATTATTTCATGTAAATAGAGATTATACTGGGGTGAGTATATTGCTTATAATGGTTTAGCTAAGCATATGCGAACCATGATGTCATTTATACCAGTCCTCTTTACCCAGGAAAACCCAGCTGGCATGCAGTACCTTGTTTTCAGTGGGGTTCTGCTTCGATCCAGTTTTACAGCTAAGAAGACTGAAAGGCACTGAGATCGAGTGACTAGCTCAGGTGGCTCTTGTCGAATCTGAACCTGGATGCATATGGGCTTTTCCAGGTTCAAGTGCGCTATTTAAACTTCCCTTTTTTGAGCAGCCAATGCACACAAGTGGAGGCAGACACAGCAGATGCAAGTGTCTGCCTGTGTCATCCAGGGTCCAAGGGTGTCAGAAGGTTGCAAAAAATGGAGGGAGTTTGAAAGAGCAGCTAGAGCTTGTATTGGAGACTGCACTTTGAAAGGGTAATTAATGTTTTTGAATGGCTTAAAGGGCAGAAGTGTAAAATAGTTGGGGGGGGGCTCACTCCCACACTAGCCCAGCGGTTCCAACACCCATGCCTGGGACAGACTGGGAAGGCAGGAAACACTACTGAGTTTACTGCAATTTGAATCTGTATCCCTCTACCTGTTTTAAATAATATGTGTTTAATGGTGTACCATGTTTTGTCCTTGTATATTTATTACTGTATTTTTGTAATTACTTGACTACGGTCACCTATAAAAATGGGCAAATATGTCCATAGGCCTTCATTTATCAGTAAATTGAAATTGAAATATCAGACAGCATTTTTCATCCATCTGCTCTACAGGAGAACTGGCAACAATGGCTGAAACAGGCTGTAATACTGAGAAAGACAGCTGGACCTTACAATGTTTTGATACAAAATGTTTAAATGGATGGAAGCAGATAGTGTTTCAGCTGACTACATCTGCATCAAGTGTCAGTGCATACATGGCCCGGAGGAAGAAATAAATGAATTAGCAAGAGGATAGCAACAATGCATGAATTAAATCCTTTGGAGGGGTTCACTAATAATACAGCAGAACAAGCCCAGGACAAGGCCTTGAGGAATACTGATGTAAACACAGGGGAACAGGCAACTCTGGGAGGTGGTGCCAAAAGGAAAAGGAGGACACAGGTGAATGAGAAGAACGTGGAGAGCACGATCAACAATAATTGGTGTCAAGGAGCAGGGCATAACAGGAGGAAGCGAGGAAAAGTGGCTGATTGCTGCCTAATAAGTTTATGAAGCAGATTTAAGGTCCTAAGAAAAGGTTCAGAAGAAGGGAAACATAGGGAGACTAAAAGCAGCATAATATAGGTTGATGAAGAAAGAAACACAGATGACTTAGGAGGCTCAATCCTCAGGCACACTGATACCATCAGTGTAGAGACAGAAAAAGCACTACTACAGTAAGTTGCTTGCCAGGAGCTAGGGCGTCAGATGTCTGGAACAATCTGGAAGGTTTTCTGAAATACTTAGGAGATAAAGCGGTAGTAACGCTACACATCGGTGCCATTGATATTGGCTGAAGGATTGACAAAGAAATAAGGAAGGGTTTTTTTTTTTTTTTTTTTACTCAATTTTTCTGCCTCCTTCTCTCTGTAAGGTGGAGCCCTCTCTCTGGTCCCCCAGTGCACCCGCCGCCAGGCTACGCCACCAAGGGGACCGGGGTGACTCCTATAGTGCCCCGCTCCAATCATTTCTAGAGACCCAGTTAACCCCCTGGGTGGGACGCAGGCAGCCCTTACCTCTGAGTCCTCAGGGGACTGTGCAACTGAAGTCCCCCCCAGTCCTTCAACAGTCGTTGGTGTGGGGGACTTTGCCTAGATCTGCCATGGGGTGTTTTGCCTTGTTCTGATCCTCCCCTGCTGATGTCAGCGCTTGAGGAGGACCAAGGAGATGGAGGTATGCAGAGACACAACTCTGCTCTGGTCCTCAGCTGACATCCACCCCTCCCCTCTAGCGTGCCTCCTCAACCGCACCAACACTACCCATGGTCACCCAGGTGATGGCAGTATTGTGGCAAGGAGTGCAAACCACCTCTCCAGTAGAAGGACAGCAGCCTGTCGGGTGCTCAATCCTTCTCCCCTCAGTCAGCCCTCCAATGACCTAGGCTCGCTACCAAACCCAGGTCACCAGCATCACAAGCAGAAGCGCTACTGCTGTGCTGACGGGACGACAAATAAGGAAGGATTTTGAAGAGACTGGAAGAAAACTAACAGTGAAAAGCTGTCCAATAATAACTTCAGGAATACTTCTAGTGCAAAATGCATGGTTAAGGCACTGGATCAAACAGGAACATTTTGTCTTCCTCAGAAACTGAAACAGGTTGAGGCTTGCAACAGATTTTTATAAAAGGGATGAGTTGTACTTAAATCTCAAAGGGGCAAAGGTACTTGGAAAGAGGATAAATACAAAAATTAAAAGGATTTTAAACTAGGTAACAAGGGGCCAAGAGAACATGATACTAAGTTTAGTCCAGGGGTGTTTAGAAAATACAAGGATGTTTGGCAACTTGTGCACTAAGAGAAAGCATATCAGGACACTTGCCTGAGCAAAGGCAAAACAGTGACCATAATGAAAAAGGTTATAAAGAAGAGACTTGCATACTATGTAACCAAAGAAGTATCAAAACCAAAATGTGTGCACTTCAGGCTTCTCTGGCAACAGAGGAAATTGACATCATTGGTACTACAGACCCACTGACGACGACCAGCCAGGTCGAAGCCCTGGGGTTTCTGTTCAGCATCCTCCAAGTTTTTATCTTCTCATATGCTAACCGTTGCCATGCTTTAATAAATATTTCAGATGCTTACTTCATAGTCTCTATTCTTCCTCAAGTGCAATAGCAACTGTGCCTGTATTACAGAGACCTGATGGTGAGAAACTGACATGTGGCTAAAAAACATTAGGGGCTCTAACACCTTCAGGAGGGATAGGTTTGATAAAAGGTGAGGAGGTGTGGCAATTGACATTAACAAAATAATATAAGTGAAGGAGCCTAGTGACCGTATACGAAAAGACCAGAAGACTGCGTGGCTCAGATTGACGGATGGAAATAATAGACCCCTATACCTAGGGACATGTTATAGACACCCAGGCCAGTCTCATGTGGCTGAAGAACTGCTATAAATGACATTATATCAGTCAGTAAAAAAGGGGACTGTAATGTCAATCCTTCCTTCACAAACTGGGTCAGTCTTAAGAGGGCTGTTACCTTGCTTTGTTGTTGCTTCCACCAGCTGGTTCACCAGCAAACTCAGCTTTCCCCTGCACAGAGCTAGGTGTCTGGTAGTGTGCCTCTCAGGTAGCGGATGCTAACAGAGTTTTGTCTCAGCCAATGGGAACCATAAAAATACCTTAGTAATAATTTAAATCACAGCCACGACTGTTGCGTCAATAATTAGCTCTTCATTTAAAGAAGGTCAAAAGTTGCCTTACAGGATATATATGTCTAACACAAGGGAAAAACACTGTTACAGGGAAATTAAACAAATTGTTTTAAATATCAGATGACAAAAGAAAAAGGCTATTCACTAAAGTATGCTATTCTTTCTTACCCTCTGCTACGCTTACAGAAACTGAATTCCTATGTTATCTAACAGCTCCCAAGAACCTCCATAGCCAGAGTAGTAGGCTCACAGCTTAAATCATCTCTGATGGTAACTCAGCAGAACACTGCCTCTTGTAACCATCTTTCCAGAATTTATAGTCTCCCTTTAGAGTAGGTAGTTCTTGTTCCCCTTTGAATGCACCAAACATTTACCATGTATGTGTTTAATTGCTCCAATCAGTATAGATAGACAGACAGATAGATAGATAGATAGATAGATAGATAGATAGATAGATAAAAAGTTTTATTTTTATACAGGATGAGTGCATGCCATAAGGGAAAACCTGTTTACAAGACAGCCCTGTATCTAATGTTACAATAGGTAAAACAGCTATACATTACATTTCAATTTACGATATCAAACATATAGATCATAAAACATCACATACATTACTCATATAAAGGACACATATTAAATCACAAAAAGTCAACAATTACATACTATGATAAGCATGTATTTTGACTCATTTTTAAAATTTATAAGTAAAGTTGTCATTCTCATTGAATGGAGAAGCATATTCCAGTGTTTGGCGGCTTAATAATTTAACATTTTCTCCCCTTGCTTGGTTCTACAGACATACACTTTTATCTTATTTTCATGCACAGATCTTATCAAAGTTTGAACTGACTCATCTTTCCTTACCTTACTAGTAACTGTAATACAATGTACAGGACACTTTATGAAAAATTAATGCAATAGTCTTAACAACCTAACATTGTTCCTGGATTCTATAGTTTGCCAACCTAATTCTTCCAGCATAATACAGTGGTGTGTATTAACATTACAACCTAATATGAATCAAGTGAGACTAAACTGTACTTTGTCTGTCTTGCCCAACATACGTTTTGGTGCAACCCTATAAATAATACTTCCATATTCCATGGAGGGGGTAAAACAATCTGTTCAACTACAGTTTTCCTAGTATTTCTATCGAGGCACTTTGTGGCACATCTTAGTGCACCTATTTTCTTGCCCACACCCCTAAGAGTCTCAGATATATGTTTAACAAAATTTAACTCTGCATCAAATATCACTCCCAGATAGCGATACTCAGTCACCTGTTCAATAGCTGTGTTATTCAGAGATAATATGTTTATCATAGGTTCATTTTTTGAAACAAAATAAAGTGCTTTAGCTTTCCTTGTGTTCATGACAAGGCTCGAACTGGTGAACCACTCCCCAGTACTAGTGAAATCCCTCTGTAATCTAGTTTCTAGGTCCAAAGTATCCACTCCATTAGTTACCAATGCTGTAACAACGGCATAAAGTCTTAAATTTGAAAATGTAACCACTTGGGGTAGGTCATTATTGAACATCAGAAACAACAGGGGTCCCAATATGGACCCCTGTGGGACTCCTCAATTTATCAGTTTACTACCAGACAGGGTCTGGGACACTGATACCCTCTGTGATCATTCCATCAAATAAGATCTGATCCAATCCCAGGGACCATCAGTAATACACATTAGCCTAATCTTCTGCAGAAGTAGGGAGTGGTCCACCAGGTCAAAGGCCTTCAACAAGTCCACAAAAAGAACTGCGGTTTCTAGATCTGCATCTAATGAAGATGCCACCAAATCATTAAGCTCTATTAATGCTGAATCAGTTGAGTATCCACTCCTGAAACCGACTTGATAAGGTGTTAACGTTATATTTTTCTAAATATTCCATTATCTGTCTATGTGCATATTTCTCCAAGCATTTTGAGAGAACTGAGAGTAGCACTATTGGGCGATAGTTACCAGGCTCATGGTGTTCTCCCCTTTGTAAATTGGGATAACTTTACTCTGCTTCCACATATTTGGAAAAGTTCCTGAGCTTAAACTCTAAATATGTAGGTTACTATTGGTGCGATGTAATGAACTACCATTTTCAGAAATGTTCCCTCTAATTCATCAATACATGGGGATTTATGTACTTTTATCTGTTTTAGATTCTTTTTTACCTCAAATACACCTAGTTTTTTAAACCGAAAAGGCAAATTTTTTCTTTTATGTATTGATTTCTCCTGCACTTTAATATTCGATGAAGTTTTAGTTTCTACCCCTGGTAAATTAACAAAACAGTCATTTAATATATTTGCAATTTCATTTGGTTCCTCTTCCTTAATTCCTTCATGGATTATTTGCCTTGTATGTTGTTTTTCTCTTTCTCCTGGACTGATATCATTCACTGACTACCAGAAATTTTGGGGATCTTTACTTCCTTCTACCCTACTCCTAAAATAGTTACACTTTGCTTTTTTGATCTGATTTCTACAATTTCTTTTAATATTAATGTTTTCCCAGTCCATTCTTAGTTTTGTTTTCCTAGCTAATTTCCATAGCCTATCCTTAATTATTATGGCCTTTAACAATTTATCACTAATCCATGGTATTTTGGCACACCTCTTTTGTGCCTCACGTTTTGGTGGATGTATATTGCATAATTCCAGGAATCTAGTAACAAAATATTCAGTAGCCTAATCCAGTTCAGGGATCAGAAAACATCTCTCCCAGTTTTCCTTCTGCATGTCTATACTGAATCGATCTACAGAGAAGAATCTTATATCTCTAACCCATCCCCTACTAATTTCATGCTGTGCTTGCTGGAAACAATTTATCACAGCCCATATTAAATTATGGTCCCCAAGATAAGGTGGCAAAATCCCTGTAGACTGCACATTAATCTGGGGGGAAGAAAATACAAGATCCAGCACAGTTCCTTCTGATGAGACTTTTGTAAATCTAGTGGGAATTTTTTATATATTGCTGTATTCCGAGGGGTGTTATCAACTCTTTTAATTTTCTGCCCCTAGTTTTATACCAGTCTGAGTTGAAATCCCCTAGCAAAATAAGCATCTTGTCCCTTATACTTTCATGTATAATATTTATCACATGTTCAGTCTTTATCATCCGTATATTTGGTGGGGAGTAGATGATCTCTACAGCCAATTTCAGATGTTGCAGATAAATCACCAGATATTCTATACTATCTAAACTTCCTTTTGTTAAAATTATTACTGGTCCTAGGGAATAGTTTACGTTTAGTATCACCCCCCCCACACACACACACACACATATCTTGTTTAATTTATCAGATCAAAACAATCGATAACCTGTGATCCCTATCTCACTATTTTCTACCTTTTCTGTAAGCCATGTCTCTGACAAGCCTGCTATACCCGGGTTTTGCTCTTGGAACATAGCCTCAACCTTGTCCATTTTTGAAGCTAAACTTCTCACATTGTCATGTATAATTTTAAGGTTAGTTTCTTGTTCCTCTCCTTTAGGGCCTGGATTTAGTTCAGTATTGCCCCCTAACATCAATAGTGCTAAATATAAGTTACTGTCCTCACACACATTTTTATGCAGACTGTGTGCATCCAGTATCTTAACCTGTCTTGCTGAACAAAATCTACTCCAATTACTGGAACATATAGTTCTTTGTGACCTTACACTATTGTAGGGCTCCCCCCAGTTTATGGCCACAGTGTGAATAAGCAAAAAAGATCAGATCCAGTTTTAGCTGACCCAGTGGCACTGAGGGCTGAGGCACTGGATGCCTTACCTCGTGCTACACCAGCGACACATGTTCGGGAGCAAGCATGGGCCACGGGCATCCGCAGGGGAGGAGAAGGATCGAGCATCCAAGGGACTGCTCTTCTTCTCTGGTGAGAGGGGCACCAGCAGTTGGCATTCCACTGGCCCCTGGCAGTGACTGGGGGGCAGTGCACTGATGCTGCAGTAAGGGGAGGAGATGAAGCAGACGCCTGGAGAAGCACGTGCAGATGCATGTGTGCTCTCTCCATTGGCATCATTGCATGCCCCACTTCCTAAGGGGAGAAAAGAGGAATAAAGGTCCCGGCCGTGTGGCATGAAGCTGTCCCTCACAGGTGCTGCCCCCAAGAAGGTACTTTCTTGGCTGGATCCATGTTGAGCGGGTTGAGATGCTCCCCACCACCCTGCCATGAAGGGCAAGTCATGGAGGCTCAAGGGAGGGGGTCTGATCCTTGGGGGATGGTGCTGGGGGCATAGTAGAAAGGGTAAAGGAGGGCCAGCCAGTAAGGGGAAGAAATATAAAAATATATATATATATATCCAGTTTTGTTAGAAAACTCTATTTTTTTCAGGTATGAAACCAACCAAGCAGCAAAATAATAAAAGCCCCTTTACCTGTAAAACATACATGTTTCTTATTAAACAATTGTGTTTGATCCCTTAATTTGAAAATTTAAGGAAATCTTGGAAATCTGAATACATATAGAAAAGCTGAAAATCTCTGCACTCAAGATAAATGTTAATTTATATCAAACACTCACACAATTAATATGGTCCTAAAAACAACCTAACAATCTCTATCTAACAAACTCTAACATACATAATTAACATTATACACTTAAATAACATGGAATGTAAACCATAGGTATTTTTCCACCTGGTTAACGTGGATCTCAATAGGCCAAACTTTAGGTTGGTTTTAGTACCAAAAAAAACAATGATACCAGGAGAACAAAGTATAAGCGCTATGCTATATTAACCCAAGTCTCAATATCCTATATTACAATTTACACTTAGAATAAGCCTAGTTACCTTATGAAGTTGGAGACTCAGGGCCCAAGTTATTTTCTGTGTGGAGTGGCGCTCGTGCCACTCACTATCATTCATGCTGCGTGAGTGATGCAGGGCTTTAAGCTGGATAACCCTGCCGCTTCTGTGACCTCAGCAGCCAGCTCTTCCAGGCCCCCTGCTCACTGAGCAAGATTCAAAGTTCATTAAATGCAAAAATACGAAAATCAAGGCACTCAGTCTCTCACTCTGGCAGTCTGTCCTCGGAATATGCAGGGGAAATGTTCTTCTCCAGGAAATATGTGTCAGCAGCAGGTATGGAGCTAAAAGTATTGTGGTTGATAGCGAGTGGTGCGGGCTTTTAAACTGGATAACCCCGCCCCTTCTGTGACCTCAGCAGCTGGCTCTCCCAAGCCCCCTGCTCACTGAGCAAGATACAAAGTTTAAACACCTATAGGTGCCCAATTACATCCATTTAACATCCAGTTTATAGTTGAGTGGTCCAATCCTTTCAAACTCTGTGTGTATGTACATGTGTCTTTCCACCCCCACCCCCAGTTACTCTCTCTGAAATTTATTGCCGAGTCCATTACCTTATCCAGAGAAGTGGAATCTCAGTTGTTTTTTTTCTCAGAAGGCCAGAAAAATCATACCCATTAACTCTTTCATTCCCATTTCTGTCACACCCCCCCAGGTGATGAAGGCGTGTCCTTGGGCCACCCCAAGTGACACAGCCATTCATGCAGCTGCTGGGAAGTGCCCAAAGTATCCAGCCATACTGTTAGCCTGCCCATATAGCCCAGCCACATCGGCATTCTGTTTACCACTGTGGTGCTGGATGGTAATGTTCTATACCTCCAATACCAAGCTCCAGAGTAGTAGTTCTCCATTTTGCCCACTTGACCTATGAAGCCAGATCAGGGGATTATGATCTGTGACCACAGTCAGTTCTCTCTCATATAGGTAAGGCTGCAGCTTATGAAGGGCCCACACTATTCCCAAGCTCTCCTTCTCAATTGTGGCATAGGCCTCCTCCCTGGGCAGAAGCCTCTGACTAAGGTACGTGACCGGGTGCTCCTCTCCCTGCTGAGTAACCTGGCTCAGCACGGCACTCAGCCAATGTTCTGAGGTGTCCATATGGACAATTAACTTTAGTCTGTAATTGGGGCTGACTAATACAGCTGGCCCACTTAAGGTCTTCTTTTGCTCCTGAAAAGCAGCCTCACAGCCCTCTGTCCACTGCACCTTATCTGGCTTTCTCTTCTTGGTTAGGTCTATCAGTGGCTTGGCCAGATCACTATAGTGAGGGACAAACCTCCAGTAGTACCCCGCTGTCTCCAGAAATGCTCTTACCTGCTTCTTGGTGGTAGGGGTGGGCCAGGCCAGGATGGCATCGACCTTTGCGGGCTCTTGCTGGATGCATTCACTGCCCACCCGGTGCCCAAGGTAGGACGCTTCTGCCTTACCTGTCTGGCACTTTTCCACCTTGACTGTCAGACCTGCATCCTTCAGCCTGCGAAACACCTCACACAAATTCCTGATGTGCTCGTCCCGGGTCTGGCTGTATATGGTTATGTCATCCATATATGCCAGTGCAAACTCACCTGCCCAAGACAGAATGCGATCCACAAGCTGTTGAAAGGTTGCAGGTGCATTCTTCATTCCAAAGGGCAATACCTTGAATTCGTACAAGCCAATTAGAGTGATGAAAGCTAATCTCTCCCGGGCTGCAAGTGTCACAGGTACCTGCCACTAGCCCTTTGTTAGGTCTATTGTGGTGCGATAATTGGCTCCCTCCAGTTGCTCCTGGGTCTCGTCTGTCTGGGGCATGGGATAGGCATCTGACTCCATGCAGCTGTTGAGCCTCCAGTAGTCAATACAAAATTGTGTGATACCATCCTTCTTGGGGAGCAATACCACAGGCAAGGTCCAGGGGCTTCTGGATTCCTGGATTACTCCAAGTTCCAGCATCTCCCTGAGCTCCTCTTTCACGGTCTGCTTAACCTGCTCTAGTACCCTGTAGGGAGACTGTCTCAGGGGCACCTGGGTCCAAGTATCCACGTGGTGCTCGGTCAGCAGGGTGTATTCCAGTTTCCCCTGTGAACATGTCCCCAAATTCTCTCAACACGCCCCAAATTTCCTGCACCTGGGTTGGTGTCAACTAGTCGGAGAGGGTGAGGTTGTCCACAAAGGATCTGACCCGGGCCTCCTCAAGCAGGTCCACCAATGGATCAGCCTCAGTTTCCTCTTCTGGGGTGCTGCACACAGCGAGGACCAATTCCTCCCTGTCATAGTAGGGCTTCATAATGTTAACATGATGCACCTTTCTCCTGCCTCTTCTGCCAAGCAGCTCTATTAGGTAATTAACATCACTCACCTCTTGGACAATGGAGAATGGCCACTCCCATGCTGCCTGTAGTTTATTCTATTGGATAGGGATGAGTATCATCACTCGCTGTCACACCTCATATTCTCTGGCTTAGGCTGTGTGGTCATACCAGACTTTCTGCCACTGTTGCACAGTGGCCAAGTGCTCCTGAGCAAGCCCTATGAGCTCCTTAAGGTGGGTTCTGAAGTTCAGGACATACTCCACAACAGACTCCCCTTGAGAGGCATGGTCACCCTCCCATTCATCTCGCACCAAATCTAGAGACCCCCTCACCCTATGGCCAAACAGAAGCTCAAAACATGAGAACACTGTGGACTCATGTGGGACTTCCCCGTATGCAAATGGGAGATGAGGCAAATATTTGTCCCACTCCCTCTTGTGCTGGTCAGCAAAAGTCCTTAACATGATCGTAAGGGATGAATTAAATCGCTGCACCAGACCAGTAGTCTGGGGATGGTACGGGGAGGATTTAAGCTCCTTTGCCCTACACTTCTCCCACAAACTACTTCTTAACCCAGACATGAAATTGGCACCCTGATCTGTCAGTATCTCCTGGGGAAAACACACCCAGCTATATATTCCCAACAGTGTGTCAGCCACCTTTTCTGCATCAATGGACAATAAGGCCACTGCCCCCAGGTATCTTGTGGCATAATCAACTACCACCAGGATATATCACTTGCCAGTGCTACTTGGCCCCACTATGTCCACAGCTTCCCTCTTGAAGGGTTCATTAATAATAGGCAGGGGCACCAAAGCTGACTTGGCCTTGTCCCCCATTTTCCCCATTCTCTGTGGACATGTTATGCAGTAATCTGCCACATCCTTGCCAATACCAGGCCAGAAGAAATTGTTGGTTAGCTGCTTTTTTGTGCATTTCACACCCAAGTGGCCTGAAAAGGGCATTTCAAGGGCAAGGGCCAAAAGCTGCCGGCAGTAAACCTTAGGCACTGCCAGCTGCTGGAGCACCTCTCTGTCTAGCCCTTCCCCTGTTGTACATTCTCTGTACAACAGCCCATTGTCCCAGTAAACTAACTCTTAACCCCCCTGCGGGCCCTCAGCCCTGTTAGCTATTTCCCTCAGTATCTGCAAGGTAGGATCAGCCAGCTGTGCAGCACCCAGCTCCTCTCGTTTGACCCATCCCAGCTCCCCTTCAGAAGGAAGTCCTGTGGGCTCCTCCATTTGTGATTGGGGCTGAGGACTTCTGCTTCTAGCCAGCACCTCCCCATGCTAGCCACCTTCTCAGTTGCTGAGGGAGGGGCTGGTCCTGGTTAAGTCACCCCCTCTTCACACTCAGAAGCTTGCCTTTTCGCCTGGCTGTGGGTTGTAACACACATGCCAGAGATTTCCAGTGGTCAAAATCATTCCCCATGATTACATTTACAGGGAGATCCTCTACAGCTCACAACTCCTGTTCTCCATGGCCACCCTCCCAGCTCAGGAAGACTCGAGCCAGTGATATTTAGACTGCTGGCCCTTTGACCCCCCAAATCTTTGAGTATTTCCCTGGCAGCATCTGCTTCACCTGGATTAGATCCTGCCTCACCAGAGAGATGTAAGCTCCTGTGTCCTTCAATCCCCAGGTTACTGTCCCATTAACTACAACAGGGTGCATATGCTTGGAGGAGGCATCTGGTACTTCAGGCTATGCACAACCTACCATCAGATTAGTGCTATTTTGATCACCCCTTCCCCCAAGCCTTTGCCCTTTAACCATTTTCTTAGGGCAGTTATACCTCAAATGCCCCACTTGAATACAAACATGACATTTCTTGGGCCCCAGCTCTTTGTTCCCTTTAGAACTGGAAGGTTCTGCTTTGGGATCAGGTGCAGGTGGGTTTTCTTTGGGCTGTCCCCCATGGGACCCCCTTAGGCCCATGCACTGCCCCCCATGGGTCTTCCGGTGCATACTGGGTCTGCTAGCCATGTGCAGGTCAATGCTTTTTGCCACCTCCTTTGAGGAGTTGCATGCCCTGTCTAGCAACCATATGTGTAGTTCCTCAGGTACAATTCTAAGAAATTGTTCCTTTGCCATTAAATCTTTTATCAGTTCCACAGTATCCGCTTTATTTATTTATATATATATTTTATTTATTTATGCAATTGGAATTACACAACCCTTTGAGTCAGGGACTCTTTTGTAAAGGCTCCATGTCACAGTACATAACATTCAAGGAGAACAGTATTATAAACAGTGACACAGCTCAGGAGTACAAATAATGTAGGGCCAGTGACTCAGCATCAGAGGAAGCTTAATACAATCTTGTAAGATAAAGTAACTAAGAATCCAACACATAGTTTAGACATCACAAGGATAGTTACTAGGGGAACTGAAGCAGTTAGAGCACCCCACTGGTGAGAGGTGCCATGCTGACCAGAAGAAACAGAAAATTTGGCCTTGGGAGGGCCAGCATGTCCTCAAGTGATAGAGGGGTTAGTGATAGTCACAGGAGGAGGAGTCTAGTAGGAGGGTCATTAGACCAGTTTTAAAGCGGCCAAGACTGGGTTCCAAGGAGATGGTGGGCGGTAGGCAGTTAAGCCAGAGAGGGGCGCGGTAGCGGAAGGACCTTTGACCAAGGGAGGTCCTAGAGTGGGGGACTAGGAGTGAGGTATTGACAGAGCCTTTGGAGGGCCTTCTGTGAGGGATCATTTGTATGAGGGGTGGAGGCCAGAAGAGGCCTGCTTCTGTAGTATTTTCTTTGCAAAGAGACAAGTGTGGTACTTAAGCCTACCTTCAAAGTTAAGCCAGTTTGTGAGTTTGTAAAGCTCACAGGTGTGTGTTTATCACATCCCGAGACCAGGCAGCATGCTTTATTGAGGGCTAGCTTTACACGGTGTAGGGCAGTTTGGTCTGCAGTCCGGTAGATCACAATGCCGTAGTCCACCAGGGATAAGACGGAGGAGGATAGAGTGAGTTGGATGGCCTCAGGGGGTAGGCAGTGTTTATGTCAGTATAGAAGCCCTAACCTGCTGTTAATGGAGGAGGAGAGGTGTTGGATATGGGTGTGGTAGATGAGGGAGATGTCCAGCGAGACACCCCAGTATTTGAAAGTAGCAACCTGTTCAAGGGAGGTACCCAGGGAGTTCATGATGGTTAATGTGGAGCTTCCATGTGGGCTCTGGTGGTGGGCAAAGATCATGGACTTGGTTTTCTTATAGTTCAGTATTAGGCGGTGGTCAGAAAACCAGGTTTCAAGTTCCCCAAAGAAACCCTGGTGGGCATGTTGAAGGGAGTTTGGATGGGGGTGTTTCCAGAAAACTATGGCATCAACAGTGTAGAGCAGTAATTTCCCATTGCAGGATTTGGGGAGGGAGTTCAAGAAGAGGGTGAAAAGCAAGTGGCCAAGTATGGATCCTTGTGGCACTCCAGATCGGACTGGCTTACTGGAGGAGACTGTGGTGTTTATCTTGACCTGTTGTGTTCTACCAGAGAGATAATCTTTAAACCATGAGGTGGTCTCTGGGGAAATGCCCAGGGAAGGGAGGGAGTGGAGGAGCAGTTCATGACTGATGGTATCGAACGCCTTGGTTAAGTCAACGTAAATATCTCCCATCAGGTTGCCCTGTTCCAGGGCCTCATGTATAAAAGATGTAAACTCAAGAAGGGCAATGGTGGTGCTATGGCCCTTGCAGAAGCCATGCTGTTTGGGACAGAGCAGGTCATATTTGGACAAGTAGTCTGTGAGCTGGTCGCAGACAATTTTTTCGAGAGCCTTGGAGGTGGGAGTAGGATTGAGATGGGCTGATAATTACTGGTGGATGCACAATCTCCACTTTTCAGAATGGGGGTTATAATGGCACATTTCTAGGGGTAGGAAATTGGCCAAGGCATAGGGACAGGTTAAAAATTCTGGTGATCTGGGGTAGGGTCTCGCCCAGAGTGAGGCGTAGGAGTTTGCGGTCCAGGGAGTCACTACTAAAGTGAGAATTTGCCAGGACTTTGGTAAGGTAACATTTTGCTTCACTACAGGTGATGACTCTTAGCCAGAAGAGGGGTGGTTCTGGGGTGGCAGGTATGTCAATGGGACAATCATGGATCGGGTCAAAAAAGCTCGAGAGGAGGCTATGGCTGAAGTCTGAGAAGGTGACATTTAGGGAGTCAGAGATTGTGGTGGGATCCTGGGTTACATTCCCATCAACCAGTAGCTGGGCAGGTGCAGGGGATACAACTTTCCCATTGAGTTCTTTAATATTGCTCCAGAATTTTTGCCCAGATCCCAAGCAGTTGGTGAGGGCGCGTGTGTATAATTGGTGGTTTTGGCTTGGCAGATGTCTCAGGTGCACTTGTTTCTTGCCTCTCTGTACTGCTGCCCATCAGAGGGAGCTGCGAGTCCAGTGCTCTATACCAGAGGTTGTCTCTGTGCTGCATTTGGTCAAGCAGCAACTGGGAGATCCAGGGTGTGTCTTGGGGTTTCACTGTTTGCTTAGAGAAGGGGCCGACGACATCACATGCAGCATTAAAGGTAGAGATAAAGTAGCAAACTGCAGCGTCTACTGATTGTGCAGTGGGGATGGGGGACCAGTCGCAGGATGAGAGGCATAATTTGAGGTGGGAGAGGGACCCTTTTTTGAGACACCTTTGGGAGGAGACTTTAGGGGGGACAGGGAGAAATTTGTTTGACCACCAGCAGGTAACCGGGGAGTGGTCACTTAGCGTATCTGGGAGCACTTTGACTTGGGAGATATTATATCTGTTAGTGAAAATGAGATCAATTAGAGTAGCGGACCCAGATTTTATGTCCAGTCTGGTGGGAGACTGGACAAGCTGGGTAAGGTCATAGGATAGAACAGGTTCTTTGTATGGGGAAGACACAGGGGATAACCAGTTCACACTGAAATCTCCTAGTATGATAATTTCGCTTTTGGATGGGAAGTGGGCGATACTGGTCAGTACTGAGTCAAAGGCGGGCTGTTGGTTTCAAGCCATAACATACAGTGTTTTGCCAGGATTGCTGAGGAGTAGCGTGATGGCAAGGGTTTGTGCTCTGTGTGCAGGTGGGGGAGGGAGGGAGGGAGAGAGGGAGGGTGTGCAGGGAGTTTCATACGTAGAGAGTACAGCCACTGCCCCATCTGCTTAGCCTGTCATCATGGAAAATGGAATAATCATTGAGGGTGACAGATGCATTGGGTATGTCCTTGGAGAGCCAGGTCTCAGATAAGGCTTTTGCCCCATTCATCCATCGGTCAGGATAAGTGTACAATTGAACATGCTAGTGTGTGTAACTGTCTTCTTCGCTTTTCTTTAACTCCCTAAATTTATTTCTGTAAGCTTCAGGAGTTAATTCAAAACATTTTCATAATACAATTTTAACCTTATCATAGTCAACGCAGTTCACATTGTTCATTTTATCCACTGCCTGCAAAGCACACCCCGTAAGTAAGGGGGTAAGATGGACCATCCATGAAGTTTTTTCTACTTGGAACTGAGAGCATATTCTTTCAAATGCCTTTAAAAATAGATCAAGATCATCTCCCTCTCTATATTGTGGATACAATTTACAATTAGTTTTGACTTCATGGGATGAGCCTCCCGCCACCCCCCCCATTACTTACGTTTTGCTGGTGTAGTGTTAACATCTTCTTCTCATTCTGTTTTTTCTGGACTTCATGCTGATATTCATACTAAGGATCATACAGCTGCAACTGCAGGGCATCAAGCTAATTTGGGGAGTTTGCTACACCAGCTCCTGGCTCATTCACAGGGGCCTTCTGCTTCTGGTCATGAGCCACCAGGGTGGCTATGAGGTCTGCCTTCTTTTTCTTTTCTAGACCCCAAGCTGGATCCCCTTTTCTTGGCATTTGTAAGAAAGCTGTCACACAGTAAACAAGTCATACTCTGTGGCGTTCATTCTCTCAACCTACAAAAAACTGCTGACTAGAAACAAAAAAAAAACAATTGTACAAGTGTACTCTCTTGTATATCCTGTTTTGTGACTAAGGTAAATATTCCACTGGCAAACTCTGTCTCTCAGTGTGCAGGAAGGTCTGCAGTCATCCCACCACTGTCTACCAATTTGTGACACCAACCCTCCCTTCACAAACTGGGTCAATCTTAAGAGGGTCACCAGCTTGCTTTGTTGTCACTGCCACAAGCTGATTCACCAGAAACCTCATCTTCCCCCTGCACAGAGCTGGGAGGTCAACATGCAATTGCACAGATCATCATCTAGTAGTGTGCCTCTCGGGTAGCGGATGCTAACAGAGATTTGGCCTCAGCCAGTGGGAACCATAAAAATACCTTAGTGATAATTTAAGTCACAGCCATGACTGTTGTGTCAATAAATAGCTCTTTACTTAAAGAAGCTCAAAAGTTACATTACAGGATATATATGTCTAACACAAGAGAAGAACACTGTTCCAGGGAAATTAAACAAATTGTTTTAAATAACCGATGACAAAAGAAAAAGGCTATTGACTAAAGTATGCTATTCTTTCTTACCCTCTGCTACGCTTGCAGACAGACTGAATTCCTATGTTATCTAACAGCTCCCATGAACCGCTGTAGCCAGAGTAGTAGGCTCACAGCTTAAACCCTCTCAGGTGGCAATCCATCAGAACACTGCCTCTTGTAACTGTCTTTCCAGAATTTATAGTCTCCCTTGGGTGTAGGTAATTCTTGTTCCCCTTTGAATGCACCAAACATTTGTCATGTATGTGTTTAATTGTTCCAGTCAGTTTAAATACCTATAGGTGCCCAATTATATCCATTTAACATCCAGTTTATATTTGATGGTCCAGTCCTTTCAAATGTTGTCTGTATGTCCACTCCCCCTCTTGGTCACTCTCTCTGAAATGTATTACCTAGCCCATCACCTTATCCAGAGGCTGCTAGAAGTGGAATCCCAGTGTTTTCTTTTTTTCTCAGAAGGCCAGAAAAATCCAACCCATTAACTCTTTTGTTCCCATTTCTGACACAGGGACATTGTCTTTATTGGAGATGTAAATGTCCTTGAAATCAACTGGGAACCAATGAGGCTAGTTCAAGGACAAAGAAGGCCTTTGTGTGTGCTCAATGGCAATGACAAGAATCAGTATGGGTTGTCAGCTACAAGAGAGAGGAGGATCTCAAATACTGTGGCGTCTAATATTGCAGAGGAAATTAAGGGATGTCTCAACAGGAAGCAAATGAGCACTAATGATCACAACATGGCTAAGTATTCTGACTTAGGAAAGTGGATACTGAAAGGGGGCCACTAAATGGAAGAATTTTAGAAAAGTTAATTTTATTGGTATGAAAAATGAGTTAACTAAATGGAACTGGAATAAGGAATTTACAGGTAGTATTGAGTGGGGGTATGTGGACCAGCTATAAGAATAAAATCCAAACTATAGAGGATAACAGAACTATATCCCTCAGCTAAATAAATATAATAACAATCAAAGAATACCAGTCTGGATGAGTACAAGGGTTTGCAGAAAGATGAATACTAAGAGAACAACATTTCAAATTGCCAAGAAATCTAACAAAATGCAAAGTTTAGACAATGTCAGAGTGAATGCAAACTAGAAATAAAAAAGGTTAAAAGAAATATGGAAAATCAGTCTGCCAAAAATCCAAGAGTAATACCAAAATATGTTACGATGTTAGATCTAAGCGAATGACTTCAAGAAATTTGAGGCCCCTAATGGAAGGAGGTACATTAATTAAAAATGTACAAGACACTGCCAATATTTTAATGGTTTCTTTTTCTAGGTATATAAATCAGGAAGCCTTGGAGGATAATCAGCTGCAAGATAGATAGATAGATAGATAGACAGACAGACAGACAAACTGATAGATATTTAACTTGGTTTAACTTGGTGTATATAGACAAAGTAGGCGAGGAGCCCATTAAATTGTCTCCCACTCATAGTGGGCTTATTAGCTGATGGTTTTATATAATAAATATCCATCTAACCTTTTTTTAAATATATCTATTGTCGGTGTCTCCACTATATTCCCAGGTAGATTGTTCCACAACTTTGGAGTTCGTATGTTATAGAAGTTTTGGTGTCTAACAGTACATACTCTATTTATGACAATTTGCCTATCATGTGATCTTAAGTTTACTTTTTTCTGAATTCTTTTTATATTACATTGTTCTATTAATATCGGGTCTTTCATGACTCGATACATTAGTAGCAAATCACCTCTAATTCTTCTAGTCTCCAAAGAGAAGAAATTTAAATTCTCTAGTCTTTCACTGAAATCCATAGTTTTTAATCCTTTAAAGCGATTTGCCAAGTTTTGATATATGGATGCATATACTGCAAGGTGACTGCATATAGAACTGATTCGCAATGTATTTTGATAGATGCATAGCCTATTTTAGCAAATTAAATCAGATTTTCACCCTCACAAACCAGGAAGTGTCATTTTGTGTATTGGAGCCTGTATTTGGTGACCTTTGACACTCATTACCTTTGCAATGTCACCACAGGGAGATCTGTGCTCTGCAATTAAAATTAGTTCTTGGCCACAGCAGTTCTGTCTTGATAACAGAGCTCTTGGTCGCAGCATGCAGCATGACAATAACAATGTCAAACAGTTCATTTTCAGGGTCCGATTATGAAAGCATTATGTTGTCCTGCGCTAACAGTGATCTTTCGGACACTGACATAGTGCCACAATTTGACAGCCACTGCATAGTAGATCTCCTTAGGGATGACCCTATTACAGCAGCAAGAATGATGCGGGCAGTAGCTCAGGCAGTCACAGCAGTAGTCCCGATCCATTCCAGTACAGCAGTGAGAGCAGACTTAGCAACATGGACTGTTAATATTATATTTTGCTACTTAGTGCTACGGTTTGGTTCCTGTCATTGCTGTCATTTCACTGTGCAAAATCAAGGTATGGTGTGTGTTCTGTTACTCCCAGCATTGATGTACCCACACAAATGCTAGTGATAGTACCCTGGATTTTTATATTTCTTTTTTTTTGGCAAGGGGGGATTGCTTTCCCTATGCAAACGAGTTGTTGGCCACTCCACCTTGACACTGAGAGCACGGCTCAATCTGGTGGCATTGCTTGAGCAGGATAAATGGCTAACTATTTGTCCAAATCCAATTTGTCCAAATTTCTCACCTGGTACTAGTTAGTAGTGACCTCCCACCAATTGATTTATCAGTCCCTTACTCTGATGGAGCACAGGGTGGAAATTACAAGCAGGCACCTTGTACCCCAACCACTCCAAACCCCCCCAGCTGCACACATACACTTAGAAAAATGCTGCAGCATAAAACTTTTATTATCTGTAAATTATTTATACTGTTTGGGTCTTTCTTTGCCCTAGTGCCAACTGGTCTAGACTATAACTTTCTTCTCTGTGTATGTGTGTGTTTGGGGGTGGGGTGCCTGCGTGTACTTTCCCCTTTAGAGGCATCAGTGATTGAGTAATGTGTTGAAATCACCGGTTCCCCTGTTTACAGCATGTTATAAATTTAAAGCTACAAATTATTGCACCAGCTTTGTGTGACCTCCAAGTGGATCTCTGATGCACATGCATAAAGTGTACAGCAAATACAACAGATGTTGCACTATACTGTCTCCCATGCCTTACCGATGTCATGGTGCATTGCGTAGACTCCCTGCATTCATTGCTGTGTAGCCCATATTTTGGTTCAGACATTATTCCCTAAGTATGTCAAACTGACTAGCACACTTTGCAGTATAACACCATAGAAGCCATACATTGGTACCACAGTGTTGAGAGAGGATGGCAACTGCAGTCTCTTCTTTTGCCGATGCTCCGGAGCACATACAATGATGCTATAATCCTAATTATAAATAAAGACTGTATGTTAAAATGTTAAAAAACTAAGTGTTTTTAACTTTGTGATGCACTGTAAACTATGTACAGTATAACTATGTACAGTATATAACTGATTTTATTGCATTCATTTATAAACTTAGTGAGGAGATAGCAAACTGGAGAAACAATTCAGTGCACCATGTCCTTCTTTATTCATGTACATACTTTGGTGATCAGTGTTATGGTGCTTGCATGAGAACACCAAATGAGCCCAAGAAAACACAGGAGCACAAGAAAAAATATAAACTGCCCATAATGATGGTGACAATCAGAAATGCAATAGCAAAGGCAGTATACTGAAGCAATCACACTGGAAGCAGCACTTGCCAAAAATACAGTTTATTGCACTGTTCTCCTGGGATTGGACTGTGCAGCTCAGTGCTTATACTCTTGCTGCACATTACAATTCTGAACTATTGAAAAAGTCATCCATTTAACACAGACCTCTATGTACCAATACTGAAAAGCTTACTTCAATTTATAGATCTGCCCAGTTCAAAAGTCATCCTTTTGTGTCCCAATATGCTACAGATTACAGCTTATTACAGACTTGTTGTTATAATTATGTACTTGCAGTACTTATTAAAACTGTAACACTGTATTCAAGCAATGTAGATTGTGATGTTCCTAGAACCGATGGACCTAGGACACAGTGCTTAGTCAGATGAGTAAAATTGAAAATCAGGAGAAATCGCCACTTCTGCAATCCCAAAAGCAAGTATAACAGCTGCCGGTATAACAAACAGTTTCAGTCATCAGTGCTGTAATTTTTGCCAGTTCAGTTTTGGATCTGCACTCTCTGAGGCTGGGTCCAGGAAAGATGAATGAACGAGCAGTGAGAATGGTGCAGTGAGAACACCTTCCCTGTGCTGATGTCACTTATGCATGTGGATGCACTGCTCATGTGCGAACTTCAAACAAAGAAAAAAACATGCAGAGACAACCGTGGCACAAAAATGTTAAAAAACTAAGCATCTGAATATATTTAATACTTAACTTCAGGGCAGCTGAGCTTTGCATCACACAATGAAGGGAAGGTGATCTGCAAACATGACATCAGGGGAATTTGGTAAATCACTTTAATGGATTTAGTCATTCTTCTTTGGACTCTTTCAGCCTGGTTAATATCCTTTTTGAGATAAGGGCTCCAAATTGGGGATCCGTAGTCCAGGTGTGGTAAGACATAGGTCTTATATAGTTTCATAACACAGTCTTTGTTCCTGGAAATAAAAGCTTTTTTAATAGACTGGATAGAAACATAGAAACATAGAAGTTGACGGCAGATAAGGACCGCAAGGCCCATCCAGTCTGCCCATTTCTTTTTCTACCTTATAAATGTGCCATCGGCCTTTGCTCTGTCAGTGGCCTATCTATTCATAGTCATTTGTATTGCTCCCTTATGCCTATCCCATGCCTGTTTGAAGCCCTGCACTGTATTCATAGCCACCACTTCTTGTGGTAAGCCATTCCATGCATCCACCACCCTTTCTGTGAAAAGAATTTCCTCACATTCCCCTTAATCGCCTCCTCTAATCTCATGCTGTGTCCTCTTGTCCTGCTATTTTCTTATATTTAAACATGTTAGACTCTTTCACCTTGTTTATGCCCTTAAGGTGTTTGAATGCCTCGATCATATCACCTCTCTCCCTCCTTTGCTCAAGGGTATACATATTGAGCTCCGTTAATCTGTCCTCATATGTCTTCTGATGCAGTCCCTGCACCATTTTGGTTGCCCTTCTCTGGACTGCCTCAATTTGGTTAATGTCCTTGTGAAGGTGTGGCCTCCAATACTGCAGTACTCCAGATGGGGCCTAACCAGTGTCTTGTACAGAGGGATTATTACCTCCCTCTTACTACTTGTGATGCCCCTACTAATACACCCTAACACCCCCTAGCCTTACCTACTGCTTTAGAGGTCTGCTTGGATGATTTTAGGTCATCAGTGATAATGATGCCCAAGTCTCTTTCTTCCTTTGTGACTGCTAGCAACTCCTCCCAGCCTATAGGTGGCTTCAGGGTTTCTCTTCCCTATGTGCATGATTTTGCACTTCTTGCATTAAATCCCAGTTGCCACTCTTCTGACCATTCTGCTAGTTTATCCAGATCTCTTCTCATTCTGCCCACCCCATCTGGATCATCTACTCTGTTGCAGATCTTGGTGTCATCTGCAAACAGACAAGCCTTACCCTCTAGTCCATCTGCAAGGTCACTAATGAAGATGTTGAAGAGGACTGGCCCCAGGACTGATCCCTGAGGTACCCACTTGTGACTTGCATCTCTTCTGACTGTATACCATTTACCACCACTCTCTGTTTTCTGCCGACAACCAGTTTGCCACCCAGTTGACCAACTTCGACCCACCCCAAGCCTACCCAGCTTATTTATCAATCTTCTATGTGGAACAGTGTCAAAGCTTTACTAAAGTCAAGGTAGGTGACATCAACTGTTCCCCTTGGTCCACCACTCTGGTTACCCAGTCAAAGAAATCTATGAGATTAGTTTGACAGGACCTTCCTTTGTAAACCCACGCTGTCTTGGATCCTGTGCCCCTATGGATTCCAGGTGTTGCACTATCCTTTCCTTAAGGAGTGCCTCCATAATCTTGCCCACTACTGAGGTAAGACTGACCGGTCTATAGTTCCCCACCTCCTCCCTGCTACGACTCTTGTGGAGCGGGATCACATGAGCCCTTCTCCAGTCTTCTGGGACCTCTCCTGTGCTCAGAGACTCACTAAACAATTCTGCTAATGGCTCTGCTAGTTCCTCCTGTAGCTCTTAAGTACCCTGGGATGTATGCCATCGGGTCCCATTGCCTTATCCACCCCTGAGCTTAGCAAGCTCTTGGGACCCTTTCTTTTGTGAAGGAGTAGTGCTCACCTCCCTCCCCTGTGTACATGATGCTGAGCTGTGGGCCCTGCCCTACCTTCTCTTCAGTAAATACTGAGCAAAAGTATCTATTTAGGATAGATGCCTTTACAGGGTCCTCCTCCTCACATGCTCCCTTTTCTCCATTAAGCTTAGCAATACCCCCTCTGGACTTTCTCCTTTCACTAATGTATCTATAGAAAGTCTTGTCACCTTCTTTTACTGTTCGTGCTAGTGTTTCCTCAGTTTGGGACTTTGCCTGCCTTACTGCCTTACCTGCTTCCCTTAGGGCAGTTTGGTATGCCTCCCTATCTTCATCCCGCTGTGTTCCCTTATATTTCCTGAAGGCCAGCCTTTTGGCTCTGACCTTTTCTGCTACTGTATTTGAGAACAAAGTGGTTTCCTTCTTCTTTGCACTTCCTTTCTGTCTAACACAATGGGATGTTGCTTCAAGTATTGCATCCTTAATGCTTGCCCACTTTGCCTGTACCCCTCACCTGTGTTTCTTTTTGCCAGGGCTAGCTTAACTCTGTTGGCCATCTTATCAAAGTCAGCTCCTCTGAAGTCCCATATTTTTGCCTTGGAATGGGATGATTTAGATGTAGTAGCCAAATTGAACCATACCATGTGATGGTCACTGGCCCCAGGTGACCTTCTACCTGAGATCTGTGATCCTTCTTTGTTAGTCAGTACTAGATCTAGGATAGCCCTGTCTCTTGTGGGTTGCTGTACCAGTTGTTTGAGGCCCTCCCCTGCTGGGAATCCACTATGAGTCTAGTTCTGGCAGATGTTCCTGCTGGTATTGACCCAATCTGTATCCGCATGTTGAAGTCTCCCATTATCAGAACCTCCCTTTAGCTGTCATGTTTGTATATCTTCTAACAGTAATGTGTCTATGTCCTCCTCTGGTCTGGGGCCTGTAGACAACCCCAGTTCTTATGGCTGTCCCATTTTCTGTTTCCAGGTGACCCACAGTTCTTCTGGCTCCTTATGTGTATTCTGAAATTTCTGTAGCTTTGATATTTTCATTAACATACAGGGCTACTCCTCCCCCCCTTTTTGCACCTCGGTCTCTTCTGAACAATACATAGCCAGGTACTGAAGTCTCCCAAGTGTGGTTACTGGTAAACTACGTCTCACTAATTGCTACTATGTCAAGTTTAGCCTCTGACATTATTGCCTGCAGGTCTGGGATCTTATTTCCCAGGCTGTGAACATTTGTGTACATGATTTTCCATAATCCATATCCATTTGGATAATACTATTACATTTCCCTACAGTCTTGATTATATGCAAACCAGATGATAACTGTGAGTTTATCCATACTCCCAGATCTTTTTCATATTTACTATATTTCATAATTTTTCCATTAAGACAATATTGGTATTTAGGATTTCTTTTGCCAAAGTGTATCACTGCACATTTGGTTTAATTAAATTTCATATTATTAGTCTCCCCCCATAGTTCAATTTTCTTAAGGCTATCACATAATTGTTTGTACTTTAATAAGGATGAAACTTCCCCACCTACTTTTGTATCACCTGCAAATTTAGTGATGACTGAATCCAGACCCTTACCCATATCGCTTATATATAAACCGAACAGTATCGGACCCAACACTGAACCTTGGGGAACTCCACTAGAAGCACAGCCTTCATCAGAAAGAACAGAATTAATTCTAACTTTTTGTTTTCAATTTGTCAACCAATTACCAATCCATTTCACAATGTATTTATTTAGGCCTATATCAGACAATTTCTGTATAGGTTTATTATGTGGTACCATATCAAATGCCTTACCCAGATCCAGAAAGATTACATCAATAGGTTTCCCTATATCTAAATTACTGCTAGCAAAATTATAGAATGATAACGAGTTGGTATTACACAAAAGTCCTTTCCTAAAACCATGTTGAGAAGAGTCCTGTAAACCCAATACAACTATATCATTCTCAATTCTACTTTTGATCAAACGTTCTAAGATCTTGCAGCAAATAGATGTAAGACTAATTGGTCTATAATTGGCCACATTTGATTTATTTCCTTTTTTATGTGTTGGGACAACTATTGCATTACGTCAGTCAAGTGGGATGTCGCCAGTCAAAATGGATTTATTAAATAAGATGGTCAGAGACCTTGCAACCACATCTGCCAGATGTTTCCAGACTACAGAATCAATATTATCCAGTCCTGGAGAGGAGGATATTCGTAATTTAGATAACTCCTTGAATACCATATCATGACTGATACTAAATACCTCTGATTTGTCCACACTAGGGGTAATCACATTAGATTTATTTACTTGATAGATTGATGTGAAATAGTTATTAAAACTGTTTGTGGTCTCTTTATTATTATCTTTTAATTTTCCATTGACTATTACAGAGTTGACTGTGTTATTAGTTTGCTTATTATTATTAATGTAAGCATAACAGGCCTTATGGTTTTTATTAGATGCCAATTTATTTTCAAGTTTTATTTTCCCTTTTTTTATTAATGATTTCAACAATCTCTGTTGAATCCTATACTTGCTTAGGTTATTTTGTGATGAGTTAGACATATTTTCTAAAGGCTTTATTTTTCTTTATTATTTGGGACCTAACTGCCTTACTAAACCATAGAGAAATAACACCTTTTTGTTCTTATTGTTATGCCTGGGGATATGGTAATCAATTATCTCTTGTATTTTAGATTTTAATTTACCACACATTGAATTGACCTCCAAATCACAAAATGATGTTCCCCAGTTGATATTATTAAATGCTTCAATAATTTTTGTCCAATTAGCTTTTTTATAGTCAAATGATGAAAAGGATCCATTGGATTTGGATTTTCTAATATTAAGAACACATTCTATAATTTTGTGATCGCTACATCCTAGGTGAGGGATAACTTCAACATTACTAATTCTTTCTTTAGAGTTTGTGATTACTAGGTCCAAGATAGTTTTACCTCTGGTGGGAAATTCCACCATTTGATAACAACCATGGGATGCTAGTGTATCAACCAGAGTTTTCTCGAATACAGTAACTCCCATCATTTGGTCCCAAGTAATACCTGGTACATTAAAGTCTCCTAGTAATATAGTGTCACCTAGGCTGCACGCTTTATCAATTTCATCAATTAGATTGCAGTTATAGTTACCATTACTATTCGGAGGTCTATAGCAAATCCCCAGTACTATTTTAGGCAAGTGGGAAAATATTAAATATGAAAGAGCTTCTGGTGCCTTACCTACCGACGCGACCACTCTGCTCAGCCAACGAGGGGTTGCTAGAGATCCCGAGGGTAACGTTAAAATCCTCCGGTGCCCGAGCTTTTATGTTCGTGGCGCCGACCCTCTGGAATTCTCTACCATGTTGGATTCGAGAGTGCATGACAGTGGAGGGTTTTAAAAGGGGCCTAAAGTCTTTCCTATGGAATAAGGCATTTGTAGATAATTTGGATGCCTATTGATTGCTCAGCTGTCAATTCAGTTTTAATATGTTTTAGCATGATTTATTCTGTATTTTATTGTAATGTGCCTTGGCTTTAAGAAAGGCGTAGATAAATAAAGTTTATTATTATTATTATAGTTTATTATTATATTTATCCATAATGTTTCTTTTATTCTTTCGGGAGTTCTGGATATTTCTATTTCCTGGCATTGAATGTGCTCAGAAACATAACAACATACGCCACCTCCTTTCCTGTCTGTGCAGTTCTTGGTAAAGAGTTGATACCCAGGAATACTATTGGACCATTTACTGCTCTCATCCCACCAGGTTTCAGTTACACAAACAATATCTATATTATATTTTTTATAAGTATTTTTAATTCAGTTAATTTAATATTGTTAAGGCTTCTGGCATTAATACTCCAAATCTTAAGTTTGTTCAAATTTAAGTTATTGTGGTTGGATCTTTTCAGGGTTCCCTCCTCCTCTTACAATTAGTTTAAAGACTGGTTGATAATATTCTCAAAAGTTCTTCCTAGTTTATAAGCATCTTGCTTACTTAAATGTAATCCATCCCAACAATTTAGTGATGGGTTATCACAGAAATGTTCCCAGTGAGGAATAGATAAATACCCTTCTTTAAGAGTCCATTTACGCAACCATTCATTTATACATTTAATTTTTTTTTGTAATTTGATAGTTTGCTCTTGGTACTGGTAGTATTTCAGAAAAATGTATCTCACATTTAAAGGAAAACTGCATGTTAGAATCAGGAAAATATATTTTTTACCATCCATTGTGTGTTCTTAGTTCATCCCAGTGTTATTTTTCAGCTCAGGCTGTGTGAGGTGTTTTTTCTAACTTTCTCTTGCTATTTTATGGCCCTTGGGGGCTGCCATTTACCTTTCTTTTATTGCTTCTTGTCCCAGACAGTCTTCCCAGAGTGCCCTCTGCTCTGAGGTCTAATAGCCCATGCATCTGACCAGTGTCTTGTTACAGTGTCTCTCAGTCACAGCACAGGAGCAACACCACAGCCAGGATTCACACCGCTTGTCATTGTGTTAGTACATGTTTCCTAAATATTAGTACCTTATCCAGCTGTTTTCTGCTTGGTGGAGAGAGAGGGAAAGATGTGTGTGTGTGTGTGTGTGTGTGTGTGTGTATATATATATATATATATATAAGCTGTTCACTTTTTTAGAAATACTTGTCTGCATTGATTGCTATTTTAGTCCCTTTCTGGTTTTGCACCAGTGGCAAGTAGCAGAAATGGAACAGCACCTTATTATTGTTTATAGTAGCCACAAGATGAAAGAATATATGGAGCATTGGAATGGCTTCTATGGTTTGCAAACATCACGGAGCACAACTAACAAGTCTGTCTGCTCCAACAATGCTAATTTACTCCCCCTACCCCCCAGGGCATAGCAGAGGAGAGAGTTTATATCAGCAGCACTCACCGCTGCGTGCAACCTGTATATAAACTGTTACTTTGCTTAGACTCGAGCTCTCCCTCCCCCTTTTATTCGACATATTCTGTACTCTTGATTCAGTTGCTTGTGTCCTGTGTAGAAGATTCATGCTTGTAGACCAATGTAATCCTTTTGCAGCAGTTGTCATCCACTGGCTAAGCAGCCTTCAGTATTTTTGTGTTCATGTGATCTGCACCAGAAGCCCTCTGCATGATTTCATCCTGTTCTGTTATTAATACCAGCTCGTATCATTGCCTTCAACTTTAAATATTTAAAGAGCAGCTTGCTTGCTAGTGGCATCTTCTTCCCATTTCTGCGAGTGCTGCCAGATGCTGCATGGTTTCTACTTGTGTTGGTGTGTGGTGGGGGAGGGGATAACAGGTGTTTGGTTCATCTGCAGACAACCTGTGTGAGATTTTCAGTCAACTGGTTTGAGACACTGCATAGCTGTTGCATTTCCCTGCCAGTCCAGTCCTCAGTATTTTGTGATTTTATTTAGCTCTCCTTCACTGGATTCTAGCCTTTGCTATTTTATGCCATGTCATTTTATATTGTACAGGATGCAGATGTTGAGGACTGGAATGCAATGAGACAGGCTGAGATGTCAGTTTGGCCTCCCCCAAACAATAAACACACACACACACTCCTATATCCCCAACACCTGCTAAATAAGCTGCAGTCAAACTGCTGTACTGCATCTCTTACATTTGTGTGTGTCTGGTTCACAATGATTGCAAGCATAGGTAGCACACCACTCAATTTATCATACTGCATACATTTAGAACTGCCAAAACATGGGCTAATGTTACTTCAAGGTACACAGACGTTTGGCAACTGTAAGCAATGTGTACGGTCCTGTCCCACTGAGTTTGTACCCACCATGGCCCCACCTCAATTTCCCTTGACATCTTCTTACCCCCCCACCCCACATGCTATGATGGCACTATTATGCAACAGTTCAACAGTGAAGCACCCCCACCCATGACCAGTCATGGCAGAACATGCTTCAATACAGTACATGAAATATAGGTCTTCCCTTTGTATCATTCGCCACACAGCAATAACCCTTACTGCATACTGTGCAATATACCCGGTCCCCTATGTCTGAATAAGCACTGGTGACAACATAAAACCCTGGCCATCTAGTGGCCCATCACCACCAACTGGCATTTAGTGACCACCACCCTATTCCCCCCCAGTCCTGTACCATGATTTACTGGCACATCCCTCCTCACACCAACAAGGCAAACCACCCAGAGAACGTACGGTATATATTTTGCATGGTGACAGTTCCGTTGTATGTCTTGCTATGGGAGTTACAGGAGTGCTGTGCCATTAACACCCATCTGTACATGGGACTGTGGGTTAACAAGGGTAATGTCAACTACCTGCCTAGTGTGGGATGCCACTATACCAGGCAGTGCTGGTGTCTTCAGAGCTTATTTGTACATAATGGGCATGTGTATGGGACCTTAGGTCACTGTGACAAACTGGTATATTGTGCTGCACTCTTAAGATGGTGATTGTTGGGTGGGCCATCCGCTAGTAGGATACCAGGGAATGGCATATACTAGACATTTATGTATATTACAGACTGTGGCATACTATTTATTGCTGTCTTATGTGGTAGTGGCAGTGTGCTGTCTGCCAGTGCCCTGCCAGTTTGTGTGAATGGCTAATGCCCCACCACCCTTCAGCCTGTGTGTCACACCTCTTGGCTGAGCCAGTGGGGTCTGGACTCTGTCCTGTAGAAAACAGGCCAGAGTCCAGTATGTCACTTACTCCTCTTGTAGCATGTGTTATTCTAATGTCATAACTACTTTAGTGGTATGACAGCATCTGTGTTCGAAATCAGCTTGTCTGTCCCACAGATGTCAGTTCAATGTCCTATGAACACTGTTTGCAACCCAATATGTTAGAATGTGATGATCAACTAAACATGTGCCACGTGTCCAAAAATAGACTCTGCGACTGTCCCTGTGCCAACCTTTGTTCAATACTCCACTTCTTTTCTGACTGTTGCCTTTTCTTACTTGCCATACTATTTCTGTCTCATCCCTCAGTGGTTGCACCTTGTTGTGCACAAACTGATCCTTGGTTACTGATAATGTGGTGTTAGCAGAGTGCTGTAATGGTACCTAATGGTAACCGACTGTTCTACGGGAACCCTGCAACACACTACAGTGCCCACTATCAAGTTGAGTTCCCTAGGTTAAAGAAGTGTAAGATATTCTATGTTTATAACATGGTTTTCTCAACATGGGATATTAGATACCATGTCTGTCCATTGCTTGTGTGAGTGGCTGTGGTATGCCACATGTATTGTGCATTTTCTTCTTGATGACTGGTTAATGTTTTGTTTCTGTGTCTCTGTTGACACGCCGACTTGTAATGTGCTTCTATGAACTTTACACAGAATCACTGGGTCGTCCTTCAGCATGCTACACTGTCTTGCATTTTTTTGTGGGACACACACTGGGAGACTACCGAAAGGAGCGTCCATGTATCTTTTCCCTAAAGATACAAAGTTGGCAGAAATTTGGGTGAGAAGATGTCATACTGATGTGGGCAACATAAAAACGTTTGTCAGCAAGCAGCTGAAAGAACACTGCAAGAAGTTCAGTATTTGCTCTCTTCACTTTAAAGACAACATGTTTGAACACAACTTCCAACTTCAGCTGTTACCACCAGAATTTCACCCTAGACAATTCACCCATCATCTCAAACCAGAAGCTGTGCCTACCATTTTTGAGACCTCGAATCACAGTGAACGACAATCTTCATTGCATCGCATTGCTCGCCAGGACCGAAAAAGGGTATGTAAAACAATCACACTTTCCGTGATGGTTGCCTCTGGTGATGTTATTTTACAGTTCTATTTTGACAGTAGTTGCATCTTTTACAGCTTGCAGAGGAGTTACTGCAGTGCACGACTCCAAGAAAAGCAACACCAGGGAAAGAGAATCATTGTTCGATCCCAGTAAGCAGTGTTCTACATGCCCTAGTTGACACCATCTAGCTTTTAGCAAATTTGGATGCACCATTTTATTCTGCGTATCTGCTTCTGACTGACATTTTTCCTAGACCCTCCACCCTGTAGGTTCGTGCATTTCTGTGCAATATTAATGTCTTCTAGTGGCCTGTTCTCACATCAATGTGCCACTTAATGCACAGTAGTACTGTATGCAATATCTGTGGAGGAAGCATGTGTTAGGTAAAACACGAGAAAACCCAAGAAAAAGGGATTATTCCATTTAAACCTGAACAAAGTGATTGCATCCTGCCACCCTGTGTTATAGTCCCTTCAAAAATGAACATGCCTGCTCTTATGTACATTGAAATGTCACACATACACTACAGACATGATCTGTGACATTTCTTGTGCATAATATGCTGTGGTACTAAGGGTAGGATATTTTCCTCCCACCGAACCAACACATCTGTCACCCACTGTGGATGGTACTGCTGTGGGCCACAAAGCATGGGCCGTGGCATTTATCCTGTCAACTGTACAAAAATTGGATGCACCACTTGTTCATTGTGATTACTGTGCCACACAGTCTCATTCTGTGCCAACAGCATCCTGTCCACACGTGACCAGACTGCTGTTCATCAAGTCCGCTCACTGGCATTGTGGTGCATTGGTCACATTGTGGCCATACATATTGGGGTGGTGGGTGCGCCTGGACATTTTACTGTCTACAGAAAGTCTGATATAGATCAGCAAGGGGACATTAGACAGCAGGATCGTGACTGTGAAACAGTAGTTCTCTGGAGAGGTATGACAGCAGAACAGCGTGCGCTCTGTGACAGGATGTCTACATGGTGTGCGAGTTGGGAGAGACTGCTACATAGATGCTTGTGCCATTCACTGGGAGGCTTCCCAGACAACAGTGCTGGGTTAGTTTAGAAGTCTTGGGGGGTGGAGAGAAGAAAGAACATAAAATGTGAGTGGGAGTGATGTGTTGCACAAAGAAAGAGTTTGGGGTGGTGAGGTCTTGTGGGGGGAAATGGAGCTTCAGGGTGAAATGGTAGAGCTACAAAGGTGGCAGGCTCGAGAATGTTACCTTGGTAGGAGGGTGTGGGTGGGAACAACGAAGGATTAATTTGGGAGTTGGGGGGAGGGGGAGTACTCCTGGTGGATTCCATGCTAAAAATGGATAAGATGGGGCAGTAAGGGGGAAAGGCACAGTCTTATATGGGTAGCATCCATACCTGGGTTATCGGTGGGCTGGACAAGGCAGCCACTTCAGAAGTGTGCAGAAAAGAGCCGGAAGAAAAAATTACTCACCTTAGTAATTGTGTTTCTTCTAATGGAGTCTTGCTGTATTCTGACTATATGCAGTTAGCCCCAGCACCTGAACTGCTCCAGAGAGGAAAGAGTTAACTCTATGCCAAGGCATAGAACATTGAGCTTAAGCTCGGTTTTCAAACCTCTGTCCCATGTACTCACCAGTGTCATCTATTGCCTCGCTCACTTTAAAAACTTTACCCTGCAGAAATCTTATACCCCTCTCACCCTTGCCTTGGCACTCCTTCCATCTCCCAAGCCACTCTACCCCTTGCTCCGACTCTGATCACCAAGTGCCAATGACCCCACAGAGCTCCCAGTGTAGTCGCCACAGGAACCGTGGTCATCAGCGGTCAGCAGCCCTGAAGCTGCCACCTGAGACCCCTCGATTGGATTATGCTCCCCGAGGAATGAGGAACCCCTCCCAGGGTCCCAGCTTTGACGCAGCATGCACCCACAGTCTCTGGGTGGCCGGCGCTACTGAAGCCACCGCCCATATTCCTCAACCATACTCCACTCCTTGAGAGCTGTGAACCCTTCAGGGCACCCAGCTCAGCCACCTCAGGAAACTAAGGCTCACGGGCAGTTGGTGACCCTGAAGCCTTCAACCATAAACTATTAGCCCTAAGCCATAAGTGGGAATTCCACTCTGTAGCTCCGAGTAGGACTCTTGCCACTGCCCCCCTTACCCCTCGCAACCTACAACTACGCAAGGTTCTATTTAAATCTCCTTTCCTCCCACCCTTTCCTTAACCATGTCACGTACCTAGTTAGATACATTACAATGTGTGCCTAAATGGACTGCTGATCTCACTGTTATTTAGCTTTATTATTTACTCCTATGTTCTACCCTAATGCCTGTATTTTATGTGTGTTTATGTGTATTGTACCTGACCTTGTGTGATGCAGGTCCACCTTGTAAATGAGCTTGCTCAATGGTGTCCGCCTGGATAAATAAAGATTTGATTGACTGATTGATTGTAACAGTCAGATTCTTACGAGCCCTATACTAAGCAACTAACAATCCAGAAATTGTTTTTCAAACTTTTCTGCCAAAGGGCAAAAGACATCGATTTTAGGGTACAAAGACTCAAGTCGAGACCCCCAAAAATAATCTAAGTAGGTAATAAAACAAAGGAACAAGAAACAATCTTCAATTAAGAAGAGGCACCCAGGTATCCCTTGGGGTGCAACACTGCGCATACTCACCCACATCCCAAAACAACTAGATTCTAGGAGGGGAGGCAGGAAGGGAGGTCAGAATACAGCAAGACTCCATTAGAAGAAACACAATTACTAAGGTGATTAATTTTTTCTTCAAACATGAAGTCTTGCTGTATTTTGATTATGTGCAGAGTACCAAGCAGTACCCCCAAGGAGGAGAGAACTACAGAACCTGTTTTGAGAACAAGATCTGAAGTACTGCAGTACCAAACCTAGCATCACTTCTAACCTGAATGTCCAGGGAGTAATGCTAGGTAAATGTGTGAACATTCTTCCCGGTGGCTGCTTTACAGATTTCCACAAAGGGTATGTCTCTAGCTGCTGTGGCCGAGGCAGCTGTACCTCTGGTGGAATGAGCCCTCAGGCTTGAGGGTGGCTCTTTTCCCAATTTTGAGTAGCAAAACTGTATGCAAGAGACAATCCACCTAGCAATAGTTCTCTTGGTGGCAGGTTTGCCTTTACCCAGCTCCCCATAAGTGAGAAACAGCTGGGAGCAGTCATTTCTATGGGGCTTAGTAGATTCTACGTAGTAACTCAGAACCCTGTTTACATCGAGACTGTAATCTCCTCTTTCCAGAGGAGGATTGATCAGTGAAAAATACAGGCAATGTCAGATTGGTTCAGATGGAAGTCTGATAACACTTTAAGCAGGAATTTCCTATTTGTATGAAGGACCACCTTATCCCTATGGAATGAGATGAAATCATGTTCCACTGATAGAGCCTGTAATTCACTGCTTCTCCTGGCAGAGGTAATAGCAACCAGGAATACAGTTTTTGAAGTCTGATACCTGAGCTCAGCAGAGCAAAGGGGTTCAAAGGGTGGCTGCATCAGTTGTGCAATACCGATATTCAGGTCCCACAAAGTAGTTTGATCCCTGAAGGTAGGACTGATGTGAACAAACCTTTAAATAATTTCTTGAAAACTGGGTGGGAAGCTAGAGAACAGCCCTTCCCAGCCAAAATAAAAGCCGAAATAGCTGCCAAATGCACCTTGAGAGTGGTAGGCCGAAGGCCTAAACTGTTAAGATATACCAACTAATCTAAGGTAGTGGCAATATCAGCTGAATGTGCCTCTGGGTACACCAAAACCAAAACCTCTTCCATTTAGAATGATAATTTTTCCTAGTAGAAGGTTTCCTACTGGCCTTAAGGATATCCAGAGCTGATTGTGAGCGGTGGCGTCACCAGGCTGTTTTGAGGGAGGCTGAAGCCCCCCTAATGTAAGGTCAAGCCCCCCCCAATCATTTTCCCTGAAAAATTTAAAGATTCACAGCTTCACTGCTTGCTGAGGGAAAAAAGAAGCTGTGGTTTAGAGTTGGCACTTTATAGCTCTACCACGTGGAGTGCACTTTCCTTTTTCTTTGCCTGGCCCGGGTCCTTTGGATCCTGCTACGATCATTGGTGGTGTTAGTGGTGGAGGGCGGGGAGCTCTGCTCCCACCCAATGCTTTGGTTGCCCCGAACACTGGCAGGGCGCAACTTCAGTGTTTCGGGTGCTGATTTCCGCCCAGATACACTTTGCTGTTGCACCGCATGGTCTGTCTGCCAAACTTGTCTCCTCTTGGTGAATGCCACATGGACCACTATCAGCTGAGTGCCCAGCTCTGCGACTGCAGTGGCACTAATTTACTGTGGAAGGGAGGTGGGGAAGAGAGCTGAACAAGGGAACTCCACCACCAATGACCACCAAAATGGACGCCGTCGCTTCATTTGAAGGGGGGGGCTACAGGAGAAGGACCACAGTCGGGCGTCATCTCAAGGGACTGGAGCAAGAAAGGGGTTCGAGGAGCCCACAAAACAGATCAACATAAAATCAAAAAAATGGCAGAACTGAAGGCAGAAAATAAAGAGGCCCCCAAAAGGGCACCACACCCCGCAACCAGCACAGAAGGCCAGGCAAAGGGATGGGAAGCAACCTGGAGCCTCCACAAAGGGGAAGAGAAAGAAATTTAACAAAACAAAGAAGAGAAAAAAAATAACCACTCCAGCAAAGCTAGGCAGGGCAACAGTCTGCCAACCAACAAGTGGCACTAGAGGCAGTAAACAAAGGGGGAAGGACAGGGGACTGCAATAGCAGCCCCATGTGTGGCAACACCCAATGTCAATGTCAGAAAAAAACAAACAGCCAGCATACTGGAGAGGGGAGACAGGGTAACTGCAATTGCAGCCCCAAAAAAACACAAACCATGCCACACTTATTCTGCAAAATAACAGAAAGCAAACTAACAGACTTGCCAAGACATATTTTTATTAGAACAAAAGAGAACCTGGGTGAGCATTACCCTTGTCAGTTTGCATCTGAAATGCTGTGCTTGTGCTACATGCACTACTAGGCACCCAGTGTCAGGACACCCCAGAAAACCCCAATACAAAACCTGCAAACTGAGGGAGCAGACAACTAAAGGGAGCTCACCCTGTGGAACTGGCTGCTGCTGGCCGTCAGAAGGACTGTTGGTCCTTTTCCAGAGCTAAGGTGTGACTGCTGCTGGAGACCTCTGAGGACCACTGGCTATAGAGGAGCAGCCAACCAGGAGCTATGAACCCGAGTTTCAGGTAAGCCTCCAGCCATCCATACTCCTGTGCTCTCTACTCTGTCAGTCACCCAGTCCAGAACTGCCACTGGCTAGCAGGGAAGACCCTTTCTAGCTTAGAGGTGGACCTGGGTTTTGGACTGATGATTGGGTATCTGGGGCTAAGATCAGCCCATTTGGCTGATTTATGGCCCCTTAAGGCACTGGCCGGAGACCTGGCCTGGCCAAGACTAAGGATCCAGTGCTAGAGGGCTCCAGGAGGGGAGGGGGAGGGGATAGAGACAGGAATGGTCAGCCAGCTGTTTGGTCAATAAGCCAGCTGGCTATGCATGGGGGTGGTAGGAGTTAAACCCTTCCCTCCCTGAGTCCTCTTTGGTCTGCTTGCCTGGCAACTTTAGGGTGCTACACTCGTCCACTCACAAGTCTGATGGAGAAAAAAGAAAGTAAGTCTCGTGAGCAGACTGAGTGCGCTGGTGGCTGGCTGTTGTGTACTGTGCCGTCGACAAAGAGAACATTGGGACAGGAGTCAGGACATCACCATGGGAGAGCTCAGAGTTTGGGGCAGGGATATGTCATCATTACTCCCAGGTTACTTGGATCCCAATCTGACAGGGAGCGCTGGGGGGGGGGCGGTTACAACAAATGCGCTCTGCCTCCTCTAGTCTCTTGGGCGCTGTTCAGTGGGTTCAGAAGCATGAGGGGTTTTGCATGCCTTGCCTTGTGGGAGGGAACACCTGGACAGGACTGGGAGCGAGTGACATAAATTGGGATCGGGATTGGTGACCACCTTTTAGTAACTGCCATGCCAACACAGTCAGCATTGCTTGCACAGCAGGTATATTTTTCAGACAGGCACAGATGTGGTACACATCTAAAAGGCTATGCAGAATGAGTCTTTACACAGTTGTTTGGCAGTTTAGAGAAGGAAGATCTGTGCCTGTGGCTTGTGTGAAAAGAAAGTTTGATTTACACAGCACCTTTCATACAGACTGTATTCCTAAGTGCTTTACAATCCAAAGAGGGAGGGAGGGAGAGAATTTTGCTGCCTTTTTATATAGCAACCTACAAAGAAACAATCATACAAGTCATCCCCAAACTCCTTAGAATCCAGGAAGAGGGGAAGTGGAGGGATAGTTTGCAACACACAGGGAGATGCAAAGACTACAGAAATCGATGAGAGAGAGAGAGAGAGATAGGGCATGCAGAGAGATTAAGGGCAGAAATGTTAAGTGACTTGTTCAGAATTATGCAGTGTGGAAGTGGTGGCTGTTTGCTCTGGGGTCCTGTAACCTTCCCAGCAGATCTGATAGGATAATGGTGTCTGAATGTTCTCTTATTTGCTGTGGGGGACTGTAACCTTCCCAGCACATCTGCTGGGATAATGGTGTCTCTCTTTCCATTGCTCTCACTAGTCCAGTAACCAAATTTTTGCACATGTACCATTTAATAGATGTCATAATAACCAGGCTTCTCAACCATATATTTCACCATTAAAATGCAGGAAAAAGCCACCATTTGAAGGTAAAAATCTCAAAATTTTCCAGGGGGACATGCCCCCGGACTCTCCTAGCTTTGGTAGGATTTTGACTGTAGAGCATTAGCCCCCCCAACTTTATACCTCTGGTGAGGCCCCTGATTGTGAGAGACGCAGGTCTGCGTATTCTAGCTCTTCAAGAACCCAGCCTTGAGCCAGAGTGTGTGAAGGTTGGGGTACAATATCCTCCCCTCAGCAGAGGTGAGATGGTTGAACTGTCTGACAATAGTAGAGTATACAAAGGCTGCCTGGCACCGTCCATTGCTATCAGAATCACAGTGCAGGGTTGTGACCTGATCTTGACTAGAACCCTGAATATCAGAGAAAAGGGAGTAAAAGCATTGAGAAATCAGTAGCTCCAACAGGAGTGCATCTAGAGGAAGAGACCTCCACAGAGGGGATCTGCAGCAGAATAGAGGGAGCAGATGTTTGTCTGGGGCTGCAAAGAGATCTATCTCTGGAGTGCCCCATCTCTTGAAAAAGGTCTGAAGGAAGAGAGGATTCAGGGCCCATTCATGGTGGCCTTGAGTGATCCTGCTGAGAGCTTCTGCAAGTACATTGTCCTTCCCTGGAAGATGCACAGCAATCAGGGAAGCCTGCAGGTAATAAGCCTTGGTGCACAAGGCCAAGGACCAAGTGCCCCCCTGCTTGTTGCTGTACCACATGGTTGTGGTGTTGTCTGTCTTGATCTGCACCACTTTCCCCCAAATTAAAGGTCAGTGGGCACCCCCTCAGGTTCAGTTGGAACCAAACCGGGCTGGCCATCCAGGTCCGCGGATTTTTCAGCCTCCCTTTCCTTAAGCCTACTTAAACATTTTTCAACAGTGGCCTTAGGAAAGTTCCTGCATATTTGGCCATCTTCTTTGAGGTGTTCAACCCCCAGACAATACACACAGATGAGGTGGGGATCAGCCTTGGCAAAAGCCTCCCCACACTCAGTGCACTGTTGAAACCCAGTGTGCCCAGTTTTCTTTCTGGGTTTCTCAGACATGCCTTTGAACACAAAGTTACCCTTACCAGCGTTCAAGCCAGGTGACTACCAAATCTATCGGTTCCAACCGTGTCATGGGTCGGATAAAAGAACCAGAGAAATCAACGTTTTTTTCAGGAACCGATAGATACCGGAAACCACACTACAACACCTGTAAAAAAAAAAACGAACAACAAATCGCTTCAGTTCCCAACTGGACCGACTGGAAAGAAACCGAAAACAAAAACAATTTCTTTACACACCGCACTACTACCTACTAATACACTGTGGGTGGGATATTCAAATGGATTGCGCATGGTGCAATATAGTTGCGCCATACGGAATGCACTGATGCGCCCCAGCGTGATATTCAATGGGGGGAATATGCGCACAAATCCCGATTTGCCGGGGTGCATTGGTAATATATGCGGCGCAGGTGAGGGGGACTGCCCATGCATAATCTGCACATCCAGATATTCAGCCCGGGATGTGCTGAGAATATGCAGGCGCAACCCCTACATGCGCTGCACACAGTTAAGCCACAAAATAAAGGAGCAACAGCTGGCCACCCACAGGTGAGCTGCCGTAATGCAGGGCACAACACGGCAGCTGCCAGCTGTGGGTGGCCACCCGAGCTCTGGTAGCACTGTCCGGTGGCGTAGTGCCCCCCCATGCCCAATTGTGGGCTGTTTTAAATAATAAACTCCCTGGTGGTCCAGTGGACCCATCTCCCGGCCCGATCACAGGCATGCAGTACTTTAATTATCCCTGGTGGTCCAGCGTTACCCGTACCTCTCACCCAACCCGCCTACTCATTCCCGCCACCCCGCTCCCCCCCGGTCAGCGGCGGGTAGCAGCACCACAACCGCAAGCCACCCAGCCACCCACTGACTGACAGCGTACACTACGGCTATATGCCCATTGGTCCACAGTGTGGGCAAAATGGGCATGCAGACCATGTTGTACTACACAGTCCCAATATGTAAATGCCTTGGTTAGGCCGCACCTTGAGTATTGCGTGCAGTTCTGGAGGCCGCACCTTAAAAAGGACATATCACTGTTGGAGAGGGTCCAGAGGAGGGCAACCAGGATGATCCGGGCATGGGTGATAGGACCTATGAGGACAGGCTGGAAGCTCTTGGGCTGTATTCACTGGAGGAGAGGAGAGATGGGGGGACATGCTTGAGGTTTTCAAGTATGTGAAAGGGATTAGCCAAAGAAATGTTCAGGCTAAAGCAAAGGGGCACAACCAGAGAGCATAAATGGAAACTGGAGAGAGGAACCTATAGGGGAGAACGTAGAAGGCATTACTTCACAGAGAGGGTGGTGGAGCCATGGAATGCCTTGCCCGGGAGTCTAGTCGAGCAAGGCACTGTGGAGGGCTTCAAGAGGGGGGTGGGATAGATGTATGGGGGTACTGAAGCCAAGATTGACCCTCACGGGGACAAGGGGGAAGAGGAGCGAGTGCCCGATAGGGGCTGGCTACCAAGCAGACACGAAAGACCGTCAGGCCTATTGTGCTGGCTTTTAGTATGTTAGTTGCATGTGCAATCAATAACATATAGTAGTGACCTCTGAAACTGCATAATTGCAGTCCGTCGACACTCTTTTCTCATTTGTCAATTGTTGTTTCATCTATGACCATGTACTTAGTTACCATCTCTGCTGCCAGGTTTTAATTTTTCAAAAAATTTTTTTTTTTTTTACCTACACAGTGGTCAGACACAGTCTGCTCATCACAGACGCATACCATACTGCATGAAGATTTGAATCATGCTAGCAATGGTAGGTTACTTTTGTCATTGCTAGTTAGCATTGGTAGTGTAAAATGAAATCATTCGCCACCATCCGGAATTCAAAATTATATTGGATCAATATGGTGAGGCAAAGGTCAGTCTCTGATCATTGCCTGTAGTCACTTATTTATGCAAGTACGCTTCCCCTTATGACTACTCCCTGCGTGTTCACTTCCTTACTCTGTTAACATACTAACATACTAAAATGCCAGCAGAATAGGCCTAACAGTCTGTCGAGTCTGCTCCATTTTCAGCACCTGCACTGAGGGTCGATTTTGGTGTCCCCGCTCCCCCTTGGGCTATACTGTCCCCAGTCCCCGATGTTCCATCTGTACTGGTCCTGGTCAGATTTACTCTCCCCCTGCACCTGTCCCATCCTCATTTAAAACCATCCACAGTCTCCACCTCTACCAGCTCCCTGGGCAGTGCATTCCATGGCTCCACCTTCCTTTCAGAGAAATAACATCTCCTCCTCTCCCCTCTGAGCCTGCCCCCTTCCAGCTTACACCCATGACCTCTCGTTGACCCACCCTCCTTCTTTTGGAGCACCCTGACTGAGCCATCTTCATTGATCCCTTTCATGTACTTAAGACCTCTATCATGTCCCCCATCCCTCCTCTCCTCCAGGGTGTACATGTCAAGCTCCCTGAGCCTCTCCTCATAGGTCCTCTCCCCCAGGCCACAGATCATTTTGGTCGCCCTCCTTTGGACCCCCTCTAGGAGCGTAATGTCCCTTTTTCAATGCGGTCTCCAAAACTGCACACAGTACTTGAGGTGTGGCCTAACCAAGTAGTTGTACAATGGAAGGATCACTTCCGCCTTTCTGAAGGTAATCCCCTTGGGGATGCGTCCCAGCATCCTATTTGCCCTTGTCGCTGCCCTCCTACAGGTCTCCAAGTTGTTCATTTTGACATCTACCACTACTCCCCGGTCCCTCTCACCCTCCGTGACTTGAATCATGTCTCCTCCCAGTGTATACCCCTGGCCAGGATTTCTTACTCCCAGGTGCAGAACCTTGCACTTCCCCACATTGAATTTTAGTTTCCATTTTTCCTGTCCACCTTTACCGAGCCTCCAGGTCCTCCTGCAAGGCCACCCTGCCCTCCTCCTCCTCCTCCTCATCCACCACTGCACCCAGCTTTGAGTCATCTGCAAAGAGACTCAACTCACTTCTGATCCCCTCTCCTGATGTCCGAGACATAGGCTTTGAACAGGAGTGGCCCCAGCACTGATCCCTGGGGAAGCCCACTAGTAACCCACCTTGGGAATGAGTCTAAGCCTCCAACCACCACCTTCTGAGTATGCTCAGACAGCCAATTTCCTATCCATCTTAACTGTCTCCCTACCCCCATTTCCTTCAGCTTAGCAAGCAGGCCACTGTGGGATACTGAATCAAATGCCTTGCTAAAGTCCAGAAAGAGGACATCCACTGGCCTACCCTGGTCCTTGGCCCTCGTCATCCAGTCATAGAACTCAACAAGGTTTGTCTGGCAGGATCTTCCCGTGACAAAGCCATGCTGCCTATCGTCCAAGTACCCAGTTTGTTCCAGTAACCCCGCTAGCCTTTCCTTGACAATACCCTCCATCACCTGGCCGACCACTGATGTCAAGCTAAGGGGCCAGTAATTTCCTGCCTCCTCTCTTGATCCCCCCTTGTTAATCGGCACAACATGGGCCACATTCCAGTCTTAGAACAGCCGCCCAGTCCTCAGAGAGATGTTGAAAAGCTCCACTAGAGGGACTGCTGGGACATCCGCCAGTTCCCTCAGTACCCTGGGATATATCTTATCTGGCCCAGGTGCTTTCTCCGTCCTAAGGTACCTGAGGGATTCCTTTACTCTCTCTACCGGGATTTCAATCTCCACGTCTTCCCCCTTTTCACCCTGCACTGCTGGCCCCCCACCTGTTTGTGATGGCCTCTCCCTTTCCCCAGACCCATCAGGGCCCCTGGTCTCTACCGGCCCGCACCCCTTCCTCACACTCCCCTAGCAAGACTTAGCTCCTCCCTCACCCTGGTAAACACTGAGACAAACTACTCATTTAGGACTTCTGCCTGTTCCCCTGCCTCCTGTGCCCAACCATCTCCTACCCTTATCTAGCTGATCTTCTCCCTTACTTTCCTTCCCCCCCCATATATATAAAGAACCCCTTGTCCCCCCTCTGGATCCCACTGGCCAAGGACTGCTCTTTTTTTGCCGTAGCTGCTCTCACAACCCTGGTGACTCTCTTGGCAGTCAGCTCATATTCCTCCCGATCCCTTTCACTCCTTGAGCACTTGAAGCGCCTATAGGCAGCCTTCTTTTCCATCACCAACTCCTGTACCTCTCAGGTCCACCAGCAGGGTTTTCCGGCCTTATCGAACTTATGCCCTTCCCTTGCGCAGGATCTGATAACCTCCTGTATTCCCCTCCTAATGATCTCCCACCTGCTGTCAGCATCCATATCCGGACTTGTCCTGTCCAGACGATCTTTAAGGATCCTTCCCATCTCCCTGAAGTCTGCACCCCTACAGTTGGCTACTACCATCCTTGTTCTGCTTTCCTCGCCCCCAGGTCCAGGAAGAACCAAACTGTGGCATGATCATTCCCTGCTAAAGGGTCCCACACCTCTAGGCCCCTAATCCGATCACTGTCCGCCAGGACCATGTCCAGTGTCCAGGCCTCCCTAGTTAGCTCACCCACCTGTTGTGTCAGAAACACATCCTGGAAGACATCCAGCATTGTTTACTCATTGGCCACTGGTGATGCCATAGTCTCCCAGTCTGTTCCTGGCATGTTGAGGTCCCCCATTCTCACTTCCCTTCCCTAATCCACAGTGTCCCTCGAGATTTACCACCAAACTTTCTTCCAGGACCTCTGCCAGTGATGGTAGTCTGTACACCACTCTGACCTTTACTCTTTTACCCCCCTGCATCAGCAAGGTGACCCAAACAGCCTACACATTCCCCTCTGCCTCCTCTACCCCTCCAATACCCATGCCATTTCTGATGAACAGTGGTACACCACCCCCTTCCTTCCCGCCTATCTTTTTTGTTGAAGTTGGTCTTACTATATCTATGCAGCCTCCAACCTGTATGCAAGACAGAACCTCTGCCTGTTCAATCCAAAACAGGCACTGTTTCCATGTCCGGTTGTACTCTTACAAACATACATATGAAACCGCCACCAGAAAGAGAACACTTGGTCGATGGAGTCTGCTCAGTTTTGCAGCTAGCACCATTACTCTGTAACTGCCCCTACCACCATACCTCCCTGCAATAACCCTCCCTTTTGGCCTTAGAAACCAAATTCACAAAAAAGCTTAATGTCCACCACTAACCACACTCCATTTCCGTGGTTCAGAACTCCCCCACCTTCTCCTAGACACAATCCAACGTATACTGCCCCTCTCCCTCAGCTTTCCTAATTACCCTATCCATAGAAACATAGAATCCGATGGCAGATAAGAACCACTTGGCCCACCAAGTCTGCCCATTTGTCTACCTAATGGATAAGCTGCAGATCCTAGCTAACCAGACTACTTCCTCCTACCCCCCACTAGAATTGCCTTATGTCTGTCCCATGCATTCTTGAATTCCCCCAGTGTTTGACTCTACAACCTCCTCAGGAAGGCTGTTACATGCATCTACAACCCTGTGAAGAAATACTTCCTCATATTACCTCTGAGCTTTCCCCCCTCTATCAAATTGTGCCCCCTTGTTCTTGCACATCTCTTTTTCTGTAATATGCTACTCTCTTGGACTGTGTGGATTCCCTTGAGGTAGTCGATTACTTTTAGGTATTTGAAAGTTTCTATCATGTCCCCCCTTCTCCCTCCTGTCCTCGAGGCTATAAATATTAAGCTCCATAAGTCTCTCTTCATATGTCTTCTGGTGCAGACCATGCACCATTTTCTTTGCCCTCCTCTGGACAGCCTCAAACATGTCTATATTGTTCCCCTTTCCATTTTCTTGTCAGTATTTCTCCCACCCCACCCCCAGTGATTTGGTTTATCCTTCGGGAATAACCTGTACTATGGTACTGCCAGGCATCACTCATGCTATCGGGTGGGCAATGTTCCCAAGATGTGTGTCATGTCCAACCACACAAGCTGCTACAATGAGTGTCTAACTCCCTCTTAATTCACAAGGCTTCTAGCATAGATGTTGATTTTCCATCGCTTCACCTCTCCCTCCACAACCTTTTACCCTCCCTTACTACTTCCTTTGATTCCTCCATCCTTGTACAGGTTGTAAGCATGTGCAGCTTCCAATTTTGTGAATTCTGTATGCTGCATATCCACCTTCCACCCCCACTCCCTGTTTAAATTCTCAGCATTTTTAGTGTAAACCCTAAACCTACCATTCCTCTACACCTACACAACATCCACTGCCTGCACCAGCTTGGCTTCCCCCTTTTGTCACCTTCCACATCCTCCTGCATTCATACCACCCCTACACTGTCATTGCCACTTCTCCCTCCATCACCCCCACCACCCCCCAATTACAGTCTGGTTACCTTACGCTACAATATACTAATATATATCAAACCAAACAAACACACTACTGCTAGCAGAAGAAACGGCTCCCATTGCTCCTTTGTCATTCTTCATGCTGTCTCCTCTTCTACCCAGTGCTTGCTAATCACAGCATTAAAGTACTGTTAAATAAATATAATTTTTATTCTCTGACTGTGTGGATATGCTGCAATAAGTGCTAATAATGTTTGCTTTCAATTGTCTCAAATGGCTTGAGGTGTCCATATTCCAAACCTAACTTATTTGCTTTCCTTGTGCTGCAGGTTGTCAAGAGTGCAGTTGATGAGAACTGCATGTCGTTTGAATCATTTGCAAATTCAGACAGACAACTCTCCATGCAGGACTTTGCTACACAGACAGACTCAGATTTCAGTACAGCAACGTACAACACAGTCGCCACGCAGACGGAACCATGGGATCTCTGTTGTGCAAGTACGCAAACAATGTGCGATGGAATTGATTTCTCAACTCAATTTCCTGAGGAGGTGATTCCAGCAAACATTGCACTGAAAGATCATAAATACTGCATGCAACAGCCTGCCTCGCCTGTGGCCACGCCAACAGTTGCTGATGTGCAGTACCCATGTTCTTCAACACCAACAACTATACCTTATAACTTTGAACCAATTATGTCAACCAACACAACATTTGGCTTGCTGGATGAAACGCCATGCTGTACTTTGGACAATGACATGTTCTCTGAATGCACAATGGATGACTCTGGCGAGATGACTACATGCCTGACGAGGACACTGTATTGGACAGTGACAAAAGCTTTGAAGAAATGGACACAGAGGAAAACATTGTAAAGGACGTCAAATATATTGTGTTTGAGAGTTGCCTACATTCACTATTTGCAATATTGATATGCCCAGAATGCAACTCATATGCAGACGGTGTTGAGAAAACGCAGTCTGATTGGCACAATGTTGTCTGTTACAATTTGTTGTATCAACGGACATCTAATAGTACCAATGGCATTCGTAGCCACTGCTTGGAAAAATGCCTGCAGGCAACCTTTTGTCGGTGGCAGCAGTACTGTTCAGTGGCAATTTGTGTGGACACATATCGCAAAATTTGCACACTACCTTGGCTTTCAGTTTCTTGCTCCTAGAACCTTTTTTGCATGTCAGAGAAAATATTTGTTCCCAGTTATTCAGAGAGCATGGCTAAGTGAGGAACAAAACACTATATGCTCTATAAGGACAAGGTCTGTAAGGCTAGTTGGGGATGGATGATGCGATAGTCCGGGTTTTTGCTGCAAAATACTGCAGCTATACCATGATGGACTTGGAGACAAACCGCACTGTTACCTTCTCACTAGAGCAGGTACAATAGGGAATTACATCTGTAGCTTTGGAGAAAAAAGCCTTTGAAAATTGTGTTCAACACCTGCTAAATAATGATATAGATATTGCTGTAATTGCAACTGACTGCCATTGTGGAATCGGCTGCCTGATGCTCACGAAATACCCAGGTGTTTCTCACCAGTTTGATTTGTGGCATCTATCCAAATCTATAAGGAAAACAATTCTAGGACAGGCTAAGATAAAGGGAAATGAGAAACTCATAGAGTGGTGCCACAGTATCTCCAATCACCTTTGGTGGTCGTCAGAAACTTGTGCAGGTGACGAGACAGTGCTGCGTGAGAAATGGCTCTCTCTCTTATACCATGTCACAAACAATCACCATTGGCCTTGGGTTGAACAATTTCACCACTGTGAGCACCCAATGCCAATGGAAGATGGCCATAAAAGGAAATGGTTAGTAGATGGTGATGTGGCACATAGTGCACTTAGAAAAAATTGTGAACAATCGTGCGCTTATCAATGATTTGAAGCACACCACCCATTTCTGTCACACTGGAAGCATTGAGGTTTTTCATGCCTTACTATGTACCTACTGCCCAAAGTCGGAGTGTTTTAGTTATGCAGGAATGAAAGCACGCATTATGCTGGCCATATTTCATCACAATGTGAATCTTAACAGACAGCAAGCTGTCGTTCACTGTCCAACTGCAGCATCAGGGCAAAAGGGAGAGAAGCGTTATAAGGTAGTGTATCCCAAAGCAACAAAACAATGGGTTGCAAAGCCACTCTTTGAACCCAAAACCCACAACTATATTTTCACCATGCTGGTTGATGTTTTGAAAAGTAAGAAAGGGGGAGCTGGACCTTTCCCCAGTGCATGTTCCAGACCTACCAGTGAACATTGGAGACAGAGAGTGTCCTCCAAAGGCAGAAGGTAGTAAAGAAACTGGTGAGTCGCTTTCAGTGCAATCAACAGCCAATTACATAATCCAGTGAACTACACTGCAGTATCAATGAGTGTCAACAGTATCTTGCTAGTGTTCCCACTGCTTCTGAAGGACTGTACTGCTAATGTCAGCTACCGTGTTAAACTCCATTGCTTCATATTGAGACAATAGATTGCTTTACACGCGACACCTGCTCCTAAAATGGTTTCCAGAATAGTAGATGTAATTCCCCATTTACACACTGTCAGTAATTCTAGTTGTCATTATGTCCATTTGCACAAATCTGCACTTTAAGTGAGTATGGTCTTCAAGTACTGCACACGGCAGTTTCATTCTACATGCTGTTTCCCTGAAAGTGAATGTCCAGCAACACTATACAGAACAAAGTACACAGACCATAAAATCAATCATGGATTCACAATTTATTGCTTTGTTTTATGACTTCCTACATCACACGTGAAGACACAAAAATGCATGACTTTTTTGCATCATTCAGCAATGGTGTGATCCAAACAAATAGAAAAAGTGGATAGTCTGCTTTATAGATACTGATGACACCTTACAGGATAGCTTTTAATGTTATCTGATTGTCTCCAACTGTTCCATAGAAAATGCAGGCTGCACAAAGTCATTTTTGCAATATGTGTGCTGGTTGACCATGAATCATTAGTTGAACATTGTGTTTTCAGTCACCAGTGCTGCACAAAATGGATGGAATGATAATTTCCTCTAGGGCAAGCTCCAGAAGTCATCATATGGTAAAAAACCAATGTAGTCATCTGTATCAGCTGGGACCTGCACACGTATGGCATTGACAGCACATGACGGTATAACTACTCTGTTCCCAAAGCCCAGCCTCCGTCCCTCATATATCCACATGACGTACTGCCGATATGCCACGTGGAGATACAACCTACAAGACCAAGACAACACATCTGTAAAATACAATGTACAAGAGATCAGATCATCACATCACCGAAAGTTACTCTCTGCGCTTCTCTATGACACTACCTTACCGGGACTGGTGAAGTGCAAATCAGTTTGCCCATTAAAAAAGAAATGTTATTGTCACAGGTGTTGGATAATCCAAAACTCAGGAATTTGCCGGTGTTTGGTATTGTGCGTTTTAAACAAATTTTAACTAAGATAGCATTAAAGGGGATAGGAACTTCGTCCTGTCAGCAGTTAGTAATATTCCTAGTAACAGATATGATAAATATTCCTCCAAATGAGCCAGATTTAATGTGACCTTATTAAATCTGTTGATAAAAACTGTTTTCAATTGGTTTCATTTACGGAAAACATTATGCACAATTCGCTTCATGGCACCATTAATTTGGATTGGTCACTATGCCACGGAATGACTACAGAATGGAAACCATGAGCTATTGTCCTATAAGAACCCAGCTTGGAGTTCTGTGCTAAAACCCCAACATTCCCCATCCCTCAGGTATGATGCCAGTATCAGCACCATGGACACAGTCGCTTAGGTGTAATGGCAGCAGTAGTACTGCATTCCGTATCCCTCTAGTGTGATGGCAGTATCAGCACTATAGGCCCCATTCCTTAGGTGGGACGGCAGCAGTACTACATTCCCCATCCAGCTTGGGTGATGGCAGAAAACCTATCCCCACCCCCGGTGTGATGGCAGTATCAATGCAGTCCACATCCCTCAGGGGTGATGGCAGTAGTGACCACACTATGAGACACATACACACGTTACAAATTACATGTTTTGACTGATGTGAAGTAATCTGAATGCACATTTCTATGGTGGACCACCTTTGTTTTTTAGTATCTAGCATTTAAAGGGGCACTGTAAGCTTTGCCCATCTGTTGTTTTTACTGTATGCAATTAGTGTGCCTCTTGTCACACACCTATCCAAGACACTCTTCTATGCCCTCATACCTCAGATACTTAAAAAAAAAAAAAATGCAATTTTTCTTCTTTTTTTTTTTTTTTTTTTCATAAACATTAGCTGGAGAAGACCATGCATCAGCCACAAGCACGGTCCAAAAGTGCGGTTTTGAGACATGTATTGAAGAAAAAACATTTCATTCGGAGCACAGCCAGTCCCTGAACTGCTGTTGGTATGTACCAACAAAAACCGAGCACCGAAAGTGCAGTAATGTACTTTAAAACTGTTTAAAAATCCCACACATGCACATGCATGCCATTAGTTAAGACACCGCACATGCACAAGCATGCCATTAGTTAAGACACCGCACATGCACAAGACCAAGCTGCACTTGCATGCACACGGAATTTCGAGCCCTTTTTAAAATAATTACTGCACTCACAGTGTTTGGTTTTTGTTGGTACATACCAACAGCAGTTCATGGACTTGCTATGCTCCGAATGGCATGGATTTTCTTCACTGCATGTCCCAACACTGCACTTTGGGACTGTGCTTGTGGCACACATACAGTCTCGCACAGCTAATGCTTCAGGGTGTTGGGGGGAGTTTCTGTTGGTGCAACTGACCAACTAATCTTTCGAAAAATAGCAAAACCTGGCAATTTTTATTCAGTATCTGAGTTATAAGAGCACAGAAGACTCTGTTTTGGATATGTGTGCGCCAAGAGTTACTCTACTTGCATAGTCAAAAATGGCCAGGCAAAGCTGACGGTGACCCTTTAGCAGCTCGTGACGCTGCTGACCCGGGTTCATGAATGAACCTTGGTGTTGGGGGGGCCAGCTGGGGTCGGTAGGACATGAGGGTACAATGACCACTTACCTTTTCCTGGGTGGGATGGTGGGTTTGTGCCCCTGCATCTCCTGGCCCTGGTGGAGGTCAGCGGCATGGCAGCATGTCAGCCTGCACTTTTGGAGTGAGCACGCTGAACATTGGCTTGTGCCTTGACTTCATGTGGCCCATCACACTCCCACAAAAATGATAACACCAACTGGACAATGGTAGTGGCAGTAGGTACCGACATACACAGCCCCATTTCAACCCCATCCTTGACTGGGATACACAGGAAGCCCTTAAGGCTATATGGCAAAACTGTGGAATATGGTTGTGGGCAGGACAGTAGTGCAGTGGCTGATGAACTGGCAGAGCATCGTGACACAGCGGGTGGTAGTACAAGGCTGTCACTCCACATAGGGAAGTGTCACCAGTGTGATACCACGTGGATCAGTGCTGGGATCATGACACAGCGGGTGGTAGTACAAGGCTGTTACTCCACATAGGGAAGTGTCACCAGTGTGGTACCCCGTGGATCAGTGCTGGGACAGGTTATATTCCACATCACTGCCATTGCACAGGACCTAGAATGCATAATTTGCATGTTTGCTGATTATGCAAAGCTCCGAAACAGAGTGGACACACCAGAAGGTACAGACAGAATTAAGTACCAGAAGAAACTTGAAGAATGGTCCGAGGTTTGGCAGCTGAAAGTCAATCCAAAAAGTGTAAGGTAATGCATATGGGGCACAAGAACCATGCCACTTCATATTATTTTTTTTTGGGGGGGGGCAGCATGCACAAAGAAGGAAGGTACCCTTGGGCGATTATCTCTGATAACCTCAAGTTATGGAAACTGTGCGGCAAGGCAGCAGGTATAGCAAATAGGATGCTGTGATGCACATGCAGTGGTCTCACCAACAGGAATAGTGACATCGTAATTACGTCATACAAGACACTAGTTCATCCGTTCATGGAGTACAGTGTGCATTTCTGGAGACTTGTCTACGAAAGGCCACAGAAGGTTCAGAACAGGGCAACGAAGAGTGAACTGGGGATTGCTGCACAAGTCACATTGGGACAGTTTAGGTTGAAGGACTTGAAGATATACTCCCTGGAGGAGAGGAGGGGGAGAGGATATGATAGACATACAAGTATCGAACTGCGAGTAACAGGTCGCAGGAATACACATTTGTCCTGCAAAAAACAGATTATCCTGGAGTAGTGGTCAAGGGATGTGATAGACAGTAATGGCATTCTATATTTATTAAACTGTTTCAACAGGAAGGCACACCGAACAAGTTGCTAGTCTCACGGTGTGGCCGGGGGGAGAGTGTACAGGGATAATACGTGCAAACAGTATGCTTGACATACAATCCCCAAGCAGGGTGTAAACAATGAAAAAAAAAACACACAAGATACAACAATAGGAGGAATATCATAAAGCAATAGACAGCAGAACTGAGCTGTGACAAATAACTGAACATATAAGTACAATGCCTACTGCATCAGTGCGGTGTCTAATGTAGGATCCAAACCTAGATAGGGGAGGCGTAATAAAGGGACACCTTGACATGTTAACAGAGTATAGCATGTGCAATTAGAGTAGCTGAAATTACAAAGGGCAGAGGAGAGGGAATGTGAGGATGAGGAGTGTCTGATTTGTTGCGTAAGTGCATTCCAGATTTCTGGGAAATGAGTGAAAGCAGGCTGGCCAGCAAGAGTAGAACAGCGACGGATCACAAGTGTCAGAGTCAGTGGATCTTAATGAGTGGGTGGTACAGTGGTAGCCACAGACATTGCAAGCTATTTCCAGATATTTCGCAAAATTTCTGAAGAGCTTCTCTCTGCTGCCCCTACTGTTTAAATGCAAAAAGCATCAAATATTACTGGAAATATCCCAGAAATGGAGGGAAATAGCTTGCAGTGTCTGTGGCTACTACTGTAGGAGGATAAATACACTGGAAGTGAGCGAGGCCAGTTTTTAGGGATGAGTTTGGCACAGTGGGACAAGTGCCTGTTAGTAAGAGGTGGGAACGACCGGGTATGGTACAGAAAATAGTGCTGAGTATGCATCGGGGAAATCCAAGGCAAAGCAGCCAAAATAATTGAAAAGGGGATCCAATGTATGGTGGATTTGGGATCAGCACTGTAGACCACACTGTAGTCAAAGATAGGGAGAATCATCATTTATACAGTCTAGCACATGGCCGTAAGAGGCATGCTGTTACGGTTCATGTGTAGTTCACAGCTTTGGGAGCATTTTTTTTCAGGTCAGGATCGCATCGATGTGTTCCAAGAAGAAGAGGTGTTGGTCCAGTCGTAACCAAAGGTATCTAAATGAAGGTGTCCGCTAACATAGTCCCATCCAGGGTGTGGAAGGTGGACAGGCAAGGGGGCCTAGAAATTCTCTGGCTAGTGCAGAAGTTCATGGAGAACGTTTTCTTTGCATTTTTAAAGAAAGAGTTAATGGGAGGCAAGCCAGTGCTGTATCTTGTTAAAGTCGAGCCAAAGTCTGGTTTCCACGACAGATGGAGAGTTGCTGGATGCGTACAAGACAGTGTGATGAGCGTGCATGTGCATATATACAGAGGTGCAGGTGGATGGTAACTCATTTATGAAGATTGAGAAAAGAAGGGGGGCCTAACACTGAGCCCTGGAGGACTCTAGTGTAGATTTGGCGAGGAGTGGAACTGGACTCCGCAGTTTGCACAGATTGTGTCCTCCCTAGAGATAGGCCTTAAACCAGTAAGCAGCTGATGGTAAGAATCCAGCAGAGGCAGGAGACTGAAGAAGTGCGGTGTTGGAAATCCTGTTAAAAGCCTTGGCATGGTCCACAAAGATGGCTGAGGCACGCAGGGAAGCAAGAATGTCAGCAGGAGAGACCAAAGAAAATGAGAAGGGAGAGTTGTCAGACGGTCACAACTGTCATTCCTTTTTGTGTTGGAAGGCACCATAGCCGGGCTGGAGGTTCGGGAGGCAAAAAGGGCAGCTACACACATTGTACAGTAGGAATTGAAATCAGCCACAGTTGGAAGATCTGCCATGAGAGAATAGTTTGTTCTTTTTTTGAGGGGGGGGAGAATAGAGCATGAACCAGTTTCCAGAACTTGGAGGGGGAGGTTAGGTTAGTGTGGAAAGTGGAGCAGAAATATTATATAAATATAAACAGACATTTTGCCTTCCTTCACAAGGGCACGGCATGTGCATGCCATGATTGGGTGGCACATTCTACTCCAGATGTATGTCGCAGCCTCTACTCATCCGCACTCACTCTGGAGTGCAGTGTGTGCACAGAGCTATGGAGAAGCTTGCAGCAACATGCGGGTAGAGCTTATAGCTCAATCCTATTCCTACCTTTCCCCTACAGAATGGCACAAAGATGAACAAAGTGCTTTCAAAAACCATGGTTTCAGGAATGGGGCAACATATGGCATCAAGTTCCTCACTCTGTACCACTGGTGCAGCCCGTGACTTGTCCACTTTCAAATGTCACTACAGCATCATCCACAAAAATGTCTTATCTTACCTGTTTGTACACTGCAAGTGGTCAACCTGTCCATGGACGTATCGCAGTGTGTAGCAGAGTAATCTCAGCGCTTCATCATACGGCACCAGGCGTTGAAAAGCCGGTACTTGTACGACACACTGCTCTGGATGATCACCATTCACACAACATTTAGCCCTGCTATGCAGAGATTCCATGCAGCAGTAGCATTCACGAGCTGTTGCCATGATTGTGCAGTTCCTGCAAATGCACCAGTCAGAATACTCAGTGCATGGAATATCTGTAATGGTAGAGGCTCACTGTCGCTGCCATCCAAGCTGCTTGTACTACCCATGATGGAGGTGTTCGGTGGGATCTCATCATCCTCACACATAGGCTGTATGCTGTAAGGAATAGTTCCACCTCCATGAGCCATTGTTCAATCGGACATCTGCTTTGGTTCAACAAGAAAAAGAAATGTTAGTCCTCCAGTTCTCCAGTGATTAACAGGAATATGTATAAACATAACAGTTGTAACATACGTACTTTTTACACCACATCTACAAGTACACATGGTGTCAACAAAGAAGTGGTGAATGGCAGGATAGTCATCCCTTGATGTTTGCAAATTGAATCCATGCTTGGAACCAAGAAGAGATCGGACACCAATTATGTAAGACATGTAGATTCAGTAAAACAAAGATTGCAAGAACAAGAAGCACTTGTAAATGCCAAATGTTGTTTCACTGGCAATAGCATTGGTAGTGCTGGAATTAGAGATGCATAATAGGAATGACACTGAAGTACTGAAGTGGTGCCAACCCCACCCCCACCCCCACCCTGTAGAGAGCGACAGGCATTGGGGTGTGCCTTTGGGTGGTAAGCTATAAAGCTTATGCCAGTGTACATCACCCTACCCTGTAGACAGTGACAAGTGTTGTGGTATGCTTTGGGGTCTTTGGGTGTTATACTTACCCCATTCCATAAGGAAATACGCTGAGGTGGGTACAGTATAGGAGAATGGGGTGAACTTTGTGGGTGAACAGTGCAAGGCACACCACAATGCATGTCACTGTCTGCAGGGTGGGGGTGAAATGGTGTGAGCATTACAGCCGATGATCCTAAGTCACACACCTGATGCCTGTGAGTCTCTATGGGGTGGGGTGCTACAGTTGGGAACCCTAACAACATAGGCGTGCATTGGTATTTTCACTCTAAATTTTCAACATGGTCCGTTTGTAAGCCCACCAAATAAAAAGCGGCACTATCAGTTTGTTAGCTGAAATGTGGTTGGGCACAGCAGCTATGCCATTTGACGACACAGGGATGAAAACACATTTTGGGCAGTATGTGGAAAATGGCAACTGTATTGTTCAAGAGGAGATGTAAAATGAGCATTTTTCAATGCCGGATGTTGATTGCTTTGCTCCATTGAGCTCTCTCACTCCCCCTCTGTCAGTCGCTCGTTCTGTTTCTGTTAGGGCTGCAGGTGTTGCTTTTGTACTGGGCTCTTGTCTACATTGGCAACTTTGTCTGCCCACAAGCAAATCCTCAGCTGTCCCAACAGAGCTACATTGAGGTTGCGCACTTCCCCTCCCTCACCTGCTCATTCTGTTTCTCCTGGCACTGAAGGCTGCCCTTTTGTACTGGGCTCCTGCATTGGTGCCTTTTTCTGCCCACAAAGAAATCCGCAGCAGTCCGGACAGAGGCCAGTTGTGCTTGGTCACTAACCCCTCTCACTCACTCAATCGTAATCTGTCCCAAACACTGATTTCCCACAGCGACCATGCTATTCTGCAGCCATAGTGCAAGAACACATTTAGGCCAGGATGTGAAAGATGACAGCTGTACTGTTCATAAGGAGGTGTGGAAAAATGCCAGTGTTGAAAATGTGGCATGAAAATATTACAAATTTGCTAAGTTACAAGGGTGCACGGAAACAGTGCAACACACGCTTGTAACGCAGTCATTTTATGGAGTTTCGTCACCGCCTGTTCAAGATAGGGATTTTATGACCTCTGCTCATGAAGTGTCAATGTAATTTTCTTAATCTGTACCGAACACTAATTTCCCACAGTGACTGCACTATTCTGTCCCACAAGCATGAAAAAACATTTCGGCCAGGAGATTAAAAATGTCACCTGTACTATTTACAAGGAGGTGTGGAAAAAATGCTACTGTTGATAAGCTGGCATGACAATTTTGCTAATTCATGAAGTTATGAGCGTGCGTAGTGACTGAGCAACCCACGCTCGTAAAACAGCAATTTTTCGAATTTTTTCAACCAAAATTGCAACATCGCCTTTTTGAGAGCACACCGCATGAACACTGGCACTGTCGTTTCATTAGTCGGTACCAAAGGCTATTCCTATGCAGGACTTGAAATCACCTTTAAGTAGTCAACACCATGACAGTGGCAGAATTCATGGAGGGGTCCTAAAACCACATGTTGAAAATTTGTGCCAAATTCCAAAAGTGCCCGAGATATGCACCAAAGTTGAAAAAAACCCTATTTATGCCATTATATAGCCTACCGCCATTTGGCATGCTGGGGTGGGCTCCCAACGTACCACCAAAGTGTTTTTTTGGGGGGAGGGGATTCTGAATCAGATGGGGATTGGGCACCCCCATAAGCAAAGAAAAACTATTGTGGGGTCACATGATGCCGACGTGGAGTGGACTACCCCGTCGATATTATGACAGGTAGCGGCGGCAGTCACTGCCGCCATGTTGCCTGCACATCAGAAGGCATGTTGTGGTCACGCTGCATGAGCTCTTCGTTCTTTGTTCTTGTGGCCACATTAGGGATGCGTGAGGTCAGCGCCTGCTGCTGGCTGATTTGGGAATGAGGGACGCACCTTCTGATGCGTGCCCCGCATTCACCCAACAGTGACTGCACCTCCAAATGTGCTACTACCACAAGATGTTTGCTGGTGCACAAGTGCACAAGCCAACATAACAAAGGTGAAGTGTGAACCATTCACATTACACTGACTGTACGTCTGCAATGGCTAGAATAAACAGTGCATCATGGTGATAAAATTATCCTGCTGATATGAGCTGTTGCATAGATTGTGATCAGAGTACAGCTATGGTTATTCAGTGAGTAGCAGTGTATAAAATGAGTAAGGCAAAAACAATAAATAAAAGGGCCAGTCAGCTCACAGTAAAGATACATGCCACACCACGTCTAGGACTTGGTTACTAAATTATAGAATTGGTCAAATGCGTCTGGCACAAGCTACAAGACCATCCATAAACTCGAGTACATACATATTGACTGCCTGCTTATGGAGATGTGTCTGCCTTGTCCAAAAGGTCTGGTTCAGCTCCACACCATTCCTCAGTCTTACACAAATATTTTGCACTGCTGTCCGAGCAGTTTCCACTGACTTACCCCACAACTGCCATGCCATCTACACTTGTTTGCAGTGCAATTTGGTCAACGTGAATTGGTAGGATAGGGATATGAGGGGTATAAGAAAGCCTCATAGTCGAAGCTTGTTGTCACAGCTATTTAGTCAAATTACTTGAATCCCACTGGAGTGGGCATGACCATGGCAGTCAACGCATACCTTACCAGGGTACCAAGGGTGAGGAAAACCAAGAGGGAAATGCCCTCTGACCGGTAAGATGACACTAAGCTTCCACGGGCTACACACAAGACAGAATGAAGACCATCACTTTGGTGGCTTTCCTGACTAGGGCCGAGGGTGCAGGCTGGGACTGGCTTTCAGACTGTGAAGAAGGCGGCTCAGGATCCTTACTTTTTGTTTGATGAAGCTGACGTGGGTGATTGTTTCACAGTCCACAGGGAACATAGAGTACTTAGCTATTGCTTTGCCTTATTTCCTTAATTTTTGGTTCTTTCCAAATTCAATGCAATTGTGAAAATATTACACACAATAAAAAAATAAGTTATTTTATGTAATCTTTGTGTGGTGTCATTTATTTTACATTGAGCTGTTATGCTTACAACACAAAAGGACCTAGGCAGGACAGAGTACAATAGGTGGAAGTAGTAAGGAGCAGGAGCCGAGTAGCACAAGTACGCCGCATTTCAACTTGTTTCCACTTTAGGTCCCTTCCACACTCACTCGGTTGTTCAATGCATCCGAGTGTGGGCATGCACAATCCTGTGCATGCCTACAGGGTCATTGCTGCAGCCAATCTCCGTACACTTCTTGGCCTCAGGCTACTGTGCTCCCAGCCACCAATCAGAGTCCCCAGAGCCAGAATCACCCCTCCGTCACGGGACAGGAGATTTGTCCTCCAGACGCTAGATCCTGTCCTCCTCCCCCACCCCAACACTCGATCCTGTCCCCCCCCCACACACACACACACAACCCAAGCTTGTTCCCAAACCAGGGTCGCCGGTGTGGCTTGAGGTGTGCCATTCAGCGCCTCATCTCTCACCCGGCCGGCAAAGTTATTTATTTCTAATAAGTCTCCAGTTCTCTGAGTTCACCTCAGGGACAAGTTAGGTCTCAGAGTATCGCTTGTGCACACGCGCGTGCGAGCGCGCACACCCACACACACACACACACACACACATACATACACACACCACTCCAAACTAGGTAGCTATGTTTTTTTTGGGGGGGGGGTTCCCCACTCCCATAAGTTTATTTTTAATAAGTCTGCAGTTGTTCCCCTTGTTCCTCTACCTTCGGTCACACACACACACACACACACACACACACACACCTCCAAAGTAGGTAGGCGGTAGCTAGATTATTTTACCCTGAAAACATAAATGCTTTATTTGGTACTTACATTTCGTTATTAATTTACATTCACAACTGTCCCACATGACTGAAGTTGTGACCATGAGGTGACTGCTGGGTCTCGATACACTCATGCTGCTCAGGAGGTGACACTGCCATTTTAGCAGCAGACCGGGGGGGTGGGTGGAGACAGGCACAGTAAATAATAAAATACCAGATGGTAGTCCTGTGACAAGCAGTAACTAGCAAAGTGCTTGTCACCAAATTTGTCAAGCCTGCCTGTAGATCACAGAAGGCATAAAGACTACAGAACTACAGTGTAGACAGGGGGAGGCAGAGGCAATGTGGGTCACACTTGTACCAGGAAATGGCACAGCAATATGTTCTAGGGCAAGCTATAGACCTCTGCCATACAGGGCAGAAGTGGACAGGATACTAATGTAGGGAATTCAGGACATGGCAGCAAAAGGTGAAATCTTGCAGATGGGGGATTTCAAAATGACCGATGCAGACAGAGGGTGGTAGTACATGGTATCCAAATTGAGGTGCAACAAACCTAATCATTCCACAGAACATGTCTGGTCTTGAATGTCAAGGCACCTGTGTTAAATTGCTCTTGAGAATGTGCAACAGTGTTGAACTGTAATAGCCTTCAACTTCACTGTCAATTACTAAAAGATGAGGTGACAAGTACCTACAGTATATAGTTTGCAGATGAAGGATAAACTAGGAGCTAATATTTCAAAGTGCCAGGCCTCAAGAGTCGAGATTAGCAATGAATGTAACGTGCATCACCAGCTGGCAAGTGTGAATTACTACGTACTTGGCAATGTAGACACAAGAAATGCAAACGCAGATGGGGGAGAGCTACGAAACCATGGAATGCCCAATTCCACACAAACCCTACCTGAACCGAACCATTTGACACGGATACATTCAATAACTCAGTGAGGCATCCACGGAATGTTCACAATGTAGGTCCTGCCATTGCAATGGCAAAGGGGTAACATTTGAGGCACACAATAATTTATAAAGTACAGAAACTATTACCATGTGTCAGGTGATCGTGGTTACTGAAACACAGAAACAGACTCTGACGGCAGATAAGGACCGCTTGACCCACTTAGACTGCCCATTTCCCTACCTACAGGATCAGCTGCAGATCCTAGTTAAGCAACAGTCTATTTTTTCCTACCACCCACAAGAATTGCCTTATGTCTGTCCCACGCATTCTTGAATTCTCCCACAGCTGTAGACCCCACAACCTCCTATGTCCATCACTCTCTCTCTGTGAAAATACACTTTCTCACATTGCCCCTGAGCCATCCCCCTCTATGTTCAAATTGTGCTCCCTTGTTCTTGCACATCTCTTTTTCTGAAAGATGATACCCTCTTGGACTTTGATTCTAATGTCTTCCCTCTCCCTCCTTTCCTCAAGGGTATACATATTAAGCTCCTTTTGTCTCTCCTCATATGGCTTCTCTTGCAGACCCTGCACCATTTTTGTTTCCCTCCTCTGGACTGCCTCCATCCTCTGACCTTGTAGAGATGGGTTATCCAGAACTGGAAGCAGTACTCCAGGGTGTACAATCATGTGTGTGTGTGGGGCGGGGAGAGAGAAACCTATTCGTACTCGGAGGGTGGTAGTTGGTTGGGGGAAGGTTGCTAGCCGCATCCCAAAGGTGGGTTACAAGTGTGGTTCCCCATGGGTCAGTGCCGGGGCCACTCCAGTACAATACCTATAAGGAAGGGGATCAGGACTGAAATTAATCTCTTTGCAGAGGACTCAAAGCTGGGTGGAGTGGTGGATGTGGACGATGGGAGGGTGACCTTTCAGGAAGACCTGGAGGCTCGGTAAAGGTGGTCAGGAAAATGGAAACTAAAATTCAGTGTGGGGAAGTGCAAGGTTCTGCAGCTGGGAGTCAGAAATCCAGGTCACGGGTGTACCTTTGGAGGAGACAAAAATCAAGTCAGAGGGCAAGAGAGATATGGGGGGTAGTGGTAGATGTCAAAATGAACACCTCAGAGACCTGTGGAAGGGCAATGGCAACTAGGATGCTGGGGTGCAGTGCTAGGGGGGTGGAATTACCTCCAGAAAAGCAGATGTGATCCTACTCCTGAACAACCTCACTATTCTCTGGACCGGCCACATCCTTTAGAAACACAGTAGTTTTGGCAAATAGTCAAGTGTCAAAGCAGCGGCTATTCCAAATTGACACTAACCACAACGCATGTCCCTGCCAAAGCCACCATCCTCAAGGTAATGCACCATCCTCTCCTTTATAAGTGGCTCCATGAGCTTCACTACACCTAAGGTGATGATGACTAGGTGGTCACCTCCCAACGAAACCCCATGTGCAGCAGCACCATTTGAGCCCTCTTACAGCACACCATCACCATACCCAAACCTGAGCCAAGTTGAAGACCCTTGACAGTGTGGCAGCCAAGTCCTCACCCAGCTCCCAGATCACGTTCTGGTACAGCCTGTTCAGCACCATTGCCTTATCCACCTTCAGCCTGCCCAGTCCTCCCCCAACTCTTTCTGCAATGGGCTGAGATACACACTTTGTCCTCTCTTCCTCTTCACATCATCTCTGGGACCTTGCCTTTGTCCACGGTTGTCAATACAGAGCAGATGTAATTGTTCAGCTTTTCTGCCTGTTGCCTAGCCCCTTCCAGTTGTATCCCTCCCTCCGCCCCTCAGCTATGCAAAAGAAGATTTATATAGCGCATTCCTTTTTTCTGCTCTCACTTGATTTATGCACATTTGAGTGGCTTCTGGTCCTCTTCACATGTCCCCAAGTGGGTGAATCTGTTAACATTCTTCATGAGAACTTGACGCATCCCTCTGATGAAGGCTCCTCTACATGCTTTATGCTCTTTTTCTTTCAGTGAAGGCTTAGCACCTGTGCACCTTATGTCCTGCCATTTCCCCTTGTACCAGTTGTCTGCCTCACCATCTTTAACATAGTCTCTTGTGGCACCCTTTACCCCGCCCTCGCTGGTTGTGTACCCTTTTGTTTTCTTCCAGTTCCTTCAGCTCCCATCATTTGTTATCCATGCTAATAGTATCAACGTATCCACTCCCATGTTCCCTCTTGTTCACCTCTTGCCTACAGTTTCAAAAATGAACCCCCACAGTCCTATCCATCCCCTTCCGTTATCCTGCTAAGTGTCCACCCCAACCACAGCTTCTAACCACATTAGCTGTGCAAGCCGACTACACACCAAACAGTATGCAAGGTTTTTATACTATAGCCGACACAATGGCTGTCCCACATCCATTGCATGCTAGTACCCTTGCACTGCTGTCTGATTACCTTGAAGTCCATGGCCCATACCCTGGGCCTGCCGGACCCCCTGCATGCTACCTCATCTTCTCTAATCTTCCATTTTCCCCTTTGTGCCAACAGGAAAGAAGGACTCTTCCCCAAGCACACCTGTAAGAGCCCTAGAAACACAGAATTTGATGGCAGATAAGGACCGCTTGGCCCACCCAGTCTGCCCATTTCCCTACCTAATGGATAAGCTGCAGATCCTAGTTAACCAGCAGCCTACTTCTTTCTACCCCACCCCCTTGAATTGCCTTATGACTGTCCTATGCATGCTTGAATTCAATCACTGTTTTTGACTCTACAACCTCCTCCTCCAGAAGGCCGTTCCATGCATCCACAACCCTCTCTGTGAAAAAATACTTCCTTACATTACCTCTGAGCCACCCCATCTTCAAATTGTGCCCCATGTTCTTGCACACCTCTTTTTGAAAGATGCTACCCTCTTGGACTTTGTTGATTCCTTGAGGACTTGCAAGTTTCTATCATGTCCCCCCTCCCTCCTTTCCTCGGGGCTATACATATTATTAGCTCTTTTAGTCTCTCTTCATATGTCTTCTGGTGCAGACCCTACACCATTTTAGTTGCCCTCCTCTGGACAGCTTCCATCCTGTCTATGTCTTTGCAGAGATTGGGTCTCCAGAACTGCACACAGTACTCAGAAGGGTCTCACCAGCTGACTGTACAGAGGGATAACAACTTCCTGTTTTCCACTGGTGATGCCTCTCCATGCATCCCAGTATCCCCCCAGCCCTCCTTACTGCCCTCTCATTGCTTGCCCACCTTAAGTCATCTGATATGGCTACCCCCAGGTCCCTTTCCATTTTGTTGTTGTTAGTATTTCACCCCCATTGTGTAGTCTTCCCTGGATTTTTTTCCCAGGTGCATTACCTTGCACTTCTTAGCATTGAATCTAAGCTGCCACATTTGACCATTCCTCTAACCTTGCCAAGTCCTTCTCATCCTTTCCACCCCACCTTGTGCATCAACTCTGTTGCAGATCTTTGTGCCATCTGCAAAGAGACATACTTTTCCTTCCAGTCCCTGCAATGTCAGCTTATAAAGACATTAAAGAGAACCAGTCCTATACTGAACCCTGCGGTACCCCACTAGTAACCCCCCTTCTTCAGAGTGGACTCCATTTACTATTACCCTCTGTGTCCTATTCTCCAGCCAATTCTTTTACCCAGGCTATCATCTTGGGACCCACACCCAGGCTGGCTACTTGTATATTAATCTTTGTGTGGGACTGTGTCAAATGCCTTGCTAAAGTCTAGGTAGGCCACATCCACAGCCCCTCCTGATCTACTACTTTGGTCACCCAGTCAAAGAAATCTATTAGATTCGTCTGGCATGACCTTCCCGCTGTGAATTCATGCTACCTTGGGTCCTGTGCCCCTCTGGTCTCTAGGTACTCGAAAATTATTTCCTTCAGAAGTGATTCCATCATTTTCCCTATTACTGAGGTTAAACTAACAGGTCTGTAGTTTCCTGCTTCTGCCCTGCTCCCACTTTTGTGAAGGGAAATCATATCTGCCCTCTTCCAGTCCTCAGGTACCACCCCATCCTCCCATGATTTGTTAAAGAGGGTAGTCAATGGTGTCACTAATTCTACTCTTAGTTCTTTTAGAATTCTGAGATGAATCCCATCAGGCTCCATTGCTTTGTCCACCTTCAGTTTTAAGAGTTCTTTCAGAACCCTTTCTTCTGTAAATGGGCTGGTATCAACTTCTGTATCCAGAGTGTTTCTATTGTTTGTTTTAGGTACCTCTCCTCTTCATTTGTAAATACTGAGCAAAATATTTGTTTGTATCGCTGCCTTTTCACCGTCACCCTCTGCCCACCCCTCCCTTTATTAAGCCTCACTATCCCTCCCTCCTTGGTCTTCCTTTGCTCCCAGATGTACCTAAAAAAGGTTTTATCCCCCTTCTTAACTGAGTTGGCTATCTTTTCTTCAGTTCGGGCCTTTGCTGTTCTGACTGCCTTCCCAGCTTCTTTTTGCTTTAACTGATACAATTCTCTGTCCTGCTCCTTCAGTGATTCCTTGTACTTTCTGAATGCTTTCTTTTTCTCTTGAACCTTCACTGCCACCTCCTTTGAGAACCATAGTGGTTTCTTACATCGTTTTGTTTTGTTTATTTGCTTCACACAAAGGCTTGTTACCTTTGTGATGGCAGTTTTATTTTTCCCCATTGTTCTTCCACCCCTCCTTCCTGCCCATTTGTTAGTGCATTCCTTAGGCACTCACTCATTTAGCAAAATCAGCCCTCCTGAGTCAAGTACTTTTGCCTTTGAGCTTGACTCTATTACTGTGTTTATTTGAACCATACTGTTCGATGGTCGCTAGTTCCCAGATGGCTACCCACTTCTACATCTGTGATCCTCTCTCCATCTCCATTTAAGAGAACCGGGTCTAAGATTGCTCCCTCTTGAGTGGGTTCCAATACTAGTTGTCTAAGGCATGCCCCTTGTAGAGCATCTAGAATAACCCCACTCTTAGAAGTGGCTGCTGCAACTGCACTCCAGTTAACATCTGGCATATTCATATAACCCATCAGCAATATCTCCCCTTTTTCTGCCATTCTAAGTATACTTTCTATCATTTCCTTGTCCATTTCCTCCCCCTGAGAGGAGGGGTCTGTATACAACCCCTGTGCAGATTGTGGTGCCATTGTCTGTCTCCAAATTGACCCACACTGTTTCTTCTCCTCCCTGTTTACCCTTTTGTTCTGTTGCTTTGATTCCTTCCCTTATGTAGAGAGCTACTCCTCCTCCTCTTTTATCTTCCTGTCCCTCCTGTAGATAGTGTGTCCTGGTATGTTTATGCTCCCAGTCATGGTTCAGTGTGTACCATGTTTCTGTGACTGCCATGATATCCAGATGTTCCTCCTCCATCAAGGCCACTAATTCAGGAAGCTTGTTACCCAGACTATGGGCATTAGTACTCATTGCTCTCCATTTTTTGATGGTGTTACCTTCTGTAGCAGCATCCCCCACTGACCTTTCTACCTTGGTCTTTTTCTCATTTAGTACCCTGTTTTGTAGGAGGAGGCTGGGATTTTCCTGCTGCTTATCAGTGCCTCCCCCCTTGACTAGTTTAAAAGCTTGCCAATGAAGCATTTAAACTGATTGCCCAAAAGACTTGTTACCTTCCTGGACAGATGCAGACCATCCTGCCAGTATAGGCTGGTGTCCCTCCAGGTGGAACCCCAGTCCCCAATGAAGCCAAACCCCTGTGCTCCACACCATTTTTTCAACTATTCATTAAACCGCATGGTGCAAAGTACCCTCTCCTCACCATGCCACTGACAGGCAGCACCTCTGAGAAGGATACTGTGTGTGCTACTTGTCTTAGGCCCCTCCCCAATTCTACAAAGTCCTTCTGCACTGCTCTAATCTCATGATGAGCCAAGTCATTTGTCCCTAGGTGGACAATGATGTCCAGCTCAGACTCCTGTGCAACTGTTCTCATGATCCTAAGGATGCACTTCCTGTCCTTCCAAGCCATGGCACCAGGCAGACACCTTACTCAGTTTTCCCTGCTCCCCCCAGTTCTATTACCCTAATAATTGAGTCCCCCACCAGGAGCTGCTTCCTTTCCCTGTGGTGTCCTCTCCCTTCTTCCTGAGGGCCTCCCTTGTGACAGCTGTCTGCAACCTCCTTATTCTCCTCTGTGGGTGCATCCATAGGGGAGCTATGCTCCCCCAGAATGGTGTATGGATTGTGGAGTGGAACAACTGACCGGGTGTGCCTCTGTTCCACCAGCCTCACCCTCTCTGAGCCCACTGTGGTCAAACTGTTGTGCTTTCTTCGCAACCTCTGAGGTAGTGGTGGTGGCTCTGGTGCTCCCTGGATGGGGGAGGTTCCCTTACTACTGTCCAGTGTGACCTGAAGATGGGCAACTTCCTCCCTCAGGGCAGAGAGTTGTCTGCAAACAGGGCAGCATCTCAGCCTCCAGAAAGACTCCCGGAAGACTGCTGCCCCACAGCCATTACATTGCACTACTCCCCACATGTCTGTCTACCTTGTTTATTTTTTTGTTTTTTTTTTTGTGTGTGTGTGCATGCGTGTGTGTGATTGGCTTGATATATAGAACTATATATATTATACAGTGTGTATGCTTATATTGTCAGTGCAGTGTGCTAGAGAGGATATGTCAGTGATATGCACCTTGACCTCTTGGGGAAATGATGTCAGAACCCCAGGTATAAAGGAACTATTTCCAGGAGTGGGTGGGGTGAGGGGCAGGAAGGGTTTGGGCCTAAACTGTGCCCTCATGAAACAATCAGCTAAAAGCTCTGACGTACCGCCACAATGTGTGCCTTCCTGTCAGCAAGATGCTCTACTATACAATTAGACAGAGAAAATACCTGCTAATCAAACAGAGAAAAATCCAAACATCCAAGTCAGACACAGGTAAACCTCCCCAGCCCCAAAACAGCCTGGTGACTTGTGCTCTGAAAGCAGTCAGCCCCAAAACACATCAGCTATGCACAAGGACAGACATTGTAAACAGTATTCAGTCCCTGTGGGTTTAAACTCTTCCTGCACTGAAAATCTTAACAATTGTAATAAAAGTAAAGCAAGGTCCACCTCCCTCTGTTACATAGATACATAGACAGTGTCGGCAGATAAAGGTCTATGGCCCACCCACCCAGTCTGCCCATTTGAGCTTGTAAGTTCAGTTTATGTTTTCCAAGAAATTTGTTGCCCCTAACCCCTGAGCTCCAGAATTCCTTTATGCCTATCCCATGCATTCTTAAATCCCGTGATTGTTTCAGCCCCCACCACTTCCTCTGGCAGGGTGTTCCACTTGTCCACCACCCGTTCTGTGAAGAAATTCTTCCTCACATTTCCTCTGAATCGTCCTCCTCCAACTTCATCCCATGCTCTAGTCCTGGAACATTTTTTTGCTTAAAAATAGTGTATTCCTGCACCCTGTACCTCCCTGTAAGATACTTGTATGTCTCTATTATATCCCTCTCCTTCCTTTCCTCCAGGGAGTACATGTTCAATTCCTTCAACCTGTCCTCATAGGACTTGTGATGCAGTCCATGCACCATCTTTGTTGCCCTCTTCTGAACCTTCTCTATCCTGTCTATGTCCTTACATAGGTAAGGTCTCCAGAACTGTACAGTGTACTCCAGATGGGGCCTCACTAGTGTCTTGTATAGTGGAATTATGACCTCCCCTTTCCTGCTGGTGATGCCCCTGCCTATGCATCCCAGCATCCTATTTGCTTTACCTGCTGCCTTGTTCACTGTTTCCTGCCTTGAGATCATCAGAGATGATAACCCCAAAATCCTTTCCTGCTTGGTACATGCTATATCCTCACCCCCAACTGATATATCGTGCCAGGTTTTTGTGCCCCATATGCATTATCTTGCACTTCCTTGCATTGAATTTCAACTGCCAAACCCTGACCATTCTTCAAGTTTCTGCAGGTCCCTTCTCATTCTGTCTACACCTCTGCTGTGTTTACTCTGTTACAGAGCTTTGTGTCATCAGCGAACAGTGAAATTCTGCCTTTTAGGTCCTGCGCAATGTCACTGATGAAGATATTGAATAGGACCGGTCCCAGCACTGATCCCTGTGGTACCCCACTGGTCACTCTTCCCTCTGTGGAGTGACAGCCATTTACCACCACTATCTGCGTCCTCCACCCAGCCAGTTACCTACCCACCACAAAATCTGTTGATTGAAACTCTGCCTTTTCTGATAATTCTAAGTTCCTTATTTCACCTTTCAGTTAGAAGTATCCTCCACCTGAAGAATATTAACTTTCCTAAGGAATCTGCTTCAAACCAAAGACAATTGCAAACTGTAAGGTTCACCTCTCTCTGCTGTGAGTACAACTCGCTTTCTTGCAAATCCTAAATCCAGTGCTGCAGCTTCCAGCCAGAGGTAGCTTCACCTGAAGAATATTAGGTTATCTGATGAGCCTGCTAAAAATCCACTGGCTTATAGTACTGTTGTTATCAGGTCTGTAAGACTCTTCCAAAGCTATTAGCTGATAAGTAGCTGTGATGTAAGCACTTCCTGACACAGTCTGGCCTGGCCTTTTAAGGCACACAGAGATAAACAAAAGAAAAACCAGTTTCCACCCCTTGGGGCACTGTCTGGGTCAAATACACAGCCTGTAACCTGCTCTCAATTAAGGACTTATGACAAATTCTTAGCCCAGTGAATAACTCACAGTATTACAAATACTGCAATGCAAACAGTCAATCACTAACTCCAATCAAGTCTGCTGTGCACAAGGACAGACACAGTAAACATTATTCAGTCCCTGTGGGTTTAAACTCTTCCTGCACTGAAAATCTTAACAATTGTAACAAAAGTAAAGCAAGGTCCACTTCCCTCTGTTGATTGAAAGACTGCCTTTTCTGATAATTCTAAGTTCCTTATTTCACCTTTCAGTTAGAAGTATCCTCCACCTGAAGAATATTAACTTTCCTAAGGAATCTGCTTCAACCAAAGACAAATGTAAACTGTAAGGTTCACCTCCCTCTGTTGTGAGCACAACTCATTTTCTTGCAAATCCTAAGTCCAGTGTTGCAGCTTGCAGCCAGAGGTAGCTTCACCTGAAGAATATTAGGTTATCTCACCCCTGTTTAACTTATGTGGCTTGCTGGCATTCAAAATTCAATAATGCCTAACAGACTAGCTCACTGGCTCAACAAATACAACTACAAAGTACGTCACTATATGGAGGACGGATGGGTGACATGTAGCACCTCGCATTTCAGTGGCACTTCAATATTAACACACCCTTCCCTGTCCTAAGCAAACAATTAGAAGATACTCACCATGGTGCAGTAGTAAGCACAAAACACTTGCTGGTTTCAAGACTGGATTGTGCTGTTACAGAGACACACGCCACAAGTTCTTGCCCAAAAAGATCACATGCATGAAAGAATGTGCCCTTGGCCCTGATTACCTCAACCACCATCCGAAAGTTTCAGGCAGTGGGTATCCCTGGTGTGGATGTGGACCTTAGCTACTGATGAGACAAGTACTACAGAAAAATGTGAGTACCCCACTATTATAGCACCCCCAACCACCACCTTCCAAAAATACAGAATTACATTGGAGAAGTAAAGTACCTTTCACAGAGGTACCACAAGGAGTGGTAAAACACTTTAATGCACAGTAAGATAAAGCAGATACTAATACAGAACAATGTGTCCCAGGCCTTGTACGCACTGTCATTGTGAACCATACTCAGTGTTAATACGTTTTTGAGCCCAGTTTGCTCCACACTTCAGAAAGTTGGGTTAACAAAACCAAAAAACACCTGAATCACTCGAGAGCACAGTGGGACAAATCAGGTAGCTAGGTGGCAAATGGTTACCACACAAAATTGGTTTGGCTACCAGATTTGGAAAGTTACTGGCCAACTACTAACCTGCACAAGAAGTGATTTTTGAGCCCTTAGAAATGGTGGTCACTAAAAATATTTATTTGGTTACCATATTTTGAAGTCAGTGGCCAAACTATCACTTACAGCCCGATTAACCCCACCCTATTTCAGGGGGCCCCTCTCATACTTGGTTTAAGCCAACAGAATTTTGTAAAGTCAGTGCAAGTGTGGACATAAACCATGTAAAAGCCAGGTTACGTGTAATACCAAAATTGCTGAGATTGTCACCACATGCATTTGTACAGTTGTTCACACTGGATAACCCGCTAGTGTGACACACTAATCCATGTTAACTAAACAAGATCTCTGCAAATTATTGCCCTAGAGTGCCACAAGGAGTGGTAATCCTTGCACACAGCCTATGGAGAAAGAGAAAGCAGCGACTAAGGGGTTCCAACCTGATGTCTTGGTATGTGGGTAGCCCCTGCAACCTTGGCTGACATGCAGGAGGGAGCCATCCACAAGATCTTCAGTGGGATGCTCCGCATCACCAAAGCCTCCCTCAGCCGCTCATTCGATCAACCCATTATTTTCAAAGACAACTTCACCATCACCAACACCAAGAAATGCATCGGTCAATTGATCCCCCCTCCCCACCAATACCTTGGGGTCGGTGAATAGTGTGTGATTGAAACATTACTGGCATAAAAGTACTCCAATGCTTCAACCTGTGGGGTGAAGTTTTCCTCTGAATCTTCATGCAACCATGCTTAAACCCCCCATACCCACCCCCAAGGGTTTAGTGTGAGGATTTTAAGACCTGGAAGAAATACTCAGAGAAACAGATCTGATGTTTTTATTGCTGTGCTGTCAATGAAGTCACTGCCACAGAAAACAATGCATGACCAGAGTTAAATAAATTTTCTCTCTCGGAGGTGCAACAGAACAGCTCACAAACCTGCATAATGTTATTAGAATACAACTACAGCTTGCCACCTCTTGCACTAATCTGATGAACATGAAGTTGCAAACACAAAAGATCCATTTTCTGTTCATTTTCATTCTTCACTGACTACTGATGCAGCCAGTCACTATAGCCCAAGCCACAGCACAGCCTCTCCCAAGAGACCCCCATCTGCCTAGTGCATGCCTATAATGCTGTTCTTTTTAATATCTACAATGCTCCCTATAGTGCAGCTGTCTCAAAAGCAACAGTCAGACCATGATTTCAAAATGTACCATCTTCTTTTTTGACTGTGGTGGGGATGGCACTGGCAGGCAGAGGCAGGTGAGAAAAACAGATGATTTGAGAGACAGAGACAATACAGACAATGCCATGCTACTCTAGTTGTCCATTCAGAAATCATGTTTTTACACATTAATTGTCTAATACACAGGTAGTTGTTTCACCAGAGCTGTGCTTGCTAAAGCCTGGTAAACAGTCAGGAAAAAAAAGTAGCTGTCACCAAACCTCCAGCTGCAACACACCTCATTTATTTAAAGTGCAAATACATAGTGCAAAAAATTCATAGTATATACAGATAATCTTGTGGCATCAGTCATTCCTGCACAAAATGACCCTACCTGGACTCCTTAGGAGGCTGCGTGATACAGTACTAAAGGCACAGGCAATGCATTCATATCCACAGATCAGCTGTTTTGCCTAGGCAGCAATTCAGAGCCAGTCAGGGTCGTTACACAGCTCTGGTGGGACTCAGGCGGTGCGAAGAGATTGGCAGCTATTGTAACAAGGGATAAAGAAGTGTGTCCCAATATTTCAGGCTAACCTCATTTTGGTCTAAAACATAATGTGTTTCTGTAACAAATATTGACCTATGAAGCTGGATCATATAAAACTTGTAAAGCTACAAGTTTAACTGAGCCACAAGTTGCAATATTAAAGTGTCTTTTGATATTTGTACTGACCATGTGAGTAATAGAAAACAGGTGTCTTAAGTGTCTGCAAAGACAGAAATACAGGGATAATGTTCAAGTTACCCTTCTGACTATCTTTAGTGTTTGTCATTATGTGGACAGACCAAAGTGCTTGTGTGCACATTCTTAAGTCCAAACCTATTTCTACCTCCTAGACCTTGGTAACTGGTAATGACAACTATTACTAGCCTTATATAGTAATATAATTTACACTATCTATACATTTGTGCTTACCAAGGATAAGTTCATACATGTACTAAAAAGAGAATTGCCTTTTAAGCTAAAGTTTGTACTTGTTATGAACCAATCATAGACAACCATAGGAAATAATGATACTGTCTTCCACTATATAAGCAAGCCTGCATTCACTGTTAGTTTGAAGAATGAAGAATGAAAAATGTACCACTTGTAATCTCTCGCTGTGATTATTATAATCATTAAATTCTTCCGCCATCAGTACTATCTCCGTTCGTCTCATCGTTCGTCTCATCGTTCGTCTCATTTGCAATTGATAATTTAAGTACAATAACACAACGCTACAGCTATTTTTGGACTATAGTAAGGGGGCTGCCTGTAAACAAACTATGCCACCTGACCCTCTGCTCCAATCTGGAGCATGAACTGTCAGTGAGTGGATTTTAGAAAAATGTGTGGCTCTTTAAAGCACAGCCAATGAATTCACAGCACCGAATCAGCTGTTTTGTCCAGGAAGCAACTTGCAGCCAGTCAGGCTCATTATGTAGCTATGGTGGGACTCGGGCTGTGTGGAGGAGCTTGGCATCTGCTTTTGGACTATGTTGGGGGCTGCCTGTGAACAAACTCTGTCCCCAGCAACCATCTGCTCCAGTGAGGAGTGTGAACTGGAGGAAGTGTCCTGCACGCAGGACTTCTAGGCTTCGGTCCTCCTCTACAGTCTTTAAACTGAAGGGCTACAGCTTAACCATACTAACCTTAATAAGTAAGGGATAATTGAATGGGGCACTATCTTTTAATTTGGGAATGTCATGAAATGCTTTAACTGAATCTGCATGCTTTCTTATATAACCTGGGTGCACATTCACAATATAGCAAACAAGCCATCAGCCAATACTACCCTTTTAAACAAAAGTGCCCTTTGAATTGGTCCCTGATTTTTTACTCAATTTGCAAAACTGGAACACTCTGATACCCCCATGTGCAATATGCAATCGTCAAAATCATTTTTTTTTTTAAACAATTTATGCTGTACTAGTAACCAGGCCATGGGGCAGCAGACTCCTGCTCTTTCTGGCTGCCTGGTGTGTGGTAGGCTGGGCGGGCCAGATGGTGGGCTCCCACCAGAGTTCCCCAATCCCAGTGCAGTTTTTGCCTTGCTCCAGCTGAGCCTCTGAATGTCCGACTGACCTCAAGTTTCAGTTCACAGGCCACAGGTTCACCCTCGCCTGCTCTCTGGTGGCTCACACCAGGCTGGAGGCCTGGAGGAGCCTAAACACCCTGCTGCAGTCCTGTCCTTCCTGCGCTTGCTCTCAACAAGGCAACTGGAGCCGGAGGGGCTCTCTGGGCCAGGGCTTGCACCTTGCAGCTGCTTCAACAGCAATTTCCCACCATTGGCACTAGGGAGGCTGCCTACAGAAGGAGGCAGAGTCCAGACAGCAACAGGGACGGCTGGGCCAGAGGGCCTGAGTCGGGTCAGGAATGGGCGGGTGGGTCTGTCAGCCACTCAGTGTCTCATTCACTGGTGTGCTGCCTCCTCCTTGCTCTAGTACTCCTTCCTTCAGAATCAGATGGACGGAGATGGATGGTCAACTCCTGACATTCCTTCTCTCCTCAGGCTCAATCACAGTCGGTCACCGTCGTGAATACTCTGTCACTCTAGCCCTGATGGTGTGGGGCACTGTACTGGATGGGCAACTACAGAAATGGCTCCTAAGACAGAGTACTGGTTGTGCAGGCGCACGCCTGAATGATTGTACTGCAACATAGCACTTTCTGTATTTGCAGCCAATCAGAATTGGACCAGGCAGGGACATTCGGAATCGGCTGGGATTTAAAAAAAAATATTGAATTTTGCATGAGGAGATGAGACAACCCAATGTGTCCCCCTCTCCCCCCAAACAACCGTCCCTCCCAGGCAAGGCAAGCTAAGGAAATTAAAAAAAAAAAAGACGAAAATGGAACAGATCTTTACAGTCCCGGTCTCATTTCTCGGGGGGGGCAATGTGCCCCCTGCCCCCCCCGCAATCTACGCCACTTGTGCACTTTCAAACTGCTTGCATCTCCATCTATACATTTATTCAACCACTGACTGTCACAACAACAACCGAATCATGTGCTACAACACAACATAAATTGAGGTTTATTTGTCACTGTTTCCTGATTTCTACCGACAGTTATTTCATTGCAGTGCTCAGAAGGTTTCATTTTGTTCGTTCTGTTCATGCCATGCTCTGACCTGTACAACAACTACCAACTGATTAGCAGATTTGCTGACCTGGTTACTGTGCTATCATCAGTCGTCCAATGTCATGCAAGGACTTCTGACTAACACTGTCAGTCCAGCAGTACTTCTTCACATTGTATTTGCACTCCTCTCCATTCTATGGTCCATTGTGCCTGCCAATTGCATCGTGAGTTACTGTACGATCAATGGTGCAGCATGAACTTTGCCTTCTGTCCCACTAGCTGACTTCTGTTTCACCCACACTGATTTTGCCATTTGTCGGATTGCGATCTTCTGTACGCCACTGTCGCCACTCAAGTCGGTGGCTGGGACAGACAGGCAGTTCCAATGGCATGCTTCATTTTCACAGCTTCACTACTGCAGAATGCAGATGCTGTGGCACACATCGGTATTTTAGTTTGGGGACGGCATTATTGTTAAATTAATGCCGTCTCCAAACTATGACATGTGATCCCTTTTCGTCCAATAAACATTCCTGTTTTGTGTGTCAATTTTAAAATTACCGTTGGGTCTGTATTTCTCGAGGTTCCTCTTCACCTGATTTGGAGGGAGCCCTGTGTGCTCACTCATCCCAAAGTGCGCTAGAACTTCACCAGCTGTCAGGCTGTCAGCGTTTTTCACCACTTCTGTTGCTCTCCCGGGGGGTACCAGGTGTACCGAGCGAGACAAGCTGCACTGGGGGCAAGCTGATCTGTACGGCTGTGCTGCAGTCACTGCACTGAGCCATCACAGGTGAGCTGCAAGCAACGCTGCTGCCTCCAAGTCCTCACAACTGGCTAGACTTGAGCGCTACCTCAGCAGAGCGACCCCGCTAACACCCCGAGCTTCCTCAACTGTGCCTTTCATGGCTTTGTTTTTCCTGTCGGGGTAAGATCACCAGACAAGTCTCCCCCACGCTAGCTGGAGCTTCTTGTTCATTTCTTTTTGCCAGGTGCAGGTTCAGCCCCTCCAACAGCTGTAGCTGCACACCGGATTTTTCCTTTCACTGTCACAGCTACCTGCCAGAGATTACACTGTACACCTTCACACACACACACACAGTGACAAAACAACAACAAAACTTGCCCTGCAAGGGAGAGAGCCATGAGAAGTGCCAAACAAGTTGTTCTGCTGTTCACAGGATGGTGTAGATAGTCGGATACCAAGGCGACTGTGACACAGACAACTGAATCAACAGATCAAGAACACACAGCGTATACGAAGGTGTCGGTACTGGGCAATAAATGCTTATACGATGTCACTGAACAGATCCAGAGTAGCAAAGCGAGCCATTTTTAAATGCTATGGATGCTGGGAAAGATATGACTCATCAGCCATGAACCAATGAAAGTAAAGAATGAGTGACCAATTGGTGAAGCTCTGAGACTGAAAACGTTGCCTAGGAGACTGAGTCAAACAAGGTAGCAGCAACATTGAAGTGAATGGGGAGAGATATCGGTCAATTCAACGTCATTTTCCATCGAAAACAGGAGCGCACGACAGGAAAGCGCTGGGGACAGCGAGAGGAAATGGCGAGCCACAGAACAGGGCGGGGACTGAATGAACAGACTTGGGAGAAAGGCAAAACTTTGTTTTCGGTGCAGAGGGCATTAAAAGTTACTGGTGAGGTTTTTAAGCATTTCAGGAGATATTATAGAGGCATCTAGGGTTACTACAGGGTGCAGTTTTCCTCTAAGTTCTTTTAGTGTTTTCCCCAAGTTTATAAATTCCTGTTTGATTTCTTCAATGGGCAGTTTTTTTAGGTCATTAGTGCCAGCGTGAATTATAACAAGGGGGTTTGGACCCAAGTTGAGTAGGATATTGGTACACATAGTATGTATATCCTTGATTCCAGCCCCTCTGAATGATGAGCAAGCAATATTGTGTTTATCCTTTCTGCACACAATTTTATCAGTGTATGTTATTATCGAGTCACCTAGTACAAAGTATTGCCTGTGTGACTCATTTGTTGGTTGTATTTCCATGGGCAGTGTATTATCTTGTGTGCCTCAAGTGTAGGTTCTAAAGTACCAGCTGATTGGTTACTTGAGTGAGATTCAACATTGACAAAGCTGGAATAATTACTAATATGCTGTTCTTTATTGTTACCTCCAGGATTTTCACTAAGCTTTCTCCATATTATCACCCGAGCCCACAACAATTAGGGATTCGTACCTATTACTTAGTGCAATATTATTACCCAGTGCCCTATGTCTTGATTTGGATTTATGCCCTACAAAAACTTCAGTCCAATCGTTGGAATCAATGGAAGTACTATTCTCATCAGAAGTTATTCTTTTCCTTTTTTCATGTTGACATGTTCCACTCTGATAGTTTAATATTCCTGGGTCCACATTGTCACGTGACTTGTCTGATGTTCCCTCACTCAATAATGATCTACCTGTGTTTTGGCTTAAGGTTTCCTGTTGTTGTTCAATAAATGTCAACCTTTTGTAAAAGTTGTCAATATCCTCCCTGAGTACACTGTTATTGACACATTTTTCACAAACATATAAAGGGGTTTTGGGGAGGAAGTCACACAAGGTGTATATCTGGCAGGCATTACTCTTTAAACCAGTCTCCCCATCAAGCGTCATAATAACATCTCTCCTGATAGAGTTTGTTGGATTTATAATAGTGATGCTGGTACTCAGGACATTATCTAATGCAATTAATTCACAATGGACAATATACAACAGGGAATCCATAAGGGAGAGGCTTTTATCATTAGATACTAACAAGTCAGCTGGCCCAGAGTTGTAAAGGAATTGGCTGAGGTATTAACAGATCTACTCACAGTAATATTTAACACTAGTATCTAGTGTAGGTGTTCTCTCCAAAGAATGGACAGATACAATAGTGATCCCCATTTTAAAAAACAAGGGGGTTCAAAAACTTTAAAGGGAATTACAGACCCATGAGCCTTACATTGGTGGTATGGAAAGTTATGGAAGCTATATTGAGGAATATGATAACGGTCCACATTAAAAACAAGTAGCTGACAGACAATATACAACACAGCTTCTATAAGAGGAGAGCACGCTTAAACAGAATAGATTTAAACTAGAACATAGTTAAGTGGATCAGAGGCTGGTTAAGAAGCACATGACAAACATTCGGTCTTTGTGGCATCTTGTCCAAGTGGGGCATGGTGACTAGTGGGGTTCCGCAGGGGTAAGTGCTTGGACTGACTCTGTTTAACATCTGTGTCAGCAACATGCAGAGTACAAATGGTGGTTGGATGACTAAATCTGCTGATGATACCAAAGTATGTTACTTGGTAGACTTAGAAGCAGCAATTCAAACCCAGCAGCAAAAAATGGATAGCATTTTGGAATGGGTGGTAGAGGCTAAAATGAAATTTAATCCAGAAACATTGGCCTAAGTATGTCAAAGCTACCTATAGCATGACTGGTACTACCTTGAGAGAGTTGGACAAGGAAAGGGACCTGGGGTTATAATTTTGGACACCTTCAAACAAATTCTGGAATGTGAGAGCATGATTAAAAAACAGTAATAGAATCTTGGCCTGTGTTAAGAGGAATTGCATTAGTTGGGAAAGACAGGCCATCATGCCTCTTTAGTAGTCCTTGGTGAGGCTCAATCTGGAGTATTGTGGGCAAATCTGGAGGCCTTAAAGTAGATTGGAGGCTGTGCAAAGAAGGGCAGCCAGCATGATCAGGGATACATAGGTAAAAGACTACAGTATAGTGCTGACTAATTTAAATCTATTTTTGCTTGACGAGAATGCTGAGAGGAGATATTACATTAGTAAACAGAGCTTCCAGAGATCCACATTTGCAAGAATGTCTAAGCCTGGTTCCAAGACAGAGGCATCAGAATCAAAGACGGCACAATTATCAGCTTACGGTGAAAAATTCAAGTATGAAAGAAGGAAAACTAGTTTACACTGAGCATAGTGGCAACCTGGAATGTTTTACCCAGGGAAGTGGTGGATATTGAGACTATAATTAGTTTCAAAAGGATTATAGACCTATATGTGGACAGCAATGTCTATAATAAGATCATCTGCTGAGCAGCAGTGGAAAAATTACTGTAGATGAGTATCAGCCTTCTTTTGTCTGTACCTACAATGAACCTATGTGGTCTATTTATTTAATCAAGTTAATTTATTTATGCATAAAATAACTATTGCATACAAGTATAAAACAAAGTTATTTATACAATACAAAGGTTAAAATAGGAAGTCCATGACAATGAACAAAAATCTGAAAACAACTAAAACAATACAGAGCCCACTTCATTTAGAATCTGAATCATAATTTTCAATACTTGGGATGCTTTTACTGCAAATGTTCCCGGTACAAATATTAATGCTTTATGTTCTGTAAAAATAATTTTTTCAACAATTTTCATCTGACCCTGCCCTTGCATCCTTAATAAGAAGGAGGCAACAATTTATTTCTGTAACTTATTAAGAGAGGGCACTATAATAATACATGGGCAACTGATAATCTAACATTCTTATTACACTTACATGATGATAATTTACTTACATTGTGACAAAATGCAAAGCTAGATGTACAGTACCTGAAATATTCAGCAGTTCCAATTTCCATCCAGTTATGGCCTTCCTGCAGGATGTCGATTCACAGAATTTTAAACAAAAGTCCACCCCAAATTCATTTTTACTTGATCAATAAAGGGAGTGCAAATCTAGAGAATGAATTATGCCAAGATCTGTTTGCATCACACAATCTACAATTCTCATATTTTGCCAGTTGAAGATCAACATCCTGATCACATTTTTCAGTTGGCTTCATCAGAAAAAATTCCTCTCTAGCCCTGTTTTGGAAAGACAGTTGTCTAGTTTGTTAAACCAATGACTTAAATTACCCAGTTTCATAGAACCCCCTACAACATTTGTAAGTAAGTCTTGTATCAGGCATTGAAACAACTCTATGCAACCATCCTACTGCTTGTTTTAAGATTATTGATCTAATATCCAAGAAGCCAGTCTCTGAACTAACATCTGCACTAGAAGTGATTTTTGGGCATCCTAAAACAATCTTATAAAAAGTATTTTGTATGTCATCAACCTCTTTCTGTAACTGGAGTTTTCTTAGTTTACTTGATATGTGTTAACCAAGACATTTTTAACCAAACTGCAAAATAGCAAAAAGTGGGTACTTCTGCAAATGTACAGCTGTTTATTGTGCATGTTGTAGTATTTGTATTTTCCCTCCAAAATACAAGATTTTAGTGTTTTCAGTATTTAGCTGAAGCTGTAAACAATCCAGAGTCGACATCACCATGGTCATATAGCTCATTTAAGACCTAAAAGAATTTCAGACAGCACTACTGCATCATCTGTATATAGTAATATTTGGACAGGAATCTATGGTTGGAGCAAAAGTATCTATCTTTTTTAAATCTATAACAAGATTGTCAATATATAAATTAAATAATATAGGAGCAAACAGGCATCCACATTTTACGCCCAAATCAACATCAAATGCTTCAGATACTTTGCTGTCTTTGCTTACACAAATACAAGCTTGTGTATTATAATATAGGAATCAAAGAATGTCAAGCATTGCCTTGTCTATATTTAGCTGTTCTAGAATTTCTGATATAATGATCCTTTTGACAGAATCAAATGCTGCCCTTATATCAATAAGGGCAGCGAGTAATTACCTCTTTTTAATTTTTAGCTATTTTTCTATTAAGTAATTTAACGTGCAGATTAAATCTGATATACCAAAATTCTTCTAAAACCCCCTTGGTTTATGGAGATGATACTTAAATCACCCCCCTCCCCCCCCATTGTAGGTGGTCCGGTTAAGGAAGGAAAAAATCTTTAATGCAATAGGAAGTAGTGTTATAGGTCTGTAATTTTCAGTGCACATATTTGAGCCCTTTTTGTGTAAAGAAACAGTAAGATCTAGGTTCCAAGATTCTGGAATTACTTTAGTTTTGTCAATTAAGATAAAAAAAAAGGGATTAACAGTTCTTTCCACCATTCCATGTCTTTATGAAAAATTCCTGAAGCTTTATTTTTCTTTTGTAATTTTATTACATTTGCTACTTCTGAAATAGTAAAGTCTAGCCATTCTTCATTGTTATTAATTTCCTTTTGGCTCTCTATTTGACTAAGGTTGACATGGAACAACTGTAAATCACTATAACTGTCACTAAAGAATATAGGCTCAATTCTCAAAGAGCCCTTAGACTGACGCAAGCTGCGGCAAATGGTGGTTTACATCAAAGCCAGGTGCACCAGGGACCATGCTCCCAATTCTCTATCTGGCAGGGCCTTGGCCTCAAAGTCCCACAGCTCGCGGCAAACCTGGGCACCTGCCAAACAAGCGGTGCATCAGCAGGGTATGCCACAAGCTGTGGGGCAGCTGTCTGCTGCTCTAGCAGGTCCCTGCTGGTGGGAACCGCTCAGCTCTGATCCCCAGTTGGTATATGTAACCCCCTGACCCCAATCCCCGATGTCAGTATTAAGTTAAAATTCCATATTACCTGGTGGTCTAGTGGCCATCCCTCCCCAATCCCCGATGTCAGTATTAAGTTAAAATATGATATTACCTGTGGTGGTTCAGTGGCCCTCCCTCCTCCTCCCAATCCCGATGTCAGTATTAAATTAAAATTCCATATTACCTGGTGGTCTAGTGGCCATCTCTCCCCAATCACTGATGTCAGTATTAAGTTAAAATGTAATATTACCTGGGGGTCTAATGGCCTTCCTTCCCTGATCCCCTATGATGTAATATTAACCATGGTCATTGGTGGTACAATGGCCCCCCCACCCCATTCACTCCAGCAGGCTGTGGTCCACCACCCCTCTCCCTCTCATCCCCAAACTCTGTCGGCGACTGGCACAGCCTACCACTCACCACCATGGCCAGCCATTGGCTGAGCTCTCAATAAGCATTACGCTGTAGTCAGTACACACCCACTGGGTGACAGCACTGTCAATGATATGGGAATTAGGGAGGGATGGCCACTAGACCACCAGGTAGTATGCAATTTTAACTTAATACTGACATCAGGGATTGGGGAGGGAGGGCCACTAGACCACCAGGTAATATGAAATTTGAACTTAATACTGACACTGGGGCTCAGGGAGAGAAGGCCACTAGACCAACTGGTAATATGCAATTTGAATGTAATAGTGACATCGGGGATCAGGTGGGGGTGACATATAACAAGTGGGGGATCAGGGCTTGGGAGGGGGGGAACCACCTCACAGTGACGCACTGTGACAAACTGTCCCAGAAGGATATTTCTAAGCACCCTTAGACTAGCCCTGGTTGGTCTAAGGGAACTTAGAAATTCTTCCTCTGGATGAGTTTTGAGAACTGGACATTCAGGGATGTGGCAGCCTGCATCTGTCATATGCACCCTTGCACCATGCCACGGCCCATTTTGGGACATATGGGCAGCACAAGCCCAGTTTAGGTCAGCAGCTTGTGATTGACACAGGCTGTTTTTGAGACTCACTCCTGGTGCATCCTTTTGTTGGGGCACTTTATGCCATTCATTGTGTCGCAAGCCTCTTGAGCTGCACCAGAAGCTTTGCGAATTGTGCCCTGTATCTTTAAAATACAAGCCCCATTCAGTTGGGCTAATTGTGGCATCTCTGGTATTTCTATTATTTCCTGTCCCTAATGTTATCAGACTCCAGAACATGTTGTTTCTATTTAGTATAGAGTTTTGCAATGCAGACCATAATAAGTGGTCACATGCTTGTTTTTTTCTCTTTAAGAAATCTTTATATTCCTTTCATATGTTATGCAGGGCTCACCTATCTTCCAATAGAAAACATTTTTTAACCTCCTACAATATTTATTCAACAGCTTTTTTCAAGCTACACACTCCTTGTCAAACCACAGAACCTTTTTATTCCTGCTACCAGAATTTAAATTATTAATCACTCTATAATTATTTGGGGCTAGGGCATCCATGATTTATTTATTCATATTTCCATATACTGTACATCAAAAGCAGAGATAGAAGACATATTACATTTTAGGCCAAAGGATTTATTTATACAGGCCATTTTCAGGTTCTGTATAATTTCTGTATTCAGTCATTTATTTGTATTTTATTTCGTGGAAATGGAGTCTATTGCATTGTTTTTCTATTTATTATTTTCATATTTTGATCTGAATCTGGTCACTGCCCATATAGCTAAAACCGCTAAGCTTTTTACCAGGTGAAAAGAAAAAAATGTCCACAAAACAGTAATCAGGATGCTACCACCAAACTTAGAAGGGAAAGGAAGGTAATATTGCCCTTTCTATCACCAGAATGTTGGCCATTAGGGATCTGCAGGTTATTAATTTTTAACATATCAAGCACACTTTTCCCTTGGGAATTTACCTTGGTATCCTTTGAGGCTCGAGTTGGGAGTTGAAATGTGCCATCAATGTCCCAGGAACTGCTCAGATCCTTGGGAGCTCTGCCAGTCCTTGCATTGAAACTGTCCCCCATAAATAAAGGAAGGAAGACTTGGATAGGATTCGGAAATATTACACAATGCTTCATTTAACTCTATAATAATTACAGCATAATCTGCCTTTCTGGATTGAGGGTGAATGTATACATTAATAAGTATACAGAACGATACATGTTCTTTAAAACAGTAGTACAAAAAGAATATATTTACTACTTGTAAAACACAGTTGTTTTCCAAATAAACCAATATTTGTAGCAACATAGGTGGCTAAACCCCACTAGCTCTACTATAAGTAGAGTTCTTAGCTGGCCATAACATCCAGTACTGGAATCCTTCTAAAGTTCCCTTGTTTGTAGCTTGTATCCAGGTTTCCTGTAACATAATAATATAACATTTTTCAATAAAACTAACTGTATCAGCTTCTTGAAATTTTCCTTCCAACCCAGCCATGTTCCAGACTAGGATTTCTATATCATTTAACTGGTTTTCAGCTTGCTAAGGGTGGGTGAAGTTGACCCTCCTAAGTCATAAGGATTCTTCAAGTTGTAAAATGCTGTATCTGTTTTCATCCCTAAAAGAGATAAGTTCAGAGTGCTCAGTTAATTCACTGTGATTGGTTGTGTCTCTAAATGATACCCCCTTCCATTTCCTGATCTTCTTCTTCTTCCAGAATAATGCTACTATTAATTTGTGTTCCTTTTCGCAACCTTCCCCTTATTACTTTATAGTCTTCCTGAAGTAAAATATTATCTGGTGAGCATAAAGCATGAATCTTTTCAAATGACTGCACATAATTAGTTATTCTGTTTTGATTTGAGGAGATAGTTGGTCCTTTTTTAGTGGGTTTCTTCTCTTTTACTGGGTCATTTTATACACTCTGACGTTTACGTAATTCCCCACATCATTTGTCTCACTCAGTATGTTAGTATTATGTCTTCCGGTTGGAATAGATGTATAGATAGACACTCCTATTTTATTAAAATCATTAACCATCCCTAGCACTTTTTCCTTGCTTCATTACTCTGGGTAACCAGGCAGACCTACCCTTTACTTTTACATAGATACATAGACAGTGTCGGCAGATAAGGGCCTATGGCCCACCTAGTCTGCCCATTTGAGTTTGTAACTTCAGTTTATGTTTTCCTAGAACTCTGTTCTTTTCCTTGCTTTGTACCAATACACAGAGCTAATATCAGACCAGTTGCATTTATTTCCCATAACTCCTTTGCATAGAAAATATAATTGAATTTTTACTGTGAAATGTTTTTCATAGTTTAGTCTTGGTTGATCTTTCAAAAATAAAGTAGGGAGGCAATATCCAGAGTCTATTAGCCTCTCTTTTACTTCCACTTCCATCTGTTGTGGTCCCCTTTCTTATCCCTGTATATATATATATTTTTTTTTTTTTACACAAGTGGAATTAATATGAAGGATTTTTAAAGGAGTTATATTGTTTTTATTCTGCTCCTCCATAACCATTCTAAATCTTTTCTTTTGAGGAGAAAATCAAAAGAGTGCACGCAAGGAAAGTGGTGCTATAAGATCAAACTAGATAGCAATGCCAAAAGGTCTTGCCACACACAACCAAAAAATGGGACACCGCAATTTAAAAGGTTTTTATGCAAACAAAAATTTAATTACATACTATACGGACATCTCACCTGATATGTTGCGAACTAAACAGTTCTTTATCAAAGCCTTTAATAAAGAACTGTTTAGTTCAAAACATGTCATAGAAACATAGACTTTGACGGCAGATAAGGACCACTTGGCCCATCCAGTCTGCCCATTTCCCTACCTACTGGATAAGCTGCAGATTCTAGTTAACCAACAGCCTACTTCCTGCCACCCCCCACTACAATTGCCTTGTGTCTGTCCCATGCATGTTTGAATTCCCCCACTGTTTTAGACCGAACGACCTCCCCAGGAAGGCAGTTCCACCCATCCACCACTCTCTCCGTGAAAAAAAATTTCCTCACATTGCCCCCGAGCTGTCCCCCCTCTATCTTTAAATAGTGCCCACTTGTTCTTACACATCTCTTTTTCTGAAAGATGCTCCCCTCCTGGACTTTGTTGATTCCCTTGAGGTACTTGAACATTTTTATCATGTCCCCCCTGTCCCTCCTTTCATCAAGGGTATACATATTAAGCTCTCTCAGTCTCTCTTCATATGATTTCTGATGCAGACCCTGTACCATTTAGTTGCCCTCCTCTGGACTGCTTCCATCCTGTCTATGTCCTTGCGTAGGTGGGGTCTTCAAAACTGCACACAGTACTCCAGATGAGGTCTCACCAACTGTCTGTACAGAGGGATAACCACTTCCCTTTTCCTACTTGTGATGCCCCTTCCTATGCATCCCAGTATCCCCCTGGCTCTCCTTATTGACTTCTCACATTGCTTACCAACCTTTAGATCTGATATGACTACCCCCAAGTCCCATTCCATTTTTGTTGTTGTTAGTACCAGGCGAGATGTTGTCCATCGGATATAGAATTACATTTTTATTTGTATAAAAAACTTAAGTTGTGGCATCCGGTTTTTTGCTTGTGTGTGCTAAGACCTTTTGGCATGTCTATCTTTTATTTTGACCATTTTCTGTAATCAAAACTATTTCATCTTATTCCATTATTGATGGTTTTACAAACAAGGAAAATGTTCCTGCCTATTTTCCAGTACTTTTTTGTACTTTATTTTTTTTTCCCCGCTGTTTTTTTTTTTTTTTTTTTTTGAGGGAGGGCAGATTTTTTGTCACTTTGATATTTAGTAAATTATTTCCTGATTTTTACTTATTAAGCAGTAGTTTCTCTTTGTTCCTTGTTTCTAATTTTCTCAGTGTGACAGGAAATGTGACTAGATTCAGTTATTCTTTTTCTGTTAGTTTAAATATTCATCTGTTACAGGTTCTGTTTGGAATCGACCCAAGATGGCTGCCAGGTCACATGTACAAGCAGCTAAGGAGAGCTGGTCACCCACTGTATCAGTGCCAGCATTCACATGAGAAGGTTAGTAGTAACTGCTGACAGGATGAGCATGAAGGAGGCAGTTAAGCCACAATCCCAGTGGGGAGTCTTTCCTGGGATATGCTACCATGTCAGGCAACAGACCCATGTGCATGTCGTAAAACTTTAAGAGATAGCAAGAAAGGGGTAAAGAGAGGATGTCACATACACACACTCACACGGGTGTGGATACTGGAGGGCCTGTCACTCCAGGGAGAGGTCATCTTCTCATAGCCCAGAGTACACAAAAGTGGAAGGAACAGGAAACTCTCTCTTGGACATTCGACATCTGCAGGAGGGAGAGCCCTGCTGGATGTTAGCTTGGTGAGAAAGCACAGCCTGGGGGCATGTCTTCTGTAGCTAGCAGCAGGCAAAGAGACTTTAGGTGAACCTAAAGTTTGAGTTTTTTTCTGACAAATCACCTGTCTAACTTACTTTCAATCAATCAAAGTCTTTATTTAACCAGGCGATCACCATTGAGCAAGCTCATTTTCGAGGTGGACCTGGGTTTGTTAACAAGGAACAAGGGGCAATATATATGGGATGCAACATACAAGAAAATAGTAATAATACAAATAAAGTGAGATACAATAATACAGTATATACAAAGTATCAGCAGGTAGCATTGACAGTAGTATATGTTTGGAACAGAAGATACAGCTAGTTTTGGGTAGGACACAATTTCTCATAAAAATAAAGACATATACATATCAGGTGCACCGAACACAAATAAAACCTAATATAAAAAGATATATAGTGATACGGTATGAAGAATTTAGGCTGGAACCAGGGTCAAAGGAATGTGGAAGGGACAGATATGGGGGTAGAAAATGGGGAGAGGGAAGAGTCGATTATAGATGGGATCAGTCTTTGAACAGTAGTAATCAGAGTGTGCTTGGACTTACAGGAGTCACTATTTAGGGTAGACAGGCACAGGACTCCTTATTATGATGTAGATATAGATATTTAAAAGCTGCTAGGCTGATGGGGTGAGTTAATTTCAAAGTTTTTTGCAGCTTGCTCCACAGTTGAGGGAGCACAAAGCTGATGGCTGCTCTGCCAATGTGAGATTTTGCTTTGTAAACATAAAGGTAGATATATGAGGTGCTTCTCAGGGCATACTTCCCCAGAGTGCACAAAGGTAAACAAACAGAGATATACTGGGGCAGTTTATTTGAGATAGCTTTGTATGTCACAGGGGTATCACAAGTCATAAGAGGGAGGTAATAATCCCTCTTTACAAGACACTGGTTAGGCCCCATCTGGAGTACTGCGTGCAGTATTGGAGGCCACACCTTCACAAAGACACTAACCAAATTGAGGCAGTCCAGAGAAGGGCAACCAAAATGGTGCAGGGACTGCATCAGAAGACATATGAGACAGATTAACAGAGCTCAATATGTATACCCTTGAGCAAAGGAGGGAGAGAGGTGATATGATCGAGGCATTCAAACACCTTAAGGGCATTAACAAGGTGAAAGAATCTTAACATGTTTAAATATAAGAAAAATAGCAGGACAAGAGGACACAGCATGAGATTAGAGGGGGGCCGATTAAGGGGGAATGTGAGGAAATTCCTTTTCACAGAAAGGGTGGTGGATGCATGGAATGGCTTACCACAAGAAGTGGTGGCTATGAATACAGTACAGGGCTTCAAACAGGCATGGGATAGGCATAAGGGAGCAATACAGATGAGTATGAATATATAGGCCACTGACAGAGCAAAGGCCGATGGCACATTTATAAGGTAGAAAAAGAAATGGGCAGACTGGATGGGCCTTGCGGTCCTTATCTGCCGTCAACTTCTATGTTTCTATGTTTCTATGTATGTCCAAACTGCAGCATTTGTTTGCCATCTGTAAGCAAGGGATGACCATCCCACTGCCGTGTACAATGCACAGTGGTGGGTTGAGTAAGGAAGACCCATAATAAATATTATGGCTCTGTGATAAAGCATATCGAGTTTGGCTAGGGTACCTGCAGGTCCCTGACTATATAGAAAGTCTGCGTAATCCAATAGGGAGAGAAAGGTAGTTTGAACCAGTTTCAGTTTAGTGTCTGTTGTGAGGAGATTATTAATCCTAAAGAACAGACCAAGTCTTTGTCTAAGTTTCTTTGCCAGTTCTTCTAAGTCAATCAATCAAAACTTTATTTATAAAAAGACGCCTTTCTAAAAACCAAGGTGCCTGTATATCACATAATAAGACAATATTATTAAAACCAATAAAGTTAACCACGCTAACAATACTTAAAAATCATTATACGCTTGTTTAAAAAGATATGTTTTAAGTGCTCCCTTAAAAATTTAGATCTGTGATCTGTGAAAGTAAGTCTATGGTCTAACCAGACTCCCAGGTACTTGAACTTTGGTAGACAGTCCAACTGCTCACCTAGAATGGTAGTGATCTGCAGGAGTGTCCCAGCAATTGCAGGATTTATTGCATTTTGAAGGGGCGAGAGGAACATTGCTTTGTTTTTTTTTGCATTTAAGAGCAGTTTCTGGTTTATAAGCTGATGTTGCAGCAGATTAAATTCATTTTGAAGGGCTTTACAGGCCGCTTCAGGTGTGGGGCTACTAGCATAGAGTACCGTATCATCCGCGAATAGGTACATTTGTGCTTCTTTGATGGGGGCATCTACGTTGTTAATATAAATGGTGAAGAGCAAGGGACCAAGAATGGAACCTTGTGGTACACTCCTCAATAGGGGTTTTGGTGGAGAAACTTCCCCTTCTGCCTTTACTTGTTGAAGTCGTCCTGAGAGGTAGTTGGAGAACCATTTAAGGGATAGGGAATCCAAACCAATGTTCCAGAGGGACGACAGAAGCAGTCTGTGTTCAACGGTATTGAACGCCTTGCTTAGGTCCAAGAAAACTGCGCAAAGTTTTTTTTTGTCTAATTCAAGCTGCCAGTCGTTTGTCACCTTGGCTAGAGCAGAGATTGTACTGTGCTGTGCTTTAAAACCGGATTGTAATGGGTTGAGCAATTTTTCTAATTCCAGGTACTTCCAAAGCTGGGAGTTCACTATTTTCTCCAGCATCTTTGACAGGATTAGAAGGAGGGAGATTGGCCTGTAGTTATTGAGGTCAGTAGGATCTCCTGACTTAAGTAAAGGGACCACACGTGCATTTTTCCAAATGGCGGTAGATCACCCTGCGACAAGGATAAGTTGAAGAGATGAGTAATTGAGACAGCGAGGACATGGTAGCCAACCTTTAAGAAGTACAGGTCAATGAGGTCTGTCCCAGCACTTTTCCTAGAGTCCAACTGAAGAAGATCTTCGACTTCTTTCAGGGAGGTAGGCTGCAGAGAGCAGGATGGACTGGGGATGTGTTTTTCTTGTGTATCCAATCTAAGTTGTTGGTGGAGGATATTCGCGGGAGAGGAGTCAAAGGCTAGCCCTGCAGTGGCAAAATGATTATTGAGAGCAGAGGATAAAAGGTCTGTCGGAGATGACAGTATTGTTGATCAATAATTTAGTAGGTAGGGAATTTACAGTGGTGTGACCTTCAATGTCTTTGATAGTCCTCCCGAATCTGGAGGCATTTCTTGAGGAGCTCTCCAGCTGAGAGCAGTAGAAATTAGCTTTGGCTTCTCTGACCATTTTGGTGCAGAGGTTCCTCGCCCTCCGGAAAGAATTCCAGTCATTTATTAAATTAGTTTTCCAAGCAGTTCTCCAGAGTACATCTCTACTCCGCAAAGCATCTTTTAGGACTTCTGTAAACCACCGACAGGATTTGTTTCTGGTACGAAATTTTACTATGGGAGCATACTTGTTGAGAGCCCCTAGCACAATTTCTGAGAAAATATCATAAGCCGTAGTCAGGGACTTGGCTAGATAGAAGTCCTGCCATCGCATGGAGTCTCTTAGGTCTGATATACACCCATGGAGATCAAAGTTGCGTATGCACCTTTTAAAGGAGAATTTTGGTACAGTTGTGGATTTAAGAGTGGATCTTACACATGCAATGAAGCAATGGTCGCTAATATCAGAGAAAAAGACACCAGCATGGGAGAATAAATGGAGTTTGTTAACTAAAATGATATCCAAGAGAGTACTGTTATTAGGGTTGAGCTTGTTAGGATGAGTAGATTTGTTTATGAGCTGTGACAACTCAAGGGAATCACAGAACATTTTAAGTGGGGTAGATGCACTGGAGAGCCAGTCTAAGTTGAAGTCCCCTAGTATGATACACTCTGAAAATGCTGAATCCAGGATGTTTTTGAGATGTTTTAACAACTGTAGGCAAGCTGATGGGGTCTGTAGCATCCTATTATACATAATGAGACACCAGTGGCAATTTCAATCTTTAATGACAAGCTTTTGAATTCTTTTGGGACAGAGGTTGAGTCAATTATGGAGGCAAGGAATTTATCCTTGAAGTAAATAGCTACCCCACCACCTCTGGTTTGCCTGTCAGCTCTGAACAAAGAGTAGGAGGAGATGTTAACTCCATTGTTACTGGTCGCCGGTCACAGCCAGGACTCCGTAATCACCAGAACATCTGGAGCAGTGTGACATACCCAGGCCTGAACAGAAGTGATTTTTTTTAATAGGCTACATACATTAACATGCAAGAATGTAAGCCCCTTGAGGCTTTGTAGCTCTGCTGGGGATTCCATGGGTGCCAGAGGGCCTGGATTAAGCTCTACATTTCCTGAGCATAGTAAAAGCAGGAACAAGAGTTTCCTGCAGAGTCCTAGGAGAAGTGTTGGTGGCTGGGTCTTCTTTCAGTTACGTGATTTGTTTGCGGCAGTATAGGGAGTTCTGAGGCTAGTTCCCGGTTTTCCTGATGCTGCATAAAATAATACCCTGAACGAGAGAGTCAATGGGAGTAGGGGGGAGCATGCAGAAGGTGGTGTAGCCCTGTGAGCAGGTTCTAGGAGAGTTCCTGTATGCCGGTGCAGGTGAAGGACCAGCAGCAGGCTAGGGGAAGTTAGAGCACATACAAGTTCTTCTACTTGATAGGAAAATTCCCGGTTGGACAATGTAAAAAGAGAGCCATTCTCCACTCTAGAAGTTATTTTTTGATTCACGTTCGGGTCCAGTACAGGTAAGATGAGTAAAGACAAGCATAGAAGCAGGTAATATGTCCTCATTATGAGACTATCACCCAATGGGCACTACAAGTGTGGGCAAGAGAAGGGATTCTCAATGGAGAAGAATTTCTTAATCCCTGCAGAATACTACTATAGGCAGTGAAGCCTGAAGCAGTAATCCTTAAGTACAGCTCCTAGTCAGGCTAATAAGAAAAGAGTTCACCTGACTATAGAGTAGTACTAGGGCAGAGAGGCTTTGAAGCAAATTTCTTAGCTACTACTCTGGAGCAGACTAAGTACTAGAGAGATCACCTGACCTAAATCAACTGCTTTAGCAAGACAGGATATGCTAGTGAGCAATAAGCAAACCTAAAGTACCAAAATGGTATGCCTCAGCAAGACAGAATGAGATAAAGCTGCTAGAAGGCTTAGTTGCAAAAAGGGGATGGGACGAACTGCAGTTGTTGACAGTAAGTAACCAATAAATTGAAGCATCAGATAGGAGTAGGCGGAGACTGTGTGCATTTAAAGGAGGCCTGGGAGGGGGAGGGGGGTGGGACGAAAAATCAAGGGGAAGTTTGCAGAGCTAGCACTGAATCAGTGCACATATAGTTGGGGAGAAACTGCAGTGAGGGGGAATGGTAAGTTACTTTACACAGGCCGAGCAGAACAGGCTAAATTAAAATATATAAATTAGAAACCGAGTACAGGGATGCAGGCTTACATTAAGCCACACGTCTCGGGTGCTCCTGGCTCAGGTTTATTTTCTATTCTCAGTAAACATGTAAACCTCTTGTCTTACTGTAAATATACCCTGTTTGTAAATACCTGTAGTATCTTCCAGTAAAGAATCTGTTTTTGATAGAACTAGTGACTGCCTCATTATTGACAAGGTGATTTTTATTATTTCTGCTGGACCCTGTTTGCAGTCCAACTCCAAAGTGTACTCTACCAATAATTACTGTGTTGACCTCTTTGATCCTGAGCAGAACAAAAGTGGTTTCCTGATATAATCAGGTAGTGGTAGTGAATTAGAAGTCCCCGACAAAACTGCCCTGTAAGCTGGGACAGCCCAAAAGGCAGTTTTTGTCACACTCAGTTGTGTCTTTGATGGCCTCTTTGTTTTTTCCTCACATGATATTTGCTTCCATATGTTCTAGAGATTAACTGTTCCTCAGGTTTTTGTGACTGGTGAACATGAATAAAAAGGGGCCTCTGTATTTTCTTTTTCCAACAAGGTTCTCCTTAAAAGAATAATTATTTTTGTAATTAGCTGATTATTTATAATCAGTTCTTTTTTAATATCCTGCAGGCCCACCACTACTTTTGAAATCATTTCATTACTTCAGGAAGCACCCTTGATTACTTTTCTTCCTCATTTGTAGTTGGCTCTGAATTTGAATCATTCAGTAAATGTGGGCTATCTGATGGATGCAGTGATGGTGGCTCTAAATCTGCTTCATTAACATAGGGGGTTAGAAAGGCCTCAAAGTCCTCCAAAAAACTATGTTTAGCTTTATTTCTGGGACTTTTTCCAGAATTTTTGTTTGTCTTAGTTAGTCTATCAGAATTATTCACCCCTTTTTTCAGTGGACAATACCTTAGTTGGGGTATTTATTTAGTAAAATTTCATCCACTGTGACAGTTATATGAAGTCGATCATCTAATTTACATAAGTGTTCCAGTGAAGCGTAGAAACAAGACTGAGGGCTTGATTTTCAAAGGGTGATACAGTGTTTGCATCAAGCCGTGCATCAAACCCATTTTTTGGTGCAGCTATGCTGAACTTGTTTGACGCAGCTGCACCCAATTTTTTTACATCGGGCACAGTTGCAACAGTTTCCCCAATTTATGGAAGCTTGCACCAAAGATTTGGCACAAGCCCCATAAAAAGGGTCCACCAATGGTGCAAATTAGATCAGGGAAAAGCTGGTTTAATTTGCAGCATTTGACACTTGGGATTGAAAATCCTGATCGCCGGACGGGAGAATGCCACAAACCCCATGCGCCAAATGATCGGTGCGCCAGAGGCTTGCCGCATTCATGGGGCTTTGAAAATCAAGCCCTGAGTTTCCTATGTAAGACTAGACAGTGCATACATTATATCAAGCATGCATGGGACAGCCATAAGGCAATTCTAGGGGGTGGGGGTAGAAAGAAGTAGGCTGCTGGTTAACTAGGATCTGCAGTTTATCCATTAGGTAGGAAAATGGGCAGACTGGGTGGGCCAAGCGGTCCTCATCTGCTGTCAGATTCTATGTTTCTATCTCTACAGCTGTATATACAATAACACTTGCTTTCACAGATTACTACTTTCATCAGTTGTCCATGGTTTGCTAGTCCTAGAAACAAAAATATGGATCTTTTAGGTAGGACCACAGTAGATTCTTAAAAATTCCTAATAACACATTTCAGTTAGTCTGGTAGGTTTCCCATGGTAGCAGGTGTATAGCAATTGAAGGCACATTCACCAAAATCTTTCTTGATCTTGGGTAAATTGCAGTTGGTGGTTCTAAGGTGTATGGCTCACAGATCAGAGCTCTGTTTATGGCAGTGAAGGCCTGAGGTAGTTAGGTGGAGAGCCATAAGAACATTTAAGTACAACACTGGTTGAAAACATCTAGGTTCCTGAGGTCTCATTCATTGTAGCCACTATACATTATGTTACTGTGTGTTGTGCTCACATGATGGGATGAACGTGCACAGTTGTTATAGTCGCCTACCTGTTTCAGGAATGCCTTCGGTTGCTATTTGATAGATGACGTCCTTGATGTCAAGGATAGGCAGGTACATTTACTGCACAAGTCTGTTTCTGCTATAGCCATTAATACAGCAGGTAGGAAATATTATAAATCATCATATCAGGATTATATATTACTAAACTTTTCGGGTATTGTTATAACAATAAGTGGATGTCTCACGTTCATAGTTCTAAAATTCTGAAGTTTTAAGTTCAGGTAGCATAGTCCACTTCTCAGAAAGGGGATTCTCCAATTTTCTGCAAAGTAAAACACTCTAATTTTAAATTCAAATTTCATTTTTTTTTTTTGTATAATTTGTTTATTGATTTTGTAGAAGAATCAACAACAACAGTACACAATGACATACAGACATACACACAAACAAATGCATCTCATAGTTCATTGTTAATACATTCTGGGGCTTCTCGTCCTTATTTCTCCCTCTTCTAGAAACATAGAAACATAGAAGTTGACGGCAGATAAGGACCGCAAGGCCCATCCAGTCTGCCCATTTCTTTTTCTACCTTAGAAATGTGCCATTGGCCTTTGCTCTGTCAGTGGCCTATCTATTCATATTCATTTGTATTGCTCCCTTATGCCTATCCCGTGCCTGTTTGAAGCCCTGCACTGTATTCATAGCCACCACTTCTTGAGGAAGGTCATTCCATGCATCCACCACCCTTTCTGTGAAAAAGAATTTCCTCACATTCCCCTCTCATTTAATTTAATTCCATATGTTCACAGTTATCTTTTACTGAGCCCTTAACCTATCGCAAAGTAACCAGGCAATACTACAATAAGGCACGGGGAGGCAAACACACCCAAGAGAGATCCCATCCTACTCCTGCTCCAACCCACAATGCAAGATGACCATCTCCAAATTTCATTTTTAAACAAAGGTCTTTAACATGATTTATATATGTCTATATGTACAGTTACTGTGTCTCTTATGATTACGAGTTTCTTTTCAAGTCCTCTGTGTGAGAGGAAATGCTCAGCTTTGCTTCACAGGTCTCTCACCCAAAGAACTTGACAATGCGCTCTTCTAACCATCAGAGACAGAGAAACTGTAGATATAAATATATACGACATGCCCTGGGGCAGAGTGAGGTCTGTCTGATGTCACAGACAGAGGCCTTACAGTCCTTGGAAGTGCTGTTATCTTAGCTTATCTCATATCCTGCAGTGTCTTATTGAACTTATAAAATATGTTTTATGGTAAAAAAAATTATATACTACAGAATAACAGTTAAATCAATATTTATTTAAGTGTAATGTTACTTTTATGTTACTTTAAGGGAAGAAATAGTCCCCAAACTTGAAAATGTGAGAGTAAAAATGGACAGATATGAACACTGATGTGCAGCGTTGGTAACTGGGTAGGCTAGCAGGCTGGCACTGGTACTTTTATTTTCCTGTGAGTTCAGCTGAGGTAAAAGCACAGATGCCAGCCTGCGTTAGCCAATCGGCAGTCAGCATTCTTTGCATTAATTTTATAATTAAGGAATAATGCACAACAGGGTGTGGTATATCACTGAATATTGCCACACCTCAGATGTGGTGTGTGTCATGCAGCCACAAGCCAAATTACTCATGCAGCTGAAAAGTGTCAGTATCACATGATATACCACACCCTGGAGTGTACTATTACTGCTATCCATGGGGGTTAGTGTGGAGAAAAAAATAAACCTTTTAAAACTACTTTTGTAATGATTTTTTACCATGCATGTGTACATTTAGAAAAATGCTTCCCTTACTTTGTTATTACAGGGCCATGGTAGCACCCCTATAGTTAGGGTTCAGTAGACTGTTTTATGTTAAGCCCCAATTTTTGCACCTGAATAACTTTGGTGTCATTTGATGAAATAGTCCAAAATTTGGCATGTGTGGTTGGACTGCCAGAGTCTCAAGACTTGAAAAGTTTCATTAAGGCATCTTGTTCAGTTTTTGAGATACGGAGCACCAGAAAACAGGGGGAAAAAAATAATGTTTGGTTTCCCTATACTTAACATAGTGTACTTTTTTGCTCTCACCTACAGCCTAGGCAGTGTGGTATTTTTTTCATCAAATTTTCAGGGTTGAAGGGGTCCATGCCAAGGGTGTGCTTTTGGAAGGTTTGTTAAAAAAAATATTTTATGGTTCCAGAGTTATAATGATTTTATAGTTAACATCCTGACAGAAACAGTATAAACATAAAAAAAATTATGACTGCTTATTTTCATGATTTACCTCTCATACTGTAAAAAATACAAATCCTATTGGCAGTCATTTTATTTCTCTCTTTAAACTCTCAGACACCGAAAAAAAAAATCTTTAAAAAAAAAACAACGAACACCTGGACCTAGCTAACATTTAGCTAGATTTTGCTATTTGTTTTCTTTAAAAACTTGCCATAAGTATATTTTCTGGGCACCCCAAAATCCAGGGTGCCCAGCTTGGTGAGAGGAGCTGTTAACTTGGGTTCTCTGCATGAGAACAGTGGGAATTTCTTGAGTTCTGCTGCCGCAGCTGGAACTCATGCTGTGTTTCTCTTGTGTCTAGTAACACCCCACACTCCAACTGCCGTCCCCATATCTGTATAATGTTTCCCTGGCATCTAGTGGCACCCCCACCCTCTGACTGTCATCCCTGTATTGCTGTAATGTTTCTCTGTTGCTAGTGGTACTCCCCGTCCACTGATCTCCATCATGCATTGCTATAATGTTTCCCCAGGTGTCTAGTGGCACCCTCCACCCTTCGATCACTGTCCCACATTAGTTCTACAAATCTGACCAGTAATAAAGAAAACTGTCCCTCAATGTTTTTCTTTAAATCTGTAAAATTAAAAAAATGGTCCCTTGCTGATCTGACCCCTGTCACCCGGACCTCCCATTCATCAGTCACCACCCACTCCCCAGTACACCCCTCACATACCTTCACTCACCTGAACATGTCCCACGATGTATATCCACTCTCGATCGAAGATGCATCTTGCTGCTGGAACTGGCAACTGCAATATGAGAAACATCCCAATGGGGTGTTGAACACTGATGCATAACTTTCTCAGTTTTATATATTTTAGCCCCAAATTTTCAACATGGCCTTTTTAGGACCCCATCTCATGGTCAATGGTGGTGGAATTGTGCAATCAGCCCCAAAAGGCAATTTTGCGGCCACATAGCAAAATCACCTTTCAGGCAGGACTTAAAAATTGTCACTGCCCTTGATCATGAGGTGAGGTCATAAGAAGGCTATGTTGAAAATCTGGGGTCAAAATGTGTAAAAATGGCAGTTATGTGCATATGTTGACATTTTTCTATGCTCGCTCATAAATTTGGTCATTTTAAATATTTTCACCCCATTTTTTCACACGCCCTCAGGAACATGATAGCTGACATTTTTCAAATCCTGGCCAAAATGTGTTTTCACACCTGTGGCCTGGAATGTTTCAGTGGTGCGGAATGATGTTTTGGCAGTGATTTGAACAATTTTACCTACCGGGTTCATGAGGTGGGGTAATAAGAAGGCCATGCTGAAAATTTGGTGTACAAATATGGTAAAATGCCCAGGTTATGACTAAACATTACAGTATTCCAACTTTCACTCACAAGTTTGCTAATTTTCAATATTCTGACTCTAAACTTTCAACATAATAATTTTTCCACACCACTTCATAAATAGTATAGGTGTTATTTTTTAAAATCCTGGCTGAGACATGTTTTCATACTTGTGGTACAAAATGACATTTCCACCATTGTACTATAAATGATACATGTCATGTTAATAAGGGCAGTCATAAAATACTAGCCTGAAAATTTGAGTCAAAATTTAAAAAAAGTGAATGTGTGAAGAATGAATGTTTGAAGACTGAATCTGTGACGAGTGAATGTATGAAGACTGAATGTGTGAAGAGTGAATGTGTACTGACTGTGTAAAGAGTGAATGTGTATTGGATGTGTGAAGAGTGAATATATATTGGATGTGTGAAGAGTGGATGTGCCAGGCCTTGCACTTCTGTAGGTGGACAGAGTCTTCCCACAGCATATAGTCCAAAGGGCCCTGGCCTCGGGTTGCCACTTCTGGAAGAGGCAAAAACCAGACACCAAACTCTGCCCTTAGTTCCATTCCTTTTCATGGCTGATCACGTATTGCTCCTCCTCCAAAACCATCTATGTCAGTGAATACTTTAATGGAACAGTAAAAGGTAACACTTAAAGCAGCAGTTCAACAAAATGTTAATATGCTGTGCCTGTTGAATTTGTTTCTAGTTTTTTCATAGTTACTCATTAATTTAGTTTATTGAAATTATTTTACCAGGCAAACATATAGGGATAAAGGAAATCTCATTTACAGATATGATCAGTGAAGACAAGGGAATACTATAAATAGTATACAATTATGTATATAATAAACAAATTGTTTTTTTTTCCTATAATGTGTACTTTATATTTTCCTGGATCCAATTCATTTTCATATCCACATTACTATTTTGAAGCCAAAAGAAGTGAACATATTCTTTACTAGAAAAACAACTATTTTATAAAAAATAACTTAAAACATTTAAAAATACTTACATTATTTTAGAAATAAAAAAGTTTACCAGCAAATAAAAGTGGAAGATAACTGAATCTTTTACTGTAACAAAAAGTAGGGTCAGACTTTTTTGCCCAGCTTTGCTGCTGTTCTGCTTTTTAGATGCAGAGTGGAAAAGATTAGGTTAAGTATCTACTAATGGTCTTAATGGCCATACTTTACATCTCCCAGGTAGACAGCTTTTAAAAAGAAAGGACTATACTGACAACAGAACTTGTTTGTAACCTGGAAATGCAGTGAAAATGATGAATATGACAAAATCTGTTTCAAAAGTATGTGAGCACTCAAAATGTCTCAGAAACCTGACTATCTCTAAACAAAACCAGACCCTGAAAACCTGATTACCAGTTGAATAGAAACTGACAGGTGGCAACTCTAGACCCTCCACATCTGCACCTGTTCATGCAGGTCCCAAAGGGCCCTGTGTGAATGAGGATATAATTCCACTATCTCAAATAGAAAGGAAATTATTTGCAAAAAAACTTTGTTAATGCACCAGTTAGGGTAACTTAATGCCACAAAAGTAGGGAAATGTGGCGTTAGGGTTTCCAACCCTAACTCCCAACTCCCCATCCCCAAGTAGCAAAAGAAAAAAATATGAGGGTTTTGGGTCTCTGGAGTTTCGGCAAATCAGTGGTGGGGTCTTCCTTGGGGGTTGTCAACCCTAATGCTCACCCCATTCCCTGAGCAAACAACATCACACATGATCTCCTTTCCTCACACAGGGCCTGCAGGGCCCTGCGTGAAGGAAACTACAACAAATTGTGTGGGCAACATGTGATAAGACAAACTTCTCTACCTTTGAAGAGTGTATCACCATGAGGCACTGGCTTGGAGCTATAACTTGTGCTTAAGACTGGAGGCTATGGGCTGGTTGGGGTGAGCATTAGGGTCGAGAACCCCAAGGATGACCCTACCACTGATTCAGCAAGACTCCAGAGACCCAAAACCCTAATATGTTTTTCTTTTGCTGCTTGATGGGTGGGTGTTGGGAGCTAGGGCTGGAAACCCTAATGCCACATTTCCCTACTTTTCTGGCATTAAGTTACCCTAAACAGTGCATTAACAAAGTTTTTAACAAAGAATATGGTACAGTATATAGGTGGTGCTACTATATTTGCTTCCATAGGAAGGGAAATCAGAATGTAGAGTGGTAATGTTAGGTGGAGGGAAGGCTCAGAGTTTGGATAGCAGATGAACAACCCATTCAGCAGGTAAGGTGTGCTGGAAACCTGGGAGTGGGAGAGATGTGCAGCAGTGCTATACTGGCTAAATCAGGGCTTTTTAACAATACTGTTGTGACGAATGGTCACCAGGGAAGCCACATACTGTGTGACCAAAGAAGGGTGGTGTACTGTGGAGACAAGTGAATGGACTGTTGGCTGGCACATTTTCTTATTGTTGGTATGTGCAGGGATGCTCCCACAGCTGTTAGGTAATCAAGTTTGGGTATTTGTTTTACCCATTGGATAAGTAAGCAATAACCCATGACAGGGTGTGGGTTTATAGGCATTTAATGCATGCCTGTGATGCGTTGTGAGGCACAAGGCCACAGGCCAAGTGTCCTCACAGCACCCCAGGCATGCATTAAATGCCTATAAACCCACACCCTGGAGTGGGTTATTGCACTTATTACATGAGTTATTCCAAAAACACAGGAAAACCCTAAAAAACTGCTTTCTAATGTTTAAACACCAAAAAAGGTACTGTATCCTGCCACCTTGCAAAATAGTCCCTAAGAAAAAAAATCCACATTTCCTTCCACTTATGCACATAGAAATGTCACAGATATACTACCAACATAATCTTTGACATTTCTTGTGCATAACATGCTCTGGTACCATACCTATGACATTTCATGTGCCCCCCCCATTCCCCCAACAAAAAAAAACGCTGTGTCTCTCTCTTAGCAGACTTACAACATTGTCTTGGCCACAGGATGAGTCACACAGAGACAGACACACTGTTTTGCAATTCTGTACTCCTTGTTGATGGAGCTGTATGTTGTCTCGCTCCATTTGTTTCTCCCTCTCTCTCTGCAAACAGGTTGCGCTCCTCACAGAGTTGGGTCAGCCTGTCACTGTTGCTCTCCCTCTGCCGCTCTGTCACACAGCACCAGCTGGGGACACATATCGACCCTCGGCACCCCCACTCCCCCAACAACTTACATGCCCCAAGGGATACACAAACACAAGCAGTGGAAGAGACAGAGTGAAGGAAGGGAACCAACAGGATCACCAGTTCACAAAACAAGTATTGCAGCTTGCACACATCTTACTTGGGACCCTGACACTGCAGAAGTTCTGATATGGATAACTTCTGTATTATAAACCCTGTCACTCAGCACAGAAGTTGGCCCACAATCCTGTCACTTCACGCTTCAGCACCTCTCTGTCTCTGCTACATTGATGACAGCAATGGCAATTCAGTGTCTCTCTTTACCTGTCTGCCTGTGTCTCCAGGTGTGCATCTCTCTCTCTCTCTCACACACACACACACACACACACACACACACATCACCACTGCATCGGCATTTCCCTGCCTCACTCTCTCCCACACCTCGCTGTCACTGCTACATTGATGACAGCGACAGCATTTCAGTGTCTCTACCTGTCTGCCTGTGTCTCCAGGTGTGCCTCTCTCTCTCTCTCTCACACATTTCCACTGCATCGGCATTTCCCTGCCTAACTCTCTCCCGAGCCATTCTGGTAACTCATAACGCTGTCTCTCTCTCTCTCTCTCTTATTTTCAGTCTGCCTAGCCCACATGCCGTCACCTGCATCTCAGACCCACTGACTGCTGTCTCTCCCTCTCCACCATCGGACTTCTGTATGGGACTGCTGTTTCTCTGTCTCTCCCACTGTGTCTCTACAGTACTGGGACTTCACTTGTGTACAGACTTGCTTGTATGGGGGGGGGCATCAAATTTATACAGAGAGTTTATGTGTAAAACCGATGCTGAATCATGCTCACCTGCTTTCACACACAGCACCAGTTTTGTCATCAGGCACAGACTGAAACTACACATTTTCAATACTGATCAATGGGGTCAGGTCAAAAACGCATATGGGGAACAAAAGACAGTGGCTGCGGGACACACGTCAATACTCTTGCAAGACTATGGAATGGAGGGGACACCGTTGGGGGTCAGACTTAAGACACACAGAAAGATCGCTCAGACTACTGTTTGTCTGCACAGTGTCAGAGTGCTGCCCTCACTCCCTGTAGACAGCTCAATGCAACACAAACAAACACTGCTCGGACGTGTCATGTTTCAGTGTGTGTGTGTGTGTGTGTGTGAAGGGGGGCAGCTTCAATCAACTGGCCCAGCTGACAGTAGTACAACACAGCCACTATACAGTACATTGCGATCTGGGTCTGTCTCACTTACCCACATCCTTTAATGACTGCCAGTGTCACTTGCCTTTCTCAACTCAGGAATGAGTGCTGATGGCCCTACCTCTGAATCCTTCCACGGAACTGTGCATTAAAAAGGGAATTTTATTTATTTATGCATTTTATTTATTTTTATTTAGTTTTTGTTGACCAGGTAAGTGCACTAGACAAATCCTGCCTATTTTCAGGCATGACCCGGGGAGAGGGATACAGATGAATGCCAACTGACCTTGAACCAGATTAAGCTGTTGATGATATTTTTAGTGAATGAGAGAAATTTGGCCAGGACATTGGGGAATTTCCCCTCCTCTTTTCGATAAGTGCCATGGGATTTTTAACATCCACCAGAACTACCACCAATCCAGGCAGATGGGACCTCGGTTTTTAACGTCTCATCCAAAAGATAGCACCTCAGAACTGCAGCACCCATCTCATGTTGCACTACAGTGTCAGTACTGGGATATTTACCCAAGTGCCAGATGTGGGAACTGAACCAACAGCCCTCTGATCTCCCAGCCTCAGAGGCGAGTGTGCTACCTACTGAGCCACTGTCACTGCCAAACCTAATGCAAATTTAATGCATGGCCATGCAGAGGGACTCCACCAATGGGCTTGCATGATTTTAGTCACCCATGTTATAAGTATTTTTATACACTTCCCCTAAACATTATGAAACACTGCCTCCGAGTCCAATTATGTGCATGTGATTGATGTTTGATATCAGCATTTATCAGTGACTTTTAATACTTGTGATATGTCCTAATATTCTATGACCACTGTAAACATTTCTCTTCCTTTCCTGAGTTGATGTGAAAATAATGTATGCATCATTAGAAACTAAACACTTAGTTTAACTAGGATCAGTTGTTTTCTATATACCATATGACAGAAATCATTTTTCAGTAGAACTCAAGTCAAAAGTTGTAGAGTATCAGTATTTTATAATTGTCTAGTACTGCATATTAACATTTTTGTTTTTAATGTAAGTGTCATTTTATTTAAAATCACAAATGGTCTGGGGAAGGTTCAATTTATATATAAGGTGCTGTTTAAATAGGCGGACAGAAGAAACAGGCAATTAACACAAACACTTGCAGCACCATAGTTTTTCACATAAATCTTAATATATCATATGGCAGCCCACTCGGGAATTACACAGACGCCTGTATATTTTAATCATGCAGTGATTCAGGTTATCACTAGTTCTCATCTGAGCTATGAATTCATTCCAAATAAGCAGTAGTATATGAACAGGTTTTTCCTCCTATAAACATTTAGGAACTATAAATGGATTCTGACTAGTAGATATCAAAGTATAATTTCATTCATGACCAACTAGTAAGGTTCTAACATTCAAACTGGTTAATGAAGCAACTGTTTGCCAACATGAACTGGCTTACAATTTGCTTCAAATTAAACTGCAGATTCGAATTAGTCTGCTGTTGACTTGAATGGTATTCGTAATAAAGGTCACTGACTCAAACAGATCTGAGTTTTGAAATCACAAACATATCTAGACTTCAGCAAGGCTTTTGACACAGCACTACATGGACATCTCATGCAGAAAGTAACACAATATGGAATTATATAAGCAGAAAGTGGTGGTAGACGGTCACCATTCCAAGTGAAGGGATGTTGTAAGTGAATTTTCACTGGGGTCTGTACTGAGTCCTATGCTCTTTAACATACTGATTAGTGACCTGGAGGAGGTGGACAGCAGCAGGCAGCTGAAATTTGCTAATAACACTGAACTGGCAAGATGGAGGAGCTACACTACAGAGGTGGCTGAACACATAAGGAGTGTGGACTGAGAAATGGAGATTTAGATTTAAAGCAGCAGTATTTTTTAGTAACGATAGAGTTTTTTTCAGCAATAATGTTTGTCTGGCAAAAATATCAAGATACTGTACACATTTCACTTTTCATTTTCATTCCTGAACCATGATACAGGATACAGAAGTTTTATAGTGGCACGGTACAGCCACTATAGTTAGGGCTGCGTAGACAGTTTAATGTTATACCTCAAATTTTGCACTTTAATAACTTTGCAACCGTTCAACAGATTTGCACGAAATTTGGTATCTGCTATCCTGCTGGGAAGATCTCCTGATATACCAAGTTTAATTTCAATCAGATTTGCAGATTTCATGCTGTGCATAGTGAAAAACTGTAAAAGTCACTTTTTTCACCTGTTTTGGATGTTTTTCCACTTCGTACTGTGACCACACCCTTTGGATTTTGGTCTGAATTTTTCAGGTTAGAAAGATCTTGCCCCCAAAGAATAAGCCAGCGTTGGTTTGGTGAAAAAATTAAAAATCCATTCCTAAGTTATTCAGTTTTGAAATTTCGGGTTCCGAGCATGCTCACTTCAGTCTTTTGGATGCTACATGATGTGAAAAGGGATTTAGGGCTCATCAAAAGGGATTCTGACAGCTCGGAAAAAGGGATTTATTAAATCCCTCTTCATGAGAAAAAAGTCCCTTTTCGAGAGCCACCATCTTGTTTTCAGTTTTCCAGCTCAAACACTAAATGTTGTAACTTTACCCAGGGATGTCTTCTGTAGACATCCATGCATGGATTTTGTTCATGTGGATGTCCTTTATAGTTCGTTGCCTTTGGTTTACTTTACTCTGGCCCCAGAATGTTAATTTTTGATTTTTAAAATCCCTTTTCGTGACTTGTTTCCAATCCCATTTCACAATGCGAAAAGGGATTTTGACACCTAACAAGAAGGGATTTTGACAGGTTACAGAAAGGGATTGGGTTGTCTAATCAGATGGCCCTGCAAGTAATCCCTATTCAAGATGCAAAAAAGGGTTTTGACACCTCACGAAAGGGATTCAGCTCGCAAAGGTTTTGACACCTCACGAAGGTTAATTTTCAAATCCTTTTAGTGAGCTGTCAAAATCTCTTCTAAGCAAATCCTTTTCACAAGCTGTCAAAATCACTTTTACGCAATTTCTGTCAGGGACATCTGGTCCCAAAATTCGGAGAGAATTTTGACACCCAAGAAAGTGAGTCAGCTCATGAAAAGGGATTCATTTTTCAAACCCCTTTTCAAGAGCAGTCAAAATCCCTCTTCACCAGCTGAATCCCTTTTCATGAGGTGTCAAAATCCCTTTTCGTGATTACCCACAGAGCCATCTAGTCTGACAACTCAAATCCCTCTTCATGAGCAGACAAAATCCCTTTTTGCGAGTTGAATCCTTTTTTGTAAGTTGTCGCAGGGCCATCTAGTCCCACAATCGCGAAAAGGGATTTTGACACCTTACAAAAAGGGATTTGGCTTATGAAAAGGAATTTTGATACCTGAGTACACCTAGGTGTACTAAGCATGTGTGCAGGTTGCCAGGACATGATTATAACTGTGGTGGATTTTTTTCCAAGGTTGCTATGGTCACTGAGATATTGCACCATTTGCGTCAGAAGCGTTAGTTGGACTATCTCTAGGTCTGCGCTGTGTCTCTACACTTATGGGTAGGTGGAAGCCATACCATTTTGCAGTAATGGGAGTGCAGGGCCCTCCATTATGCAGTACTGGTCCTACGCTCCTACAGGGAGATACCAGTTTATTACAATGTTTCTACAGTTATGGATAGACAGGAGCCCTGCGCTCCCATAAATGGATATCATTATGGAGTGATGGGAGAGTGATGGGAGTGAAGGACCCAGAGGTCCCTGCACTCCCACAAGGAGATGCAACTACAACACACTAGAGACTGATGGGCGTGCAGGGCCCCACAAACATATAAGGGTAAGATTACACTTTCTCAAAAAGTAAGGAAATTCATTGCAAAAAAACTCAATGCATCAGTTAGGGCTGCAGCAACAAAAGTAGGGAAATGAGGCATTAGGGTTTCGAACCCTAACACCCTCCCACCACCCCACTCCACCCCCACCCTCCACACACCAACAGGTGTCAGGGTGTACCTAGGGGTCGTCGGGCCCAACTCTCACCCCATTCTCCATACTGTACCATCTCAGCTTCCTACACATAAAATGGGGTGAGAGTTAGGCCCGACAACCCCAAGTCACACCCCAATGCCCTGCTTAGTGTGTGGAGGATAGCAGGGTGAGGGGTGAGGGGGGTGTGAGACCAAAATCTTAACACCTCATTTCCCTACTTTTGTTGCTTCAACCCTAAATGCATTAACAAAGTTTTTTGCAATAAATATATATGTAATAGATAACCCACTCTAAGGTGTGTGGTTGTGCTCTGATATATGCACGCCTTGGTGTGTGTTGTTACGCATGAGGCCACAGGCTGAGTGTGTCAGCCACCCAAGGCGTGCATATATCAGAGTATGACTGCACACCTTAGAGTGAGTTATCTATCTTATAAAATGGTAAAATTGTTTTGGAGGGGGTGAAAGTACAGGTGTCCAGTCACACTCTGATATACGCACAGTCATGTAATGTGTTTCAGCTAATCAGCAGACATAATTTTTCCTATCATTTTATAAATATATATAAATATATATATGTACATACATACATACATACACACATACATATACATATAGACACACACACACAACACACACACACACACACACACAGTGTTGTGCTGCTTAACATCAGAAACATGTGGTAGCATCATCCTTTTGACCCTAGCAAACTGGCCCTCCTTAAAGCCCATCTCAGTAATATGAACTGGTCCTTTGTAATGAATACCCTTGACCCTGACAGAGCCCTTGACCTCTTCATTCATTCCTTTAATACTATATGTGGCAAGTTTGCCCAACTCACTAAAAGAAAAGTCAAAGGGAACCCCACACCTTGGATCTAGAACCACCTCCTGACACTGATGAGGACTAGAGACTCTCTCTGGCACCTCTCCAATAGAAACATAGAAACATAGAATTTGACGGCAGATAAGGACCGCTTGGCCCACCCAGGCTGCCCATTTCCCTACCTAATGGATAAGCTGCAGATCCTAGTTAACCAGCAGCCTACTTCTTCCTACCCCCACCCCCTAGAATTGCCTTATGACTGTCCCATGCATGTTTGCATTCCTCCACTGTTTTTGACTCCACAACCTCCTCCGGAAGGCCGTTCTATGCATTCACAACCCTCTCTGTGAACAAAATACTTCCTTAAATTATCTCTGAGCCGCCCCCCCATCTTCAAATTGTGCCCCCTTGTTCTTGGACACCTCTTTTTTTGAAAGATGCTACCCTCTTGGACTCTGTTGATTCCCTTGTGGTACTTGAAAGTTTCTATCATGTCCCCCCTCTCCCTCCTTTCCTCGAGGCTATACATATTAAGCTCCTTAAGTCTCTCTTCATATGTCTTCTGGTGCAGACCCTGCACCATTTTAGTTGCCCTCCTCTGGACAGCTTCCATCCTGTCTATGTCTTTGCGGAGATTGGGTCTCCAGAACTGCACGCAGTACTCCAGAATGGGTCTCACCAGCTGTCTTACAGAGGGATAATAACTTCCTGTTTTCTACTGGTGATGTCTCTCCCATGCATCCCAGTATCCCCAGCCCCTTGCTGCCCTCTCTCACATTGCTTGCCCACCTTTAGGTCATCTGATATGACTACCCCAGGTCCTTTCCATTTTTGTTGTTGTTAGTATCTCACCCCCATTGTGTACTCTTCCCTGGGTTTTGTTTCCCAGGTGCATTACCTTGCACTTCTTAGCACTGAATCTAAGCTGCCATACATTTGACCATTCCTCTAACCTTGCCAAGTCCTTCTCATCCTTTTCACCCCACCTTGTGCATCAACTCTGTTGCAGATCTTTGTGTCATCTGCAAAGAGACATACTTTTACTTCCAGTCCCTCTGCAATGTTGCTTATAAAGACATTGAAGAGGACCGGTCCTAATACTGAACCCTGCAGTACCCCACTAGTAACCCCCCTTTCTTCAGAGTGGACTCCATTTACTATTACTCTCTGTGTCCTATTCTCCAGCCAATTCTTTACCCAGGCTGTCATCTTGGGACCCACTCCCAGGCTGGCTAACTTGTATATTAATCTTTTATGTGGGACTGTGTCAAATGCCTTGCTAAAGTCTAGGTAGGCCATGTCCACAGCCCCTCCCTGATCTACTACTGTGGTCACCCAGTCAAATAAATCTATCCGATTTGTCTGGCATGACCTTCCCGCTGTGAATCCATGCTGCCTTGGGTCCTGTGCCCCTCTGGCCTCTAGATATTCGACAATTCTTTCCTTCAGAAGTGATTCCATCATTTTCCCTACCACTGAGGTTAAACTAACAGGTCTGTAGTTTCCTGCTTCTGCCTTGCTCCCACTTTTGTGAAGGAGAATCTATCTGCCCTCCTCCAGTCCTCCCATGATTTGTTAAAGAGGGTAGTCAGTGGTGTCACTAGTTCTACCCTTAGTTCTTTTAGAATTCTGGGATGAATCCCATCAGGCCCCATTGCTTTGTCCACCTTCAGGTTTTAAGAGTTCTTTCAGAACCCTTTCTTCTGTAAATGGGCTGGTATCAACTTCTGTATCCAGAGTGTTTCTACTGTTTGTTTTAGGTGCCTCCCCCTCTTCATTTGTAAATACTGAGCAAAAATATTTGTTTAGTATCTCTGCTTTTCACAGTCACCCTCTGCCCACCTCCTCCCTTTATTAAGCCTCACTATCCCTTCCTTGGTCTTCCTTCGCTCCCTGATTTACCTATAAAAGGTTTTATCCCCCTTCTTAACTGAGTCGGCTATCTTTTCCTCGGTTTGGGCCTTTGCTGTTCTGACTGCCTTCCCATCTTCCTTTTGCTTTAACTGATACAATTCTCTCTCCTGCTCCTCCTGTGATTCCTTGTACTTCCTGAATGCTTTCTTTTTCTCTTGAACCTTCACTGCCACTTCCTTTGAGAACCATAGTGGTTTCTTACATCATTTCATTTTATTTGCTTCACACAAAGGCTTGTTACCTCTGTGATGGCAGTTTTTATTATTCCCCATTGTTCTTCCACCCCTCCTTCCTGCCCATTTGCTAGTGCATTCCTTAGGCACTCACCCATTTTGGCAAAGTCAGCCCTCCTAAAGTCCAGTACTTTTGCCTTTGCATGGCTTGACTCTAATGCTGTGTTTATTGTGAACCATACTGTTCGATGGTTGCTAGTTCCCAGATGGCTACCCACTTCTACATCTGTGATCCTCTCTTCATCTCCATTTGACAGAACCAGGTCTAAGATTGCCCCCTCTCGAGTGGGCTCCAATACTAGTTGTCTAAGGCATGCCCCCTGTAGGGCATCTAGAATAACCCCACTCTTCGAAGTGGCTGCTGCAACTGCACTTCAGTTAACATCTGGCATATTCAGATCACCCGTCAGCAATATCTCCCCTTTTTCTGCCATTCTAAGTATACTTTCTATCATTTCCTTGTCCATTTCCTCCCCCTGAGAAGGGGGTCTGTATACAACCCCTGTGCAGATTGTGGTGCCATTGCCGGTCTCCAAATTTACCCACAGTGCTTCTTCTCCTCCCTGTTTTCCCTTTTGTTCTGTTGCTTTAATTCCTTCCCTTACGTAAAGAGCTACTCCTCCTCCTCCTCTTTTACCCTCCTGTCCCTCCTGTAGATAGTGTATCCTGGTATGTTTACGTCCCAGTCATGGTTTTGTGTGTACCATGTTTCTGTGGCTGCCATGATATCCAGATGTTCCTCCTCCATCAAGGCCACTAATTCAGGAAGCTTGTTACTCAGACTATGGGCATTGGTACTCATTGCTCTCCATTTTTTGATGGCTTTACCTTCTTTTGCAGCATCCCCCACTGACCTTTCTACCTCGGTCCTTTTCTCATTTAGTACCCTAGTCCCGACTGCTGACCGACAGACAGAAATACAGGGAGGTCCAAAATAAATGCACATCGACTTTGCGCAGAGCCAAAGCCGAGTATTTTAAATCCTCTCTCACCTCCACCTGGGTCTCAGGGCAGAATTTCTAGAATCAACATTAAGAATATCTGTGTCGAAGTCCCAAACACTGTTCCCAACCAGATCTTAGTTGGTGGGTGTCTGACCACTGATCCTACACGTATAGCTACAGCCTTCAATGACACTTTCACAAACCTCATCCAGGTCCTGCCTCCTAATTTCTTTGACCCGCCCTAAACTTACACCCCTTTTCTCCTACAGAAGCCCCCACTTCCATCTGCACTGCATTACTCCAAAGTCAGCAGAGCCGTACCTTAGAAAGTCCCTCAGCCACTCCTGCTATAGCAGTGACTCCTTAGATCTGAAACTGCTCCGACTCACCTTACAGGAAGTACTCAACCCCCTCACACATATTCTAAATCGCTCCTTGTGCCAGGGTAAATTCCCCTCCCAGTGGAAATCTGCTTTCATTACACGGTACTTAAACTGGAGACCCACTAGCACCAACAACTATCCTCCCATCTCCATCCTACCCCCTCTGCAAGGCCCTACAGCGGATTGTCTCTGATCAGCTCACCGACCACCTCAACAAATACAACCTCCTCTGCAAACAGCAACATGGCTTCCGCAAGGGGCACAGTACCCCACTGCTGTACTTCCCAATTCCAAAGGTTCTTTAGCTATAGAGCCCCCTCCTGGATGAATGGCCTACCCACCTCCCTTACTAACTCAGCTTAAGGAACACCTCCAGTCCTCTAATAACTGTGATTGCCACTGATTACCTTCCCCTCTCTGACTAAGGCCCCTGGCCGGATTATGTCCACCCCTGTTGAGTCTCCAGCCTAGATCAGTCAGGCTCAGCTGGTTCTGCTGAGTAGTATTAACGTACTGTATTGTTTAAGAACTGTGCTTACTATTCCTAGTATCAAACTGTTAGTCTTCTCCCTGCTCTATGTCTATTGCTTATTTTGTACCCTGTGAAAATGAATTACCATGTAATGTCTGTTTTGTATCCGATTTCTGTGACGTGGTGGAAACTTTGTAAAGGAGTCTCTGACTCAAAGGTACTTTTCTGAAACCTCAATAAATAAATAAAATAATACATCCACAGCTTAAACAGTCAACAGGTAGCCTCAGCAGAAGAGATTTTTTTTTTAAAGTGAGTGGTGGCCATCTTTACTGACATGAGTCATTAATTACAAAATTAGACGTAGAAGCTATTTTAAAAATATTTGAGAAAATGAAAAATAAACTAAGGATGAACTTAGGATGTCAGAAATATATTTCTGCTAAAATAAACTATATGATGACATTCTGGGTCAACTAACACACTCTGCTACTTTAATGTGGGCAAGCAGAGGTACTGTACCTAGGGGCCATGATTCTGGGTCACACACACACACTGTGAGGTGCAACAATAGAAGGCACAACTGAGGAGAGGGATCTAGGGATCGTGCACAGTAAGAAAAAAATCAGGCAGACAATGCACTGCTGTATTCAAGGGCTCTAATCCAACATTAGAATGCATTAGAAGGGGGTAAGAGCAGGCCAAGAGGCAATTCTCCCCCTCTACAAGGCCTTGGTTAGACTGCACCTGGAGTACATATTCCAGTTCTGGTCTCCAGAGCCCAGAAAGGAAATTGAAGAAATTGAGAGGGTCCTGCAAAGGGCAACAAAGTTAAGTAGCAACCTATGAAGCAAAAGCTGCAAGGAGAGACTGAACATACCCTGATTATTATCCTAGGGAAGAGTGGCTTGAGAGGAGGCATCATCACTGTGTTCCCAATACTAAATGGGACATGTAGGATGGACTATAAACAGATGTTTGAGCTGGTCAGTTCTAACAGGGCCAGATTAAGGCAGAAGCAACATAGACCTGGGCCTCAGGCCCCTACCTGCCCAGGGGGGGCAGTAATCCCCAAAATATATTTACTACATAACCTTTTCTTTCTGCCTGATCTGCATTTTTTGAAAGACTCAGCTGCTGATCATCTGAGAAGAACAGGCTGAATTGTGATGTGACTCTCACCTCCCAATTAGTCGTTAAGCACAGCTGATAGCTTCAGAGGCCCTGGCACAGACTGCAATTTTAGGTGTAGACAGACCCATTTCCTTTGCTGATATCCCACCTGGGGAGAAGTGGCTAGAAAGATCCCTGCCCCCAACTGGTTTCTGATAGGGAGAGTGACTGGCACAAATCTTAAATGGGGGCCCTCTCCTTGACTGGAAGTGGATCTTCATTGTAAAATGCAATTTTCCTCTCAAAGAAAATTAGGAGGGAGTCTCTGGTTGAGTTTGGGTCGGGGTGATGAGTGTCACGAAAATGATCATCAAAGTTACGAATAAAAGAAAAAAAAAGGCAGGTGAATTTTCTAAGTTCCTACAATACTATATTGCAATTCACAGACAGTATGCCAGTCCTGATCTTTAACACCACCCACATAAACACAGTTTAATGATGCAAAAGTAGTGAAGAGACAACAATGCAATGGATAGGCTTACAATGCCATCAGGGTCAGCAGTGGCCTTTAGATCATATTTGTTTACTCTTCAGGCAATTGTATATGTTATGGGGCTATATACAAATAATACTACCCTCGTTATGTACAATTGCAGACAAAGTAAATAAAAGTACCTGAAGGTCACCAATTACTCCTGACAATTATAAGCCTGCAACCCCTTCCTTATGTAGTTTTGTGGGTAGGGCTGTATCAGGAAGTAGGATTGTAGTCTCAGTAATTTAAGTAATGTAAGAAAGGTTTTACTCATGCATGCTGAGAGTAGCCTCTGGTCTGAGGGAGGAGGTTGTTCTGCCTCATGCTGACCTGGCAAGGATTCAGGAAACCTGCTCGCCCACCCAGGAACCACCCAGGCCACCATCACTACCTCAGAGGTTGCCAAGAAAGAGGAGTGGTTGGACCACGGTGGGCTCAGAGAGGGTGAGGGTGGTGGAACAGAGGTGCATCCTTCAGTTGTGCCTCTCCACAATTCATTAGCCACTCTGGTGGAGCATGGTTCCTCTATGGAGGCACCCACAGTGGAGACCAAGGAGGATGTTGGGAACTGCCACAATGGAGACCCACAGGACAGTGGCACACTGACCCCACAGGGAAGGAAGCAACTCCTGGTGGGGGACCCAATTGTTAGGGGTAGAACTGGGGAGGGGAGGTGAAAGGGAGGTAAGGTGCCTGCTCTGTGCCATGGCTTAGAGGGACAGGAAATGAATCCTCAGGATCATGGGAGCAGCTGCAAGGGGAAGGGAGCTGGATATCATTATCCACGTAGGGACGAATGACCTGTCTGAGAATGGGATCAGAGCAATGCAACAGGAGTTTGTGGAGTTGGGGAGGGGGTCTTAGACAAGTAGCACACACGGTAACTTTCTCGGAAGTGCTACCTGTCTATGGCATGGATGAGGCTAGGGTACTCCGCACCATGGGATTCAATGACTGGTTGAAAAACTGGTGCAGAGCTCATGCATTTGGCTTCACTGGGGACTGGGGCTCCACCTGGAGGGATGCAGACCTATACAGGCGCGATGGTCTGCATCTATCCAGGAGGGGAACCAGGGTCCTAGGTGATAGGTTTAAATGCTTCATTGGCAAGCATTTAAACTAGCCAAGGGGGGAGAAACTGAAAAGGACAAGGGAAATCCTAGCCTCCTCAAAAAATCAGGGTAGTTTGTGAGGCAAACACCAAGATAGAGCAGTCGATAGGGAGAAGAGCAGGGGTAAATGGAGAAAAAGACAAAGGCAGTAAGGACAGGGCTAGGACAAAAAGAAATAAAGCCATAAAACAAATGAGGGTAATGAGTATCATTGCCCATAGTCTAACTAAAAAGCTCCCCAAAATGGTGGCCTTGATGGAAGAGGGATGCCTGGATATTGTGGCAGTCACCGAAACATGGTACACAGAGAACCATGACTGGGATGTCAACATACCAGGGTACACAATCTACAGGAGGGACAGGAGGGAGTAGAGGAGGAGGAGGAGGAGTAGCTCTCATGTAAGGAAGGACCAAAGCAACAGAACTAAAGGGTAAACAGGGAGGACAGGAGGCACTGTGGGTCACCCTGGAGACTGGAATGGCTCCACAATCTGCACAGCGGCTGTATACAGACCCCGCCTCAAGGAGGGGAAATAGACAAGGAATGATAGAAGGCATCCTTGGGATGGCAGAGAAAGGGAGGCATTGCTGATGGGGCCTGAATATGCCAGATATTAACTGGAGCACCTTGCTGCAGCCACATCTAAGAGCAGGGCCATTCTCGATGCCCTACAGGGGCATGCCTCAGACAGCTAGCTTTGGAACCCACTCGGAGGAAGCAATCTTAGACCTGATACTCTCAAATGGGGATGGAGAGGATCTCTGATCTTGAAGTGGGTAGCCATCTGGGAACAAGCACCACCAAACAGTGTGGTTCACAAAAACTTAGCTGTAGAGTCAAGCCACACAAAAGTGAAGGTATTGGACTTGAGGAGGGCTGATTTTGTTAAAATGGGAGAGTGCCTCAGAAAAGCACTAGCAAACAGGCAAGAAGGTGGGGTGGAGCAACAATGGGGAAACATCAAAACCACCATCACAGATGCAATAAGCCTTTGTGTGAAGCAAATAAACAAATCAAAATGAAAGAAGAAACCTCTATGGTTCTCAAAAGAAGTAGCGGGGAAAGTAAGGGAGAAAGAGATAGCATTCAGGAAGTATAAGGAAACACAGAAGGAGCAGGACAGAGAACTGTACCAGTTAAAGCAGAAGGAAGCAGAGAAGGCAGTCAGAATAGCAAAGGCCCAAACCGGAGAAAGATAGCCAACTCGTTAAGAAGGGGCAAACCGCTTATAGGTACATTAGGGAGCAAAGAAAGACTAAGGCAGGATACTGAGGCTGAATAAAGAGGAAGGTGGCTGGGCAGTGAGTGACAATGAAAAGTAGGATACTGAATGAATACTTCTGTTCAGTATTCACAATGGAAAAGCAAGAGGAGATGCCTAATCCAGACAATAGAAGCACTCTGAATAATGGGGTTGATATTAGTCCTTTCACAGAAGAAAGGGTTCTGAAAGAACTCTTAAAACTGAAGGCTGATAAAGCAAGGGGGCCTGATGGGATTCACCCCAGAATTCTAAAAGAACTAAGGGAAGAACTAGTAACACCACTAACTACCCTTTTTAATAAATCATGGGAGGATGGTGTGGTACCTGAGGACCGAGGAGGGTGGACATGATTCCCCTTCACAAAAGTGGGAGCAAGACAGAGGCAGGAAACTACAGACCTGTCAGTTTGACCTCAGTGGTAGGGAAAATGATGGAATCACTGCTGAAGGAAAGAATTGTTGAGTACCTAGAGGCCAGTGGTGCACAGGACCCAAGGCAGCATGGATTCACAGTGGAAAGGTCATGTCAGACAAATCTAATTGATTTTTTTGACTGGGTGACCAAAGCAGTAGACCAGGGAGGGGCTGTGGACATGGCCTACCTAGACTTTAGCAAGGCAATTGACATAGTCCCACACAAAAGATTAATAAACAAATTAGCCAGCCTGGGAGTGGGTCCCAGGGTGGTAGCCTGCGTAAAACATTGGCTGAACAACAGGACACAGTGGGTAATGGTAAATGGAGTCCACAGTGAAGAAAGGAGGGTTACTAGTGGGGTACCTCAGAGTTCAGTACTGGGGCCTATCCTTTTTAATGTCTTTATAAGTGACATTACAGAGGGACTAGAAGGAAAGTATGTCTCTTTGCAGATGACACAAAGATCTGCAACAGGGTTGATCATGAGGTGGGGTGGAAAGGATAGAAAGGGACTTGGCAAGGTTGAGGAATAGTCAAATGTAGGCGGCTTAGAGTCAACGCAAAGAAGTACAAAGTAATGCACCTGGGAAACAAAACCCAGGGAAGAGTACACAATGGGGGTGATACTGACAACAAAATGGAAAGGACCTGAGTAGTCATATCATAAAAGTGATTCAGGTCTAAGAAGTGCAAAGTAATGCACATGGGAAACAAAACCCAGGGGAAGAGTATACAATGGCGGGTGAGATACTGATAACAACAAAAATGGAAAGGGACCTGGGGGTAGTCATTCATATTAGATGACCTAAAGGTGGGCCAGCAATGTGAGAAGGCAGTAAGGAGGGTTGGGGGGATACTGTGATGCATAGGGAGAGGCATCACCAGTAGAAAACAGGAAGTTGTTGGCCTTCTGTACAGACAGTTGGTAAGACCACATCTGGAGTACTGTATACAGTTCTGGAGACCCCATCTCATAAAAACATAGACAGGTGGAGGCTGTCCAGAGAAGGGCACCAAAATGGTGCAGGGTCTGCACCAGAAGACATATGGAGAAAGACTAAAGGAGCTTAAGATGTATAGCCTTGAGGAAAGGAGGAGAGGGGGACATGATAGAAACTTTCAAATACCTCAAGGGAATCAACAAAGTCCAAGAGGGTAGCATCTTTCAGAAAAAGAGATGTTCAAGAACAGGGGGCACAATTTGAAGATACAGGGGGATGGCTCAGAGGTAATGTGAGAAATATTTCTTCACAGAGAGGGTTGTAGATGCATGGAACAGCCTTCCTGAGGAGGTCGTAGAGTCAAAAACAGTGGGGAATTCAAGAATGCAAGGGACAGGCATAAGGTGTTCTAGTGGGGGGTAGGAAGAAGTAGGCTGTTGGTTAACTAGGATCTGCAGCTTATCCGTTAGGTAGGGAAATGGGCAGACTAGGTGGGCCATGCGGTCCTTATCTGCTGTCAAATTCTATGTTTCTATACAGTGATCCCATGATTATCTGCCAAATGTTTGTACAAAATGGTAGCTATTCTGTCACCCTTTATTATCCGACAACCTTCATTATCTGGCTGATTTTGCTTGTACGAAAATGGGCGAATAATTAAGGGTGCACTGTAGATTATCAGACTGAAACCGAACAATATGTGATACTTGGGGGGCAGGAAGAGGAAATAATAGTGCTGCACTGTCACTAATATGATTTTGAGAGAGGGGAACAGAAGGGTTAGAATTTCAATTTGTATACTGTTGCCTGTAGCTCTTTACATATAAACTGTATTCTAACTTGGGATGCAGTTTGTATGTAAATGGATTTCCAAGATTCCTAAGAGTCTGTGACAGAGTCCCTTCATTGTGAAGTGGCATGGTTGCATTGAAGGGGACCAAGATTTCTCTTGGGCCTAGGGCCTCAGGTTGCCTTAATCTGGCCCTCAGTAGAACTAGAGGACATCCACTAACCCTGGGGGTGAAGGGAAGGGGAGATATTAGAAAATATTACTTCATACAGAGGCTGGTTAACATTTGGATCTGAATAACCAACCAGGGGAGGTTGTAGAAGCAAGCATGCTGATTTCAAATTAGTACTAAACAAGATTCCTTATGGAGAATGCCATTGTAGGTTATACATTATAAGTAAGGATTGCAATCCAGCTTAAAGGGACACTATCAGCTTTCTGATAGTTTCTAAGATGTCCCTTGTTATGGTGCCTGTAGCCTTCATACTTTTCAATAATGTAATACTGGGCTCCCGATTTTCATATACTGCCCTTCTTTTGTGAAATATTCAAAAAATAATAATCTGAGTGGTCCGCCTTTCACGCGGCTCTCAATCCAGACGTGCATTCCTGGGATGGGCATGGCACAGAGGCACTGGTAAACTTGTACATGTACAAGTACTTCATTTTGGGGGAAAATTTAGATAATAGCGCTTTTTGAAAGATCCCATCCCTGAATGTGGGAAGGTCCTGTAAATGTAAAATGAGTGGTCTAACGTGTTAAAAAATGACTTTGAAAATTAAAGCTATGACTCCAGACATGCACATCAGCAGCTGATATGCATGCCTGGAGTCACTGCTTTAGTTTTTAAAGCCATTTTTAACATGTTAGACCATTCATTTTACACTTATAGGCCTTTCTCACATTCAGGGCTGGATTTTTCAAAGGGCGCCTTTATCTAAATTTACAAAAAATGAAGTACTGCGCATACATGAGTTTACCGGCACCTCTGCACTGTGCTCATGATAGGAACGCTCTATCTGGATTGAAGCTGGGTGAATGGGCGATAGTATCTTTAAAAGTTTGAATGTCTGTCAACTTGGTATAGCCACTGCAATGTGGCAGGAAGGGCAAACAAGAAGGACCCAAGTCTCAGTTGTCATCACACTTCTGTGTTACTATGTTGAATTTCCGTTAATATGGCATTTATTTGTTGGTTTATTTATTTGTTTGAAAATTAGTTACTAGGAAACACACACTGAGCCAAAGATCATTTCCAGGTGTGACCCGGAGGAGCGGAAAGGGAAGATTCTGTGTCATGAGTTGCAAATTTTGAAACTACTTCTTGTTAGATAGGAACATAAGAATATACAATGGATGACAGAACTTATTTGTGCAATCTTTTCAACGTACTAAAAACACAATATACAGTATTTGTATTTATGCCTGTCCTAATTGATATGCCTAAGAAGCCATTTTTTTGTTGGTCTAGACCATAAAAGCACAATGTCACAGAGCCACCGGTGGACAACTAGCTTAATACACTTACGTACTGCTGCCACTAGCCTGTTGTGTATTTACCACTAGTCTGTTTCCTTCTCATCCCATGTTATGCCCTAACACTCTCAGTACCAGGCCTCTGGTCATATGATCCTCTATTTCTTCAGGCACTCTTGATCATGCTCCAGTAGTAGACTTCACCTCATTTTAAGGGGCCCAATCCACAAAGTGTCCAGGAGGGTTACATAGCCATGTGGCAAGAGGTCATAGGCACTCACCTAAAAATAGCCCTTTATTTGGCAGGACACACTGACATATTGCATAGTATGCGCAGTGCGGACTTGTGCATACACACCTGCACATCTACTGGGTATAGTGCTGTCTGGGGGCAAGGCCAGACATACGATTCTTGTGGGGGGATGCAAACCCACAGTACAAGTTAGGCATTTGCATGTGCAGATCATTGTCCCCAAAATGATGCCACCCCAGGGCTGCCATAGCAATTACATATCCCTTTATAAGAGCAGAAACATGAAACACGTACACCATAAAGAGCATGCACATGAACAGTACAGCATAGACAGGCTACAACAAGCAACTGCACACAGAACACAACATACAGAAGGAACATATGAGAAAACCCCTGCACAAAAAGTGGCAACCCTTTTCCCTAAAGCATGCAGGACATGCACCTATCACCACAGTGACAAAGCACAGACAAGTAAAAGTATTGCACAGTATCAAATATAGTTTTATGTCAAAACTACTGCAAAACAGGGGCCATGGATGTTTGTCCCCCTGATCCGAATGCACCACACCCATCCCAGTCCCACACTCAACCATGGCAACTTGTCCACGGGCCTGTCACATTTTTGTACAACAATCTACTCTTATACAGTATGTCCATACTGTCTTGCTCTGAATCAATCAATCAATCTTCATTTTACCAGTTGGAACACCATTGAGCAAGCTCATTTTCAAGGTGGGCCTGGGTGGATATACAAATCAGAACAATAATATAACAGGAACACTTTATCGGTACAACAGTAAGAAGAACACATATAGTGAGGAACACAATGGGGTGGACAACAACACAGAACACAACAGTTATATAGAAATATACAACAACCTCCCATATGATGTAACAATTTACAGCATTTGTACAACATAATAACCCACAGCAATTAGCAGCATTTGTGCAATGGCAACTAATATTAAGAGACAGACCTACTAGGATAGGTAAGAGAAAAGTATGGCGAAGCACAGAAGAGAGTGGGAGGAGGGTAAACAGAAATGGGGGGAGCAATATGGGTTCAATTTTGTGAATTGAAGCGGATCTGGATGACATGAAGCATATCAAGTAAAACACAGAGCTCAGAGAAGGATCTTGCATAGAGTGTTTTGAATTCGGGCAGCTTAACTGAACTAGCCAGTTTTAGAGTTTTTTGGAGCTTATTCCATAGCTGGGGTAGTACAAAACTGATAGAGGAGCTACCAAATCGGGATTTTACTTTAGGTACAAATAAAGAGTAGTAGGAACAACTCCTCAGGGCATAGTTACCAAGGGCACAGAAGGGCAAGCAATTGGAAATATACTGCAGTAACATCTTAATAATCGTTCTGTAGTTCCAGAGAGCAGCGTTCCTTTGTCTTCCGAACGTAAGGGATGACTAACCCACTAAGGCAATACAGTGCACAATGATGTGTGGTGTAAGCTGCACCAGAAATGAATCATAGGGCCCTGTGGTACAAGACATCGAGCTTAGCTAGGGGCTGACCCTGGAACTTGATCATATAGGAAGTCAGCATAGTCCAAGAGTGCTTGGAAGGTTGATTGAACCTGCCTCTTCCTAGCCTCTTGAGTAAGCAGATGTTTGATTCTATAAACTAGACCAAACCTTTGCTTTAATTTTTTGGGTAGTTCCTCTATGTGCTCATTGAAAGAAAGTCAACTGTCAATCCACATCCCTAGGTATCTGAATTTTTCTACATAATCCAGAGATTCACTGGACAGCATGGTAACAGGTGTTGCGGTAATGTGCATGGGTGGATTAGAGGCCAAATAGGTCAGAGACAGGATCATAGCCTTTGTTTTTTTGGCATTTAAGAGTAATTTTTGGTTGAGCAGGTTCCATTGCAATATGTTAAAGTCTGACTGAAGGGCCGTATAGGCAAACTCGGAGGAAGGCTTGGTGGTGTAGAGGACCATGTCATCCACAAAAAGGTGGATGTTGGATACTTTGATTCCATAGCTGATATTGTTGATGCATAAAGCAAATAGTAGAGGTCCCAAAATGGAGCCCTGTGGCACACCTCTGATAATTGGTTTTAGTGGTGAGAGGTCTTCCACTGCTTTGACTTGTGTACTAATGGTAATGTAGCAAGAGAAACATTTCAGGGATAGCCTGTCCACACCGATGTTATGAAGGGTATCCAGGAGCATTTCATGGTCCACCGTGTCAAAATCCTTATTTAGGTCAAGAGAGACAGCACACATGAAATTCTTTCTGTCAAGGGCTCTCTGCCCGTTGTTCGTTACCTTTGCAACAGTAGAAATTGTACTATGTCGAGGCCTGAAACCTGATTGTAGAGAATTGAGCAGGTAGGCCAATCATGTACTCACCACTGGGAATAAAGCCTCCTGTCACCTCACTTCCTGTAGCTTGGCCTTAAGCTGTGCCACTGGCGGTGGTCCATTGTCCTAGTATATTCAGCAGTGTCCTCCCTGGACCTGTAGCCACCACTGCCTCCTTCTCCTCTCTGTGATGGTACTTCTCCTCTGCTTTCACTGTGTCCTCCCCTAACTTCTGCACAGCCTAGATTGCACCCCCATTCCATCATCATGACAGTACAAAGGACACCACATAGCATAAACTGGCCCACAACATATGACCATGCACTTATACAGCCATGAACCAACACAAGATTTAGCTGTCATATGTAATATCATTTTAATTAGCATTTAACCTAAGTGGTTCAACCTCTCACCAGTACTCATCCTGCTAACCCTGATACTCATTCCCCTCATGTATAAATGCATCCAGGATGGACCAAGTGAGCACTGAGGCTGGAGCCTTGGCAGTGTTCACTTCACTGGCCCAATACTAAAGGCAGCAACTGGCACAGTGTAGTCCATACCTATATCACCAGTAAATGCCCTCCTTGCCTGAAAGCCTATTGGCCATGGTCAGACCATGCACGAAGGCCTTAACCTATTCTTAGCAGTAGCGCCATATGGTGTCGGAACCATCCATTGCTTAATCTGACCCAAAATGGCCGCACAGGTGTGTGAGATAACAGCAGGACTATAACACTGAGCACGTTACACACACATAATGCCCATGTGTTGGCCAGGAACACCACTGTCACAACCGGGGAGGGTGTGTATCGGGTACCCGAGAAAAACATACCATTGCACTAAAGACCCCACAGAAAAAAGGATCTTCTACAGTACAAAGCAAATAGGCTGCTCACGTTATTTCTCCCTGATGAAGACTCGGAGTGAGTCAAACCACTGGGGAGTGAAGTGTGGTCTGCTCTGCTCTGAATTTACAATAAAGTGAGTACCTGATTTACCTTGTACTGTGGAAGTTCCTTTTTTTCTGTGAAGTCTGAAGTCCAGCAGTTTGTTTGGTTTTTAGGTTTCAGTTACAGCTTACCAGCCATCTGCATGCACTAGGGGGAGGCAGGCCAAGCACAATCTGTTTTTTCTTCTGAACTGTGACTCAGGCACCTCATGGATAGACCCATAACCACAATAGCTAGGTCTCCTCAGCAGGGATGGGCAAATGGTATGTGATGCTACAGATCACATCACACAAGAATGTGCCAAATACCCAGGGCAAAAGCATGATTCCAACGAACTAGAACTGTCATAGCTGTGACCACAGCTGAATGCTTTGCAACCTGATCTTGGATGGCTGAATAGTCAGTAGACATTGTGCAGATGTGGCATGTGGTGATATGCGTGCATCATGCAGTACGACACATAGTCCCTTCATCTGCACCATACAGGTGGCAGCAGGTACACACATAGGGCATTGCCTTTGATGCCTCTCATCACACACTGCAGGGCAGTCCCAGTACAATAAGGCCCACAGACAGGGTATTGGCATCATGCACGTGTGCTCTCAGTGACTAGATACGACAAGTGGAACCCTAATGTTTCTCCCTGTCTGTATATCTATGATGTGTGCTGCATGACGCACAACCCTGCCCTCACATCACAGTGCAACATACCACTGCCTCAGGTGATGCCACTTGGGAGTGGATCCCAGTGGGAGTATGCACATGTGGGATGCACAGCACTGAGGTGCCTACGGGGGAGGATAAGTGATGCAGACATGCATTGTGTCAGCTGCCAAATGGTATTATGTAACTGTGCTGACTGTATACTCTGTAACTCCCAAACCAGCTGTTTCTGTACCAGCATACCCCTCAGTGCCCTAGATCCATACAGGGCTGACTCCAGACTTTCCTATCAGTAATTGCTTCTCCTCCCCCATGCAACTCTGTGTCCATGGCCATTGGAGTAGGACTTATATATGGCCAAGACCTTCAGCTTGATCTCATGGATAGGATTACTGCTGTTGATCGCAATGGTAGCGGCTCACACATTGAGGGCTCGGTTGCTACCTTCTCCAGTGCAGGCCTTCAAAATGGAGGAAAAGGGCACCTTACATGATGCTTATCACCAGAAACATGTGGTCAATGCTATCCACAGCTGACATTTCCATATTGCTGTGCACAGTATATTACAAGGCCATATATGGTGTGGTCAAGGGACATTCTATTGACATGTCTGTTTCCCTGGAGTAAGTCAATTCTTGCCGTGTGTCATTCTGCACACCCCGATGGAAACGGCATCAAATCTCACCACCTTGGTTTATTTAGCAATAAGTGCACTTCCTATGCAGTGCATAGCACAGGTGGAGGAAAAGTGACTACTGCCAAAAAGCAGCATTAAGGCTCTGAGCAGAAGGGTGAGAGATAAGAAGTAAGCAATGACTTTACTACCCCCAAAACACAGCACTTCTCTTGGCCACCTTAAGCCCCAGACTGTGTGGTATTAATCAGCTACTAAGTCATTCACATCTGGGTTTGTTGGTTACCATTTGCACTTATTTCTTGTTCTGTCCTTGCACCTTTTATATTGATTACACTGGTTTATATGCAAATTTGTAACTGCCCAGCTAATGGTTATTTTATTACTCTTGCACCTTACAGTACTGTGTATTCTACATTTTTTTTATTTTATTTTGCCTGTGTAATCATATTGTGATTGATACTGCGCGTTACTGTACTAGTTTCTCTTTATTGTATTTTATTTTATTCTGCATCTTGTTATTTTCTATTCCGCCCCCGATCTAACTGAAAGGAGCTGTTATTAGCTCAGCACATCTCTACTGGTGAAACTTTTGAAATAAATAAAAAACATATATCACCATAAAGAGAGTGCAGAAAGGAGGCACCAAGTCTGGATGGTTTATAGCCTGGGGTGCTGAAGGAACTAGTGCCAGAATTAGCCACACCTCTAACAGGGCTGTTTAGGTGCTCCTGGAAATCAGAGACATTTGGAGGACTAGAGATCTGCAGATGTGGTCCCTCTGCACCAGGTTGGTGACAGGGAGGACCAGGTAACTACAGGCCAACCAGTTTTCCTTAATTGTTGGTAAGCTTCTGGAAATGCTGGTCAAGGAAAAGATAATGGAATACCTAGAGGCTAATGGCTTACAAGGTAGTAAACAGCATGGGTTCATAACAGGAAGACCATGCCAGACAAACTTGTTAGTATTCTTTGACTAGGTCAAAAGAGCAATACATGGGAGCAGGCAGTCAATGTGCTTTATTTTGACATCAGCAAGGATACTGATTCAGTTCTACATAGGTGGCTAATAAAAGGCTGGAGAATCTAGGAATAGAGGAAGGGCTCACTAGGTGGATTGGGAACTGACTAGAGGAAGAAAGCAGAGTGGTTGTCAATAGTATTACTGCAGAGGACAGGGGCGCCACACGTGGAGTACTGCAGGGAACAGCCCTGGGTCCCGTTCTGTTCCAAATGTTCATTAATGATACAGGGGAGAGTATCTAGGGAAAGATGTGTCTCTCTTTGCAGACGACGCATAACTATGTGGCAGAGTTGATACTGAGGATGGAGTCAAGCTTTTAAGAAGGACCTGGAGAACTAAAAATGATAGGCATACTCTGCCAACTGAAATTCAATGCAAAAAGCATAGTGTGATTGATGCACACTGTTAAAAATAATCCATGCACACAGAACTGGACAAGAGCAGTTCAGTTAGTCACAATGGCTAAAATGGCTAAAGAAAAGGATCTGGGTATTATCAGCAACAGTCTCAAAACCTCAGGCCAGTTCAGCAAGGCATATATCAAGGCAACCAGAATGCTGGTATGTATAAAGAGGGGATCTGATAGTGGAAGGAGGTGGTAATGCTGCCCCTACATAGGCCCCTGGTGAGGCCTCTTCTGGAATATTGTGCTCAGTTATGGAACACGCATGACAAAGGACAGGGACAGACTAGAGACAGTACTGCACAGGGTCACCAAAATGATCCAGGGTCAGCAGTGCAGATCATAAGAAGAGCATCTGTAAGACTGGAACATGTACATGCTGGAGACCAAGAGGAAGAGAGAAGATATGACTGAGACGTACAAGTTTCTGAGGGGGATAAACAAAGTTGATATTGAGGACCTGAGGATTGAGAGAGTAATAGGTGAAGTGTGGTCAGCTGGGGGATTTTGAGGGTCAGATTTAAGCAAAGGCACGATGGGGTTGTTATGGTGGTATAATGGCCCGCCTCCAGTGGGTTGAAGCATGAGGCGAAGCCAAGTGCTTCCACCACCCGAGAAGGGCCATTTTCCCACCTTAAGAAACCCTCCCCGTCATGCCTTACTGCAATTATGAAATGGGTACTAACACTTCTAGTAAATATAAAAAATTAAAAATATTTGTGTCTTTTATATTACTGTAACACAGGAAATACAGATAATGAAGTCAAAAGACAAAAAGTAATGCCTGGCCATTCCTGACTTCTTGCTCACCGTTGCCGACTTTCCACTTCACTACTTCCGAGTCCCTGTCCTGCTTCGATGTCTGTCCATTTCAGGAATAAGTACAATAGTGGTTTCATCGACAAATGCTATCTGTGGACCCCGGAGCAAAGAGAGAACAAGCGAGTGGCAGTTGTAAGAAGCAGCAGGTACCTGTCAAGTTAGTGGGGAAGAGTGGGAGCCATTAATGCGACCGGATTATGTTATGAGTTAGCTTACTGTGAGCCACATTCTAGTAATGAATGAATCCCTGTCAAAGTTCGGCATTCTTTCAGCTCGAGCAGGGTCACTGTGGTGCTTTACAGTACAAAAAAATAGACGGTCAGCAGGGAAGGTTCTCACAGGTGCTGGATCATGTTGGCCAAGAGCTACTTTCAACTGGGCTGTTGTGCTGGAATAACAGCCCGATTGAAAGTAGCTCTCGACCAATCAGGAGCCAGCATTCTTTCAACCCATTTCATAATTCAAAATAAAATCTCTTTAAGTCATTTACATCAAATGAGGATAGACAGAACACTGGGCAGACAGGATGGACCTTGTGTTCCTTTCTGATGTCATTTTCTATGTTTAAACATAAATATCTGCACAATTTATCAAATCTACAAGCAACTCATGAGAATATACAGTACTAATTAGAGAAATCAAACCAAAAATATTGCAAAGGATAGAATTACAGATAGAAAAAAGACAAAACTGAGCTAACATTTAAATTGGCCTACCACCCAGGTCTTTTTAAAAAGGATAATGCAAACAGCATCACTTCCCACAAGAAGTTCACAAAGCATTTTGAGGAATGGCCCTTTCTCAGATGCCAGGAAAGACAGCATTCACTATGCACTGTACTTCACTCTCTCAGAGGTGCCTCTCTTTGTCCCCAGGCTTAATTAACTCCCAGTACCTAAACACCCTTGACTCCCACAGTTCTATAGACCTAGCCCATACCATTTCCCTGGTTAGCTTCCCCGCTTTTTAGAAGCTCAGCTGTTTGTCTCAGAGTCATCCTGAGCTTGAGATATGCATTTTCCTGTGGGACCCTGCCCCAGCAATGGATCTTGACCCCTTGGTCAATGACATGCATCTATAGGCCTAACATATAACCTGCCTTCATTCATATTCAAAAGGAGAAAATAGTGTCTCTTTGGCACAGCCAAATAATGTTTTTCAGTGTGCAGTAAGCTGCCACCATTTAGGCCTCACTTCATTTAGCTTTCATGCCTATTTTCTTTTGTTGATACTTGGCCCCAAACTACTGCTCTCAGACAACCTGCAGGGACATCAGCCTGGCATACCGGAGCCACTGTGGTGCTGAATAGTCATATAATGTATGGAAGAGCTTTATTATCGCTAAGAAACAGCAAGATTATTTTCTTGTAATCCCATCGCTATGACATAGGGTCTTGTTAACCCCTCTTGAGTGCGTCATAGTGATGGGATTACAGCTGGAGCCAATCTGCACATGAGCACATCTGACGAAGTGGTTCACAACGAACATCCGCGGTGGTGAGAACTGATCCAAATGGAGAGTGATGCTATGGGCAAAACCGAAAAAAGTAAGTACTGAAAGAAAATAAGGAGGAAAGATTGATATCCCATACACTATAAAAAAAGAATGCCTGAAGATCGGTTGTCAACCTCGAGTTAATCACCTCTCACGGTTGCCATGATGACTGTAAACCTCTTGAGCTACACTCTCAAGGTTTACTAGGTCATCCTGACAACCACTTGAGGTGATTAGTGTGGTTAACAACCAATCTTTGGACATTATCCTCTATGTTGCGTGACTGTAGCACCAAGACTCCACTGCAGTAGTTTGGTATTCTGTCTGCTTATTCTATGGAGCCGGGTCAGGATATTATGGTATTATGGCCCATAAAAATATGAACTCTCTTCCATATAAATATGGCTATTGCTGGAGCACCCAGACTATACCCAAACATTCTCACTGTGGAAGAGGCCCCCTTCCTGGGCTGCAGTTTCCTGTTTATTTTTGATTTAGCATCTTAGAATATTATTAATTTCTGCTTTAAAGTCTGAATTTGCAGCACATTCTCTGTGGGCAGCACCTCTTCCATGAGGGACAGAACAATTTGAGGAGTAAAATCAGGGATGGCCCTCATAATCAAGGACAGTTGAAAGGTATGGTACCCTTGCATTATCATAAATGCTCTCACCTGTCCCCTGTTGGGTGGTGTGGGCCACTCCTGGATGGCCTCAGATTTAGCATGCTCAGGCAGGATGTGCCCACTGCCCACCCTGTCACTGGCTGTCACCTATCCATTAACTAGTTTCTAATCTAATTCACCACTTTGATTCAACTTCTAAGAAGCCCAATTATTCTTTATCAGTCTCCTGTGTGGCACAGTGTCGAAGGTTTTGCTAAAGTCTGGACAGGCCACATCCACATCCCTCCTGATCTATTTCCTGGTCACCCAGTCAAGAAATCAATCAGATTAATTTTATCCCTTTAATTACCCTTTGGCTAGCTTTTCCTCAGTCTGTACCTTTGCTCTCCTCACCACATTTTCTGCTTCCTTGTGTTTTACTTGGTATAGCTCCCTGTTCTCCTCCTTCTCCACTTCTTTGTGCCTTCTGAATGCCACCTTTTATCCTTCTCCACCTTGGACATTTCCCTAGAGAACCAGAAGTCTCTTTTTCCATCTGCTTTTAATCACTTCATCACACAGAGGCTTGGTTGCCTTAATTATGTCCTCCTTATTGTTCCACACTGTGCCTCTAGCCCTCCTTGACAATCCACCCCCCTACAAGTCAGTTTCTGAGGCAATCTCCCATTTCTTCAAAATCTACCCTCCTAAAGTCCGGGACCCTTGTCCTCATGTGGTTTGCCTCTGCTACTGTCTTTGTGTTAAACCACACTGTACAGTGATCACGGGTACCTAGGTGACTGCCCACTGTGACGTCTGCAATAATGTACCTATTTGTAAGCATCAGCACTGCCCATCCCTAATGAGCTCTTGGGCTAGCTGCCTGAGAAAAGCCCCTTGTAGGGAGTCATGGATGGCCCTGCTCCTTGTCGAAGCTGCTGATGGAAGGCTCCACTCCACATCTGGCAGACTGAAGTCACAAACTAGCAGCACCTCCCCCTTCCTTGCCATTCTACCATGCCAATTTTGCACTTCTCTACCTTAACTGTCAGCCCTGCGTCTTGCAGTCTGTGGAGCACTGTGGTCATTTGCCTTAAGTTATTCTCCAAAGGCAGCCTATATATATAAAAATGTCCTCTATATATGCCCATATGAAGTCACCTGCTCTAGACAGAATTTGGTCTATCAGTCTTTGAAACATCACTGGCACATTCTTCAGCCCATATGGCATCACTTGGAATCTGAATAGGACAAATGGGGTGAAGAATGTCAACTTTTTCATGGATGCGGGGGTACTTACCAATACTGCACAGTCACTACTAAGTAGATATGGAGACACGGCAAACGTATACAGAGACAATAAAGAAGCAATCTTTTAATATAAGCAATATCACCATGCAGACAGAACAAAAGCATTTAAAAAATATATATATATATATTTAGTCCAAAGAATGACAAATGAAACAGAAAAAGGCTAAATGAGAAGCCAGAAGTAAATCCTTGAAAAAGCCTTTTGGAAAATGTCATGGTAATAACTTGAAAACCAGTCAAAGAGAACTTTTATGGTGCTTATTGAGAAGCTTAGAAGCAACCCCACCCCAATTTTTTGTTTGCCAGTACCCATTTGTCAGGTATGAAGTGATTAAGTACTCCTGCTCCCCAACTTCTCTAGGAGCTCATCTGTCCTGGGCATTGGGTGTAAGAAAAACTACTTGCAGCTGTTAAGCTTTCAACAGTCCATGAGGAACCTCATGGTCTGATCTTTTCTAGAATTAGCACTATGTGAGAGGCCCAGGGACTGCTATATTCCTGTATGACCCAAAGAACCAGTGCCTCATGCATTTCCTCCTCTGGCTAGTTTCAGCTCCTTGGGGACCCTATATTCTGGATGTCTCAATGAGGTCTGTGCCCCCATGTCCCAAAAAGCATTTTGTCACTGTGATGCACCCAGGTCTCCTTGTGAACATGTCTTTGAAAGATTAAAAAAACCTCATTCATCTCAGATGCCTGTGCAGGCATTAGCTACTCAGACAAGGTGATAACATCCACAGAGGACTGTCCCTGGAACTCTCAAAGGAGATCTAACAGTGGATCAGTCTTGTTCTCTTCCTCCAGGTAGCTGATAGCTACAAACATACTCATACACACACACAGGATCATGCCTTCCATGTCGTGAAAAGGTTTCATTAGGTGTACATAATACACCCACTACTTGGGCCTCCTGTCAGATAGTTCTACTGCATAAATGACCTCATTTCCCTTCCTCATTTTAGAGCTGCCTGTTTTTGTTATCTCCAGTGTCAACAACTCTCAAAGCTAGATGTGGTCTCAAATTTTACGGATCAGCTCATGACGTATTGTACCAATGGTAGCCAAATAGAGAACATGTTAGATGGACAGGGTCACACCTCTCCCTAATTAAACACTCCACAATGTTTCAATATTAGTATCATTTTAGGTTTGGGGGTTTTATTTTTCATGAGAGTGCTAGCAAAGTGGCTAATAAGAAATTTAAGCACCTCACTTCTGTCCAAATTTAGCTTTGAGAGCTCCTTTAGAGCAGTGGTGACCTGATCAGGAGGCTTAATTTGATTTTACTTTACAGTCATGAAGCAGACACCCTTTTTAGTCATGTAAACTGCCTCTCTGCCCCCCATTTTGAATCTGTTTTAGCATTTCTGTTTAATAACTGAAGTATTTAAATGAAGTGATTTTTTAATCTCACCATGCGCAAGTTTTCATCAGTATTCTTAACAGTTTTTAAAGGCCCTTTGTCAACATCATACTTCTCGTGGCTAAGGTGAACTAGCATGCAACAGATGCACCATGACCTTGTGGGACAAAGGATGCTCAAAACAGCTGAGAATCAGGATAAAATCTTGGGAATAGATAGATAAAAGAGTGTTCCTTTTTATCATGTCAAGTCTAAAGAAAAAAGTTCTAAAACAGATTCAAACTGGGGAGGCATCTTACAAAACAAGAGAAAAGAGTTGGTCTAAACGGTATCCCATGAATAAAGCGACTTGATTTCAGCTAGTCAATTTGGGTGATGTGAAAATAGCGATCTGTAATGAGTTATGTGCTCTTACACAGTGTAAATTAGTACGCTTTGTTTCCATAGGAAGTAGTTATATTATAGAGTATAGAGGGATTTATTGGTCAGGTCAGTTCTGAGCTGGCTGTCTGGTGTAGTGGTTACAGTCACTGCCTCTGTGGCTGATGAACCTGGGTTCAGGACTGGCTGTGGGGCATACCTTTTTTTGTCTTGTTTAATATTTGGGTTTTCCCCATGTTGAACTCCTGTTCCCCCACCCTCCAATTTTGTTCCCCCCACCTGCAGGTTGATCCCCCAATGTTCCAACCCTGCCAACATGTATCCCTCTGTGGAGTAGCACCCTCTTGAGTTTTCCTCTGTCCTCGGTGTCTCCCCCCGGTGATGGTTATAATAAAGATGGGGGTGGAGGGGGAGGAGCCCCCCACAGAAAAGTGAGTATAGCAGCGCTGAGTTCAGAGCACACTGTAGTAATCTGCGCTGTTTTCCTTTGCTCCCTTTTATATGCACTCTTTTTGGTATGAGCCATTTTCTCTGCGCCATTATCATATAGAACCATCTAGAACCCAGCAAAAAGGGTATAGGTTTCTAATTTTCATTGTAACATGCACTGCTGCTTTAAAAATAAGTCCTTAAAAGATGGTAGAATGGACCTGTAACCAGAACTGGAAAACTTACTATAGTGTGCATTCTACCCTACAGTCCCCAGTGGGCCTTGTCTTATCTCTGTCAGGTTCTGCCACTTATACTGTCCAGCCCAGCACTGCCCCTCTCAAGATCACCTCTATAGTAGGGATGTAGAATAAGGTGCACTGATAAACCATTCTGTCCACCATCTTCTACCATTCAGACTACCCATAGTGAGGGTCTCTGCACTAGGTAGACACACTTTGCTCTCTCTAGGAGACACTTAAACTTGCACACCCTATCCAAGTACTCTCTCCTCAGGGATGTAGTCACACACAAACCAGTTACTCCATTGTTTATAAAAACAAATCTAATTTATTACTAAATACTGGTTAGCTGAGGCCTGTTAAACAAGGGCTCTGCAATGGCTTGGCTCAAATGACGAAGTTGGTGTGGTGGGTAGGATCATAATTCATGAGTGGCAGAGCCATAAGTGAGTTACAGCATGAAAGTCCTACCCTACGCATACACAAGTGATGACAGACTGCACATTTTGAGTCAGACCACTGCATTTTTATTTATGTATCAGTTAGCAAGTTCTAACTTTCAAATCTGCTGTTCGTTTTGAACATTTAACTGTTTCTCTTGTATGTTAGATGCTGGTTTTAGTGCTGCACTATGTAATTGTGATGTCATTAGCATTGTAAAAGCTTCTTTCTGGTTTAGCAGCCGTAGTAAATGCATTTGCTGAGCACCCATCTTGAGGCTCTGGGCACTGTACAGCAATTAAAATACAAGACATAATTTCAGAATACAGTAATAAAACATCAAATCTATAATAAATAAATCAATTTAAAGACAACAGTTAACTTAAACAAAGTCTCTCTTAACAAGTGGGACTTCAGGCCTCTGTTAAAGGTTTCAACCAAGGGGGCTTTCCTCAGAGATTTGGGAAGTGAGGTCCACAAGATAGGACCAGCAGCTTCAAAAGTGCAGTCCCCTGATGCCTTTATCCTAACCCTGGGAACCACTAGGAGACCCACCTTGGAGGAGCGGATAGGGCATGAAGGGCAGTATGGAGACAGGAGTTCACTCAGATAACCCATGCCCAGTCCACAAAGGGCTTTATGGGTCAGTAAACCAACCCTGAAGGTGATTCACTGCTTCAACGGCAGCCAGTGCGGATCACGTAGGACTGGGGTCACATAGCAAGACCTCAGAAGACCTGTCAATAACATGGCTGCTGTGCTTTGCACTAGATGCAGGTGCCATAGGACCTAACCCCGAGATACAGAGTTTTACAGTAGTCGAGCCTGGAAGTCATGAAGGCATGTACCAGTAAGGCAATATCTTCTGGTGGGATCAATGTGTGATTTTGTATTTCTTTGAAACTTGGCTTCCCAGCCAAATGCCCTTTGGGGTAACCATTGCCTCAATGCTTGCACACTGAGGTTCTTTGTCTTTTAAACTGTTTTTTGTTTTAATTGGGTTCACCACAACATAACCCAGATCGACCATCTTAGGGTAGCTGGTTCATTCCACTGGGGTGTCAAACAGATGAGGCATACTGATGAGTCCTGGTAGGACGAAACACATTGTCTATGTCTTCTGTTGGCACCCTTTGTAAACTGTGTGAGAGGCCTTTTGGCACCATGCATTTCTGCTTAAAACTGAACCAGCATAATATTCTGTGGTGATTTGCATATGCAGCCCATGATGCTTTGCATTGTGGGGGCATGTGTGATTTTGTATTTCTTGAAACTTGGCTTCCTAGCCAAATACCCTTTGGGTAATCTATTGCCTCAGTGCTTGCACACAGAGGTTCTTCGCCTTCAAATTTTTATCCAGCTGATGTTCCTGAGATGGTAAAGGCCATTCCAGACTGTGAATGACACTATCCTCAAGTGTCAGTCTTTCATCCAGAATGACACCCAGATTCTAAACCTTAGCAGAGGCCACAAGACTGAAGGAACCAATCACAAGGCCAGCCCCTGCACCCTACCTTCAACCAGGCTCAATCACTGGACCTCTGTCTTGCTCAGGTTCAATCTAAGCCAGCTGGAGGATATCCATTTCTGAATCTCAGCCAGGCACAAATGTAGTACATCAACCACGCCAGGCGTTCCAGATGCAAATGACAGGTACAGCTAGGTGTTATCCACACAGCAGTGAAAACCCAAACTCTAGCATCTGATGGTCTCGCGCAGGGGCAGCATGTACACTACAAACAAGTACTCCATTGTGATGATATAGAGGATAATGGCTGGGGATTGGGTGATAACCACACTGTAATCATCTCGAGTGGTTGCTAGGGCAACATGGTAAACCTCGAGAGCGCAGCTCGAGAGGTTTACTGTAGCTCTAGCAACCACGAGAGGTAATTTCAGCGTGGTTGTCACCCGATCCTCAGCCATCATCTTTTATAGTGTATGGTCAAAAAAACACTGTTTACATTCTATGTGTGAGAATTATGGAACTCTGGTGCATTCTTTTTCTTATGCCACTGTTTGGAAGTTCTGAAGTGTGGTTAACAACTTTTAAGATTCTAAACAGTGCATAACAAAGCTGTGTGACTGCTGATTATGGTGGTTAATAGGCACTTACCATACATTATAGTGATACTGATGATACTGACCTCCAAGATAGCAATTGTGACAACATTAACAGCAAGATATCATGATATCTTTGTAGCTAACCTCAAGATATCATGGTTTAGCTTGCCATTTATATCTCAGCATATAGAAATACAGACTTTGACAGCAGATAATGACCGCTTGGCCCACCCAGTCCGCTCAAATTTATATGTTATATAAATTTGGTAGAAATACTTACCCATATCTATAACTCATAGGAACTGTATGTCTACAAGGAAAGCAGGATCTGCAGGTGAGGCATAGTGACATCAGTCTTTCAATCTGAAATCGCTGGTCTTTCTAATTGGATTCCTTTTACAGAAAGCACATGCCACAGTTTATAAAACACTATCTTCCATTTTATGCCTATGGAAGCCACACTTAAAAACAGGCTACCTTTTTCTTTCAGTACTGTACAGTGCATTTACAATAAATGATACATCCTCTTCATATACAATTTTTTATTAACTAAAATGAACCCCAAATAGACAGCATATGGGCTACAGTATGCATGGACCCTTTTCAGTACTGGGATTTTCTATGCAATCATACCTCCATGTTATTTGAGATTTTTAAAGGAGGAGATAGAACATTATGCCAGGCTGATGAACGTTTGCACACCCTAGTGTCAACTATACTGTACATGGCCTTTCAGAATAGACGTTCCAGCACATACTGCCTGTTACATCTCCTTATCACAAGGTCAGTCATTTCCCTGCCTGCATAATGCACAAACAACATTTGTTGGTTGCAACACTGTATACTGTAGTCCACGTCACCTTGAACGTGTCTAGCATGTAAAAAATGCTATCCTTTTATAACAATCTTTTTATCCAGGGAGAAGTAACTTTTCATTTTCAGTGACGGTCTTGCTTCTACCCCAGTTTTACAGCTGGGTAGACTGAAGCACTGAGAGGTTAAGTGACTTGCTCAGGGTCATTAAAGGTGTAAGTAGATCTGGTGGCATTAAAACCTGAATTTCATGTACTTTTTTTTTAAAACACTTCTTTATTCCAGAGAAAGATCAAGATACAATAAAGAAAAAACATCCAGTGAACACGTGTAATATCCAAATAATACAACCGACCTTTGCAATATAGCAGTAAAGAACACTGAGAGAATAATAATGTCCCAACAGAAATACAAAGGTCATAAATCCATAAAAAGATTACCAACTATATTATGAACTACATCAACTAAGGAATCTGTACACCACAAAAAGAAATTATGCACATTTATTGTAGTTTATATGGAAGAAACCCTAATTCAGTGCGTCAACTTGGCAATAACCTTAGTCTCACCTTCTGGAAATAAGTGGTGGGGAGGGCACCACCCAAAATCATAACAAAAGGGGGAAAAAAAAGAAATATGACCAGTTACTCATCCAGCAAGGTATGTTCCCTGATAAGTAGATTTCTCAAGCAGCTTCTCACATGGGAGATCCCTCTCCTTCCAGACCCTCTATCCACTGTAACCATGCATGCCACCTATTTAAGTGTTTATCCTCCCGAAGACAAAGTCTAGCCATCAGTGTTTCCATGTCATAGACCTGTTGTACTCAATGACACCATTCCTGAAGAGTAGGTGGCTCACAGTGTAGCCAAAGAGCCATGATGCATTTCAGAGCTACTGCTAAAAATATCAGTGCCAGATTGCATTTGTCCTGTGGCAATTGAACCACCACTGGGAAGCCCAGCACCCAGTCAGTAAAAGTATCTGGAATATCCTGAGACAAGATCCACTGGACAGTGTCTTTGATGAGCATCCAAAGGTTGCCCTATTTAGGGCAGGCTCAAAAATTTACCAATTGGAACCTATGCCCCATAGCCTCCAACAGTCTGCCATGTTGGTAGTACAGAAATGTTTAGTCACAGTAGGCATCCGAAAATATCGGACAAGAATCCTCCCAAAGAATTCTTGCCAGGTGGGCAAAGAAGTTACCCGCCAGCATAGCCATAGGCATTTCATCCTATCTTTACTAAATATGACCCAAGATGCCTCCTCTTGCCAAGCTACCCTAACCCACTGAAGAGGGTCTTCCATTGACTCCCCCGGTCACTTATACACATCCAAGATACATCTGAGTTTTACCTTCAGGGTCACCACCCATTATGTAAAGTCCTCCCAGGGAGACAAAGGTCTATCCAATTTGGCTTTATTATTGTCACTAAGGATGAAGAGATAAACCTAAAGGTACCTATGAAAATCCTGATTTTGCAGTTGTAATTTTTCTTGTAGTGTCTGAAAAGGCAAGCATGAGCCTTGTGGGATCAGTTGTGAAAATCTAGTCAGACCCATCCGTTCCCAACAGATATACCCCTAATCTAGACAAGGGGCAGGAAGTCCAGGTAATAATGGATAAGGGAGTGGGCCCAAGGAGATATTTGATGCTAGTTTACGTGGGACTTTTTGAAGTGTTCGCAAAGTGTGTTTAACCCATGGGTTCTGAATGTTTTCAAAATAGTCCGAGATATATTATGCAAAGCTAAAGTAAACAAAGGTTGCCCTCACATTCAGAATCTTTATCACATATCAGCCAGAGGATTGTCTTTGTTTCACCCAGGTAAACACAGGTGTCATTTGTCCTGCCAAATAATAATTCCTAAAATCAGGCAAAGAAAGCCCCCCTCTGTCCCACGGAAGTGTCAAAAGGCTGTAGTTTGCATATGCTTTGTGTCCTCCACAAATAAATTTGAGGAGCCCTTGCATTAAAGGGGTCCAAAAGGAAATTGGAATAGAAAGGGAGAGGGTGCTAAAAAGAAAAAGGGATAGAATGTTCTTTTTCACTGTCTCAATGTGTCCTGCCACTGATAATGGAAGCAAGGACCTCTAGAGATCCCACTAGACCTTCCCTAAAAGTGTTTGGCAATTAATAGTGAATAATTTAGAGGTATCCACAAAAATTTGAAAACATGGATAACAAATCTGGTGTGCTGCCCATGCAAAAGGAAATTGTACCTTGAAGTGAGCTGGGCAGGATTCTCTAAGCTGATGAGTTTCTGAATTTGTTTAGTTTATTTTCTAGCCGGAAATTTGCCCAAACTGGTCTAACAGCTCAAGGAAGTGGGGAATCGAGGTTTCTGGACAACTCACAAAGAAAAAGGAATCATCCACATACAGCACGACCTTATGTTCAGTGTCCCCTGCCATGACCCCCGTTATCTGGGAATCCTGGTGCACTGCCATCACCAGGGGTTCCATGCACAGGGCAAACAAAGTAGGGAAAAGAGGGCATCCCTGCCACTTGCCTCTAGCTAGGAGGAAAGCTGCAGAACTAATACTGTTTGCCCTTACCTGGGATCAAGGTGAGAAATATAAATTTGAAATCAGTGCTAATAATTTAGACCTGAATCCCATCTTCTCCATGTTTTTTTGTAGAAACTGCCAATTCACCCTATCAAATGCTTTTCCTGTGTCCATGGAGACTGCTAATTGGAAAGTCTCCTGTCCCCCAGGGATGATATGATATTCAATAACCTTCTAATGTTACCCTGAAGATAACGCCCTGCTATAAAATCAGTTTGGTCACAATGCACCACCTTCTGCATTATCCCTTGAAGTCAGCCCGCCAGGATCCCAGTAAATATTTTTAAATCCATATTTAATAATGAGATGGTGTTATATGAACTACATTGTTCAGGGTCCTTACCCTCTTTAGGTACTATCGAGATTTGTGTGTAATGCCATGAATCTGGGATCTGCCCGCTCTCTAAAACATACTGGAAATACTCTAGCAAAGAGGGCAACAGGACTTCCTGAAAAGTCTTTTAAAACTCAGAAGGGAGACCATCCAGTTCCGGTACTGCCCTGTTTTTAGTTGCTTGATTTTTTCAGCTACCTGTATTTCCAAAACTGTGACATCCTGGATCTCATGTTTCATGGGTCTTTCCTCTAACCACTATGCTATGTAGCATCACATGCAAACTAAATATGTTTAGTATTAGCAGATAGTGTGACGCCCTTTTTTGGTAATCCTTTTAAGGCTGCTTATCAAAGCTAATGACAGACTTCTTTGTTAGGTGGTATCGGGCATGGCCAAAGCCAGAATAGGAGAACTTTTTCTGATTTGACCACCAAAGGGAAAACACAATGGTGTGCTGACTGCAGTGTAGCATTAATGCAGGCTTCCAGACTGATTTGGTATTTTCATGTAACTCCAGTGCAATTTTCCTGCATGTTTCTATAGATTACAACATTATTCCATATGGAAACTGAATTGCTCTGTTTTCCCATATCACCAAGGCAAGTCTTTGGATGCCATTTCCTGTATATGGCTCTAAATCATTGTAAAATATATGAATTCCGGTAAAGCAAAGCTTTAGATGATGCAGGGATCTATAGCATCCCATTACAGGAAGCACTGGCACTATTGTGGGTTTTTTTTTTTTTTTTGTACTTTCAGTCCCTCCCTGGCAGTTCTGGTCACTAGACAGTTTGGACACTCTATGCGCTGACGAAATAGCTGGTGTGGTCAGTGACATGCTACTGGCCCATGTTAGCAGTTTCTTGCCATCATTAAGCTGCTGGTGAGAGTTGCGGTTGGCATCTGCCCTTTTTAACTTCAATCAGATTAAGCTTGGCTTATTTCGGTGGTGTCCTGAGCACCCCCTACCTCGCCCAATTTCTACTGCAATAGAGAAATTACCCTGGTAATCTGATGGCATCTCCATTCTTCCCATGATACAAACTGTAATAATGAAATTATCCCTGGTGTCCAGTGATCCCAACCCCTCCCTATGCCAAACTCCACCCCACCCCTCAAGCCCAGCACTTACATACCACTCTTTTCCTTATACAGCTGCTGTCTGTCTACACAAGTCCTATAGCGATATGCAGAGCTGTAAAACACAACAGAACTTGCGTGAAAAAGAACAAGTCAGTGAAAGTGCTACCTTGCATGTGCACCAACTTAGCTGACAAATTACATGCCTGACTTGAAACTTCCGTTTTTAAGGAAGGTCATAGAGAAGGTGGTGGTGATGCAGTGGGGGGGCTCACCTCAAGAGTTTTGTCATCCATGAACTTCTCCAGTTGGATTTCAAGCCTTGTCACAGTACAGAGACCGCACCTTTCAAAGCATTTCATGATCTTCCCTTAGCGAGGGATAAGAGAGCATTCTATTGTTTTCTTTTATTTCTCATAAGCTTTTGGCACTGTGGACCATGGGGTTTTGATAGAGTACCTTGGGGAATACGGGGGACTCAATGGGACATCTTTAAAATGGTTTGAGTCCTTCCATTTCAGCAGATCACAGAGGATTGTGATGGGAACTTTCTCATTGCTGCCAGTGATGGTCAGCAGTGGAGTTCCCTGGGATCAAGGTCTGGTCCCCATGTTGTTCAGGGTGTGTATGCTGTTGCTGGGGCAGATCATTAGATAGTACAGCATGAGTTTTACACTCAACTGTACCCGTCTTTTACATCAGAGGAGTGGGAGGTGGTCGCTGTGCTGGAGCAATGCCTTAAAGAAATTATCAGCTGGATGGCCTCCAGCTGGCTGAGTCTCAACCCAACTAAGATGAAGGTGCTGCTAGTGGAGCCAGGCCCCTCCAGATCCTTGAGGGTTTGCTGGAAGATATGAGGCCAACCGGTTACCATCTCTGAACGGCACTCTTCTGACAGCCGTGGATAGGGTAAAAACATCTGAGAGTCATTATGTGTTCAAGGCCGACATTAGAATGTCAGTTGTCGGCCACGGTCTGCAATGGATTTTTCCAATTAAGGAATATCTCCCAAACTAGACTCTACCTAGACCTAGAGCAAGAGGCTCTTGTGACCCTGACATGTGCTCTTGTGACCTCAAGACTTGATTACTGTAACACTCTATACCTAGGGCTATCTGGAGGTTTGGTGTGCCGCCTACCATAAGTACAGAATGCCACAGCCAGGCTGGTGTTGAGTGTGTCATAGAGGACTCATATTATGCCTGTGCTCTGGCAGCTGCACTGGCTCCCCATTAGGTGGTGCACTACTTTCAAGATTGCTTTGCTAACATATAAAACCCTACTTGGATTAGGCCCTGTCTATCTCACATACCTCTGTGCTGCCATACTCCTGACCACTCTCTGCTCCACTGAGGAATTATTTCTGGTTGTCTCAAGAGATGAGGAGTAAATCCAAATGATCAAACATACCTAGTAAAGTAATTCCAGGGTCAATGGAGAATGAGATGTCAAATGTGTCAGCATGTTTAAGATTTTTTCTAAAATACTTATAATAAAGGACAGATCAAAACATATGTGCTGTTCAAGACAGACATCCTAGAGTATCTGTACATCTAGGGCACCTATCTTATAATTCAGAATGTTTTGTTCTTTTTTTTCCATAATCTGGTTTTCCTCCCTGGCTGAGGCAGGCTTGGCTCCCTTCTGCCCAGCCCTGCTGACCTCCACCATCTACAACCTCCCAAGGCTTCCCTGACTGGTCCGGTTACCCCCATGAATTGCCCCCCATGGTGCAGTTAGTAGGGGAGGGGCCCCCCAAAGTCCATATCCAGTTTAGCCAGCAGGTGTCCGGCGGTAAGGCAGGTGGGTGCTTGGTGTGCAGTGCATCACTGATGTCTGCCTTGCCATATTTTCCTAAACAGCTTCTTCCCTAGCAGTGGTGACATGAGCTGGGCATGCGTGTGGATGCATGCATGTGTCCTGGAACCATGGCTCCCTCTCCCCTGACTACTGTCAGCCACCCATGTATCAGCACTGTCACCAGGCCTCCACCTGGTGGCAGCCAAGAGCCAGGTGACCTGCCACCCCTATCCAGGTGAGGAGAGCTGACTGATGGCTGCTCTAGTCACCCTAGCCTCCCTCCCCCCCGGCCCCAGCAACCTGAGCTTGTTCCCGAACTGGGTCGCTGGCATGGTGAGAGGTAAGGCACACAGTACCTCAGCTCTCTGCACCACTGGACTAGCTACAATTCTGTTCCACCATGATTGAGAATAATATAATTGTTAAAAAATATTAGTTAACTGGGAACTTCCAGTGACATCATCAGGGTAACTGGTGGACTAGAAAGTTAGTGCCATCTCCCCCACAAAATACCTAAAAATTGCTGAAATACTTGAAACTACTGACCTGGCTGAAGAGGTAACCACTACAAGAAAAAATTGTGAAATTGGGATCGCAAAAAAAAAATTCTACCACTCCCAAGGATGGTGCTGGATATCAGGGCTCCAACTCCAGAAGCAAGGCCTCCATCACATGTAGCATCTCCAGCTAAACCCCAGAAAGGCACGAAGAAAGGCTAGAAATTGGAAACCATTATACGGAAACTAAAAGCCTTTTGAGTCAAAATGGCCACAAATTTTGACTCCCTGAGCGAAAATGTCACAGAATTAGAAAGTTGCATGGATGACACTGATAAACAGCTCTCAGCCATGAACTCCCACGCAGCTGTACTCAAAGAAACAGTCCTGTGTCTCACAGAAACCAACCAGCAGTTGACAAAAAAACTAGAAGATATTGAGAGTCGTTGTCATGGAAATATGATCTGTACATCTATGGTCTGTCTGAGGATATGGAAGGCACCCAAATTATACCCTTTTATATAGGCTCTTCTTCAGCAATCTCTCTCTCTCTCTGCCACCAGAGAATGAATTAGTATACAATAAGTCCATTGGGCCTCGCCCCAAACTGAAAGACTCTTCCGGAGACAGCGCTTATTATTTTATGTCTTAATATTTATGGTGAAGCAGGACATACTACATTGTGCATGGCAGCAAAGACTGTAAAATTCAAGTCACACACCCAATACTTCCACAATGACTACCCGCCTTCAATGATGCAGGTGTGCTGAGTATACGTACCACTCCTTAAACTTCTCCGGCAAAACAGGTTCAAATTTCAGACTCCATACCCTGCACAGTTAATTGTACAATTCCCAGAGGGGCAACAAATGTTTATTTCAGTGGAGGACGTTGCCAAGGAGCTTCATAGATGTAGCCTGCAAACCCCCCCCCCATGGAAGTGAACACCCTGGCTCCCCGTTACCAAGTGGACCTCCCAGACAGCAACACTGGAAACAAGTCTCTGATAGACTATGAAACAGCATACTCAGCTAGCCCTGCAGCAGCTTATAGAAAGACTTAAGACAGATGCTACAATTTCAACAGGGGAGGCAGCAAAGTCGAAGTCTTCCACCTGAAACTGCTGTAATACGGGCTCTCTGAAAAACTACAGGTATTGACTCCCTGACTGAAATATTTTTTCCACATAGTTACAGCATAGATTCATTACCATGTGAACTTTGTAAGCACACTGACTCCCCATTCCGATTAAGGTGCTTACCTGGGGGTATCCTGGGGCTCCTCCATGGTGTCGCAGACATCTTCTGCTAGTCGAATAAATCAAGAATTACTGTTCTGAGATTGTTGCGATACCCGTTGAGATACCCATAGTAGCTAAAACTTCATTTCATAGCTGGAGCTCTGTTCAGTCATATGTTGGTGAGAGGCATGAAGGGTGCAAGTCACACACACAGCAAGAGCCATTTTTGGAGTGGTGCTGATTAGGCGCTGATGGCTCGTTACCTGACTGCCAACTGGCCAAAGCTAACTAGCAATATCCCATGCTGCACACAGCTCAAGCATGCCTACAACAACAGTAGACATGGAGACACACAGCATATAAATGAAGAGTTCTTTCTTTGATCTCAGAGCACTCCTTTCACATCTTAATTAATACTTCATTGGCAGCCTAGAAAAGGAGAACATTTAAATGACAACCTAATAGTTGTAGGGTCTGACCGCTATGCGGGGGGGGCGGGGTCTCAGGCTCTCCTTGACTCTCCCAGATGGACAGATGAACTGCAGCAAATTCTTTGCAGAAAAGCCAGTCTCTACAGAATAACATTATGTTTCTCACTTGACTACATTTACAAGGGACAAAAACATCCAAGGGCTTCATTACTCGGATACTGTATTTGGGATGGGTCGAAACTCCAGCTGAATAATACAGCACATCCACCAGCCCAGCGGTGAAGAGGGCTGAGGCACCTTGGGCACCTTACCCTTTCCCAAGACAGCAACCCAGGTTTGGGAGTGAACTTGGGTCGTGGGGGGTCAGCCGGGGAGAGGAGGATGGAGCACCTGGAGGTCTGCTCTCCCCCTCTGGGGAGAAAGGGTTGCTGGGGTCTCGCCACTGGTCTGACACCTAGCGGCAGCTGGGGCAGTCCAGTGCAACTTCAGGGCTAGAGGAATGGCAGCCGGCGATGCCTCATGCACAGTAGCATGCATGGTGTGTCTCTGTCGGCACTGCACATCCGTCCCTTCTTTCCAGAAACATGGAAAATGGCCAGGCACAGCTAGGATTATGCCGGCCTCTCCCACGCTGGCCTCTCCTGTGTTCTGTGCTGGATTTCTGGACCCCTCTCTAGCACTGGATCTGTGTATATCAGCAGGCAGTGCCCGCTGTTGGACCCCCACCATGGGGGGCTAAGCCGTGAATGATGCAGGGTCAAGGGCCCTCACCAGATCCATTTCACCAGCGGCGTAGCACCAACTATCCCTGCCATGGAGGATAAGCTGGGTGAGGTAAGTCCCTGGGGTTCTGGTGGCAGGGTTCAGGACGTTGGTTGAATGGAGGCTGTGTCATGGTGGGGATAAATTGTCTAACTGCAATACAGCACATCCTACAGCCACAGTATGGATTGTTTAACAAGATACACAGGCAGTGCTAAATACAATATGGAGTTTCACTGCTTTAACTTTCTCACAATGGCGGTCAGCCACTACAAACTGGACTCGCAGATCCTTGTTATGGGAATGCGGACCATTTTGGCTTTTCATTACCTTTTCTTTTTTCTGTTTTCTCCTGCATTGCTATGACTTTGCTCATAAACTTCATACATACTATATGATGCGACATTGAATTTAACTGTGGGGTGAACAGTTGACAGTTGCTCAGGAAGTGCTTTTATTATATCATATATTTTATTTAGCACAACTTCCCATATTGAAAGTTTAGATTTTCACATTCTCAGGGCTGTGGGAGGCACCAGACCAGACTGATAATGATGGCTATGCTAGGCCTTCTCTGGTTTGTGTTGGTAGCCTCCAGTCTCTTCCACTCTAGCCCCTCCAGCACTATTCCAACACAGGTACAGGTTGACATTGTAGACAACTCCTACTTTAGGATGGAGGCCTGTTGATGTATCTGCCGCACCTGACCGCCACCTTAGACGGCATCAGACCATCAATTTATTTTATTTATGTATTAAAACGAAGCCTATGGATAAACTGTCTATTTTCATAGATAACCATGGTCAGGTTATAGAGACAAGATTACGAAAACACTAACATATAATAATGCATATAAACAATAAATTACTAATCATAACATTTACAAGTATCGAAGGCACTTATATGATTTCTAAGTGAAGTAGTGGAAAACTTACTGTATATTTCTTCAAACTCCTAATGTTTTGAGGCAGCAAATTCCAAAATCATCCGACAATCCATCTACGTTGATAGGGACTGCCAAATGGTAGACCCACAACTGGAAGTCAGTTCAAGATATACTATAGCTTACTGTTATACCACGTTCTCTTTCTTCCTTTGTAAAACATTTTACTGGTTGGTTAATTTAGATTACAATGAGTAACTGCTTGACTTTCTCTTACAAGTGATGGCACAAAGGTGCAGTGAGAAACTACTTGCTGAAAGACGGGAAGGGCACCTTGTATATGATTTGCACTCTTAACTGAAAGGCCTGCTTCTGAAATTGTGCATAGTCTATGAGTATAACATCAAAATTTAAAGTTGTTTCACAAAATGTAAATGGACATACATCCAATTAAGAAGGGGAAAGTTGTCTTTTCTAAAAGTAGAAACTGTGGTTGTAGGAGATGCATCTCTACAGAGGAGCATGATAAGTTACAAAAGGACTTGCAGAAGTGGTGATGACAGAGAGTGGCTATTTTGGTCCCCCAGGCATCACCCATTGCTACAGAAGCTACCTTCACTGATAAAGAAAGACAGAACAGCTAAAGGGCAAACCCTCTTCAACTCTCTTTTTGTAAATATGACCCAATTAAATTATATGTGTACTTTCTCTGTGAAGAATTATCGCAATAGAATCATGATCTATGTTAAATATATTTATATAAATACTATAAGAACTTACAGTTAATCATCTTGTGAATAACTCACTGGAGAATTGTTGTCCCTATGATCTTACATTATATGTGTGGGAACAAGTTTGGAACCCTTTCTTTGTACTGGGAAAATATGTTTTATTCTATCTTTGATATATCTGTTGCTTGATATTGGATTAATGTAGTAAGAAATCTCAAAGTTTACTGAAACTTTGTATTCAGAGGATTCTTCTGGAAAATGGAAATGTTATACTTGGAAATGCTTTATCCTGATATATGTTGTATCTTGGGTATGTGACTAAGATGATTTACTCTTCAATACACTTATTGTTTGTTATTGACCCATGTATCAGGAAACTAAAAACTTTTATTGGAGATACTATACTCAGGGATGTTTCTTGGAAAATATAGAAATATTTTATCCTGGAATTTAATGTATTTGGACATGTGAATTTTTATCCTTGTTGTTTTCAAATTTATTGACTATTGCCAATCAATAAACTTTGAACTTTTATAAAGAAGGCTCTATAGTAACAGCTGTAGGTACTTTGCTGTGGACCTACTATACTCTAGGGAATTTGTACTTGCCTCCAGAAATGGACACCTCTACTACCAGACAACTTTTCAACATGGTATTGCCATGCAGAAGGATGCTCTGTCGGTTGGAGGGACTCTCACCCCCACCATGGATCTGGCAAAGACACTACTTCCCGTGATAACGGAAACTCACCTCAGTGCACAAATATTGTAAGAGACTCTTAGAGAGTATGGCCTCATGGATGTGTGGTGATCTCTACATCAGCATAAGAATCAATATACTTTTCATCTGCATGCCCACAAAATGCATTTTGCCAATTACACTACTTATTCATATTGGCCGAGCACCTTTCTGCAGTGCAAGCTTGTAAAATAGGGCAAATTTTGTTGTCAGACCATACTCCTTTACATTAACACTTGAATGGACTCAGATGCCTAAACGAAGTAACTGAAGTTTTAATATAGGTTTACTCAATGACCCAGAATTTAAGGAACACAAACAAAAACAATACACAAAATTTTACAGTTTTACAGCAGGACCAAACTGTGGATGAAACAAACGCAATCTTGTGGGACATTTTAAAAATAGTTTTAAGAGGGCAACTCCTTAGTTATGCTGCAAGAAAAAAGATTATGGAAAGAAAAAAATGAAGCAACCAACAGAAACTTTAGCATTTTTACAGCTTGGTCACCAGCAGGGAGATCACAGCCTCTATCTCCAAATCCAACAAACCCAGCAAAAAACACAGAATTTATTAACAGCATGAATTGAGTTAGCGCTCTGATACCTAAAGCAAAAATACTATAATGTAGACCCCAGGCTATGAAGTTATTAGCATTGCGCTTATGTCAACAACAAAGGTGAGACACTAGAATCCAAAATGAAAAATAAGGTAATTGGGAAGTTTTCAAAACCCCTCAGATATTAAAATTCCTGAGTTCCTACTATTCTACGTTATATATCCAAACACCTGCATCAAATATAGCACAATCTCAGAATTACTTTGAAGCCCTGCAGCTTTCAGCTGTGAAAGACAAGCAAAATTCCCATTTAATAAAAGTTCTTACAAGCATGTCAGAGTTACAGCTTACACTCACTGCTGTAAAGACAGAAAAATGTCTGGGACCAGAATTGTATAAGGCCCGCAAGGAAACCCTACTGCCCCCTCCCCACTAAAGGACTTTCAAACAGTTCAAGAAGGAGAACCCCCCCCCACCCTCATGGCAATATGGTAAGATCTCCACTATCGTGACACATCAAACAAATCCAGTTTACACTGAATCATACTGCCCCATTTTTATCATTAATGTAGATTATAAAATTTTCACTACGCTTCTGACCAAATGACTTGAGAAATATTACCTTGCTCATCCCTCAATCCTTTGTTTTCTGCCTAATCTCCCCACCCCTGCTGTCTGTCTGCCAGCCTCCCTCCCTCCTGCTGCTCTTTACTTATTGTCCCCTCTCTTTACTTCCTTAGGGACTCCAGTGCCCGAGTGGCGCCCTTCACAGCGGGGCAGTTCCTCCATGCCATCTCTGTGGCCACCGCCGCCTGAAAATACCATCACTAGTACCCACCCTCCTGGAACCATGGACCGGTCTGCCTAGCAAGGTACAGCCACTGAATTTTGTTTAGAGCTGCCTCACTACAGCTTCTCCTCTGATTGGTCCAGCACATAGCAGCCAGACCCTGATTGGTTGCTGCAGCTTGCTTGACCTCACCGGATTGGTGCACCTTTTGCCTGGCAATCTGCATGAGTCTCGAGTGCTGCTCCTTGTATTTTAATAGACTTTTGAATCAGGATTTTTTCCTGCCCTCCCATCCCCTCCCAGGTCCCCTTTAAATACAGTCGTGTCCCTCCCTCCTTGATAAGGTCCCACCACATTGGCCTGCCTACCCTGTCTACCACCTGACCTCGCTGAAAGGCCATAAGCTTACTGGTTCTTTGTGCCATTTTTCCTACTGCTCCACACCCTTTCAAATTTGATTAACCCCCCCCCGCCTATGCTCAGCCACTCCCTTTCTATACTTGCTCCTCCTTGATTTTCCTGTCATACGCTATTTTCTCAGAATTATTTCTGCTCACCTCTGAGCAACCAACCTAACCTCTTTCCATCCTAGACCTATGCTTCTTCTAGAGCCTTTCTCCTACTTTTCTGTCACTAGCATCTAGTGGTATCCGGTTAAGCCTCCTCTAAATGCCTTTTCCTTATTTCTCCCTGATGAGCTATCTGTCTCGAAGGCAAGCTCACCTGTTCTAAAATCGCTCATTATGAATCGATGCATGCTATTGGTTTTGCTAGCTCTTTCTCCTGCTGTTCTATATAACACTACAAACATCACCTCTGTGCTGAATCAGCTCTCCCACAATTCCCACCCTTGATTTCTATTTTTCAAATCTTCTTGTGGTGCCAGAACCTAACTGTGACACCACTCCACTGTTACTAAACAGGGCTTGGATCCATATGACAGCTCACGTCCAAAGAAATAGTTCACTTCACTTTCAGACCTTATGCCCATACCTGCAACACAAACTGTGGTACCTAATTCTCCTAGCCATACTGCTATCTGGAGATGTTCAGCTAAACCCTGGCCCTGCAAACCTCATACCCAATACCTTTAATAATGCAAAAGGTCTCATAGTTGCTCACCATAATATCAAGAGCCTTGAGAAAAATGTTACTGAACTTGAGGCCTGGACCTCCCCTACAAGCCTGACATTATCTGCCTTACTGAAACCTGGCTCAAATCCTCTACCCTGACTCACTATGCTCCCTGCCATCCTATAATCTTTTCAGACTTGATAGACCGGCTCCTAAAAGAGGAAGTGGTGCTGCCATCTACTTCAGAGATCATCTCAATCTCACTGCCATAAACTCACTTCTTCTCAAACAATGTGAAGTGCTTCATGCCCTCCTCACACTTGGTCAAAAAAATTACATATAGCCTGTGCTTACAACCCTCCCAAAAGTGGCCTGGATGAGTTATTGGAACAAATCACACTCTCTGGGAGAAATGATGTTCTCATACTTGGGGACCTCAACATTAACTGGCTGGGAAACTCCTAAGCCACATCCTCTCCAGAATACAAAGCTTTAACCTGCATCAGCTGATTGAGGAAGCCACTAGAATTGCCCCACACTCTAACACAAGCACACTGCTGGATTGATAATGACCAACCATCCAGAACACATAGTCAGCTCAGGCATTCTAGAAGATGCCGCCATCACTGACCACTCCCCCACTTATTGCACCTGGGGTAAAGTGAGGTCTGCTCCGACTAAGTCTTGTTTCATAACTTTTCACAACTACGCCAATTTCAACTCACAGGCTTTCCTACTAGACACTGCCTGCGTTGACTGGTCCTCTCTCAATAAATCTAATGTCTAATGATGCACAGTCCTCTCTGAATATCTTCCTAACCAACTTCCAAGCACTGCAGGACAAACACTGTCCTCTTGTAACATGCAGCGTAAAGAATAGGCAAACTTGATGGCTTAAATCTGACCTACTCAGTAAGCTGCGTCAACGAGACAAGTTGGATCTGTTTCAAGAGCTCTGGTCTAACATGTGACCTCAATACCTATAGGGCACTGTGAAACTCTTGTAAAAAGGATATCTAACAGGCAAAAAGCACCTACTGTAAAGACTTCTTACTAAACTCCTATGGAGACTCCAAAAAATTCTGGTCCCATATAAGTTCTTCCTGGGCTCAAACTTGTCCACCACCCCTAACGATATGTCACTAAATGGTGTCCACTGCAACAATTCCTGCACTATTGCCAATTTTTTCAATGAAATATTCTCTGATCTAACTAATTACACATCTTCCTTCTCTGTCAGCCCAACCTCAGTCACGCCGACTAATGTATATGGGCCTAAATTTTTCTTTAAGTCAGTCTCTAGGCATGAGGTACTACGACTGCTTAACAACACTTCTGAGCATGTGGCAGCTGGTTCCGATAACCTAGAACCCAAGCTCCTAAAACTTGCTGCTCCATACACTGCTGCTCCCCTAGCCAAGATCTTTACTCTCTCTTTGAGCCAGAGTCACGTCCCTGATATCTGGAAGATGGCTCGAATTACCTGTCTTTAAAAAAGGTGACGCCAAAGACCCCTCAAATTACAGACCCATAGCCATCCTACATACATACGAACATACGAAGAAGCCAGCAGAAGAAGGCCATTTGGTCCATCAAGTCTGCTCGTATTGCAGGGTCCACAGCTTGAGCTAATGTCCCTGCCTTCCCTCCCACTCCTCCCATCTGCTGTACCCATGATTCTTACCTTCCCCTATGTCTATCCCAGCCTCTCTTAAAGCTGCCCACCGCCTTCAATGAGATGACCTCTCTGGCAGCGCATTCCAAGTGTCCACCACCCTCCTGTGAAGAAGTGCTTCCTGACCTCCTCCTAAACCTTACTCTGAGGGCCTCTAACATGACCCTGTTCTCTGTCCCCCACTGCTCAACAAAAATGGGGGAGCAAGCTTTCTCCAATTTTGCCCCCAAATTCTGGAACACCCTACCAGCCAGCTTAAAGGGCTCCTTATCTCACTCTGCCATTAAAAATGCACTTTTTTCCCACTTCCATGCACTTGATTCCTGTGTATGTACCTAACCCCACTAAACTCTACTTCCTGCTTTTCCATACCTAGCTCTACTGGGTTTCTTTACTGTACTGTATTGTCTGACTGCATCAAATGTTCTATTTCACCCCTGCATGGATGGTTACTGCTTGATGTTATACTGTGACTCTCTCTGAGGGGTCACCATTTATAATCTGTTCAGACTATTTTGTAATCTGTTGATTTCTTGTATGTAATGTATTCACCCTGACTATTTGGAAGCCTGTTATGTCAACTGCTTGTATCTGTTTTGTTATGACTTTCATTGTTTGTAACTGTACCCTCCCAGGTCATGCTTGAAAAAAGGTAGGATTATGCCTAATGCACTTACCTGGTTACCAAAAGCTAATAAATAAACTGTAAACCTGGAGAACTGGGATTGAATTCCACAGCTACCACTTGCATACTGTGTTATCATGAGCAAGTCACTTAACTTCCCTGTGCTTCCAGGACACACCTGGAAACAAGCCTCGGCTTAGTGTGTCTTTCCTGGACAAAAATTGTAAAAATTAAAAAATATAGTCACCAACAGTGGAACAGTGGTGGGACCCTGTAATAGCTATTTACCACATGAAACAAACTGATGCAAAACGTAGACTTCAAAGAGAACTTTTAATAATAGGTGGCAGGGATGGTTGTTGCAGATAATAGAAAAATGAAATTCTTTTGTACCATAGCAGGAATCTTTGAACCATCTCAGAGCTATAATCTTAAAATGACAATAAAAAGATCCTGGGAAAACTGTTATCAGTCCACATATGGTTGATGGAGCTATGAAATGAAAGAATAATGCAATTAGCTTAATTGTACTGACTGATAGTACAACCAGTTAATTATCAAGATGGTCGAGTAGTCCTAATTTAAGACACCTGTTAGGCTTGAACAACGTTTGGATTGTACACACTGAATGGCATTGTATTCATGCTTGGTTTTAAACATTTTCTCAATAAAATAAAATAAAAATATCTACTAAAATTGAATTTGTGTCTGTCTGGTGTTTTTAGATATATGCTCTGGTAACTGGAGTACAGAGGACCAAAGCAGATCAGAGAGTTCTGTGGCAAGGTCCTTTTGCCAAGAATCCCTATGTTTTTTCAAGAAGTTACACATTCAGATCCCTACGTCATAGATTTTTGAGATTGTAACTGGAATTTCTGACTCTACATTATCACAAACTACAGTCTCTATTTTTACTGGTATTGGTAAAACTCAATTTTATGTGTTTTGGCAGAAAATCCCTAATTTGAAAATAATGTAATTTGTTTGAAAGAGATTGCATTTACTAGCTAAATCCTAAAAAGAGTACATTTCATTTCCATAATAAAATCTCCCACCTCGTGAGGCCCCTTCTTTCTCCATACAGTAGAAGTACTACCCAACCAGGATGGAGGGAATCAGTATTATTACAGGTGGCAGAAAGTTTAGACAGTACACTCTTTTTCCCTTTATCGTCACTGCATTACGATGTAGAGTGCAGTGTGGTGTTGATCAACACAGAGCAACACTTATACTTCTCTTTATTATATATCTCCAAGAAGAGTGAATTCATTTAAATTGTCAAATGGTACTAGACTCTCCTCCATTATAGCCCAAGCCAGTTTAGAAACCTGTGGATTAAACCAGCTATTACTTTTTTCTAGTTGGACTGCAATGTAGTACGAAGCAAAGTCGGGAGGCCCAGATCGCCTTGTTCCTTAGATGTGTACAATTTCTGGAGGCAGGCCCTGGGTCTTTGTTTTTTCCGTATACATTCTCATATCATCTTTTCCAAGTTCAGAAAGAGTTTCCTGTCTAGATACAAAGGAGTACTCTGAATTTCTAGTCTAGATACAAAGGCTTGGAAAAGACCACCAGCAGAAGTGAGGAACGTGAAAACAGTGGAGTGCTTCAAGCATGTGTGGGATAAACATAGAAGTATATTAGAAAACAAGCATGAAGAACCAGCCCACTGGCACTGAGGGCTAAGGCACTGACAAGCACCTTATGTCATGTCACACTGCCTGATGGCAGCTCAGTCCTACTCCCAGTCCACTCCCCGACCAACCCCCAGCAACACAAGCTCAGCTGGGTTCAAATACAAGCTTGGGTTGCTGGGGGTCGGCAGGGGCATGGACTGGGAGTAGGACTGAGCTGCCATCAGGCAGATCTCCTCTCCTGAATTGGGGTGGCTTGGTTATCCCCACCTAGGCTGACACCTAATAGAGGCCAGGTGTTAGAGCAGCTATGGGAGGCTAACGTAACACATCAGGAGGATGGATGAGGAAATGGACCTCCATGCTTGTGTGCATCTATGTGTATGTGGTAATCCACGTGCATGTGCTCACCGCAAACCATCGATTCTGGTTCTGGGAGAAATGCAGAGGAAAAACAGGGCTCGACTTGGGGTGTATGATGCCCGCACACCACACCTCCATTCACCTCATTACCAGGATTCTGTGCCAATGACTGGATTCAGGCACTGGGGGGAGGTTGGCCCTCCATCTCCTGACCCCACCATGGGGAGAAATCTATAGGGATAATGTGCTGCCAAGGTAAGCTCAGGGAGCTTGTGGATGGTGGAGGCAATGGGGAGTCTAGCAGAAAGTCTGCCTCACCTTGGCCCACGGAGGAAAAACAGTATATAGGGAACAAAAGAAAACAAGCAGAGAGGAGGTAGGGTATGCGGAGACAGAGTAGGCAGGGAACATCTGGGCAGACAGGGTGAGACAAATGGTTCTTTTCTGACAACAAATTCTCTGTTTCTATGTTTATAAATGAATAGTCTGAAACAGTAATAAAATTATTGTGAGAATATTTATTTTGATTAGATTACTTCACCCTCTAAGAGTAAGTGCAGTGTTCATTTTTAGTGGGGGATTGTGACAAATGTCACACAGTTTTCAATTTTGACACATTTTCTTCTCCTTGGGGACAATCTGGTTCACTATTCTAAATGTTTTTCATGCTGCTTTAAGAAAATGAGCCTAGCTGAACATTATGACCTATTATTTCTTCATGTAACCACTCTTGTTATGCCTAGTGAGTCCGTGTCCCACTTAGGTGAATATTTGAAATTAACCCTGTAAGTGGTAGAGATTTCCATCTGTTCGGATCTTGTGAGATTTTCTTGTACCAAAGGGGATAATTATGAAAAATAAAATACATAAATCTATAGGAATATGAACCCTAAGCATTTAATGCAAACTTTTTGTAGTTAGGAATAATGCACTGATCAGGGACCTATTAGTGTGTCGAGAGTTCAGCACCATAGATAGTACTTGTTTTCAACCAATTTATTTTGAGTCCAGACAGTTTTCCAAATTTAGAAACTAGATCCAACAGTATTTCTAAAAAGACATATAGTAGGTATGTTATTTTATTTTATTTTATTTAGTTTTGTTGACCAGGTAAGTGCACTAGACAAATCCTGCCTATTTTCAGCACGACCTGGGGAGGGGGATACAGATGAATGCCAACTGACCTTGAACCAGATTAAGCTGTTTAGTATATTTAGTTTATTTAGGCTATGCCAAAGGCAGTCACCCATTTAAAAAAATACACATACAGTACCTATCCACATCAGGTCATCAGTGAAAAAAACACATAGTATAATATACATTACATCAGACTACAACTATTTCTTGCAGGACGCTACAGCACTACATTAACAGGAGAGACACAGTACAGATATTTAACAAATCATGTTACATTTAAGCCCAGTTAGCATGTAGACTATAAGATGGCAGACTATATGGACCCAATGGTCACCTTCTGCTGACAATGTCTATGTTTCTACATTAAGAGGCTAATAAAAATGTATGACTTTGTTTAGTAGATGAAAAAGTCCAATGACAGCAGTCAGAGCATCATTTAACTGCATTCAGAGGTATTATCCATTTTCATCAGATTATCATTTATGTTACAGTGCAAAATATAGTAAGCAATAGAAGAATCAACCCTCATACCACATTTACAAACATAACAACCCACATTATATAAACAATTAAAGACCAGTGGCATAACCTGAAATCTAGTTTTAGTCAGCGCCTTCCTGTGCAGAAATTTAAATAAGGTTCTCTACCCCAAATTGTCTTACATCATTTATGTTTATTAAAGCTATGTGAATTATTCTTTCAATAAGATTTTGCATCAAGATTGTTGTGCAAAAGAAGAATTTAAATACATGAGAATATCCCTCTGTGAAATAGCCAAAAAGTCATTTAGAATTAGATTAACCAAATACATGAAAACCACCCAAACTTTGCTCTAGCTATAAAATTATTTGTGATCTCTTTAAAAATTAAATACGGTACTCTATCGTCACACATCCCTCTAATTTTAAAGAAGTAATAAAATGCTCCAAGAAGAGCATGAGACTGTAGATGGAATGCTGGTTTTGGCTCTAAGATGTGCCCCAGAACATAACAGGGAAGGGCAAGAACACTTCTTTAAAATATTTTCTGCTCTGATTCCAGCATTTTATTAAGACTGTCAACCATTCCCCCACCCCACCTCAGCACCATAGAGAACCCTCCATCAATGTAAGCGTCAAACACTTTAATGTCAGCATCAATAGAGCTTTTGACTTATTTATGAAAGAAATACCTTTAAACTCTTTAATATGGGTCTTCTTACCCCACTTGCTTTTACTATGAATCCAAACCCTTAGATATTTGTAACATGGAACCAACTCAATAACCTCATTAAGTTCCATGATGAAACAGAGGGAGGATGTTTACCAAAAACAATTATAGTCTTAGACATAGTAACAGTTAATTTTAAACTTTTTAGTTTCATATTCACAGTATCAATAGCACTATGATGACCATGGGGTAACTGTCAACAGAATGGCATCATCAGCATAAAGCATTACAGTAACTTTTTTTTTACATATAGGCCTAGATATTCAAAAGGGTTGCACATGGTCGCAACCCACTGATGCGCTCCGGTGCAATATTCAAACGAGAATTGTGCCTGGCACAAATCCCGATGCGCCAGAGCGCATCAGTAATGTATGCAGGTGCAGGTAGGGGGGTTGTGCCCAAGCATACTCTTCACATCCCGATATTCAGCCCAGGATGTGCTGAGCCATGCATGCGCAACCCCTACTTGCGCGCACAAAGTTGATCCAAAAAGGAGCACAGCGGCCACCCACAGGTGAGCTGCCATACTGTAGGCTTAACATGGCAGCTGCCACCTGTGGGTGGCCACCGAGCTCCAGCAGCACCTCCGCAGTAGTGTTCCAATGCCCGATCGCGGGCATTGGTATGAAACACAGAATCTGACATCCCTGCGGTTCAGTGGACTACCGTCAGTTCGATCGCGGGCATTTGTAAAATAAAAGAAGATTCCTTTTCCTGGTGGTCCAGTGGACTACTGTCAGCCCGATCGCGGGCTTAAGTAAAATAAAAGAAGATTCCTTTCCTGGTGGTCCAGTGGACCACTGTCAGCCCGATCGCGCGCTTAAGTAAAATAAAAGAAGATTCCTTTTCCCTGGTGGTCCAGTGGACCGCTGTCAGCCCGATCGCGGGCTTAAGTAAAATAAAGGAAGATTCCTTTTCCCTGGTGGTCCAGTGGACCGCTGTCAGCCCGATCGCGGACTTAAGTAAAATAAAAGAAGATTCCTTTTCCCTGGTGGTCCAGTGGACTGCTGTCAGCCTCGCGGGCTTAAGTAACATAAAAGAAGATTCCTTTTCCCTGGTGGTCCAGTGGACCGCTATCAGCCGATCACGGCTTCAGTAAAGTATAATGATTCCTATGTCCTGGTGGTCCAACGGACTCCTCCCTACCCACCCACTGATCCCCAATGCCCTGTCCCCAGTCAGCGGTAGGCAGCACCATTTCATTTGCCGGCTTGCCATCGCCGGTAGGATCAGAGCTTATTGGTTCACAGTGTGATTATCGCATGTAGCTTATATCGTGCATATTTTCCAGATATGTGAATGGATGCATTCACATATCTGGAATGTGTACGGTATGGTTGCATGCCCATTGGCTCACGCTGTGACCATCGGTGTACAGCCCTACTGACTGCTGTCGGGTCATGTGGGGCGGCAGGCGGTGGGTGCTGCCACCCGTCACTGACCGGGGAGTGGGGTGGTGGGGATCAGTGGGCTGGTGGGGAGGTCCGCTGGACCACCAGGGATATAGGAATCTTTATACTTTTACTGAAGCCCATGATCGGGCTGACAGCGGTCCACTGGACCACCAGGGGAAAAGGAATCTTCTTTTAATTTACTTAAGCTCGCGATTGGGCTGACAGTGGTCCACTAGAGCACCAGGAATATAGGAATCTTTTTTTATTTTACAAATGCCCACGATTGGGCTGTGAGGAACATTGCTGTGCTGTAGGGGGCGTCGGTCCCTGACGGCTGCTGCCTGGCAGGGTGCTAGGTGCAAGTCATCAGAGATTGGCGCACCTGCATGCAAATGGGGCCATAATGACATGCAAATGGCCCCATGTGCGCCTTGCATGCATTATGGCCCCATTTGCATGTCAGCTTTTGAATATCACAGTTGCTGCACCTTGCGCAATGGAACTTGTGCTAGCGCATCCCCCTGCTCCACTCTGGCCACTTGTGCTGGTGCAGTGCCACTGCGCCATGCGCACTGCAGGTGGCCAGGGTGTGATATTCAACGATGCTGAACCATTGCACAGCTCCATTGAATATCACCCAGTCAACGCCCCTGTGCAGCCAAGTTGCGCTGTGCCCAGGCTTATGCCACAGCCTGGTGCAATTTGAATATCTGGGCCATAGAGTAGTTGGAAAAGCACAATTTTTGTAAATGTCTGCAACTGCAAAATCATTAACTTAGGCATTAAACAGAAAAGGGGCTAATATGCAGCCCTGTTTGACACCTCTCTCTGTCAGCAGGGGTTGTGAAAGCTTTCCATCCTTTGATACAGCTATGACTGCTTTGGTATGTCTATGTAATGATTTTATTAGATCCTCTTATCTCTCATCTAAAGTTGTAGAGCCAAGTATTGACCATAAGATTTCTCTGTCTATGCTGTCAAAGACTCTAGACAGGTCTATAAACAAGACAAAAAGTTTTCCATTACTAGAAATTGTGCATTTCTCAATTAGGTATTTCAATGTGAAGTTATGGTCAATAGTCAATCTCTTAGAATGGAATCCTGCTTGTACCTCTGAAAAAAGTGGTATTCCTGTTCCCAAATCTCTAATATATTCAACAATTATTTTGTATAAGTCTGTAGTGGTATATTTTGCAGTGAGCTGGGTCTGTAACATCCAGGATCTAGCCAATTTCCCTTTTTAACTGAGAGGGCAATGACCCCAGTATTCCACCCTTCAGGAAGTTAAAGGTGAACATTAATATAGGTGAAAACTGCAGCAAGAATTTGGCTCCATTCCTTCAGAAGTGTCCAAAAGATTTCCAACAGCAAATGGTCTAAGCCAGGAGCCTGATTCTACTCCTGTACCATAATACATTCAATTTGCTCTGAAAGAACCCAACACCAGTCTGAGACTTGCCCGATTCATTGACTGTAAGTAACAGAAAGAATATACTACAATATAAATGGGTCGTTGGCCTTATAAATATTTCCTAAATCTGATAACCATTATTCTTCTGTGATAGCTTCAATAATACCAGTTGTATCTGTATCAGAGCTAAATGCAATAATATTCCAGAATTTTGTTGGTCCTCATTTACCATTGCATTTGTTAGTTGTTGACAAAGTTTATTCACACAATTAACCCTTTTATTGTGCAGAAGCAAATTGTGTTCTGGTTTGATCTGTTTAAGTGTCACTATATTCTCTTTGGAGAGGGTCTTCTGGGCCATAGCATTTAAGCAGTACTTTTTGTTATATTTACATGCTATGTCATACCTTATATTATTAACCACACTAGACATAGTTATAGGACATGACATGATGCAAAGCCATGGCTAGTTTTTCTACTGTCTTATTTGTCTGAATGTGGTACATATCTAGCATTTTACTGAAGACATTAATAACCATACGCGAGTCTACCATGATACCATTGCAAAAAGAATTTATTATGTTTCACATGACTAAAGCTTTTAAAGCTTCATCAGTGTAAGGACACCTTCTAATGTTCTACTTTTAACAGAAGTAGCCCATTTTTCAGTGTCCTCTGATCTTAAGTTATCTAGATTACAGATATTAAGATTGTTAAGACATACTCTTCAAGATAGTGGAAAGTGATCACTTTCAATTCTGTTATGAACTATAACATTTGTAAAATGAGATACCTCAATGAACATTAAGTCTGGGACATTGCCTCAAAATTTTATAAGAAAGGTTATTCTTCCAATACTGTTATCCATATACTTACCACTTACGGCCCATACATGGTAGTTTTCTGCTCATGTCATAAGAGCAGTACTATGTTTATTTGTCTTTTCATCTCTGGATTTCCTAAAGGAAATTGCTGTACAGTCATCTTAATGCCAACCATCAGTGCTAACTTTGATTTTTTCACCTATTTGACTACTGGAGTAACCTGGTATGATTATAAACATTCCAGGAAAAAATTGCCACACAGAAATCTATAAGAGTGCTCAGTTTAAGATAGGAAAACAATTACTTTCTCAAGACCGTGGCAAGATATAAGAATTAACAATTACTAAATTGGGTTGGTTCTGTCACAAACGCACTCAAAACGTCAGGCCATCTGCTCCCACAGTGCCAACTTCAGAGTGCAATAGTGTGAACAGGTAACAGACAGGGTAACCCTCCAGTCTGCTTTTGGGTCTGAATCACCTTTAGTCTCAAGTTCTGGGGGGATTCAAACTATGGACCTTATGCTAGCATACCCAAATGTACAGGCTCAGGTAATATTCTCTTTGGGGGGATGCAATATATCTTTCGCCTAAGGGCACCTAACCAGGTATCCAAAATGAACCCTTAAAACTCTATAAGCAACCTTAGGTATATTCTTACCTTTTTACACAAGCTCAGTAACAGCATCAAGCTGTTGAACAGTTTTGTCAGACTTAACCACATATATGTCACATGCAAAAGAACTGACAGACACCCAGTCAGTCTTTCAAAGAAAAGGTACTTTACTAAAAGTTGATAAAAATATGAAAATGTAAACACAGAACAATACATCAAAGAGCTCACAATCACATAAAAGGACAAGGGAAATTACAAAGCAAAACTCCTACCACAATATAGTTAGATTTTTGCTATCTAAGGTATTACCTCTGGAAGTGCATTTTAATGTTAGATCAGAGAGCTGTCTCTCTCTAGAGTCCCAAGATATGACATTCATTTCAGACACAAGTATCAGTTTAAACTGTGTCTCCACATCCCCTCTGTGAGTCATCTAGCTCCTCCTTTTAGAATATAAAATTACAAAAAATGATTTCCTCTCAGGAAGTATTTTAAATAATGTGACTTCAGAAGAAGAAAAACACATTTCCTAAATTATGACAGTCTTTAATCAAGCCTTTCCTTTGAACTGGTGGCTGGTTCCTGTTTTCCCAAGGAGATCAAAGGGTTTTACAATGTTTTAACACATTGCTGTTATCAATAGGTTCCTCTAGGAAATCATAAAAGTTTATTAGGCTTATCCTCTGGCAGCTGACCACAGCCTTAATTAAGAACAGACAGGAAACTCTAGGGTTTCCCTTTACTGATCAATTTCACACATCTTCTGGTCAGTTTACATATCCTGTAGCTTCACTGAAACCTGGGGGGGGGGTCACCCATGGAAGCACAGGCTGTTTTATGTGAGATAATCACATGCTATATTTTTATTTTACAAATATCATACGATAATCATAACCAGCTGGCCAAGCGTCACACTCCTCCCCACCTAGACTGAATTTGGGGGCTCTGTACACTGCATGGGATGAGCTCCACAAGTCAATTCATTCCTCATATAGACGCGACAAGCCATCTGTGTTCTAATTGGTCGCTCCAGCCATATGTAAGATTGTCTTGTCATACCCTTGCAAGGCAAGACTCCATCTTAGTAGTCTACCATTAGTTTTTCCCATTTGTGTCAGCCAAACCAGGGGGTTGTGGTTAGTTTGTACCTCAAAATGCTGCCCATATAAGTATGACTCTAACTTCTTTAGGGCCCACACTATGGCAAGACACTCTTTTTCCACAGTACAATAAGCCTGCTCCCTGGAAAGTAACTTTTTACTCAGGTACACTACATGGTGATTGTTCCCTTGGTTGGATGTCTGACTCAGTACTGCCCCAATACCCACATCTTGGACATCAGTCTGGACTATAAAGGATCAGCTGTAGTCAGGACTTGTCAATACAGGAGCACTGCACAGTGCCTCCTTCAGTCTGGTAAAGGCTTTTTCACAGGTTGGTTCCCATGTAATTTTCTTAGGCATCCTTTTCTTTACTACGTCAGACACGGGAGCAGCCACGGCACTGTAATTGGGTACAAATTTCCTGTAGTACCCTGTTGTCCCTGGAAAACTCCTGACATGCTTCTGCATTTCTGTTCTGGGCCATGCCTTGATCACCTCTATTTTTACTTGGTTAGGATGGAGCTGTCCCCAGCCTACAACATGCCCGAGGTATACCACTTCAGCCATGGCCATCTGGCACTTCTCAGCTTTGACAGTGAGCCCGGCCCTCTGTATCTTGCCCACTACTTCCCCAAGGTGGGACAGGTGTTCCTCCCAGCTGGCACTAAAGATGGCAATGTCATCCAGGTACGCCACGGCATACTCCGCAGCACCACTTAACACCTGGTTCACCAACCTTTGGAAAGTGGTTGTGGCATTCTTCATTCTGAAAAGCATTACTTTAAATTCAAATAAGCCTATTGGAGTGATGAAGGCCGGCCTTTCCCTAGTACTTTCAGTAAACTCTACCTGCCATTACCCCTTTGTCAGGTCAACAGTCGTAAGGTATGTCGCCCCTCCCAACTTGTCCAGGAGTCTGTCCATCTGGGACATTGGGTGGGCATCTAACTTCATGACTGCATTCAGTCCATAATAGTCCACAAAGAAATGAGTAGAGCCATCTAGCTTGGGCACAAGGACTATGGGTGAGGCCAAGGGGCTGTGGGATCTCTGGATTACTCCTAAATCCAGCATTTCTTCCACCTCCCTCCTAATGTTTTTTTGGACAGCCTCTGACACCCGATATGCTGTCCACTGTATGGGCATCTGTGTCCCTGTCTCCACATCATGCATTGCTATCGGGGTTAGTCCAGGCTTGACACTAAACAGTGGGGCAAAGTCTGCAAAAACCTCCTTTACTTCCTGGATCTTGTCCGGGGCCAGCTGGGATGACAATTTCACTGCCTCCACAGAGGGCTCCCACTTGCTTTCTTCCAGCAAGTCCAGAAGGGGGTCTCCTTCATCCATCCCCTCCCCAGGACTACATACTGCAAACAACATGTCAGTCCTAGTAGCATATGGCTTCATCATGTTGACATGGTGCATTCTTTCTGTAGGTCTTCTGTCAGGTAACTCTATGATATAGTTCACGTCATTTAGCTTCCTAACTACTTTATACGGTCCTGCCCACTCATCCTGTAGCTTGTCTTTCCGGACCGGGATAAGGAACATTACATTCTGATCCACCGTGTATGAGCGAGCTCTGGCTCTGCGGTCATACCACACTTTTTGTTTCTGTTGGGCAGCCAGGTTGCTCTGGGCCATCCCCATAAGCTCCTTCAGCCTTTTCCTAAATCTAAGGACGGAATCCACTATGGGAGTTCCCTGGGTGGCGTGCTTGCCTTCCCAGTCCTCCTGGATAAACTCTATAAAAGACCTTAGGTATATTCTTACCTTGTTACTCAAGCTCAGTAACACCATCAAGCTGCTGAACAGTTTTGTCAGACTTAACCACCTATACGTCACATGCAAAAAGAACTGACACCGAGGCAGTCTTTTAAAGAAAAGGTACTTTACTAAAAGATGAAAAATGTAAACACAGAGCAATATATCAAAGAGCTCACAATCACATTAAAGAACAAGGGGAAATTACAAAGCAAAACTCCTACTACAATACAGTTAGATTTTTGCTAGCTAAGGTATTACCTCTGGAAGTGCATTTTAAAGTTAGATCAGAGAGCTGCATCTCTCTAGAGTCCCAAGATGATATGACATTCATTTCAGACACAAGTATCAGTTTAAACTGTGTCTCCACACCCTTTCTGTGAGTCATCTAGCTCCTCCTTTTAGAATATAAAATTACAAAATGATTTTTCAGGAGGTATTTTAAATAATGTGATTTCAAAAGATAAAATACATTTCCTAAATAATGACAGTCTTTAATCAAGCTTTTCCTTTGAACTGGTGGCTGGTTCCTGTTTTCCCAAGGAGATCAAAGGGTTTTATGACATTTTAACACATTGCCATTATCAATAGGTTCCTCTAGGAAATCATAAAAGTTTATTAGGATTATCCTCTGGCAGATGGCCAGAGCCTTAATTAAGAACAGACAGTAAACTCTAGGTTTCCCTTTACTGACCAATTGTACACATCCTCTTGTCAGTTTACATATCCTGCAGTTCTCACAGAAACCTGGGGGGCACCATGTGAAAGCACAGGCTGTCTTATGTGAGACAATCACATACTATATTTTATTTTACAAATATCATACAATAATCATAACCAGCTGGCAAGCATCACGGGTACCATTAGCAATGACTAGTGAAAAGTATGGGTTACCAATATCAAAATAACTGCATGTAAAATTTGTACAAGAGGCTACCATGGTTATTAACCCTAGGCTGTCAACAGCATTAGAGTGTATAGGACCTCTGAGTAATATATCAATCTGTGACACAGCAAGGATTAAGCAACCCTTTAATTTACCATATTTACTCTATCTGGAAACAGGAATTAAGAACTTTTGATAACCACTCAAGTTATCAAGGTCCAAAGTATTAACCCTCAATTCTTGAAAAAGAATAATCCCATAATTTTTCATAAAATCTAGCCAAGATTCATCATTGCCTTTAGTTGCCTGTATATAATTGCTCTAAGAGAGAATATTAATGCAGCCATTTTAACTGATAGTTTACTGATGTATCATCATTCAAAACAGCAAATCTATTTTGAGATAGCAGGTATCTGGGTAAAGGAGCATCAACTCCACAACATATTGTATTCTGAATACTGTACTGGAATTTTCCTCATCTAAGATTTTACCATAATTGATTATGACACCATGTTTATTACTACCATGAATCCAAACTTCAGGGGAAGATTCTTCACCTTGAAGAGTCTGAACCTTTGATTCCGTGTTTTATAAATTATGTTATCCTCTGCTTTTGGCCTGTCTGTACTTTGTCATTTGTTGAGACTGCATTTTTTTGACCTGCAGGAATTATTTTTTTGCTAACCCTCTTGCATTTGCATATTCCACTGTTGTCTTGTCACTAACATAGATATTATATATTCCCCAGTATTTTATCCCTCATCATCTAATTGTTAATGACCAAGTACACTCATTCTTTCTTTGGGTTCATCTTATACCTATATAAGGAGCATATGTCTTCCCACTGAATCCCAAATGACATAATATTTTTAAATATTGTAAACCATTAGACAAACATTTTCTAGTTTCATTTTGGCACCCCTTTCAAAAAAAATGTTTGAGACTGTAAACCACCATCAATATTTAACATAACAGGCTGTGGTTTAATTTTGGCAATATTAATGCTTTCCACTATATTTACCTGAATTTTCTTGATACATACTTTAGTTTTTCTTGCCAGGCCCTGTTCATTAACTTGGAAGTTTGTACCACCCTCCTATCTTCCTTTTCCAAAGGACCATACTTTTCTGGGGCAGCTTATATATAAGCAGCTTTCATTCTTTTGTTCTTTTTCTCTTTCAGGTTTTCACAGATCCGTAGATTCTGTAGGCAGAAAAGGACTGTCAGCCCCATCCAGTCTGCCCGTTTTCTAACTAAACTATCAACCCCTCTAACTTCTCTGTTTCCAATCTCCTAAACTACCACTCTCAAACAGTGAGCAGGATCCAGGACTTTTACAGAGCCTGCTATTAGCGTAGTTTGAAAACTTGTAAACACACTTTCTAAAATCTTTGTGCAGTTTTTCCAGTGATTGCAATTTTCTTCCATTTAAGGGGAACAGCCAACACAAAGGGTCCCACACTCAAGTATGGAGCTGATCCCAATGTGCATTTTGTGTGCAAAAACATTTTGGTTTATTTACTATTTACTGCAGTATATTAGATTGTATCAAACTAGACTAACATCTTTTGTTGCTACAAATCCCAGAATCCCCTGCAGCTGACATTAAAGCAGTAGTCAGCGGTGTAAGGTTCAATAGCGTGCAGTGTATGTTAGAGCTTTTATAATCTCTGATCAGAAGTTTTCCAGGTGCACGTTTCTCTAGGGACTATGAACAGTCCTATGTGACTGTACGCAGCCCAAGGAAGACAGTGGGGACAGCAAACAAAAGATCAGAGGTTATATAAACTCTAACCTGCACAGCAGGCTATCTCCCATTGCTGCCTACTGCTCTGATGTCAGCTACAGGAAATTTTGGAATACACTAAAATGGCACTGTCAAAACTCTCCACATGAGTTTTCCAGGAGGGCTATTATCAAGCCCACCATTTTTAAAACTGATGGAAACATTAACAGAACTCAAACAATTGTACAACAACCCACAAGAGACAGGGCTATCCTGGATCTAGTACTGACTAATGGGGAAAGGATCACAGATCTCCAGGTAGAGGTCACCCATGGACCAGTGACCATCACATGATATGGTTCAATTTGGCCGCTAGAACTAAATCATCCCTTTCCAAGGCAAAAATATGGGACTTCAGTGGAGCTGACTTTGATAAGATGGCCAACAGAGTTAAGCTAGCCCTGGGAAGATGAAATACAGGTGAGGAGGTACAAGCAAAGTGGGCAAGTATTAAGCATGCAATACCTGAAGCAACATCACACTGTGTTAGGGAGAAAAGCAAGAGCCAAAGAAGGAGGAAATCACTTTGGTTCTCAAAAACAGTAGCAGAAAAGATCAAAGCCAAAAGGTTGCCTTTCAGGAAATATAAGGGAACGCAGTGGGGTGAAGATAGGGAGGCATACCAAACTTCCCTAAGGGAAGAAGGGAAGGCAGTAAGGCAGGCAAAGGCCCAAACAGAAGAAACACTAGCACGAACAGTAAAAGAAGGGGACAAGACTTTCTACAGATACTGTACATTAGTGAAAGTAGAAAGTCCAGAGGCAGTACTGCTAAGATCAAAGATGGTAAGGGGGAGTGTGTGGAGGAGCACCAAGGAAAAGCATCTATCCCAAATAGATACTTCTGCTCAGTATTTACTGAGAAGAAGGTATGGCAGGGCCCACGGCTCAGCACCATTGACACAGGGGGAGGAAGGTGTGCACAAGTCCCTTCACAAAAGAAATGGTCCTACAAGAGCTCACTAAGTTCAGGGTGGACAAGGCAATAGGGCCCGATGGCATACATCCCAGGGTATTAAAGGAGCTAAGGGTGGAACTAGCAGAGCCATTAGCAGAACTGGTTAGTGAGTCTCTGAGCACAGGAGAGGTCCCAGAAAACTGGAGAAGGGCTCATGTGATATCACTCCACAAGAGTGGCAGCAGGGAGGAGGCAGGGAACTACAGACCAGTCAATCTTGCCTCAGTAGTGGGCAAGATTATGGAGGCACTCCTTCAGGAAAGGACAGTCCAACACCTGGAATCCATAAGAGCACAGGATCCAAGACAGCATGGGTTCACACCAGGAAGGTCTTATCAAACTAATCTCATAAATTTCTTTGACTGGGTAACCAGAGTGGTAGACCAAGGGGGTGCATTTGATGTTGCCTGCCTTGACTTCAGCAAAGCTTTCGATACTGTTCCACATAGAAGACTGATTAATACTGTAAGATGGGTAGGCTCAGGGTGGGTCAGAAGTAGGTCAAATGGGTGGCAAACTGGTTGGCAGGTAGAAAACAGAGAGTGGTGGTAAATGGTACACAGTCAGAAGAGATGCAATTCACAAGTGGGGTACCTCAGGGATCGGTCCCGGGGCCAGTCCTCTTCAATATCTTCATCAGTGACATTGCAGATGGACTGAAGGGTAAGGTTTGCCTGTTTGCAGATGACACCAACATCTGCAACACAGTAGATGATCCAAATGGGGTGGGCAGAATGAGAAGAGATCTGGAAAAACTGGCAAAATGGTTGGAAGAGTTGCAACTGGAGTTTAATGCAAAGAAGTGCAAGATCATGCACATAGGGAAGAAAAACCCTGAAGCTACCTATAGTTTGGGAGGGGAGTTGCTGGCAATCACAAGAGAAGAAAGAGACTTAGGCATCATCATCACAGATGACCTGAAATCATCCAAGCAGACACTAACACAGTAGGTAAGGCTAGAGGGATGTTGGGGTGTATTAGTAGGGGTATCAAGTCATAAGAGGGAGGTAATAATCCCTCTTTACAAGACACTGGTTAGGCCCCATCTGGAGTACGGCATGCATTACTGAAGGCCACACCTGCACAAGGACACTAACAAAATGGAGGTAGTCCAGAGAAGGGCAACCAAATGGTGCAGGGACTGCATCAGAAACCATATGAGGACAGATTAACTGAGCTCAATATGTATATTCCTAGAGCAAAGGAGGGAGAGAAGTGATATGATCAAACATTCAAGCATTTTAAGGGCATTAACAAGGTGAAAGAGTCTAACATGTTTCAATATAAGAAAAATAGCAGGACAAGAGGACACAGCATGAGATTAGAGGAAGGCTGATTAAGAGGTGATGTGAGGAAGTTCTTTTTCACAGAAAGGGTGATGGATGCATGAAACAGCCTACATCAGGAAGTGGTGGATATGAATACAGTGCAGGTCTTCAAACAGGCATGGGATAGACATAAGGAAGCAATACAGATGAGTATGAATAAATAGGCCATTGACACAGTAAAAACCTATGGCACATTCATAAGGTAGAAAAAATGGGCAGACTGGATGGGCCTTGTGGTCCTTATCTGCTATCAACTTCTATGTTTCTATGAAAAACACATGAAAGACTCCTATTTAATATGCAGATGGAAAATACTGTTTCTACATCTTCTAACCCCCCACACACAGCTTTGATATTGGCCAGAGAAGGAAGTACAGATACTGGATTAAGCTGAAAGTCAGTATACAACAAGTAGGGCTGAAAGATCAGTTTTTAAGCAGAATCCTGTTAATACTCCTGAAAAGTCACCTGTGACAATGGAACAGTTAAAAGGAAAACTGTCTAAATATAGACGTTAACTAAAAAATAGAGAACTGCATTTTACCAATATGTACTTTTTTATTTTTTTTCAGTCAGTAGTTTTTCTTCTTTCCAGCCAAGACCACCACCCCAAACCCAGTCACTGACCTTCTCACAGGCTTGCCAGTTATCTACCACTCGCTCAGAACCTCACTGTGTGGGTGGCCCGCTGTGTGAAAGCCATTGGGGGGTGCTGGCTAAGGGCAGCCCAGCATCTTTCTCACCCATTTGCTCCCTCTGGGCTGGAGTATTGGGATATGTGCACCAGCACATCATGCTCCACCCTTGCCCCACGTGCACTCCAGTTGCACTGCTGCCTGATCTCTGCCAGGTGGCAGTCCCTGCAGCAGAATCTGGTGTTCCCCGTCCCAGAGGAAGCAGAGCCACCATCAGCCACTCGATCCGCCTTATATGGCTGGCCTGCCAAGTGACCCACGCTCATTCCAGAACCTAGGTCACCGCATGGGGGTGGAAGCGCAACTGCTCCTCTACTGGGCCAGCTTCTCAGATATGTACTTTTCAGTAGAACTACTTCTACATTACAACACCTTGAGATCCAAATTGTGACTGAACAAAGTGAATGTCATTTAGGGTAATGTAATTAGTGAGTTTACGCTGTAGTAAAAAAATGGATATAGATTAGAGATATGGGCTGCAAAGTTGTGAGTGAAAAATGACAAAGACCCACTTTGGTTAAACTAAGCATGCGCAGCCATTTGAAGCATTTTCTATGTTACCTTAGTAACCATCTCCCTATTTATGGGATGTGAGAAAGGCAGCCAGCACTTCACTGCAGCTGCACTGGAGAGACTAGGTGAGTGGAGTTTTAATACTTCCCAAACATTAAAATCTGCAATGAAAATAGCACTGCAAGAGAATCTGAATCTTTTTTAAAAGAAAACTTTCCAAGCTCCATTTTTTCTATGTTTCCCATAAATGGGTGAGTGGAGCCATCAAACAGTAAACAAAAAGTGTAAGTAAAACTGTTATACTCACAATATTGTTTCAGGAAATGCAGTACATTGCACACCTCATTTTTAAAAGGCATACCATATAGTCTATTTAGGATACTTTTAAAACTAATGAAGTAATAAAAGGACAGTGGCTGAATCATGCAGGATTTGGAGAACAACAAAAGCTGTAAACGTTTAGAAGTGCATATATATTAGGCATCTGAGATAATACAAAAGGGTGGTTGACAGAATAAGAGGTTTGCAAACACTAAAATATTTCTAGTGAGACAATCGAGGATTTTGAACAGAGACGCCTATTAGAGTATCAGTGTTTATAAAACAGCTCTACGGAAAAGGAAATTCATACCTTGTATAAGAGTTTTGATAAGTAATATGCAAGTCTTAGTTCATAGTGCTATAGATGCATGTGGGAGTAAAGACATGAAGTACTCTGTGTGTGTGGAACAAATATGTTAGTAAAACAAGATGAATATCTTAGATGGTAGAGGGTTTGGTATGAGTTGTTTATGAGCATCAGATAAATAAAAAATTAAATTGAGCAATTAGAAAAACTATAATCCTAAGTAAAATGTTATATGAAGTAAATATGATGTTAGATTTTGAAAGAATATATTTTTTCCTCAGGCACAACGGTCCTGAAGAAGTGGTCAGTGAGTTGTTAAAGGACCATGAAACGTCGATCTGTGTATTAGATGTGCCTTGTTTTAGGACATGATGTCTTTTACAATAAAGAAACTGAGAAATTACACCAGTGAATGGGTCAATTCTCTCCAGTGTGCATGGTAGATAGACTTTTGCCATAAATTTGTAATCATTGTTAAGGATGGATGTAGGTCTGTATGAACTACATTCCACTGGAGGCTTCCCTTTCATTAATGTAAGTAATGTAAATGCATTTTCAAAGAATGAAGAGAGACATTCTCCATGCTTTATTTTTTTTTCAAAAACCTTTTGCAATAATGAAGCACATTTATTTATTTTTTCTTTTTTTCTCAAATTTGGATATAAAGCCATCTGGTCCAGGGACTTTACCTTTTAAGATAGTTTTTATTTAATAGCAAAATATATTTCTTCTAAAGAAAAGGTTTTGACTCATTTTCTCCACGGTAAAATGTTGATTTTTATTAACTCACAAACTCCCTTAAAATCCTCTTAGTGTACCTTGCTTAGGTATTTCTTCTGGTGTATATGGTTGTTGGTAGTAACTTCTAAATGTTTATTTTCAGTGTGTCAAAAGTAATTATCTTGTTTTTCATTCTAATGCTACTTATTATATATTTGTTTCACATTGGGTTTGATAAGCTAATATTTTATTAAGCTTTTCCAAAATGAAATAGTATTTAGACCTAGATTTCAACATGACCCTTTCTGCTTAAGATGATATTTCCTTATTATATTCTTCTCATAATGTATTCTTTTAAGGTCGAACTATGTTTTGCTTCTGACATAGCTAATTCACCCATGCTTATCATACATGCCTTCTTTTATTCTGTTTAAGTGTAATGAAATGATCCATCCCTCCATATAAGATTTCAGGGCATCCCACATAATCACCTAGCTAGTGTCCAAAATAAAATTATGCTCCAAAGAGTACTCTAGTTTCTGAAAACATTTCTCCACAAATTCACTATCTTGTAATAAAAGATTATCAAACATCCATGATCAGGGCTGGCTCTGCGGTGCAGCAGTAGCACTACCGCCATGATGCTGGCAACCCGATTCAGTAGCAAGCCCAAGTCACTGGAGGCTGGCTGGGGAGGAAGAGTGAGTGTCACAGAGGATGCTGTCCTCCATGGAGGTGGAAGACCACTGCCATTGAGCGACCACCACCTGGGTGACTAGGAGTGGCCATGCAAGCATGAGTGCATGCAAGGTTGGGGAGTGCTGATTGGCTGGGAGGGCTGACATACTAGGTGCACCTGCTGCTCTCAGTTGGCACTTCCACGGGAGGGAGAAATGGAACAAGACCCTCAGCTGTACAACTTGACAGCCCTGCTCTCCTGCAGACCCCACACCTGCCAAACTGGCTCTTTCAGGCGATGCTTAAGTCTCTGAGGGACCTGGCCCAGCCTGAGGACCCCATTGTGGGGGGGGTAAGCCATGAGGGAAATGCAGGAGAGGTAAGACACCAGTAGATGGCGGGGTGAAGGGGCTGGGGACACACAGGAACCTGATGGTGTGGCCAGATGCCAGCTGAGAGAGGCAGCAGAAACAGTAAAAAAGAAAAAAATTCATGATGAAGTTTTAGGTTTCCCTGGAGAAAAGTACAGTATGTGTGTAAGAAAACTGAGTAGTACTTAGATATTTTAACTGCACTGCAATTAATTCTTTTAATTGTGTGAATAAATAATTATGACATTAAATATTAGTCTATACCAAAAATGTAAGTCATGCACCCCTGATAAAGTATTGCCATAAATCTAGGTGTAATATTCTAAAATGCATTTATTTCAGATGTTTTACCAGGAAGAACATACCGAGCTGGTAACAGTTCATTTCCAGATGTGGTCAGAGGGGGTGGGATGCAGTAAATAATAAACAATACAAAAGATGCAAGTGAAAATAAAATACCGTAAAGTGCAAAATTAATAAACATTAAAATAAAATACTAAAAGGGTCACATAATCTCAGTTCCTGCATAAATCCTTTAAGTGTGTCTACTGTTCTAACTTTCTGTTTGATAAAACCTGCTGCTCTATCTGATGGAGACAGTGACAGTTTCAATTTGCCACACAGAATATAAGAACAAGGAAATGTAACAAGATCCATAAGAACCTGTACAAAAAGCAAGTTCCTTTTCATTTGGAGCATAAATACAGGCCAAGATAAGAAATCTGCTGGTTATACTGTACTGTACTTTACATATTATATTCATTTTGATGCTTTATGTTGTTGTAATTTGTTTGACTTGGACACCTTTGAAAAAGGGTTCTTTAATTCAAAGGTCTTCCAGCACAATAAATAAATACACATGTAAAAATACATAAAACATAGCAAATAAATAAAACATAGCACTCGCTTAGATCAGAAAATAATTGAAAATATTTAAATTTGTGTTATTTTAATAAGAATTGCTGTTCCTCTGATGAAGTATTATGAAAGGATGCAGCCTCAGTTGGAAAAAATTACAAAATAGTTCAAATCTGTTCAAAATATATATCATGCAACAGACATGTAATCCTATTAGAGTTTGCACAGTTAACCAATTTTCTTATTTTGATCCTATCCCATCCACCTTTAACATTTCAACAGACTGCCTGCAGGCTGCCATGAAAAGTACTGTAAATTCCAAAATGTTATGATGATTAAATATTATCACAAATGCCATGTCAAAAACAAAGATGAACATAGCTGATCCTATGCACGGTATAACTTTTAATTTATATTTATGTGATGTTGTCCCATCCCTCCCTCCATGTATCCCCTTATATGCTCCCATGGTTTTAAGAGCAGGAATATGTGTCCTTCCACTCCCCACCCCCAGCAATCTGCAAAGATAGTTGGTTCCTTGCTGTGCATGCAACATAAATCTCCCTTTTTATCCATATTCCTTAAAAAAAGTAAACAAACAGAAAAAAAATCACCCTCCTTGGGACCTTATAAACTTAATCCCTCTCTCTTTTCTTTTATATATTAGAATTACTGATGTAGTCATTAATCCACTTTAACCAAGAGCCCTGCATTAGGCTCAAAACATGCTTATTTAAAGAGCAAGTGGAACCAAAACAGGCAGCCAGAAAAATGATAAAAAATGTAAGAAAAAGTCAGTTATAAATTTTTATTTTTACGTATTTTTTTTATTTTTTGCTTATTATAAAGCTTTTTACATCATAATATTGTACTGGATGTTTGGAATAGCTCTCAGTGTGGCAGCTGACATATCTCTAGTCCCCCCACTACATCATCAGCATTGTGATCTCATTGACAGTGACACCACATGTGGCTGACCTGGCAGCTACTGAGTGGCTGTTCCTAAGCAGCAGTGATGTCACAGTCAGTGAGGTCACAATGATAATGATTTAATGGGTGGAACAGAGCTAGAGATGTCAGCTGACAAGCACAGTGCTCTTGCACACAGCACACCTACAAACAAAAGGTAAACAACCTTCTAATCCACAAAAGGGAAAAGAAATGGCTGACTGCTTTTAAAAACTAATATTAGCTTTAGGTGGTACATTAGCATGTTAATTCTTTGTGTTGAAAGTTCTGTAAGCCCTGAAATAGCAGGACCATTCATAAGCAGCTACTGACTGTTTGAGTAAGATAGATTCCCTGCTTTGTCCAAAGTATTAGATACATGAGGTGGAGAAGGCAGATTGGCTTTTGACTGCTGAGGATTTTCAGACAGCTCCTTTTTATGAAGAGGTAGGGGGAGTTGAGTCCTTTGTCTGATTTTCCTCTCTCAAAGAAGGTTCTTAAAAGGACTCCCTACCAGCACCAGAGGGCTTTCCAGCAAGATGTCAAGAGTTTACTACTTTTTTAACTTTATGTTTGTTGTTTCTCAGTTGAAATACAGTTGATAGCATTCCTTATGGCTAGCAGTGCAAAATGATAATACTACTGGAGAGCATCCTCCCCTTAATCAAAGGAGCAACATGCATTGACCATATTTTGATACAGCATCAGGGGAGAATCAGAATTATTTTTATACACCAAGTCATAATTAGCTGATATGTGGCCCATAAGCAATATGACTTTGTCACAGCTCTAAAAAGTCCATAAATGCAGTCCCAGAATCTGCATCCTCTGTGGGACAAATTGGCATCATGCATTCCCCCCCCCCCAAAGCTAATATGAAAGTACTGTAAGTCTGGTAGCAACCTTCTTAAAATTACAGTTACTTCACATGGTAAAAACAAATAGTTCTCATCCACGCTAGCACACAGAATATTGGAAATCATATAGTTATAACAGTTGTGGTTCAGAACAAATAGAACCTTGAAGACGAAAACCCAATAACCCTTAATACTTGGTATATATGCAGCAGAAAATACAAACAGCACAACCCAACTGAATTGATACAGAGGCATGCATCCTGTGGCTTAATGATTCAGGGAGAAGTGTAAGTGGACAAGTTCAAAGTCCAGGTAGTTCAAGATGTAAAAATGAAACGTTGCACTCCTCAAGTTCCAGATATTATTCTAGCATATAGGATAAAACTCCTGAAGTTACAAGCCTCATCAACAGTACAGTAAGGGAAAATATTACCCACTTTAGTGTAGCGACACCAAAATGTCCATTAAGGTCTCTTCCACTGATTCAGTATCTTGATCCTTTCCCCTTGGTCGTCATTTAGCCACAAACATCTGCCCATTGAGTGTTTACTTCTATCTTCCATCATTTGTTTCAAAAAGTTTTTGCTTCATCCACATTGCTAAAAATATGCACCTCTCCTTCCACCATAATTTTTAATTTTGCTGCTGGTAAAAGGGTATGGGTATTTCACTATTATTTAAATCCTCCTTTATTTAGTTCAAGCTTATTGAGCAACAAAAGTCATTAAAATATCGGTAAAAAAAACACATAATAAAATCCCTCTACACATGCATTACACATATAAAAATGCCTAAGTCCACAGGCTTTTTAGTTATAAACATTCATTATTACAATGTAATTTAATTTGATCTATGATTTTAAGAAAGGAGACCACAGATTCCAAAACTGGAACAGAGTAAGATTTGCGTAGATAAGTAACTTGATATCTTGGTTCCAATTCTATACTAGCTAAGATCTTGCCTATGTACTTATTACTATAGGAGTTTTACAATGGACATAAAATCAGTATATGCGTTAAGTCATCCATTCCTAGTTGACTATTACACAGAATGTCAGTCTTGTCTTTACTATAGAATTTTACAAGTCTCTGGCTTTTGTAGCACTCAGTTAGTAGTTTCTTTTTTTGAGGATCCTTCACCAAATCCAGGTAAGGCTCAAACAATATGTTCCTTTTGTTAGTTGGTAACCATTTGCTGATTTGGACTTGGGAGCCTATACTAATTTCTTTTTGTATGTAAATGTCCCTAAATCTTTGCTTAATTAGTGTTTTTACCTCATTAAAGGTTTTGACAAAGACCTCCGCTAGGCAGTAGAGTGATCCATTAGGTTTAACATGCTCTTTTATAAATTTTATACTCAGGAAGTACATATCTTTATTTAGATAAATTCCTCTTCCACACATTTTCTGGGTAACCTTTCTTTTCTCATGGTATAGGCTTTAAGCCAATATATAAATATTCTCTCTCTGTAACCATGCATTCTATAGGTATTTGCCCTAGCTCTGCTCTGACTAAAGCTGATAGGCACTCAGAGGGAGCCTGGACAGCTTCTTATAATATGATTTGAGCATTTTTCTATATTTTCTGGTTCATCATATCCCCATACTTCTGAACCATATAGCAGTTGACTTTTTAATATCACATTTATGACTTTCAAAAATCATTTTACTGAGCTGCCTCCATATTTGTACAAGAAACTAGAGAGTGCTGGAAGACAGTTTTTTTTGTTTGTTTTTGGTTTTTTCTTCCAAGTTCATCGATGTGCTTATTCCAGATTAAGGTGTCTGAGAAAATTAGATAATAAAAAAATCTCTGGCCACTTACAGGTAGTGTTTACTTACTGTATACTTACACAATTTCTTATTACCACCAAATACCATCACCTTTGTATTCTCCACCTATTACACTCTAGGAAAATTTCTCTAGCATCCATTTTATCCCTAGATAGCTGGTTGATAACACTATGTCATCTGCATAATTCAAATATGGGCAGCTGCAGTTTTCTATGTTTGGTGGATGGAAATCAGTGTTATATAATTTCTTTAATATTGTATTTAAATACAAACTAAATAATAAAGGAGAGAGAGAGTACACCCTTACTTAATGCCCATGTTTGTAGTAAATTCTTCACTCTTGTGCCCCATCATATCATATCTGACCTGTGTAGTATTCCCTCAGTATTGAACTTTTATCATATTTAACAGAGTTATCTACCCCCATATTGCCTAAAGACTTCCATAAGTGGAGTCTATGTGTCCAATCAAAACCTTTTAAGTCTATAAAGACACAATATAGATTTTGTTGTTTAATAAAGTTATGAGCTAAATGAAGGAGTGTAAGCACTGCTCTAGTGTAGAATAACAAAACAGAACCCTGTTTGTGCTTTATCCAGGTCTTGTTATCCTCAATCCATGTTCATATGGTAATAATCTATTGTTCAGTATTTTGGAATAAACTTTATGTAGTACAATCAATAAGACAGATTGGTCTATAGCAACTTATGTCCTTTTTATTATCGTTTTTAAAGGTTGGTACTAAAATGTTTTTCTTCTACGATATTGAATTTGCCCATGCTATTAATATGATGAAACAGTGTCTGTAAGTATGGCACCCATATCTCAATTTGTCTTAAAATCACATCTATAGAGATCCCATCAGAGTCTGGGGTATATTGTACCTTAGAGACAGCATAACCAATTTTTTCCAAGGAAAACTTGGGCTCTATTAGTATCCATAATGAAGCTTCTATTTCCAGATTGAGGGATGTGATATATGCATCTACTTCACGACTTCTTTTTCTCTCCTGTAATTTGTCTTTGACTCTCTTCATCACCCCATTTTACCCTGGCAATGTCTTTCCTTCATAACCTGTAAATATGTTGTTCTAATTTGTTGCATATGATTTTTCTCATCTCCTACCCCCAGGACACATCTGGAAACAAGCTGTCAACTCAGTATGTCTTTCCTGGTGAAACTTTTAAAATAAACAAACATATTATTGACTTGAATTATAAAACAGACCTTGAAAGTGCTTAACCCACATATCTGTCTCTATGTATACTTCTGGATCCTCAAAAAATTTCCCTGTACCCTTTGCCATCACATTCCAGAATTTTCTGTTATCTTGATCCAAAATTGCTGCTATAAGTTCCTTCCAAAATTGCTGTCTATGTTTGTTTCTATTATTTCGTTGTATTCCTTTCTTGGTTTGTTGATTTTTTTTTCTTAGTTGAAATATTTGGGTTAGACCTAGCTATCCTCATTTTCTGGTTTAATTTGAGTTTGTCATTTTTGCATTCTTTATTATACCATATTGCCCATTTGTGTTTGCATATCTTTACTTCTTTGGATATGAAATTGACTATTTGCATATTTATTCTTTCAAAGTTTGTCATTACATCTATGCTTGCTGTCTTTTAGCTACTCTTAATCTGATCTGTAATACCAGCATCCTGTAATCTTTCAATAAATCCAGCACTGTAAATTAATTCCCAGTTAATATGCTTTTTATTGTTTATCCTAATTGGTATGTTTTGAATACTGATTTTGTTTTGCCTGCATCACAAGTTTATAACAATTTCTATGGGACAGTGAGAACTTTCATCACAATTTCTTATTAAATCAGTACCTATGGAAATGGCATTAATATGTTTCCATATTAGGTCTATAACTGAGGATCCTATTGTGCAAATATTGGTGTATTCACCCCCTTTATCTGATTTAGTTCTTCCATTTATAAGTGTGAAGTTTCTAGTGGTTAATAAGTCATATATTTTTTTCCACGTTCACTAAAATAAACAAAACCTGGAATGTCTTGTAAAAAATAAAATTATTATCAATAGCCAATAATGCATCAATATGGCATGCTCTAACTCTAAACACTTGCCCACCTTATCATTAAAGTCTCCCACTATTATAATTCTTGCCACAGGGTATTTATCCATAAGATCATCCAATATGTTACCCAACAATTTCCACTAATTATCTCTATAATATTTAGTGTTTCATGGAGGGTAATAAGCATTCAAGATTATGTATTCTTCTTTATTGTTTCAATCTTTCAGTCATCCCAATAGATTTAATTCAAATGTTTGTACATGTTCTATATTTTCCAGAAAATAACTAATCCACATTTCTGCCAATTTTTTGTACCTTTTTGCAGGTTTAGTGAATCCTTTATAACCATTACATTTATATCATCTTCACTTGTCCAGATTTCTCAAGACATATACACTGAAATTTGTTAAAGAACTCAATATTTTCTGGGTCCACTAGTTTATTTTTCAATCAGAAACTTTTCCAAAACAATTAGTGGTTTCGTTTTTATCCACGTATCGGGGTTGCTGAGAAATTAAATTCTGTGGCTCTCCATTCCCTTTGTCAAACATCTGTCAATTTACAGTATTTTCTTTTCTTAAGACTGAGAAACGATTAGAAGTCTCAGCTGCAACCTCCCTTCCACTGGTAAATTACTATAGATTGTAACTGTAGGCATAGATATGTTTCTGTTCATCAGTTTCATCAATTATGTATATACCAAGGGATCCAAATTGGATGCTCTGGATATTAACTTATCATACAGTATACCATCTTCCATCCATAGTGTACAGTAATGTGACCATTTTGTTCCCATCTGACAGCTCTGTTGATCAGAATACTTTCTATCAGTATTTTAACATGGACTGTAGTGCAACCACAATTTTATTCCATAGATTTTTGTGTTCTTATTCTCCATGTGATTCCATCCAAAATGTATACAACCTTTATGTGGTTATTTTTTTCCTTACATATATTACCATTACAAAACTCTTGAAATAAAGAGGCTAAAGTAGTATTATCTTCTGTTTCTAAACCCATGTTGTTTAGTTCACTTTTACCGCACGGTTGCCTCAAGTATATACAATTATATTGAAACCACCAGTGCTAATTTTAAGGTATGTATTGGACAGTTGACTTTATTTGCTCTAAAACAAATTGTTACCTCCCAATAAAACTGTTAGAAAGGATTTCATATTTTGACTGAAATGTCCTGGTTTTCATTGGTTAATTTGCTTACAGTGGTGTCATGCCCATAGGGCCGAGGGGCATGTGCCTCCCAATATCTGTGACCAATGTAGAAAAAAAATCAGCTATTTTATTTTATTTTGTGGAAGTGCAAAACAATCAATTTTTTTTAATCTTTGGTGGTAAGGGTGGGGTGGGGTCCGATCGGTCTCAGGGTGACTTTCAAAATGCACTTGTTGCTGTGATTTGTAGTCCATGCTGACAAGACAATCAGCATAAACTCTACCAAATCACTTCTCCTGTTGTTGTTTGTTTCTGTTGTCACTTGTGCAGCCTGCCAGCCAATCACTCAGAGAAATACCGGATGAACATCCAATTGAAAAGTGACACAGGGAGTGGGGTAGATGACAACCGTACCACACGGCAAACCTGTGCATTTCCAGCGCCATCTCGGGATAGCAAATTCTCCATTTGTAGAGTGAGACTATAAGAGAGCTGGTCATGGAGGAATTTCAAGGCTGAGCAGTTTAGCAGCCACGTAGAAAAGGAAGGAACAACTCATCTTGAGTTGTGACCATGAGTTGAATTGAAGGGTTCGCCCATCTCTCCGTAATATTTTAATAATCGTCTCTGACTGAACCAGTGAGCCTGCTCACTCAGAAAGACAGAGGGTGAGCAAGTGGGACAGTACACTACAGTGTGGAAGTGTGTACTGTACCCTTCTCAACTGCCTCGTGGTCGGAACTTAAAAGTGTGTTCTGGGCTGGGCTGTTGTTTGCCTGGGTGGAGGGTTGTTGTGATGGAACATGAATCAAGCTCTGGTCTGCAAAAATCTACAAAAACACAGCGGTGGCATGGCGGTATCCAGTTTGAACATCTTGCAGCACCACCAGCAAGCAAAGGAGCACACCATCAGAGTCACTGAGCCAGGATCACCATCGGGCGAGTGAGGACCACGGCCAGGCAGCAGCTGCAGACTAAGTCTTCCAGCCTGGTAAGAATCTAGACTGACTCATATGCTGAATGTTGACAAACTAGCAGTGATTTCTAACTGGTCAGAGTAGACAGATTCATTATTATTTCTTCTAGTACCATGTCCATACTGTGTAGTCCACTCTGGGCTTGTTCAATAGCAACTCACATTTCATTTACCATGTCTCTCAAATGGAAATAGGTGCAAATTGTAATTACACCCTAGGATTCTAATTAGGGCCAGCTACTGCATGAATGCAGCTGCAAAACTAATATGAGAAACAGGTGATTTAAAAAATTCACCAGTCACCCACATTAAAGTATAGCACATAAGCTAGGGGTGCTGATAATAAGCTTTTTGCAACCCCGTCCATGATAGATTGCCACACTACATTTATGCATTGTGGGTTTAAATCTAATATAATGGGGTTGGCCTGGTGGTGTAACCTAGAGTTAGAAAGGTGAGTTGCGAATGAGCTTGATATACTTAGTACATCCAACAGATCTGGGTTTGATTCCCACAACCTCCATTTGCATACTGTGTGAGTCTAAGCAAGTCACTTAACATCCCAAGTGCTCCAGGTTTGCCCCAGAAAACAGCCACTTGTTTAGAGTTGTGCTTGCCCGCTGCCAAAAAATAATACTTTTTAAACAATATCAGTTGTTTATAAAATATATCCCAGGTGATTTTAAACTTACGTAAACTGTTTCTCAGCAATCTAAGAACAGTTGACTTTATAGAAAGTTAGAAATGCCACAGCTTGGCACAAACCAGGAGAAACAGAGGAGAAATCTATCTCAGAACACAGGTGAACTCCTACCTGATGCAACGAGACTCCTTGTTCAATGCTTTAGGCACCATTGACTATGGCACTGTAGTCCACGAATGACAGTTTGTTGTTCTAGTTTAGGGCTCTGCTGAACAGGGTCTGCTGTTCTGCAGTAGACCTTAGAATAGATACCCACACCTCTGTTCTGTATAGCAAACTGAACTGGCTAAACCTTAACTCAAGGGTGTTTTTTTGACAATTTGGTTTTAAGAAAACAAGCTATGCTAGGCTTGCTCTCTCTAGGCATGCATATTACCATGATCAAATGCATAGACAATAAATATGCTAGCAGGGTTGTGACACCTGACTTTCTACTACTACCATCGTATTTTATGTTCAGAGTATGCTGGATATGTATTTTTATGATCTGTATAATGATGTTTTGATATGTTCGGTGACCAGAACCTCCGGGATTGGCGTCTTTTCAAATAAAATTTGCCTTGCCTACCTTGCAGGAGAACTTTGTTGGGTCACAACTCCTTATTTCAAGTTGCCAAATAATGGAATGAAATGACAAACACATTCAGAGGATGTGACTCCATCGCATCATTTCAACTCATCATTTGTTGGCTTTGCTTACTGCCCCTGGAATATGTTACTGCTTCCAATGATCATATTGTAATCTTGACGATTAATTTTATACTGCATTTGCTTTGCCTTAAAGCCTGGAACCAAATCCTAAAACTGCACATTGCTATTATTTATAATCTCTATCTGTAGGTACTTAAATGTCTGTAGAGTATACCTGACTGAATCCTATGAAGACAGACACTTGTCAAAACGATTTAATGTAAAATAAAACTAAACTAAGCCAAACCAGTGCTGATGATTCACAGTTTAAGAACATATATTTAAACATACTGCTAGAGTAGCACCACTTACTAACAGTGTCTTTGAATCCCATTTTGCCAGGACTATTAAGACGATTATAGTTAATACAACAATTAGGTTCAGAATTGTAACATTTTCTGTGAAAGGCATTGCCATATTTAGCAACACAAATGGCTGTTCTCGTGCTGTTTTCTGCAAATGCATAATATGAACCCCATGCACACTTGCTAATACGTGTTTAACCAGAGGAAGTCTCATTCATTCACAGCTTCATTTTAGGCAACTTTAACCAGTCTCATCAAAATAATGACATGCCACAAGCAGCACCTCAGTGAGGTGCTGCATGTGGCATGTCGTTATTCTTTATTCTGCACTTCACTGGAGTCGCTGCTACTATCACTGTGAGTGAATCGCTCACACAGGCTGTGGCTGTCCACTTATTCACAATTTTTCTGTGAGCTTGGGATCCTCCACCCATCATTCAGGATATTATATCCCAAGCTCACAGATGTCGTTCTGAGTGATTTTCTGTCCCACATTGTTCTGCCACATTTCTTTAGTGCTAGCCCATTTGCCTAGCTTGTATTTTTTGTATACCTTGAGCATTACGCAAAAATGCTGGCAATGTGCTTCCTGTAGAGCTTGCTATGGTCCCAGCACTGAAGCGGTGTAATGTAATGTCAAATTTGCATTTTCTTAAAAACATGAGTTCAAGGTAGATTGCATGCTGTAGCCAGATTATTGAATGGTTTCAATTTACCATTGCCATAGAGATTTTCCAGGAGGGCAATACCGCTCTGTTCCTATCTTTTGAAACCTGGATCGCTCAGGAACTCTGGATGTATTGGGTGACTCGACAGACGTATGAGGCTGGTATGAAGGAAGCTCCAGCCCCTAACCTGTTAACCCCATGCCAAGGTTTCAGCAAATGTATAAGGACTAGGTTTCTTCATTGCCACCCCACAGCTGTGTTCTGTGGATGAGTAAAACAGAACTTCAACCATGAGTCTTTGCTTACCTGTGAATGCTTACTCCATAAAGTATATATTTTTATTTTCATTCACCATCATTTACACCAATCCCTCAGGCCCACCAGCTGTACCACCAGTAGTACTTTTTAAAGTGGGGGACTCCCTAGCCGCCTCCGTAACATGGCCTTACAATCTGAGTCACACACACCTGATGAGGCATGATCTCAGGGCAGTCCTGCATCTGTGGAATAGTAATATCAGGCCTGCTAAAACTCACCAAAATGCACTATCTGACTTCAGTTTTTCAAAATGTTCCCGGGGGGCATGCCCCCGGACCTGCCTAGAAGGGTTGGGATTTTGTGCCCCTCCAGAATTTCTGATTGCATGACACCCCTGTTTGCTTACACTGAACATACTGTAGGTAAAACATTCAGAACCTTTAGTAGACGTCAGAAATGTCTTGAAATTAATGTTGCCATACCCTTTTTCTTGTTGAAATGCCCCACCATTCCACCAGCCTTTCCATTTTCAGTCTTGATGTTATTCTCATTCACATTATTTCCTGTCTGTATTATTTACGTCTGTCTTTTCAACTTAATGCCCAAATTTGTCTTCAAATCTTCCTCCTCCAAAATGTTCCTACTTGTTTGTGTTTCTGATAGTTGTAATTGTTAAACCTTTTATATTTTTCACTTTCCTTTTTGAGATTTTGTATTATAACCTGCTTGTTTCCTTTGCTGATTGTCTACTAGCAATCTCTTTGACTCTGAAATATCTTTTATCACTGTTGGAGCTTACTGTCCTTATTTTCTAATTACGCTCCCCTCCCTTCTTTAAATGCTTTCACATCATTACCAGATCTAACCCTTTCCTTTTCTACTTTCTCCCACAACGCCTGGTGGTGTTCCCTTAATTCTCTAGCTATGGTATCATTTCTGTGTTCTGGTTGTGGCAAACCATCAGTTCTTCAGAGTCTGTTTTGTCCATCTCTTCCAGGATATAGTTTCCTCCTCCAAAATGTTTTTCTTTTATTGATAAATTATGTTCTCTCTATCAATTCCAAAATTAATTTCTTATTAAACAGGCAGGTTTCCTTCACAAAGACAATATCTCGTTTACTAGCAACTAACTGTTCTTATAACAGGAGATGCGATGATACTGGGTTACTCAGGGCTAAGACCACATCTTTGTTATGTTCTCCAAACGCAGAACTCAAAACTGGCAGGGCTCATAATTGGCGTATAATCATATGTTGAACCAAGGGAAGCTTTTGGTGTGTTCCACCTGCTCATTTTTCTGGACAACCATCATTTCCCTTTTTTTGTTTTCCTCTTTCCTAATTTACTCCCTTATGCCCAACACCATTTTGTTCAATAGCTCCAAGTCATCAATAACATCTGAAAAGCCCATCACTATATCTATGTCTTTAATTTCTGATTGGTCCTTCTTTCCTATTTGTGGTGTGTCCCTTACTCCTCCTACTGGTTCTCTGTCTGTGGAGTTACTTTCTGTTTTTCCACTGTCTGTATTACTTTTATTTGTAACTTTATTTAATTTGTAAAAACAAAAACAAGGCTCTGCATCAGCACATGGTCTAAAAGCAAAACAAAATGGTTATATTAAATACACGCTGAAAATAGATTTCAAAATCTAGGTTTTGACCTTAGGCCTTCTTCAGGAAATGTCTAAAAGAGAAAAGAAACAAAGTTAATGTAGAGGAGAGGTAATATGAGGGATATATATATATGTGGGAAAGAAAAAAAGGGGAGGCTTAGGGAGAAGAAGCGATAAATGGCAAGATTAAGAGAGAATCTGTGAAACAAAAAGGTGATGATAGGAAAGATAAAGCAAAATAGGAGTGAAATACCTAGAGATGTCCCCAGGTGAGGACTAATTAACAGGGCCTAGTAAGAAGGCTGAAAGGTGACAAATGTGGGGGAAGGAGAGATGGAGGCTTATAGTGAAAATGAAAAATAAATTAAATGTGTACAGATACAAACAGACTTTAGGGAAAATAAGAGGTGGCTGAAAGATGTAAGTGGAAAATAAGTCTATCATTTAAACTAGAGGGCTGCTGGGAGCCAAGGCAGATGATCAGCTTGTCTTCCATGTTTTTTCTACGGTCAGAATCCCAGAAGCCCTGCTGAATGACACAAACAGAAAGGTCATTGACACTGTGGCGCCTGGAGATAAAGTGGGATACAATGGGGTTAGTAGTGTCATCATTTCACATCAGTAGTGTCAGTAGCTCAGTAGGTAGCACACTCGGCTCTGAGGCCAGGAGATCAGAGGGCTGTGGGTTCAGTTCCCACCTCTGGCACTTGGGTTAATATCTCAGTACTGACACTGTAGTGCAGCATGAGATGGGTTCTTCACTTCTGAGGTGCCGTCTTTCGGATGAGACGTTAAACCGAGGTCCCATCTGCTTGGATTGGTGGTAGTTCAGGTGGATGTTAAAGATCCCATGGCACTTCTCGAAAAGAGTAGGGGCAATTTTTATTGTAATAGACACATAAATACATTTCCACAAAATAACATTGGTTTTAAACAGAATACAGAAAGAAAGTAAACCAAACCTTTGGAAACAAATGATCACTATACATAGACCCAACACATTGTCCACCAAAGGTCCCATAATAGTTGTCCCAAAAACATAGTTTACAATAAAAGCCCCAATGGAATAGAAACAAGAGAAAAAGAAACTCAAAGACAACTCCATTTATATAAAAAAAATTCATAAACAAATCCCTCTGTCCCCCAGACTCTGTAAATAATTACCAACCCACATCCCAACACCACCAAATTTGATTAAAACGTCAAAAAATAAAAAAAAGGAAGGGGGGGAAGTTGGGAGAACCAGTCTCACTGCCTACTATTTATATTTAATAATATGTGAAAAACCCTTCCACCATGTCCTAACTTTATCCACATTGTACAATTGCATATCTGTTAAAAGACTTTACTCAAAACATTCATCACATAACATCTAAATCCTTCTAAGGTGGTTTTCCTTTGATATAATACCCATTGGCATCTTACTTGCCACAGACAATACCTTAAACATGCCAAAATTATTTGCAAAGTACCCTTCTCATATCATTGCAAGGATGGGGGAAACTCCTAATCACCAAAATATCATAATTTAGCTTGGTCAACCAAGGTAGTTCCCATATTTTTGCCAAATATTCCCACAATTTAATCGGAAAAAGAGCACTGTAGAAAAAAATGTTCCATTGTTTCCTCCTGGTTTATACATTCCAAATAAGGACAAGACCTCTCTTCCTTTGCTTTACATTTCACAGTTCCCCTAACATTTAATCTCCCATACATCATAAACCATTGAACCTCCCACATATATACTGGCAACCTGGGATTATTCAGTTGTTCCAATACGTCGGAATTTCGCCCTATAGGGCAATTTTTGAAGCTTGGTTCAGAAGGATAAATCAAGGTCATAAATTCATTGTATAATTTCCTCGGAGAACCCCTTATTATTTGATTTTTGGTTACTTTCCATTTATATAATTTCTGTGCCGCAGGCTTAAAATATTCCGGCAAAGATAAGTGTGGGGACAATTTAGGTGCACAATGCAACCAAGCTGTTAGATAACGATTCATTAAATTTAAAAAAAAAAGAAATCTCCTGAAACCCTGAAGGGCCTAAACCGAATTTTAATGAAAAGGAAAAAAATAACGAAAAACAAAAGACTACTGGATCCACCATTCCCAAACCTCCCCGTTTCCTATCCAAATAAGTGAAACCTCTTTTAATGGGGTTCAATCTATTGTCCCATAATAACTGGAAACAAATACTATAGAGTCTAGTCTCATACTGAGCAGGCAGGGGGTAAATAACTGCCAAGTACTGTAGACATGGCAAAATGAATTGCTTTAAAACTTGAATTCATTTGATTTTAGCAAATTTAAACCTTTTCCATCTATTTACTTTAGATTCTATTTTATCCAAAACCAATTTCCAATTATCCTCTGGGCGGTTTTGGGGCCCAAAAATACCCCAAAATCATCAAAGGATCAGTAGTAATCAATATAGAATCAAAATGCACTGGGTCCTGATAGGAACTACCCAATAACAAGCCTTTAGACTTAGATAAATTAATCTTTGCGTTAGATAAACTTGCATATATATCAAATACTGAAAAAAATCCCTATTTGTGAGTATTCTGTAAAAAGACACACATAAATCAGCATATGCCTGAATGGTGATAAATGACTTTGTACCAGGAATACGATACCTGACCACAAGGGGCAAGCTCACTGCTCTAAGCAGAGGTTCCAAAGAAATTATAAAGAAGAAGGGGCTTAAGGGGCAACCCTGTCGTACTCCACATTTCAGATTGAAACCTATCCCCAATTCCCCTTTGATAAGTGGGTACACCTGAGCAGAGGCATATAATCCTTTAATCAAATTCAACAACCCCACTGGGACCTTAAAAATGCTAAAGTAGAGAACAAAAAAATGACTAACTCTATCAAAAGCCTTTTCTAAATCCAACGACAATATATGCCCTATCTCCTGAGTCATTCACCTGCTCAATTATATCCCTAATAATACACAGAACTGACTGAATTCTTCTATTGGGTAGTCCACAATGCTGAACAGGAGTAAACATAGCCTCAGACATAACTTTCAGTCTATTGTTGATCAAAGTAGTAAGAATTTTATAGTCAGAGTTCAACAATGTAATTGGCCTCCAGTTCCGAAACTCCCCCTTATCCCCCGACTTAAAGATATATATCTGCAAACCATCTGAAAAAAATCTTGGAATCACAGCACCCTCCAAAAAATAATTGAAGACCAAAACCAAACAATGCATCAATTCTGACTGAAAAGTTTTATAAAATAAATTAGATAATCCATCTAAACCTGGGGATACATTGGATTTCAGAGTGTTTATTACCTCATTAATCTCAGAATAGGAAAAGGGTTGCTTAACGATTTTAAGAATCTCTGGATCCAATTCTGTCGCTACAGGGGGGCCTAAAAACTGCCTAACCTGTCGTAAAGTAGGAGCATGATGGGAACCCAGTTCCCGAAAATACTCAGTAATCTTATCCCCTATAGCTTGTACTGTAAACACTCACCCATTCCCTTGATTTAAGAAGTCCAAAGAGGAATGATCCTTTAGAGATTTACAGAGCTCGAATGGGTCCCCAACCACAGATTTTGTCATATGATTTGAAATCACAGCTTGTAAGGTTTTTGTACGGTCATATTGTAACACCCTCATTTCTGCTTTAACAGCTGCAATTTGTATAGAAAAATCCTCATGTGAGGAATTTGCCAAGGTAAGTACCTGTTGTAATTTAGCCCTTAATTTTAAATAGGCAAAAAACTCAGTTTTCTGACGCCGTTTCCCATATTTTTTAAACCATGAGATGCAATCATCTTTTGTTTCCTGCCACCATTTCCCCAAATCTAGATACAAAAAACCCACCGATAATCTGGCTTGTAAAATTAGTCTAACAGAATTCAATACTAGTTTTTCTTGTAGGATGGAGGTGTTCAACTTCCATCTAGTCCGCTGTCTACCATGTCCCACCATTTCTCCTACCTTTACCTGCAAAAGAACATGATCTGAGAATTCAACAGGAATAATCTGTGGACTAGATGTCGGAATTGTTTTAGAAATAAATAGGTAGTCGATTGTAACACCTTTCCCACCTTTAAAGAAGGTACCCCTAGGACCATATCATTACAGGACACTAACGCAGCTGTTTTAATAATCTCCCTTAAACAGTGTGTATCACAATATATTTTTTTATTCCCATCCCCCCTCCCTGGCCCTCCCATGCTACAGTTGAAATCCCCACCCCAAAGGATGGGGATAGTCGTCACCAAAAAGGTTGGATCCCTTTCAAACAAGTTACCATCCCTAACTTTGTTTGGGGTTATAAATATTAATCAATCTGAGAGTATCAGTATACCATTTACCCTCCAAAATCAGCACCCTGCCAGGATTAAATCGATTAATTTATGCAAAACAAAATTATAAGAATTGAAAGAATCCCTACCCCATTAGCCCTGTCTTCCTAAAGACCAAAAGGATGGTCCCATGGCCAATCCTTAGTAAAAGCAGCAATGTGGTCTTTGGAAAACATCCATGTTTCTTGTAGGAAACAAACAGAGATTTGCAGATCATGGATTAACTGGAACACCGCTGTCTCTTCTGCACCTTTAAAGACTATGGGTGTTTAATGTAGCCCATAAAAAAACCATTACAAGTAACCAGGAGACTCAAAACCCCCAACTTCTGTTTATTTTTTCCTTCTTTTCCTTATACTCCTCCCTAAGAGGTGCCAAGGAATCCTGTAGTGACAATTGGGAATCTGTATCTCCAATGTCCATCTCTGAATCCCCCCAAAATAAAGCTGCGTAGGAGTTTTTAGATTCAATGGGCTCTGGTTCCTGAGGCAAATGAGACTTAGAAGTCCTGCTTGACCTTCTAGGGGGCAATGGTGGTTGCAAAGGTGGAACCAAATCAACCACTAAATCCTCGTTTGGGACTATAGAACACACCGGCTGCAACAGGTCAGAAACTTCCTCCATCAATTCCTTTTTCAGCACTTTAGGAAGAGCAGTTGTAGACCTACCAGCCCCTACCTTTACCTGAGTTTCTACAGTGCTTGGAGGTACAGAAGGGGCCTTTGCGATATCCCCCATCCCCTGCTGATATTGTCTGGCATCTTGTGCTTTTTGGATGATTAAATCCGAATTCCCATAGCTGGCCTTATTCTGTGCCGCCCATGGACAATCCCGAAAAGCATGATTGTGTTCTTCACAAAGATCGCATTTTATTGAGTTTACACAGAACATGGTGATGTGACCCACTTCCCCACAATTATCACAACGGGGCTGGTCACATGTACTGGATAAGTGTGTCCAAGCTCCACATTTATAACATGCTCTGGGCTGCCCGCTGTAAAAACAAACCCCCCTATCCCTTCCCAGCAAGGAGGAGTTAGGGATATGTTCCACACCTAAGGCAGTTTGTCGTAATTTGACTTTAAATTTCCACCCTCCCGTCCAAAACTGCTCAGAATCCAAAATCGGCTCTGGGTCACTCTGAACTTCACATTTCTGGAAGAGCCAGTATAAAATATCTTCTACATGTACCCCCTCATTTCTGAACATCACTGTCACGTACTTAATTAAAGGCTTTGAGAGAGGGATAACCAGAAAGGGAGACCATAAAGGAGAGAACTTCACCTGATTATACCTCTCCCAAAAAAGCTCCAACAAGGCAGGGGAACGAAAACTGATATCAAAGTTATCCCTCCCAAGATGTTTATAAAGCAAAAACATCCCGAGGGAAAACAACAAAGACTCTTTTGTTAAAGTTTTACCTACAAAATACCTATTAGGCCTTTCCTTTAAACCTCCTTTATATCTAATACGCACTGCATTCCTCCGGGGTGCAGCTTCCCTCTCAGGAATAGGCCCTGTCACATCATTTCTGTTCCCAGTACCCAGATTTTGTAATGCTGGAAGTTCACCCTGTTTAACTGAACTATCCACATTCCCCCCTTTTTATTCTCCATCTCTTCTCTGCTTTCCATAGGTTTCCCTGTAACCATCCCCCCCCCCCCAGGTTGCCATCCTGGAGATGATTTATCTAACTCTAAAGATTAATCCCATGCTAAATCCGGCATCCAAATCCCCTGCCCTAATTTCTTCCACCCTGCTGCCACTAAAGCTGCTTGTGGGGACTAATTTTCATCATGAACTACAGGGTAAATGGAAGAGACAGGATATCCCTTAGGATTTACAGGGGAAAACGTATGACCCTCCTTAGACAATTTCGGTACTCTTTGTCCCCGCTGTTCAGATTTTTTAAAGCTAAATTCCGTCACCCCGTGTTGCACGTCCACCTCAGTTTGATAAGTCACTGGGGCCTTTTCTTCCAACCCCACAACACCCACTTTAGCGGGTTGAAACACAAACCCAGTCTCTTTGTTGATTTGAAATGTGGGGAAGCCCTTTTTAGGTAATATAGTACTCACGACCTCTTGGCTGGGTGACAAATCCTTAGCCGAAATGGTCCCAGTCTCTTTTAGCACCAAATGCCTTCGGATCGCTAAACATCCTTTTTCCACCACCTCCACTGCTACCCTGTTCAGCCACAGTGCTAAGTTTCCAGCTTGGTATTCCTCTTTCAACTTCAGAGTAGCCAAAGATAGCTCTGCTAAATGGGCAACCTCTTTCCAGCCCGAACGCACTTCCGCGTTCATTGTACCCAGCGCAGCTTCGCAAGCCGGTTTTAAAGGCACAGCACGCTCCAATAGTTTAACCCTTGTAGACGGAGCCTCCGCATTTCCAGCCTTTGAGGAACTCCCTGTGCCACTCGTCGAAAAATCCCGCTCCACTGCCTCCGTAGTGGAAACTGCATCATGAAACAATTCATTAATATCCACCTCCACACCAGCGACCATGCTCGCCGCCGAGTGCCAGTCCAGCTTCATCTCCGTGTCAGTAATCGACACAACCTCCTCCTCCATGGTCCTAGCCACAGTGGCCATCCTGCCAACAGAAGCAAACTCCCCTACTAGCCACAGAGCGCCAGCAGAGTAGGGGAATTTCCCCGGTGTCCTGGCCAAATTTCCCTCATTCACTAAAAATACCACCAACTTAATTTGGTTCAATTTCAGTTGCTTACCATCTGTATCGCCCCCCCCCCCGATTGCCCATGAAAAAGGGACTTCTAGGCACAGTGGGCTTACCGAGTCAACAAAATTCAACATTCCAGACTGCTCTGTAATGTTCCCTGAAATGGTCAGCAAGGAGTCCACCGGTCTTTCCGATGTAAATAGCTGTACACTTCCTACAAAGAATACAATATACCACTATAGTAGATGCATGTGCATGAGAATTCATGAGAATTCATGCATGTAGGTACTTGAGAATTCCTTGGTGATGTGAAAAACACCTGTAGGCTCCCCGAATTTCAGTCACACTGAAAACAAATTTGTAGGGGTAGCAGTGAGTTCTTTAATTTGATAGCGTGATTCAGGGTGGATGCTCGCATAAACTGTATCTGATTGCATTATATAAATTTATCCCTTTTTGTCTTCCTTCTTCCCACTTTTTTTGCACTTTATTTAAGGTCAATAAGGCCATGTGTTTTAAAGGCTTTGGAACATGTGGCATTTTGGCCTCTGTACCTTTAATAAACTGTTTTTATTCTGTCCTTATTTCTCTGCCACATCTAGTGACTGGCATCTTACAACTGAATAAAAACAGCAATAAATACACCACTTAAAACCTAATACAAAAGCATTAAAAATGCACAGGTCTATAAATAGGAGTAAACTGATACTAAAATCCAAGGGTCTTCGTTAATATAAAACCCTATATTGTCAAGAATTTTTTTTCTGTGTTCTCAAAAGCCCTAAATTACAGCACATAAAACAACAGGGGAAATCAAAGTCTGATATAAAATCTTCAGAGTCCCTGCTGCTTCACTCCCACTATGCTTAGTTACTCAGGCTGAAAAGATTCGCAAAGTCCTGCTGTTCTCATTACATCAAAGTGCAAATAAGTAAAGTGCACTTTATGTCAAGTGCATACAGTTCATAAGGTGCGCAATCCACAAAAAGTGCAAGAAAGTACGCAATCTTCATAAAAGTATATAAATTGCAGGGCAAATTACAGTTTTTGAGAGTTACAGGAGTAGCTAAGTTATCAGCTGACCAACTTTCATGTAGAATAATACAAGTACTTGTACTTATCTGTTAGCTTGATATTCCTGCTTTGGCCTGTAAACTTACTGACTGTGCCTTGCTGTTATGGCCCCTTGTTGAAAAATTGCTAAATAATGCTGAGCGAAATTAATCTCAAATAATATAAGCTTTGTGGGTCAGAGTCCACTCTGAGAGGTCTTTACATATTCTCAGAGTTTGCGTCCTATATGTTTCCTGATTTTAGACTCCTCAGAATCGCCCTTCCTTTCAAAATGCCAATAAGTGTGAATGCCTAGGTCAAAGAATATGAATCAACTAGGAGTCTTAAATTAAAAGGCGTAAAAACTGTGAGTATTAGTTTAAAATGCCACATTTACATTAATACTCAGTAATTGCAAAAATTGTTGGCCACTGTTTCCATCAATAAAATCTAAAAGAAAAGTAACACTAGCCTGTTATTGGGCCACACAGGTCACGCAGCAAGCATTTAAATGCTTAAATGACTAAACCAATTGCCACTATTGTCATTATTGCCACAGTAAGAACAATGAGGTCCAGGCCATAAACGAAAAGATAGTTTAAAACTATAAATAAGATATTATAACAATAATTTTGTGTCTTTTGTATACAAAAATGAAAACAAAAATGGAATGCAATCAAATAGACCTGTTTCTCCTCCTTGCAGTTCTCAGTCTGGGCTTCCTTGATGGCATTCGATCTCAGAGCACCAGAACGCCAACATGTGCTTCTTTAACCTTAGTGACAACATGACCTTACCAACATGAAATCTGCAAATCCAGGGTTACAATAAGATTTTTATGTAAGATAAATACTTGAGAGACATATATTTAAAAGGAAAAAAATATATTAATCATCCCTTTGGGTTCAGTAAAAGTGGCAAATTAAAGAGCCACCGACACCTTGAGAAGAACTTTCAAAAACATAATATTTGGACACAAAATAGCTTATATTTCTCATCAGCTCAGTATTTCTTTTCCCCGTTACTTATTACTGAGGTAATTTGCTTCAAAAACAGGGTAGTTGTTTCTTAAGGGTTCATCAGCTCCTTGCTTCTTCCCAACTGATGTCATATATTCTGCTTGTGACATCACAGTTATTCCCATAGCAACAGCCTGTGATGTCACAACAGGGCATTATGATTTCAAGTAGGAAACAAGGTATAGAGACAGATGAACTTTAAGGGATAAATATCTTGTTTTTGTTGGACTTTTTTCAGTAATAAATAATGGAGAGGAGAAATCTGTACAAGGTATATGAACTACAAGCTGACTTGTGTCTAAATATTATATTTTCCAAAGTTTTCCCAAAGGCATCAGCTGCTCTTTAAGGGCATTATAAGCATTATAAAAACTGGGAAACTATTAAAGCTGTTTTTTTTTTATTTTAGACTGGTAGCAGAAGGAATATAAGGATGGTAAGGATTAATTCCCCCAACAGTGGTCTCGGACACTTCTCCACTTTCTAAAATCTTATTTCTCCCTTTTAGTTCTCTCTGTTAGCCCATTCCTTTTTCTCTCTTCATTCATCTCAATATTCTCACAGCTCTGCCACTATTACACCTTCCAATATCCTTTTTCAGTGTTCATTTTTTCCTTTTCTTCCTTTTTCTTTCCTCCTTCTTTTGCTCCAACTGCCTCTGCAGTGTTGCTCTTATGTGAAAAGCCCTCAGTAGAGCCTCTGCCTCCAGGTTCAGGAGAGGGCTCCTCCACCATTCTAACTCCTCTCTGCCTAGCTTGGGGGTAGAGAAACACATAAGACCCAGTACACTGCACCAAGACAGCTGCACAAGTAGGTCTGGAAAGAAATGTACAAATTATTTGTGCCCAGGCAACAGTGGCATATCTGTTGTAGAAAGGAATTTGCCTTATACAATTTCTGCTTCTGCAGTTACTCCTCAATTGTCACAGCGTGCAGCAGCCATCTTGGAGCCATCTCCTCTTTTATAATAATAAATGCCTTCCTTTTGATTGCAACACTAGGTAGAAAAATCAGGGAATACACTCAGCCTCATCTCCCTCACAGTCAAGCCCTTTTCGATTTTAGCTTTATTCATCTCTGTCTTGGTAGCAATGTGTCTTGACATACACACATCTTGGGTGCTCCAGCTCTCTTCTATTATCAAACCCTATGTGAGTCCTTTCTAGCTTGATTCTTTCTTCTAGTGTCCTTAAACCAAATGCCTCTGATAACAGATCCTCAAAACATCGAACAGGTCCCCCTCCCTGCAGCCCTTCTGGCACATTAAATATTTAAATATTATCCCTGCCAGACCTGGTCTTGAGATCTTCATCCCTTTGATGTGCTTGAACTGCTATTTCACTTGCTACAAAATATTTCTGTGGCCTATAACTTGGCTAAAAGTAATGATTTCCTTTACCAGACTTAGATGACAGCGTTCAAGCCTCCACTGTGACCACTTTACTGGTGACCAATAACCATACCAACAAAAATAAATGTTTACCACCTGCTCACCAAACAGATCTACCACTCTCCTGCAGCTGCCTTCACTGACAACGGGATGCCCTCATCTGCTGTTAAACTCCAATACCATCCATGTGTATTCATAGCTTGCTGGACACCTGCCTCTTCAAGTATTTTTTTATAAAGTTATTGTAACTACAGTATGGCAATCACCCAATTTCTAAAAGTTACATAGCAAGCTCATCACCCAATAAAGCATAGCTCAAACATTCTGAGTGCAAGCCTCTCACATGACTTTCTAAATACAATTGACATGACAGTTGTGAGATGGTACACACATCTTCACTAATTATTCAGAATCCCATTTCCATGCCACCCAAATAGGCGCTCACAATTAAATCATGAACACGCTTAGCATGGCAAGATGCTCCTGTATATCTATAAGCATTCAGAACATATTTCCATGGAAACTATGAGTGGCCTAAAGAAAATCATTAACTCGCTTATATTGTTATCATTTGTGAACGTGCAACACGCAGCACAGTACAAAGTGAAGTTCTAGCATTCTGTAGTCAAAAGCAAGTTCGTAATACAGCAAGCAAATGGACTAGGTTTTAAAATCCCACTCAGAATGAAAAACATGAAATGAAATAAACTTTTAGCATTGTTATTTTAATACTTAATAATACTGAACGGAGTCAAGTCCCACACCATTAACAAGAGTCTGGTACAAAATCCTGACTCTGAAAATCCCGACGATGAATGCCCGACATCAGAAGTCTGACAAGTTTAAAATCCCAACTTTAATAATACCGACACTGTAAATCCCAATGCACTCATAATGACAGTAGACAGCAGTATTTTAAACTTTTCATGCATCCGATGATGGGCTATCAGCATTGGGACAAGCTTCAAAGTGCTTCACTGCTGGCATTCAGGATGCATTACAGACTGAAGCACCTTACCTTGAGGTTATGTTAACTGGTAGCAGCAATAACATACTGTACAGAGTTCAGCACAACTGAGACTGAGAGCAACAACCCACCCATCCCCACTGGGTCAAGCAGCTCTGTCATGGCCCCAATCAAATATTTGGAACATATGCAGTTTACTATCTCTGCCCGCCATGATCTTTGCATAGCTCTGAATATGAATGCTATTCGGCATCATCTGATGTCCATTCCTGAATAAATAAAAAGAAGAACACAGAATCAGGTACACAGACACCCACTGAATGTCGTACTCTCCAGCTTTAAGCTTAGAGACTGGACTTGAGTCATGCTAGAGCGCTTTGTTGAGCCTGTAGACAGATCCTATCATCAAAAAAGGTAGTCATCATAGGATAATTGCACTCTGTACAGCTACACTGACCTCCGTACAGTATTTTATTGCTGCTACCAATTAACATGGCCTTAAGGTATCCCTCTGAAGCTCCCTCCCCCCACACTGACAGTCTGACATCAGAAGCATGAAAAGTTTAAAATACTTCTGTCTGCTGTTAACACGAGTGAGCCGGGATTTACAGAGTCGGTATTATTAAAGTCGGGATTTTAAACTTGTCAGGCTTCCAGTGTTGGGCATTCATGCACTGGGATTTTCAGAGTCGGGATTTCGTACGGATCCCGTTTACAAGGTACTACTGAGAGGTTATTGTTCAGAGGAACCACATTAAAGTGAAAAGTCATAATCCCACGAGTTCAACTCTTAACATCTTATATATTTTATTTTCTCTGTTCACACTTTCGACCTTCAGAAGAACTGAGCCAATGTTTCAGAGCAGCACCACTTCATCGGGGCTTATGGTGTGGTTCCTTAAAGTCAAAGTGCCATCTCTCATTCCATAAGTTTTCAACTTGCATTTGTTTCCATTTGTGCAATCGTACTTGTCTGTGCAGCATGTTGTGCTCTCCCTGAATATTCTTTTTAATTCTACCTATATTGGCTTTCTGTAAAGCTCAGCAGAGTTTAAGGTGCTGGAGACTCCTGTATTGATTACAGGAATCAGCACAGGAGTTGTCAGCTCCCAAAGCATTTTTGAGCTTTAGATAACAAAATAAAATATTTAAATATTAATAGTTGAACTCGCTCATTTCCAAAATAAAATATTTAAATATTGATAGTTCACTTGCTCATTTCTATTAGCATTTTAAATAATAGCAATCAGGTACTCCCATGGGTTAGGTTAATGTTCAGGTAATCATCCCTTGAGACATGTGGACACCACCAGGGTTATCAATAGAACATTTTCCTAACCTCTGGGAGAACCTTATTACTTAATTATGTTTAGTTTTATGTTCTTGGCTCAACTAGTCTGCTTAACTAAAATATAGTGGGTGCTGTGAACCCCTTCCCCATCAAACTCAGATAAAATGTGGGGGTTCAGACAGCTTGTTTTGCTGTTCTATACCACCTACCTAATCAAAGGAAGACTACCTGACTCCAACTACTAGTTGACAGGAGGTTCTCTTTGAGCTCATGTGCAATGCCTATGTAAACCACATGATGCCTCTGTACGAACAGCCCAATCCTCAAAGGGCCTGCACCTGTTTCTGCACCTGCACAGATGTGACTATGTGGGCTTGTGTGCGAGAGCTCTGTTATGCACATGTGGGGACCTCTACGCATCCACTGCCCAGCCTGCTGTTCCTCTATGCACCTGATAAAAGCTATATGCATGTCTATGCAGGCAGGCCGGAGGGCAGGTGCAGGCAGCACCACACCCTCGATGTAAACTTCCAATTACAGACAGCCTGTGGAGGCTACGTGGCCCTATGAGCTGCAATATTGTCTATGTGCCCTCCCCCCACACTGCTCAGTCACAACTGTATCCTCTGGGCCCAATCAGCCCTTTCTTCTCCAACTACCAGACCTCACAGCCTCAATGGTGGGCTCAGGGTAGAGCCAGCAATGGATGGCATCTTCTTGTATTATTTCTATATTCCAGATGGGATACATCAACCCTTGGAGGACTACCATATATGGTCATCTTCTGCTCCCTTTGGAGGCAGGGATCTACTAGCAGCCTGGCATTGGCATCAGCTTGGATGCCCATAGCTGAGAACAGCTACGCCCTCCTGCCACCACCAGCCCACATTAGTGGAACATATTGAGCAGAGGCTGTTGATGCAACTGGTGTGACAAGTATTGGGATGCAATGCACCACTGCCATGATATGCTCAATTCAAGTGTATCCAAAACCTCTCTATGGATCAGGCCAGTAGTATCTAGTACATTGCAATGTCTGTGTCAGTAGCATGTATGTCTGTCATCTGAGCCCTGCCTCAGAGGGAATTACAGTAAAAATTTACTGAAAAATGTGCCAAGTGTTTTGATTTGCATGTGTAGTACTATTACCACCTTCCTTCTGTTTGCTGTTAGGATTTTTTCCTAAATGTTAAGATTTATTTTATGGCCCCCTGAGGATCTCCATGCTAGTTTCTTTACTACCTTTCTTTTCCCACATTGCCTTTTATCCCATGTGGCAGTGACACACTGCAGACCAGTGATGACCATCTGCCCTGTCTGTAGCTACACTGCAATACACTAAATAACTCTTTCTAACCCAATCATTTTGTTTTCGGGGTGCATGACTAGGTCCAGCCAGCAAATGTGGAGGTTTTGTCTGTAACGACATTCTTTTCATCACATGAAACACTTTCTTAAAAAAGCATTCAAATAACCCCAAGTCATCGATGCTATAATTAGTGAAGACTCTAGCAGTTTTCTTGGAGAATAACGCATTCAATTATCCATCAGGTGTTAGCCAAAATGTGAACTTAGCTTCTATTACTGCTCATTGGATAATGAGAACACTTACAGCACAGCAGTTCTACTTCTCCTTTCTGTACTTAATTTTTTTTTGTTATAAGGATGTTATGCTTCTGTAAACTAGACAGAAAGTCTGACCTCATGGAAACAAGGGTCCCAATGCATCATTGTGACTTAGCACAGGAGGCATTGTGGAAGAAGGAATGGCAATTAAAAAAAGCAAGCATGGAGATCCCCTTGGGCTATAAAACAAGTAGGCAAATTTAGAAACAAAATCCTAACAGCAAATAAAGGAAGGGATATGCTAGGTGGCCTACATACAAATCAAAACACTCTGCACAACCTTTTGTTACTAAATATTGACCGTAGTTCTCACTTAACAGGACACCATTGTAAATGAGCTCTGCTCAATGTCTTTTACCCTGAAAAAGGAACTGAATTGAATAACACTGCTCTACCTGATAGTTGGTGGGCCTCTATCAACACCCCTGGAATAGTATGGCAGGGATCCAGGGACAATGGAGATTTTTTTTTATATTGGGGCCCAACAAAAATGTTTTCAGGGGTGCTTTAAAATCCTGGATACAGCCCTGCTGTGTGCCTGCTGTAAAATGTCAGCTTTTCAGATAGCAGCAGGGAGGGAGAAGACATAAAACACACATTGTCAAATTTTAAGGTGCTCACTCTTTATTTCATTTGAAAAGGACTACAAAAATACTGGAGACAAGTATTTGACTGCTTGGTATTTGAAAAGCCAAATAGGGTCCACAAATACAGTTAGGGAATAAAGGGTTTTAAACATCTTTTGACATCATCACGCTGCTCTTCAACATAGTGTACCTCACTACCTTTGTTTTGTAACTGAAATGTTGGGACACTGACTCTAAAAATGTGATTCACTAACCTTACAACGGAGGACACGCCACCAAATCATGGAGAAAGTGTTCAAGCTGGTAGTTGGAGAAGAAGGGGCTGATTGGGCCCAGAGGATACAGTTGTGACTGAGCAGTGGGGCATTATAGACAATATTGCAGCTCATAGGGCCTACATAGCCTCCATAGCACTTTTAACCTCTGCTAAACACCATCAGCATGCTTTTTGAAAATAAAACAATAGTCTCATCAGTGCTGATGTTGCTAACATGGACTGCTGGTTTAATAGACACTCACTCACTCACTGGTGTTCCTTCAATGTATGAGTATTGCTCAATGTAGTCACAGGGGGAGACAACTACGATGCTGAGTGTTTTTCTAGTACTTGAAGGAAATGAGAGACACTACTGTTATTCAAGGTGGCAGAAATACAGTGAATACCTACTACTACAGCTGTAGTTCTGTAATGGTGTTTTTTATTTTTAATTTTGGGAAGAAGGGTCTGGAAATGGTAAACGAGACAAAAGTCACAAAAACATCTAAGTGTGAAACTGTAGACACGAGTCAACCCATTGTGGCTTGGTGGCAATGTATTGTGCTGCAGCACTAGTCACCCAGTCTGTAGTGACTTTGAGTCTGGCTCTTTGTGATGTGAAAAGCAGATGCATTCCAGAGGTGATTCATTCATGCTGGTGGGGGGGGGTAGATATAGTACATTCCTACCGAACATTGTTAAAAGCAATGGAAAGGACCTAAGAATCCTGGGTTGGGGGAGGGTTACACTCAATTTTCTAACTCTATAAGGGACAGGCTACTGTTTTACCATTCCCAAGTGCTTCATTTCACATGGACAAGGCTGACTTGCACTGTACATTCAGATATGACAGCATAAATCCACAATATATTATTATACAAAATCAAAATCAAAATTTGCATAGATAAAAGCACAGGTTCCTTCAGTGTTCTCAGCTTGAACAGTTTCTCCATGATTTGGTGATGTGTCCTCCGTTGTAAGGTTAGTGAATCACATTTTTTAGAGTCAGTGTCCCAACATTTCAGTTACAAAACAAAGGTAGTGAGGTACACTATGTTGAAGAGCAGCATGATGATGTCAAAAAGATGCTTAAAACCCTTTATTCCCTAATTGTATTTGCTGGCCCTATTTGGCTTTTTTCTGCTAAAACACAATTCCAAAAATTTTTATGAGAAAATGCCATCTTGTGAGGAAAGACATAACTTCCAAAATTACATTCACTAATGTATCATATAAACAATTTATAACATAGTTGTTGATCAAGTTAAAAAATGGTGAATTCCATGGAAACCTTCATACATTATATATCAGTAATTACAAAGTTTTAACATCTAGGCTAAATAGAGTACTACTGCTTTTACATAACATGTATATAGCATGGAGTGCTCTTTAATTATGGGAATAAAATAATTTAAGTACACTGTGTGTAAATTATATAAAATGTGTTTTGTATATTTTCTGTGTTACAATGGTTTTAGATAGGTTTATAGTTCTTAATGGTTTCATGATGAAGATCTGAATAATTAGAAATATATTATATACTAATGATAAATTTATGTATATTCTCCTTACTTTATAGACAGTTGTTTTTCTTAATGATTCAATTTTGATGAGTTATAGATGTTGTTGTTATGTTAAAATTAATAAAGTTTTCTTATACAGAAAGAAGTTTACTGCTGCTACTATGGCTAAAAAAAAAAAACTTTCTCTCTCTCTCTCTCTCTCCACACACACACACACACACACACACGGCGGGCCTGTGGCAAGGATGTAAAAACATGCTTAGATATTGTACACATATTTAAATGCTGTGTTCACTATATGCTCACTAGGTAAAAGTGTCTTAAGTTCGCTAGGTTAATTTCCTTAGTAAAAAAAAAAAAAAAAGTTACGTGAAAATATTGTTAAAAAATACCCACCCTGTAGGTAGGGAAATGGGCAGACTAGGTGGGCCTTGCAGTCCTTATCTGCTGTCAAAGTCTATGTTTCTATGTAAGACAAATTTGACTGTTTTTAGGAACCAAGCGAAAATTCCTGAACTGGAGTCTTCATTGTGAAACCACTTCTGTGAGAAACAAAACCCTCCTAGAATTTCACAGGGAACTGCAAAAGCCATTTGGCCTCTGACGCCATCTCTACTTTTGTGGAAGAAGCTACAGCACTACTAAAAACTCTCTTGATTTGATCCTTCAAGCACCCTACCATGCTCAGTGGTTTCAGATTATGGAATGTATTGAACAGTACAAAATGCAATAGCCCCTCTCCCTCATCTCCACAAGCAATTATGCAAAGTAGATCTACACACTCCACCATCTGATTCGTCTAGCTGAAATCTAGGTCATTAGCTTCTCAGCAACCCTGATCAATGATCAGTAAAGTATGCTACCTCCAGATGTTTGATTGGGGGGGCAATAAAAATTTGCTGCATACAGGTCAGGAGGCAAACTCATTACACAGAAGACTGAAGAATGCTGGACTATACCTCGCAATTATGAGAAACCGTGCAAATAACCTGCAGATGACACACAAAGTTACAAACTTGCAATATCAAAAATGCTGTCCCCATTTATATGTGATCAGCATGATATTTTGGCAATTTGTGTGTTATAATGACCCACTATAACCAATAGGAGAGCTGCTCTTGTAATTCTTGATGATATTACAGTGATGTGCTGCACTGAAAAAGCTGTTAATTCAAGGAAAAACTGTTTATTACTTTTTATGTAAAGAGCTAATTTAAAAGATATACCTGCCAGTGTGGCTCAGTTGGTAGCACATCGGCATCTAAACCAGAAAATTGTGGGTTCTAGTCCCACACTGGAATTGGGGTCATACCATAAACACCTGCACATGATTGCAGTACTAAGGGGATGCTGTACTGTAGGAGTGATGTCCTTCAGATGAGACGTTAAAGTGAGATCCTGCTGACCTGTGCTGGTGGTAATTCAAGTAGATGTTAAAGATCCCATGGCACTTCTAAAAAAGAGTAGGGGAATTTCACAGAAACAGAATTTATCAGCAGAAAAAGACTATATAGCCCACCCAGTTTACCCAGATGTTCCCTGTGTATTCTGTCTCCACAGAACCTTTCTGGTCTCCAGCGACCCTCCTCCTACTCACCTATTTGTCCATATTCCTTTATGCCTAGCTCATGCATGCTTGAAGCCCCCCAACACCTTTTTATTTTGCCTGCACTACCTCTGCTGGCAGACAGTTCCATGTGTTCACCACTCTTTCAGTAAAGTAGTACTTCCTCACATCCCTCTTGAACTTGCCCCCTTCCAACTTCATTGCATGCCCTTCTGGTGCACTTCTTTATGTGACACAGACCCCTCTTCTGTGCCTGTTCACCTCCTTGAGGCACATGTAGGTCTCTATCACCCCCCCCCACCCAGTGTACATGGTGTTCTGGCCAAATTTCCCTGTTTCATTAAAATATCACCAACAGCATAATATGATTCACTTGCAGTTGGCTTGCATCTGTATCCCCCGGGTTAGGCTAAATATAAGCAGTATTGACTAGCCCTCCTTTCCCAGTCAACAAAAATGAAATAAACAGTTGAGGAACAAATGGCAGTCATAATGGTCTGTAGTGGTTAATCATATGTACCCCCACTAGAGAGGCTAAACCTTAATAATGTACTCATGGCTCCAGCATTCATGGGTCTTGTCCTTCCATGTGAGAATAAACAGTAACTATGCAATGGCCTGACTCAGAATATGTCATTTATCTTAATGAGTGAAGGTGCAAGACCAGAACTCACGAGTGGCAGAGCCACGAGTGAGTTATGTAAGGCCTGCCTCCTCACAAGTAATGACAAATGGCATATTCTGAGCCAGACCATCATGTATTCAACTTAAACAATCTATTTTAACTTGTAATGCTTGTAAATTAGTTCCATTTATGAAGATTTCATGGTTTCTGTTCGATTTCACTGCTCTGTTTTGAGTGTAATGGCGCTTATTGTGATGTCATCAAGTATTGTTCTGTCTGCTCTCTCACTGGTTAAGGGTTCCTTTGTGACCTGTCTAAACAGGAGAAGAACGACTAAAATGAAGATAAGTGATGGATCCTTCATTTATAATGTTTCATAGGTTAACATAAATCATGTATCTGTAAGGTTTGACTCTCATGTACATTGTGTAAACAGGGTTACTTCACTGCAGTCCACTGTATATCCTTTATATATAGTTTCTTGCATAAGGGAGAGCAGAGGGGTAGAGCAAGCTAAAACTCATGAGGTTTAGCAGGGAGCAGGTCAGTTGCAGGGACTGTGTAGGGCTCTTCGCCAGCGTTACACGCTGGAGGAGGGGTCACTGCCCCTTCTGCAGGATCTTTGCAGATCTCCATGCTCAGCTGGTAGCAGCAAAGGAAGAGATATCTTGCCTACAGTATCAGCTCAAGTGGAACTCATAGCCCACATCCCCACTCCACCAGAGGCCTAATGGTCCAGGGAGGTGAAGAATGATGGGAGGGATGCAGGGGAAAGGTGGCATAAGGAGGTCAACCAACCCTGCACCATGCCAACCGCAAATCACTGCAATCCTGGAGAAGACTCAGGTACATGACTCCATCAGTGGGGACTCTGAGTCAGTCAAGGGAGATGGGAGTGATAACTTGGTGGCACCCAGGGGTGAGAGTAAGACGAAGGCAGCTAGGTGAGTCTTAATGTTTGGGGATTCTATGATCAGGGGAGTAGAGTGAGTGGGGGGGTGGGGGATGTTCATGTGCCTTCCTATGGCATCAACCATTCGGGACACAAAGAGAATAGGGAGGACAACAGAGAAGGAGCTGGGGGTGCTGGTACACTTGTGTACCAACAATCTGGTGAACCAGCCTGTGAAGAAAGTGAAGCAGAACTTTCAGAAGCTGAAAGATAGAGTGCAGAAACACTCAACCTCCCTGACCTTTTCCAAGGTCCTCCCTGTGTGGAGTAGGGGGCAAAGAAATGACTGAGAAAAGAGGGAAGAGTTAAAGGAATTTAATTGAGTGGTCTTCTGGGACAGGAGGCTATTCAAAAGTGATGGCCTTCACCTGACAAGAGGGGACCAGTGTGCTGGGACAGATGTTTGACATCTACATTAGACATCAAACTGAGTGCAGGGTACACTTAGGCTAGGGAACCATGATAAAGGGAGTGAGAGAGGGAGGGGAACCTAACTAGTGCTCCCCCTATAGTGGGGACTGGTATCAGTAAGGTGAGTAAAAATAAGATTGAGGTTCAAAAAGGAGTAGTAGAAGAGGCAAAAGTGGGAAGGCGCTCAGGGTTCAGCAAGCAATAGGAAAAATAAGGTGAGAAGAATGGGATGTAATGCAGCTGTAGGACCACAAAACAGCAAAAGAGGATCTGGAGCTAGTTTGAATGGAGTCTGCTTTAATGCCAGGAGTCTGGATAATAAAATCAGTGAGCTCCAGGTATTGGTGGCAGTCACTGAGGCAGATCTCGTAGTCATCACAGAAATCTGGGCCAAGAGACTAATGAATGGGACTTGTCAGTCCCAGGTTAGACAATGTTTACACAGGATAGAGGGAAAAGCAAAGGGAGGCATAGCCCTGTATGTAAGTGAGACATAGAAGCCATACAGCATGGCCACATCAATTGAAGTAGAGGGGAAATGGAGCTGCTGTGGGTTCACCCCATGGCACCCTCAGGCAAGAAACTACAGGTGGGGGTGATCTATAGACCACCAGGACAAGGGGAAGAGGGAGATACAGAGCTCAAGGAAGAGCTAGCAAGAGGAGTGAAGAAGGGGAACGGGGTGGTGGTGGGTGATCTCAACCTGCCAGATATCGTCTGGGACACTGCAGCAGCCAGGTGCACCAGAAGTCAGGCCCTGTTGGATACATTACAGGACTGCCTGCTGGTACAGCTGGTTAAGGAACCCACTAGACAGGTGACCTTTCTCAAGTTTGGTGCTCACCAATTCAGAGATGGTGAGTAGAGTAAGGAAAGAGAACCACCACTGGGGTCTAGCGACCCTAATTCCACTGGGTTTAAGCCAACTCTCAGGACCAGAATGCCCCTATCAAAAACTGAACTCCTAGATTTCAGGAGAGCAGACTTCAATCAGATGAGGGAGCTGGTCCATGACAAACTGACCAGGGTGGACAGCATCGTAAGTGTACAGGAAAGATGGGGAGCAAACAAGGGGACCATCCAAGTCATGCACGAGAATTTTTACAAAATGAAACAGATACAAAAAAGACCAGTATGGTTCTTGAAAAGGGTCAGAGAAGCACTGAGAGCCAAGAAAATGACTTTCACCAGGTACAAGGAAAAGCAAGGTGAGGAGGAATGGGGAAGAGTGCCAAATACAAACTAGGGTAGCAAAGCGGATGATCAGGAAGACAAAGGCAGACACTGAGCTGTGTATTGCAGAGGGGGTCAAGGATGGGGAAAAACAATTCTTCTGCTATATTAAGCAAAAATGGAAGCAGCAAGGGGGTATTATTAGGTTACAAGGGGGGGTTACTACAGAAAGATGAACAAAAAGCAGCCATTAAAGACTACTTCTGCTCTGTCTTCACAAGGGAACACAGTGAGCCCCTGCCTGAAAGTGGCATCAAGGCGACTGTCAGGAATATTACTGTAATGAGGCAGTCAGCATTTACCAGAGAAAGGGTCCAGAAGGGGCTTGAAGCCCAAAAGGTAGATAAGGCCTCAGGGCCGGATGGGATGCACCATGGCGAAGTATGATTCACATCTGTACAGATACGGATTATCCCCCATCTTTCAGGAATTTCAGCAAAATATGACAATGTCCATGTTTTAGTTTTTGTGCCCTCTACATGTTAAAACATTTTATACAATTAAACATTAGTATTTGTAAGTTGTTATGACTGCACCCATGGTTCCCATCACTAGCAGCCATGCCTTTATGAGTGATGGTAACAGGGTGCAAGGGCAGGGGGTCACACATCGACCCTGCTCATACTCAGCAGGGTAAATATGAGTGCGTTTTCCTGGAAATTCCAGGATGGGCCAGTCAGTCAGACAGGGGTATAAGAGGACCAGCTTACAGGTCGGGGTGATCTATAGACCACCAGGATCAAAGTTTCCTCTCCAGATTCCTTCCCCTTGGACCAATCTGTACTTTCTCCAAACCCATGAAAAAATCTGTAGGTAGAGCCACCTTCCTGGATGTGTGCAGCCAGCATATTGTCCATGCCGCATTTGTCAATATCACATAGGTGCTCACCAATCCACACCTTAAATTTTCTGAGTTTTGCCAATGTAAAAGCTACTACAACAACAGACGGCCATGTACACCATAGACATGGTATTGTAATTAATGAATTTATGGATGGAGTATTATTGCTTACTAGTTGTAGGGTGGCAAAACTTATCCATAACTTTAATAACTTTACAAGATTTACAACTGCCACACCAATAAGTCCCAGAAGGAAGCGGGTATGGCAGCCAACTTCTAACTCTCTGTGGTTGTTAACTATTAACCACTATGAGGAGGCAGTATAGCGCAGTGGTCTAAGGCTCTGAGCTGCAAATTTGGCTACATCCAGCAGACCAGACCTGGGTTTGAATCCCACAGCTCCCACTTGCATACTGTGTGACCCTAAGCAAGTCACTTAACCTCCTTGTTCTCCCAGGTCGCTCCTGTAAAAAAGCTTTCAGCTTAGTGTGCTATACCTGGTTAAACAACTAAATAAATAATTTAAAAAAAAAATGTCTTTAACATTCTCAGCCCGTCTGTATACCAGTCTGGGAAAATTAACTGTATATTCCTGTAAAGAGAGGTCTGACCTCAAGCTACAACAATTATTTTGAATAATATTAAAGACTTTCTGAGATTCCAAGCTGTAAGTGGTCACAAAGTTGATAGTGTTATCCCTACTAACAGGCCTCCTCTCTTGTACCTGACATAGGTTTTCCCTAGGTTTTTGATCTGCTAACTCTCTGGCCCTCTGAAAAGTGTTTACTGGATAACCCCTACTACGAAACTTTTCTCCTAAAACATCTGCCCGAATCTGATATTCCTCCATAGTAGAGACATTTTGTTTAACTCTAAAAAACTGATTGGTTGGAATGTTATATGTAGTGTGGTGGGGATGACAGATGCTAGCGTGGAGGGGTGAATTTCTTTCACTGGGTTTTCTAAAGAGTTTAGATCCCAATGAACCAGACTCCATCTCATAAATGTTAACATCTAAAATATTAACATCACTCAAACTGTACAACATGCTAAATCTAATATTTGAATTAGAGGATTTCCAAAACAATTTAAAAACCTCCAACTCTCCACTGTTCCCCATCATACCTCAAACAAATCATCAATGTATCTCCTATATGTGATTATCTTATCCAAAAGTGGTTCTCAGATGGAGTAAATAATAGTTGTTCTTTCCCACTCCCCCAAATAGACATTTGCATAATTAGGAGCTAATACTGCCCCACTGCAGTGCCTTTACTTTGGAGGTAATGGTCACCTACACTGGAAAAAGAACTGCACTTTGACATTTTTTCATCAGCAAAACAAACAGTTCATTCAGTGCTAGAGTATAGAAAGCAGCCCTTTCTAAAGCACCTTCCAGCGCCAGCAGTCTCCCCACATGTGGACTATTCATATAAAGTGATTCAACATACATTGTTACCAGGATTCAACCAGCTTCAGTTCTGAGATTCGCCATATGATTTTAAATAGCTGTAGCATCCCAGACAAATGTGGGGAGACTGCTGGCCAGAGGAGTTATATGGGTATCCTCAAATGTGGCAACAGGTTCAGTAAGGGAGCCCACAGAGGCCACAACGGGACAGCTTGTAGGGAGGTGAGAGAGTTATGTATTTTAGGGGTGGTATACAATACAGCTCAGATGGGGAACTTGACAGTTAAAAAAATATTTTTTTTTTTTCTGATATTATCCCCTTTTGGTTGTGACCCTGCTCCATTTTATCTGCCCTCCTCTTAACGGCCTCCACTCTGTCTATGTGCTACCGGAGATGTAATCTCCAAAACTGGACACAGTACTCAAGGTGGGGTCTTAACAGTGACCTATACACGGGCAGCATCATCTCCCTCTTTTTGCTGGTGATACCCCTCCCTGTGTACCCCAGCATCCCACTAGCCCTCCCAACTGCCTTCTGGCACTGCCTGTCCACCTTCAGATCATCAGATGTGATTACCCCTAGGTCTCTCCCCTGCTTGGTGGTCATCTATACCACTCCACCCATTTTGTACTTCTCCCCCAAGTTTCTGTTCCCTAAGTGCATTATCTTGCACTTGTTCAGCATACAGACTTTTCATCGTGTAATTTGTTGCCACGGACTGGCCGTTACGGGCATAATGCCGATTCTCAGTAATGTCGCTGGTATACTGATCGCGGTCAAATTGTTTCAGTGGCGACTAAATGCTTGCGATGTCTGTTCAACAGCCGATCAACAACCTTCCATACCATTTCTATTATAAGCTTATTAACGCAGTTTTGTAAAACAAACCTCTCTCTCTCTCTCATCTCTCTACCAACTGTTCCTTATCTTCATTCTCTCTGTACTTGCACTCATCTGTAATTCGGGCAGCATTCAGTATCAATTACCTTAATTAGCTCAATCTTTATGTGCTTGATTGATTGGCAATTGATTACATCGCTATAAAAAAGGTCTTCCAGGATGTACTCAGTCATTTGTGTTTGGGTTTGTGCTTTGAGCCATGGAATTTGTTCTTTCTCAGAAGGCGAAGCAGAAACTGTGCTTGAAGAACTATCTGTATACTAAAGAGAATGATGGAAGTGGTGGGAAAACTATTTGGCATTGCGAGCTTAGAACCTGCAGAGCTTGAGTGCACACCAGTGGTGAAACTATTTGTAAGGAGCCCACCGACCACAACCATGCACCTCAGCATGGTCGTATTGAAGTAATAAATGCCCAAGCTTGCATGAAACGAAAAGCTTGTGAATTTGAGGAATCAACTAGAAATGTTGTGCATCAGGCACTCCAAGATGTGGCTATTAGCCATGTGTACTTGTTGCCAACTATGGAAACACTACGTCGTGATGTCCGGAGACACAGGCAACATGGAGGCCCTAGTGACAGTGACCTTGAATAGTACCGCAATACAGTCAGTGATAACCTATTTTTGCGTATAAATGAAGATGGCATCGTTATATTTGCTAGCGACAGTAACCTAAAGATATTAAATGACCAGCAACATTGGTTCTGTGACGGGACATTTAGTGTTGCTCCCACAGAAGATGATCAGATGTATACCGTGCATGCCCTAGTGCAGGGCATCAACAGACCATGTGTATACGCACTTTTACCCAGTCGTAGTGAGATCATTTATAAAAAAATTCTTTGGACACCTTAAAGACCTGCTAGGTGGAAAATTTAGTCCTGCCACTGTCATGACTGACTTTGAAATAGCATCCATAAACGTATTGCACCAGATGGTACCCACAGCAGAGTTTGCTGGTTGTAATTTTCATCTAGGGCAAGCAATTTGGAGGTGAGTACAGCAGGAGGGGTTACAACAACGGTATGTGATGGATGAGAAGTATGCACACAAAGTTCGATGTCTGCTCAGATTAGCATTTGTGCCCGAAGATATGGTTGAGAACTACTTCGAGTTATTACAGGAGGATGAAGAGTATGCTGACCTGCAATGTCTGTTGGACTATTTTGAGGACACATATAGTCGGTCAAGAAACAGGAAAAACAGGAGACAGCCTCGTTTTCCAATAGGCTCTCGGAACCAGCATTCAAGGGTAATAAATGAACTAACGAGAAGCAACAATGCCATTGAAGCATGGCATAGGGCTGTTTCACGAACTGTGTGCGTAAGCCATCCTACACGAGCTTAGCTGGCTCGCAAGATTCAGTAGGAACAGCATGCTGTGGCTCTCCAGAGATGTCAGGTGGAACTTGGGCAGCAGCATCCACGCAAAAATAGCAAATACTGCAGGGTCAACAAAGTTTTTATGGCAATATGTCAAGACTTGGCAAACAGACAGCCCAAACAATATCTGATTGACATTGCTCCTGTTACAGAAATAAATGTTGTCTAACGATTTTGCACATTGCTACGTCTGCACACTGCTTGCACTGCTTTCTCCTTGTGAGTTTTAAGGTTTTAATTATTTATAGGATACTTTTAAATGATTTTAAATGCTTTTAATTGTTTAAATAAATTACTTTGTCACTTCTAACATTTTCGCCAGTGTGTTACTTCATCAATCGGGGCATAAGCGTTACTGCACACTGCTTTATAGGACGCTTTTAAATGCTTTTTACTGCTTTACATTCTTTAAATAAATTAATTTGTAACTATTTGCTTCTTTTCTGCTAGTGTTTAACATCATCAATCGGTGCATAAGCATCACACACCTGTTGCTTGTAGACGCTGTATCACACATCATCAGTGCATTACACCCAGAGAGATGACCTTTTGTCTGGTAAGAATTTATACCTAACACAATCTGTCCATCTCTATTTCTTATCGGTGATGATTATTGTAACTGTATTTTGTCCCTGCAACAATTTAACACAACATTTTGACCGCGATCAAATATCTGGGGACGTTAGGTCCGTACACGACTTGTTCACATTGAAACCCAACTAACCAATGACCACCCCTCTAGTTCTCTTAGGTTTCTGCTCATCCTTTCCACACCCCCCACACCCCAAGTTTCCACCCTATTGTAGATTTTGGTGTCATTCACAAAGAGGCAGACTTTCCATTCTAGCTCATCTGCAATGTCACTTAGAAAGACATTAAAAAGGATCGCTCCCACCCTCCCTTCCTTGGAATGAACTCCATTTACCCCCCCCCCACTGCATCCATGCTGCCTTGGGTCTTCTAACCCGCTGGATTCAAGACATTCCACAATCCTTTCCTAGGATTCCCAAGAGGGGCTTTAAGGGAGGCAGGAGTGAGAATCGAACTAGTAGATCGGGGCCAGTTATTGAGTATCTGACCTAGACCAAAAAAAAAGAGCGATTATAAACTGATTCTAGCAACAAAGCATACAGAAAGAATGGGATACATTCAAGGCAGTGGTTAATAAACGCTGGCCTGTCTTACAGGCAGATAGAGAAATTGGACGCCTTTTTAGAGAAAGGTCTTTGTGTTGAAAAGAACTAACGCGATTAATGTCAAGGTGGTGTATGCAATGCATGGCTCACCAGAGATACAAAATGGGCAATTGTTGTTGGGCCCTTTAAATCCAGGTATGCATACATGTGGAAGATGCTGTAGGAAGAAGGAACTTGAGGACCCTAACATTAACCAAAAATACAAAATCAAAGAGCACACCAACTGCAACATCACTGGAGTGGTGTACCATATGTAATTATATGCCTTTGCGACCAGATGTATGTGGGCAAAATCATCAGCACCCTTAAAGTTAGAACCTTGGAGCGTAAGGGAGATGTTAGCAACAACAATGAAAAGTCACCTGTGGCTAGGCATTTTAAATTGCAGGGCCACACAGGTGTTTCTCTTACATTCTGGGGTCTAGAGGCCAGGACTCCTCATCCAAGAGTAGACGACTTCAATAGAGCCTTAAAAACAAAACAAAACAAAAAAAAAAAAAACAGAAATGAAATGGATTCATAGGCTGAATGTATTGAGAAAGGGAACAGGAGGGAATGAAGAAATACATTTGGCAGTACGTTGGTAAAAAGCCCAGAAAATTTCTAACTGTGCAGTAGGACATAGTGAACACAAGGAAAGAGATGAGGCAAAAATGTTATTTTAGTTCTCTAGTACTTATATAAGGATGCTTGTGTTTCTCTAATCGCCTGAAAGAACAGGATGAAGTAATAAATATGTCACCCTTGGATACACTATAGGATATAACTCTGTGTCTATCTATGGCCTCTTGGGGCTCTCGTCTATAGTGATACCAGACTTTCTCTAATCATTTGGCTGGCAGTATAGCCTAGAGGTTAGAGCAACGAGGTGTGAACGAGCTTGGTACATCCAGCAGTATAGACCTGAGTTTGATTCTTACAACCTCCACTTGCATACTGTGCGACACTGAGCAAGTCACTTAACCACCCAGTGTTCCCATGTCACCCCTGAAAACAGGCACTTGTGCCTAGCGGGCCTTATCCTGTTACCAAAGACTAAAATAAAAAAAAATAAAAAATGTTATGAAAAATAATGGCAGCATATAGCCACTGGATGTCGACCATGTGTGTGTTAACAGTGGATGTGGGTATAATATAACTCGTATATCGTGGTAGGGGGTTAACACTGTACACACATATATGGATACTTCAAGTGGTGAAGTGCTACTGTGTTTTTTAATGTTTAATGTTTATAGTATAATGAAGTTTTTCTTTTAGGTAATAAGAGTTAAGTGACCTAAAAATGAAATAGGGAGCTGTAAATGGGAAACAGAGAATTTCCTATCAACGCAGCAAACTTTTAAAATTGTATTTAAAATTGGTTAACTAGGTAACTCTGAGAGCATCAAATGCCCATTTTCATGGAGGAACCTGACATATAACAAATTATGTGCATAAAATTCCTTGAATAATATGTAAAAAAGAACAGGAAACATTAGTTATACACGCAATAACATGTAGTCACTACAGTAACAATGACACTTAGCAATGCAATACTTCTTTAAATGTACATTAAATGTATAATATGATTCTAGTTGATGGAACATGGTCGGAAGTGAGTTCTATTCTTTTAAAACTTTATTGAAAAAGGAACGCTGAGCTGAGGATGATCTATAAAAAGTAACCTGAAACAAAGTGTTGCTACAGAACGAGTAGAGTATCTAGGAATTCCCAGTTTAATCAGATCCTTAAAAGATAAATGAATGTTGCCATGCCAAAATCTACAAAAAGAAATTAACCTAAAATAAAACAATGATAAACAAATGAAAAACAATTTAACGAACATCACATACAATTATGTGTTAACCTAGAGCTACCCAACACAAAACGACACACATTATGATAAACAACTCTGACAATGTTTAAGATGTCTCCACTGCAGCTGAATAAACTGGTAAACCATAATCAATAACAGATAAAATTAATGATTGTACTAAGACTTTTTTAGAATTAAAGGAAAGACAATTCCATATTCTATAAAGCACACCCAGTCTTAGATTAAACAGTTTTAATCAAAGAAATCAATATATTTGTTTTATTATTTTGGTAACTGGGTAAGGCCCACTAAGCACAAGTGCCTGTTTTCAAGGGTTTCCTGGGAGCACTGGGGAGGTTAAGAAACTTGCTCAGAGTCACACAGTATGCAAGTGGGGCTGTGGGAATTTGAGAATCAAACCCAGGTCTGCTGGATGTACCAAGCTAATTCAGAGCTCATTTGTCTAACCTAGGCTATATTGCCAGCAGCAATATTGAAACTATATGACGATAAATTATCCAAATAAAAACCTAACTACTTAAAACAATCTAGCCTCTCTATTTCCACATCATGCACATCCTTCATTGACAAACCATTAAGAACAGCAGCAAATTTATTCCTGGTTCCCAAAAACATAAATTCGGTCAAATACATTTAGTAATAAACCATTTTCATTCAACCACCTGTTAACCAGATGAAAGTCATTTTGCAAATCTAAAATTAAATCTTCACAACCACACCACTGTTCAGCAAAACAGTATCATCCCCATATAATAATATCTTAGAGGATGAAATAACCAATTGTGAATCATTAACAAAAGTGCTAAACAACAAAGGCCCTAAAATGGAGCCCTGATGAACCCATGTGTCCATTCCCACTAGTGACAACTTTACACCATCTAAAATTACTTGTTGTTTTCTACCACCCAGGTAACTCTCAAACCAAGAAATAACCCCAGTCTCACAGCCAATGTCCCTGAGTTTGGAGAGCACACAAACATGGTGCACTAAGTCAAATTCTTTAGAGAAATCAAAAAAAAAACAGCAGCAGCTGTTTTACCCCCATCCAAGGCCTCATGGAGGAAAGCAGTGAATTCTATCAAAGCTGTTAAAGTGCTATATTCTTTTGTGAATCCATGTTGTACTGGAGATAATAAACATGCAGTTCTAAGTGACCCATGTGTAACACCCCCCCCTCCCGATAATCCCACTCACCTGTGCTGCCTCAGCGGGACCGGGGGCTCAGCAGTACCTCCCTGAGGGGCCGGGCTGGAGTCCTTACCAGTAGTTTCTGTGGTGCCTTAGTGCCTTCACCTGGGGCCCCTGCTTTGCCGCATGTGGGTAGAACAGGTTAGAATGTTTCCCCAGGATAAGTAATGGTCTTCCCTCTAATGACTACCCGTGATGACCCCCCAGAGCCACAATCACTCCCCACAATGGCTTTACACACACAGCAGGTGAAACAGATGAACAATAAATATTCAGTTTATTACTAAAGCTAATACAAAGGAGGTGGGGGGGTCTACTTCTCCAAATCTTCCTGGTTACCAAACATTCACTTATCCCCACTTCCCTGAGTGCACCCAGACCAGTCACAGTTTGTGGGTACCTCACAGTCCCTTAGTCTGCAGGCCTGCTGTTTACTGTTGGGGCCCTTACACACTTGCACAAGTTCCAAGAAAACAAAGATAAACTGGTGTAGAGGACAGTTCCCTCCTGACCCTCCTGGCAAAGAAAACAATGGTCTCCCCTGAGCTGCAGCTCGGGGTACTCACAGTGCCCGGAGAGGGCGATGATCCCTGTAGTCCACAGCACGTCGTCTCCCATGAAATGGGTGGCATAGTTCTTCACCTGCCTGACCTTTCCAGCTTCACCCGCAGGCCTTTGTATATGGCTTTCACCAGGCAGGCCTGTTCGTCCTTCTCTCCACGATTCCTCTGATCTTTGCATTGGGGGGGGGTCACAGCAATTCAACTCCCCCTGGTACCTTTTTAGTTTCCCCGGCTTGTCCCCTGGCAGGAAGACCTGTCCCTGATGCAGCACCCTCCTAGACACCCCAGGCTGGGGATTGCAGTACCTTCAGGCCAAACGGTCTGCCCAAGTACTTTTGAGCAACCAACCTGAGGGGACCTCCTGCACAGCCCCAGTGGCCACCTGGCTCCTGTTCCTTATGACTGAAAGGGAGGAGAGAGGGGGTGGAGAGGGATGCAGCCCCAGTGCCTTTGCCAGGCAAAACCACCAAAATAGCCCTCTGGTTTCCTTCAGGGACCTCTATTCCCTTTCCTCCTGCACCTCCACCCTGCTCTCGCTCTCTCTCCCCCCACTCTCTCCTGTCTCTCTCACCAGCCCTGCCTTTCTCCTCCCATTCTACTTCCTGCCACGGGGAGGGGTGGCCAGAGCCTCCCATGCCTGCAAGCAGTCTTTCTCCTATCTTGCTTTTGGAGGCGGGGGAGAAGTAGAGCTGCCTTTTCTCTTTGTAGGAACCCAAACAAGTAGCTTGCACTTTCTAGCTAGACACCTGGTTCCTAATTAGCACCAACAATAATCACAGTCACAGCTAGGCTTGCATCAGGTCCAGCCACATTAATGGACCAGGCACGAGTACCCCCAGGACAGGGGAAGCCCCCTGCCACTTTAAGTAAGCGCTGGGCTTGGGAGAGGGGCTTACACACTCCCCTGGCAGGAAACTTGGTGCCCTGACAAGCCCCTTTAGGAAACCCATGACCAACAATAGGCACCTTACTGACTCTACCCATGGTCCCTAACTAGTACCAGCAACCATTGGATCCACAAATGAGCTCGGATAGGTCAGATTGTGGTAACATACTATATGCGGGTAGGAGGGGGTGAGCACCTACATGCTTCCACTACCCCCCTAGAGCACACACCGGAGGATGGAGAACTGGCACCACAGGCTGAAGGAGAACATCAAGGGGCAAATTTGTGGGAGTCCCCCTCTTCCCCCTCGCTCGCCTCACTGGAGGAGTCCCGGGGCCCCACGGAGGGCTGTCGGGTGTCCGAAACAGGACCCACGGTGGAGTGCCCTGGGTAGGGGAAAACACCCGTCCCCACCGCTTATGCATCCCTCGGTATCGGGGCACCTTGCCATTGGCAGATTGGACTCCAAGGACAGGGTAGGCATGATCTCTTATGGGGAGCAGGTGATTTCGATGTACCATTTTCTCGAGCCCCGGCCATGCTTCAGCTTAATATGGTATACCGGCAGGTCACCAATTTCTCCACCACTAGATAACCATCTGGGGCCCACCAGTCCTGGATCTTGTGCTTACCCTGGAACCCCAGGTTTGGCAGCAAGACCCTGTCCCCACCTTCAAGTCCTGGCTCCGTGCTCTGGCATCATACCTCCTCGTATTCCCTGACAGCTCCGAGCCACTACCTCGGAGGCGAGTTTGTATGCCACGTGGAGCTGTTCCCTGTAGGTCACTGGTGTACTCCAGGTACACTTTATGGGAGGTCCCATCAGCAGATACTCCGAACAGAGGTCCTCCAGCAGCCGGGCCTCACGACCAAATATGAGGTAGAAGAGGGAGCGCTGGGTGGCATCGTTCTTCGTGCAGTTGTAGGCGTGCACCAGTTTTCCCACCCACTGACTCCAATTAGCCTTGTCGGCAGGGTCCAAGGTACCCAACATGTTTAGCAGCATTTGCTGAACCGCCTGGCTGGGGTCCCTTGGGATGGTAAGGGGTGGTGTGGGACTTTGTATGCCATAACATGCCAGAAACTCCCTCACCAAACAGCTCTCGAAATCCCAGCCCTGGTCAGAATGGACCCGTTTAGGGAGACCGTAGTGTTGGACATACTGCTGCAGGACCTTAACCACGGTGCTTGCCTTTTGGTCCCTGGTGGGGAAAGCCTGAGCATACCGGGTGTAATGGTCCATGATGACCAGTATGTTCGTCGCATTCTTCCAGTCCGGCTCCAAGGACAGGAAGTCCATGCGCACCAACTCCAGGGGCCCATTAGTTTGAATGTTGACCAAGGGCGTGGCTCGTCGGGGCAAGGTCTTCCGTTGGATGCACCACAGGCAGCTCTTGCAGTAGCCCTCCATGTCTGCCTTCATCCGCGGCCAATAGAACCTGGCCCGGCAGGCATCCAAGGTGTGGTCATAGCCTAGGTGCCCCATATCGTCATGCAGTGATTTGAGGACCACTTCCCGGTAGCCCCTGGGCAACACCAGCTGCTGTTTCGAACGGCCTGAGGAATCTCAATCCTGCACTGTCCGCATAACCAACCCATCCCACAGCACCAACTTGTCCCACTCCTTAACCAGCCCCCGAGCCTCAGGGTGGGTGCTCCCCCCTCGGAGAGGGCCCGAAGTAGATCTCGGATACCAGGGTTCACCCTTTGCTCCCAATGCAAATCGGCCTTACTAGGCTGTGGCATTCCAAAAGGTCCAGGCCAACGAAATTCAAATAAGCCAGAGGGATTGTTTCAGGGGAGCTCCAAACACCTCTGTGCTCCGGGTGGGACAGTCAGTGGTGTTGTTAGGGCCCGGCCTGGGAGCACAGCACTTGCACTAGAGCCGCCTCGACCCGGACCGGGGGTCTGGGGTGTCAGGGTGTGGACAGCGAAACAGGGCGCTCTGGCGTCCACATTGGCCCGACCTACTCCGATATTCCAGGCTGAAGTTATACGTGGAGAGGGTCGACAACCACCAATGCCCGCAGCGCCCAACTTAGCTGTGGTGGTGACATAGATCAGAGGGTTGTTGTCCGTAGCACAGTGAACGGTACTTCATACAGGTATTCATGGAACTTTTCCATGACTGCCCACTTAGCACCAAGAACTCCAGTTTATGCACCGGTAGTTTTTCCAGAGGAGGTCAGGCCCCAGCTACTGAATGCCACAGGGCGGGACCCCTGGTACCTCCTGGTACAGGACTGCCCCCAGCCCGGTAAGGCTGGCATCAGTATTCAGGACATAGGGCTTACGTGGGTCCACAAAATCAAGGACTGGAGCCTCCCCCAATCGCCAGATGATCTCCCAGAATGCCTCCTCACACTCCGGCATCGAACGGGACCAAAAAGGTTCCCCAGTGCGCAGGCAGTCCCGGCGGGGAGCATGACCCTTCCTACAGTTCGTCGGCGGATAACCCTGCATCAGGTCATTCAGGGGACACACTACCAGAGAGTAATCCTTCATGAATTGCCGATAATACCCTCAGAACCCCATGAAAGACTGCTAGCCATGCACGTGGGTGGGCCGTGGCCATGATTTGAGGGCTTCTACTTTAGCCGGGTCAGTCTGTACCTCCTTTTCTGAGACTATATGCCCAACATACTTAATCTGTGGCTAGCAGAACTGGCATTTGTCAATGGAGACCTTCAGGCCAAACTCCTCCAGTCGGTCCAGGACCTTCACCAACCGGGCCTCGTGTTCTTCTAGGGTCTGCCCGAAAATGATAAGGTCATCCAGATGGACTATGACCTCCAGTAGGTTCATGTCTCAGCCCTTTCCATCAAATGCTGGAAGGTGGCCGGAGCCCTGGATATGCCTTGGGGCATACACTTGAACTGGCAGAATCCCTGTGGGTATATGAAAGCAGTCTTTTCCTTGTCCTCCTCGGCCATGGGTATCTGGTAGTACCCGCTCCGAAGGTCCAGCACGGAAAACCACTTGCTCCCAGACAGACTGTCCAATGCATCCTCCACTCTGGGCACCGTGTACTGGTCTGGGATAGTAACGATTGTTTAGTGAGCGGTAGTCGATGCATATTCTCACCGCTGCCTCTTTTTCTAGCCACCACAATGGGGAAGCATACGGGCCAGGGACTCTGTGATGACTTTGGCACCCAGCAACTCCATTAGGTGTTTCCTCACATCCTCCACATTTCCAGGGCTAACCTCCATGACCGCTATCTGAACGGGTCGGTCGCCCTCAGCCAGATGTGGTGCTTTTCCCCAGTGACACATCCCATGTCCCACTCATGCAGAGAAGATGCCGGAGCTTCGCGCCAACTTCTGGCTCATGCTCCATTTATAGGCATCAGAGATTGGTGAGCTTCCAAAATCAAACAAGGACAGGTCTATCTCTTCCTTGGGATCTTCGCCAGGGGCAACAGACGTGTCTCTGTCACACCGAAAGATGGACGCCAACACACAACCTCGCTGGATGGTCACCGGTTTCTTGACTCTTTCTGGACCCTAACTGTAACACGCCGGGCCTGGGGACTGGCCGGGACGGGCAGCACCCCCATCTGGACTAAGAGCCCAGACGGCAGACTGCCCAGGGGAGGGGCATCGAGCATGAGCACCTCCCCCAAGGGGGAAATAGATCGAACTGGTGGATTCCTACCACCCGGCACTCAGCCCCTGGGGGAGAGTCAATCTCCTCCTTTCCAATCGCCAAACCACCCCAACCCCACCTCCATCGTCCCCTGTGGGATCGCCAGTCTCGTCAAGCCCCAAGTGCTTTACAGTAGCAGTAACCAACAGGCTTGCAAGCTCTCCTATGCCACCTCGGTCATGACACATCTGGGTCAACGCTCAAACATGTTGGCATTGGTCCCAATAAGCACCGGGTGTCCGACATGCTCTTTGGCTCTGGACAGACCAATGCTAGGGGCCTCTATGGAGGGCAGGCTTCCCTCCCTTGATCGGAAGGAGATACTAACCACACAATACCCATCGTGGGGTAATTCATGCTGCCGATACCCCACAGGGACAATCTGGACAAAGGTCAGAAGGGAGGTGGGTGAGATGCTGGTATAAAGGGCCGGTTGATGATGGTGACCTGGGATCCACTGTCCAGCAGCGCTGAGCAGGCCACCCCTTCCACCAGAACCTCAGTGTCAGTCTGAGGGCCGATTAGGCCCTTGGCATGTCCCGTTGGTAGGTATATCGGGGTTGGTCCAGAGGGTGGAGCAAGGCCATTTTGGGGTGAGGCTGCTCCCTTACCGGCCCCCACTGGAGTTTTCCTGACTCGCACCTTTCAGCTACCAGCTGGGGTTCGCCTCCTGCAGCACCCTGCCTGGTATGGCTTTCCTGCCCGCACCTGAAGCAGATCCACCCATCCTGGGGACCTAGGGGCCCTCGAGGGCCAGACCACAAAGCCGTATAGTCCATGGCCAGCTGCATTGCCTGTACCAGGTCCTTCATGCCTTGAACCTCCTGCAACACCACCCCCAGGTCCGGCAACCCAACTGACTCAGGCTGGGCCGACTTCTTGGGCTGTAGTGCAGCGCTGGTGGCGGCGAGCGCCCCCCATGGGGCCCCCACTTCCTGCTGTGCCACTTCCTCTTTGATCTCGTACAGTAGCTGCTTGAAGGGAGGGGTTGCTCTTTCGAGCCCTCAGCCCAAGGGCAACCATGGTCAGGGGGAATGCACCGCTCCCCTCAGTATCTGCTCCAACCACATTTACACCACCGTGGCAGAAGGGTCATGCCCTGCAGTTTGCGCACCACAGTCTCGACTCAGGTGATGTACTGGGACAGTTTCTCGCCCACTTTCTGAGTGGTGTCCCACATCTGGCCCAGCACTGCCTCTCTCTTTTTGACCACCCCAAAGGTGCTCCGCAGGATATCCAAATAGTCCTGGGGTGTGCAGTGGGGCTGGCTGACCCGGAGTGACCGGATCACATCTAGTGCCATATCCCTGAGGCTCTCCAAGACCATCTTGTACTTCTCCTCTGGGCACTCCCAGACCTGGATCATCTGGGCCACCTGACTGCTCCAGGAGTGGAAATCATCTTCCCCCGTAGGCATGGGGAGGGCACCTGAGAAAGTGCGCAACCTCTTATACTGCTCGTGGGCCACCCCTAGGTAGAGGATCAAGCCACCCGGCAGCCCTGTCAGAGGCAACCCCCCACCAGGGAGCAGAGACTGAACATCATGGAGGGTCTTCCCCTCCTCCTTGGGCCACTCCTCCAGACGAGTTACAAAACCCTCCTGTCCCTTGGGTGGGAGGCCCGAGGGGCAGGCCGCTGGCCAAGCCTTTCTTTAATAGGGTCCAGGTTCCTTCGGACCCCTCGGGGTGACCTCATGGGGCACCTCCATGGACCCCAAATCCTTCCTAGCCTCCATGGTGATGTCCTTCCACCCTCGGACTCGGTCAGTTGCCACCCTCCGGACCTTCAACCCCCCGCAGTCGGGCAAGGCCCCTTCTAAAAAGTATAATATGTCCTCCTTCCGTTGCCCCACAGCCATGTTATGGACAAGTAGCATCTTACGGGAGTCTAGCCCCTCAAAGTCGCACCAGTCCTCTACGTCCCTGGAATGCCATCTCCCTGGTCCCAGTGCAAACTACACCAAACTACTAAGTCAAGGAATACTAAAGTGGTACAACTGAATGTGGGTAGGGAAGTCAACCACAGTCGCTTGGGCAGTCATAGGGTCGTCAAGTCAGTGAATGAATCTCAGCGGTGCTCCACTTGTAACACCCCCAATAATCCCACTCACCTGCGCTGCCCCAGCGGGACCGGGGCTCAGCAGTACCTCCCTGAGGGGCCGGGCCGGAGTCCTTACCAGTAGTTTCTGTGGTGCCATAGTGCCTCCACCTGGGGCCCCTGCGTTGCAGCCTGTGGGTAGAACAGGTTAGAATGTTTCCCCAGGATAAATAATGGTCTTCCCTCTAATGACTGCCCGTGATGACCCCCCCCCCGACCCACAATCACTCCCACAATGGCTTTACACACACAGCAGGTGAAACAGATGAACAATAAATATTCAGTTTATTACTACACGCTAATACAAAGGAGGTGGGGGGGCTACTCCTCCAAAACCTCCTGGTTACCAAACATTCACTTATCCCCACTTCCCCTGAGTGCACCCAGACCAGTCACAGTTTGTGGGTACCTCATGGCCCCTTAGTCTGCAGGCCTGCTGTTTACCATTGGGGTCCTTACACACTCGCACAAGTTCCAAGAAAACAAAGATAAACTGGTGTAGAGGATGGTTTCCTCCTGACCCACACGGCAAAGAAAACAATGGTCTCCCCTGAGCTGCAGCTCGGGGTACTCACAGTGGACAGAGAGGGTGATGATCCCTGCAGTCCACAGCATGTTGTCTCCTACGAAATGGGTGGTGTAGTTCTTCGCCTGCCTGGCCTTTCCAGCTTCGCCCACAGGCCTTTGTATATGGCTTCTCACCAGGCAGTGTTCGTCCTTCTCTCCATGATTCCTCTGATCTTTGCAATGGGGGGGGTTACAGCAGTTCAGCTCCCCCAGTACCTTTTTAGTTTCCCCGGCTTCTCCCCTGGCAGGAAGATCTGTCCCTGATGCAGCAGCCTCCCAGACACCCCAGGCTGGAGGTTGCAGTACCTTCAGGCCAAACAGTCCGCCCCAGTACTTTTGAGCAACCAACCTGAGGGGACCTCCTGCACAGCCCCAGTGGCTGTCTGGCTCCTTCCTGGTCCTCATGATTGAAAGGGGAGGGAAGGGGAGGGATGCAGCCTCAGTGCCTCTGCCAGGCAAAACCACCAAAATAACCCTCTGGTTTCCTTTGGGGGACCTCTATTCCCTTTCCTCCTGCTCCTCCATATCTCTCTCTCTCTCTCTCTCTCTCTCTCACCAGCCCTGCCTTTCTACTTCCTGCCGCAGGGGGAGGGGTGGCCAGAGCCTCCCATGCCTGCAGGCAGTCTTTCTCCTGTCTTGCTTTTTGGAAGTGGGGAGGAGAGGTAGAGCTGCCTTTTCTCTTTGTAGGAACCCAAACAAGTAGCATGCACTTTTCTAGCTAGACACCAGGTTCCTAACTAGCACCAACAATAATCACAGTCACAGCTAGGCTTGCAACAGGTCCAGCCACATCAATGGACCAGGCACGAATACCCCAGGACAGCAGAAGCCCCTGCCCACCTTACACGTAAGCGCCGGGCGGGGAGGCTTATACATGACACTTTCTCAAGACCTGGGACAGAGGAGATATAGAGAGACATCCCGCCAATACATCGCTCTTGCAGAGTGAAAGCGTAATGAGTGATGCAGTGATCTATACAAGTTGAAATGAGCAAGATATATAGAAAGGCATGGTTAATTGGAAGGTCAGTGATGTGACCATGAGCCAATTTTTTATTTTAAAAACATGAAGAACCATGATATCATCATGCTAGGAAGCAAGCTGGCACAAATCAAGCTCACTCAAGAAAAGCGGGTATAAAACGTGGAACAGCACGCGTGGCTCAGTGTTGCACGCCAGGGAGCATGGACACTGGTCATATACAGAGTAAAGAAACCACTTTGTATCTACATGGCATTTAAATTTTAAGGGAGTCCAGTACTATTTCAGGTTGTGAAATGTGTAACTGTGACAGCCACAGCAGAAACAGAAACTCAATACGGACAGTGTTGCCAGTGTGCAGACGGGTATGAGCGGTATTAGATTTCATCTGAGATAGTTACAGGGACCTAATGGGATATGCTTTGGATGGTGCGCAAACAGATCTAAAGATGTTTTAAATGATGTATATACTTATATCATGTTAATTCACTTCTTGTAGACTGGGCAGTTAGATTGACTAAGGGTGGCCATAAGGAATATAAGAATACAAAATAGGAAAGCTAAGCAGTGAGAGTTGTAGCACCAAAGGCAAGACATTTCAGAGTGTAGCAAGTATTGTTCGAGAAATGCAATGAATGAGGTCATAAATAATGTAGCTTAGAGCTAGTGTACTGCCTAAAACTAATATTAGATTTTAAAAGCAGCCAACCATTATCTTTTATATCTGAGGTACTTTTCCTTTTCCCTTTGTTTAATTAGAAGATTGTTTACCTGATGTTAGTAGGTGTGATGTGTGGATCAGCCCTTAGCCTGGCAGCTGACATATCTTGCTCTACTGCACCACACTACATCATTAGCATTGTGACCTCACTGACTGTGACATCACTGCTGCTTAGGAACAGCAAGTGAGTGACTACCAGGTCATTCACCTGTGATGTCACTGAGATCATAATGCTAATGATGTAGTGTGGGCAGTAGAGTTAGACATGCCAGCTGTCAGGCGTAAGAGCTGTTCCACACACCCAGCACAATATTATTACATAGAAGACTTTCTGATGAACAAAAGGAAAAGGAAAATACTTCAGAAACAAAAAGTTACTACTACTACTTAAAATTTGTATTATTTTCCTGTCTGCCTGTTTTGGCTCCACTAGATCTTTAATCATGCCTTCTGGAAATTGAACTATGAGGTACAAGAAGCATGTAGATGAATCAGAGAAGCTGGTCTGCGCAGTGGGATATTTTGTGTTCACAGAGATACAGTGACCAGATAATTCAGGATAATATTTTTATAGCAGCGTAATATACTGTAATATATGAAGTGTATGTGCAGATCGATTAAATTTTTAGTGATTTCAAGATCTGACATGTGCTAAAGAAAGATGTGCACAATAATTAATGTGATATTGTGGTAAAATCCCAAGGACATGCAATAACATCCCTGTCTGGCATAGCCTGCATTCATGGTTCCCATCACTATCAGCCCTGTATTTATAAATGATAGTTACAGTGTGTATGGGGGTCTCAAAGTGACCCTGCTCATACTTAGTAAGACTGCCTTTTCATAAATATTCCTGGATGATGGTCGGTCGTCACACAGAGGTATAAGAGGACCAGCTACCTACAGAAAATACATTCTAAATAAATTATACTACATATTCCCTACCCTTAACTTCTACCCCTAATTTGCCACAGCCTTACTGTCTCTGCTCCCTTGGGGTGCAGACCTCCCCCATATCTGCCCTACCCTCACTGCCTAGACAATTGTGTTTGATGAATAACTGTGTTTCTGTTGACTAATGATTGCGTACTGACAAAGCTTCTCCAGTTACATTTGTTCCCCTCCCCAATTCCATTGTAATTCCCCCTTCACTATGTGATTGTTACTTGACGTGGAACCTTTAAAAGGAGCTCTTAGCTCAAAGATGTATTCTGAACACTTAATAAATACAGAAATAAAACAGAGAATGGAGTAAACATAAAAAGAGTGTTTGGGAGAAATATTTTATGTTAGAGGCATAGTACACAATTAGCTGAGAAAGAATAATCTTAACAACTTACATGGAATAATGTTTAATAGAATAAAATGTTTTAATATATAAGGGAGCAAATAAAAAAACATGGAAATTGTATTATTTTGCTGGAGTTGCTGAAAGGGGGATAATATGTATCTACTGTATATAGATATGAATCACACTGCACCATGGGTCTATTTTAAAGAGCAGGTACCTACTGTCAAGCACCCAGCTCCCCTCAAACATATATAATAGCAGACCTGCTCTACTGTTGAGGGGCATTACAAATTCTATGCGCTTCCCTCAGGTTAAACAGTTATAGCACCCCAGATTTGCACCCTCATAAAAACAAAGCCTTGTCTGACACCACCTTTGTGATGTCAGAAAATGAATAACGAGGGTGCATGTCAGTAACCTGTATATAATGCTGACCATGTCGATGGCGTAGTACTATTTAAAGGTGCCATGTAGTAAAATCAAAGCAGCCGCTGGAGTAACAGTCCCAGTTTACTGGAGTGGTCACTTTCATTGTTCCAAGTGGCAACTCTAAATAGTACTAAAGGTCACTGACAAATGGCACCAATATAGATCTATGGAGCACACACACAAGCAGCCTTCATTTTCTGACATCACAAAAGGAGGCGTGTCAGACAAGGCTTTGTTTTTATGGGGGTGCAACTTTGAGGTGCTATAACTTTTTACCCAGAGGGAAGCGCATAGAATTTTTAATGCCCCTTAACAGTAGAGCAGATCTACTATTATATATGTTTGAGGGGAGCTGGGTGTCTGACAGTAGGTAGCTGCTCTTTAAAGTAATGGAGTCTGACAGTATATTCTGGCATTTATAACTTAATATTAGAAATATGATGCAACTGTAGGATTTACTTTTATCAGTTTCAGATATATATTTTTTCCAATTGTTTAACCAGGAGTGGCACACCAAGCTGAAAGTTTGTTTACAGGTGTGACCTGGGAGCACTGGGAAGTTAAGTGACTTGCTCAGGGTCACACAGTATGCAACTGGGGGCTGTGGATTCAAACCCAGGTCTCAGATTTGCAGCTCAGAGCCATAAACCACTGCTCTGTACTGTGCTATACAGTTACAATGCTGAGCCTAAAATAAGTTAAAATGTAAGACACTGTGAAGCCACAGGTATAGACATCCAATATTCTCAGAATAACTAAAATTGATTTATTATAGAGAATAAATTTATATATATATATATATATATATATATAGACACACACACACACACACACACGTTGGTTTTGGAAACAAAATGTTGACATGTTGTAGTTTTATTTTAATTCTGGAAAATAAATCCCCTGAATAAGTCCTTTTGGAAGAAACCTCAGAGCAAAGTTAAAATAAATTTCTACCTTATATTTCTCTCTGAATACTTTTGGCTTGTTCTTTAATGAAAAAGAGGTTGAGCTCCCCCACCCACCAACACTTTGGATTGAGTAAGCCGACAGGGGGCAACATACCACACCAAGTGGATTAGTGTGCGTTTTCCTATGGGACTTTTTGTACTATTGTTCCTCCAATATAATACACCCCTTCTAAATTTCCAGAAAAAAAAAGTATGGCCATCTGGGATTCCCATGCTTACCGGAGGAGAAGCAGAGTCAAAGGCTCCCACCTTTCCTAGATCACAGATGAGTTATTTGCTTGTCTCAGGGCAAAGATCCAGGCCCATCACACCACAAGGCCTTCAGCTCAGAAGACCTTGCAAAATAGTGGGCACTGCGCAATGCCTGCACCAAAGCAGCCAGGCTTGTAAATTTGAATACTTCACTTCAACCCTCTAAAACAGTATTAACCACCCCTCTCTGTTCTGGAAATTAAATATGCCCTTACCCTCAAACTAGAGCAATCACCCATATCTGATCTTGCAGAAGTCACCACCTCTTTTGCTTTTTTTTTTTATTACTATTTATTTAGAAACTACAGAGAAGTACATGGTTCAAATAGTTAACATGGCATCATTTTATAAGACATGGAAGACTGTACAGTCAAGACAAACAGGGTTTTATATACAGAGGCATTCAAGACTGTGGGAGAAACTCCCCCTATGGCAGGTTTTTAAGCTAGGGCTCTAAAAAAAACCTCCTTACACTCTGTCATGTTATCAGCCAGGAGGTCCAGGCTGCTCCAACACTTTGGTCAATAATCTCTTCCATGACTGTGGGGCTCACCCTTCCTGGCCACTGCACACCTCTAAGTTCATGGGACAAAGGCTGCATCCTCCTCAGTAATGTAAAACCCCTTCACTTCAATTCAATTTGTGATTCACAGCCTGTACGGTGAGCCGAGAGCCACCCATTCTGTACAGCTCATTTAGAATTTCATGCTGTATGGTAACTGTAGGGGGCTACAGCTGTTCCTCAACCAAGTTATTGCCTTTTTAGCTGCCAAAATATTAAATATATAACATCGATCTGGTGGGGCCTCTCCTCCCTGGTGGTGGAATAGACAGAAGCACCATTTCTGAAGTGATCAGTCTGCTTTCACCTCTTAACCAACAGTACCAATTCGGTCCCCTATCTGCTGCCAAAAGGAGGCAAATACTAGGCATGCTCAAAAAACGTGTATGTGTAGCCAGGCAATTCCTACATTATCTCCAGCAGTCGCCGTACTGGACTGGAAGGAACTTTGTAAAGGTCACAGGGGAATTAAAATATCGGTTTCTACATTTCCATGAAAATTCACGCCTGTAAGGTGCCGAAGAAATATTTACAGATGGGGCAGTTTGTTTAAGCCAGACATTACAGGGAATATCGGAAGGCAATTCTGCATTCCAGGCATCCAAGATCTAATGCGTAGTGTCCCTCAGACACTCTTGCAGGCTTCTGTAAAGGTGTCCTATCATATGTTGCTATGGGTCTCCTTTACCAGCGTCAAGTATTATAGACAGCAGGAGCATGGGAGCTTCCAGGAGATGACTGCTTTGGGGGCCATTATATAATAAGAATGTACAGACTTGCAAATATCTACAATGTTCTCTATTTGCTAAGCCATATTGAGCCTGCAAAGATGTATAGGATTTAACTCCCTGTGCATCTAAAAACTGATAAATATAAGATAGGCACAACTGATGTCATCTCCTAATGGTATGGTTTATGTGGGCTGGGAGAAAATCTGCTTCTGCTGCTAACCATCACAGAAAATAAAAGATTGGGTCTAGGGAAGAAACAGCAAAGATCTTGAACCAACAGCACAAGGTTTGTACCATAAAAGAACTATAATCTCCAAGACACAGGAGGTCCATAAGGGGAACAAATATTATCCTACCTAAAGATCGTTTATAGTGAACTCTATATAGTTTCCAAGCAGGATTAAGCAGTGGGTTAAGACAGATCATTACTAATCGCATATGGGATGCTTGGGAATAATTAAGCAAATTTGGAAGATTTAATCCTCTGTATTACAGAGGGAGTTATAAGTTGTCCACCTAAATCAAGGTCTTTTTATACTTACAAACAAACTGAGACAATGGTGTATTCCATGAGGAGAAATAAACGGTTGAGGGCACTATGGGAATCATCTGAAAAAGACAGTTGTGTCAATATATTCATTCGGATGGCATCTATCCTTGCATAAAAGGACAAAGGTATCTGAAACCACCTATTTATATCCTGTGTTACAGCTTACACGAGTGGTTCATAATTGAGTAGCTCTAAATGTTCCAGGTTTTGAGGAATCTGAATACCAAGGTATTTTTTTTCTTTTATTTCAACTTTTTTTTCACACATTTCAGGTAAAAATGTGATACAGTGAGTTGATTGATGCATTGATTAACATTATTAAGTTGACAGCAGAATCATACATTTCTAAAAGGTCTAAACATTCTCTTGTCAGATCAGCACTCCAGATAATGATACATAATGAGTAGTCCATCTTCATGCCACTCCCCAGTTTCTGGGGCTAAAGGAAAGGGGGTTATCCCATAATATTAAAGCATGTCAGAGTAATCGTCAATAAGCGAGGGGTTTTGTTAATTTTTTATTTTTATTTATTTTTTCCCCCATAGTGTTACTGGAGAGGATAATTTAGGCCAGTTTAACCTTCCTCAGATCCTTACCCTCACCTGTCAACATGCAAGGTGTTAGACTCTGGTTTGGTAATCCACAAAAAGGGATTATGGGCAGAAGGTGGGATCTACCAATGATTGATGTAAAATCCACCACTGCCATTTCAACATACGAGATGGACTTTTGTTTTGTATTTTAGCATTGAAACTTTTTGAACTGTATATATCAGACATAATACTTCTCCAATCTTGGACAGTAGGTATCTGGGTCGACATCCATCTACGAGTTATAGCTTTTTTAACAGCTAGGAGACAGACCGGAAGAAGTGTCCTGTGCCATGGGGGAGTGTGGTCTGGAAAGATCCCCAGTATAATCTGCTCAGCCGTTAGTTCTACCAGCTCATTGAACAACATAGAAAGTTCCACCTGAAAGGTGAGCCAGAAAGGCATCAGGCTAGGACAAAGTCAAAACACGTGGCCCAGAGAGGCCCTAGGGCACCCACACTCCCTCCAGCACCTCTCATATTTATCCAGTAAAAATTTGAGAAAAACCGCCGGAACCCTGAAAAAGAGGGAGCGGCACTTCCACACAAACTTCCTCCATAGAGGAGATGATGTAGACTTTATAGCCTGTAAAGCAGATCCCAAACAGGCCTCAAAAGAGACTTCCAAGGACAAGTCCCTGTTCCATTCTTGTAAAATTGAGGTGGTGGATTCTGACTGTTCACTCCTCAACCCCTTATAAAACAGTCCTATAATGTGAGTCCCCAAATTACCTCAAGTAGCTTCAATAAATAGTTTTAATAGATCTGGAAGAGGGAAGGGCATTCTAACCTGGAGGTTTCAATTTCACATTATACAGTTACGGACCTGAAAATAACAAAATAAGTCAGAGTTACGAAGGTTATATTGAGTCTGTAGTTTTTCAAAGGGAAAAATCCCTTGAGAGGAAAGAAATTGAAAGACATGGGACAGTCCCATTTTTCTCCAAGTGGAGAAGGCGTTATCCATATGAATGGGAACAAAGGTTTCAACCTCTGAGATTAATTTACAGTACTCATAAATTGTATGGACTGGCTGGGACCTTCTCATGTGCCTCCATAATTTAAAAGTTTGAGAGGCCACATTTGTGAGATCGGAAGCTGTCACAGACCTCTCATGAGAGGAAAACAATATTCTATTAATATCAAATAGGTTGTTTAAGTGAAATTCTATAGTTTTCCAAGGCGAGACATAGGTTTCTGTCAGCCATATTATCAAGATCCTCAGGAACACTGCTTTAGCATACAAGTTAAAATCTGGAAGGTTAAAACCTCCCTGGGCCAAAGATAATTTGAGGATTGATAACCTTATTCTTGGGCGACCCTTACCCCAGACAAAGCCAGATACCATTCTGTTCCATGATTTAAAATAATAAGCCAAGGGAAGAAAAGGGACATTTTGTATCAAGTAGAAGCGTTGGGGAAGAATATTAATACGAATAATCTCAATTCGCTGTTGAAAGGAGAAGAATCATGTCACCCACCTATCCAGATCCGACTGGATTTGTAATGAAATGGGTTAGTAAATTATTGTTTCCATGACCACCGGGTCTTTAGGAACACGTAGGCCCAAGTATTTTATTTTAGTGGACTGCCATTTAAAGGGGAAGGCCTTCTTAAGATGCTGGGGGGGAGGTTAAAATTAAATACTAGAATTTCCGTTTTGGCCAGGTTTAGTTTAAATCCTGCTATTCTTTCAAACCAAGTCAGGATTTTCCAAGTTGAGGGAATAGAAGTATTAGGAGACAATAGTGTTAATAGTATATCATCAGCAAACATGCTAATTTTATATTCCTGTTGGCCAATTGGTATACCCTCTGTCAGGGGTGTAGACCTCAAGACAGAGGCCAAGGGTTCAAAATATATTGCAAAAAGATAGGGAGATGGGGACATCCTTGTCGTGTCCCTCTGCTCAGTTGGAATGAGGTGGACAGGGCTCGGTTGGCTCATATATAAGCCCTTGGGGACCTATAAAGATTAGTTAAGCATGTAACGAATAAAGGGGGAAAATGGAAGGCTGCAAGGGTGTCCCAAAGAAAACACCATGAGACACAGTCAAAAGCCTTCTCGGCGTCAAGGCAAACAAACGTTGATGGAATTTTTCTGGTGAAGACATATTCCAGCTGTTGCTAGCCTTGCTTGTAGAGCAGAAAGCAGCTAACTAAAAGAAGTTACATTTTCTTGTTAATTTAAAACTTATATCTCAGCAGGAGTCAGTGTCAGTTAAGATTAAGTAGACTGGTAACTTTATTAGAAGTAGAAGGGGTCTTATTTAGGGTTAAAAAAAAGAAAGAAAGAAAGTCAGTGTGTGTTCTGTGCAGGGAAGGGTACTGTATCAGGTGACTTTGCTAAACCAGTAGGAGAAAAGAGAGCTTACCTGGGGGTGTGGTTTAGACACTAGAAAAGCAGGTGAGTCAAATTACAACTTCCTGTTGCTAGCCTTTGCTAAACCAGTAGGAGGAAAGCAAGCTTACCTGGGGGTGTGGTTTAGACACTAGAAAAGCAGGTTAGTCAAATTACAACTTCCTGTTGCTAGCCTTTGCTAAACCAGTAGGAGGAAAGCAAGCTTACCTGGGGGTGTGGTTTAGACACTAGAAAAGCAGGTGAGTCAAATTACAACTTCCTGTTGCTAGCCTTGCTTGTAGAGCAGAAAGCAGCTAACTAAAAGAAGCTACATTTTCTTGTTAATTTAAAACTTATATCTCAGCAGGAGTCAGTGTCAGTTAAGATTAAGTAGACAGATAACTTTATTAGAAGTAGAAGGGGTCTTATTTAGGGTTAAAAAAAGAAAGAAAAGAAAGAAAGTCAGTGTGTGTTCTGTGCAGGGAAGGGTACTGTATCAGGTGACTTTGCTAAACCAGTAGGAGGAAAGAGAGCTTACCTGGGGGTGTGGTTTAGACACTAGAAAAGCAGGTGAGTCAAATTACAACTTCCTGTTGCTAGCCTTGCTTGTAGAGCAGAAAGCAGCTAACTAAAAGAAGCTACATTTTCTGTTAATTTAAAACTTATATCTCAGCAGGAGTCCGTGTCAGTTAAGATTAAGTCGACAGGTAATTTTATTAGAAGTAGAAGGGGTCTTATTTAGGGTTAAAAAGAAAGAAAAGAAAGAAAGTCAGTGTGTGTTCTGTGCAGGGAAGGGTACTGTATCAGGTGACTTTGCTAAACCAGTAGGAGGAAAAAGAGCTTACCTAGGGGTGTGGTTTAGACACTAGAAAAGCAGGTGAGTCAAATTACAACTTCCTATTGCTAGCCTTTGCTAAACCAGTAGGAGGAAAGAGAGCTTACCTGGGGTGAGGTTTAGACACTAGAAAAGCAGGTGAGTCAAATTACAACTTCCTGTTGCTAGCCTTTTTTCTTACTAATTGCCCTCCATCCCACCCCTCCACCCACCCAAAGCCAGTTCTACTTTTATAGCCACTGGATTTGACTGTCAACAGGAACTTCCTGTTTGGCAGTAGGAAGGAAAGGATCATAGAGAAACATTGGTTTTGTCAACCGTAGTAAAAAGTAGCTCACTCTCCCCCAGCTGCTGGTGGTCTGATATTGAGCAAGGAAGAAGGAGGCTACTGAAGAAGATAGGAAGTTGCTGTCCCAGAACAGGAAGGGTCAGAGCTGTAAGGAGAGGAGAGAGTAAGCATCCAGAGAAACAGTAGAGAGGACACAAAATAAGACATGATAGGAGTGGTGCAGTGCAATGGCTGTGGGGCGGCAGTGTTCCGGGAGACATTCTGGAGGCTGCGATGCTGCCCTATTTGCAGGCACCTCTCTGGTCTGAGAGAGGAGGTTGCCTGTCTCCAGGCTGACCTGGCTAGGATTCGTGAAACCTCCTCCCCCACCCAGGGACCACCAGGGCCAATGCCACTACCTCAGAGGTTGCCAAGAAAGAGGAGAGGAGAGGCTGGACCAGGGTGGGCACAAGGAGGGAGAGGGTGGTGGAACAGAGTTGCATCCCTCCAGCTGTACCTCTCCACACTTCATTCGCTCTTCTGGTGGATAGTGGTTCCTCTATGGAGGCACCTGCAGTGGAGACCAAGGAGGATGCTGGGAACCTTCACAAAGGAGACCCACAGGAGGGTGGCATGGGACCCCACAGGGAAAGGAAACAACTCCTGGTGGGGACTCAATCATTAGGGGTAGAAATGGGGAGGAAGGGAGAGGGAGGTGGGTGTCTTCCTGGCGCCACGGCTTGGAGGGACAGGAAGCGAATCCTCAGGATCATGGGAGGAGCTGCGCGAGGGAGGGAGCCAGGGTGCGAAATTCCTATACTTTAGGTGCCCCAGGGCAGGCACTTTTGCTTCAGGACACCTAAAGCTGTTTAGTGCCTGCCCGTTTGGGCACCTAAAGTATTTCAGCAGAGTTCCGTTTTTTTTTCTCCCGCAGAGTTCCGTTTTTTTTTTCTCCCCAGACCTTGCCGGTTTTTTTTTTTTCTTTTTCCTGGGGCAGGGGAGCCAGGCAGAGTAGCGAGGATGCAGAGCTGACATCTGTAGAGCCGATCACGAGTCTGCTCTGCCTGGATGTCAGCTGACTGCTTGTCTGCAACACACATGGAGGAACGAAGTTTAGAGCAGGTTGATGCCCCCATTACAGTTGACTGGCACACAGATCAGCCAGTCAATTCTTCATGTGTCCTCAGTCACTGTTGGAGGTGGGCTACAGCAGCACATGCACCAGTAGGTGCGCTTATGTGAGTATTTGCCCGCCCTCCAAACAGCGTGACGCAAGGACCGAGATAGCACGCGCCATTCCAGAGACTGCATTCATGGAGACAGGCTGCCTGCCAACCTCAACGATCGCGATCAGCAAAATAATAACCAAAAGCTCTTTAAGAGCTACATTTCTCTTAACCACTCTCCCAGAAAACGGGACTGCAAAGGAGGGAGTCGGGGATTGTAACTTGTAAATTGGAGCAGCTGGGGAGGAGAGGAGGTGTCTGTGTGAGACTAACGTGGGTCACTCTGCAGTCAGGACTAAAGAAAATCTGCAGAAAAGAAAGGAAATCTGTTGGGGGATTAAACTGCAGAAAGAAGGAATGGAAGGAATTTTAAGTTAGGGAGAGGTACAAAGGAGAGGAGACAATCTAGCAGGATAAAAAACCAGGCAGTAAACAGAAAATAAAAGCAAAGCAAACAAATCTATCTAAATTAATCAGTCTGCTCAACTGCTTTCACAATTTCTAATAAAACCAGTGGCAGCAGCAGTCTGTAATATCAGGGTGAGGGACACTGAATGCAGGCTTGTGGTGAAGCACTGCAGAGACTAGTCTAACTGCACATGCACTATATATCCAGCCAAGTAATTAAAAAGTAATCTGTACTGGGTTGGCCTTTGATTTGTTATAGAGACAGCAGAGAGTCAGACTAGCACTGCCTGCAGTCTCTTTGAACTAAAGGAGCTCAGTGTTGCTCAGTCAGCTCACCCAGTCTATAAAGAAAGCTGCATTCATTTACAAACTTCTGCACTAACTTAAATGTAAATCTACTGTTCCATATTTTCTACTAGCTAGCTACTGTGTGTGTGGAGGACTAACTAAAATCTGACTAAATACTGAAACAACCAGGATCAGTGTGTTATAAAAATAAAATTGCTGAGTGTGGACTAAACTAAATGTAAATCCAGGGACCAGTTATAAAAAAATCTATTTAGCTACTGTGTGGACTGAGAACATTTAATTAAAAGTAATTGTTTAATAAAGTTCTAAAAGCTTTTGAACTTGGAACACCTAAAACTCAGGGGGTCTACTATTACTCTACTAGCTAATAAAGCTACTTTATGTGGAGCTGACTATCTCAAATCTAAATACTGTTATTAAAAATATCTCATTGTGGTACTGGACTGTCTAAAATCTCTAGCTTTTTACAGGCTACACTGTCTGTGGACTGTCTAAAATCTGTATACTGTTATAAAAATAATCAGACAACACAGTCAGGTTTTCTTAAGTTTATTATAAAAACCACTTTTTTCCTTGTTGCATTTATTAATCTGTGTAACATAAATAACAAATTCTTAAAATCAGTATTCACAAGTTCAACTCCGAACAGCCAGGCAGACACCATGAGTCTTTTTAAATTTGGATTTAAGAGAAAGCGTTTTGATGAGACTGCGGGAGCTGACTCGGATTCACTAACACCAAGTACTAGTACTACTACTACAGGCACAGCTATAACACCACCATCTCCTTGCCCAGACAATGAAACTGTTATGACCACTGAAGTTTCCTCAAGTGCTACTGCTTGTACTGAAAGCTGAGTTAAGGCCCTGAAAGTTAGAAAATTTCAGGAATCCTGGAAAAAGGCAGGAAGTGGCTTACATATGACACCGATAAATGTGCCATGTTGTGTACATGGTGTCAGAGTTATGATAAAAGCCAAAGCAAAATAATTTCAGAACTGGATGCAGTACTTTTAGAGTACACATTATCTCAGCACATGAAGTGTCCATAGCACACAAAAATGCTGAGAGGGCATACATTGCAAATAAAACAAAAGTTGGAGAAAGACCAATAGAGAAATCCATACTATTTATGGAACAAAAAGAAATGGATCAAATTTGTAAATTGTTCTGTACTGCATATTACGTTGCTAGGACCGAAAGGCCTTTCAGGGATTTTCCTGGGTTGATAGATTTACAAAGAAGAAATCATGGGGATGATGCTATGAGTCACAGTTACAGCAGTGACAAGCAATGCCGTGTCTTCATTCACTATATTGCCCAAGATATTCAAAGCACTACTGCTAGTCTGCTACAAGACAATGACTTATTTTCTTTTCTTGTTGATTCCTGCACAGATAAAAGTGTGACTGAGGAGGAGGGCATTTATGTACGTGTTTTTGAAAATGGCCTACCTGTAACAAGATTTCTTGCACTGAAACCAGTCAGTGTCCCTAATTCAGAAAGCATTTTAAATACTGTGATTAATGCTTTAGAGGGTGAAGGTGGTTTAAGGATGGTGGTTGGAAACATAAGCTGATAAGTGCGGCATCTGATGGTGCTGCTGTAATGTTGGGGAGCACTTCAGGTGTCCTTAGTCGAATAAACAAGATTGCCAGTGCCCACACCTCATTGACATACATTGCTGTGCACATCGCTTAGAGCTTGCTGTAAAGGATCTGCTCAGAGACTGCCCATTTTACAAGTCATTAGAACAACTTCTGCTGAACATTTACTCATTTTACCACAGATCACCAAAAGTTGGAAAGGCCTACAGGAAACAGGATCCCTTTAAATATTATGTGGTCAAACCAGTTAACACTGGTGGCACTAGGTGGCTTGCACACAGAGAACGGGCCATTTCTGCCTTGAAAGGAATTGGGCTGCATTAGTGCCTCACCGAACATGTGTCACTGACAAACAAGCAGGATCATGGCCAAAAGCACTAGGAATACTTAAAGTGCTTAAGACTTTAAAATGTGTTATATACATGAACTTTCTGAAAGTGTTTTGGTTACTTATCTGCTTTAGTCTGTGCTTTCAGCAAGAGGATGCCACTGTTGAAAAAGTTCACAGCAGAGTAGAAAGCACAATTCAAAAACTAAATGGTCTCTCAAATCAAGAAACTCTTCACCGCATAACACTTACATCTGTAAATGAGAACCTAACTCAGTACAACAGTGTTGACTTAACTAATGAAACTAGCAGGCACAGATCAGGTTCTCCTTCAGACATTGTAGAAGCCACAATTTCAGAGATCAAAAAAATTCTTCAGAAAACGTCACAGCACATTGAATCTGCTTTCAGTCCTTCACGACCAATAAAGTGCTACTAGCTGCAAGAGCTTTAAATTTCAGTCCTGGCCAACATCCACAGAGGCACTTGAAATATATGGAGATCAAGCAATTCAAACAATTGTTGATCACTATAAAGTGGTCCAGAGTCTCATGGAGTTGATGTTACCTTGGTACTGCTGGAGTGGCTAGACTTAAAAAAACATGTACTCCACTTGCTGTCTGTTGAAAGTTGTAAGTCTCTGAAATTGTGGCAGAAAGTGATTCTTTGGATGTGCAGGATCAACAATTTCGAAATGTGCTGGCCATTGTCAGAATCATTCTCCTGATTCCTGTGCACACTGCTGCTGCAGAATGAGGCTTCTCTGATGGGAAGAATAAAAAATGACTGGAGGGCTGGATTACGCCCAGACACCCTACACGACCTAATGTCTATATCTCTGAATGGACCCCAGCTTAGTGACTATAACCTGAAGGTGCCATATCACTGTGGTGGAAAATGGCAAAGAAGGCCCACCACGAAAGCTTATGGCTCCCGAACACTGTCACTGCATGCTGCTTCTGCCAGTCCTAGTGGTGGTGATGAAAACGAAAGTGCTTGGTCCAGTGAAGATGACGTCTAAAATTATGTAAACTAAGGGGTGGCATGTAAATAGTTTGTTGGGCATGTACATTTTCTTCTTACATGCCCAAGTGGGCATGTACTTTTTTTCACGAATTTCATACCCTGGAGGGAGCTATATGTCATTGTCCACCTAGGGACAAATGACCTGGCTAGGAATGGAATCAGAGTAGTGCAAGAGGAGTTTGTAGAGTTGGGAAGGGGCCTTAGACAGGTAGCGCATACGGTAACCTTCTCGGAGGTGCTGCCTGTCTATGGCAAGGGAGATGCTAGGGCACTTCTCACCAGGGAATTCAATGAGTGGTTGAAAAACTGGTGTGGAGCTCAGGGTTTTGGCTTCATTGGGGACTGGGGAGCCACCTGGAGGGATGCAGACCTATACTGGTGCGATGATATGCATCTGTCTGGGGGGGGGGACCAGGATCCTAGGTGAGAGGTTTAAATGCTTCCTTGGCAAGCATTTAAACTAGCCAAGGGGGGAGGCACTGAAAAGGAGCAGGGAAATCTGAGCCTCCCCCCACAAAACATGGTGATTAGTGAGGTAAACACCAAGGGACAGAAGTTATTAGGGAGCAAAACAGATTTAAATGTAAAAAAAGGCAAAGGCAGTAAGGACAGAAATGGGGCTAAAAGGGGTAAGGCTATCAAAAAGTGGAGGGTGATGAGTACCAATGCCCATAGCTTGTAACAAGCTCCCTGAACTAGTGGCCTTGATGGAAGAGGGTTGCCTGGATATTGTGGCAGTCACAGAAACATGGTACACAGAGAACCATGACTGGGATGTCAACATACCAGGATACACAATCTACAGGAGGGACAGGGAGGGTAAAGAGGAGGAGGGTAGCTCTCATGTAAAGGAAGGGATCAAAGCAACAGAACTAAAGAGTAAACAGGGAGCAGATGAGGCACTTTGGATCACCCTGGAGACAGGAAACGGCACCACAATCCGCATGGGGGTTGTATACAGACCCCTATCTCAGGGGGAGGGAATGGACAAGGAAATTATAGAAGGCTTTCTAAGAAAGGCAGAAAAAGGGGAGATATTGTTGATGGGGGACCTGAATATGCCAGATGTTAACTGGAGCACCTTTGTTGCAGGCACATCCAAGAGCAGGGTCATTCTTGGTGCCCTACAGGGGGCATGCCTCAGACAGCTAGTATTGGAACCCACTCAGGAGGGAGTAATCTTAGACCTGGTACTCTCAAATGGGGATGGAGAAAGAATCTCAGATTTAGAAGTGGGTAGCCATCTGGGAACAAGTGACCACCAAACAGTGTGGTTCACGATAAACACAGCCATACAATCAAGCCATACAAAAGCAAGAGTACTGGACTTTAGGAGGGCTGACTTTGGGAAAATGAGAGAGTGCCTCAGAAAAGCACTAGCAAACAGGCAAGAAGGAGGGGTGGAGGAGCAATGGGGAGGATCAAAACAGCCATCACAGAGGCAACAAGCCTTGTGTAAAGCAAATCAATAAACACAACAAAGGAAAAAAACGCTATGGTTCTCAAAAGAGGTGGCAGGGAAGGTTAAGAAGAAAAGGACAGCATTCAGGAAATATAAGGAAACACAGAAGGAGCAGGACAGAGAACTTTATCAGTTAAAGCAGAAAGAGGCTGGGAAGGCAGTCAGAATAGCAAAGGCCCAAACCGAGGAAAGGATAGCCAATTCTGTTAAGAAGGGGGATAAGACCTTTTATAGGTACATTAGGGAGTGAAGAAAGACCAAAGGAGGGATACTGAAGCTTAATAAAGGGAAGGGAATGTGGGTAGAGGGTGACAGTGAAAAAGCAGGGATACTGAACAAATATTTCTGCTCAGTATTCACAAAGGAAGAGGAGGGGGAGTTACCTAAACCAAACAAGAGAAACACCAAGACGGGGTCGATACCAGTCCATTTACAGAGGAAAGGGTTCTGAAAGAACTGATAAAATTGAAGGTGGACAAAGCAATGGGGCCTGATGGGATTCACTCAAGAATTCTAAAAGAACTAAGGGTAGAACTAGTGACACCTCTGACTACTCTCTTTAACAAATCATGGGAGGATGGGGTGGTACCCGAGGACTGGAGGAGGGCAGATGTGATTCCTCTTCACAAAAGTGGAGCAGAACAGAGGTAGGAAACTACAGACCAGTTAGTTTGACCTCAGTGGTAGGGAAATGATGGAATCATTTCTGAAGGAAAGAATTGTTGAGTACCTAGAGGCCAGTGGGACACAGGACCCAAGGCAGCATGGATTCACGATGGAAGGTCATGTCAGACTAATCTAATAGATTTCTTTGACTGGGTGACCAAAGTAGTAGACCAGGGAGGCTGTGGACATGGCTACCTAGATTTAGCAAGGCATTTGATACAGTCCCACACAAAAGATTAATTACAAGATAGCCAGCCTTGGAGTGGGTCCCAAGGTGGTAGCCTGGATAAAAATTGGCTAGACAACAGGACCAAAGGGTAGTAGTAAATGGAATACACAGTGAAGAAAGGAGGGTTACTAGTGGGGTACCGCAGGGTTCAGTACTGGGACCGGTCCTTTTTAATGTCTTTATAAGTGACATTGCAGAGGAACTGGAAGGAAAGTATGTCTCTTTGCAGATGACACAAAGATCTGCAACAGGGTTGATACACAAGATGGAGTGGAAAGGATGAGAAGGGACTTGGCAAGGTTGGAGGAATGGTCAAATGTATGGCAGCTCAGATTCAATGCAAAGAAGTGCAAGGTAATACACATGGGAAGAAAACCCAGGGAAGTGTACACAATGGGGGTGAGATACTGACAACAGTAAAATAGAAAGGACCGGGGTAATTATATCAGATGACCTAACGGTGGGCAAGCAATGTGAGAAGGCAGTAAGGAAGGCAGGGGGATACTGGGATGCACAGGAAAAGGCATCAATAGTAGAAAACAGGAAGTTGTTATCCTCTGTACAGACAGTTGGTGAGACCCATCTGGAGTACTGTGTGCAGTTCTGGAGACCCCATCTCCAAGAAAGACATAGACAGAGTGGAAGCTGTCCAGAGGAGGGCAACCAAAATGGTGCATGGTCTGCACCAGAAGACATACGAAGAAAGACTAAAGGAGCTTAATATGTATACCCTAGAGAAAAGGAGGGAGAGGGGACATGATAGAAACTTTCAAGTACCTCAAGGGAATTAACAAAGTCCAAGAGGGTAGCATCTTCCAGAAAAAGAGATGCGCAAGAACAAGGGGGCATAATTTGAAGATAGAGGGGGGACGGCTCAGAGGTAATGTGAGGAAGTATTTTTTCACTGAGAGGGTTGTGGATGCATGGAACAGCCTCCCTGAGGAGGTCGTGGAGTCAACAACAGTGGGGAACTTCAAGAATGCATGGGACAGGCATAAGGCAGTCCTAGTGGGGGTTAGGAGGAAGTAAGCTGTTGGTTAACTAGGATTTGCAGCTTATCTGTTAGGTAGGAAAATGGGCAGACTAGGTGGGCCAAGCGGTCCTTATCTGCCGTCAAATTCTATGTTTCTATGTTTCTGCAGGACTAATGTTCTGCAAATATTGTCCATAGTGCTCCTGTTTTTAATAAATCCAGATTGATCAGGGTGTATAATTTGTGGGATAATGAGTTCCAATCTGGAGGCCAGAATGGCCATACAGATTTTCTAGTCAACATTTAATATAGAAATAGGTCAGTAAGATCTAGGATCTAGACAGTCCTTGTTGGGTTTCAGTATCTGGGCAATAGTTGCGAAGTCCCAAGATGGAAGGGAAATGCCACCCTGGGAAATTTCAGTGAATAGGGAATTAATTTTGGGGGTTAAATCCTCAATAAACATCTTGTACCATTCTGATGTATAACCATGACTGGGCCCGGACAACGACCCGAATTGAGGTTTTTTATTGTATCAATTATCTCAGACTGGGAGATGGGGGATTTTAAATCATTAATTTGAGAAAGGGACAATTTTGGAAGATTTGTTTGGTTTAGGAATTGTGAGGAGTCAGAAGAACTAGAAGATTCCTCTGCTAGCTATAATTTGCGTAATAATCTGAAAAAGCCTGAATAATGTGGTTATCAGAATAATGAGTTTTACCTATGGTTAAATTTTTAAGTTTCAAAATAGTGGCAGTGCATCTGTGTGATATGAGCTTCTGCGCAAGTTTCCTAGCCCCTCTAGGGCCACCCTCATGTACTGTTTGTCAAAGATAAGATAGAGACTGTTGTATTTTATTATCCATAATTTTCTGCAAAGCCGCCTTAATATCCCTAATTTGCTTTTGCAAATCAGTGTCACCCTCTCTATATAACATTTGGTAGTTCAAAAGTTGCTCAGACAGTCTATGATATTCAGCCTCTCTTTCTTTATATTTTTTAGTGGAGTAAGCTATTATTTCCCCTCTAATTGCCTTCATCGCATCCCATTGAATTGAAATATCAGGAGATGCATTATCAGAGAAAAAAATGGGGAGTCTAGATTTAATTTCCTCCTGAAATCCTTTATCAGCTAAGGTTAAGGAGTTCAGTCTCCACAGGGTTTGTTTCTTTTCCCTGCCCATATCCAACTTCAGGGTTAAGGGATGATGATCCGACAGGACCTTTAGGCCTATTGATATATCTTGGACCGACGACAAATGTTCACAAGTTATTATAAAATAATCCAGTCTAGAATAGGACTTGAATCTAGGAGAATAATAAGTGCAACCGGGGGTAGAAGGGAATAAACACTGCCAGGTATCCACTAACCCCAGATGGTCTATAGTATTTTTAAACTGTTTAGTGGTGGATGAATTCTGATGTCTCTGCTGATTGGAGCATTCTATGTGGGGCAACAAAGTTAAATTAAGGTCTCCCCCAAGGATCAACTGACCATGGAGAAGGTCTAGCAGAGTTGTAATAAATCCTTGTAGGGTGGGGAATTTTGTCTTGGGGGGGAATAAACACTAGCCAAAGTGACCCTCTGGCTCTATAAAAGGCCCTTGATAATCACGTATCTTCCTTGGGCATCAATGTGTGTCTGTAAAATTTCTAGGGCTGTAGTACAGGGCAACAGAATAGCTGCCCCTCTTTTTCTACCCCTAGGGTGCAATGAAGCAACCACCCTATATCTGCTTCCCCAGGTTAGTTTAAGATGTTCCGCTTCCAAGAGGTGAGTTTCTTGGAGGAAAATAAGGTTCGAGTCTTGTTTGTTAAGGTATTGCATGAGGCAGGCTCTTTTAATGGGGTCATGGAGACCATTAATATTATGCGATAAGATTTTTACTGGATTAATTGACATCAAACAAGGAAGAGGCTTCAGTCAAGACCACACTCCCCCAATGACCATGGTCCAGCCGTAAAAAAGGAATTATCTGCTGACTATAATTTGACACTGTAAACAATAAAGCATACTTGGTTACCAAAGATTCTTGGTATGTGTGATGTTTCCTCCCACTCCACTCCCTAATATTCTCTATCTTCACCAAACTTCTGAATAGTAATGTTAAATTTCCTTGAAGGGTTCTAGAAGTTGAAGTAATAGTTATATCAAATTGTAGTATATATAAACTCAAAGGTAGGTAAAAATAGAAACAGAAGGCCCATAAGGCAGCTTGTTGAGAATCTAGATACCAATAGGGAGTTTCTAGACCATCCCCTTCCCCCAATCAAACATTGAACTCTCTGGGTTAAATCACCCACAATTAGAACATGTAAACCTTCACAACAGGAAACCCTAATAACCATAACTAAAACTATATACAATATGACTCCCAAGTGGGAGGTGCTCGTACTGAGTTCCCCCTGGGACATCCGTTCCTAATTCCTTAAGAAAATAGGATGAGAGATGTGGGACTTCAGAAGCATTCCCAGGGATTAAAACCCCCAGAATTAGCGGTGAAGCCCCTGTTGGAGTGGTATAAATACCTCACCAAAGTGGAACCAGTACAACTAGTCAGTTATCAAACATACCCCAGAAGAGACAGTACACCTATATCCTTTATGATCAGTTGGCATTATTAATTTTATTATGGGGAGAGTGTGTAACAACAGGCGATCTCATTTTTATCATAACCCAATGTGTGGGTTCTTCCCTCCCTGACTCTATTGTATGGGGATCAAGCCCCTCAATCCATTGAAGAACTCCCCAATAGTCACAGAGGACAAATGGCAATAAGTCCCCAATGTATTTAGACACTGGAGTTTTAAGAAGCTTCCCCAGATCAGTGTAGCTATCATTCGTCTTTCAAAACCTTGGAGTTTCACAGCCTTATGAGACTGAGGATTCTCAAAAAAGACACCCCGTAGTCTTAAGTCCCTCAAAAAGTCTGAAATCATAAAGTCTTACGTTAGCAGCTCTTGAATGTGGTATGACCCCACACAGGATCTCGCCCTCCATTGAAAAGCAGCCCAGCCGTTGGTTTCTGCTGGTTAAGAGGTAAGGAGAGGGGCTGCAGAGGGGACGAGACGCCACTAAATGAGTTGCTGGAAAAGGGGGCAATGGTCTCCGTACAAGTACTCTAGCCTGGGGTCAACCCACCCTCAGAGAACTGGAGAGAAGTCCATGTGGCAATCAGAGACCAAATCCTAGGTAGAAAGTTTTCTTTCAAATAATATGTTTGATGCCTGGACTTTATTAGGGATGCCCCACCCCAACCCCCGACAGCATCCCATTCCAGCCCCGCCCCCACCACCACCCCCGTCTCAGCAGGACAGGAGTAATCCCACAAACAGACAAAAAGAAGAAAAGGAGAATTTTGGCATAGCTACCAATCCTGAAGGACTGTTCATGTAAGGCAAGGTAGGATTTCTGTAGTTGCAGTTTCTTCAAAATATCTTCAAGTGGCATCGTTGATGCATGGGGCTGTCTAGAGCGTTCTGATTGTTCTATCTGGCCCTGTCGAGCTTTAACAGTCTCAGCTATCTTGGCTGTAATTATGCCTCTATTTAGAAGGTCTGCCGTCACTTTAGAAGCTGAAGTATACGTTAGCTGACCAGAGTGGAGAAAAAATGTTAGTTTTGCTGGGTAAGGGGTGTGAAATCGAATCTTTTGGGACTGGAGTGCAGAAACAATGGGCTGTAGTCCCTGTGTTGTTTCTGGGTACAGGGGGCATGGTCATTATCAAAAAGCAAGTGCTGTTGGCCCCACATCACTTTGCCCTTTTGCCAAGCCTTTCGTAGAAGGGCATCCTTGTTTTAGTAGCTTAGCATACGGATGACGAAAGAGCACGGCCTTGTCCCAGGGCTGGAGGGTTTGGGACCCAGGGCTCAGTGGGCCCTCTCGACATCCATCTGAAAGTCTGGCTCTAAATTGAGGACCTAGCGCAGTAGGTAGTCGGCGAAGGCTCTAGGGTCATTCCCCCTCCTCATCTTCGGGGTGACCAAAATTGCGGATGTTCCTCCTCCTGCCCCGATTCTCTGCATCCTCCTGTTGGATAGAGATGGCCAACTGCTCAACCGCAAAGATTTTGACTGATCTCTCAAATTCATCCAGCCTGGTAGTGTTCCGGGAAATCTGGAGGTCTGCTTCTGCCATATGGCCTTGTAATGTGCCCAGCTCAGATCTGATGTCTTTAAGGGATTCACGGACCTCGCCTCTGAAGTCTGCAATCGCCTGAAGTATAACTTTATTGTTGGGCTCTGGGAGTTTTTTGAGCCTTTTGGTCGAGATGAGGTGGTAGATTTTTTTTCCTCGAACTCGGAGCAGGCCCAGATTGCGAGTCCCCCTCCTCCGACATGCAGTCCTCAGCGTCGGTCATTTCAGTGAAGGGCTGGAACTGATTACGGTTGTTTTTTGCCATTTTTATAAACAGAGCACTAACCCAGACTATAAAGTTTTGACAGATATCTGATTTTGAGTTTTAAAAGAGGGTTCAGCGCTCTTTTCATTTTGATTTATGCTGAAGCCTCTCTGTCTGCTTGCTCACCCAGGCATGCCGGAACCGGAAGTTCCCCTGAATACCAAGGTATTTAATTTCTGTACGTCTCTATTGCAAAGGCAGCGGGGATTTTAAAACTGGAGATGGCAGGAAATTAAGTGCTAAGACTTCAGTTTTATTAACATTTAGTAAAAACCCCGATACAGCAGCAAAGTGTGTAAAATCTATCAAACTACAGGGATTGAGTGTTCTGGGTCCAGATGTGTCAAAAAACATCATCCGTATAAAGTGATAGTTTAAATATCTCACCTCCTAATGGAACTCCCTCAACCTCCTGTGTTTGTCTTATGGCTACTGCCAAAAGTTTTATATGTATATATCTGTACATAGCAAAGGTCAAGGGTGACATCAGGCACCCCCTTGTGCCACTCTCTAGTGAGATTGGCGAGGACAATGAGCTGTTAGCCCTACTATATGCGGATGGAGAGGAATATATATTTTGAAGCCAGGCAAGAAACTCCTTAGGAAACCTAAATGAACAAGGTATACCACAGAAATTTCCAGGATATCCTGTTAAATGCTTTTTCAGTGTCAAGACTGACAATTGCCGCAAGGATAGTCAGTTGTGTTATAAATTCCATAAGGTTGATGGTACGTCAAATATTATCGATAGTTTGCCTGTTCTGTACAAAACCAGACTGGCTGGTATGTATGAAAGTTGAAAGGATTTTATCCAGCCGGTGTACTCAGACATATATAATTTACAATCCATATTTAAGATGGATATTGGTCTCTAAGAGGTAGGGTTTTTGGGATCCCGGCCTGGCTTCAAAATAGCTGAGATCATTGCATATGCTCAAGAGGGCCGAGAAGAATCCCCTAAATCACCTCCTTTTTTAATAACTTTTTCACCATCTGTGTTCATTCACTTCTCTCCTACTCCTTCCCACCATCTGCCCCTGTCCTAACCCATTCCCTTCTCTTTTGCCTTCACCTTACTAACTGCTTCTTTAAAGGCTCTGCTAACTCTTACTCATCATAAAGGCCATCGCCCTCTCAACAGCAAACTCTTTCATCCATCTACCACTGCTATTGCAACCCCCATCTCTTGCATTCTCAACCCTGCCTTCTTCCTAGGTGCTATCCCCAAGGTGTGGAAGAGGATTACTGTTATCCCCCTTCCTAAAGGGGAGTAACCTTTCTATCCCCAAGAACTATTACCTTGTCTCTCGCCTACCAGCCTTGGTTAAGTTCCAAGAACATCGGGTTCTCTCCAAACTCTCCCCCTTTCTAAACTCCTCCTCTTGCTTCACCCCATTCCATTTTGATTTTAGGAAGACTCACACTGCTGCATCCTCCAACTCACTGACTCTGTAATGAATGGGATGGATCAGAGCCTGATAACCTCCATCATCCTTGTCAAGCTTCCCAAAGCCACAGACACTGTTGCCCACCCCATTCTCCTGCACAAGCTTAAGAGTGCAGACTCTCTGACTACTTGGCTAGATGGTTCACTTCCTGTTTAAAAGGTAGGTCTCAAGCAGTCCACAAAGGAGAAGCCATCTTCCCCAACTCCCAATCTTCTCACATTATCTGAAGGGCACATCCTAGACCCTAGCCTGTTCTCAATTTTTCCCAATGACATACCTAAAGCTTGTATCTCCTCTGACATTCTTATCTATTTAGACAACATTGTACTTTTCATTTCTGGCCCCTCTGCCTCTGACCTGGTTGACAGGCTACAGGGGTACTGTCGCAGAGGCACAGGTCAGGAAGTATAGGCAAACCAGGAGAAGTTATAAAATTTGCAAGTAGTGTTTTATTATTATGAGTAACAATAAAATAAAAACATAATAAAGACGTACAAGATAGCTCTTCACAAAGGCAGTACAAACAAAAATCCTTCCCGAGTCTCTCTCTAAACTCTCAATCTCTCTCTACCTATCTAAAAAAAACATTGCTCTCTTTATATGAGATGTCTTTGCCTGGTAGTTTAACCTCTGTGTCTTGTACTTGTAAATTTCAGCTCCTGTTTTTCACAAAATTCAACAAGGCTTTTTTCACTGACCTTCTTATAACCAGCCTGAAGAGTGCATCAGTCTTCTTAACAGGTGCAGCCAATTAACACATCCTGTCCCAGGGCTGATTTCCTGCTGATAATTCTGTTAACAAGCTTGTGAAAGGTCAAAAGATTTCTCAAGGTCAACTCCCTGTGTTACAAACTGCTAACTGTAATCATTGCAACAATATAATTATGTATATTTGCAAACCAAGAGATCTCAATTTCACATACAGATTCATATATATTTTTTTAACCACAGAGAAGCAAGTGGAGAAAGAAACAAACAGGAACAGCAAGTGAAGGAAGGTAGATAATGGAGGAATTGTGGGACCATTGGAGTAGCCAGTTCCTAGGTGCCACAAGGAAAATTTGATTGAGCAATGACAGGCAAGAGATAGACAAGTGGCAGACTAGGAGAGGAGAAAAATAGATCCTTGCTTTTAACTCTCTCTATATAACATACAGGACAGTGTATTATCCAACCCTGTCACAAGTACTTTACCAGCATCCAACTCCAGTTAGCTAACTCACAGTGCCAATAAACTGTCTCAGTGACCTCTGGCACCAGTCACCACTGGCCAGAGTTAAATCCTAGTATACTTCTGAAACCCTGAATGGTGAAAAAATTGAGGAGGTCACATCTTTCAAGTATCTCTGGGTCTGGCTGGACTGCCACCTCAACTTTTCCTGCTGTGTAAACACATCCACAAAACACTCCATCCTAACCTCTGTGTGCTCTACAGGACCAAAGCATGTATTCCACTTCCTGTTTGTAGCGAGATCATCTTTAAAGACCAGCTGACACCAGGTTTGACTCTTGGCAGGCAACCCATAACATGGAGTTGCATTCCCTAGGAGCTATCCTAGCCATATTTTGTCTTTTTTGGTGCTGTAGTAAAAGAGTTGTTACCTCCCTGACACCTGGCTCGTAACCTCAGAGATACTTGTGCCAAGGGCCACTGAGCACTGCAGCCCCCACCCCTAGAAACAGCATAATTAAGGGATGTGAGGTAGGGAACGGGGCTGCAGGTGCTCTATGGACAGTGTAATGGAATTGGGAAAGGGGGGCTGCCTAAATCTACCTAGATTATCTTTGCTGGAAGGTATACATGGATGGGGCTATAATATATGTTATATTGCAGCCTCATACATGTATACCTGCCAGCAAAGATAACATTCTAGGTACTGTAAGCTCACCTCCTCCCTGGTGTCTAGGGGCATGATGATGGAATGTCCATGGGGAGTGGATGACCACAGCAGCAGAACACCTTTCAAGATGGCTACGTTCACCCAAGTCCATGACAAAAAAAGGGGGGGGGGTGTCTGCTGGCTCCCCAAGATGCTAGGCTCGGAGGAAACAATAGTTAGACAACATTAGCAATTCATAAAGAACAAGACAATTCTCTCTGACAAAGAACAATGGCATCCAAAATTTAATAAACTTGGTTCAATAAAAGTACAGCCACTTCATGGAGCAGTTCATATTTTAACACAAGGGGACGACATATTACTCCTCACCATGGAGGTCACACAATTGATTGAGTCCCTTCACAACAGGTCCATTCCATGGGGCATGATCCAGATGATCCCAAACCTCAAGCAGCTCAGTTTATCCTGTACCAAAAAAAACAGACAGTACTGCAGAGTTACTCTCCCCACAGTCCCACAATGCCTTGCTCCCATCTTCTCAGCTCAGTCTGGCCACTCCCTCAGGGCTAATGCTTCACTACCCCACAGGTCCAAATCAATCACTGGGGTGGTTCAGCTAGCCTCTCACCACAAGGCTACTGCTCCCTCCTCCCACTGATGCATACCTCAAGTTGGAGCATTATGCTTCCCACTCTGGCCACTGCACACTCTGTCACCGGCTTGCCACAATCCTTGAGCGAAGGCTCACCAGAACGTCATGGTGGCCCATCCCCATATCGGCTGCCACATCTCTCTTCTTCAAGCCTCATCTTTCCCAACCAACTTCCTACCGCGGGGTATGCTCTCACTGCCCCCCAACAATTGGGGAGTTCCAAATTGAGTGGCCGCCACCATGCCCCACAGCTGCTATGCCATTTTTCCATTCTCTGAGAGAAGACTATCCCACTGCTCAAGCGGGCAGCTACCTCGCTCGATCATGGTCCAACTCATTCGCTTCCTCTCTCTCACTCTCTCCCAACAAGGAACTCTTCCTTTCTCCTACACTCCACTCTTATATCCAGAAATACCCCCGGTGTGCTTCCAAGTCAGCAGTTCCCCAGGGCAGCAAGCTATTAACCCTTACAGGGACAAAAGGTCCCTCCCAGAATCCCAATGGTGCACATCCAAATGCACAAATATGACACTTCCAACCCCACGGGGGGGTTACAGTACATTTAGGCAGCCCCGTCCCCTGATTCCATTACATTGTCAACAGAGCACCTGCAGCTCCATTCCCTATGTCATGTCATAATTATGCTGTTTTTATGAGCGGGGCTGCAGCGCTTGGAGGCCACTCGGCTCGTATATGGAATTTACGAGCTGGGTGTTATGGAGGATATAACTGTTTCAATACAGCATCAAAAAAGACAAAATGTAGCAAAGATAGCTCCTATGGCAGGCAACTCCATTGTATGGACTGCCTGCCATGATCGTGTCAGCTGCTCTTTAAGATGATCCTCCAAATCCTAGACTGTGGCGATGTTGTATATACTGCAGCACCTCAGTCCACCCTTGCCAAACTGAATCCTCTTTTCACTCCTTCTGTCACTCTGCCCTCAAATGATCCCCTCACATTCACCACTGCTTCCACACTACGCCTCCCTGTCACTCTCCTCTCTTGAAACTAGATGTTCCTCCTGCTGTACTTCTTTTGTGCCTCTTGCCTCTCCCCCCGCCTCCTGAAGGCTTCCATTTCTCCCTGTCTCCCCCCATGAAGTCTTTCTCACCTTAACTTCTTTTAACCCGTCAAAGTCCAGCCCCAATGGGTTGGACCCCAAACTTCTAACTTCTATGAATCTCAGCACCATATATTGCCTCTTCACTTGCTCACCTTTTGAACCGCTCCTTCTCCCACTGTGTCATCACTCACGCCTGGAAGATAGCAAAGGTCTTACCTCTGCACAAAGGGAGTGACCCCACCTTCTCTGGCAACTACTGGCTACTATCACTTCTTCCTTCTCTTGCTAAGCTTCAGAAGACCCTCATCTACTCCAGACTTACTGACTTCCTTTATTCCTCAAATTTCCTATCCCCTTTCAGTCTGGCTTTAGGACGTAACACTCCACCATATCTTCCTTGCTGAGGTTAACTGACACTGTTCTCACTGGGATGGATCAGGGACATATCACCTCAGCTGTATTCACTGACCTGGCCAAAACCTTTGACTCAATGCCCTACCCTCTCCTCCTCCTCCTCAACAGGTTGAGCTCTGCAGGCCTCTCAGCATCTGCCATTGGCTGGTTCCACTCATACCTCATGGGCTGTTTATAGTCAACACAAATGGGTGTCATACTGTGCCCCACTCTCCCCATCCCAGCAGGTCTTCCTCAGGGCTCTATCCTGGGCCCTGTTCTGTTCTCTATTTTCCTAAATGACCTCCCCTCTGCCTATGTCTCTTCGCATATTCAAATGTATGCTGATGATATGGTCATTTACATCTTCAGTTTCAGCTGTGGAAGTTCTGTTCCAAAAGAACTTCTACAATGTCCAGCATTATTTCCATGCAAACCAACTCAAGGTCAGCACAAAAAAAGACTGGCACTATGACCTTTGATACCAATCAGAAACTGGCTAGGCTCTCATGTCCCCCTACTTTCTCCATGCTTGATGGCACCTCTCTGGAGGCTGTCCCCACCTTCAAGTACCTTGGAGTCTGGCTTGACAGCAAGCTCGATTTCTCTCTCCACATCAACACCATTCATGCTAAACTCCACACATAATTTGGTGCCTTGTACGTGACAAGGACTGCCTCTCCCTCCAGATCCACCGGGAACTGGTAACCAAAATGGTCTCCCAATCTTTGGTTACGCTGACATGATCTATTGTGCTACCCCTTCCTCCTCCTCCCTTGCCAAACTGGACACCCTCTGTAATGCCTTCTGCCATTTCACCACCAACTCTCCTCTCCTTTCCACACTCATCACTACTCCCTTTATTCCTCCGTCTACATCATCCCCCTCCCTTCACATCACCTGTCCCACTGTGCCACCTTCATCACCAAATATTGGCTCAGATCCATTCTATCCTACCTAGTCTCGCTCATCTCCCTTGTTCTCTCCTCTTCCTACTCCATCCTCTCCAGGGATTCCTGCACCTTCTCCATTCCCCACCCTCGCGCATCTGCTGGCCAAGCTGCTTTCTCCTACCCCATTCCTTCCCCTCTGCCTCTCCTCCTCCCCCTCTGCCTTTAGATATCAACTAAGACAACTCCTTGCACCCTCTTGTTCCTGTAAATTCCCTTCCTAATCTCATATCCTCTTCCTTGACCAGCTCCTGTCAGCTTCCATTCATTTGAGGCTCTTTAGCACAGTCCCCGCCCCAACATGCTCTATGCATTTTGATTCACTTATGTCTAACCACCATATCATTGCTGTATTTATGTTGCTATTTTATGCTTCCACTCCATTTGCTACCATTGTATTTTTTATGCCTATATCCATATTTTTTATATGTAATTTGTATCTGTCTTCTGCTATGCAAGTTGTTCCTCCTTATTTCCCTTTCCCCGAGTTGTACCACGAGATGAGCCTCGGCTCAGTGCGCCTTTCCCGGATACCAACTTTAAATAATTAAATACTTTTATCACAAAATTCTGTTTAGTTCAATCTCCCCCTACCAGAGCTCCCTCACCAGACCCCCCCCCTTCTCCCATGCACTTCCTCCACATCTCTGACATGTGCTCAGTCTCCCCCACACTGAATCATCTGCAGGTCAAGCTGCTTTTGCCTTCAGATTTTCCAGACTCTGATCCAACCTTCCCTCTGCTATTCACTCTGGCTCTTCTCCTTCAGCTCTAAAAATCCTTCTTCAGGACCTCATAACACATTCATGCATTGCAAGTTGCAACCAACTCCCCCGGTTCCTTACCTCCACCATGGCTCCTTATTTTTGCAGTTAATCTGTTTATTGGCATATATGTTTTCTTATAGAGGTGTTACATTCTAAACAACAGATACTGTACAAGGCATACTTGAAAGAACAACTCAGACAAACAAGTACTGATATATAATAGACAAAGAACCTCAGTGCTTGCAAGGATTACCCCAAAGAGCATTGGCCATAAAGCCAAGTTTCAAAGAAATACAAAATCACACATACCCCTGTAACCCCCTACCACTTTTCTCAACTGGCACCCCCCAAAAAAGCAGTGCTCAAACATGGCATGCAATTTGTTCTTGGCAGAATTATTCAATTGGTACCACCCTCAGCTTTAAAGTGTATATCAGGCTCATTTTCTAAAGGACGGGGGTGGGGTACAATACTAAAACATGAACCTTTGTATTTACAACCAGGTACAGTAGAGTGTATGCTAGACCTAACTGCTGAGGGGCCCCAATAACATCCACACAGAAGCAATAAGCTGAATGTCCAAAGCAGTAACTGGGATTATGTAGTATGGCTTTATTCACAGATGTTACTAAAGCAAGAACTGGATCCCACAATGGTGGGTCATTGCAAAACAGGTACACTCTTTTTCCAGAAACACATTTGCTAGGCAGTACAGTTTTCCACATCAACATCTCTATCCATTTTCCAAAGTGCTTGTGGCCTGGACCACATACTTGAGCTACTTTCAAATCACATTTCCATTTCCATAGTGGATGCTCATGGCCTGAACCACTACTTGAGCCTTTTCCAAAACACATTTCCAAAGTGTAAAACTCATGACCCGAGCCACATATATAAATTTCATCCTGGGCATTGTCCTTTAACCAGGGGACCTTGGTGCCCATCAACAAACCAGTTAGCCCTGCTATGAAACTCCAGATGGTGTTCCTCCCACCCTTTGCCCCAAATCCAGTCTCTGCCATTCCTTCAGGTTTACACCAAAAGAAGCCTTCAGTCCCCACTGAATTGCTAAAGACTCTGAACCTTTACTTCAAATTAGCACCCTGAGGTGAAAAGGGGTCCTGGCCGGTGTGATCTAGCCTTATCTTGGGCACACAAACACACCAGATAACCTCTCAAATGAGAACATGTTTCCAATTCTGTACTCACAGACTAGTTGCCCCTTCCTCCCAGTCCTGGAAAGGAACAACAGAAGGGCACCTTTTCCTCCCTGATAGCTAGTCAGATTCCATGACAGTCCTTCTCTAAGGCAGCTGAAAACTTCAGGACCTTCAGGGGATTGCCCCTTGGATCCACAAGACATTGCAATCCCTCTCACTCCCCCTGGAATGAAACTAAGAGTCCAACTGGCAAACAGTTTCCACCACTTCACAGGCAAACTGAGGATGTTACCAAAACTAGGGTGAGAAATGTCCAGGGCTCCCTTTTCAGAGCCCCACTGGCAGACCTCCTGCCACTCTGATACTCTAACTCAGACTAACTGAACATTCTAAACTTCCCCTGAGCAGCTGACTCAAAACTGGTTATGTTGCTGCGATAGTTCTAAATGACAAAATCATCCTTCTCTCAGTCTAGCTGAGTAAACGATGATGTCATTATGTAGAAAGCCTCTACTTGAGCTCCCCACCAGCTGACTTTTCCTACCTGCCTAATACTAGTACTAATGGGATTCTAGTAACCCCAGGAGACTGGCTGGTTACATCCTCATAATGCAAAGCATCATGGGCTGTATATGTAAATCACCACAACATTTTAGGCTGGTTCAGCTTTAAGCAGGAATGCATGGTGCCAAAAGGCCTCTCACACAATCTGCAATGGGTGCAAACAGAAGACAAAGACATGTGTTTTGTCCTACCCAGGACTCATCAGTGTGCCTCATCTGTATGACACCCCAGGGGAAACAAACCAGTTGTCCTAACTTGATCTTACAGGTTTGGCTCATGGTGAGCCCATAAAAACACAAAAAATAAGCTAAAAGACAAAGAACGCAAGGGTTACCCCCAAAGGGCATTGGCTATAAAGCCAAGTTTCAAAGAAATACAAAATCACACATACCCCCATAATGCAAATCACCATGAAATTTTAGGCTGGTTCAGCTTTAAGCAGAAATGCATGGTGTCAAAGGGCCTCTCACACAATCTGCAAAGGGTGCAAACAGAAGACACAGACACATGTTGTGTCCTACTCAAGACTCATCAGTGTGCCTCATCTGTATGACACCCCAGGGGAAACAAACCAGCTGCCCAAAGTTGGTCTTACAGGTTTGAGTCACAGTCAATCAATCAATCAATCAATCAAATCTTTATTTATCCAGGCAAACATCGTTGAGCACAGCTCATTTGCAAGATGGACCTAGTAAGGTCAAGGTTCAATTTACATAGATACATAAAAAATATTCAATATACACACATTCTAGGATACTACATAAAATATTCAGTATACACACAGTCTAAGGATACATTCTAATCAGACTATACGTTAAATTCAGGTGTAGTGGTAATAAGGGGTGAGGGGAGTGGGAAGTGGTGTGCCTGGCTGGTGGGGGAGGAGGAAGATGGTGAGGGCCTATACTGTGGAACGGATAAACTGTGGGCCTTATGAAGAAGGCAGGAGGGCGGCACTGGGGGGTTTGTATAACAGGGGTATAGGGCTGTGATATATGACAAGGGATTAAGGGGAGGTGGATGGCGTGTGAGAGGTGGTGACTCTCAGTAAAGGTGGATACCTTCCGTGAGTTGGCTATCTGGGGAGGGAGATGGATAAGATTAGGAATACTCTACTGTTTGTGGAAACAATTACATTTTTCTTTGATAAGCCTCGAATACAGATATTTAAAGGATGTAAATGAGATGTATCTGTTCACTTTCAGGGTCTTCTGCATCGATTCCATAAGGCAGATAAGACATAGCTGATAGCAGATCTACCATATCGAAATTGAATTTGGGCACTTTAAGCATGATGAAGTTTAGACTTTAGGGCACATTTACTTGATGTGATTTGTGTGAAGCAGTCTGAGACGAATTTGCAGCATCTTTGATATCGCCTATAAGTCCATAGTGTGGCATTCCTGTCTCTTCTAAATTGGAACGAGGTCCATCCAACTGCAGCATAAAGCGAGCAGTGGTGAGTGCTGAGAGGAAGATCTGTAATAAACCTCAAGGCTCTATGGTAAAGTCTGTCCAGTTTGCTCAGATATGAGTTGGGGCAACGACCATATAGGAAATCTGCATAATCTAATACTGATAGAAATGTGGCCTGGACCAGCTTCTTTTTAGAATCACTTGTGAGAAAGTGCTTTATTATGTGATAGAGCCCAAGCCTCTGATGGAGTTTTTTTAGCAGATCTTCCAGATGATCTAAGTAGTCAAGTCTACTGTCTACCCAGACCCCCAGATATTTGAATTTTGTAACATATTCAAGATTTTCACCAAGGACAGTGGATATGTGGGGGAGATTGTTTGGAAGGAGTGTCTGGCTTGTGTTTGGGGGGAGAAAAACATTGCCTTTGTTTTTTTTGCATTTGGCAGGAGTTTTTTTCCCAGTAGTTGGTGTTGTAATAGGTTGAATTCTGCTTGTAGCTCTATGCATGCAGTTACGGGAGAGGGGTGACTGACATACGATACTGTATCATCTGCAAACAGGTGTACAGTGGCTTTGGTGAGGTTATTGTCGATGCTATTGATATAGATGGCAGATAGGATTGGGCCGAGGATGGATCCTTGAGGACCTCCTCTTTGGAGAGATTAGAGTGGTGATAGGTCTCCTTCAGCCTTCACCTGCTGGGTCCTTCCCGTGAGATAGTTATTAAACCATCTAATGAAGGTTGAGTCGAGTCCAATGGATTTCAGGGAGGAGAGGAGCAGTTTGTGGTCAACCGTATCGAATGACTTACTCAGGTCTAAAAATACAGCACAGACACAAGTTTTTTTGTCCAGTTCAAGTTGCCAATCATTGGTTACTGTAGCCAGGGCTGTGATGGTGCTGTGGTTGGCTCTAAACCCAGATTTCACTGGATTTATAAGATTAGCCTCTTCAAGATATCCTCTTAGTTGGGTGCCTACGATTTTTTTCTAGCAGCTTGGATAGCACAGGGAGGATAGAGATTGGCCTGTAGTTGTTGAGGTCCATGGGGTCCCCTGCTTTCAGTAGCAGGATAACTTGGGCTGTTTTCCAGATTGATGGAAAAGATCCTAGTTGTAGTGAGAGGTTAGATAGGTGTGTTATTGGCACTGCTAATACTTGCATGACAATTTTTAAAAAATAGGGATCAAGGGAGTCTGCACCTGCACTTTTTTTGGTGTCCAGTTGTGATATTAATTCTTCCACCTGCTTCAGGGTGGCTGGTATGAAGGAGAAGGTGGACTCCGTTACTGTGCTTCAGTGTTCTTGATACCTAACTGGGAACGCATTTGGTTAGCCGGAGAGGTGTTGAATGCTAGACCAGCGGTTGTAAAGTGATTGTTGAATGATTCCAGGACTTCAATCTATCAGAGATAGTTCCCTACCATTGTGTATTTTGGCTGGGAGTGTTACTGGATCGTATCCTGTTATGTCTTTTATGGTGTTCCAGAACTTGGCAGGGTTGTGGAGGAGGAGTCTAGTTCAGACATATAATAAGCAGCCTTAGCATCTCGTACTTTCCTGGTACAGATATTCCTGGCTTTTTGAACAGCTCCCAATCAGTTGATATCTTAGTTTTTCGTGCCTTTTCCATAACTTGTCTCTGTCAAGGAGGGTGGCTTTAAAGTCAGGAGTGAACCAACGGTAGGTTTTATTTTTGATGCGTACCTTAGAAATTGGAGCATGGATATTAAGGGCACCTGTAATAATGTCATTTAACACCTCGTAAGCTATCTCCACTGTGTTTGCTAAGTAAAACTCTTGCCATCGTGTGGAGTGGTTTATCTCTTCCAGATATGCCTCAATGTTGAATTTTTGCTTTGATCTCCTCATTGTGAACTTAGTGGGGGATGACAGCTTGCATGCTGATCTTATTTCCGTAATAAGGCAGTGGTCACTGATGTCACTGAATAGTACTCCAACATGCGAGAAAAGGTGAGGTTTATTCACTAGTACAACATCTAACAGTGTGCTGTTGCTTGTATTCTTTTTGTTGATTCTGGTGGGTTCATTTATGAGCTGTGTAAACCCATGTGTATCGCAGAATGATATTAAGGATGCAGCTGCCTTTGAGAGCCAGTTTAGGTTTAGGTCTCCTATGATTATAGTTTCTTCTGTTCCCTTTTTGATTAGGTCACCCAGGTAGGATAATAGCTTGAGGTCAGCTGAGGGGGGCCTATAGCAGCCGATTAGCTGCAGCAATGTGGTGTGGGAGAGGGTCACTTTGAGGGATAGGCATGCAAATTCCTTTACCATGGATAATGAGTCGAGGCAGGTTACAGATAGGATGTCCTTCACATATATCGCTATGCCCCCACCCCTAGTTTGGCGGTCAGCTTTGAATACTTGATAATTAGGTATGCTTATGTTTTTGTCGGCTGTGACAGGCCTGAGCCGTGTCTCAGACACTACTAGTACTGTATATCTGGTAGGGTGTGGTTAACCCAGGCTTGGACCATCATGATCTTCTTTAACAGACTGCATACATTAGTATGGAGAAAGCTTAGCCCTTTGATCTTGGCTAAGTCTGTTGGTGCAGTGATGACCTCTGGGGGTCCTGGGTTAAGTTCTACATTTCCTGAGCATATTAATAATAGTATCAATAGTTTCATAGTTGCCGCAAGAGATAGGTTAAAGATTCTTGCCGTTGCTGTTTTTTTTTTTTTAATTCTGATACCACTCTGTTTGCCATCCGGATGTGGAGCTTTGGCCTCTTGTTAGAGTGCTGATTAGTAGTCTTGCAGACAGGCACATTGAATAATTTTCAGAGTTGAAGCAAGGTCCCATAAGATAGTAAATCTGCCTGAGTCCCTCCATGGCAACTGCTCCATGGGTTATGTTGTAGCATTGGGAGGTCATATATACATACAGTGAGCCCAAAACAAAAAAACAAGCTAAAAGACAAAAAATCTCAGTGCAAAAGCACTGAGGCAAGGGTTACCCAAAAGGGCATTAGCCATAAAGCTAAGTTTCAAAGAAATACAAAATCACACATACCCCCATAATGCAAGCATTGTGGGCTGAATATGCAAATCACCACAATATTTTAGGCTGGTTTAGCTTTAGGCAGGAATGCATGGTGTCAAAAGGGCCTCTCACACAATCTGCAAAGGGTGCAAACAGAAGGCACAGACACGTGTTTCATCCTACCCAGGACTCATTTATTTTATTTATTTAATTCTAGGATTACAAGTACCTTTGAGCCAAGGCTCTTTTACAAAGGTTCCACATCAGATTGAGCACAGCACAACGTTACAACAGTAAATAGTACAACAGAAATGTAAGCGGTACAGCAGAAAGTTTGGCAGAAATAACAGGCTACTCAGGTTTACAAGCAGTTTCTAGTGGTGGATGTTGACAATTGTGGCAAGAGCATGTACAGTAATTACTTGCAGATTTAACAGTTTCACAATCAGATACAAGAGAAGATGCATACATTTTTAGTAGAGCATCAGTATTCATGATCATTGGTGTGCAACAGTATTACAAGACATGGTTAGGACACAAGGGGGGGTATAAGCTGCCGAAAGGCATTGTCAACACATAGAGAAGTGCAGGCAAAGGGTTGGGGGGGAGAAAGAGTGGAGGAGGTGAGAGATGGAAAGTGCTAGTTGTGATGCTGGGATAAGACAGAGGCGGCAGTTAGGCTGGCAGGGTGTGGCAGTCACAGGTACTGGAGGCAGAGAGAGAGAGAGAGAGATGGAGCCTAATTTTGAAGGGACCAAGCTTAGGAGATGGAGGAGATTTCCCTGTTGAGATTATTGAATCAGTATGGCACCCTGTAGGCAAATGATCGTTGGCCCATCGAGGTACGCATCTAGGAAGTATCATGTGCTAATCACAATGAAATTTTAGGCTGATTCAGCTTTAATGTATGGTGGCAAAGGGCTTCTCACACAATCTGCAAAGGGTAGAAACAGAAGACACAGACACATGTTTTGTCCTACCAAGGACTCATCAGTGTGCCTCATCTGTATGATACCCCAGAGAAATGAACCAACTGCCCTAAGTTGGTCTTTTAGGTTTGGGTCATGGTGTGCCCCCACAAAAAAAAAACAAGCTAAAAGACAAAGAACCTCAGTGCAATGTGGTCAGGGATCCAGGACGGGGGACCACTGGATGCCAGGGAGTCTGTAGTCATTTACAGGCCCAGGGATTGGAAACCAGAGGGGGGGGCCACTGGCCACCCGGGAGCCAGTTTATTGTTGGGAACTAGGACCGGGTACTGGGGGTGGGCACTAGGCACCAGTGATTACTATATTAGTATATGGGCTGGGGATCGGAGGGTCAGGGATTACTAGGCACCAGGGCATAGTTTACTTCTGTGTCAGAACGGCGATCGGTGGGGAGGAACCACAAAGGATGTTGTTCATTTGTGTGGGGCCAGTGACTGTGGGGGAGGGCACTAGGCACAAAGGACGCTATTTGTACATGCTGCAATGGCAATCAGAGAGAGCTGCTAGATGCCAGGGAGGTCCTGCTTCTGACAGGTCTGGGCACTCGTGTGAGGGTGGAACCATGCAAACCTGCCGCCACTTCCTATGCAAATAAGCCCATTCTGGCATGCCCAAGGGACTCATTTACATACATCCCTCTGAATATCATGCCTAGCACCCTAACACTATTTGGTCTGGTGGCACTATTTCCTGCATGGCAGGGATCCATGTTGGGGCAGCACTACTTGACTTAACACTGCAGCGACACGCCCCTACATTCAGTCAGATAGTGCCGGTGTGCTATACAAGTGAATATAGCATCTTCTGGTTCCCTGAGCAATGGCAAGGCACAGCACAAAACTTTGCACTCCACTTTGCCCATTTTTGAATATGGAGCATCTGGAAATGTGCTGTTACCAGCTTAGTATGCCTTTCTGGTAACATTTTTGAAATAACTAAAAACGATTACAAAAAGAATTTTTTTCTGTGAAAATGTCCCATTAATTTTTTTGGGTGGGAGTTAGGAATGAAATTGCAGTGACTTTAGGAGATGTCGTTTGGTTCCCCTTTATCAATACTGCTTTATATTCTTTTCGTAGTCATTTAGTAGTGATTGTCAATTTGGCCAATTCCCCTGAGGGAAACTGATGTAATCAGCTTTCCCAATGGCAGGTCAATGAGATCTTCCCAAGAAGTGCACTCCCTATATCGCCAGTTGAAGTTTGCTTTGATAGTTGTCTTAATGACAACTTTCCACTAAGTGTACATGTGTTTATGTCCCCCATTTTATTATGTAATAAGATAAGTACTAATATGACACGGGCTGCTGCTGCTGTAGATGCTCCCTGGCACTCACTTGGAACCTAGGTGGCTATTGTATTTCTGCCAGTTAAGCAGCAACCTGCTTTTAAGCACACACATGTATATTATACTGGTGCGGTAGCACCAGTACATTAGGGTTGGCAGGGCAGTTTAATGTTAAACCTCAAACTTTGCACTTTAATAACTTTGCAACTGTACAATGGATTCACACAAAATTTGGCATGGTTTGCAACTAGGGGAAGGTCTCTTGACACGCCAAATTTTGCATGAATCCCTTTTGTGGATTCTGAGATACAGAGTGGTGAAAAACACAAAATTTCAATGGGTTTTGTCACCTTCTTTCGACAGCCGTTTCTCAAAAATGGCTGATGTACTGGTGATAACCGAGTCTTGGCTCTGTAGCTCCATACCTGATTCTGCTATTAATCTACCTTCTTATAATGTATTTAAGACTGATCAGCCAACTGGGGCGGGGGTGAGGGTTGCAATTTACATTGCCAATAAATTTATGATTTATGTGACAAACTTCTTATCCGTACTCCAACAATTTGAAAGCCTCACCCTAAAAATTCTCCTGCCTGCCAATGAATCCATCCTTGTGACTGGCTGCTATAGACCTCCTTCTGGGGACACCAATATTCTAAACCATCTCTGTGAAATGCTCTCTTGCAATGCCTCTGAATCCCTGATCTTAGGGGATCTAAACATGGATTGGCTCTCTCCTGCCTCTAATTTATTAAGAGAACTCTTTGATGAATTTGATCTTTCCCAACTAATCATCAAACCTACTCGCCCTAATATCAAAAACCCTGATCACAGCACCCTACTCGACTTAATTTTGGTCAATAAACCTAACAAAATAACCCATGCTGGTATATTTGAAAATGACATCAGCGACCTTCGGGCCATTGCCTGCACCAGGTTCATCCCAAAACCTGGAATTCCTTTCTATTTCACTATGACGAGAAACCGCGGCAAATTAAACTGCCAAGACTTCCTGTCTGACCCGCGTAGTATCAGATGGCAGGATTTCTATCTAGCCTCATCTGTTGCAGAAGAATATAACCTGTTTCACTCCCTAGTGCTCAAGGTCATTAATAAATACGCCCCTTTGACAAAGTGTAGAATCACGAAAAGAACTTGCCCTTGGTTCACTCGACTTCTAATGTCTGCCTTGCATAACAGAGATATCCTATGGAAACTAACACGGAAAACTAAATCACCATTTGACTGTGCCACCTTTAGATCAGCTAGAAATAACTGCACTAAGCTGATCAGAGCAGAAAAGGCAAAATATTTGCCAATTCGCACTTGATTCCTCACATAACAACGCCGTCAAGTTTTGGAAAGTCCTCAAAGAAGTTGGAGGACACTGCCCTCTGTCTGCTCTACCCTCTAAAATCTGTAAAGACGGAGTTACCCATTCTTAAACCGCTGAACAGCCATTCTACCACGGCAGGCATGGCCTTCACTACGTCTCCTGCAAATAAAATTATACCTTCAAATGGCCAGACCCTCCATCCACCTGCCTTATACCTTGTTACCACCTTCAGCTTTGGTACAATTACCCTAAAACAGGTGGAAGACCTCCTTCTATCCCTCGACCCTAATAAAAGAGTGGGTGCCGATTATCTTGATCCATTTTTCTTGAAACTTGGCTACTACACACTCACGCCCCACTGATCACCCACCTTTTTAATCTACCCCTGTTGCAAGGTATACTTCCATCTGCTTGGAAAGGCGTCCATGTAATCCTACTCCTTAAATCCGGTGATCCTTCTGACCTAAACAATTATCGACCTATCACTTTGTTACTCACTTTATCTAAACTTCTGGAAAAACTAGTTAATGCCCAGCTCCAAGAGTATCTGGAAAATGCCAAGCTCCTTAACCCTCTTCAAATCAGGATTTTGTCCAAGCACAGCACCATCTCTGCCCTAGCTAAGGTTACAAATGACTGGCAGACTGCCTTAGATGCCAAAAACTCTGTTTGTGCACTTTTCTTGGATTTGAGTAAAGTGGTCAACACTGTCGACCACAACATGCTCCTGTCTCAGCTGTATAACCTTGGAATTGATAACACAGCCTATAACTGGTTCTCCTGCTACCTTACCAGAAGGCAGCAGCAAGTTATAGCTCAAGGCAACTATTTCCCAATTAAATACCTTCAAAGAGGTGTCCCACAAGGGTCAATACGTGGGCCCCTCCTTTTCATTATATACAATTAATAATATCGACCTACAAGTTACAAAAGCAAGCATTCACCTATCTGCAGATGATACGGTCATCTATGCTGCAAAAACCTCCACTGAAGCTGCTTGCCTCCAACTCCAAAAAGAATTTACCTTGCTACGACATAATTTACTACAGTTGAAACTATTACTCAACATCAAAGAGACTAAAGTTATGGTTTTCTCACCTCATGACAATCTGGGCGATCTAAATTCCTTCCCTTCTAACCTTCTAATCATGACCCTCTTGGGCGAAACTATTGAGGCTGTCGATACATTTAAATATTTTGGGTTCTGGCTGGACCACAGGCTTTCTTTTTCTACTTATATAGAGGAACTTACTAAAAAAATGAAGCAAAGGATGGGATTTTTCTACAGGATCCGGCATACGCTAACCTTCGAAGCTAAGCTAAGGCTTGTCACATCAACCTTTTTGTCCTTCCTTGACTACGCTGATTTACTATATCACCATTGTCCTAAAACTGCCCTTGCAAACCTTGATGTTCTTTACCACAGGGCGATAAGGTCTGTTACTAATGCCATATCTAACACACATCATTGCGTGCTCTATGCACAATTAGGCTGGCTGTCCTTATCTGCTAGAAGAAGCCATAATGCTTCCCTCTGGGCCTACAGAGCCCTCTCCCTGGAGCTACCTAATTACTTCTATGACTTTTTTAGTATCTTTCCATGTCCGTACTCTCTCAGACATAATGATTTTATTCGACTCTACATCCCCAGAATTAGGTCCCGCTTTGGCGCTGCCTCTCTCAGTTTCTCTATTCCCTCAATGTGGAATACTATCCAAGATACTTTAAAACTTACCCAGCTGATTGGTCAAAACTCCTTTAAACCCATGCTGAAACTGCATTGGTAGATATATGTCAATGTTACATCTAGTCAATCGTTTAGGCTATTTTTTTGCTACTCACCCAACCATAGCACTTCTGTAGATGCACCCAGTACTGCCCTTCCCCTTGACTCTTTTTTCCTCTGCTCATTCTTCTACCTACTACATAGCCATCCCTTTTCCTCTTCTATTACTCCTTCTACACAGCTCTATGCTTCGTCTTCCTCTTTTCTCCTTCTGCATAGTCTACGCTGCTGCCTTCCTCTATGCTCTTCCCTCTCCCTCTATTCTCCTCCTCCCTCCTATCCTCTAGTCTCTGTATTGTTTTATCATAGCCTTATTATGTATCTAGTAGCTTCTTGTATTGTGCTTTGCTCCTAGCTATGTTCCTGAAGTGTAATCTGTTGATTGTCATGTTGCCATTATGCTGTTCTCGGCTGACCATCTCATGTACGGTAAACCTAACCCCCTACTTTTATTGTCCTTGCTTTTGTTATGCTACTGGTATTGTGTATTGTACTGTTATGCTTGTCCCCCAGGACCACTTTGTAAATGAGTCCTTCTCAACAACTGTATTACTGGTAAAATTAAAATTGAACTGAAAATAGTTCTCCCTGCCCTAATAAGGATACAAAGAAACCATCTGAAAAAGTAAGGAAATTCACTGCAAAAACTTTGTTAATGCACCATTTGGATTGGACTGTCAAAAATAGGGAAATAGGACCTTAGGGTTCCCAAGTCTAACACCCCACTCCCACTGTGCATGCAGGAACAGGCATGAGGGGAACTTAAAGTTCCCAATCCCTACATCCAACCCCCTCCCTCGGCTTCCAACCCTAATACCCCAACCGCACCTTGCATGCAGGAACAGCTATGACGGGTATGCCTTGGCATTTCCAACCCTAATGCTCACCCCATTGTGTGATTATGTACCCATGTTACCTTACTTAGTCTTGGAATGGGGTGAGCATTAAGGTTGGAAACACCAAGGCACACCCGTCACAGATGTTCCTGCATGCACAGTGGGGGTGCGGTGTTAGGATTGGAAGCTGAGGGAGGGGTGGGGTGTAGGGATTGGGAACTTTACATTTCCCCTTATTCCTGTTCTTGCATGCACAGTGGGAGTAGGGTGTTAAGGCTTGGGAACTCTAAGGTCATACTTCCCTACTTTTGACAGTCCAACCCTAATGGCGCATTAACAAAGTTTTTGCAATGAAGATATATCAAATATTTAAAATCTAATTTTAGCAATTAAACTAACTTGCATCCAAGGTGTAGATAAAAAAGGATTTTTCTGTTCCCTAGTTGTAAGACATGCCATTTTCTGATCTTATAGTCAGGAAAAACAATCAAATCAAATCCATCTTTTTTTGAAATCTTTGCAGAGTGTTTGTGAACCTTGCTTAAATGTAGCTTGAGCATGGCAGCACGACTGTTGAATAGCAAAACTTACTGAAGCACGACTGTTGAATAGCAAAACTTACTGACTAGATCCGGTGCCAGAGGTACTGGTAACAGTTGGCAAAGTCACAATTTTTAAAGTTATGTAATACCTAAACCGGTTTACCCAGCCCTCATTTAACTGCGTTAGACACAGGCGCTTGTGTATTTTTTTCAGTAAAAAGGGTATAGTGTTGCAATAATACTAGAGTCCAATCTGGGTTGAGAAAAGGGCAATGGATTTTTTAAGGTTAAACTATGCTGCCAAGACAGTAAGGCATTGTACCACGAGATGATTTCACTTACACTGTGCCTGAACTATCATTGTGCGGAACCGTAATCTGCTGAGGAAGATTGCCTTGTCCTTGAATCCCGGGCCTTGAATCTAGGCTGTCCTTTGTTTCTCTAACAGTCAATGGCAGCCATCAGAAGAACACCCCTTTCATCAATTACATTCTAACGAAAGCGCATGCTGAAGATTTAAAGCTACACTGTCCATTTCCAGTAAAACATCCTGGTTACATTGTAAAAGGAAATAAAAAACATGAATCTCTTTCCCGGAGAAAACTGACATGTATTAATTCGTTTAAATCGCTGTCTGAACTTCATAAATGCTTTTTACATGCCCCCAAAGGGGACCAAAAAGGTATAGCAGCCTTATAAATATATACTACATCTCTTAAGAACCATTGCGTCCTATTCTAGTGGTAATTATCCATGTCACTAGACTGGAGTCAGTAATTAGTTATTTAAATGAGTGGACTGTTTCGTCTTCTAAAAATGTAAACAGGATTACCACTACAGTTTTGTTAGCTGTTTTGCATTTTATGCTCAGATTAAACAGCCATGGCCTCCATTTCGCTCTATAAGTAATGTACCGTTTCGCTTGACTTGGACAGCAGCTTCCAGCAACAAAATGACAGTGCAAATTGCAGTTGATTCCTAGAATCTGCCCCGTGCCATTTTTTTTTTTTTTTGATGAGCAATCAGGAGCGTGGTTTCCCCTTTAAGAGTGTGACTGGTCCCGTCTGTCTCCACCTCCCCTAAGTATGCGACATAAAGCTCCTCGAACATCCTATCAGTACATGAAACCCGAAGCCCCGCCCCCGAGCGAGGAAGCCGTGGGCTGCTGGCAATGTAGTGAGCGGCTTGAGCCAGAGACTTGAATCATTAACGAACTGTGAGCATCAGGATGAACTTGGCTGGAACCTAGCAGCAGAGAGGAGATCTCACTCTCTCTTACTGAATCCAGCATTCCGATCACACAAAGTGGATCTAAAACCCGGTTGGTCAGCGTTTCAAGATGCTGCTGGTTTCCCAGCGGGTAGAAGGACCGCGCATGGAGCCCCATATTACGGTAAGCACCCATTTCTTAATTGCATGTAAGCAAATGTGTCAAAATGTTGCTTGTTTTCATAAATCTTCGCACAGTCCCATTCAAGAAACCAGCGACGGCTTGTTAGTTTTGGGGGGCTGCTGAAGCACCCCGGTATCCCCAAGATAGTCGCTTCAGAAGTTTCCGAGGTGATCGATTGAGAGTGCACCCCACATTTCCAGTTCTGGGTAGGGATCTGTCTCTTATGTCGTATGTGCTGTTCCATAAAAGTCATGGTGTTAAAAAGCCTGCTGGACCCATGCTGGTCGCTCTCGGAGGATAACTGAAACCCCCCTTCGATTGCAGCCTGGACACAACCAGCTCTCAGGGGCGCCCCTTTTTGGACAGCCCTCACCTCCCGTTTGGGGACGGGGTCATGTTTCCGGTGCACGACATACTTTTAAATGGGGGGAGGTCAAAACCAGTACTGCTCCGCTGTTAGTAGCCCTGCGATGAAACCCGATGCGACACCCCCTTTACAGCCGCCCTGTGGCTGCTTGATGGATAAACTGTAGACCGAGAGCCTCAAAATGCTTTCCGCTTGTTACACTTTCTGCTAGGCTTGCAGGATCAATCCCACGGAAAGTCATAATGGGTCTGAACGATCTGCGTCGGGTTTTAGGAAGACAAATGCAGGACATGGCTTTTTATTTTAAATGGCTGAGATGAGGCTGCTACGAAATGTGCTCGGCTTTGCTTTTTTTTTTCCACTTTGCTCGAGATAACAGTTTCACAAAGCATTGAGCAATCCCCAGACTTGTTGTCAGACGGGTTTGTGTGTGAGTCGGCTTATCGTGTGCGGGCAACAATTAACCATTTGTAGATTGGTGGAGGCGCATGAATCACGACTGGGCTCGGTGAGCTTGGTGGAGGGGGGAGGAGGAGGCTGGGAACCAGTTGCTGTCTGATTTAGCCAAGATTAATGTTGACTGACCAGCGACTAATGGGATTAGAGAACTGCCAATAAACTTCTGTCGTGAAGTCCGTGGTAGCCCTACTGTGTAAACAGAATAGTGTACGGCAGATAGTTGAACTGTGTGTGCTGTGTTTTCCTTTTTGGGCTTTTTGATTTTATTGATTGATTAAATTTTGGTGACCGGGTAAGCCCACTGAGCCCCGGAGGTCCATTTTTCAGGGGCGACCCTGGATTACATAGCATTGGTGAATAAAGTGTGAAACAATCAACACAAAATTATGTGTAATACAGGCAACATACAGTCGTGGTAGCATTTGGGAATGAGGACTGCAGACATGGACCACCTGAGAGTTTTATGTCTCGATCGGGGTGGCTTGCTTTGGTATGTAAAACTTGACAGGTGATGATGGCCATGTTGATCAGAGACCCTAATTGAAAACACACTGATATTACTGCTCTCCCGTGTGTGATTGATTATTCCAGTTTATTTAGTGACATCAACAGGGTCAGGTTCCTTTAGTGACATCAACATGGTTAAAATCTATGTATTAGTAAAACTAGCATCAAACCCAGCCTTTTGACCCTTTTGCTTCAGGCATTCCTGCTGCTTGCCATGAAGTAATAAGTTTATGCTTGTGACAATCATTTTCCTGACCTCCGGTTGTGATGTCATGTGCCGAGGATAAGTAACATGAAGCGATAAAGTGTAATGGGAAGATAAGACATTTGTCATACGCAGATTGAATAAGTAATAAAAATAAAAAAGGGACGGTCCTGACATTCACATTTAGATAGAATAGTGAGCAACTCCGTTCTGTTGATTTAGCTGTTGGCTGGCAAGCAGAACATCTGATAAGGCGCCCCCCCCAAAAAAAAATATATATATATATTTCCGACTGTCACGACCTGGTATTCAGTTGTGTTTACTGCTTGCTACTTCAGTACAGCGCCCCTTAACAGTTCTACAGTAGCAGTATCTAATTTGCGTCAGTTTCCCTAGATGACTTGTCTAAGCAACTCCCAGCTCTGCGTGCCCGTTTGTTTGTTTTTTCGTTTATGCTTGCTGCCAGCGTGTAATGAGATCCGATGGTCTCTCCCTCTCCAGTGAGGCTGCTGATGGGTGGCAGTTCGTTGGTGAGGTGCCAGTCTGCCATGGGGTTGACGGCTAACTAGTGTGGTGACAAGCTGCCTCGGGGTTGAGTGACAGCTCACTAGTGTGGTGCCAGGCTGCCGGCGTTGAGAGCTCACGACTCACTAGTGCGGTGCCAGGCTGCCGTGGGGTTGAGTGACGGCTCCGCAGTGTGATGCCAGGCTGCTGGGGGGCACCGACAGCAGTGCCAAGGGCTCGCAGGCAGTCCCGCAAACCCGCTTTGTTCTGCAGCCACGGTCCGCATGACGCCTTCATGCCACTCAATCTCAGTCTTTGCGGCACAAGGGGAACTATCGCAATACCCGACAGAGCTCCCTTGGCCGGGGTTTCAACGCTTGGAAGAGCCCGAGCTTTTCTTTCTTTAAAAATATTTCCTCTCGAACAATAAAGAGATTCTTTGTCTCCCAACAGGAGTCGCTTTGTGCCACGGGGTTTCTGGCATTTGAAAGCAAAATGGGGGTTTGTAACAAGATTAATGCAATTAACTTGCTCTGGCTGTAATGTTAGAACAAGGAAGGGGGCGCTTTAAGGCTGCGCTGACCCTTAGCAATCGATAATTTGTGTTTGATGGATTCATTAAAAATTCAACTTTCGAGTGCATGGAGGTCAGAGGTCGAGTCTGTGTTTAAAGAGACACACATCAAGTTACATTTCTCGGTTTTGTTTTTTTTTCTCTCCTCTCCATACTGAACCTTCGCTTTTAGCAAACGCTCAAGAGGGAAGGGAAGGGTCTGGCAGTTTTTCTTTGTAATAGAGAATGTTTTGTTAGTCACGTTATCAGTTTTCACTATTTACAATGCGGATTATTTGGGGAATGTGCTACTGAGGGATTGCGAGCTGCCTAGAACCGTGTTACCGTGCACTAAACTAGGTACAGTACTAGAATGAAGTGTCCTGCAAAACGATGCTTTTGGGTTTTAAAATAGTTTGTTTTTTGGGCGTTATCATACATGCTTAAAATAGTAACTCCAAAAGGTTGGTTTAAAAATCCCACCCATGAAGCCAAGCAGGGGAGAGATTGGCCGTTCTCCGGAATTGAAGTGTCATTTTCAGTAATTGTGGGTTATCGCTGTTCGGAATCGAACTAGCTGGCAGGCTGAGGTAACGATCCATGGGTGGGTTGCTTGCTGCTTGTGTAGTTGACTGGCTCAGTCTTCCTAAGTGAAGGAGCCGGGATGATTAATGTCGACGGTTTGTGCTGCTCCATGTGGCTGGTGCCTTGTCTCCTCTGTGCCGCCGACGGTTTACCACAATAAATCTGTGATTTAATATTACAGTAGCAAGGCAACTGACTCTGAGGCGGAGGGGGGTGGGGGGTGGATGGATGTACACATGCTAGCCTGCGCTTACAATTATAAGGCAATCTTGAGTTCATGCACATTTGTAATGCTCACTGGACTTGTGTTTGGAAGTCGTATTGTATCATTTACCCACGGAACTACAATAAATGTAATTGAATCATACATTATGAACGCAGGTATTTTTTTTTTTTTGTAAAGCTAGGGGGTTGACCAAATACAGTGCCAAACTTCTAATTAACTAAGCCAGACATCAAAACAAATGAAGAATGATGAGCCCCTTTGATTAAATGAAATTACAGCTTTATTGAAACATGGACAGGCCACAATGTGTGACAATTTTGGAAAGGGGTCGTGTTGCGGTCTGCTCAGTAGCGTGCCAGCGCCCTTTTCCCCACTTCCGCACATCTTTATTGGTGAGGCCACAGTGTAGTGGCAAAAGGTGGGACAATGGGTGACCCCTCTGTTTGGCTTCTGTGTTTTTCTCCCCACTTAAGTGCTACTGTTTGGGATCCAGCTGTTTGTTGGTGCTGTGAGAGAGGTGGACATAACCTCGTCTTCAGCCTTTCTTTTATTTATTATAAGAGTTGAATCGGGAAAGGCCTTCTGAGCGGTGACCATCTTCTTTCCAGAGGTGTCTGGAAGAAGGGGTACATTGGGAAGTACATAAGGCCATGCATCTCCCAAATGTGGAACAAACAGCAACATGGGATACTTAAAAACCCTTAGAGTGTGTGTGTGTGTGTGTGTGTGTGTGTGTGTGTGTGTGTGTGTGTGTGTGTGTGTGTGTGTGTGTGTCCAGAATCTAAATACATTCAAACATATTCAGTTCTCAAAGGGTAACCAGATCTTCTAGACAGAAGCTCAGGATGCTTTGGGAATATCCCTCCCTATGGGGAGGAGCTTTGCCCACAGCCACCGGCACCAATCCAGGTGGCCATCCTTCGCAGGTGCATGAACCTGGTAAGGTTGGCCTATTAGGCTTGTCCCCACCACAGTACGTTGTCTTAGCCATGCCTCCGAGAGGATGGGACAGACCCAGGTTCTTAAGGCTGGATCAAGAGATGAGGAGCTTTTTTTTTTTTTTTTGTAATCTGGTAAGGCTCACTAGGCACAAATGCCTGTTTTCAGAGGTGACACGGAAGCACTGGGGAGGTTAAGTGACTTGCTCAGAGTCGCACAGTATGCAGTTGGAGGCCGTGGGAATCGAGTGCAGGTCTGCTGGACATACCATGCTCGTTCACAACTCATTACTCTAACCTCTAGGCTAAAAGCCTGTGCCTTCATGGATAGTACTATTTTTGGAATAGAGGGACATGATGGGCAACTGATTGGGTAGATGATAGAATATGAGTTCACAGTATCTGAATGTGTATGTGTTGAATTTGTAAAGTAAAAGCTTTAGAGTTTTCCCACAAATAGTTTGGTGGGGTGTTTGTTTTTTCTTTGGGGGGATGGTCATTGATCTGATTCAGGAAGGTGGATCTATCTGGGCATTGATTGCTTTCATGCTCACAAAGCCTTCAGTTACTCAAACACTTTTGCACAGTCATCGTGTGAATATTTTGCTTTAAAATCTTAACATAGAATGAGGTACATGTGAGGAGAACTCAATATCTCTACATACAGCACCCTCCCAGTGTAGGGTGGGGCATATGTGAGATAAAATGAGGAACTGTTTCCACATAAGGTGGCATATTTGAAAGGCATGGAGCTGGAACCTATGGTGCCTCCTCTATGTTCCTGCAAGGGGAGCTGTACATGCAACAGCCTTGAGCCTCTCTGACAGATTAGCTGTTTACAGCGACACACGGGAGAGATACCACCCTTAAAGGGGCTGTGTCCTCCTCCTACCCTCTGAAGCAGACATTCCAACCTGGTGCCATTGTCTCTGAACTGTCTACATCATATTTTAAAGGCATTCCTTCATGTTTACCCTGTAGAAGCCAAGCCATCACTCCCACATGGGGGTGTGTACATGGATCTGTTCTATATTAAAAGTAAATGCCGTGTGTATTGCCGTGCAGTGGCACTGGCAGAAGAAATGTCTATAAAATGATGGGCTAATAGACTAGTGAAAGCTTATTAGCACATACTCTGTTTCAGGCATATACTGGGTTCCTCACTTTCAGTTTGGTATTTATTTCCTGGTACACTCAAGGAAAGCAGAGGAGAGGAAATTCCATGTTAGGAAGGTGTCTAGCAAAAGAGCAGTTTCTTTGTGCTGCTGACGTTGAGGATGACACAGAGCTGTGTGGGCTGAAGAAGCAAACGTCACACATTTATAAACCTAGAACCAGGAAACACTCTGACTGTTGCTAAGGGAGCAAAAACAAATACACTGGGCTGCTATATTTGAAGTGCTTGACGGCGGAAACTTAAGCTACACTTTTCTCCTCCTGAGTGAGGTAAACCACTTCAAGGTTCTAACCTTGTCTTTGCCGTTCACGCAGTATTCCTCACAACTGCCTGATGGAGAGAGCAGTTAGGAAGATTTCTGGAGAGCATGTAACAGTTCTTCCTTCAGAGTGCATCTGGTAGTTCCTGGGTTGTTTTATAACAAGACAAAAACATTTTTTCCATAATGACAGCATTTAATTTGCTGCTAAACAAATGGAAAGGGTGCACCACAACACTTGCTCAGCAGGAAGATCGTGTAGTGGAGGTGTACTAGAACAGGAGATAATTTTCTTCTGTGGATGTCTCTGGGCTGACCATTCTTAAGAGTAAACCATCAGTCCTTTTTTTTTTTTTTTTTAACATGGGCAATCGAATCATGCATGAAAAAGCTTCACAGAATTAAATTGTAGTGATGGCTACCCATAATGGGGAACTGTTTTAGTATTAGAATTTACAGGTTAATACATTAGCGACAGTCTGTCACATAGGACTGCAGAACAGCATACAACACGTTATCAAATGTATCGGTTCAATTAACATTTTAAAAAGACTTTACAGTCAGGTTTATCTTTGAGTAGTAGTGGGTTCTGAAGATTGCAAAGATGGCAAAATCAAATGTATTGTTTCTTCATAAGTACTTAAAAAGAGCTCCTGTTGGTTTTGGGATAACTTTGTAAAGCAGAATATTTAGACACAGTGCAACTTATTTCATAGTTTTCTGTATTTTCTTGTGTGAAAACAGGATAGCGTCTGCTTTGGCTGCTTGCCTGACATTACTGTTCTCCATTTATTGTACTACAGACACCTCCCAGAATAAAATGAGCAATAAATTGCCAATTAAAAATTAATAAATAGTGCTGAGGGTTGAGGTGCTGGACACCACACCTTGCGCCATACCGGCAACCCGTGTTCGGGAACGAGCACAAGCCACCGGAGGTCGGCAGGGAAGGGAGAGGATCGAGCATCCAATGACTGCTCTCCTCTCCTTGCATCGAATAGGGTTTAATCCAGGTGATATTCTGGATTTGGAAAAATCCACTGCAGACCGGGGCTGATGCATGTTGTTCGCATCAGCCCAGAATCCACAGTGACTCACAGATTTTTCACCCTGTCGACAGTGCCTTTTACTTGACAACACTATGACCGTTCTTCTGGTAGCTGTCCTGCAAAGACCTGATTCCACCAGTATCAACTCCATCTTGAATGGACTGAGGCCCAGCCAGCTGGAAGCTGTCCAGTCCACAATCTCCCACAGACATTGGTCCAGCATTGACACCACCCCATGCCTGTCCAGTGTACAGGACAGGCACAGCTGGGTATCATCCGCACAGCAGTGAAAACTTGGGCCGTACTGCCGCAGTAGTACCATATACACAGTGAATAACATGGAGGTCAGAAACGACCCCTGAGGAACACCACAGCTAACCTCAGCTGGCTGTGGTAAGAAAAGCCCCATCACAACCTATTGTGATGTACCAGATTGGAGGGACTCGAACCATTTCAGGACAAAAGTTTATGATGGCAAGTGAAGACATGGGGCTTGATTTTCAGATAGCCCACAGATTGCCACAGTTTGTGGCAGTCTAGGGCTGTGGTGAACTCTGGATGTGTCGGGGACTTTGCACCCAATTTTGTAAAATTAGTGGCTCCTGCACTGAAGACCCGAGAGTTGCAGTAGCTGCAGGGCTGTGCCAAACATTGCATGCAGCTGCAGGGTTTGATGGAGGGAGTCCGTTAAACATTCCCCCACCCCGTGCAAGCCTACATGGGTGGGAGGGACTCTCGCTGAAAGGTGGGAAACTGGGGCTGCTGGGGCAGTCAGGGTCCATGGGGTATGGGGGGCATGGTTGCAGTTGCGAGGAGTGGAGGAAGTGCCTGGAAGAGGTGCCATATGGTGTAACTGACAGCCAAGGGGATCGAGTGGGGGGGTGTCATGGTGATACTGCTATGACACGGCCTAGGTGGAAGCAGCCTAGACACTTGCCCCAAAGGAACCACAGTTCCCGGCAGTGTAGTCCAGCATCAGCCGGCTGCCACGCAGGGGGGCTGTGTACCAGGGGAATATCGCAGTGCCTGGGGCACATATACGACCACCACATGCATCCTGCAACCAGCACCCTCTAACGGCCCCATGTAGGGCACTGTGGGTCTTGCAGGGCAGGTGTCAGAGCTTCTTCCACCTGGGCTGTGTCTTAATAGTATCGCCATGCCACTCCCCACCCACCCAGTCCCCTCAGCTATCAGATGCACCATATGGCATCTCTGCCAGGTGCCTCCTCCGCTCCTCGTAACTACCACCATGCCTCCCTCGCACCCTATGGCACCGTCACTTCCCCAGCAGCCCTTGTTCCCCACCTTCCAGGTCCCACAGCTCTCACCACCCTGTCAAGCAGTGGCATAGGGCCCTTAGACCACTTCCTGGCTGGTCTAACCTGAGCCCCCTGTTGCGGCCAAGGCTGGGCTTACAGAATCCCAAATAAGGGGATGAGGCACCCCCCCCCCTTGTGACCTGGTGCACAGGCACTTTTGCTGCAAGGGTGGCGCAGGGTGACTTTGCCACATGACATCCTGATTTTTACCACACATGGCGTTTTGAAAATTGGGAATGCAGCAAACAATGACAAGGTGCCGCTTGTGTCGTACACTTTTTTGGCACAAGGCACCTTATGTCATAGTTCGCCGTTGACAATCCAGCCCATGCAAACCAGAGCAGAAAAACGTGGGGGGGGGGGCACTGATCGTGTGTGTGTGTGTGTGTGTGTGTGTGTGTGTGTGTGTGTGTGTTTTTTTTTTTTGTTTTGTTTTTTTTTTTTGCTACTATACTTAGCATTAAATAAAAATGTAAAGAGTTACAAAAAATATGAACTATAAACTGAATGGAATTAGTCATATTTTCAGAGTTTTTTTCTGGTGCTACAAAGTGTGACCACACAACTTGCATATACAGTACTGTTTTTATATTAAAGGGAATACACACCTTTAAATTAAATTGAAGAACAAAAAAAAGTGTGTCTGTATGTAGGCCACAAATACAAAGACTGTAATATTTAATACATGCTGAAAAGAGATTTGGAACTGATGCTTCAACCATAAAGTCGTAACATAGAAACATAGACTTTGACAGCAGATAAGGACCACTTGGCCCACCCAGTCTGCCCATTTCCCTACCTATTGGATAAGCTGCAGATTCTAGTTGACCAACAGCCTACTTCCTGCAACCCCCTCACTATAATTGCCTTATGTCTGTCCCATGCATGTTTGAATTCCCCTTCTGTTTTAGACCCCACAACCTCTCCAGGAAGGCGGTTCCATGCGCCCACCACTCTCCGTGAAAAATAATTTCCTCACATTACCCCTGAGCCATCCTCCTCTAACTTTAAATTGTGCCCCTTGTTTTACACATCTCTTTTCTGAAAGATGCTACCTCCTGGACTTTGTTGATTCACTTGAGGTACTTAAAAGTTTCTGTCATGTCCCCCTGTCCCTCCTTTCATCAAGGGTATACATATTAAGCTCTCTCAGTCTCTCTTCATATGGTTTCTGATGTAGACCCTGCACCATTTTAGTTGCCCTCCTCTGGACTGCTTCCATCCTGTCTATGTCCTTGCGTAGATGAGGTCTCCAAAACTGCACTCAGTACTCCAGATGGGGTCTCACCACTGTCTGTATAGAGAGATGGCCACTTCCCTTTTTCTACTTGTGATGCTCCTCCCTATGCATCCCAGTATCCCCCTGGCTCTCCTTACTGACTTCTCACATTGCTTACCCACCTTTAGGTCATCTGATATGACTACACCCAGATCCCTTTCCATTATTGCTGTCGTTAGTACCTCCCCTGCTATTGTGTACTCTTCTCCTGGATTCTTACTTCCCAGGTGCATTACTTTGCACTTCTTTGCATTGAATCTAAGTTGCCATATGTCTGACCATTCCTCCAACCTTGCCAAGTCCCCTTCTCATCCTTTCTAACCCCCCCTTGTGTATCAACTCTGTTACAGATCTTTGTGTCATCTGCAAAGAGGCATACCTTTGCATCCAGACCCTCTGCAACGTCACCTATAAAGACGTTAAAGAGGACTGGACCCAGTACTGAGCCCTGACGTAGGTCTTCTTCAGGAATCTTCTACAAAGAACACATCTTTCTTTATAGATCATTTCTGAAGAAGACAGTCCAATTTCTAACTCGATTTTTCTACCTTCAGCGTGCATTTAATTTAACTACTGAAACTGAAATTTCATAATCTACTTCCACGTTTCTTAAACACTCCATTCACCCTCTGAGTGTAGCCTGGCTTGATTATAATGTTGTTTTTATAAGAGTAGTGCTCCACATGTAGACAAGGCAGTGTCCTTTTTAAGGAAGTCTGCATTCTCGGGTGAATGGGACTTGAGCTTTCTGGAAGTTGTGTGAACCAGACAAAATATGTAGTGTCCCTAATTCATTTGTTAAAAGTTAAACTTAAGTGACCTTGTAGAAGACTGGAAATGTCAAGGCAGGGTGGAACTGTATATTTGGGTTTCAGCTGGAAGATGCACATTCCTCTTTTAAATTTAATCCAAGAGAGGATCTGCTTTCCGTATTTGGATTACAAAGAGAAACCCCCATACTAAAGTCTGCATTAAAAACCTAATATTTAAAACACTGATCCAGTTTTTCTATTATTTCCGTTCCCAGTGTTTGCTTTTTTATAGTGGGCACAGTATCTCTAGTTTTATCCCTCCACCCCATTATGGGTGCCAGCAGTGAATTCAGTTTTGTTTGTGCCATCACAGTTGTTTCCATGGCAGTTGAGTATGATGTCATAAAATACTAGAGCATGTCGTCACTACATGCTCCAAAACGTTTACATTGTGGCTTCAGTAATGTGAAGGAATGGGAAGAGTTTGGTTTAAGCATTGTCTTTTTAAAGGGGAATGTTCATCACTGCAGGCCCACACGTTGGTTTGCTGTTGTGTAGTAATTTAGTAGCAACTTTTATTTGAGATCCCTCATCTTCCTCCCCTCCAAAAATGTAATATCTACTGCTCCTGCAGCATCCCACAATCCCTTATGGATGACATCACCAGGTGAGAGGTTTTCCGTTAAAGTACATGCAGCCCCAAGTTTTAAAACTCTCCAACATATTGGTGGTTGCTATTTCTCTGCTTCTTCTTGGCTAAATACACGTGCCATTGACTGTATTTAACTTTGGAGTTGAATTGGACTGGCAATCCACGTGTTTGAGCATTTCAAAGCTTTGGGACGCATGTACTATAATTGAATCTCCCATGGCTAATTCCCATCATTGAGATCAGCTGCAAGGGATTCTGGGGTGCCACACTAGTAGTGCTTATTTGCAATATATGGGGGGGGTGGGCATTGTAGGATTGTCCTATGTATTTAAAGTATTATAGTGGCAGCTCTGCTACCACTGTATTGCATTCATCCGGGGCATCCCCACAGCAGTGAAAAACATTCCCCTTTGTCTGTCTTTCCCTGGGTGAAAGTCCATCTGTGTCATATAGGGATATCACAACTTTTGTTAATTCAATCAAGTACCTTTTTTTTTTTTTTTTTTTTTTTGTAAAGAAGAAAGGTAATTTGTACTTTCAAATCCAACATGGAATTACACTCTGCCCAAACTCCCCAGTCACCCTATGAGGGCAGCCAGGTCTTAATTTGTTTCCTAAATAATATAGGCATGCTCTGTACCCAGGCTAGGCACTGCATGAAGGACTAGGTGCTCTACGTTGCTGTACGGACCTCCTCCGCTCCGTTCCTTCTGCTCTCAGAATAGGGGCTGAGGCGCTGACGTTGTGGAGGGTGTTAGACTGCCTAAAAATGGTTCTGCCAAGCCAGGAGTATAGAATGCACCTATGTTAAAAATGCAAGCCACATAGCCCTCGGAGGGTGATTAAGTTGTTTTAGGTATAATGTAAGAACATTTTTGTTATGGTAATTATTATGTAAAGCCCTTTATGCTGCCATTCATCTGAAATTTTTGCTACAAAGGGATTTAAGATTCTTTTATCTATATCTGAGATGCTCCTTGAGTAAGCATTGCCTAGGAGGGTGCAGTATGAATAAACATGGGATTTAGATTTGAAGGTACACTTTTCCGTTAAGTAACTATTATAGAAGAATGTTAGCAAACATTTTTAAAAATCTAGTTTAAAACATTGCTAAATGTAAATAATGAATTTGTATGTTACATACTGTATGTAGTATGAAATTATAACATGTGGATACAGTCTTGCATTTCACTGTTTTGGCCATTGCATATGACAGTTGTGTGCATAGCATATGTTTTGCAATTGCTTTGCATGCCTTGCCTACCTGTCGCCGCCTTTTTTTATTATATTATATTTTATTTCTTGTGAGATTGACATATAGTAGAACATCTGTATCTAAGCTCCATGGCTGGTCTATAAATTCTAAACTGAGCTGTGAATTGTTTTTAGCTAGTTATTGCCGACCTATTCCACATACATGCCTTAGACCTGTTTCTGTGGAGGGAGAGAGAGAGAGAGAGAGAAGTGCAGGAGCAGACAGGAGCCACCAGGCCAGCCTTTTAGTTGTACAGACTGTAGTAATTAGCAGCTGATTTCTGGAGCCCAAGATATGTAATGGATAAATCAATTGTCTGTTAAGAACAGCTTATTATAAACACTTCTGTCTGACTGCATGAAATAATTTCTGTAATTTATGTTGAGAGGAAAAACATGGTGTGCATGTAGCTTGATGGACTACGTTATATTTTTTTAGTGTGTGTGTGTGTGTGTGTGTGTGTGTGTGTGTGTGTGTGTGTGTGTGTGTGTGTGTGTGTGTAATATATACACATAACTATGTACAGGTTGTGTTTATTTCGGGTAGTGAGAAGACATCATAGACATCTGAGAGTGAAGCTTATGAGGTCTCTATGGTGTCAGGTCAGCTAGAGATAAAAACATAAACCTTGTGGTTGCCCATATGATGTGTTGTATAGTTTTTATTTACCTCCTTTCTGTGTCTTGAACTGTGGTCAAATGAACTGGACACCAAACAAAAGGATAAGATTAAACATATCTAGTGTGATTTAGGAAATGGTTGCATGAGCTGGCAACATTTCTAGAAGTTGATCTTTTAACAAACCATTAACTTGAGGAAGTTCACCGCCTTGCTGATATCTTTTGGTATTCGAAATCTGCAGTGTAGGTAAGCATTAGGAAACCTAATAGACACAGGATTCTGTACTGTTGTACAACAGTAGTGACTATTGATGCTTGTAACTGGAACTTTTTTAGGAATTTAGGAACTCTGTTCTGAATTCAATCTGATTCCAAAAAGGACCTCCAAATCCAATTCTGAATCGGGTTTAGAATCTGAAATCTTAAGTTTTGAGAAGGTCTGCATATTTCAGTTACATTTTATAACTCTTTATGGAGTATTTTAAAGGGGAAGCGAACCTTGTTAGGGTCACTCAAGTTCTAAAATTTCATGAAAAGATGTTTCCAATGATGTATTGGCCTTACCTGTAGTTTCAGCAGTCCTGAAATATAAATATGTAAACTGTAAAGTAACTCGAGGCGGCAGCAGCAGCCATCTCGTGGAATCTTGAGACAGCAGGTGAGGGGCAAACGGTACATCTAGCTTGCCCCTTGGTGACATCCAGTTCAGGATTCCATGAAATAGCTGCTGTCTTGATCTAATTCACATATTATTTAGATATTTATATTTCCAGTCTCCTGTCATCTACGGTTAAGCCCAATAGTTTGTTTAAAAGATCATTTTATTTTTTGGCCATTCAGAATTTGAGAGACCAGAGTAATGATTATTTCTCATTTTAAATAATTATCAGCTGACATCAAGCTTAAGTGCTGTTAGGTCTTGGGCCAGTGGTTTTAATGAAACCATTTTCTATGAGATTTTCTTGATATTTTCAGTCACAGAATTAGGTGTCGGAGACAGGGTTTAGACAAACAGGGTTTTATGCTGCTGGCATGCACTGTGTGAGTTAAGTAAACATCTGCTTTAACTCAGTTTATTCAAACCAAAAGGGATATGAAACTTGCTTGGGATCTGTGTGTGTGTGTGTGTGTGTGTGTGTGTGTGTGTGTGTGTGTGTGTGCGCGCGCGCACACAGATTAAGGATCCTTGCTTGTGTGTTTTAGGATTTTTTTGTTGTACACCAGATGCTCTGCATTTCCAAATGGATGACAGATAGTTCATGAATACAATTCTGCATAGGATCTTGCAGGCGCAGAAGAAAAGAAACTTGCTGCCCACTGAAATTCCTGTACATCGGAAACAGTGTTTAGCAGATAACCAGTGGAGTAAAGACCATGAGCAGAAGTCAAACAGTTTTGAAATGAGCAGATGTGTCCAATTTTGAGCAAGTTGCAGCCCAGCCTATGTGTTATTGTGCTGCCGTCCTTGTAGCATGAAAGAAATTGATGTTTAAGGTGAGTCTTGCATCCAAGAGGTGGCTTTGATTCCCTTTGAGCTCTGTGGCAATTACCTCGCTGCTATAAATGTTGATACACATGTAATGGATATAACCGGAAAAATCTCCTGATCCAAGCAAAAAGAGACTGAGTGTTTGTTGGAGCAGATAGAATGCTGAGAGCATGAATAGACAAACCCATACGTCACTGGTGAGGGAGATAAATGATGGATGAACAGGAACTGGTTACTGTGGATCAGCACAATAAACCAATTCCCATCTTACACCTCTCTTAATAATGCATCCGTTCCAGTGGCATTCAAGTGTAACCTAGGTAGCACCAATGAGCTGCAAGCTTTTTGGGCTGGCCTTCCACAGCAGTGACCTACCTATTCTTTTGAAGCTCGTTTAAATATGCAGCGATATTAAAGTTTAAAGAAGGCAGTGTAGTCTGGTGTCTAGACATGGGCTTGAAAGCCAAGAGGTCCAAGTTCGTAGCCATCACAGCCGCATACTCCTTGTGTGACCCTGAGTAAGTCACTTGTCCTCTTAGGACTCCAGTCAACCAAGCTATAAAAAAAAAAAAAAAAAAAAAAAAATTTTGCAAAAGCAGGCACTAATGATAATGCTGCGGAATGGTCAGGCTGCTCTTGGTAAATGAACTGTTTTAACTAACTGTGGCGAGAATCCCAAATGCATACCATAACCTTTGACAGTGGAAGTAGATGCGTAATTGTTTACTATTGCCTGGGGAACAAAACTGTGTTGTGGATCTATTAGGATTACAGCATAAAAAGGAAGGACATTTAAAAAATTAGAGTAAAAAAATCTCTGGAACCTTGGTGAATGGTGCAGTGTTGCTAGGAGTTTGAGTGATCATGTAGTTTTGCTGTTACTCTAATACTGGCACTGTGTACAAGCATTGCTGTGGTATGTAACGGTGTGCTGATATTCAGATAATGCCAAAACTGCATCAGATGATCATCCAAACCACAAGTAAAACCACACCACTAATTTGCCAAGGTTCCAGACACTTTGACCTAAATTTTTCATTTCCCTGTTTTTTTTTTTTTTTTTTTTGTGCAAATTATTGCCTTTCTTTATCAAAAAGATATGGAATACCTGGGCCCCTCAATCACATAATTATCAGCGAATCAAAGGCCTTAACAGGGCGACATCGCCCACAGTAATCACTTTCACGGCATCTGGGTGCTCACATCTGTTGGGGAACTTTGATTTTTGTGCTCGTGTCCCTGCACGAGTTACTATTTAAAAAATAAATAAATAAATAAAAATAAAAAAGTGAGACTGTGGTTATGTGTTTTGTTTTGTTTTGTTTTGTGTTTTTTTTTTTTTTTTTTTTTTAAACCCCTTCAGTATGTGCTGATCACATAAACCTCTTGAGCTTTGCTCTTGAGGTTTATGGTTCATCACTCACCCCGGGTGAGTTAACAAAACAAACACACACCAAAAAAAAACCTAGATGGCACACAGTCAGTCACCTGGGCACTAGTCCATATATAACGACTTACACCTCATGATAAATGGTGCATTGTGGCATTCACTGCTCCACACCTGTAGCTTGCTTCGTGAATTGCCCTGCAGCCTACTCTCTGAGGAGCCGCATCATCATCACATGCGTACTGTAGCTTGCTTTGCACATGGCCCTGTAAATCCATCTATATTTGTTTTCTCATTTTCAGATTCTCACAAAGGGGAGGTTGTAGGTCATGAAAACAGATTTGCGAGTCAAAAACTGATATCAAGTCGCTGCACAACCTATTTTTATTAATAAAGTATTGGTTTTCTCAACAGAACAACACTTGAAAAATCATCCTTACATCCCACTCTGTCAGCCGCACAAGTTTCAGACTAAAGCTCCAGTTTTTGTTTGTTTTTGATGTGCAAAGTTTTCCCCTCTTTTAAAGGCTTTTATGACCACTAAATTGAACTTGTTTCACTGTAAAAGTTTTTGTCTTGGAAAAATAGATACCTGTACTGAAAAACACCTTATGAAAAATGAGTGAAAAGGTGGGATTTTATTTTCCTAATAATTTGAAAAATTGTAACTTTCTCAGTAAAGCCACTTATCCAAGAATCATTTGTGGGCCAAACTCATTTAACTAACCTGAACATGTCAGGTTTAACTCGCAGCTGTTTTGGGGGACTGTCAGTGAGCAAACAAAGTCGTAAAGATATCTTTCCACATTTTCAACAGTCTAAAACTTTTAAACCCTGAACTAGTCATTACAGAATGTTCAGGATTCGGAAGTCCTGACACCAAGAACACACATTGCCAAATTTCCTTTCATCAAGGGACTGCCATGTTACTAACATAAGAGCAGAGGGGCTCTGCATCTAACAGCATGTATGGCCCTGGACACACTGGGGAACTTAAAACGGTTTAAGTGCCTTAAAATGGTTTAAATCCCTTCCCCCCCCCCAGCACTGTTTGCAGACAGACAAGACCCTTAAAACATTTTAACAAAAGTGTTTTTATAAACCCTGCTAGATACCTAGTCTTAAAAACATTTTTAAAAATGTTTTGGAGCTAGCATGGTTTTACTTGCAGGTTTGACCACTGCAAGACACAAGTGTATATGCCAAGTATATTTGTCAATAGTCTTGTAAAGATTAAGAAGCGAATATCAGTTTCACAAGTAAGCAAACGGGTAGACTAGCCTGAATAACCAAAGAACCCAGTGGCTGGTGGCATAGCTATTTTTTATATTTTTAGCTTGTGCCTTGCAATGCTCATTCTGGTCCCACTATACAGTAATAGGGAGGGGGAAAAAAAGTTACTAAAACTAATCCTTTCCTGAAAAACGAAAATGCAAACTCAAGAACTTTAGAGGGGGCACTTCCCTTAGTATTATATGTTGTAATAAGTTTCCCATCTTTTTTTTTCCCCCCATCATATTTTTATTTAAAGATATGAATAACACTTTACAATACATATTTTCCATTTACTTTTCTAATATACACATAGAATATCTAAATATTAGATTTTAATATGTATTTCATAATTACACATCTTGATTTAACCCCCACTACCCCTTCTATACCCACACCCTTGTAAGTGCAGTGCATTCTATGAGTGGCCTGTATCTTTACTCATTTACATGGTACATATATTGAATATCAGATGTGCATTATAGGGGGGTAACATCTTTAGTATTTCATTCCAAGAGGTGTCAAATATATCCATATCCTCATTTATGTGGTCCATTTAGCTTTCCATAATATAATGTGTTCTTAAATTATTACATTTATTTATTTCAGATTTGGGAAGCTTGGTGGAGTTCCAGTTTTCTAATATTAACCTTCTGGTTGTCATAATGGCAAGGGCGATTTATTTATTTTGTTCTTTTTTTCCCTAATAAGTTTCCCATCATCTTTAGAAAAGATGGTGACAGTTTCAGTGCATCTTTGGCATCAACAGGGGAAATGATTGCATTAGTCTTCTCTCTCTTCCACATTTGGTTCTGTTTTACCATTCATGCTCTAATTTCTGGAAAACGGTCAGTTTTAAGAAAGATTAAATGGCCTTCATTGATGATCCTGTTAGACTGAAAATAAAGTATTTATTTCCACTTGAGGAGCATCATTGGATTCTAAATAACCTGTCCGAATTCCTGAGTGATGCAAGTCCTTTCTGGGATTTATTTGTTTTTATGCTCCCACATCACTGGCCACTTGGACCCTCTCCAGTGTGGCCTCACGGCTTGGCCTACTCCCACCCCACCTGAAGTCCCCAGCCTTACCTCCGGTTTGGGCCCATCTCCACTCCTGCTCCACCGATCACCTGACATCTCTCCCCCCCCCCCCCCAACTCTGAGCCCTTCAGGGTGGGACTGCCAACTCCTCCTGGTGCTCTGTCTATAATCTAGTGGAGCGACCAGGGAACAGAGGGAGAACTGGACAAAGGCTGGAAGGACCCGGCAATGGGCGTGGAGGCTGTCCACTGGACCCACCTTCACCTACCAGGAAGCCAGGGCCATTTTCCTTCCTTCCCCCGTCTTTGGTTTGGATTATGCAATGCGTTCCAGGGTATGTGTGTGCATTCCTACACATGCACACAGGAATGCTGCCGCAGCCAGCCACCTGCCAGGGATCCTGAAAGGCTGTCATCCCCCGTCACCACTGGGAGTCACCAAAGCCTGGGATCTGCGACCCCCTTCCTCCCTCCCAGTAGAGGAGAGCAGTCCTCTGGACACTTAGTCCCCTCCTCCCCCCAATGACCCCTGCTGAACTGAGTCTGCTTCCGAACCCGGGTCGCTGGTGTGAGGTATGGGGTCCAGTGCCACAACGCTCAGCACCACCAGGCTGGCCTTTCTGGGATTTATTTGGAATAATCTGAATGCTTCAGTTATTTGAATACTTTCATTAGAATGTGCTCAGAGGACTGATTCATTGTAAAGGGGTGTTAAAAATCAAGGATTTGAGCACTAGAACACGAATGCTTGCTAGAGAGGCACTGTTACTGTATGAATGGCATATGCCATGAGCTGGCTAAAATATCAGATTTATTTTGGCTACAGAGCTTTTATTTCTTCTATAGACCTCACTTGTGCCTCTGCTACTCATTTTGGTCGTAGAGGTAAAAACTTGCAGATAAAATGAAACTTCCGGCCAAGACTGTCTCTGGCATATTCCATCTTTATGCTACAGTTGCAAAGATAAATTGTGCAAGACAAGCATGTTTTCTTGGCACTTAGCTTACAGCTTGTGTCCATCTCAATTGCTGCCTTGAAGGTTGAGTACATCATGATGTGCTAGTGAACCAATCGGAAAGCACCTTTCTAATGCCAGTGAGTTGACATCACAGTAATCCTATGCAGCACTGAAACCAGTGAGTCGGATCAAGAGAAACTTAAAATCTTCCCATAAACAGGCCATTACTAGTAATCTGATGTTGTGTAATATGCAGTGTCCTGAATCAAAAAACACATAAAACTTGTGAAGAAGGAGGACATGGTTCCACCACTCTTGAGTTATGGTCATACTTCTGTGCATTTGAAGATAAATTGCATATTTTGAGTCTGGAATTTTACACCTGTCTCTCTCATATATGTTATATAGATATATATCTTTGGTGACACATAGTCATTGTTCCTATCACTTCATTAGCAAAAGATAGAAGTACTGGTTTTGGCTACCTAGACTTCATCTATATTCAGTATTTTGTTTCTGGTATTCGGCGTTTCAGCCTATCGCCCCTTGCCGGTCTCTAAGGCTCTTGTTCCTAATGCTCTGGGGCTGCTAGGCTTTCAGCTGTGTTTTGTGAGGAGGGCACAGCTGTAACAAACAACATGTCAGTCGGTGATTAATTTAACCTCTAATTACTGAATTTTCTTTACACCTTTCTGCATGCAAACATGTTTACCCTGTAGAAGCATGTTGTTCTATAGAATCTCTGCTTGAAAATAAATTTGGGGACTACACATTCATGCCTTACTTCTTAGTGTGTAGATGTTAATATTTATATACATACTTCAAGTGTGTCAAAACAAAGAAAACACTGCATTTAGGTGTAACAAAAGGAACAGCAGTGTTTGTTTTATAATCAAAATGTATATTTTAACCCTTAGAAAACTTCGGGGGGGGGAAGAGTGTGTGTGTGTGTGTGTGTGTGTGTGTGTGTGTGTGTGTGTGTGTGTATATATGTGTGTGTTGTGTGTGTGTGTGTGTGTGTGTGTATGTGTATATATATGTGTGTGTATGTGTATATATATATATATATATATATATATATATATATATATATATATATATTATGTGTATATGTATATGTGTGCGTATGTATATATATATATATATATATGTGTGTGTATGTATGTGTATGTATGTATATATGTGTGTGTATGTACATATATGTGTGTGTGTGTGTGTGTGTGTGTACATATATACACACACACATACATATAATCTCCAGAATCTATACTCATTCAAACATACTCTTCAGTCAAAAGGGACTATGCCCTTATGTAAGGTCTTGCACAGCATCTGTCGAAATCCATGCACAAAAATTCAAATCTGGCTTTATATAACATTCCCCCAGCGGGTCCTGCTTTTACCTAGTTTTCCAACTGGCTGGACTGGAGTGGGATTTGCCCAACTCATCCGAGTAGAAGTGGATTTGGTGGGATTTGAACCTGTTTCTTGGTATCTAAGCCTATGTTGTAACCATTTCATTAATAAAAATATGTTCTTCACCTTCAGATTTTTTTTTTCACTGAAATCCTTTCAGTAAAACATTTTAAGTTGTATTTTGTATATTTTCAACTTAAAAAAAAATCTGCAGTCCATTATGGTCTATGATTTCACTGACCGCACATGCAGTAGAGGGTAGTGTGACTCTGTAACAGGTGGGGACTGCTGCACTAAAGCCATGTAAATATAGAATTTGATTTCACCTATGGTTAGGCTGCACAGACTTGGTGCCTTGAAAACAAGCTGGATGATGTCACTCTGTTTACTTGAGTTTCAGCAGTACACTCCAAATGCTGATAGCTAGGATGAACCGTAGAGTAAGTCGGTGTGCCATTTGCAGGATGGATGAAATGTTAAATGGATTCCATGGCAGAGAAATGCCTGGGGAACTCTGGATTATCACAATAGGCCAAACTACTCCTGCGTGACTGCATTAATGGCACGCAGACTATCCAGAAACAAAAAGAATTGCTCAAGTTGTTTCTGGCTGTGAATTTGTACTGGCCTTGTGTTCTAAGGTCAGAACTTTACTCTCCTCAAAAGACAGCATGACCAAAAACCTGCAGTTCAGAATGGCTCTGAGATGTTTTCCCTTTAGCTATAAAACACCAGCTCCTTGGAACAGGGGGCTATGTTTCTTTGGAACAACATGTGTACATATATTGGCCTATATTCTTGAACATTACTTCCAGCGTTACAACTTCTACTCTGCTGGCACCCTCCCCTTGCCTGATATACTCCTCTTATAGTTGCCACTGCAGCTGCAGAGAACATCCCACCAAATTCACTGTGTCTCCTTCTGTGTTATGTAAAGATTGTTGGTACCTGCTGTATATTTTATTGACCTGACATTGAATGTAGCTTAGGAAGCACACACTCTGTGAAACAGAGCAAGGATGGTCAGCTCTCCAAACTATTAAATCAGCTTATTTTAATGAAATAGTCACATCGTCCGTTGATCTGCTGGCATTTGGCTTGCTCGAGTCTGTGGAATTAAAATTGCTTAATATAAAAAATAGCATGTAGGAACCGCTTATGGACAGAGTAAGACCTCTGCAAAGGTGATGATACCCGCGCCTGTATGCTGCTGCCACATTGTGTTTTTTTTTTGGACTATTTCATGAAAATAAGCTGATTTTAATAGTTTGGAGTGTTTATCATCCTTGCTCCGTTTCACGGAGTGTGTGCTTCCTGGATTGCTGATGTCCTGGTAAGGTGCACCCTTTTGAACTTATATTTGCTATTTCATTGGTATACTATAAAGCTTGTTCAGAGCTCTGCCTATTCTGTAACATTCATTGTATGCAACTTACAACTTACTTGACTTGGACACCTTTGAAAAGGGGCTCTTGAGCTCAAAGGTCTTCCAAACACAATACACAATAACAAACAACTCTGCCTACTGACCCGTTTCAGCAATGTGCTGTTTCCCAACACGGGATATTATGGAATCGGGTTAGTAAATGCTAAGTAAAGTGGTATTAAGGCTGGAGGTAATGTTTATGAATATATGTGATTATGCGCTACAATCCTTTTCTTCTGGCATAATGCTCTTCTGAACTCTTTGGATGCCCTTTCGAATTTACAAAAGGAAAATGATACTACTTTTGAGTCAAATTGGGGGCACACAGCTCATTCAGAAATCTGCTTTGAGAAAGAAGACTCTGAAATACGTAAATTAAAACTGATAAAGTTTCAAAGAAATAAGTTGTCCAAGTGAAACTGGACCAAGCATTAGAGAGAGCTGGAGGGAGAAGGTTTTACATGCGTTGTTCCTGTAACACTACTAAAAAACCTGAAACGGCTGACCAAACAAATGTGCTGGAATCCTTTATTTTTTCATATTCAAACTTTATGTTCACTACATGATAACCTGAAGTTTGATAGAGTTAGTAGTGCCAAACTCGGAGGTAGAAAATGTATTTTAAAAGTAGTCATTTGCATTTTCTTTATAAAGTATATTTCATTTTCCATTTGTTCGTTAGTTTTGCCACCTGACCGTATTAGGAGTAAAGAGCAGTAGGTTACCTGGAGACTGGCGCGTATAATTATGTTCCTCCTTTTTACCTCCTCAGCAGCATAACCTCACTTATGTGATGTCGCACGTAGCCGATCTTGCAGCAGGTGATTGGCTCTTTGTGGTCAGTTATAATGTCACATGATAGTAAGATCATAGGGCGATTTAAGAGGGATCTCCTCTGCGCTACAGCCAGGTGGACCAACCTCCCTTCTGACTGGGCAGCTTGTAGAACCTGTCGTAACAATTGCACCGAGAGAATAAGGAACACACAGGCAGATTTTTATCTGTCAACCTTTGGTACTGCTAAGGGTAACTCCAGTATGTTCTGGCATATCATCAAGTCTGTTGAAGGCAATAAACAGTCATCCTCATTACCCGGGATGATCTCCTACAAGGACACTACTCTCTCTGATAAATCCGATATTCTACTCTGTTTTTAATGAGCATTTCTCTACCACGGGTCTCTTGTTCGACTCCTCCAAAGCTGCCTCCCGTGTCCTCAATGCTCCCACACATTTCCCATGCCTCCTAGTTCAGTCTTCGCCTTCTCTCCATTCCAGTACAAAGAGGTGGAAGACCTTCTCCACCTAAAGGTTAACAAAGGTGCTGGTTCCGATCATAGAACCATACTTCCTCAGGCTCGTCTTCCAGTACCTCACGGCCCCCAACTTACACGTATTTAACCTCTCGATTAACTCCAGCACTGTCCCTGGGGCTTGGAAAATGGCTCGGGTACTTCCACTATTTAAGTCAGGCGACCCTACTGACCCAAATAACTACCAACCTATTTCTGTTCTGCTTCTGCTCTCTAAGCTCCTTGAGAAGTTGGTAAATGCACAAATTAGAAACTACCTCGAGAAAGCAAACCTTACAGACACATCCCAATCAGGATTTCGTCCCTCCCATAGCGCCACTTCAGCTCTAGCCTCAGTTACAAATGACTGGCTCCTTGCAATGGACAAGAAACAAGTCAGAGGAGCAGTCTTCCTGGACCTCAGCAAAGCATTCAGAACAGTCCTATCGTGCTCTACTCCTTGATTCATTGAACTGGCATGGTATCTCCGGCACTGCACTGTCATGGTTTGACAAGTTACTTGGCTAGATCTCAACAGGTGAAGGCTGATGGCTCCCTATCCCTGCTTCGTCCGCTCAGGAGAGGGGTACCTCAAGGTTTGATCCTTGGACCACTACTATTTATTTTTTATTTTTTCCTCTTTATCCCCTGGCAGGACCACCGGGTACATTCTCCGCCCTGGTCACGGCCCCCGGAGACCTCTACCACCGCCTATTGCTGCAGAGGACCCTCGGTCACCCCGGCTTACCCCCCGGAGGGTGGGGCCGCGGGCCACCTTTGTGACCCCGGAACTGTAACTGGTTGGGGTCCTGCAGTGGCGATGCGAGGCTCTCCAGGGAGGGCTTCATCTATTGGTGGTCCTGCCCTGCCATCTTTTTTCCTCCTTTTATCCCCAGAGGAGGCGGGGCGTGCAATGGCCTAGCGTCCGCCCGCCTCCCCCATCAAGCCTCGGCTACGTGAGAACTCCCGGCCTCCGCCAGGAGTCTCTAACACAGAGTGCAACCCACACCTCCCGGAGAAGAGAGCTGCCCAACGGACGCTCGATCCTACTCCCATTTGCCGGCCCGATCACACCTGGATCCGTTCCCGAATCCGGGTCGCCGGCGTTGTAAGCGGAAATCCCACTGCTGCACCGACTGGCCGGCTAGACCACTACTATTTATGATCTACATATACTTCCTCAGAAACACAGAAACCTATAGAAACATAGAGGTTGACGGCAGATGAGGACCGCAGGGCCCATCCAGTCTGCCCATTTCTTTTTCTACCTTATAAATGTGCCATCGGCCTTTGCTCTGTCAGTGGCCTATCTATTCATACTCATCTGTATTGCTCCCTTATGCCTATCCCATGCCTGTTTGAAGCCCTGCACTGTATTCATAGCCACCACTTCCTGAGGTAGGCCGTTCCATGCATCCACCACTCTTTCTGTGAAAAATAATTTCCTCACATTCCCCCTTAATCGGCCTCCCTCTAATCTCATGCTGTGTCCTCTTGTCCTGCTATTTTTCTTATATTTAAACATGTTAGACTCTTTCACCTTGTTAATGCCCTTAAGGTGTTTGAATGTTTCGATCATATCACCTCTCTCCCTCCTTTGCTCAAGGGTATACATATTGAGCTCCGTTAATCTGTCCTCGTATGTCTTCTGATGCAGTTCCTGCACCATTTTGGTTGCCCTTCTCTGGACTGCCTCAATTTGGTTAATGTCCTTGTGAAGGTGTGGTCTACAGTACTGCACACAGTACTCCAGATGGGGACTAACCAGTGTCTTGTAAAGAGGGATTATTACCTCCCTCTTACGACTTGTGATACCCCTACTAATCCACCCTAACATCCCCCTAGCCTTACCTCCTGCTTTAGAGGTCTGCTTGGATGATTTCAGGTTGGTGGTTGTGGTGGTGGTGGTGGTGATGATGCCCAAGTCTCGTTCTTCCTTTGTGACTGCCAGCAACTCCCCTCATAGCCTATAGGTGGCTTCAGGGTTTATCTTCCCTATGTGCATGATCTTGCACTTCTTTGCATTAAACCCTAGTTGCCACTCTTCTGACCATTTTGCTAGTTTATCCAGATATATTCTCATTCTGCCCACCCCATCTGGATCATCTACTCTGTTGCTGATCTTGGTGTCATCTGCAAACAGACAAGCCTTACCCTCTAGTCCATCTGCAATGTCACTGATGAAGATATTGAAGAGGACTGGCCCCAGGACTGATCCCGGAGGTACCCCACTTGTAACTTGCATCTCTTCTGACTGTATACCATTTATCACCACTCTCTCTGTTTTCTGCCCGTCAACCAGTTTGCCGCCCAGTTGACCAACTTCTGACCCACCCCGAGCCTACCCAGCTTATTTATCAATCTGTGTGGAACAGTGTCGAAAGCTTTGCTGAAGTCAAAGTAGGCGACATCAACTGCTCCCCCTTGGTCCACCACTCTGGTTACCCAGTCAAAGAAATCTGAGATTGGTTTGACAGGACCTTCCTTTTGTAAACCTATGCTGTCTTGGATCCTGTGCCCCTATGGATTCCAGGTATTGCACTATCCTTTCCTTAAGGAGTGCCTCCATAATCTTGTCCACTACTGAGGTAAGACTGACTAGTCTGTAGTTCCCTGCCTCCTCCTGCTACCACTCTTGTGGGTGGGATCACGTGAGCCCTTCTCAGTCTTCTGGGACCTCTCCTGTGCTCAGAGACTCACTAAACAGTTCTGCTAATGGCTCTGCTAGTTCCACCCTTAGCACCCTGGGATGTATGCCATCGGGTCCCACTATCCACCCTGAGCTTAGCGAGCTCTTGTAGGACCCTTTCTTTTGTGAAGGGAGTAGTGCTCACCTCCTTCCCCCCTTCCCCCCGTGTCCATGGTGCTGAGCTGTGGGCCTTGCCCTACCTTCTCTTCAGTAAATACTCAGCAAAAGCATCTTTTAGGATGGATGCTTTTACAGGGTCCTCCTCCTCACATGCCCCTTTTTCTCTTTTGAGTTTTATCTATAGAAATTCTTGTCACCTTCTTTCACTGCTCGTGCTAGTGTTTCCTCAGTTTGGGACTTTGCCTGCCTTACTGCCTTCCCTGCTTCCCTTAGGGCAGTTTGGTATGCCTCCCTATCTTCATCCAGATGTGTTCCCTTGTATTTCCTGAAGGCCAGCCTTTTGGCTCTGACCTTTCTGCTGCTGTATTTGAGAACCAAAGTGGTTTCCTTCTTTTGCACTTCCTTTTCTAACACAATGGGATGTTGCTTCAAATATTGCATCCTTAATGCTTGCCCACTTTACCTGTACTCTCTCACCTGTATTTCTTTTTGCCAGGGCTAGCTTAACTCTGTTGGCCATCTTATCAAAGTCTGAAGTCCCATATTTTTGCCTTGGAATGGGATGATTTAGATGTAGTGGCTTAATTGAACCATACCATGTGATGGTCACTGGCCCCCATGTGACCTTCTACCTGGAGATCTGCGATCCCTTCCCTGTTGGTTAGTACTAGATCTAGGATAGCCCTGTCTCTTGTGGGTTGTTGTACCAGTTGTTTGAGGACCCCCTTGCAGGGAATCCACCATGTGTCTAGTTCTGGCAGATGTTCCTGCTGGTATTGACCAATCTATATCCAGCATGTTGAAGTCTCCCATTATCAGAACCTCCCTTTTAGCTGTCCTGTGTTGTATATCTTCTAACAGTAATGTGTCTCTGTCCTCCCCCTGGTCTGGGGGCCTGTAGACAACCCCAGTTCTTATGACTGTCCCATTTCCTGTTTCCAAGGTGACCCAGAGTTCTTCTGGCTCCTTTTGTGTATTCTGAATTTCTGTAGCTTTGAAATTTTCATTGACATACAGGGCCACTCCACCCCACCTTTTTTGCACCTCGGTCTCTTCTGAACAGTACATAGCCAGGTACTGAAGTCTCCAAGTGTGGTTACTGGTAAACCACGTCTCACTAATTGCTACTATGTCCAGTTTAGCCTCTGACATTATTGCCTGCAGGTCTGGGATCTTATTTCCCAGGCTGTGAGCATTTGTGTACATGATTTTCCATTGGCCAGATTTCGGTGCGTTAGTTGTTGGGTGAGGTTTGGCATTTCCCCTGTGCGTCATATGGGGAGACGGACCTTTTTTTCTTACCTGGTGATGCAGATGAACTGCAAGCAAGCTGAATCTCTGTTTGACCACTAGCTGAGGGGGGAGGGGTGTTCTTCCCATTCGACATATGGGGTGCTGCACCCCTCTCCCCATTTGCTAGTTTAAATATTCTGCAAAGACATCAAACTTCTGCCCCAATGCACTGACTCCCTCCTTAGTCAGATGCAGTCCATCAAATTTAAAGAACTTTCGCTCCCAGAACCGTTGCCAGTTCCCTACAAATCTGTGTCCTTTTTCCTGGCACCAGCCCTTGAGCCACATGTTTAGCTCCCCTATCTCCCCTTCTTTGACCTTCCGTCTGTCTGCTCCCTTCCCCTCTCCCAGACTGGCAGGATCTCGGAGAAGGAGATGTCTGACGAAATGGATGATAGATTGTCACCTAGCCTGGTCAGGTGTTCCTTGGTCTTCACAACTGACTGGCTAGCGTGATCATTAGTACCTATGTGTACCAGGATGTCAATGTTTTCTCCTGCTTTGTGAACAATTTTTAGCAATGCAGCCAGTGTCTCTCCACACTGATGTACCTGGAAGACATCTGACCATTACCCCTGGCTGGAGATGGGTATCAACTCCCTGAATCATGGAGTCTCCTATGATCTGAAGTTTTTTTGATTTCCTTTTTGCTTTTTTTTTGTTTTGGTTCCTGATTTGGGCGAGTTTTGTTGTGCTATCTCCTGTGCTGCAGTGTCCTCTGGCTCTTTGTTTGATTTCGGAGATGGAGGCAGATACCTGTTTGTAGTGTTTTTTTTTTTATATGTTTTTTCGAGGTAATATGTTGGAGAGCACAGAGTGATGGGGCACCCAATTTGTCCCTCCTAACCACCTGCCAACCTCCTGGACCAACTACCCTCTGCAGTCGAGGATTTTCTGTTGGATGTTGGGGAAATGGCGGGTGGGTCTTAAAATGTATTTCCTCTTGAATATGAAATTTGAGGTGCGCAATCTCTGCCCATGCTGCGTGGAGCTGAGCCCTAAGATCTCCAATGGTCCAGCATGAAGGACAGTGTCCTAAATCCTGTAAAACTGTCCTTCTGAAAAGTGTTCCTCATTACCTGCAGTTAATGATATCCATTCCAGATAAGTTGCTGGGTTTATAACCTGATCGGAGTAATTAGAAGGAAGAAAATGCAAGTAATGGTTTGATTTTGTGTTTTTGTTTTCATATAACTTCTTTTTGTTTATCAATCATTGGCATCAGCAAAGCAAAACTACACCTTTTCGCAGCCAATACAGGGATATACATATCCAGTCCCTCGGCAGATGAAGCCCGCACAGAATTCTATCTCCAGCACAATCTCGTACGTTCCAAACTGCTGTTTAAACGCTAAAAAGACAAAAGTGATGTTCTTCTATTCCAATGACTTGCCCACTGTCCCGATCTCGCTTGCTTCCTTGCCACCATTAAGACTCTCCGTGGTGATGATCTCGAGTTAGTCCACAATTTTAAATATCTAGGCTGTGAACTAGATCGACACTTGACATTTTTCAGCTCACATCTACTCCCTTGCAAAGAAATTACATCGAAGAATTGGCTTATTTTATAGGAATAAATCTCCATTAGATTCTGACTCCAGACTGCGCCTGGTCCAAACAACCTTTATACCACTTATCGACATTCTATATGGCAGATGCTCTGATGCCCTGCAAGTCAACTGGACACTTTCTATCACAGAGCAATATGCTTCGTTTCTAACAGTCGCCGTCTGACTCATTGTGACCTGTATGCCTCCCTCGGGTGGACCTCCTTAGCAACCAGGTGTCTCTTCCACTCTGTCACCTGGCTCTACAAAGCCCTGCTGGCAAAACTACCCCCTATATTTCCAACCTCTTTCAATGAATTACCTGCCCCTACCCCCTACACAGTAACTGCTTCATTATGCTAGACGTTCCAACCTCCCCTTCCCGGTTTGGAAACGTAGCTATAAGCCGTGCCCTCCCGGCTGCCTGGAATAAAGCCCAATCCAGGCTCAAACTGCAAAGCCTGATCTCCCGAATAGCTTCAAAAGACTCGTTTATGACAACCTCACGGACTTTGGTGACTGCGATTAGTAAAGCACCTTTTCCCTACTTGGTCTATTGCAGTGACCGCTGTATCCTCTTGTCCACTCACCTCTAAGTGACTTTCCATTATACTTCCACTCCTCCTTCCTCTCTCCATGTTACACTACCATCACCAGACAATCTACCCCTAGCCTGTATCCCACCCTGTCGTAACTCAGCAGTCCCTACCCTTATCTATAGCTATCCTTTCTTTACCTTCTATCTCCTCTCCCCACCACCTCCATAGTGCCCTTGCCCCAGCCAACACAGCCACCCTGTTTTTTATTTATTTTTCCTGCCCCCTCCTACCTCTGTCCTACCTCCTCTGTCCCCCCCCCCCCTTCCCTCTGACCTTCTTCCACCCCACCTGTGCCACTATCTTTACTTTCCTTGCTGGCCTTGTAGTTTCTACTTCCTTTACAAGATACTATCTTGTTACCCAGAGCTAACCATTTATTTAACTCCTAGCCTTAGTGCACCTATGTATACATGATGTAAATATTATTGTCCAATTTTCTTCTCATGGATTATTCGTGTGTGTAATGCATAGTACTTTGTATATGTTTGTGTAATGTCCCTGTTGTTAATCAGGACCTCCTTGTAAATGAGCATGCTCAATGGAGCTTTTTCCTGCTAATAAACTTGAACTTGAATCATGAGGAGAATAGAAGCAGATATTTCTACCCAAGGGTGTAGGCAGACATACTCACTGTACACATTTGTGTACAGTTTTGTTGAGTGCCTGTCACAAACCATATGCCTTTCTGTAAACAGATTAATTCTAATCTGTAGTATTTGGGTTGGTGTAGGCCACTGAGTAGTGTCTCTGTTTAAACTGATGTTGTTTAGGAGACAGATACGTGTATAACTTCTTTAGAGATTAGAGGAATCTGACAGCAATTTGACTTGTTTGGAAGGGGTACCATTTGGAGAAGGTGTGTAAATTTTTTAATGGGAGTGTAACTGTTGGAGATTTAGTACAAATGGACATTTTGGTTAAACCCTGTGTCTGCCCCCAGGCAGAGTGCTGTTTTACACATCACACCAAGTACTGTCCGATAGAAAATCTAATCGGCAAAAGGGAAAAGAAAAATACTTCAGATATAAGAAGTACTTGTCACAACTTTTTGAAAGTTAATATTGATGTCCGGCAGTACAGTAGCTCTTTAAAGAGAAACACAAAGCAATTAACTGTTAGCCACTACATTCACAGTACAGCTATGAGGCTATAAAACTGGGATTTGATCTCTGCTTAGCTGGTTGCTGGCAATGAATATTCTAAAGTATTTATAAATCACACTGCTGTTTGGTAAAATATCCACAGAAATCTGAAGCCTGAGCTTCTAACCAAATCTTTTCAACTAAGGCTTTTTTTTATGTTTAAATAAAAGGCAATAACATGGTCCTGTATGATGAACAAATGGAAGAGCCCAAAGATGTTTCAAAATTGTGGCAAAACATTGGGTACCCTTTTTAAGAGCAGAGCTCTGTTTGTTTATTTTGGGTGTAAGGGACACAGCTATAAAATGTCCAGTTACTTTGATTAATTTACCAAAGTATTGTATACTGGGCTTTGTAGCTATGATAATGTCACATTTCATATAGTGGCAAGTAAGTACTGTATCATTATTATGGAGACATCGGGGCAGCTACGTTTCCCCATTGGAAATCTAGGTTTGAATCATGAATATGTGGTCTCCTTTCTTAGTGTTTGGTAGTTCACATCTTAAAATAACCCCTAGTTTGTTTGTTTATTTTTTTTTTATAAAGGACTGCCTATGCTTAGAGGAGACTCTAGACTGAAAAGGCAGGGAAACTACACCATCCTCTCACTTGTGTACAGTACAGCAAGCAAGAGCAGAAAGCATCAACTGAAATCAAAAAAGAAAGAATCAGACATACCATCTCAGTGGTGCAGTGGTTGTCTGTTGTTCTGCCAACTAGGATATTTAAGGCCCTGGACCACTGGAGGCTGTACAGGCCATGCCAAGGATGTCGTCTGTCTCTGGCCTAGAAATGGCTTTGACACATGGTAAGGTAGCCACCTAAAGGAAGAGGCAGGTCCAGCTAGATCATGAGGCAAAGAATTGGCGAGGAAATTTTAAAAAGGATAAGGATTTGAAGAAATTGCCTCCTGTTCCTTAAAGGAGAACTGAAGTGAACTTGTAAGTCATTTTTCTGTAGCAGCTTTATTTTAAATACTGGTTCCCACTGGGCTATTGTTCCATCATTTGGAGATTTTTTAGTAAACACAGTGGGTATTTTTTTAAATTGACGTTTATCCTCCTCCCCAGCCTGCCATCCCCAACCCATCCGGAGATCCAAGGCAGACGTCCCCCTGCCTCTCACTCTACCTGACACCCCCCCAGATCCCCATGGAGCCGCGGCTTACGCCCTCCTAAGTGGGGATGAGGTGGGGGCCCATAGCACCCCGTAACTTGCATTTTGTCAGACCGGGGCCAACGGGCGGTGAGGGCACATCCCCGGAACTCCATCTTCCCGGCGATGGCAGGTTATTTCTTCCTCTTTACTCTCTGACGTGTGGTGTGAACCCTTGGCATTATGACGCAAGGCGCCGATGTCCATCACGCGTTGAGATGTAGCCCCTCCTGCAGCTGCAGGATTTGTCACACCCCGAGCCTTGGCATGGTCAGGCAAGCTGCGGGCTGTGGTCCCCCCCCCCCCCAGAGAAGGCGAGCAGTCATGGGACTCTCTAGCCTTCTCCCACAGCCAGCCCTCCATGACCAGAGTCCATTCCCAAACCCAGGTCGCTGGCTTTGCAAGCGGAAATCCAACCAGTGCACCAAAGGCCGGCCACAGTGGGTATTTCTGATTTACACACTGTTGGAAATACCAGTTTCCAACTGCATGATGCATATTTTTTTATTTTTTTTATTTTTAATCCTTGTCTGCCACTGAGTCACTGTAGTAGAGCACAGGTGCATTGTAACAACAATGAAAGAGCAGAGCATGGACATAAACTACATCATTGTTTTTAAAATGATACTTTTCATCACAGCGAAAATGAAACACCCATTGTGCTTACAAAAAGGCTAGTGAAGATGGGTCAGTAACAGAATGTGAACCAGTGTCTGAAAATTAACTTGTACAGAAACCATCAGCTTACAGATTAAATGTAGTTCTCGTTTAATACTTTGAAATTCTAGGTCTGACATCACACACTGAAGGGACCCATATATGGCTCTGAAACCTTGAGAACTACTTCTCGACAAATTACCTCGTAAAAGCTAGGTCTTTACTTTTTAGAAATCTGTGTGATTTCTTGGTAGCTGCAGTCAAGTCCTGTCCCCATGTACCTTTCCATGCTGCTGTGGGAGTCCGTGACTGCTCTGATGAACATTATTGGAGCAATATTTATATTCTAAATCATGGATGAGATGAGGCTCTGAATCCAGAAGCACCGTGCCAGTCCCGATCGAGTATGCGCAAGGTCTGATGGGCATACCACCCATTTAGTGACGTAAGTAACACCGCTGCTGTGAATGTACAGAAGTGTCTGAACTTACTCTTATTGGTTTCCACTAGGTTTGATGCCTAAAATAATACAGCAACACTTGGACAGGCCATTGTAAGTATTATTTTAGGTATTGAGACCCCTGTGGAAGCAATAAAATAAGTATATTAAGCTATATTAGCACCTTACCTGTCACCCTAGCACCTTACCTGTCATATTTCCTCGACAAGGCCCCCTGGCTGCCCTGTCTCCCACCTTCGCCCACCTCCCCCCCCGTATCTCCACTCCTGCCCATATCCCAACCACCTCCCGTATTCCCCCTGCACCTCCTTCCTCCCCTCGATCTCTTACCTCACCCCAACCTTCCTTGTCTTGCTCATAGCTCAAGTCTTTTGTACTGGTTATTACATGTCTGTAAGTCGATGACTTTATGTTTGTAACTAAAAATGATGACTGTTGCACACACTGATGTGGAACCTTTGTAAAAGAGTCTCGGCTCAAAGGTATTGTAATCCTAGATTTAAATAAATAAATAAATTATATGTAAAAAAAAAAAAAGCTTCAGCCACTGTTGTACATTCACAGCAGCGGTGCTATTTATGTCACTAAGGCCCCGTCCACACTACATCGCTCTGGCCCAGTAACGGATGCAATCCGTTACGGCCGAGGAGCGGTGCAGTGCATCCGCACCTCGGTGGTGTCTGTTTCAGGACCGGTACTGCCGGTCCACACATCGGGAGCCGGGCGACCGTTACTGCGGCGCCCGATCCCACAGTGCAGCTCGGCGCTGCACTTAGGTCCATCACGGACCGTTACCACCCGTCCACCTGCCACTGGCAACGCATTAACACAGCAGGACGGTTTTTAACCGTTGCTGAAACCACCTCATATGTGGTTTCAACAACAGGTACGAAAACGCCTCCTGTAACGTTACAGCTGTAAACGCAAACCATTGTGGTAACGGTTTGGGCACTTTGTAACGTTACAGAGGTGTAGTGTGGACAGGGCCTTTATGGGTGGAATGCACATCCGACCTTGTGCGCACTCGATCAGGACTAGCACGGTGCTTCCGGGTTCACAGCTCTATTTCGCTCGTGATTTAAAATGTAAATATTGCTTCGATAATGTGAATTGTAGCAGCCTCTGACACCCATAGCAGCAGGAAATGGTATGTGGGGACAGAAGTGGGCTGCAACTACGTTTGCAGGTCACCTTCAAGATCTACAGGACAGCCCCACCTAGAAATGGCAGTTCCCCCTGATTCAGTTTTCCTGTTTCTCCACAGAATCTGGCTAGTGTGCAGGTAAAGAACTTTAATTTCCAGTAGCGTTATTATTTCACCTTTCTTAGAAATCATGTTTACCACCCACTAACTGGAAAGGATTAATACAAAAGTAGAAGATCAAAACAATAGTGAATCAGATTAGGCAATTGGGGAAAAATGCCAGATAGTTCAACTATTTCCTTTATATTAATTGCATTAAAACACATCAATCTTTTGTACATTTTACCACAATTCAATTTTTTTTGGGGGGAGACTTGGGCCCAGCCTCATACATGCTGCAGTAATTTGAGAAAATCACAGATGCTATTTAAAGGCAGAGACTCCTCTCTCAGGTCCAGTTGTGGGGTCAGTAACTGTAACTGACGTAGCAGTCGGCGGGACTGTCTTTCCTTGCTGGGCCAGATGTTTGTTCTTATGGAGAAACTGTCATTTAGTAGGCAAGGTCGGATAGAATGGCTGGCTGAAGTAACCTGAACCCCTGACCTGGTGCAGGCCACTGGTCCATAGTCGTCACATGCAGGGGTCCTCTGAAGTGGGGGGAGATGGGACCACAACAGAGAAGTGTGCAGGGGCTTCCAGACAACAGTCCTACACAAAACACGCCCAGCAGGGACGCACAGTCTTTACTCCACATGTAAACAGAAAGTGATAATCACAGTCAGTAAATACTACAAAAATAGCAAAACCTTTAATGTGAGTTCGTCACTGCCTCCTCATCATTCATGCACCCCAGCACTTCGCTGGTTCAGTGCTTCTGCTACTTCAGGAGGCCTGAAGAATATTAGAACACTGGCATCCTTAGATGTATATACAACCAGATGAAGTATGCCACCATCTCTGCTATTCTGCTTGTGATATTTTTCTTGCACAGCGAAGACTAGTCACAGTGAGTAGCTGCCTCATAAGAGGGAATTGATCTGATAAGGAGGATAAAAACAAGTTTGTAAATCTGAAGCATTTCTGTCACTTCTTTTGAAGTGAAACTGCTGGAGAACTGTTATTTGCAGTAGTTGCGTTCTGTTTTTGCAGTAGTTACGGACTCTTGTTGCCTTTTTGTGTCCATGTGGTGTTGAGAATACACCTTCCTTCCTTCCCAGGCTTGTATGGTCCTCTGTAGTGGTCCTCACTGCAAGAAGTGTTTGATGCATGCACTGCAGAAATAGATTAGTTGCTGTTTTGGTCGTTGTAAGAACAGATCCAGTATGTGCACTGGTGGGGTTGAAGCTAATGACTGGGATAGTTAGGGGGAAATCCGGAAAAGGAGAAGCCACTGGGTACTAATGACAAGTGTTACTATTAGCAGCTTGGGAATGAGGATTGGTAGGGTTTTCATTTTATTTAATAGCAACTTGTAACTGTTACAGGGTTCTGTATGTGTAACTTTTTTGTAGTGACAATTATCTTCATTTGTTGTGACTGAGAAATGGCTTTAGAAAAAAGCTGTGGTGTGTGTTGTTTACAAAAATTATGTAGTCTTGAGCCCATTTTACTATGGTGTAAATTGATGCATTTTTAGAGAACCGAGTGAAGGGTTTCAGTTGTGTCCCCTTAGCTCAACTTGTGGAATACAGGTTGTCTTCATTCATCAGTTTGTCTCCAAAACAGTCTTTGTTTTTTGTGTGAATTTTTCATGCTCATGAAAGGTGCTGGATTGACAGCAGTGAAACCTGAGGTCCTCTGCTTATAGTCTTGATAAATTATATTATTCAGACTTCCCGTCATAGATGAGACTGCAAAAATGTGGGAATTGTCTTTGCACCCCCCCACGTAGTATGGTATTGATAATTTTACAAATTGAGTTGTAACAGTTTGGGAAGATTAACACATTAGCTCTGTTTACTTAGGTCTTGGCTCCTGTCTCTATGCTTGTGACCTTTCTCTGGTAGTGTATTCCAGTTGCGCGTGCATGGCACTGACGGAGTTCTGTTAAGCCCAAATCACAGAAGAAAATGCAGTGCATGTTATTGTTGGGGTGTCTGGGCACCCGCTCCGAAGGCTGCAGTGATTTCTTTTAATCTGTAGTTTGCCCTGAGGCATTTCAGAATGACTACAATTTTATTTACCATTTTTCATTATTTGTGTCTGTGCTGGGATCCAAGTGTCTTGTACCGTCCACAATATGGCATGGAAGTCCTCCAGAGTACCTTCTTCACGAGGACACTGCTTTGGGTGCTTATTTATAATGCATATGTGGAGAGAGGAAACCCTTAGGATGTGAAGCACACTGGCATCCTTAGATGTATATACAACCAGATGAAGTATGCCACCATCTCTGCTATTTTGCTTGTGATATCTTTCCTGAACAGCGAAGACTAGTCGCAGTGAGTGGCTGTCTCATAAGAGGGAATTGATCTGATAAGGAGGATAAAAACAAGTTTGTAAATCTGAAGCATTTCTGTCACTTCTTTTGAAGTGAAACTGCTGGAGAACTGTTATGGTTCAACAGCATGACTTCAGTAGGAGAACGCTCAGTCTACCGATGTCTTTGTGTGATGCTGTTCATTCAGTGTTGAGTTTCTAGAAAGTGAGGCTTTGATGAAGACAAGGTGGAGGGGGGAGACTTGGTGGAATTTTGTTATTTATAGCTTGCTGCCTGAAGGTTTCATTAGTTATCAGTGTCTGACATAACTGGTCTCCCTTTATTAAAATGGCAAAAACAGACTGCTACAAAAAACAATTTTCTTTTTGTTTGATGGCTGTATTCAAGTGAGTGTTTTTTTTTTTGTTTGTTTAAAAAAAAAAAAAAAAAAAAAAACTACTGTGCACTCATCAATACTAGATCGTGTGCCACCTCATCTTTCTCTGCTGTTTGTTCAAGAACAGTGCTGCACAACAGATGCACAACCAACCTCTCTTGCACCACCTATTAGCAAGGAGTTTTAAAACTAATGGTGGAAACAATACATCACACAAGGAATAGAGATGCGAAAAATTCAGCAGAAATCTAAATTTTGCCACGCAAAACATTTAGCCCAATTCGCAGATTTTGTTAAAAGCAGTTGTGGTCCGAAATGTGAAATGTAAATTTCACCTGCGAAATGTGGGATTTCGCCTGAGAGTGGTGAAACTCCATCATTCACAGGTGAAATTCCACATTTCGCAGGCAGAATTTGCGATTTCACCGGCAGAATTTTGCACCTGCAAAATACACAAATTTCGCAAAATGTTTTACGGATTTCGCACATCTCTAACTAGGAAGCCATCAAAATATTGAGTAGCAAGTCAAAACAATTTAAAAAAATATCACCGCCATCTTCCCTCTCCCCCTGAAAAACATGTATTCACCACAGCTGGGCTGTCCAAGGTAAATAAATTGTTTATTAAAAAAAAAAAATTTAGTGACATTTAAAACTAGAAAATGTCCTTTTGACTTTATGAGCATTTTTACTGGAGCGACAAGAACAATAAAAACATCTTAAACCTGTTAACCTGGTAGAATAGGTGAGATTGGGATAGAAAGCATTGTGGTTTGCATGGCACTACAGTCTGGAAAATGCTTCTGCAAACAACATGTTCAAAGTAACGAAACCAAAAAAAATTATAGAAATAATTGAAAGGTGGTGGAGTAGGCCATGGGAGAACTAGGAGTTACCCAGGTCTTGCTTGTCTGGTGAAGCCATGCCGTTTGGCAGCAGGATGCATGTGTCCCCCTCTTCCTATAGGGTGCGGGGTTCTCCCTGAGAAAGCCAGGGTGTTTATGTGGGTCGGGTGGCAAGATGAGAGCATTCCCATCTGTTTTGTGAGTGCCCTTATAATACTGACAACTTCTGAGATTACAAGACAGGAAAAACAAGGCTGATGACGGTTTGAAGGCTAATACCTGCTACCTGGCCTGTCCGACCACAAATGGATGTGGTTTCTACCCTACCAGGGAGCCCCACAATCTGGGGGAGGGAATTACAGATCCTGAAATGGATGGCTATAATAACGTACTAACATACATACTAAAAGCCAGCAGGATATGCCTAATGGTCTGTCATGTCTGCTCGGTAGCCAGCCACCTAATGGGTGCTCACTTTCCCACCCACCCCCCAGCCCCAGAGAGGGTTTTCTTTGGCTTCAGTGTCCCCTTGTACCTGTTCCACCCCTTCTTGAAGCCCTCCACTGTGTCCTCCTCCACCAGACTCCTGGGCAGCACATTCCATGGCTCCACCACCCTCTCAGTGAAGTAATGTCTCCTACGTTCCCACCCCTTCCAACTTCCACTCGTGCCCCTGGTTGTTCCAACCCCCTTCTTTAGCCTGAACATCTCCTTGGCTGTGCCCCTGTTTATTCCTTTTACATATTTGAAGACCCCTATCTCCTGTCCTCCAGTGTGTACAGCCCCATCTCTTCCAGTCACTCTTCATAGGGCCTCTCCCCGGTACAGCCTGAGCTCTTCAATCTCTCCTCATGGGGCCCCCTTCCCCCATGCCCTGAATCATCCTGGTCGCCCTCCTCTAGACCCTCTCCAGCAGTGCTGTGTCCTTCTTAAGGAGAGGTCTCCAGAACTGCACACAGTACTCTATACTCAGCCTGACCAATGCATTATACAGAGGGAGGAACACCTCCCTCCTCCTGGACATAGTCCCCCTGGCTATGCAGCCCAGTATCCCGTTTGCTTTTGCTGTGGTTCTTCTGCAGTTTTCAGTGTTGTTCATTTTGACATCTACTACCACCCCTAGATCCTTCTCTCCTGATGTGACTTGCAGTGTGATCCCTCCCAGGGTGATTACATGAGCCGGGTTTCTGATCCCCAGATGCACAGCACCTTGCATTTCCCTGCATTAAACTTCAATCCCCACCTCCTTGACCACCCCTCCAGGGTATCCAGGTCTCCCTGGACTGTCTCTCTTGCTTTGTCCCTGTCCGCCAGTGCTGCCAGTTTTGAGTCATCCACAAAGAGACTCGTCCTGCTCCTAACCCCCCTCCCCATATCCGAGACATGGGCATTGAACAGGAGTGGCCCCAATACCGAAACTTGAGGGACCCCACTAATGACCTTCCTGGAGGAGATTATCCCACCAACCACTGCCCTCTGTATTCGCCCCGTAAGCCAATTTTCTATCCATCTGAGCAACTACCCCCCAGCTGTAAGAGCTTTAAGCTATAAGATCACCATCTAAGCAGAGGAAAGGCGTTTTTTTTTTTTTTTTTGTTTGTTTTTTTTTTAAAAGGGGGTTCCTGAGAACAGTACCTTTTTTTTTTTTTTTTTTTTATTATTATTATTATTATTATGTTTTTACCAAGTTTGTTCCTTATTGTGGCAGATGGGCAACCTTTTAGCCCCATTCCACTGGGGGCTAAGTCCTAATGATTCCCAGTGCCCACATCCACATGTCCCTGGTGGTCGGGCCAAGAGATGGCCTGTCCCCCCTTTTTTCCCAGTTTTCTGGTCCCCTTTCCAGTGCCAAAGCAACATACAAGAACGTCCACATGGAGGTGTGCATGAACTTCAGAGCTGCTGTGGTGCTGCGGACCCTCTCTTTGAGCCACTTGCTGACCTGCATTACTACCAGGCCTACACCCGCTGGCAGTGGGAGGCAGGGATTGCCTGCCTCCCCCCTGCCAACCACCAGTGACCTGAGTCCACCCCTGAATGCAGGTTGCAGTTGGCAGGCAATGACGCCACTGCCTTGTCATTGGGGCAGCCTACCTTTTTATTGTCTTGCTCTAAAGGTTAAAACTAAAGCCCTTGGTCTAGATGAAGATGGTGATAAACTAAAACATACTGTGAAAACGGAAATGAGACAAAGCTTTCTATGCCAGTATCCATTAAATGCTGTTGGCCTAGGTAAGGGGAATACTGACTTTCCACAGTTTGCATTCCCTTTGTGGTAAGGGTCCTTTGTCTCCTGCTCTAAGAAATGAAGGTCCAGAATGAAAGTTCTTATGTCACAGACATACCCGCTAGTGTTAGGGGCCAGAGTCAAAGGCAGTTTGAAGCACTGTAATAAGAAGATTCTAATTTCTCTTAAAATAACACTAAAGGGTGTTAATTTAAAAAGAGAGATCAGCAATGCACATGTCTGATGTCTGTCTTGTGTACGTCCAGTAGTTACTAACATACTGAAATGCCAGCAGAATAGGTCTAACGGTCTTTTGCGTCTGCTCGTTTGGTCAGCCCCCACCCTGGGAGCTGACCTTGCTGCCCCCCTCGCCTTCTCTGGCTTCTCCCTTCCCAGTTCTGGATATTCTCGCTGCATTGGATTTTGCTTCCAGAACCCTTCCCCTGTACCTGTCCCACCCCCTCTTGAACCCCTCCACCGTCTCTGCCTCCACCAGCCCCCTAGGCAGCGCATTCCATGGCTCCACCACCCTCTCAGTGAAGTAGCACCTCCTCCTTTCTCCTTCTTATTATTAGTCCAGGCAGGCCCACTAACTGACCCACTGTTCCTTGAGGATTACAATGAGACTTTCTGCCCCGGTCTTAGGTTCACTGTGAAGTCTGTGGGTGCCTCTACCATCTTTCTTTGTGTCTAATGTTTTTAGAAAGTTGTGTGTTCTAGTGGTTTGAGCACTGGATTGGGAGTAAGGGGGCCTGAGTTCAAACTGTCAGCAGAGCTACTTACTATGAGACCTTGAATGAGCGTAATCCTCTCATGTTTCATGTTTGTCTTTCCAGTTGTAACAATGCATTTAGGCAGGACCTCACTAAAAATGAGATGCCACATCTCGGCTGAGCTAGTCTGAGTTAAACTGTGAAAAATGTTTCATTAATCTCAGTATTATAAATAATGTAGAGACAGTCTTAGTGTTTTTAATTATATTTTTTTTGTGTGTGTATTATTTGTTGTAATTGAAATACTGCAGCTCAGGCTCTACAAGGACTCTTACAGTGCAGCTAGAACAGGAAAACGCAACAAAAGGACCCTTGGTTTATCATATGTAAACAGCTTCACTTCTGTGCCAGTGTCGCTGGCTGCTGAAATGTTGTTATTTAAGGGACAAAGTTCAGTGATCTGAAGTTGCCCTGTTGAAGAATCCCATGGAATTGGCTGGATCATTGGATTAAAAAAAGGTACAATAGATGCATTGCTCTTTGGGGTACTTGTCACCTCTGTGTTTACTGCTCTGTTTGTAGTATATATTGTGGTGTGCAAATGATACTGTATGGAGGAGAGAATTTGTCTGTACTGCTGCCTTCTTAAATATTAACAGAAGGGACAAATGGCACAACCTGTATATACAAACAAAATGAGAGAGAATCAGATGGTCTTTCTAATGGACAAAGAAATCATCCACAATTTACAAAATAGTTTTTAGGTGCGGTACGATGTAGGGGAATGTCCTTGTTGACCTCAAGATTTTTTCTTAGCCGTTGCCCATCAGTCTTCTTTTAGTGCTGTTTAAGCATTCGCTAATTGCATTGAATTTTTTTTTTTTTTTTTTTTTTTTTAGTATGTTGAACGGATCCATGTCCTATTTAAAGACTAAGGAAGTAACTACTTTTTAACAGATTAGTATTTTTATTACATTTTTTTTATTATTTTGCCTCTAGTTTCCATCAAATGTATACTGTTCAGCACTATAAAAGAAACCATTTTAGAGTTATTTTCATATGTATAGTTTTCTGTTACTATATACAAGGGGGATTACCTCCAGGAGGAGTGAGGTGATCCTCCCTCTGTATAATGCCCTGGTTAGGCCGTATCTTGAGTACTGTGTACAGTTCTGGAGACGCCATCTTAAGAGGGACATAAACTGCTGGAGAGGGTCCAGGAGGGCTACCAGGTTCAGGCATGGAGGGTAGGACCATGAGGAGAGACTGGGTGAACTCAATCTGTACGCATTGGAGGAGAGGAGGGACAGGGGACATGATAGACTTTCAGGTATGTAAAGGGGATAAATAAGGCAGAGCCAGGTAAGTGTTCAGGCTTAAGAAGGAGGAACTACCAGGGGCATGGTGGAAGCTGGAAGGGAGATGCAGGGGGCAGCAGGAGATGCCTCTTCACAAAGAGGGTTGGTGGAACCATGGAACGCACTGCCCAGGAGTCTGGAAGAGACCACAGTGGAAGGGTTGGGACAGGTACGGGGGAAGCTGAGGCCAGGGAGGGTCACCTCTGGGGCTGGTGGAGGAGCGAGCCCCCAGTAGGGGGCTAGCTTCCGAGCAGACACTATATAGACCATGGGGCCTGTTCTGCTGGCTTTTACTATGATACTGTATATAATGTGTACATAGAACTGACCCTTTTTGTGGTATACAGAAAAGGAAATGAAACAAGTAACATACTGTATTTTGTGTCAAAAAATAAGTCTGGGAAACATTTACTGACATTATTACAAACACAAAGTTGCATTGCTGCAGTGACTCTTATGTTAGTATCAGACTACGTGGTGTTACCTAAACCTGTTTTTCTTTGCTAAGAGTCTCAAGAGTAGACAACTATTATAAACAACGATCGCGCTGTAGTGGGTTATTTGGTAAAATATCCTTCATTAGGGCAGACCTTCCACAGAGGTTCATGGTAACCAACAGGCATTTGATGTGTTACTGAATCCTATTCCTCTTCCCTTTGGTTGTTCTCCAGCCCTTGAATTTTTTTTCTGTAATGGAACAAAAGTTTTCTAGGAAGGGGGAAGTGGGAGGGGTTAGGGCGAACTCACCAGTTGGAAATGGGGAGGTGTGTGTGTGTGTGTGTGTGTGTGTGTGTGTGTGTGTGTGTGTGTGTGTGTGTCTGTGTGTCTGTGTGTGTGTGTGTGTCCTCCTGTATAGACTTTTGTTCCAGTATTTGCCTGGTGCCACTTACAACTGAGATCTAACATTCTACTGCATAGGCAGCTAGCTTGGACCCTGACCCCCCCTGGTCATACAGTGACAAGATAATAGCTTCCTGCAGATGAGGATTAATTTGTTTCCACCTACAAATCTGGCACAGTACTTTTTTAAAGTCATATCTTATGGCTGAACTGGAGTTCTGCTGGTATTGTTTGCTTAGCCCATAGGTAGCCTTATAGGGCTGTGACCTGCGATCAGAAGCACATGGACATTTTCACAGCACATTTCTACGGAATCTTTACATGAAGAGCCACATGCACACTATAAGAGATTTGCTTGGTTTCATTAAAAAGCACAAAAGGTAAAGATACTGATCCTGCTGGAGGCTGGCCTTCGGCTGTTTATGTCTCTAATGCTGTCACTTCGTTGCATACTCCATCTTCGTTTTACCCCCACAAGCCTGTCAAATGGGATCGTCTGTTGCTTATTCCAGCTTACCCTGACCTACTTCAATCCCTGGTGTCCTAGCAAGCTGTCAGGAGCTATCAGACTGGGGGGCACATCTGAAATAAACACTCACTTGGGGGAAGGTGAGAAATAAGCATGTCTCTCTAATGCATTCAATTAGCTTTTTTTTTTTTTTTTTTTAAGTGACTTCATTTTGCCTTGTATCAAACATTATTTTATTAAAGGAAAACATTGATAGGCAATCATAGGAAACTCTGATATGCTCTTGGCATGGGAATGATATAAATCCCATATTATGTTAGTTCGTTTTGGTAGTTGCTTCTAGCTGTTCAGTAGAGGAGCTTGCTTGGAAGCAGCTATTTCAGGTGCGTGTACAAGGCAATGAAACGCCATCACCAAGAGCAGTTTAATTCTGAGTGTGCTGCTCTGACTTTTACCCTAGAGTCCCCCACTTTTTTTTACTTGTTAGTGATTCTCATTCCCAAATCGCATGGCCTGCACTGTATTACGTAATCTTCAGTTTATAGAAATTATTGAAACAAAACTCCAGGGCTCAACGTAACCATAGAGTACGTTGCTAAGAAATGACACCGAATCAGTGCCTAGGTTAACCTTCCACTGGCTGGAGTCGAGCTGTCTCATTTCACACCGTTAGTGCTGTGGACCACTCCACTGTGCAGCTGTTCAAACAATGCAATTTAGTAGCTGTAGTGCGTCAACATTTCCCAGTTGGCAAGGTTCCAGACCAGAACTGCACCAGAGTATCAGCTGTTTCTAGGGACATGGATATGTTGTTCATCCACACTTATTGGCAGGTTCCTTGCTGCTTTAAATCTTGCCGGAAGGTCTTCAAGCTGGCTCCTCCCACCCACCCGGGTGGTAAAACTCTCGGCTCCGCCCCATGACGCCAGATCTTCCTTACCGCTTGGAAGCTCAGGTTCCCTCCTTAACGCTCTGCGATTAAGACTGGTTCCTAATTCTTGAAAGTTGAAATCAAAATTTTTGCTAAAAGACTTGGTCTTCTTCTCCTCGCGGCTGCGATGGACAAATCGACTCCGGTTTTACGGAGGTGCCGCTGGTCTTGAAGATGTCAGACCGGATCCGCACTCCGCGTGCGTCTGCTGCCTGGGCCAAACACGACCCGCAGGCCTGACTTGTGCTCTTCCTTTTGACCTCGTCCTTGAAGCGTGCTGCCCGATTACAACTGGGGCGCCCGAGAAAAAATTCCACGGTGAAATCTAAAGAGGCCCGATTGGCGGTGTCGGCGGCGGGCATCAGCCGGATCAGCTCGAGCAGATGATACGCCTCGAAGAAGGAAGCGGCAGACGCTTCTACCTCGGCTCGGCATTTGTCCGCTCTCTCTCGGTGCCTCGTACTCTGCTTCTTTAAGGGCTTTGTCTGACCCTCTCGACGAAGGTGAGGTCCAACTATAGGGACCTTTTCCAGGTCAAAAGAGGCAAAAAGTAAGTCTCTCCGTCGACACTCTTGGGAGCGGAAAGATCCCCTCCCCTTGTCTACAGTCGACTTCGGTCGACCCCTCAGCTTCGGCCACTGGCTTCACGGTGTCCCCGTCAGGCCAGCTGACCGAGACTCCCGTCGACGCGGTCGAGATTTTTCTCGACCCGTTAGACGGGTTGTCGGCTGGAAAGCTGAGAATCCCTCTTCCAGTTCCCCGGTGGGAGTTGAGGATCCCGTCGGCTCATCTGTGCCTCCGGTTCCGGAGCCTTCGGTGGGATCGTCCGAGCCGAGAAGAGTGCCGATTTCCGACACTTCTCCTCGCCTTCCTCGGCCCAGTCGAGACTCCTCGGTCTCGGACATCCTTGCGGTCAAACCGATCCCGCCGCCATAGGCGGTCTCGGTCTCGGCACCGCGGCAAGCGGCGCCGCCGCTCTTCCTCTTCCTCGGACGAGGGGAGGCTTCGGCACAAGTTGCGTCGGAAGTACGAGAGAACTCATGTGCAACAGCTCCTTTGACCGGGAATAAGCCGACCAGTCGTCTTCCCGCCATTAAGTGGCTGTCACGAACAGCGAAACAACCCTCGTTGTAGTCGAGAGCCTGTTCCAGGCTGGTTGTTCGCCAATTCCAGCTGCCCCACGATTCTGGTGGAACCTCCGCCTCCACAGCCATTAGTTGGGGCTCCGACCAAAAATTCTCGATCGGCCCTTGGGTTTGCCCCATAGGCTGTCTGTCACCCTCACTCCCGATAAACCTTGGCAGGTGGAGGGTGGCTCAGGCCAAAGCAGCTCTTTGAGGACTCTTCTGAGTCCGATGATGGTTCCTCCCTCTTCTCCAAGCGCATGGACTTGGAGTCCTCGGAGGGCAGTCAATGGGCGATAGCCGCCGTCCTTCTTAGGGTTGCTTGACTCATCTCGAGTCCACGGGATGAAGCTCGATCCCGTTCTAGCGGGCCAGGTATCCCCTCACGGAGATTCTGGACCGAGGATTCTCCTGGAGGCCTTTCGGTGGCGAAGCCATAGTGGAGTCCGCCTTGGAACTTTGGCAGCGTCCTGCTTCCTGCCCTGCGCCTTGGCCAGGTTGGCCAGGAAGTATCACGGTCCCCGGTTCCCTGTCGGTTTTGGAACACCCCTCGGCCGAAGGTTGGTTACCGACAGCGTTTTCGGCATGCGGGAGCGCCAGGATTGGACAAACCTCCGACAGGAATCCAAAATTGGTTTATGCGGGCGAAAAGTCTATGCTGCGTCCTCTCTCGGCCTTCGTAAGGCCAGTTCGGCCGTCCTCATGGCACATTTTTCTCACGCCCTATTGGGCTCCCTGGATGAGGTTGTCCCTCATCTTCCCGCAGATCTGCAGACTATGGTCAGGCAGGTGCGGGACCAGGGCAGGGCAGTGGCTAAACAGCAGCTCCAGACTGCGTTAGACATCAGGGACTCATGTGCCAGGTCTGTGGCGGCCGCAGTGGCCATGCGTTGTCGGGCTTGGCTGAGGATATCCACCTTTACCTCGGATACCCAGCACAAGTTGGCGGATGTTCCCTTTTTGGGGACTGACCTCTTCGGCCCTGGGGTGGAAGGTCACCTGCAGAGGATCGAGAAGTCCAATGCTACCTTGGACTCGGTCTCTTCCGCTCAGAAGGACAAGGCCGCCAAGCCACAGCCTAAGCCCTTCGTCCTTCTGTGCCCGACCCAGCAACGTCAGGGCCAGCAGGCTCGAGCTTGGTATCCCAAACCCAAGCCGTCGGCTTCCTCCAACAGGAAGCAGGGAAGTAAAGGCCCAGGAGGTCCCTCGGCTGGTCCCTCCTCCAAGCCTGCCCAGTGACGGGCTGAGGGGTGTCGCCCCCATCCCTGTCACCTCACCCCTGGTTCCCCCATGGGGGGACGGCTCAGACACTTCCTTTCCGCCTGGTCCCCTGTTACCACGGACAGGTGGGTACTGGAGGTGGTGGGGAAAAGGCCTACCTCTAGAATTCGAGCAGGCCCTGCCCTTCAGAGCCGTCGCACCTCGGGGGGCCTCGGGGTCCGCAGCCTCACTGGCGGCTCGTCGAGCCAACATCGCTCTCCTCCTCCAAAAGGAGGTGATCATGGAGGTAGAGGACCCCCCTTTAGACCCAGGGTTCATGTCCAGGTATCTCCTGGTTCCGAAACGGACGGGGGGCTGGCGTCCCATTCTCGACCTACACGACCTGAACAAGTTCCTAAGGTCTCGGACCTTCAGAATGGTCACTCTGGCGCAGATAATACCATCTCTGGAACACGGCGTGGGTTCTGCTCTCTGGACCTGCAGGGCCGCGTTCTTTCACGTCCCTATCCGTCCGTCCTGCGGAGATTCCTCCGCTTTGCGGAAGGATCCTCTTGAGTTCCAAGCCATGCCCTTGACTTATCTCCAGCTCCCAGGGTCTTCACCAAATGCATGGCAGTGGTGACAGCATTCCCTCTTGGCGCCGAGGGGTCCAGGTGTACCCTTACCTGGGCGAGTTGGCTGATAGCCCCCTCCAGGCGGAAGGTGGGCGGTCCAGAATCTGGCCCTCCAGGTTTGCTCTCAAGTCGGCCTTCTCATCAAGCGAGGCCAAGTCGGAACTCGAGCCGAAGCAGGTGATCCTGTTCATCGGGGCAGAGCTCGACTCTGTTCGAGCCAGAGCACGGCTCCGGCAGGACAGGGCCGAGGTTCTTACCTCCTTTGCCCAATCATTTCTGGTTGGGCAATCGCGCCCTGCCCGGGACTTCCTGCGCCTCCTGGGTCTCATGGCGGCCTGTACCAGCGTGGTCCGTTGGGCACGCTGGCACATGCGCCCCCTTCAGTGGGGACTGGCCAGCCGGTGGTCACAACGCTGCGATCCATTGGACCAGCTAGTGACAGTGACCCAGGAGATGTGGAACGCTCTCCAGTGGTGGACCGTTCCATCCCATCTGCAGGAGGGCATCCCGTTTGTCCGCCCCGAGCCGACGGTCTCTCTATCGACCGATGCCTCTCTGATGGGTTGGGGTGCCCATCTGGGGAACACAGAGTGCGGCCTGTGGTCCCAGCGAATCCGATGCCACATCAACCTGCTGGAGCTCCGGCGGTCCGCCTAGCTCTCACCGCCTTTGCTCCGTTCCTCCGGGGGTCAAGTGGTCCGGTCCAGACAGACAATACCACACGACTATGTACTACCTGAACCGCCAGGGGCGGGCCACGCTCCATGCTTCTATGCAGGGAAGCTCTCCGCATTTGGTCACTCGCGCAGCCTGGGCAGATCTCCTAGCCATTCATGTGGCAGGAGCCTCCAACACCCTGGCCGATGCCCTGAGCCGGATGGGGCTGCATCTCACAGTGGTCTCTCCTGCGGAGGTAGTACAAGATCTGTTCTCCCACTGGGGCACACCTCAGGTGGACCTGTTTGCCTCAGGAGAATCGCAAGCTGAGGCTGTTTCATGCCGCCCCCCTCAGCAGGGCTTGCTGCAGGGGGATGCCTTCTCGAGGCTGTGGACCCCAGGCCTCTTTTACGCCTTTCCCCCCATTTCCCTTGATTCACAAGGTGCTTCTAAAGACAAGGAGGGACAAGGCGCAGGTGATTCTGGTAGCCCCAGACTGGCCCCAGTTCTGTACCAGATCTCCTCAACCTCAGCTACAGGCTCCGAGGCAGCTTCCAGCTCGCCCGGACCTGCTCTGAGTCAATCAGGGAAGGTGTTCCATCCGGGCCTTCAATCCCTGCACCTGATGACCTGGTTCCTGGGGGCTAGAGTTCCAGGCCTTGGGTCTTTCCGGAAGTCCTCAATGTTGTTGAGGCGTCCGTGAGTCGACCAGGAAATGCTATACCTTCAAATGGAAGAGGTTTTCCATTTGGTGTCGAAATAGGCTTGGACCCTTCCTCCTGTTCCTTGGCAAGCATTTTGGACTATTTATGGTCCTTTCTAGTCAAGGGCTTGGTCGATGACCTAAAGGTGCACCTGGCAGCCATCTCTGCTTACGGGCGCGGGCGGGGGCAGTCGGTGGCGCAAGGAGAAGGTGGTCTGGCTTTTTCAAAGGCCTTGATCACATTTCCCTCGGTGCAAGAACCTCCACCTCCGTGGGATTTACTGCTGGTACTGGCAAAGCTCATGGGCAAGCCATTCGAACCAATGCACAGGTGTGAACTCTCTCACCTGTCGTGGAAGACCGCCTTCTTGGTGGCCTCCGTCAGCCAGAAGGATGGGAGAACTCCAGGTGCTCTGCATTGAGTCTCCTTACCTGGTCTTCCACAGGGACAAGGTTGTCCTGCCCCCACCTGAAATTCCTTCCAAGGTGGTGTCGGAGTTTCACCTTAACCAGGTGTTGACTCTGCCAGTGTTCTACCCCAATCACACCTCGGAGCGAATACAGGCTCCATACTTTGGACCCTAGAAAACTGGCTTATTATAAGGCGCCACGGCTGAAATTCGGGAGGAGGTTCGCCCAGCTGTTTGTCACCTACGCTGAAGCCGCACCTGGCAGACCTGCAGCCAAGCGGACGATAAGCAGGTGGGTCACCTCCTGCATAGATCTCTGCTATAAGTTGGCTGGCATGGAGCCTCCCAGAGGATAAGAGCTCATTCTACCTGTCATACTGCTGCATCGGTGGCTGCTTCCAGGGGCGTCCCTATCCAGGAAATCTGCAAGGCTGCTACCTGGAAGTCAGCACACACCTTTATTACCCATTACCACACGACCTTGAGTCACGCCGGGATGCTGGTTTTGGGGCCTCGATTCTCAGTCTTTATTCCTAAGTAGGGGTGTCTTGCCTCCCTCCTCCGGGAGAACTGCTAGGAGTCTGCCAATAAGTGTGGATGAACAACATATCCATGTCCCTAAAATACAGGTTACTCACCTGTAACAGGAGTTCGAGGAATGGTATATGTTGTTCATCCCGACCTAACCTCGGCTTGAGCGCTGTACACAGGCTTCAGCCCGGGCCAAATCTGGCGTCATGGGGCGGAGCCGAGAGTTTTACCACCCGGGTGGGTGGGAGGAGCCAGCTTGAAGACCTTCCGGCAAGATTTAAAGCAGCAAGGAACCTGCCAATAAGTATGGATGAACAACATATACCATTCCTAGAACTCATGTTACAGGTGAGTAACCTGTATTTTTTCACCACCTACTGTAGCTGCCAGGATGTTTAAAACTGCATTTAAATCCCCTTGTGTCACCAGAGAGCCCTTATTGTGATGTGCTATTTAACTTAAACCTCATTAGTGTGGCTTAGAATAAATGTCACTTATGGTATTTTACTTAGTGTCTTTGTGCCACATAGGGTCAAAACCTCAACTTGAACTTTGAAAAGTCACTTTTTTTTTTTTATAGATCTATTTATTATATCTTCCGTAATCTTGTGACTTGTGTATTTAGTTAGTTAGATTCAGATAATGCTTCTGAGCACAAGTGCTGTTTTACAAAGCTTCCACGTCAAAGTACGAATGTTGCAGTAAATGTTGCAATAAATACAGACACCGAGCAAATTAGCACATTCCAGAGGGCAAGCTTGTCAACCAATCAAGATATATAATACCTTACCTGTATGACAACAATTCAAACATTGCCTTGTGTACTTGGTAATTAATGACTTGATGAGCTGGGACCAAACGCGGACTACTTAAGCACGCAGTATTTGAAACACTTTTTCTGGCCATCTGAAGGGCACGACACATGCATATTGTACAGTGCAGAAATCTAGAGCCTTTACCTTTCCAGGTCAGTAACAGAAGGGGCATGAAAGCATAAGTAATTTTATCCTGTTGAGCCAAGCCTAGATCCAGCTCCTCATAAATATTTATCAAAAAGGTGGAGCCAGGAAAGTAACATAGCATTGTTGTTGTTTTAAAAGCTCAGTAGAACATAATACTATGCTTTTGAGAGCATTGACAGTAAAGAAGTGTTCCAAATTGGGTGTGGGATGATCCCACCACACTAGATTTTGTGCTCTATGGTTTGAGTGTATAATTATATGTTCTAAATTAGTGTTTTACCATTTTCCCTACTCGGGGGGGGGGGGAGTCCATCCTGAAGTATGAAGATTTAAAATCATTTGGATTTAGTATTTAAATCACCAGTACAAGACATCTGTTAGCAATTGGGGTAGGGTACTGCTGCACCTTGGGGGTCCTGGGCACCCCTAGGATACACAGCATAAGGAATTGCAGGATGGCAAGGGATGTGTGGCGGCAGAAAACTGTCAGCATGACAAAAACAGCACTTTTTGGTGACTGCAAGAACTCTGCCTTCACATGCAGTTAAAAAAAATAGAGGGCAGAGTACACCAGTATGGTATACACAATTAGAATATGGGCTGAAAATTGCCTTTGTCTCTGATTGGCCAGCCCCTTGCCAAGGTGCACATTAATGTGGCAACAGATACCAGGAAATAAGACCCAGTACCAGCTGCCCCATTTCCAACTGGTATCACTGTGCTAGGTTGGAATCTTCAACAAATTCATTCTTAAATTTCTGCCTCCCCCCCCCCCACTCGGGTGAGTTGGGGCCCTTCTGCAGTGAGGTCCCCCGACTGTAGTAATTTCAGTAGAAAAATTATAGCAAGCTATCCCCCGAAAAAACACCAGGTACTCTTTAAACACATCCCTGCCCTCTGTCCACCCACTTTCCCTCACTGCGCAAGCTGGCAGTGCATTTCTATCTGCAGGAGCCCAAGTGTTTTATATAGAAAAAGAAAAGTACCACTATTCTCATAACTCGGCAGTACTCCAATTACAGCTTCTTCCTGACTGGTCCAGATTCAACCCCCACTCAATCCAAACAGACACAACTTCTTATTTTTTTTTTTTTTTCTTAGTAAATCACCTTATGTGGCACACCCATGCCTGATTACAAAAATGACCCCTTCTGTCAGCTGGCAGCCTGCTGCAATCCAGCCCTGTTCCCTCTGTATTCACACTCCCATTTGCTGGACCATGGTGTGGTCTACTCTGTTTTATCTTAGCTTGGTTTCCTTCTGTAAAAAAAAAAAAAAAAGTTTGTGTTTTTTTTGTTTTAGATCCACAAACACCAAGTGCATCTTGCAATACACCGGCCTTGTTTTTAGTACTAAAACAAGACTCCCTCATCTCTGCCAGAATGTCCAAGTGTATTTATTAAAAAGGGTTCTTTGCTGCAGTAACAACACAAACGTCAAATGAAAATGGGGAGAAAAATGTTCAGCTGCGGCAGCTTTAGTAGTCACCTTTTTATCACAGATTCGGCCGCTCTGTCACAGAACATGTAAACTTCACTAACCACCATGCTAGAGGTGGGGGGGTGCGATGACCGCAGTAGCAAAATTGACAGGGCCAGTACCAGTGCCCCTACAGGCAATTGTGCCAGTTGAGGGACTACTTTACAATAAAAAGTTTTCTAATAAATTGCATTTATTTTATGTATTTTTTTCCCCCAAACATTTTAATTAAAATTAGATAAGCAACCATTTTCTAAGTGCCATAATACCCTCTAGGGTGGGCGGTATTGAGCTATGCCAAACTTTCCAGGAGCTATAAGGCCCTTCACTTGTGGCGTTTAGCCTCATTACATACCTAGGTGTGCTGGTATAGCCCAATAATGCCCACCAGTGGTTAAATTGAAAATGTTTAGGTAGTGGAACTGTGATCTTTACATTTGGAGGAGATGGAACGCTCCATGGTAGTCGATGGAGAAAGGTTTCGGAGGAGGTGGATGTTAATTCCTGTTAATTCCTGCCCAGTTTTAACCCCCCACTGGTCAGCTATTATTGCTTGTGGCATACAGAAGGTGGATTAGTAACAGGAAGCAGAGGACTGTGGTGGCCTGCCACTACTTGGAGCAGAGAGGGGTACTTGGCAGCATCCCACTCTCTGGGTCTGTTTGCTGTTCAGAGATCTAGAATCGGGGTCTCCAGCAGGCTGCTTCTGGTTGATTAAGCAGAGACTGTGTGGCTGGTGGACTCCCGGAGCATGGGACAAACTTCAGGAGGGCATCGGTAAGCTGGGTAGTTGGTTGGACTCCTGGAGTCTTGGATTCTGTGTGGCCAAATGCAGCGGTACTGCACCTGAGGAGGAAAGACAGGGGTAGGACCTACACATTGTGTGGGGCTCCTCTTCCTATAGTAGAGATGCAGAAACATCAGGGCAGTAAAGGTTATCCTGCCTCTTTATAAGGCCCTGGTTAGGCCCCACCTGCAGTACTGCATGTAGTCCTAGGTTCTCCAATACAAAAGTGCATTGAGGCACTTGAGGGGGTGTAGAGCAAGGTCACCAAGATGACCAGGGGGATGAAAGACAAAGATTATAAGGAGAGGCTGGTGCCCCTTAACATATTTGTGTTGGAGAAAACGGAGGCTGGGAGACGGTGCCCTGTGTTGTTGCTGTTGTTGTTGTGGTTTTTTTTTGTGTTGTTCCTCTCCTCCCCCCAAGTAGCTACTTTGGTTAGCAGTCAAACGTGTCACTAGCCAAAACCAAATTATAGGTAGAGGAAAAACATTTCCAAATTCTTGCTGTATTCTTGGTTCCTATGCTTTCACATTATTGTAATGTGCTTCTACAATATTTTCCTCCCATTTTAGTTCTGTTTTACCATGACATAACACATCATGTCACACAGAGACAGAGCCACTGAGTGTGTGCTAGTTACGTGATGACATGGCACAGTATATTATCACAGGTAAGTTACTGTACAAGTGAAGTTTGTTTAAAAACTTACCTGAACATGAGAGAGAGGACCTAGGAATAAGAGTGCGTTTGGGAGTCAGAATCCTGGGTGGTGTGCAGAGCTAACCAACCCCTGCTCCACTGTACAACCAAATTAACCTGCATTGGGACAGTAGGTGGAACATTATTCCTGGTTGCAGTAGTAGGTGTATCATATTTCCTGGTGGTATCATTCCCCAAAAAAAACTGCTTGTGATTCCTTGGCTCCACAGTCACTCAGTAGCGTCACAGTCCTATCAGTTCCCAGGCTGAGCTAACCAGTCCTCCTCCCTGTCTCGAGTCCAAGTTCCAGATTGTGCTGTTCTCCCTCTCCCTTGCAAGTCCCAGAGTGCCAACTTATCCCAGTGTCCTTGTCTCAAACACATTCACATCCGGCATGCACCAGTTGTGCTAAATCTTAATCTCCTTCCACCTCCCTCAGTTACACACATCACGATCCCTTCCAGACACTTCAGGCCTGTGTCTCCAACCAGCTGCATCACAACCACATCACCACCACCCCTAGCAATCAACTCTACTCTCCATGTTATTTCCTATTGCAGCTCCTCACCACCATGGATCACCACAAAAGGCAAATGTGGAAGTGCAGCCTGAATATTTTAGAAACTATAGCGGTACCCACCTGGTTTGGCGGAATGGGAGATGGAAAGCTTGAGTGTACCACCTTGCTGGCACTGCCTTGATATTTTTCAGATTTTCATGGTATGTAGGTCTGTGACAGGTGTATGACATGTTTATGATGCAACTGTTTGACCAAACGATCCTTTATCCCTCCACGCACACTACCACTTACGTAACTGCATTGACATCCACACACCTACGCTGCTCAGTTTTTAAATGGTGTAATGGGGATGTGCAGAACAGCCTCATGTTTGCACGTGACCACAGGTGCCACTTTACAGGCTGGAGGGTAGGGCTCACAGATGCAGCACAGTAGTTCTGCACCACAGATCAGGAAATAAAACTGGTTCCAGACAGACAACCTTAATAACATACTAAAATGCCAGCAGAATAGGCCTAGCTGTCTTTCCTGTCTGTTCGTTTGGTCAGGTGGCCAAAAAAAACTTGGGTGATGGAGAGCACTGAGGAGGGGACACATGATTTCAGCTTTCCCCGTACTCCAGGGTACTAACAAGAGCACACACAGAGGTGTTTGCTCTGGTGTCATTCCCCAAGACACAGACATGCCCTGAAGCTCGGGGGTAATGTTGGGAAGTGTTTTTTTTTTTTTTTTTCTCTCTCTGAGGCAGCAAACTAATGGAACAGCCTACCAGTGGAGACTGTGAATGTTTAAGACAGGACAGGCTTAAGCCTGGACAAATTTCTGCTTACAAAGGGAATCGCCAGATGATATGTCTGGTAGAGTGGGAAGGAAACCTTTTTTAAAGCTATTACATGTAAGCACAGCATACTTTTTCATATCTTCTTATAAAGCTGGGGGTGGCCAAGATGGCTTTAGGGTCACTTCAGACCTTAAATTACTGTGTGTGTGTGTGTACAGCAGTTTTTATGAATATTGAGGTCTATATCCTTTCCTGACATAGTGTAGGTATTTCGTCAATTCAGAGTAGTGCTAATTTCCCCTTTTTTAATAACAGAAGTTGGAATCGGTTTGATTTATAAACACTAAAACTTTCAAGTTTACTAAATACCATTTGATGCTCATTCAGTAAATATACCCCTACTATAAAAATAATGTCGCTCAAATAGTATCCTAGAAATTAGGATTTCAACAGATACCTCCCATTTGGCCCAATAGTTGCTGTGGTAGGATAGCAGTGCTATCTGACCACGGATCCTACCCTCTAGGATCCAGTGCACGGATCCTACAAACATTGTGGATCCTAGCAAGAGATTCAGCTTGGATCCTAACTATCTGAGCTGGGATCCCTGGATCTGATCTAGGATCCAATGCTATTTGACCTCAGATCCTAACTATCTGACCTAGGATCCCTGGATCTGACCTACGATAACTGTATCCTAACTAGGATCCATCACTGTCTGACCCTGGATTGTACATCTGTCTTTGGTAGGATCCTAGGTAGGATACTGGCACTATCTGACAGACAGTGGTAGGGTCCACAAAAGCACTATCTGAGCAACACTATATAAAAATCAGTACCCTGATTGCAGTAATATGCCCAAACTAAATGTTTAACTAAATTACATGGTACTACCCCCCCCCAAACATGTATAAAGTGCCTGTAGTAAGTTCAAGTAGCATGTAAAGGCTGCCACTGCTCCAGACAGCATTGTAATGCTATCTATAGCCTTGCACCTTCTCCCCTACTTTTGCATCATTTAGATGCAGTTTTACGGGTGGGGCTGTGGGGGTTGGGGGTGCTTGGCAAGCTGCCGATCAGGAAGATGGATAGCAAGGATAGTAAGTTAAATGTCTAAATCTGTGGCTGAAAACATTTAATTGTGGGCTAATTTGGGTCTTGGGCAGGCAGTGTTTTTGTCAGAAGTTGCCTGCCCTTAAGGTTGTCTGCTCCTCTGTAAGACAACAATTCCAAGTCTTTTAAAACCTGCTGGGGCAGTCCCTTTTTAACATGTGGGTCATGAGGTAGCCTTTGTAAGTCTGTTAATGAACCACAATTACTTGTTTGTATAAATAATGCACTAAAACTGAGCCCTTTCTAACTTTTTGTAACACACAAGTGTGGACTTCAACCCCTATATTACAGATTTTGTTAAATTACTGCAATCCTTTACAGGCTATGAACATGTTATTGATGGATAGGATTTTATAAAGGCATCTCTGTATATATTATTTACCTTTATTTCTACACTGTACCTATTTTGTTGTATACGTCGTGCTACTGTTTTATGTATATTTTACTTGTACTCTTTTCTGTACCCTCATCCTTGCAAACTGCAGGTCCACCTTGTAAATGAGCTTCCTCAATGGTGATCGCCTGGGTAAATAAAGATTTTGATTGTCGTAGCTGTCTCCTCCTGCACTAGTGGTAACCATTGTGCAGTTGCACTACAGAGCTCTGCTTTCATCTTGCAACGGTTACAAATAAGCAGACTCGAGATTTAATTTTTTTTTTTTTACCTTGGTTTCAAAACCAATAACTGTTTTAAGAAAAAAAAAAAAAATATTAGCAGCAGAATTGTTTTTGACACACATTTGGCATGTTTCTTTACAGACCCCTCGAGTTTTGCTGCTCTTATTAATTGCGCAGCAGATATCACGGGGAGGAACGGGAGCTCCTGATGCACTGATGCCCATGTATTGCTCCATATTTAGTCACAGGTGCTTTTATACCAGGGCTTGGAATGCAAATAAGTGGTGATTGGCTGCTGTCTTAGGAAGTGATACCACATGCGGTGTCTGCTGCCAATCGCTGCTTTTATTCTCATTCCAGGCCTCAATTTAAAGCACCTGCAATGAAGGTCCGTAAGACCATTTGCCAAAGAGATTTCCTGTATCAAGCTGTCCCTAGTGAAATAGTTTCTTTGCCTCATTTGCAGCAAGTGAACGAACATGTGTTTTTCTAAGGAAATGCTGCTTTTAACTACCTTGCCCCAGTAGCAAAATGTTTGGGCTAGATAGTCAAACATGGTAATTTAGTGGCTCAAGCAAAAGTGCAAACACTTTTGTGGTGGTAAGGAAAACGCCTGTCCAGTGTAGCCTGGGACGCCTTTCGAATATAAGCTTTCACATTTTAATGATGTTCCTAGAAATTATTGGCCAAAAACAATTGCTGGTGTATGTAACCAGTTTGCACGTGCCAATGTGTTTACCATCTGGCCTTGGGAATTGTTTGAAAGCGAGTCTCCTGTAAATTTGTAACATGTAGTTTTGTTCTTGTCCAGAAATGTAGGAGTATACAAAGACACTGCAGTATGAACTGGAATACCCTCATATATGTGTCACATTCTGTCCTACAGCATACATGCTGAGCATTGATAAATGCTATGAGGAAAATCTGTGTTTGTTTCATTACATACATGAAGTTACAGCTGGGCTTGGGTCAATGAAATGGTTTTGCTAATGTGGGGCACTCGAATGGGATTCGGCATGAGCTCATGCTGGCATTCATTTCTACTCCTTTAGCTCATACACAAGTGGAATATTTTCTTCTACTCTTTGCAGGGTAAGAGGGTTTGCTCTGATGCTCCATCTTTACAGATTTAGGAACTGGTCTCTTGTACTAGTAGATAAAAACACAGAATGCCGCCAGATAAATACGTTTACGCTGTCCAGAAAGCATTTGGTAAATGTCCATAATAATAGTTCTGAATGTGGAAATGGGGCTGCTAGTGCCAAACAAGAGTATCTGCAGTAAAAAAGATCAGTGTTATCTTTGGCTTTGGTCTCTGCAGTATGGACTCACTTGCTGTTCACTGGGCCTTCTAATTGGGCAGATGTCTGTTGGGTAGCTTTGTGTTTCTGCCTTATTTAAGGTCACTCTCACAGGAAAGGACTTCCTTTGTGGCATTCCCCTGTTCTCATTCACATGTACTGTACAAGATGCTGTTTTTATTGATGATAGTATTTGCAACTCTTGCATGTTTCCAAATTACGTCTACTTTTTGAAGGACGATGAAATATTCTGCAGCCTTAAAGATCCAGTGGCACTACAGTAAAATTAAAAACTAGTTCACATATTCCTCTTGTCTTGGACAGCAATTTCTCTTTGTCATACATCTGTTTAAGGATGTACATGTATGTTATGTACCCAATGGCTGTTACATTTATGTGCATTCAGCCACTTCAGCACCAGAATCTTAACGCCCTCTTACTGCGTGGGTGTATTTTGTTATGTCTGTTTCCTTATCATACAGACCTGAGTCACAGGTACTTTGAATATGATGCTTGAAACACAAACGAAAAAGTGGCTCACCTGAACTTTAAAGTGCCCTAGATAGCAGTGCATGTTAACGCGTTCACGTTGTGTTACCCATTTTGAATAAGGTGGAGCACTGTTCCTGCACAAGACTGCTACTCAATCACAGTCATTGGAATATTGTATGACCGTCAAACAAACAAAATGTGCAAAAAAAAAAAATGCCGTCCTGGTGACACTGAGCGTTGAGGCCTGGAAGCCATATCTCGTACTATGCCAGCGACCCAGGTTCAGGAATCTGCCCAGGTTGTGGGGGGCAAGGAGCAAGATTGCGGCAGCTCTCTCCTGGGAGGGATTGGAGGCTTCTCGGTCACTGGCTCCCACCTGGTGGAGGATGGATGGCGGTGCTGACCAGGAGCCCAGGTGCTAGCCACGGGGTGGTGTGGAAGAGGTTGTGCCATCATTATGGGGCGTGCGTGTGGCTCCACGCCCGCACAATGCCCGTGTACTGGGGCCCCGGGAACAGGAGAGAAAACCAGTGCAGAAAAATACACAGAAAATATAAATAAATAAAAACAAACTGGCATGGGACTTCCTGCCCGAGCCCACTGGAAATTTGCATTGTTCTGTGGACTAGTATTGTTGTTCTGTTTTTAAAAAAAAAAAAAAAAAAAAAAAAAAGGAAGAGTGAGGTTGTAGTACTGGACAGACCTTCTGACCTACATAGATAATGCAAGTGCTTCTGTAAGTTTCCTTTTTGTGATAAAGGTGTTCCGAAAATGAGTTCCCATCCAGTTTGATTTAAACATTATTATACACTAACCTGCTGTAGTACTTGCTGTTAATTTTATCCTGTCTTTATGCTGTTTTGAATAGTTAACGCTGGCTGTTATCTTAGCTTTTGTACCAAGTTTGTTGTCATTTGTTGCTTTTGCCGCATTTACTGTAACTGTACTCTCCCGGGTCATGCCTGAAAATAGGCAGGTCTCTTGCCTAACGCACTTACCCGGTCATCAAAAGCAAATAAATAAATAATCATTACTCCATTACATTACAGCCTGGAGTCCTCAAACAACTTCCAGTCCAAGGGTTTGCCATCCGTTTTGTGGACATGTCTATAACAGGTCAGCGGGCAGAGTACACTTGGGCTCTTTATTTTCAGGAAGTTCTTTGGTGATCCCCGACAAAAAGTTGTCTTCTACCCATAAATTAAGATCAGATCTAGAAACAAATGATTTGATACCTTTTTATTGGATCAACATGGATATTACAGTAAAGAACAAAGTGCTCTAGCTTTCGAACCTACCCGGTCCTTCTTCAGAAGCTTTATGGCAGTTATTTTGAAAATCCCATACTAATGACACTAGATTATGTTGAAAAAACAGAAATAATTCTCACTGGTTTAACATATACATTTAAAACATAATAGAAGATTACGTCAGAGAAGCTAATTAACACCAGTATGCTTTTAACTGAGGAGCCTCAGAAGGGCAAAGGTTATCAAGAATTCTCAACAACCACAGAGTTCTTCTCACATAAATTTTAAAATGTCTCAATATGCTAAGAAAGCAATCTAGTGATGATTTAAAAAAAAAACAAACAAAAAAAAAAAACAAGATAGCATTCTCTCTAATACATGTAAAATGAGGTTACAACTTACATTCCAAGTGTCCTGGTGTATTAAAGAACAGATAATGAGACAAAATCCTTAAATTAGGCATAACTGCAAGTTGAAAAAGAGCCCCAAATTAAACATATATACACATGATGCATGATAGTATCACTTGTAAGTGCCAAATAAATAAATCCTTGCCAAGGACTCCAAAGAAAATGAGACCATGAGCCTGATAAGTGCAGATTTCAACACAGTCTGTGTATAACAAAAATGCACAGAATCAGTTTAAGGAATCTAAATGAAAACTTCCAAGGATGAAATCCTCCAGGCACCTCCTTTTTTTCTCTCCCCCCCCCCCCCCGGGAAAGATACTGTAACTAGTAGGAATGAGATGTACTGTGTGTAGAAGAGTCGTAATACAGCATCATTCACACCAATATTAATCGTTACCCAAAGGAATTGTACCGTTTATGAACCCCCAAGTAAATGACATATGCATCTTAATATGAGCAGATTTAAAAATGTGACCGTGTGTAATCCAACCACTGACCACTAGTAGAAGGAAGTAAATGTACACTATATGTGAAAACTAAGTGTCCAAGCCACGCTCCCCTACACAAATGTGTGTACATACACCACACACACTGCACACAACCACAACACACCACAAGTATAACAAATACAACCTACACATACCACACCACACCGCGTGCACACAAACAAAACACACACACACCATATTCACAACACACAAAAACGCAACACATGCAAAACACACACATACATACATATATACATCAATACATACACACACACACACACACACACACACACACACCACAGTGTTAAGGTGAGAAGTAAACATGTAGATAACCATAAACATACAAAATCAAAGGCCCGCTGAAGAACTAAAGTATTTATGTCCATCTTTTAAAGTAAAGGTCTGTGTAAGTTTAAGTGGAATAATTCTCATATAACCAACATCAATGTTCAATCTATCCGCCACCATATTGAGAAGTAAAATGAGTCTAATTTCAGAAGCCCGTCTCTGTTGTGTACTATTGAAATTTCCTTTTAAGACCATCAGACGCATCTGAGATTGAGTTTGTTATATTTGTTGTGGGTGTGTGTGTGTGTGTGTGTGTGTGTGTGTGTGTACACACGTCTGTGTGGGGGAGCGTGGCATGGGACAATTGTTATGTGGCTAGGACACTTAGTTTTCACACATAGTGTACATTTACTTCCTTCTACTAGTTGTCAGTGGTTGGATTACACACTATCACATTTTTAAATCTACTCATATTAAGATGCAGATCTCATTTACTTTGGGGTTCATAACAGGTGTAATTCATTTGGGTAAAAATTAATATTGGTGTGAATGATGCTGTATTATGACTCTTGTACATACAGTATATCTCATTCCTATTGGTTACAGTATCTTTCCCGGGGGAGGGGAAGGGGGAGAGAGAGTGAGAAAAGGGGGGGCCTGGAGGATTTCATCCTTGGAAGCTTTCATTTAGATTCCTTGGACTGATTCTGTGCATTTTTGTTATACACTGGCTCTGTGTTGAAATCTGCACTTATCAAGCTCATGATCTCATTTTCTTGGGGGTCCTTGACACGTATTTTTATTTGGCACTTACACTTACAAGTGATAGTATCATGCATTATGTATACATGTATATGTTTAATTTGGGGCTCTTTTTCAACTTGCAGTTATAGCTAATTTCAGGATTTTGTCTCTCATCATCTGTTCTTTAATACACTAGGACACTTGGAATGTAAATTGTAACCTCATCTTACATGTATTAGAGAGAATGCTATCCCAGGGTTTTTTTTTTAATCACTAGAATGCTTTCTTAGCATACTGAGACATTTTAAAATTTATGTGAGCAGAACTCTGTGGTTGTTGAGAATTCTTGATAACCTTTGCCCTTCTGAGGCTCCTCGGTTAAAAGCATACTGGTGTTAATTCGCTTTTCTGATGTAATCTTCTGTTATGTTTTAAATGTATATGTTAAATCAATGAGAATTATTTCTGTTTTTTCAACATAATCTGGTGTTAATAGAATGGGATTTTCAAAATAAATGCCATAAAGCTTCTGAAGAAGGAGTGGGTAGGTTCAAAAGCTAGAGCACTTTGTTCTTTTCTGTAACATCCATGTTGGTCCAATAAAAGGTATCAAATCATTTTTCTGGATCTGTACTTAAAAGGACCAACACGGCACCTACAAAATTTTTTTGCACCCATAAATTAAGACATTTTAGCAGCGCAAGCCATAGGAGTGTATGTAATGTGAGACTGCCCATCTTTAAATTAGTGGTGGTCAGTGGCAGATGCTGCCAACATTGCTGAAATTCAATGCAGCAGGTGGCCCCTGGAGAGAAGAATAGAAGAGGAACTGTAGTGATGGTTACCTAACAATTTTTAATTTATATTCTTAGCTGAGTCTGGCAGTAGTTCAAGTTTGAGTAAGTTATGGTACTGTCTTAAAGCCAGTCTCAAACAAACTGAGCTTTCTTTGTAGGAAGAAAAAAATGGAGCAAAGCTCAACGGAGTTATTATTTTCACTTGTTCAGTTTTCCATGGTGCATTGACAGCAATAAAAGTACCTTTGTTTCAGAGACTTGGTGACTTTCAGTAACCGTTTTTAAAATGCTTTGTTTCACACCATTAACTCATTGCTTTTGGAATGCGGTTTTGTTCTTTGTGCATTGTTAAGGGAGGGCGGGCATGTTTTTGTGAGCATGGTCCGTGGTTATGTATGCAGGGGGTGTTACTTTTCACTACACCTCAGCATTCATCTGCCCAAGAGCTGTTGAAAATGATGCAAAATGACAAGAACAACAAAATCCGGTGTCCTCCATGAACGCATCAGTGATACATTCAGTGATATTTACTCAAGGTTATACTGCGTACACTTTTGAAGGTTGATTTTTACAAACCAAATAGCATTACTGTTCGCCAAACAGCAGGAGCCTCATCACAGATGTTTGACACTAGCTTTTTGTGTAACACATGCAGTCTCTGGTTTCCAAGGAAACCAATGCATTGTGCATAGGCTGCACAAAACTCGTGAGCGTAAGCAGTTTCTGTGATTAGACCCAGAAGGCTAGGTTTTCAAAGGATCTGCGGCCTGCTACATGAACTTTTCATTTGCTTAAAGATGGAGGCCATATTTAAAGGCAACCTGCAGTTTGCACCTTTTCTGCACCTGCGACCTTTTTATACCTGCCAGCATAGCTTTTGTAGCCATTTCTGCTGTAGAAGGGTCAGTTTGTGGCCACAGATAGTAGATGTGGGCTAGCCATGTCTCTGATTTGCTGTGCTCGGTTGTTTTTCTTTCCTTCTAGTAAATCTCCTTCCTTTGCCCACCACTGCCCAACTCCATCAAGTCACATAGCAGCCCCACCTTGATACAACTGACAACCCAGACTTGCCCCTCACTTCCACCCCGAACACCAGATGTCTTCCATGTTAACCTGGGGATGGATTGTCCCTGCCTAGCGGAGGATCGTTGCTCTCCTGTTCCTTTCTGGCTTGTACCTTCCAGGGGCCAACCCTGTCCTAGATGAAGGAACTCTAATATCTCCTGGTGACACTGGCTGGAGGTGTTCTCTGGAGTTGTGCTGTGGGGGTCTGTCGGGGTTGGGGGAGCAAGCAGGCCAGCATCTGGCATGCAGGTGCGGCACTACTGCCTGTTTCCTCCCAGCTGTCTCCTTCTTCTCGCACGTGGCTAGCCTAGGGGTGCCCAGCATCATATGCTGATCATACAGTGACACTGTTATTGCAAATGGGAGTACAGTGACCCACTGTGTCACTGTACTGTCACTGCTGGACCTTGGCACTGCTTTCTTGGTCTTGCACCCCAACCCCGAATCAACTCTAACTCGGAGTTGATTATATTTAGTATTGGCGATGAGGGGGAGGGCAGAGCCCCCCCCCCACCACACACAGAAAACAGTGTTCATGGACAGATTTATGCTGACCGCAGTTGTGGTCGACATAAATCTGTCACTGTAACGTCTGTGAACAAAATATTTGTCGAACTGGTGCTGTAGAGCTGCCAGAGAGCACACAGTCACCAATGCCAACAAGGCACCTCTACCATGCCACAACCAGGAGCTATGAGAGCAATGCAGTGCCCCCCACCCCCGCAGAGGGCATCTATCACACACTGTAAGTCTTCCACTGACCTCTGATTCTGATGTCCTGGTCACAGGGCATGAACCTGGGTTGCCAGCTTGCCAGAGGGATCACCCATCAAACGGTGCAACAGAGTAAGCCTTGCACAGCAGGCATGGGGTACCAGATGGCACATTAATTAATATACACACACACACACACACACACACACACACACACACACACACACACTTTTCATGTGGAAAGCACTAAGGTCTCTACCTTGGATACTACTTGGTACAAATTTTACTAAACTTTAGAATTGTGGCACAAAATAAATAAAAAGTGTCTGCTTCAGTAATTACCAGAAAAACACTAAAGGATGTGGCCCCATATCCCTACTGACAACATTATCATTGTGTGGGGACCCTTTTCTAAAAAGGGTTCATCCATTACGTATAAATGGCACATATTTTTAACTGTAGGACCTCATCTGAAAAATTGATACCTGCTGCACGTTTTGACTTGAAAGTTGGCAAAGTGTGTTTAAAGGAATACTGTACCCTCAGACCTCATTGTTTATAATGTTTAGAACAAATCTACAGCCTTTTTATAATTGCTCACCTTGTGTGGAATTTGCTGATGTGGCTTTTTTTTAATCTACTTCCCTTTCTTTTTAGAAGTGGAAAACCAGCTTAATAGTGTAATAGAATTGTTGCCAAAACATACTTTGTTTTATAAACCACTATCGCTGACTGCATCCTTCTTCTTTAACATTAGAAGCCTGCCGAAAGAGTCCAGCCACTCATCCTGTAGAAGTCTACCACTGTACTGCACTGGGAATGGCTAAGGAGTGTTCCCAGTGTTCAGGAATCACAATTTGCTAAAACATTATCAGCATGCAAGAAGCCATTCTGCCCTTCATGTCTGTGGCATAGTCCAATCCCTCTTCATTGTATTTTACATTAATCCCAGTTTCCTGCATTTTTAGATGAGGCTGAAAATAGGCAGTATTGCCTAGCCCTCCTTTCCCAGTTAACAAAAACTAAATAAATAAATATGGTAGCTATTAAACTCAATGTTCTGATCCGGCGAAAATACAGTGCAGCCCGTGTTATGGCCACACTTCAGGAAGGGAATTACTGTTGTAAGGGAGAGCTTTCAGTGTAGGTGACTATAAATGCCAAAGTCCAGTTTACCCTGTGTCCTGCAGTAAGCACTCCCTCCCCCCCCCACCAACCTAGGAAGACATTAGTCACTGAGCCATTTGTTCCGTTGAGCAACATTAACTCTCAATCGCCTGCCTTGCAGATCAGAGAAAAGGCGTACACATATATGGGGCAGATGAACAGAATTGGGGACGCATCTTAAAAAATATCTACTCAGTGAATTGTAACACTCTGTGGCTTATTTAATTATTCAAATCCCCACTATTCAGTGACGGAAATGTCAAATTGAGTAGGGACTGAGGAAATGAAAGAGACAAAACGGGGGGATATTCCTGATAATCTGGGACAGTTGAGAGGTATGTAAATGAAATTATAGTGCCATGTGTTTTTTATTTATCTGCTTCGCAGCCTAAGAATCCATGTGGCTAACCGCTCCTGTTTTAACTGAAGTTGCATTATGCAATGCAGAATCTAAACTCGATTTGTAGTGGAAGCATCCTTGTCACGGAGGTGCTTCCTCTGATTGAAGTAAAATCGGTTACCTGTGGCACGAAACTGGAACCCTTCTAATGTATTACTGTATCCTTGAGTTTATTGATAGTAGAGTCCCAGGCGAAGGGTCATGATTACAGCTACATAGTGAAAACAACCCACTGTACCATAAAATGAAAGTAAGGGCATGTCGAGGTCAGGCACAGGGGGGACAGGCAGTCAGAGTCTCATGGATTTAGATCTTCATTTAGTTCAGAGCTTTTGAATAAGCTAGCACTTGTCCAATACATGTTTCTCTATATATGTAATGAGGTATTTAACAAATACTGGAAGACAGCAGTAATGAGTTTTGCATGTAATAATGATGATGGCTAGACGTTTGTTTATTTCTGAATAACATATTTGAATGTAAATGTGTTCTTATTATTGTAAATACTTATATATTGCCTCTTAACTCTGAAAATGTTTGCAAAGTATTGTCCCTTATTTATAGGGATACTGTGTTGTACATGACATTACGTTGAATTAATAATAATGTATCTTGCTGGAAGCTGCAGCTACTTAGCCAGTGTGTCTGTTTTTAATTTTGTATGGGAAGTTGAGAAACGATGATTGTTTTGTGCAAGGCTTAACAGAATCAGTTCTCCTGACCAGGTTATTTTTTTAAGCTGAAAGTGACTTGATTACCATGTTTAAAAATCTCTGTTCAGGCCACCCAACCTGCAGCTATAACTTGTCTGGCCTATAAATGCTAGGGGAGATAAGGCACCCCATTACTGTACAGGACTGGGAGAAAGGCTGCTATGAAGTGGGCCGAATCTTTTCCTCCCATGGTAGCATGAATATGCCTGGAAGCATTTGGTCCACTAGTTCCGTGCGCTGGTAATAATTGCCAAATACAAAGGGGGACATGACTCTCCTGCTGGAGAAGCTGTGGGGAGTTCTGCACCACCCACACTCGTGTCATGTGGGACTGTTCTCACACACCAGTTCTTGGGGGAGGTGGAGAGTGGTGTCTCAGAGGTGTCCTCCATACCTACATCTCTCTGTCAGCGGCATTCCATTTGTGTTACTGTTACCCCAGGCAGGTAAGACGGACACCTTTAAATATCTGTTAAGCATCGTGCTGCTTGCTGTGGAAAAACTATCACCAGGAACTGGTTGATGCCTCAGTGTTCCACCGTGGGTAAATGAGAGATTTATAAAATTGAAAGGATTACATTTGGCTTGAAGATTGAGTGAACTGTTCACCTCACGGTGGAACACCTGAGTATTGCATGTGATGCAGTATGATGCCAATTTCATTTCGTCCCTTGAGGGGCTGATAGCAGGCGGGACTGACTTGGGCGATCTGCAGAGGGCAGAGAAGGCCATTACTGATTCCAATATTGGTGTTGGAGAGAGTGGACAACCCCTGGAGCTTACCCTGAGCTCTGTTCCCCCTTCACGACGTATGGTTAGGTTGGCTCGCATGAACAGGCTGCATGCATGGTTGGTGGGCACCCCTACGACTGCTGTACCGGTGAGGAAAGCCTTGCCTTAGACCTGGCTGTAGTATAACCATTACTATATTGAGCCTTGGATCTTTATGTCACTGTTATTCGTCTGACTATTTGTATTCACTGATTCTGTGCAACTAAAGTGTTCTTGTAATAAAATATATTTGCAATGCCCACCCCCAACCCAGATCAGTTTCCACTGACCAGGCCATTCTCAGTACTACACTTGTTCAGTTCTTTTGTTAACCCATAATTAGAGTTCTTGAACCTTGACTTTTTTGAGACTCTTAGTCATAGAAGTAGGGCATCCAATGATGAACAGTTTTTCACCCCAACTTTTTTAATGGACTTCCCAGCCAACGTTGTATACAGATGAAGTATGTTGCCAGAATGGAGCATTTAAAGCATTTTTGAAAGTCTGCCCGGGGTGGAAGAGAGACTGTTTAAAACAGTTGTCTACCAGAAGCTATGGTTTGTAGAATAGTGGAAGTGTATTTGGATTTTTATTTATTTATTTATTTCTATAATGAATTATTTTGTGATTCCCCTCTTTATGTCCCTTGCCCCGTCCAGCTCTCGGACTGCTTCCAGCCCTGTCGCAACTTGCCCCACCCCATTGGGGAGCCGGTAATCAAGGCAGAGCACCACTCGTCTGCTGCTCGCAGTCTGGTATGGAAGAGCTTGCATATTGGGACTGGAGGCAGTCACCCTGAGAGGCAGATGGATTTCTGGCTACATGCTGTGCTCCCCAGCTCACCACAGGGGTCGCTGCAGCAGTGGCGAGAAGTAGGGCCACCCTTCTTGGGCTAGAATTAACTGGTCTCCAGGGCTGCCTGCTTTGTAGAGTAACACACTACTGCTAGATCATTAGGCATGATTATAATTTGGTATTTTTAAAAGTCAGTCTCTGTCTCTTCCTCCTTCCTTTCCCATATTTCTACTACCCTGTACCCTGGCTTTGGGTGGCAGTTTAGTCTAGTAGTTACTGCATACACTGTGGACCTAGTGACTCTGGTTTGAACCCCCGAACCCCAACCTAACCAGTGTTTGACCCTGAGCAAGTCATTTAACTTCTCTGCTTCACCTCTCATGGATTTCTCTATAAGCTGTCTCTCTGTTCTTTGAATCTCCTTGTGCACTGAAATCTGGCAGCAGCATTTTCTCCCTCCCTTCTCCTGGTTTTCAAAATGCTGTGGGATACAGTTTGCATGAATGCTGTATCTAAACTAAAATTCCTTTCCTGTCTTGTCCCATCCTACACAACCAATTGGATTCCTGTATTTCAAGGTTGGGAGATGTGTGGACACCCAAATAGAAACTGAATCACATTCATTTTTTTCATTCTCTTTTTGGCAGAATCTTGGTGGTATACAAGATAGGCTCCCCTTCTGCCTGCTCATAAAAGTGCTGGACAGTCAGCCTTGTAGCATGCAGCATCGCCATGTAGAGAGACTCTTTTGATCCCAGCTCCCTCTCTCCAGGCCAGTGAGTCTCGTCTCTAGGCATGCACTGTAACCATCATGTTCAAGCCCCGGGGGAAGTGTTACTGGCACTCACTTTGCAACGCCTCCTGTGATTCATGAGGTGCCTTGGCATCATGGATGACCATGCAGTGCTGGTTGCCCCCCCCCCCCACATCGGCCAGCATGAGTTGCTGTGACATGGAGAAGTGGGTAGGGTATCTGGGGAGAATGTGCTCTCTGATCTCAATGTCGGCTGGCCAGCACACCAAGCCCACAGTCATTTCTCCCTTTGGGCCTGTCCTCCATGCTGTCGACTCAGTGCTCCTGGACCATCGCCCACCCAGAGTGTACAATCCCTTGGGTACCAAGGGCTTTAGTGGATGTCCGGCTGGGCAGGCAGAGCGTGAGCCGACTGGGCTTTTACAGCAGGGGTGAGAGCAGCCCAATCAAGTTGGCAGGTCCAGACAGTGCCAGGCAAAGTGGGGGAGACGGGTGAAAGAAACAAAGTGGTGGGAAGAGGCATGTCTAGGTGCCACAGACTGGGTACACATGGCACTGTCTTAGAAGGGTTCCCCTCCCCTATGAAGGTAGGCCATGTTCTCCTCACCCTGTCCTTTAATTCAGCGCTTGTTTCAATGTAAGAGAGCAGTTATCCACTACTTTGCTAAAACCCTTGCATTTAACATTGTTCTCAAGGTTTTGGACTTACAAACATTGTACGTATCTGTCTTTGTACTTCAGAAACCGTGATAAACAGTGGACCTCACATTTGCTGTTTGTGACATCAGTTTGTTGTCTTCAGAAGCACTGTAAGTCTCATAAATAAAGGCACTGCATGAGGTCTGGAAATCCTCAGCTAATCCTTTTATGCAGAATGTATCCATGAGGCAACAAAAATGTTTTGCAAACAGAAAACCACGAAAACAGAAAAAGTGATTAGAGTTAAATAATGCCTATAATGCACTTACTAAAGAAGAGACCAAATTCCAGATGTTGAAAACACTTGTGCTCATGGCTTGGTTGCTCCAGCTAAATCGCCTGCCCACAGCTATATTTTCTACGTGAAAGTCTAAAGCTAGCCTTAGAAATTCTAGGTAGGCACTTTTCTGCCACAAAACAAAAAGCGTTGCTGGAAGAACCAAATTACATGCGACAACGTGTTGCCGATCTGGTGCACTTTAAGCATCTTTTCTACCATCCTCCTGAAGGCCATCGCAATCCTGCACCTGAGATGGCTGACTGACAGCTTGGTTTTTGGGGGTACTCTCTCAGTGGCTGACATATTTGCCCCATTGGAAAAGCCTATGAAGATTGGACTGAAGTGGCACCCCCTGCCAAAAAAAAATCTGTTGCATGTTGCCACAACTCGCTCCTGTGTCATCAGAGCCAGCTGACTTACTATTATAACAATATAGCATAAACATCTAGAGGCAACTTGTAAATTAATCCTAAAAGTCCTAGATTTACATTTAGAAAGGGGCGTTTTACACTTCAGCTGATGCACAGTAATGCATTCAGGGATTACATTTTACACAGTGCTGATCAGCTTCTTACTCATTGGTTTCCTGGAAGAGAAGTCCTGCAACACACTCACTCACTCTCATGCTCCAGTTTCTAACATTGCACAGGAGAGGAGGAGCAGTGCTATGACTGAGAACTAGGAATGCTGCTTGCCTTGTGGGGACAGATGGCTGAAGGAGCTAGAACTACTCACTCAGCATGGTGCTGCAAAGAATGGAGGCTCAATTCTGTGCCAGAAAAGCTTGACAGTAGTGGTTGTGCCTAGTGCAGTGTACTTATAATAAGGCTCGGGGGCCACATACGGCCCCCAAGTCTCTTCTTGTGACACCAAGCCTGCTCCTAGGCATACTGTGCTGATGTTTTTCACTTCTATGCTGCCAGCATCCTAAAATTGATTCATCAGTTTCGGAACGCTGATGCCACCTGGCAGGAAGTAGAGGGAAAAAAAATCTGACATAAAAACAAACGGCACAGATTAAAAGATGGAAAGATGGTAGAGAGATGGAACGAACACTGAAGCCAATTACAAAAGAGAGAAAACAAACACTTTAAAGAACCCTCCCCCAACCCAATACATATTACCTGACACTGCCCTTTGTGGAGGAATCTTGCCTGGGATTTGGCGTTTCTTGAAAACCTGGTGAGTACACTGACTAGTGGGACACCTTGGCAAATGTGAGCTGCAGCCTTAAGTCAGTGCCACAAGAAATTTGGTGGGGTAGCACTGGGCCAGTAGAGACCCTATTCTCCCATTACATTCCCTGATTTAGTACCAAGGAGGTTTAAAAGGGGTGTGTGTGTGTGTGGTGTATGTATACATATAAAATATATTCTCTCTCACAGAGCACTGAATATACTGTGTCTTCTGGTGTGTACAGTAAGGCCTTCCATAGCATCACCACAGGGGGCATTTGCCAGTGAGTTCAGTTCACAGACCACAGCTGCTAGAAAAAGAAGGCAATCGAGCACACAGAAAATACTTTGCAAATTTTTTTTTTTTATTTTATTTTTTTATCTGGTGTCTGTCTAGGAGAGCTGTTGTTATTCATAGGTGGTACTTTCTACTGCAGTGTAGCCTACTGATGTAATATGCATGGCTGTTAACTTGGGACTGTGTGTGTGTGTGTGTGTGTGTGTGTGTGTGTGTGTGTGTGTGTGTGCGCGGCACACATGTGCGCATGTGCCTACTGGCTTCTGTCAGTCTTTGTGACTTGACCAAATCCATGTGTGTGCCTGGCGACTTTGGCCAATCTTTCTGGATTGTCCAACACTTTGGGATACAATATGTATAAAGAAAGGAACTGTAGAGAACCAAATTTCTTTCCTTCATTTCTATAAAGCACTACGTTGTAAGGAACATGCTCGTAGATGCTACCAGAGGTGTTCCTTTCTATGCCAAAGGTGGTGTGCTTACACCCTTGATTTCATACCATTTCTAGCAGTGCTGTCCTTCTGGGTAGGTGATGCTCTTTCCTTCTGCCTTGACACCCTACTAAATGAGTGTCCTTCCTCTTTCTTAGCCAGAAAACTGTCTTCTCGTTGTTGCCCCAGTGCCCGGATGGGTAGCCACAGCTCCTTTTAAGTTATGGAGCCTTTTGTTAGGGCACTAGTCCTCTTATCTTCCACTGCACCCAACTGGGTGGTTGCCGCTACATCTGTTCACTTCCTAGAACAGGCAAAACCTCCCCTGGTCCTAACAAGAACCACTGCCCATGCGTCATGTTCTTCATCCCCACTCGGCAGACGTTCTCCGCCTTTGGTCTCCACCATTGTGGTGTCCCAGGATCTAGGAACCCTTCTTTGTACCCCACCTTTCTACCAAGACCATTTCAGTTAATTTAACATGAGTGGCTCAGACAAAAACTCAAGTATTCTAGCGCTGTGTGTGTGTGTGTGTGTGTGTGTGTGTGTGTGTGTGTGTGTGTATATGTGTGTGTGTGTGTGTGTGTGTGTGTGTGTGTGTGTGTGTGTGTATATGTGTGTGTGTGTGTGTGTGTGTGTGTGTGTGTGTATATGTGTGTGTGTGTATGTGTGTGTGTGTGTGTGTGTGTGTGTGTGTGTGTGTGTGTGTGTATATATATGTGTGTGTGTGTGTGTGTGTGTGTGTGTGTATATATATGTGTGTGTGTGTGTGTGTGTATATATGTGTGTGTGTGTATATATGTGTGTGTGTGTGTGTGTGTATATATGTGTGTGTGTGTGTGTGTGTGTGTATATATATATATATATATATATATATATATATATATATATATATATATATATATATATATATATATATATATCTACTGTATATAGAAACTCTGTAGTGTTTGAGGTTGATACCATCACTGCTGTGTCTCATTGCTTCAGTGCAGGTTGCAAGTCATAGTGCGATGTGGATTTATTCAAACTTTGTGGTCACACATTAAGTATAGTCCAGGTAGGGGGGCGTGGCTAGCTGCCGACTGACAGACATCTTTCACAGGAGCTCCTCAGGCTAAATATCTGTAAATTTACAATAGCAAAATTCAACTTTGGGCAACGTACAGGTTTGATTTTTGGCTCTCAGTGTTCTGCAAGCTCAGAATACAGTTAGACTGCGAAAAACGATAACTTTGTCAACTTTTATCAGAGGTAGCATGGGGAGGCATAAGAACCCGCAGCAACAACAGGGCCCTGCGCATGGCTGTGACACTGAACCCTGTAATGCAGCAGTGCTAAAAGCAGTTAAAGACCTGGAAGCATCCGTTAAGGAATTAGATAGGAAAGTCTAAGGTTTTACCTCGCGAGTCACAATGGTGGGAACCAAACTGGAAGGAGTTGCAACACACAGTAATTTGTTACACACGATGGCTGAAAAGGGCGTTACAGTCACGGCAGGTCTGGTGAGTGAAAACAGTCTATTGTGTCAACGTCGAGAGAATTTGGAAAATGGTGCCCGTTTAGCCAATGTGCGGAAACTGGGGATCCCAGAGAATTCCAAGGGTCCAAATTTACTGGAATTTTTGACCACTTTGGTGCAAACCGCTCTTGCCATTGAGGTGGATGGAGCGATCACACAGGCATACCGGATTACCCCACGGCGTAGACCTCAGCAAGAAGGGACACCACGAACCATCTTGATGGTCATGGCTGGTCTGACCGTTAAAGAACTAATCTTACAGGCGGCTAAAAAGAAGGGACAACTACACCTACCAGATGGCTCTCTGATTTACCTTTTCCCTGATCTTTCCTATGCTACACGCCAGAGATGGAAAGCATTCGATGCAGTGAGATCTGAGCTGCGGCAACTGGGGATTGCGAATGTCCTGCAAAATTACAAATTCAGCATGCAGATAAAACATTTATTTTCAATGATCCAATTGAAACAGGGAAGAGACTTGAGAAATTTAAATCGGACTTTGCCTGTCGCGAGGATTCTGAAGATTCAGAGACTGAGGGGGACTGAGAGGGCATATTTTGTTTTCTTTAAAAATATGGGCCATTCACCTGTGTAATGCCTGCATGGTTGATTGAATAATTGCTGAGTTTAAAAGCAACCTGATAAATACTTTATAAGGAAGGGTCGCTGGTTTTGTAACCCTCTAATTTCTAATTCCTAAATTCTCAGCTTAGAATTACTTACTTATTCAGTAAAGTAGTAAACACATCATTGATAACTACTGTATAAGGAACTAATGTAGGTTTAGACATCTGAATTATTATCGGAATAAATTTTGGTTTTTACTTGGGCTTATGATAGGCCATTAAGGCACCATCGAGAGTGTTTCACTCAGGGACTTTTCGGGCACAGATATTTAGTAAAAAGTCCATGGTCATGGCAAAGTAGCCATTTAAGAAATATATTTATTACACTTGTATTTACGATGTAAAATACAGAATCTTGATTTGTTAATCCTCCAGTGATGTAACAAAGGGTGATATGCTTGTTATCCTTAATAGAGGACTTATACCTTGTAACCTTCTAGTGCATGGAACCAAGTTTAATATATTGGATATGTCCTTGGACATATTCAATAAATAAAAAGCATAAAAAAAAAAAAAGTATAGTCTAAGTAGGGAAGTGTGGTGGCAACCCTGTGAGGAAATTTTTAATTTATTATTTTTTTGTTGTTGTTAGCTTCATAAGTGATTTCCTTCATTTTCTGGCCTTGCGTTTTGAGCTTTTTTTTTTTTTCTTTCCTGGTGGAAGGTATAAGGATTAGGGCTTTCATCTTGGTGTTAGGGTCTCAAATTGTGGCAGCCACAGGTGGCAGTCTCACCAAGCCAGAGTACTGGATATTGAGGTTCCTCACTTGGCCACCCAGTGCTTTGACTTGGCAGCAGTCAGGAGGTTAATAGTGGTGCTGCAAAAAGTTCCAGTTACAAGAATTTGCAGATGGTTAATTTTTTCCAATACTTTTTACAAAACAGGGAGTGAGTGAGCTCATGTTTTCTGCAGCTCAAGTATTTGGCAGCCTCCCACAGCAAAGGTCTTGCTTCGTACGAATTTCTTCGTTCTTTTAAAAATACCCAGGGTTGCAATTGGAATCCAAGGTTAGTTCAGAGTGGCTTTTCTGGCCAAGAATTTGAAATAAATGCATTTTCAAAGGAGACAGCAAACCAAGGGTACATAGAGTTTGCTTTTAAAAATGATTCGCTACAAGGTGCGGGGGGGGGGGAGGAGTAGCTTGCTTACTTGTCTCCTAAATGACAAAAGCAGAGAGGAAATGGCCCTTAAACAGACGTGTGTCTACTTCCTTCCTGTTCGTAGAATCAGGAGCCCGGGGCTGTGAGGTATTGTTTCACATAACTAGAGGGCTCTTCTCATAAAGCACAATTACTGTAACTGTGCGCGGGGTGGAATTTTCAAGAGAAACTGCCTCTTGTGTCATTATTGGAAATAATTTGTTTAGAAATTACAAACATTGTTTTTAAAAATTCCCATTTATTACTGTCAGAAGCTGTTATGGGCATGGATTGCCCCCACTGCACTAAAAGTCCCCTTTCAGTTTGGTCTCTGCTGTTACTTAGACTGCTTTGAAACCACACCACAGTGAAAGCCAGCAGAACAGTGAAGATTTACGAACAGTCCTGAATGAGAACTACCTATACTGATGATCAGGAGCTGATGGTAAGGGTCATAGATGGTCTGAGCTGACTTCAGCAGCTCAGGCGTCTGGTCATTTTCATCTTACTTGGTGTAATGTGGTGTTTTATTTATTTATTTATTTTATTGTGGTTCAGAAAGACCTTTTGAGTCAAAGACTCATTTACAAAGGTTCCACATCATACATAAAGTACAGAAGGATGAATCATGATTTACAGGTTGTTGGCACATAAAAAAATCATACACAGTTATAATATTAATTTATTTATTTTATTTTTTTACACATGGTTACACATTTGATTTAGAGGGTCATTTATAGTCTTGTATCAGATTTTACTGATTTATTTCATATCCCGACATAGTGGAATTCTGGAGTCCTTGTAATTTGCAGACCTGTGCACAATATGCACCAAGAGAATTAGTTTGAACTAAAGGTTTGCAAAAAGCTACTTGCAGCATAAAAAGACATTAATTAAACTGGTAACAATATTGCTTGCCTGCGGTTTTATCTACCCTTGCATTTTGGAAGTTCTTTCATTTGGATGTGAATCATTCTTTTATTTCGCAAGTTTGTATGTTCTGTGTGCACCTAGAGTAACTGACAGCCAAGGTGTTATTTTTTTTATTATGTATATTTTTTTTAATCCGATTCTTTAGAAAGGTAGCCACATGTCCGTACAGTTTTAGTGGCCAAAGCTTCTGTTGAGATGATGCACAGTAGATGTCCAGAACTTTGTGTGCAGTCTGTGCACTTCATAAATACATTTTGTCATGGCCGTGGATTTATTTTTCATTCATCTAGCCCCAATTCCCCTCTGGCATCTGTAGTGCTTTGTTCAGTTCCCCCACAACTCTGGGTCCACACCACTCCAAGACTGCTTTTCAGTCCTAACACTAGTTGATCGGTGCAATACCTGAGAGCACTGGCTGGGGGGTCCATTATGGAAGTGGACACCAATAATTTCTCCTCTGAATTACTCCCTCAGAAATTGCCCCCGGAATATTGACTGCAAGGAAACCCCGTAGTTCCAGTTGGATGCATAGTAAAATGTGGGTCATTCAGCAGCAGCAGCCACTCTAAGTATTACACTGGGGTCTGTTTATTCTGCATGAGGGCATTCTCAATGGAAACTGTCATCCCACCTACTGTAAAAACTTTTTTAGAAAACATATAAAAATGAATTTTGTATTTAATGGTGGCTCAGATCCCTCACTGGTTTTACAGCCATTTCAGGGCTCAAGTGCCCCAGGTTTCTTTTTTTTTTTTTATTTTATGAGTAAGTTCCTTTTTGATACAGAGCCAGAGCATCTGCTTTGCAGTGATTCTTGCTCTGACCACATCACATGCAAGAAAACATAATGTTTCCATGGCCCCTTGTTTAACCTGTCAGAAGACCAGTATCCACTATCGAGCAAAACATGTACGCAGAAAAAAACAATACCTGCTGCTCCTGCTGCTGCTAGTTTAAGTGGACTTCTCTGAGTGTTCGCACTGTATCTGCAGTCCTGTCCCAGCCTGCTTTTTTTTTTTTTTTTTTTTTTTCTGGCAGCAATATATGACCTTTGTAAATGCCAGTGGGACATTTCTGGTGATTTATAGCAATTATGAGTACAGTTTGGAAGGGGAATCATTTGTTTTTGCTGAGTTGTGGTTTCAGCTGCTTGTCTCTACCCCCCCCCCTCCAGAATGCTGCTTTAAAAACTGTAACGGTGGAAATAAAAACTTTCCTAATTTGTGCCCTAGTTATCTTTACTCCACTTAAGAAACGCACACACTGGCATTACTTTGCTTGAGAGCTTAAGCTGTATTGTGGAAAGACTTGACTTGCGACACAGTTTCAGCCTTTTCGTAGCCATATGCAATTCAGTGTCAGTCCAGCCACAACAGGTAGTGCAGGGGTTACATCGCAAGTGGGGAAATCCGCACAACGTAACTGCATGTGGTTATGAAAGTACTCGTCTTGCTTAATTTTTATATTCAAGGAAAAGAAACTGTTTACTGCAAGTTTCACTTCAAGTAATTGCTGTAATGAGAGTTTTGACTGGGAGTGAGGTTTAGTTTTTTTTTTTGTTTGTTTTTTTCATAGACGCTGAGGCAGTTATTAAGAATTTCAAATAATTGTGTGTGGCCATGAAGTAAATTTAATTTACTCTTGATTTACATGAAAGCAGTGATCTTCTTTGAGGAGATCTCTTTCATCAGGTCACACCTTTGGAACTTATTACCACATCAGGGCTAGGGTCACATGGAAGCTTACCAGTAGTCTACCAAGGGCCACACACAATGATGTCATGCATTCACACCAGTGTTCCCATGATGTTCTGCTGTTTGGAGTGCTCTGTACTCTCCATGGCTGTTTCGGTGAGTATAGTTCATGACTGCAGTCACTCCTCCTATGTCGAGTTTGGTGGAGTGAATGATTTCTCTTACATGCATGTACCCCCAGAGGCTTGGGGATGTACTTGACCTTTTAATTCCTTGTGTGTTTCATGTACATCTCTACATGAATGGGAACACTGATTCACACATCCATATAAGGCATTGCAGCACCCTCTCTCCTTAGTTGTTTTCTAGCCATCAATTAAGTTAGTCGGACCCGTAGAGGAAACTAAAACATTGGCTAATGCTTTTTTTTTTCCCCCACAAAATCACTAATTTTAGTGATTCTCAGCTCACCGCATGCTGCTGAAAGTGACGTCTAAGCTATTTCACTACTACAATTGCGGTGAAAAAAATATCTATAAAGACAACATGCATGAGGTGTGCGTATGCTGCCTAGGCCTCCCCATGATGCCGAGGTTTCAACTCTGCTGCCAGCCAGCGCAGGCAGGGAGCTCTAGAGACCTCTCTCCTCAAGAGTACAGTAGCTGCTAAGGAGGAGTAGCTACAGGAAAGAGCCACATTGTCTGCATCATCTGCTGAACCCTCGTCGTCGAAGACCAAAGAGAAGACATCCTTGGGGAGCCACAAGCACAAGAAACATCAAAAGCACGGGGATAAAGACTCCCTGTTGAGATCCAGGTTGTTGTGGCAGCAGCCTCTGAGCATGTCTTCCACTTCATCGCTGTCTACCTTGGCAGTGGTGACTTCTCTTCTTCCCCCCCCCCCCCGACCGACTTACACTCAGACACTCGGTTCAGGGTGTGATGTAGGCACTGCAGGACCTATTACGGTCAGTAACTCGCCATAATCGCTGGGTCTATACCTGCCATAAACACACAATGTTGAGACCCCCCGTGAGGGAGTTGTCAACACGGTTCCTGCCCCACTGATCGTCAGCCAGACACCAAAGTTGGGACTGGGTGTTGGCACTGCAGTACCCATCAAGGACGGTATGTTGCCGTCGTTGAATAGGGTTTCATCCACCATCAATGCACTCTTACATCTACCATAGATGTAGTAGGCGTAGGCACCTCCAAGGCTGCCCCCCATTCCATCATCCAGACATCAAGGACTGGGCATTAAAGAGCCCTCCATGAACAGTACGGCATTGTCACAGGATTTCCGCCCATCGTTGTTGTTACTCATTGCACTCCTAATACAGGAGGCATCAATGCCCAGGCATTTTTCTGGTCTTTTTTGGCCACAGTCATGCCAGGCCTGCCCCACCAGCTGGTCGTCCCATCAAAGAGGCTCCTTGATATTGCTAGCCCATCTGCACCACGACCACCTCCAGTGTCTACTAACTCAACTTTTCCACCTGTCTACAATGATGATTTGTCCCACTATCCTGACCTTAGAATGGGAGTCTGATGTGGAGGACAGCCATTTCACACATGCACCATTTCCACTATCTCCTCCTGTAGTAAGGACTCTGTGGCCCATGCACCCAGATCACTACCAGAGGATCCCTTATTTCTACCCATGATGCAGGACACGCAGGCCGCCATGAGGTATAGCTTGAAACGGCAAATGGACTTTTTAGAATTGCTGGAGACTCTATCAGCAGTTATCCCTCCACTGTGCTCAGTTTTGGAGGATGCCACTTATGCCACTTGAGACGGACCAAACACTGTACCAGCAGTGCCAAGGAAGGTGGATAAGATGTACCCTGCCCCATCCAGCAAACCCCATGTTACCCACCTACTCAAAGTTGACTCGGCAGTACTTACAGCTGCCCCACCATAGGTCTAGGGCACCTAGCCACCTCAGTTCCTTCCCCTCACTAAGGAATCCAGAAGATTGGATAGTTTGGGGAAATGCACTCATGCTTCGCCTTCCTGGGCCTGTGTATTGCCAACTACCGAAGCATCTGATAAAAGTATCGGAATACGCTATGGAGGAAGGCACAACTACGACAAGAGCGTTAGCTGAGGAACTGCTAAATGGGGCTTTTTACAGTCCCTTGAGGCAGGGCGGCAGAGAGCAAACACTTACTCTGCTAAGCCTAAGATGCCTCGTACACTTATGCCAGGGCTGCGGCCTCTGGAATCTGCATGAGGCATTATTCGTGGCTCAGAGTTGCAGGCTTCACCAGACATGTGCAGCAGATAGTACTGAATGCACCTTTCAGAGGACAAAAATTGTTTGGCCATCCTGTGGAAGAAGCCCTAAAAATTTAAACTGACCAGATCCCTGTCACATCACTCTAGGAAAGGTAGAGACATGGAACATTCTCAGTTACCTGCAGCTAACCAGTCAAACCTACAATCCCTCAATCCCCAACAGAAGAACCAGGAGATGAACATCTTCCCAGTCCTGAGAGCCCAAGCAGTACCACCCAAAACAGGTGGTGGAGCAGGGGCTACAGACCCAACGGGCTTAATTTAATCCCTTTCCATCATCAGGTGTAGCGGCAGTTATAGAGAGTCATATTGCCCTCTGGATGCATTACGGGAGAGTGATCACTTCAAGCACCTGTATACTGTTACAATAGGTCCTGATGTGAAACCATAGGCATTTCTCCAAACAGTGGTCCCTCTATTCCCATCTATCCCAGATACACAGGTCTCCACTGCAACAGGTGCCACAAAAGCCTGGGGCACTCATGTACCATCTTGTTGCTCCCAATTTAAGAGACATGGAGCTTCAGTTCAAATAATCCCTTGCCTCCTCACTAGATGAAAAATTCAGGGCATTTGATGAGCCTCAGCGCTGTTCCCTCCCCTTTAACTACTGGAGCTCAAGCTAGCTACAATTGTATTATTGTACTTATACCTTTCGGCACTTAACTTTTGGCACTTCATTTCGATCCTACCCTCGAGCCTTTTCCCCCTCCACCCCTCACCCCTGCTTCTTCTCTGCTCACGCATCTTCAAGTTCTTCCCTTGCTCCTCCTCACCTCCCCTCTTCCACCCTCCACCCATTCTCTTATCTCATGCCACCTCTTCCTCTCCTCCCTACATTTCTCTCTTGCCTCTCTCCTCCACCCATATCACTCTCTTTCTCTTCGGTTTTCGACAAGGCCTGCTAGGCTGCCCCCTCCCCGGACTACACGCTACCCCTTCTCCTTAATACTATTAATTTGTCTTCCTCCCCCTCTCTTCACCAGCACTCCCCTCTTTTCTCTGCACTCACCCCATTTCCCTCCTTCCACCTTCCCATCCTCTCATCTCTATCCCCATTACCTCCTTTGCAACTCTGCTCTTTCCTTCCCTCCTTGCAACCTCTCCTCTCCCTCTTGTTTCTCCCATCCCCCACCTTACACCCCAGTACTTTCTCTCCTAGATTTTGACAAGGCCTCCCAGGCTGCCCTCTTTCCTAGCCCACTCTACTGTTATATTGAGCAACATTCAGTGCTATTTTGATTTCTTTTGGTGTATTAATTTTTTTAAGTATATTCTTGATATCTGCTATTTACTTATCTATTGTTTACCTTGTTTTGTTTTTATGCTACTGATGTGGAACCTTTGTAAATGAGTTGTGTTGCTCAAAGGCGTTGAAATCCAAGACTCAATAAATAAATAAATAAAATAAAAATGGCTGCCAACCCCCTACTTCCTGTTAGAGGTAGTGGGCTGCTCATGCACCTAGTGATATGTTTTACACCCTTGTATCACCATTCAAATCCCTCACAGGTCATACCTGTAGTTTCTGCAGGCAGGGGACCATATCCAGTTCGGTCTTCTGGCCCTGTAGCAGGCAGGTGTAGCACAAGGTCTTCAACCAGTGCAGGGAAGTTGAGAAGTAGTACTAGCCGCCATAGACATGGTCTACACATCTGTCTTCATCACCAAATTTGGTTTTTACAGACTTCTCAAGTGAACAAGGGACAACCTGTTCCTTCCTACTGTGCAGGCTCACGCTGATGCCCGGGTTATGCGCTTGACGTTTATACAGTAGGGTGTTATCGCTCTCCTGGCACAAGCATTTCCTGTCAATCTTCCCTTCCTTTCCTTCCTCACTAGGAGTGTAAATCCTGAGGTTCGTTGAGGGGATGAGACTGTTTTCATCTTTGTCTAGCTCTCGTAGCTGGAAGACAACCCTTCCATTACACAAACTTTTATAATGACTGAGCAGTTCCATACCCACTGACCTATTGACCTGGTAGGTTCCTGAGAGAAATGTACCAAATGCATCTCTATCCCTGAGGTTACAGTATCCCTTGTTCAAAGTGCCTTTGGCCTCTATGGCTGCCTCTCATGTCCCTGTTAAGGGGCAATCAGTACTGTTTTGAGTGAGGTACCTCAAAGATACTTAATTAATTTCATGTGACATTCCAGTCTAGGTTATGGACTTTTGTTTTCAAGATCCTTCAGTAGGCTCATTGTGAGCTAGCCACAAATGGTGGTTTTCACTTCCGATTTTAGGAAGGCGTACTACTTGGTTACCTTTATATTGCCTTTGGGGATTTTGGAGTAATGGGCTGTACTATAGGAGCCTCCTCTGTTGCTTTATCTACAACAAGAGCATCCTGAAATAGCACACCTACATTTCTTTGTATGGTGGGGTCAGTGCTTTCATTAAACTAGGCCATCCACCTTCCGGGGTGATACGAGGAGCCTGCCAGTCCAGCGGAAGCACTGCCCTGTGAGAATTTTTGAGGCATTCACTCACTGTTTTGTTATGTGTATAAGACTCGGGATTCACTCATAATTACACAGTGTCTGTCCCTCAGACTGGCATCTTATTTTACCCTCTGTGATAGGAGGTACAGTAAAAAATGTCCTGGGGATGCTCAGTCCACAAAAGATGTGGCTGCATCACATGTCTTTCCCTCTTTTGCTGCCACTCTCTCAGTAGCTGCTACTTGGCCTACAGTGCATCCTCCCATGAAACCATACAGTCTGCACAGTACCTCCCATAGGAGGACGAAGTTTTACTATCGCTATGCAACAGGGCATGCTCCAGGGTGCCATTCTTTTCTCTTGCCATCCGCCCCACTTGCTTGCTTTCAGTACTGCTTGGTATTTGTACAAAAGGTGTGACCTGATGAAAAGATATCCTCCAAAAAAATAAGAACAGTAGATCTTTGAGAGAATCTCTTATCTGCTCATGCCATCCAACTCCCCCCAAAAAAAAAAAATCCCCCATGTGGGTGCTTACTAAGGTTGCTCTTCTTCATTCAATAGCTGCTTTTCACAGCTCCCCATGCCAGCACCTCAGCTACCAGGCGACATAATCTCCTGCTTACCTGGTCAGTGATCCTCCAAGGATAATCCTTGGTGGGGAACTGAAAAGAGAAGGGGCTGACCATGTCTCATGTGGACGCATGATGTTGTTGTGGGCGACCCCAGGCTGACTGTTGGTAAAAGTTTCCGTGTGGTCCTAGCACTGACATGGTATAAGTTCCAAAGGTGTGATTTCATGAGATACTCTCGAAGATCTACTGTTACGGTAAATTCTTACGTAAGTGTTTTTTTTTTTTTTTTTGCACACCACAATGTTTGGCGCCATTATCTCCTACTCGGGAAGACAGTTATGATTTTGAAGAAAGGAAAGGACTTTGGTTACAAATAGCTTCTTTAATAGAAACTGTATCTCAAAACACCTTACAATCCAGGAGAGGGAGGACAGAGAATGTTGCTGCTATTTTAAGGTATATTTACACTACTGGATCTGCACCATTGCCCAGCTGTGCAGATGAGTTGAACTGGTGCAGATCCTGTAGTGCAAACACCCACCTGAGTGTTGTAAATCACTCTATTGTGACTAACAGCGATCAGTGTTTTTATTAGGAACCTGTACTGGTGCAAGTGTTTTTTATGCTAGCATGTAAACACGCAGCTCTGCCTGCACTGGTTCTACCCCGCACCAGCCAAACCATCCTGCCTCCTGACTGTTCAAGTGTGACATGCAGCCCTGCAAAGGAATACCTATTTAGGGTACCAAGCCATATCCAGTCCTCCTTCCCAGAAGTTCCTCCTCCTACCACTCCTCCCGGGAGCAAGAGCAACCCCCTACACATCTGGTTCTCATCCACGTTTCTGAGGCAATATAAAAAATAGTGTTTTATCTAGCCCCATTGCCTTCTGCATGTATGTTTTCTTTTGTCTTCCTGTGGCACTGTGCTTCATCATGGTGGGAGAAGCGGCTAGTTAACATGCAAAATATACCAGCAGCTGTCAGTGGCCCCTGGTGGAAATTCAGAAAAAATGCAGGAAGTACTACCTGTTATCCCGCAACTATGCACGACTCTATCCATGTAAACAGCGGTCGTGAGTGATGTGGGTGGAACGGCAGGCAAGTGTCTCCAGCTTCTCAGCTCTATGCTCTAACCTCTCTGCCATTCCATCTTCTCAGCTCTAAGCACTAACCTCAGTGCCACTCTAGCTTCACAGCTTTATGCACTAACCTCAGTGCCACTCTAGCTTCACAGCTCTGTGCACTAACCTCTGTGCCATTCCAGCTTCACAGCTCTATGCACTAACGTAGAAAAATAGAGAAGCCGCACTAGGGTGGGGTGTGCTGATTGAAATACAGTATTCAGTTGAAAACAGTCCTGCGCTTACCATCCTTAAATCACGAAGATGCTCACAATCTTGCCCAAAAAGTGTAAATGTATTATGCCAGTGGCAGTAAAAATGCACACATCGCCCGACGTGTTTCGGAATAAAATTTTATTTTTCAAGGGATCTGTGTAATTGAATCAGGGCACAACTTAAATACCAGTATGTGTGATGTCATAACAGGTGGCCCTGAAAAGTTAAAAAAAACATTTAAAGCACCAGTACAGAATATCCAAACAAGCTATGTTAAAAGGTGTAGTCAAGGAAAAACCTATATAACAATATATCCCAGCAATTAAATGCATGCAACATGTTATAACATTATGTAAAATTTCCAATATTTTTAAAAACCATATAAATATAGCAAAATGTAAAGTTGAAAAAGTCAAAAGTGAAGCAATGCAGCATCAACCAGGGTCCACAAGATGATGAAATGCAGAGGTGTATCCAGATCAAGAGTCCAGTGATTTTTGTGTAATCCCCCAAATCAGGAAGAGCCTGAAAAGGAAAAGAGTATAAGGGAAGAAATGGAGGAGGGAGGAAGGGATTTTAGGAAAGAGGATATAAGCAGACCCTAATACAAAAAACGTGTTTGACGGTGAGAGACATGGATAGAACTTAGCTATTGACATATAGGACAGACAGGAATAATGAAAACAAGGTTTTTAATTTTGTGACTTACCTACTCTCTCCATGTTACAAAGATCTGTGATATGATCAGGCAAACTTGGAAGATTTTAAAGGGGGGGGAGGGTTTCGTGACCCGTGGATTGAGGGTGCAGGATTTTTTTCAGTTGAACTCTATGCCACTCCAGCTTCATGCACTAACCTCTGTGCCACTCCAGCTTCACAGCTCTATGCACTAACCTCTATGCCAAACTGGCTTCCTGGCAAGTAACCTAATGTTATAGACTTAAAAAGGGTATTTGAAACAGATATTCTAACTACCTCGCCAAAAAGGATTAGTTTTATGGCGCATAATTTGCAAGTTCACATATTCGACACCAACCTACATGATGCTTATGTTTACTATCTAGATCTTACAGTGTGTGTACTGTACTTCCCATCTGTGTCTTGCCAAGCCCCTACAGTCAGCTGAGGATTGTCTAGCATGGTAGCTTAAGGGGAGGCAGGTCATGCTGATGCTCGTCCGTGGTGGTTAGCTCAGCTGCCCAGCTCAGAACCTATTTAGTGGCAGAGGCTACAGAACAAGAGGGCCTTGCCGATCAAGAATGATCCCTTCGTTGGCCTTCTGGAAGTGGAACTTGACTGGCAGCTGGAACATCCAGACCTGCAGAAGAGGCAGCAGCTCTTCCAGGCATTTACGGAATTAATCTGACTGAGCATGTGGTCTGCTGCAGTGAGCAGCTGCCTCCTGGACACCACAGATGTAAGTAAAGCTGACCCCATCTGAAGAGTTTAAGGTGCTCTAGGGCTGCTGTCTATCTCCTCAACTGTAACCTCTGCTTCATCTTTCCCCATTTAGGAAGGCAAATCCACCAGTGATGCAGCTCGGCTTGTCCATGGAGACTGTCAGGACAGCCATACCTCTCAAGGCTGGTTAACCAATCAGTTGGGCAGTTGGAACCTGGTCGAACTTAGGACCAACTTGGCAGGGGGGCTGTGGTGGGGTTTCTCCTTTTTAGAATGACCCCAGTAATTCCACCTCTGACTTTAACCCCACCCCAATTTGGGGTTGGGTGGGTAGAATCAAGTCTGTGCTGTTTGTCCAAAAGTTCACAATAGCCACCAGTCCAACCAGTCTCAATAGGTTGACTGGTTAGGCAGCCAGCTCTGACTGGACCCATGCCCTTCCGGCCTCACAAATGGCATAGCTCAAGATCATGGACCTGAATTCTGTCTCGTTCTCTACACTGGCATCAATGTCCTTGACCTTCAAGGCAGTCCTTATCAGGCTCTCTGACGTTCCTATCCAGTCATCTACCATCGAAGAAGCCACATGGCAGAAGTGAGCAATGGGTTATTACTGTGCCCAGCTGCAAGGCCGCCATTCATACCAATACTCACTGAACCCTGAAGGCTACTTCTGCCTATTTCAACCTTGCCACACAGCACAATCGGACCCACAGTCTTAGTTGATCTAGGTGGTTGTTCCACCTCAGCCTCCAGTGGGGGCTCTGACCAAAGGGACTAGTAAGGCAAGAGGGCTCCCTGGTATGGTCCTGTCGTTAGTGGTCACCCCAATAAAGAGGGCCATCCACTCGCCTAGGTGGCATCTGGATGTGTTCTGCTTGGGTTCTGGTTCTAATGGGTCCTCAGCCCTGGGGAGTTCCATGATTGAGATGCAGATATCCTCTGCTCTAATCATGCTGCCTTGCTGAGCAGTCTGTTCAGCTTTTGCATTGCTCATAAGTGAGATGTTCTTGGCACTAAACACACCTCTGGAGAAAGTCTAGGAGGAGGTCATACTCTCTGGTGGGCATGCTGGAGAAGGCATCCTCCCCAGAGGTTTCCTTTACCATTATCCCTGCAGTGATGAGCCCTGCACTTTGTGCCTGGGAGTTCTTGGTCTGTTCCCCACTGTCCACTTGGAGGCTGGACCACAAGTACATAGTTCCATTGCAGGGTACACTCAGTTCCTTAAACACTTATCCACTGGGAGGTCTGGTTGTTGATGTTGTTGTATTCGACAAGGCCATTATGTACAGAGACTCTCTCAAGAGCCCCTGAATAAGGAGCAGGACTGCTTTTATTTGTAGGTTCTGTATGGCAGTGTCCTCAAGAATCTGGCAGGTCAGCTGTGTTGCCTCATTAACTGCAGAGACATGAACTATTTGAGGGATTCTTTAACTTGTGGGTCATCCAGCAGGACCTCATGGAGATCAGGAATCTGGGTGCTTCGTTGCCAGACACCATCTGCTGTAAGTTGTCCATGACCCAGTCCATGCAAGCGATACAGCTTGTCCTAGAAAATGAAGGTTCAGTAGGGATTTGTGTCACAGTACCTGGGTACCCAGGTGGACCAGGAATGGCACCCCTCCTGGATCTGCAGATACTCATCCAGTTTAACTGTATAAAAGGAATTTTGCATGGTCACACCAAACCATATAATTCCATTGCTGGAGCCAAGAGCATGATTCTGCTCTCTGGACCTCAAGGATGCATACTTCCACATCCCCATGTGTCCATTGCACAGATGGTTTCTCTTCTTTTGGGTGGACAGAACCCCATATCAGTTTTGAGCCTTGCCATTTGGCCTGCCATTGGCTAAGAGGATGTACACCAAACATCCGTGGTGGAAGCCTTTCTCGGAGCAGAGTCATCAAGGGGTTCCACCACCTGTATGACTGGCTCCAAGCAGGCAGCTTGGTACAAGATATGGCCTGGGCCAGAGATCTGGCATCCATATGTTTCAGCAGTTGGGCCCTTCTAATCAATCTGGGCAAGTCTGAACTGAAACTGATGCAGGTAATTGTATTCCTCAAGCAAAACAAGACTCTGTTTAGGTCAGTGTAGACTTGCTGTTGGACAGGGACAGTGATCTTTCATGCTTTACCCAGCCATTTCTGGGTGCATAGTAGCACTTGAGCTGGGGTTTCCTCAAGCTGCTGGACTTCATGGCTTGTATCATAGTTTTAGTCCATTGGGCCCACTGCCATCTGAAGCCCGACCTGTAGGAGCTGGTTTCCCAGTTGTCCCAGACACACACAGACCTGGATCATCCTGTCTGGGTGACCCAACACATGCTGAACACCATTGGTGGGTGTCTTTTTTTTTTTTTTTCTCTGAACTTTCTGGACAGAATCCCATTTTGCTGGAGTCCTCAGTGTCCCTTACCATGGATGCATCCCTCATCACAGACCACTTTGGCTGCTACCACTCTTGTTGGACCTTCTGACAAGGACCGAGGGAGGATCAGGCAACCAGACATGCAGACCCTACACCTGTCAGTCTGGTTCCAGAGTCAGTCAAGTTCCAGGCCTTAGCATTTTCTAAGAATGCCTTCCTAGTGCTGGAGGTGTCTCTGAAGGATATGAGTCACAAAACCTGTAGGTTTAAAATGGAAGAGGTTCCTGTAAAATGGGGCCTGCTTCTGTCTGCCTCTGTCTGCTTCTCTGCTGGAAGAAGCACATTCTCTCCTACCTCTAGCCACTGTCGGCTGTCAGCAACATCTCTTGAGTTGCACCTGGAGGCCATTTTGGCATATCATGCCAAGGCTAGTGTTCCGGCTCTGGTCCAGGAGAAAATGGACTCTGTATTTTTCATGGGGGTTTGCACTTCACTTCCCTGTGTTACATAAACTGCCTCTACCATGAGATTTGTGCTAGTACTGTCTCTATTCATGATTGTCGTTTGAACTGATGAGACAAATGTCACCTGTAACATTTGTCATAGAAGGCCACGTTCTTGATTGCTGTCGCATCAGTCAGATGGTTAGGTGAACATTAGGCACTTTTTGTGGAGTCACTGTAACTTGCTTTCCCAAGGACAAGGTTGTTCTATGCCCCCATGCAAGATTACTGTCAAAGGTAGTCTCCGGAATTTTATTTGGACAAGGCCTTGGTGCTACCTGTGTTTTTACTCTAAAACCCCCATGCCTTGGACACAGAGTAGATGCTCCAGTCATAGACATTCACCAAGTGTACTCTTCCATATAGGGAGCACATGACTGACTTTCATGATGAGACATGCCAGCTGTTTGTCAAAAGCTGAAGCTGCCCAAGACAGACTGGCAGCTAAACAGACCACTGGCAGGTTGATCACATCCTTGTTCACTGGGAAGGAGGGGTAAGAGCTCACTCCACCAGTCATACTGCTCACTGTCGTTGCTGCCAGGTAATCCCCATGTCTGAGATGTACACACTGGAGGAGAGAAGGGACAGGAGAGACATGATAGGGGTATTCAAGTACGTAAAGGGATAACTGAGAGTGGAACCAAGGAACTGTTCAGGCTAAAGAAGTGGGGGCAACCAGGGGGCATGAGTGGAAGGTGGAGGGGGAGAAATTTAGATGGGGGGGACGTAGGAAACATTATTTCACTGAGAGGGTGGTAGAGCCGTGGAATGTATTGCCTGGGAGGCTGGTGGAGGAGGGCACAGTGGAGGGCTCCAAGAAGGGGTGGGACAGGTACAAGAGGAAACTGAAGCCAAAGAAGACCCTCTCGGGGGCTGGGGGGGGGCAGGAAGGCGAGCACCCACTAGGTGGCTGGCTACTTACTGAGCAGGCACGACAGACCATTAGGCCTATTCTGCTGGCGTTTAGTATGTTAGCGTTTAGTATGTAGGGCTGCTATCTGGTCCATTATGCATATGTTTATTTCCCATTACACCAGCACAAAAGACAGCAGCTCACTGTAAGCAGTCCATGCAAGATAGAACCGCAAATCAGCAAAATGAAACAAGAAAAAAAGCACCAAACCACACGCTGTTGTACTGTGTGGATACTTTTATTAAAGTGGTGTAATAAGGGCAAAAATCACATACTTGTAAGCAGTGAGCAGTAGTCTTCATGGCTTTAATAGCAGGAGAGCAAGGAACCAACAAGCTGGCAGCACGACCGGTTTAACAAGAAGCTTTGTCAAGAGTCCTGGATGCCAAGTTGCGATACCCATTTATGTGCAAGTTTTAAAGGTATAGCGCGGAAGTGAACATGTGTGTTGTTTTTTTTTTTTTTAAAACTTAAACAAAAAAAAAAAAAGTGTAGCTGCATGCTCAATTCAGAGTAGGTATCTACTTTCATTTTAACATTATACCTTTAAAACTTGCACATAAATGGATATCTGATAGTCGCATCCAGGACTCCTGGCAAAGCTCCTTGTGAAACCGGTCAGGTTGCCAGCTCGGCAGTTCCTTGCTTTCCTGCTAGCACCACCATGAAAAGACTTCTGCTCACTGCTGATAAGTATGGGATTTTTTTGCACTTGTTATAGCACTTTAATGAAAGTATTTTTGCATAGTATAGCAGCTCATGGTTTGGTGCCATTTTTTTTTTTTTTTTGTTCTGTTTTATCTCCCATTACAGCATCAACCTGCAGAGTCACTGAAATATTGTTGTTTTTGGCTGTTATTTCCTAAAAACCTTTTGGGCTTATACCTGGTCCATTCCTTCCAGAAGACTGGATTCTGCCCAAGAGTGGCTAATGAACTAAATCTAGGTCGCTGGAAGAAGCCGTTACTTGCTTTCAATGATATTTCTAAAACTGGTATTCAGTTCACATCCCCACGACCTACCTGTTCTCCCCTGGCCATGCTTGCTCTTTGGTTCTTGTGTCCCAGCATCCAAATCTAAGAGCAGGGGGGCAGAGTCCGGGGTGGTAGGAGGAGGAGGCAGTTTTTAAAAACTGTTTTTAGTGCCTGAGCATGCTCGGCGGATACTGCCTAAGTGTGGATGTGAACTAAATATTCGAAGGAGCACAGTTACAAGTGCATGACCTCTTACAACATAATCGCTGTCATACTGGAAAGAAAGACGAAAGCACAGCTGACCCACTTGCTTTGAAGGAGCTTGCCAGTTCACACTGCCACACTGAATGGTCTGGGTAAACCTTTCCACAGACACTACATAACAACTGTCAAGCCCTTTTTTTTTTTTTTTGTTTGTTTTTTCCCCCCCACTTGCAGTTTTGAATAAGTGGATCCATGGAATAACTCTATCAGGGCAGTATCCTGGTATGCAGCTCTGTGTACAGGTGTTGCAGTGAGGGTGAAGGAGGGCACTTTTGAAATCCAGAGGTTTGGGAAGAGACTGCAACCAGAGCAACACTGGCTGCATACTGCGTCGAGGTGTTCTTTGGAAACACGAGTTTCTTGTGCCTCTGACTTGTTGCTACTAGCGCAGCGCCATTTTTGGACGGTACGAATTTTGCCAGTAACTGAAGAATGACTGATAATCTTTTGAGGCAGATTACACAACCCATTGTAAGATTCATGACTTCACCTGTCGTGAGGAAACAGGGCTGACTTGTTTCCATTTCCATCCCTCTGACAGAAAACCGAAGTTCTAGGCTCTGTGGTTCACAGATGTGTACTGGTCGTGGCCCACTGAGTGTTTTTTTTTTTTCTCAGATCCCTGCTTCTGGTTTGGGTGAATGAACTGGCTTCTGGGGACCCAGTGAGGCAAGCTGAGCAGAGTCCACACAGCTTATCTGAATAGTGACAAAATATACAGAGGCTGAAACAAAATAAGGCATCTTCTTAATGTTGAGTCACTCGTTAAGCTGAAATGTGTTGCATAACTTAGCGCAAGGATAAAGCTGGAATGTACTGCATATATAGCATAAGGATTTCTATTTTGTATACCTCTTGTATTATATATTTATTCTTTGTTGTTCTACATTAAATTTTTCCTGTCAATGTAATAACGAACTGTATGTGTATGTGCCTCAGGACCTTTTTGTGAATGAGCTTGCTCAACGGAGTCTTTCCTGCAATGAACTTGAACTTAATTTATTTATTCAAGCAGGAAAGGCAGTGTACGGCTCATCCAAGAATCTGGGTAGAGTAACCTGACTTACTTTTAGTAAAAAAAAAACATAAAGAGCTAAGTTTTTATTCTAATAGGCACTGAACAGTGGATGGTGGACCAGCATTTAGATTAAATAAGGAAAATGAGATGGGTTGCTTATTTCTTCTGCTCAAACTCAAGACTAGTTCACATTTGCTAAATAAAGAATATGTTACATTCCTTGCACGTGTTGTCTACAGACCAAAATCTTAGTTTGCATCCAGGAAGTACCAGAACATGTCTATGTAAATGAAGGTAAAAGCTGTTTCTGAAAGTAGGTAGGTAGATATGTGAGAGCTGAGACGAGTACTATTCATACGCCTCTCTCTCTCTCCCACGAGTGTGTGTGTGTGTATGTGTATGTGTGCGTGTGTATGTATATATATATATATATATATATATATATATATATATATATATATATATATATATATATATGTGTGTGTGTGTGTGTGTGTGTGTGTATATATATATATATATATATATATATATATATATATATATATATATATATATATATATATATATATATATATATATATATATATATATATACACACACACACACACACACACACACACACACACATTTACCTGCACAAACAGAAGTAGTAGCAGCTGACCACGAAACTGCTAGAGGAATGGCTGACAACATACATACAATAAATTTACAGATTGTAGATTATTTCTGGCAAGTCTGTCTCAATGCAAATACGGAATTCAAAATGGAAAGCATTGATGGGAGTTGTTTAATTCTGTCACAACCATTAAAACACAAAATGCCTTGTGTATATACAGGTATGTGTGTTTGTGTATGAATGGAGTTGTACTGGTCTGTCCAAAAAATAAATAGATTTGTTCTACTACTTAATGTGTGTTTTGTTCTAATAAGTCATTGATGCATATCCTTAAGTAGGTCAGCATGGTTAACGCTCCAGTAACATGAGGAACACACACCGTGCCAAATGTCCCTGGTAAGTTTTCTGTCAAATGGATATTGTGGTTTTCCATATAGTCAAAAATGTAGTGGCCAATAGCAGTATATAGAATTTATACATAACTAGGTTGAGCATTAAAGTGTAAAAACTGTTTGCCACTGTGGCTGAAATACACCATAAGTGTGATATAACATACCAACTTGCATACGGAGTCATTTAATCTCCCATTCTCTGAGCTGCTGTCCGGTGGGGTATAACTAGTGACATCCTAAACCTTAACTGTGCCCTAGTTTCTGACTTCTGCAATTGCAGACGTTTAAAACTGAGAATATTTTTATTTTTCCTTCATTAGCTTCATACCTTTCCTCCATGCCTGCATTGTTTAATGCCTTTAAAAATTTGCGTAAAAGGAGGAAAAGGGGATGAAGACAGGACAATGTTTATTGGCTTCTCCATTGCTACATGTAGTATATTTTGGTAGGTTCACTTTGTGAAATTGAGACCAGTTTACATTGAATAAAAAAGATTACTTTACATAATTCCTCATTCTACCCATTAAAATGATGTATGAGGTCTATAGGTACTTCCTCAATAAATCAAGGTGCCACTCTGTATTATCTTCCTGTGTAACTCAGCTTTGCAAATAGATAACAATCACTGTTCACAGACGCAAAGATCAATCATCTGATTAATGCCTGGAAACAAAGCCTGTTACTTGGCCAGGCATTGCCGCTGCTCCAGTATACCCCCTTTCTCATAATAGTGTTACTTGGATAATTTTTTTTTTTTTTACTCCGTGCCATTTTGCTCCTAATTTTTCTAGTAATACTGTAGTAATTCTGAAAGAGAACCATTTCAACCAACATTTTATATATTGCCAAATTAAAATTAATTATTCCGTGACTAGTTTTCCAAAGACCAACACGGCTACAAACTTTCTTTCCTAGAAAAAGAGAACCAGTAAAACATGGGGGCAGTGTTGTCAAAATAGCACACCCAAACTTCCTCCAGTAAAAGATTTTTTTTTTCTGCTGTAGAACCCCGGCTGCTGACCCACTGGCAGCCGATCAGTCTGGATACGTCTGATTCTGCTTTTTTTGAGCTGCTTTGTGGTGGTGGTGGTGGTGGTGGTGGTGGTGGTGGTGGTGGTGGTCTGAAACGTAGCAGGAGGTTTTGATCTTTGTGGGCATGCCCCACCACGTGCAGCGATATTTTTGTGGTCTGTTTGGAAGCCAATAGAGGGAGTTATGAAAAGGAAAAATGAGTAGCATGACCAATACTGGGAGTGGGGAGCCAGTCTGCCTGCAATGCTCCACAGATACAGTAAGTACAAGTGCAATAAATGACTGCAGTTCTGCGCTCCACACTAAGCAGCTGCGACCCTGCCACAACTGTGTAGTGTGTGTGTGTGTGTGTGTGTGTGTGTGTGTGTGTGTGTGTCTGTCTATATGCACGTGCGCATTTAGAGTTGTCATAAGCTTTCAATACTTCTGAAAGACAGGTCAACACAAATGAAATTGAAATTCGGTTGTGCCCTTTTTTTTTTTTCTCCATTTCTAGATGGGCTCTTGGCTAGCTTCAGGGCAGCACAGGAGGCTTGCCTCACTTGAGACAGTATTATAATGCTTAAACTTCTAGAGGCTGTGGTTTGGTTTTTGGCTCATATGGCCAGGTCAGAGCTGACCGTGACCATGGTGTAGTTGCTGAGAAGCTTGGGTCCTAAAAGCAAAAGATTAGATCAGTATTTAAAGTAATTATTTTGCACCACATCAAACCATTGTTTTATTTAGAGTTGCATGGTATTCTAGTTGCCTCGACAGCAAAGGATGGACAAAATTAAGTTTATAAGAGAACGTGACTGGTGGATTGATTTTTTTCATGACATTGAAATTCAATGGTTGATGTATTACAAATGACCGCTTTCAAGAAGGCATTGCATGTTGGGGACCTTAAAACAGTTGTTACCCTGTCATGAAGGAGTTTGAGCTCCTGAAGTTTTCTTTCTCTTTTTTTTGATATGGAAATCTGTGTATTTTAATGGAGTAGCAATGGCCATGCTCTTGGTTTGGGAGCAAGTTTGGGTTCCCATCATGTGGTGCAAGGCTTTTCTGTAACACAGGCACTGCATGTCCAGATTTTAGGTGGGTGGGGGTAGAGATGAGCGCCATTTATTGCCCTACCCTGTGTCACAGTTTGGTTGTTGGTGTAGATTGTTGCTTATCCCCGCCAGTTGTGGATGGAGGATTATACTGATCATGACAGCCTCGCCGAAAAGAGAACCAGGATTAACTAAAACTTAACCCTACTAAGTGGATAACCTTACTAAGTGTGTAACCTTAACTAGCATAGCCATGAAGTAAGAAGGGAAGCTCAACCTCTTCCCACTTCCACCAAGGCCTATCCAATCCTGAGTTACTGCGACAAGAAAGGGATACCTGTTGTAGTTGACCAGAATCTGCCAAGCAGATTTGGATGTCTGATTCTGCCCCAATATTCAGAATTAGGATTTTTGAAATTTTAGTCCGAGAATCCTAATCCCTATCTTTCCATAAGAGGTTTGGTTTGTGATTCTGAATCGGATTCCAATTTTGAGGTTCTTTAAGAAATTGGATAGGAATCTGAGTACAGAATTTCTAAATTCCTGAACAGTCCAGTTGGATCGGAATCTGCCAGTTCTGAGCATCCTTAGTACCTATGGCATACACTACTGGGAGCCAAGGCAGTGACAGATGGGGAACGCATGCAACTTTAAGGCCCGGTGGCAGTGAGGGTTGAGGTGCTGGACACCACACCTTGCGCCACGCCGGCAACCTGTGTTAGGGAACCAGCACAGATTGCCGAGGGTCGGCCAGTGAGGGAGAGAATCAAGCGTCTGACAGCTCTCCTCTCCCAGGGAGGTGTGGGTTGCCACTCCAGCAGCATGACTGACACCAGGTGGAGGCCTGGGGGGGTAGTCTGGGACTGTAGGTGACATGAAGGGAGGGCATTACTAGGCTGTAACATAGAGGCACCTCCACGCCTGAGCGTGCACGAGCAACAAGGGGTGGGAAGAAAAAATGAAAATGGAGCTGGCAGGCTCCATGACCTGGCGATCCTATTTGGCGACCCCACGGCTTTTGGATTGTGGTGTAAGGGAGCCGGACCTCCTTCCTCCAGCCCTGCCACGGTTGGGGGGGGATCCATGGGGGAATTACTGGGAAGGGAGCCAAGTCATCAGAGAAGTTCATCTGCCAGCCCCGAGGATGGAGATAAATAAAGGATAGAAAAAAAATCACTTTAATTGCAGTGGTGCTGTTAGAAGTCTAAACATTCCTTTGCTTGACCTTGATGCAACTCTGCTGTCATGAAGGAATTATGTAAAACCTGCTAAATACTGTTTGGTAGAATATTCATTTCAGACTTTTAGTCCCTCTGAGTGATGGTCTCTTGAAGTTCAGAGTTGCAGCCTGATAGGGAAAGGAACTATCCTCAAATGATATTGTGCACCAAAAAGGATTGTTCATTTGGTCCACATCTTGTTCTAGTTGTGAACTGGCATTTGACAGTCCCACACAAAAGATTAATAAACAAGTTAGCCAGCCTGGGAGTGGGTCCCAGGGTGGTATCCTAGGTAAAAATTGGCTGGACAACAGGACGCAGAGGATAATAGTAAACGGAGTCCACTCTGAAAAAAGGGGGGTGACTAGCGGGGTATCGCAGGGTTTGGTACTGGGACCGGTCCTCTGTTTTTTTGTTTTTTTTTTTAAATCTATTATCTCCCCTGCAACTCCCTTACCTCTCCTTCAGGCCAACTGCCATGGACACTCGCCTCTCGCTAGTCTCCGCTGCCGCCCCTGACCCCCACATTGCAGCCACCTCAGGGTAACCTGACATAACCCTTGCGTCGGGTGGGTCGTCCTCTTCCTAAGAGAAATGGCCTATCGGCCCAGGCATTGGTCTCGGATGGTGCTGTGGTCGGGTTGGCTGTCGCTGAGCTCGAGGGGGCATTGGTCCAGGCGGCCATCATCTGACAGGAGGAGACGCCATTTTCAGTTTTCCTCTGATTTTCCGTAGTCGTGCCGCTTCTGAGCTTCCCCTGGTCTCCACCGGGGGGTGCTACAGAGCAATGCCAATCCCCACCCCACCCCAGGAGAGGAGAGCAGTCCTCCGGATGCTTAATCCTACTCCTTCCCCTGTTGACCCTCCGGCGCCCGAGTCTGTTCCTGAACCCAGGTCGCCGGTGTGGTGTGAGGTAAGGTGTCAACGCCTCAGCCCTCTGCGCGCCCGGACCGGGTCCTCTTTAATGTCTTTTGCAGTGACATTGTGGAGGGACTGGAAGGAAAAGTATGCCTCTTTGCAGACGACACAAAGATCTGCAACAGGATTGATACACAAGGGGGGGTGGAAAAGATGAGAAGGGACTTGGCAGGGTTGGAGGAATGGTCAGAAGTATGGTGGCTTAGATTCAATGCAAAGAAGTGCAAAGTAATGCACCTGGGAAACAGAAACCCAGGGTAAGAGTACACAATGAGCGGCGAGGTACTAACGACAACAAAAATGGAAAGGGACCTAGGGATAGTCCTATCAGACGACCTTAAGGTAGGCCAGCAATGTGAGAAGGCAGTTAGGAGGGCTGGGGGGGATACTGGGATGTATAGGGAAAGGCATCACCAGTAGAAAACAGGAATTTGCTATCCCTCTGTACAGACAGTTGGTGAGACCCCATCTGGAGTACTGTGTACAGTTCTGGAGACCCCATCTCTGCAAGGGCATAGACAGGATACAGGTGGTCCAGAGGAGGGCAACTGAAATGGTGCAGGGTCTGCACCAGAAGCCATACGAAGAGAGACTATAAAAGAGCTCAATATGTATACCCTCGAGGAAAGGAGGGAGAGGAGGGGGGACATGATAGAAACTTTCAAGTACCTCAAGGGAATCAACAAAGTCCAAAAGGGTAGCATCTTTCAAAAAAAAAAAGAGATATGCAAGAACAATGGGGCACAATTTGAAGATAGAGGGGGGATGACTCGGGGGCAACGTAAGGAAGTATTTTTTCACAGAGGGTGGTGGATGCTGGAACAGCCTTCCTGAGGAGGTCATGGGGTCAAAAACAGTGGGGGAATTTAAGAATGCATGGGACAGACATAAGGCAATTCTAGTGGGAGGTAGAAGGAAGTAGGCTGTTGGTAAAACTAGGATCTGCAGCTTATCCATTAGGTAGGGAAGTGGGCAGACTGGGTGGGCCAAGCGGTCCTTATCTGCCGTCAAAGTCTATGTTTCTGTGTCATTTGGGAAGGGTTGGTTTTCTTTCTTCTTTTTTTTTTTTTTTTTTTTTTTAATTTCAGTTGTTGCAAATTCTCTTCCGACTTGACACATCTGTCTTGTAGAATTTCCCAAATTGGGGGGCAGAATTATTCAGGAGTCACTGCTCTAGTAGACTGGATGCAATTCTTTGTGTGGTTACACTGCCGTGTGTCATACATACATATACACGCACACACACACACACACACACACACACATACATACATACATACATACATACATACATACATACATACATATATATATCTGAGGTTACTTTGGAAGCTGGCAACAGAACTGGCTGAACCCTTGTTAGGTTAGTTCAACAGCACTCTTGAGGACAGGGGTATTTCGGAAGGATTGGAGGATGGCAGACATAGTTCCACTCCATAAGGAGGGGGACAAGGGACGTGTGAGGAACTACAGACCTGTCGGTCTTCCCTCCATTGTGAGGAAGCTGATGGAGTCACTGGTCAAAGAATACCTCTTGGACTACTTGGAGAGAAGGGATCTCCAGGATAGTAAACAGCAGGGATTCATGGCAGGGTGGCCTTGTTAGACTAACCTGATAATTTTCTTTGACGGGATGACAAGGGAATTGGAAAGGGGACATGCTGTGGATTTGCTCTACTTAGATTTCAGCAAGGCTTTTGACTTTGTGCCTTGCAGATGTTTGCTGAAGAAAATAGAGGATCTGGGTGTGGCTAAGATCATAGTAAACTGGATAGGTAACTGGCTAAAGGGAAGACTGCAGAATGTGGTAGACGTCAAGTCAGCAGAGAGGGCAGTCACAAACTGGGTACCACAAGGATCTGTTCTGGAACCAGTCTTCTTCAGTACGTTCGTTAGTGACATTGATGAGGGTCTCCAATGCAGACTTTGTCTCTTAGCAGATGACACTAAGCTCTGTGGAAGGGTGGATAGTGACAAGGGAATCGGGGGGGGGGGGGATGCAGAGTGACATACAAAAGTCAGAGGGGTGGTCTAAGGTTTGGCAGTTGAAATTCAGTGCCACAAAGTTCAAGGTAATTTGCCTAGGGAATAACAACCCCCTGACAGAGTACTGGATACATGGGGTGAGACTTGACTCCAGAGTCCTGTTCCTCAGCCATATGCTGTCATTGACTCCCTCAAATAATCGAGTCAGTGCAACAAGGTGTATAGCAAAGTGAGTAGGATGTTGGGATGTATCGGGAGGGGTATTGCTAGCAGAAGGAAAGAGGTAATGCTTCCCCTATATAGATCCTTAGTGAGTACCTGGAGTACTGTGCGTATTTCTGGAATCCTCACCTCAGGAAAGATAGAGATAGTCTGGAGACTGTGCAATACAGGGTGACAAAAATGATTCGGGGTCAACAGGGCACGTCCTTTGAGAAGTGCCTCAAGGCACTGAACCTGTACTTGCTGGAGACCGGAAGAGGGAGGGAGGAGAGATACGATGGAGACCTTCAAGTTCCAAAAAGAAATTTAATAGGTGAACTATGGGGAAATACTTGGCTTGAGTACTAGCTCATGGTCACGTGGACACGAGAGGAAACTGACAGGAGGGAGTCTCAGAAGGGCTCTGAGGAAGTACAGTTTTACAGAAAGGGTGGTGCAGCCGTGGAACAGTCTGCCTGCCGAAATAGTGGGTGCTAAAACTGTTGGTGGGTTGAAGCACGGTTGGAATAGAATGAAAGGGATAGTGATTGCTCGGGGCAGCAGAAACTGGGAGGGGAATGGGGGGAAGGATGGATGGGGCTAAGACCCTGGAGGGAAAGTAGGTTTCAGGGCTTAACTGAGAACTTGGGCAGACTGAATAGACAGTATGTCTTCTTTTGCTGTCAATGTCTGTTTCTGTTTCCATAACAGCCAAAGTAAGCTGGATTTTCCTCAGTTCCCCTCGCCACCCACTGTACATCTGTTAAGCTGTTGCTGACCACCTAGCCACAGTTTCCTTGGATAGTACAAATATAGTACGTCTATGGTAGTAGTCACCCTAGCATTCTTCCATTTTGATGTCTTAGGTCTCATACGGTTAGTCCAGAAATACCGCTGGATGTTCATTCTTTTTTTTTTATTTTCCTCTTTTTTCCTGGCTGGGCCACCGATATTTATCTTCCCTGGTCACGGCCCCCCGGAGACCTCCACCGCCGCCTATTGCTGCCAGGGACCCACGGTCACCCCCGGCTTGCCCCCCGGAGGGCGGGCCCTGGCCAATCGAACTATGACTAGTTAGTCCCGCAGCGACGGGCGGTGAATCGAGGACCTCCCGGGAGGGCTTCATTCTCTCGCGGGCTCGACCAGCCATTCTTTTTCCTGGTTTCTTCCCCAGAGGAGGCGGGGGCGTGCAATGATGCCAGCGTCTGCCCCGTTAACATCGGCCTTGAGGTCTCGGCCTCCCAGGGGTCCTCCATGCTCAACTGTTGTCCCTACCTCCCCGGAGAAGGAGAGCTGCCCATCAGACACTCCATCCTTCTCCCCGCCGCTCAGACAACCCAGGTCCGCTCTCAACCTACCGCCGGCGCAAGCGGAAATCCCACCGTTGCGCCGACGGGCCGGCTTGGATGTTCATTCTCTGTTTTACAAAAAGACAGTTTATTTCGCGTCACAGGATTAAAGCAGTTTGTAAAAAGTGAATAAATGATGAGCATATGTGGTATACAAGAAAATATACCCACCAAGCTGCTGATTAGATAATAAGGCCAGGAGCCTAAAGGGAGAGTGGTTTTATTATCTAATTAGCCCCCTCCCCTCCAGAGATGGTACATGGCCTTGTATGCCACACAAAACAATACCTGGCAGTTTTGAGTTTTCTTTTACTTGCTCTATGAGGCTGGGTCAGTTTCTTGGTGAGTCAGTCGAGCCATTTTCAGGTTTGCCTTGAACATTCTGGCCCCATGTGTTTCCATAGTGCAGTGGCATTTTGGAAAATGCCTCTCTTTTAGTCCTTTCCTGTTTGTGTACTGTGGGGTTCCCAAATAAAAGGGGACCTGTCTGGAGGAGTCATAGATTGCAGAAGTGCAGCATGTTGGCGGTAGTTTGGAGTGACGTTGGAGGTCAGGAGGATGGTTTGTGGTCGGAGAGTGGTGTGTGATGTCATGGTCTGGAGTCTCAGATGGTGGCAGCAGCATGCATGACAGTTGGAGCTTTGAGAAAGGGTGATGGTAAGTACAGGGAGGTTTTATGTGTTTCCGCAGCCGTTTTGTTTTACATTTGGGAAGCTCGGGGGTGGAGGGAGAGGGTTGCCTTCAAACCTTTTAAATTTCTAACTTTGAGTTTGGATGGGAGTCGTGTTCCTGGACTGGGGGCACACTGGTACAGCCTTAATTTGGAGGTGTCCAGCTGTACCCTTTTGGAGGAATACAAGTATACCTCTGGAGGTATACAGCTTTAATTGGGAGGTATACAGGGAAATACAGGATAATGGTTCCTGTGGGAGAACAGAGGTTGGGCCCTCGTCCCCATAGAAAAAGCCATCCTGTATTTCCCCATATATGATAGTAGCCAGTTGGCGTATAATGTGTTTTAATGTGTTAACACCTTAACATAATACCTAACAAGCACTATATATGCACATACACATATACTACCACTATAAATGTGTTATTAACACCTTAATAACACAATACCGAACACATTACAAACCACCATAAAAAATGTATTCCCTACATGTAATAAATCCCTTAATAACACAAGTAACAAGCCCCTTAAAAATAAACAAGCTCCTTCATAACACATGTAACTGCCACCCTACCTCTCCCCCGCCAACCACCACCACCACTAGTGGTAAAAACTAGGACACAGTAAAAGTGTCCAGCCTAATGTGTTGCATAAAATAATAGATGGCAAAGTCTGGCATACTCTTGAAATAATGCAATCCCAGGGTCAAACAGGCTTAATAAAGGCCGCTTGCTCTTTGGGGTCATGGCTTTATAGTGGGGGGGTTAGGGTTGGGAACCCTAAGATCACATTTCCCTACTTTTATCACTTTAACCCTAACTACTGCATTAACGAAATTGCTCTACACTCCAGCATGTACTTTCATAAATATGCAGTTTCATATATTACAGTTTAGCAAGGAATACATTTTTCATTTTTAATGTTCCCTTCCCAGGTTTGTAATACATCTTGGTTGTCAACCCAAAAGGTCTGTGTAAAAGGAAGAAACAAATATCTGCCTCTCCCCAGTTACCCTCACCGTGCCGTTACCCTCACCGTGCTGTTGTTTATCACATCAAAGTGCTCACCATGACAACGGACTGGTATCACAAATAGCAACTGTAAGGTCTCCTGGAGAGAGGCAGATGCATTTTAAAAGATGTGAAATAAGTTCTATATTATAAAGTGTTAAACTGGAAACATTAAAGGTTAGTGTAAATCTAATGGTTTTAAGTTTTGTATTATAGTACAGCACTTATCTTTAAAGCAGCAGTTTGTTTGTAACCAAAAAAAAAAAATGGCACTACTGTTTTTTGATCTAGTAAGCAAGAGTATAGGCTTCCCGAGCCAGCCCAGTGGTGCTGCTGCCCACCACATCGGCGACCCTGAGTACCGAGTGATTTCTGGTTGCTGGGGGCGGGGTTGGGGGGAGGATTGAGTGCCTGAGGGACTGCTCTTCTCTCCTGGGGAGGACGGATGGCCATTTCCACCAAATTACTGCCACCAGGTGGAGGCCTGAGGTAGTGCAGGTCTGGAGAGTGGCGAAGAAGGGTGGAGCTGCAGGTTCCACAGCGTACGCATGCCTTTGCACACACATGCCAGCGTGCTGCCCCATCACATTGGAAGAGAGAAGGGACCGGGGGGACATGATAGAGGTCTTCAGGTATATGAAGGGGGTAAATAGGGGAGGAGCAGTCAGGGTGCTTCGAAGGAAGGAGGAGGGGGCAACTAGAGGGCATGGGTGGAAGCTGGAGGAGGATGATTCAGGGGAGAAAGGAGGAGGTGCTGTTTTACTGAGAGGGTGGTGGAGCCATGGAATGTGCTGCCCAGGGGGCTGGTGGAGGCAGAGACGGTGGAGGGGTTCAAGAGGGGGTGGGACAGGTACAGAGGAAGGGTTCTGGAAGCAAAATCCAGTGCAGCGAGAATATCCGGAACTGGGAAGGGAGAAGCCAGAGAAGGAGAGGGGGCAGCAAGGTCAGCTCCCAGGGTGGGGCTGACCAAACGAGCAGACACGAAAGACCGTTAGGCCTATTCTGCTGGCATTTTAGTATGTTGGTATACTCCCACTGTATAACTGCTTGGTGAGGCCGCACCTCGAGTACTGCATGCAGTTTTGGAGGCCACATTTAAAGAGGGACATTGAACTCCTGGAGAGGGTCCAGAGGAGGGCAACCAAAATGATTTGGGGCTTGGGGGATAGGACCTTTGTATGGGGAGAGGCTAGAAGAGCTAAATATGTACACATTGAAAGAGAGAAGGGACCAGGGGCACATGATAGAGGTCTTCAGGTACATGAAGGGGTAAATAGGGGAGGAGCAGTCAGGGTGCTCTGAAGGAAGATGGGGGGCAACTAGAAGGCATGGGTGGAAGCTGGAGTAGGGGGAAGATTCAGGGGAGAAAGGAGGAGGTGCTACTTCACTGAGAGGGTGGTGGAGCCATGGAATTCGCTGCTCTAGGGGGCTGGTGGAGGCAGGAGACGGTGGAGGGGTTCAAGAGAGGTGGGACAGGTACAGGGAAGGGTTCTGAAGCAAAAACCAGTGCAGCAAGAATATCCGGGACTGAGAAGGAGAAGCTGGGCAGCAAGTCGTCCCCTCCAGGATGGGGCTGACCAAACGAAGCAGACACAAAAAACCATTAGGCCTATTCTGCTGGCATTTTAGTATGTTAGCACAGACTTCAAGCAGAAAATAGCTGGAAAAGGTTAGGTGTGGCAGGCATACATGACGCTCTGCATACCAACCTCCACCTGCTCCACCATCGGATTGTGCTGGCCGGGATGCAGTATCTGTATCTCGGAGGGGGTCTGTGGCCCACCCCCTCCTGACCCCACCTCAGGGGGCAATCCGGGGGGGGGTGAAGCCAGACAGGTAAGCCTAGGAAGGTGAGACACAGTGGGGTCGGCAGAGACAGGGCTGAAGGGAGCCCTGCCAGCCTTGGCCAGAAGGTACAAAATGTGTATGGTGGGGGGGGGGGGAGAGTATAGGTTCCCTTCCTGAATTGTGTTTATTGTTCGCTAACAATAACTAAGCTAAAATAGCTCACTTTTGCCTTAGTTATTTTCTCTCGCTCTGAAGAAAAGATGGTGCTGACCTTGACCTGACCCATGATGACTGCACCAGCCGCAATAGGCCAGTTTGTCGTATAAGGTTTCTTGAGGTGCTACACAAGAAGCACCTTCAGGAGAGTCAGTAAATGGCATGACTGCAGTAGGTGTGCACTGTGATGAAAAGCTAGTGGTACTGAATTAGCAACTGATCCTGGTGTCCTGGCAAGAGCACAGTCATTGGTTTTATAAACAGGACAAATTAAATTCGGACCCGGACCAAAATCAAAAACTATTTCACATGATCCCATCACTAAAAACCTAGGTTAACCTTTCAAGAGAATAAATGGTGATCCTGAATGGGTCTGTGGTCATAAAGAGACTTTTTGTTCTGCAAAATATCCAGTCCTGCGATCTACTATCTAGCATCAGTCATTATTGGATCTATTATTAATTTCGTATTATGTATTTAAAAAAAAAAAAAAAAAAAGGCATGCTGTTGTGAAGGAGATTTTTTTTTTTTGGATTTCAGCAGTCTTTGTGAGACAAAGGGTAACAGATTCATATATGGAGGGTGAAGAGAAAGGGAAGGTTAGTTAAAAATCTGACGTTATGGGTTGAACTTTGAAGATGGATGTCATGCTGGCAGAAATGTAATTGCTGAAAGCATGTAGATTACTGTATGCAGTTAAGTGGCATCCCTACACAATTCTCCTACCAGTAAGAAGCATCAGTGGCCTGATATTCCAGCCACATTTGTCAAATGCAAATTTTGCTGCAGTATGGTGTTGGATGCTGTTTAATAAACATGGCTAATTTAGAAATAAAATAGCAGGCTAGCATAAATTAGACTGAAGATATCGAAAAGTCTGATCTTAAAGGGTGGGGTGCAAGTGGTCCCATGGCACAGAGATCTGAGTCAATGGGCATCTCAACTGCTGCCATGCTGCCGACCTGGTTTCAGGAATGAACCAGGGTTGCTTGGGGAACCAGCTAGGGGAGAAGGACTGAGAGCATCTGAGCATCCTGCGGACAGCTCTCCTCCTTTTGGGGAGAGGGGAAAATGTGACTCGCGCCCTACCAACCAGCAGAGGATGGGTGGTATAGCAGACAAAGTGCCAGATGTGGGACAACAACGGTAGCGTAACATGCGCGGCGTCGTCAACACTTGCATGAGTGTCACGAAGTGGCTTAGCCTGGTGGAGGAAATGGGGGGGGGGGTTGACGAAGAAAAGACATGCGCACGAGCCATCACAAATGGTTGTGCTGGTGTCTTCTGGTCCCACTCCTTATGGGTACCCGCCAGTACAATGGGGGGGTCTGATCATGGAGTGGGGATGCCAGCAGAAGTTTGAAGCAGACGTGAGGTGGCAGCAGGGGGCCATACAGCTATATGAAGGAAAAGAAGGTTGGGTGCCACTAAAATTCTGCTTGCCTATGAAGTCACTAGTAACTTCAGCAGCCAGTGTACAGTTTCCTGCATGTTGTTTCAGCCTAGATAGAAAACACTGTCCTGAGAAAAATGACAGCAGAAAAGGCTAGAGCCAGAGACCTCCATATAATGATGTTGCTCTGTTCTTGCATCATTTTTGCTTCTCAACATTTTGCCATCCACTGTTAGACATATGACACATAGTACCCCATAACATCAGAAATCCTTCAGGAATTTTTTTCATACAGTATTGTGTTCATGGCATGATTTTATTTGTAGACAGATTTTTGCCATGAAGCTTATTCTGAACCCCTGAAAGGGGCTTCTCGTGATCTCACAGACACAGTTCTGGTGCTGTAGTTCTCCCCTGAGCCATTGCTACACAAGAGCAGCGAGGCAGTTATTCTTTCTATTAAAGCAGTCGGTTAACTCCCCACTGTGCAGCATGGAGCACTGGTATTCATTGGCTGGAGAGCAGCTGCTCTCTTCTGCTGGCATTGAATTTCCATCCATTGCATTTTAAGTCACTCCATGACGCGACATGCTGTTGTGCATTAAGAGTAGATCAGGGCATTTAGAGTACTTTGATCTGCTGTCTTCCAGGCAGGGGATTTCTGGCTAGAACAGCTTCACTGCCTCTAGTTGGCTTCATTTTTTTTAACTGTTCCTTGTGGTGACTTTTAATTAAATCTCCTAAGGTCACCCAACTTGTGAAATCCAAACCAGCTAATAAAGGGATTTGTAATCATTCTAACAGTACATCGACGGTGTGGCTTTGGAGAAGTCTTGCTTCGCAGTGTCTTGTAACTTTAATCAGAAAAGCCTGCCTAAGGGACCCATGGCTATTCTTTTCACAGTTTATTTACCTGTTGTAATCTAGCAAAGATGCTACATCTCTTTTTCAACTGGGTTCTGCTTTTACCCATGTGTAAACCTGGTTTACCAAAGTGCAGGAAGGTTAAGTGCTCAAGGTCACAGAGTGAGTACGCCGCTCTGGTGGGATGAGGTTCTGATTTTCCATGTCTACTTTGACTACTACATCACACTGCCTGAGTTCACCTGTCTATATGTGGAATCTGAAACAAAATGAGTTGTAATGCTGTAGGCTTTTGCCTCTGACAGATAAGCCAGTTAGAACCTTGACTTGAGTTAAGACTGTGTAAACAGAAGTTAAAGCTGAGCGTTAGCCTTTAGAATTAACGCAGGGCGGGAGGTGGATTTGGCTGCAGGAAATGACAGACCTACAGTAATCAGTCAGGAATGTAACCAGTCACTAGAAGTTATGTTTCTCTGCATTTAAAAAAAAAAAAAAATTGGCGGCTGCCATGAAGAGCTGCTTGATGGGACTGCATTAATGTTGTGCACGGATGATGCCACCAGCCAAATGACTGTATAATTAATATTTTGAAGTTCAGCTGTCTTGAAGATTTCAAAACCACAATGAGTAGCAGAACTGGTGGTTGTGAAAAATTAATACTATGACTATGACACAGGTTTCTACTCTGCAGCCGTGCCAAAATATTGTAGTACTTGCCTATGTATGTATGTATGTATTTTTTTAATTAACATTGGTGGGTTCGCTGAAGCCCTCTTAAATGAGAAATTCCAGAAGGACTAGATGTCATAAGAAGGAAAACTACTGTACATTAAACCCTTAATGAATATAACTTTCCTCAGAGCTAGAGATGGTGACAGGGCAACAAGTGCATACTATTTATTTTATCCCTAGAAAACTTAAATGGGAAACTAAAACAGTCAGATTTGTATGCAACTTTATTTAGATAAGTGTATAACATTAACAGATCAGTTTAGATACTGAGAGAGAACAGACCTGGCTCAAAAAAAGGTATTCTCCCTAACTTGGAAATGGGCTGAATCGTACAGATCAACAGTGCTTATGATAGTGCTATTCCACCAATCGGGTTAAGCCTTTGTTTTCACGTAGAAGTAGTTTTGCACTGAGAAGAGCATTCACTAGATGGAATGCACTAAGGCGACACTGTTGATCTGATATGGGCTAGAAAAGTTAAATGAGCCTAATTAATTATTGTGTGAAATAACGGCAGGCAGTATAGCATTGTGGTTAAGGGCACCAAACTGCAGACCTGGTGAACTGGCTTTGAAACCCACTGCCACCACTCTCATACGGTGGGACTGTGAGCAAGTTCCCTCAGCTACCAGGATGCGCCTGGAAACAATTCTCAGCTTAGTGTCTTTGGGCAAAAATTATATTAACAAAATTAAAGGCAAAGTGAGTGGTATTAAAGCTCATGTGCAGTAGTTTTCAAAACTAAAACAGGCAGCACCACTCATTTAAATATTATGAAAACTATGTTCTAGGTGTTGTAGCGAAAGTTGACAAATTCATACTTTTTCAGTGCCTTTCTGGTGTGGTCCATTCTCCAAGGTTACTGGATGCTGTGTCAGCATGCCTCCAGGCTGCTGATGTCATTTGGGGTGTTACTCTACTGTTCCTGTTAAGATGTTTATTGCTACTAGTGTTGTAATGTTGGTAACGTCCTTGCTGTTGGTCAATGTCTGCTTTAGAATAAGTTTTTTTAATGGGGGCCTTATCTGTTTTTAATTCCTACTAGGGATGGATGTCTTATCCCTGGTAAAAAGATCATTTTAATGTGGAGTAAAGAATAGCTGAGCCTGAATCTAGATTGAGTAAAAACCTGCCAGGGAGAAAACACTGGGCTGACTAGTGCACAGAAACACACAAGGCTCATTCACACTGTATGTTCTGAGTTGGTGCTGGTGGTGCAGAGCGCCCAGATCAGTGTTCCTGTGCATATGTGAATGCCACTGTTTTGCCACTTGCGTTCTGTTGTGCCCACGATCCCTGTTTCTTGGGATCGCGCAGTGGAGTAGGAGTTTTGCACCGATTTTGCTTGGCTGTGAGAACAGCCAGCACCATTCAATACGTTACCCACTGTCACGGCTCCACTATGGGACCGTGCTTTCTCAACTTACAGCTCTCTGTTTTTGAAAAGAACTACTTGCCCGAGTTCAGCTGTGCATACTGTACCTAAAACTACCTTTGGCTGAACTCTGATCTGAAGACCCCTCCACTGTGGTATTGTTGACTGCACCCCCCACCAGAACCCTCCTCAAAATGCCAGAACTTCTCTTGCAGCACCTGCAGCATTCTAAAGCTATGCTAATCTATGTGTGAACACTGCTCCACAGCATTTCAGACCGCTTGGCTGAAACCATCTACACAGCAGTGATCCAACTTTCTCGCCGTTTGAATTAGCCTTTTAGTAAGGTTTCAAAACAGCATTACTACCTCCTTTTTTGTTTGTGCTTTTTTTTTTTTTTTTTAAACGGGGTGATGGGATAATTGTTTTAGTGCCAGACTGATAAATCACCTCTCTTCAATGTCAGGTGTGAATGAGCACAGCAGTCCTTAACATGACAATGGGACTTGTACCTTTCACCACAACAGCAGGGTTTTAAAAATAATTGATTAGCATTTTTTTTCCTTGGGAAAATGCTAACTGTACATAAAGTATTTATATAGGTTTTCTAGAAATGTTATGCTTGTTAAACACAGTGAGGCAAATGCTATGCATTTTCACAATGTTTTAGCACTTTTATGAGCAAAACGCTGATCAATTTTTGGAGTCAAATAAAACCCTGAACAATTAGCTATAGAGTCTGCAAACCTTACAGCAATGTGCTACTCTCCCAGACTTCTGCCCAGGCTAAAAAGATCAATTTAAACTGTGCGTTGATGGCATTGAACATGACAAAATCACAGTCAAACAGCTGATTGTGTCTTTCAGTTCCTTGCAGCAGGCACAGGGCAAGCAAATAAAAAAGAAAGCTTTACAGACCTCAGCAATGCGACTATATCCATGGCTTCTTCCCACAGGGAACCGCAATTCTCAAGGCTCGTTTACACTGTCAGCTTTGCATGGCAGTATCCCTTGCGCATTGATTGATGCACTGCAAAGGTGACCATGTGGACACTTACCAGAGCGTCGTTGGTTCGCAGCGCCTCTGTTTTTTTTTTGTTTTTTTTTTTAGCAAAGTCAGGAGTGGGGTGCCGATCCACAGTGATCATATTTTGCTGCCGTGTGGACAATTTAAAGTGTGCACCGTGTGGACAATTTAAAGTGCGCACCGTAATGTCATTGCTGTAAGTCCCATCATCCCCCTGTTCTCCCATCATTCCTCTCTGCCGGAACCAGAAATGCAGCACGGGATGGCGGCTGGTGGGACCATCCAACGTTGTTTTATTCCTCACTAGGGCTGGCGTTCATTCCTGCGTGTGGCTCCTTTAGATTATTAATAAAATCTGTTTCGTAAACAGCATGGAGGTCAGTGTATTTGCCTCATAGGTGCTGACAGCATGGAAATCTTTAAATACATAAATAAATAAATAAACTCTTTTTCATCTGTGTAAAGCCCAGAATGCAGCTCTTTTCACAAGTCAGATGAAGAACACTCACTTTTAAAATAAAAAGGCTGAACAAAGGGGTCCGCTAGCACCAGCACTTCCTGTATACAGGGAGGCATGGCAACCAGTGGAAGTTGTCGACTTTATTGGCGCGTCATGGACTACGTCACTAGGTGCAAATCAGGCCCCCAGAATACGTAACACAGCGCAGCCCCGTAGGCGTCAACTCAAAAAGGGTGCTGTGTAAATTTGTAATGCACATGAGACGTAGATCGTACCATTCATGGAACGCATGAGGGGAAACCACGATTCTGCTGTGTAAACATGCCTTCAGTATCTAGCAGTATGGCTCAAGCAGAGCACAAAACAAATGGCTGACAATGGTATGAAATGGTAGAGTTTCATATGAAACACCAGACCGTTTTTTTGCATAACTTACTTATTGAGATTTTTCAACTCAAAGAGAATACTAGACAAACCAGCATCCAACACATAGAATAAAACAATAAAGATAATTCATAACTATATACAAAGGTCCAGTACATTTTCATATATCATTATAAATTATGTATAACTTAGATTACACCCTACCGATTACATTGATAACTGGGTATTTTTAAATTAACATCTTCAGCGCAAAAACTACCATAGCCTGTAACAGTAGGCAGGTCCAACAGTGCACATGCTAATTCCTGCGTCGTCAAAACCTTCCCTTTAAAAGCTGTGCTTCCCCTGGGAATAGCATGGACAGGAATGAGTCCCATGCCAGAAAAAAAAACTTCTCAGCCTTGCCCACATAAGGTAAACACTCAAGCACAGGCATTTGAATTACAAGATTACGCCACTGCATAATCATGGGTTTAGCCCCAGAGACCCAGGAATTCAGTATACAATGCCGGGTTAAGATCAGCAGTATTCATGCCCATCTGGCCAAGAGCCCCCATCCCTCAGGCCCCATATCCTCAACCCCAAAAGGGAGTAAAAGAGGGTCCAATGGCATCTGGCAACCCATTAAGGTGCCTATTTCTTGGGCTACATCCGCCCAGAAGGCCTGGAGGACTGGACATGACCAAAAATAATGAAAATAAGAGCCTGGGTCCATTCCACACCTCCCACATATTGGGGACACAGCAGGATTGAATTTGTGGATGATAATAGAGGGACAATAAAGTCTATGGATGAACTTATAAAACAGATCTTTATATTTGTTACAGATCAGGATTCCTTTATGTAAACCTAAAATAATTTCCCAATTTTTATCTCAAATCTGCATCCCTAAGTCCCACTCCCATAGTACCTTAGTTTTGTGCATATAGTCGAGGAGGAATTATGTGCTGCCTTCCTTATCAACCCTCTGGGATCCCCTCTAGTTAAATGGGTGTTGTGTTCAACCTGTCAAGGGGGAGTCTGCCCCAGTTCCCTACCCAAGCCCCTGAAATGGGCTCTAACCTGCAGAGCGTGAAAGAAATGATTGCGTGGTAGGCCAACCCTTCCCTGAAGTTCCTCAAATGAATATAGTCCATCCCTCCCCATAACGTTCCAATACAATATAAACCCTTTGACTCCCAGACTCGATAGCTACCATCCCCCAAGCCGGGGCCAAAAAACTGGTTCCCAGCTATAGGGTGTAATAATGTTTCCTCCCCTTGTGCCTCAGCCTGACAGCATATCTGGCCCAGCTCTGCAAAATGGTGGCCACCAGAGGGTTGGGTCGCCCAAAGTCTGCATAGGCCCTTCGGCCCCCCCCTTGTGAGAGATGCAGACAACCGCCCCAGGCAGCCCATCTCTTCCAAATCCTGCCAGCCCGCCCGCCTCCCTTGGTCTGTTGACCCAGTCCTGTACATTCATTCATTTATTTATTAATTGATTGATTGATTTTATTGAAAATGTTCCACCAGGAAAGGCACACTAAGCAAAAAGATGCTCGTCTCACGGTGCGACCTGGGGGGAGGGGTTACAAATGGAGGCAGGTCTACATACAAACGTTGAATATTGAATAGCAGCTACAGATAATGTACATAGTTGGGTGGAATTACATTAGCACTTTTACAATAGGAGAAACAGCACAGGAATTGAACATAAGGACAGGGTATGCATACCATGGGAACACTTCAAAGTTAATACATGATTACATAAGTGCCAAAAACAAGACTTGAGTGCCAGTAACAGGACTTGAGCTGAAGCGAGATACACCAAGTTGACAGTAGGAGCTGGAGGGGAAGATGTGGGGGGTAGTAAGGGTGAGGTGGGGGGAGGGAGAGGGGAGCAGTAGCAGTGCATGAGGCTGAAGAGTGAGGGTTACTAGGAAGGAGAGGGGAGAAAGGGAGCGATTAGGAGGGAATAAGAGAGTGGGAGTGAGAGTGTAAGTGCGTAGGGCAGTGTATAAGCCAGACAATTAGGCGAAGGCCGAACCGCTGGTCAGGCACTAAGGGGGGATGGTGGAAGAGAAGCATACTGAAACATACTGATATTGCACAGCTAGTCTGACAGTTTTTATGGCAATATTTAATGAATGGTGCCAAAAGTTTAAGTTCTGTAAATGTCATGGCACCTTGTCATCTGCAGCAGTGATTTGGTCCATCTGAAATTGATTTGGATACATGCTCGTGACTTTTTTTTTTTTTTTTGTTTTTTTTGTGTGTTTAATTTAAATAAAAGGCTAGTATCTCTCCCTAACCCAAGATCTGGCCAATAACTCTTAACTGCTGTGACTCCTTCAGAAAAGGATGCTACGTCAGGACCAATTGACGAATAGCTAAAGCAGTGCAGTTGTTTTTGATATCTAGCAGCATACTGTCTCAGCAGAATAACTTGGCTGAGGTCTGCAGCGGATGGTCACATTACTAATGCGTCATTAACCAACGTCGCAAAGACAGACCTTGGGGTGGGAATGCTGAAGAAACTGTTCAAAACAAAGAGTTCCGACATACATACATACTCAGGAAAAAGGAAAAAAAACCTTTGGGAGATAGTTGATTAGCTCTGTGCAAGCATCACTTTAAATTAAATTGCATGTTTATTTAGCAAACACCCAAGGTTATCAAAACGTGCCAGCTTCAATCTCCTTTCATAAATCGATAAGAGCAGGCAGCTACTTTTAATCACTGTAGATAAATCATCAGATTTCACTCAACATCTGGCTACAGTTTCAAGATGGACAGCTATTGTCACAGTTGTTGATAGCCACAAAGATTACAGTTTTGGTACTGGGGGAGTGACGGCTGGTACGAACCGAATGCTTAGGGCTAAAGCAGTGAAAGAGCTGCTATATATAGTAGAATCTGATGTCCGTAACCATTTGACCATGTACATTAAATTCGGCTCTTCTCATTGTAGTTTTTAGACCTGTTTGGACTCCCCAGCGACCACCAAACTTGGCATGCGTGGTCACTCCCTGCATGTTATGTTGCAAATGGATTGTGCCTCCAAGGATCTACTCCTTATAAAATATGAAGGAGGTGTTTTGTGTGCACATGTCCATTGATGTAGAGGGGATGTTTCTTTGCATAAGACATGTTGGCATTTTTACCATTTTCCCACACAATGCCCTTTTACTCCCGAAGTTATAATCTGGGATTCATTTCTGGATTAGTAACTGCGCATTCACATTTTGTTTTTTTACAAGGAACTGAAGCAAAACTACAGCTGTCTCTGCAGTACATGGAAAATATGTTATGAGAATGTGTTTGAGACTATTATTATTATATTTAAAGTTAAAACAATAAGCGGCATAAAAAGCATTTTGAGTGTCCTCTGTATATATGTGTTGGACTATAAATTACAGAAACGTGTTTTTTTGCTACATTTCTTGCCAAAGTTTACTTTTCAAAACATATACAGAGGACTCCTGATGAAATACTATGTATGCTATTTTTATTTTCATATGTAATTTCTGTAATAGTAGCATGACATAATGTTGATCAATAAAATTGAACTGAACATTAACCAAAAAAAAAAAAAAATTTTACTCCTTCCGCTAACTCACTGTGCAGTAAATACTTGCCAGGGAAATTGTTTTTGATTTTTATACCCAAACTACAGTAATTCGGTAGCAACCCCCCTTTCCAGGGTTAGAATGAGCTAACATGGAAATTGGGTGAAGTAGGGCCAGTGATTTATTTCCATTTACAAAAAATGGGCAGTTCCATTTTACAAAAATATGAACATTTGCCCCCCAAACTCAAGTGTAAAACCACATATTATGCACTAAAAATGTGGTGCAGAATTAGAGGTGGGGGGGGGGGTCTGTTTTACAAATGGCAAATTCAGGTTTTTTTTTGTCCAACTTAATTTTTATTTAATGATAAATAACGCAGTAAAGTAATATAGGCAGCACAGCTGACAGTTGTGTACATTTCTTGTCATAATAATAATCATTACTGCTTCAAGTGTGCATCAAGTATGCATGACTGCCCCTGAATGAGCATACTAACAGAGCCACCACGCGAAAACGTCAGTAGGATTTTGTTGCAGTGTACAGCAAAACACAAAAAACATATTTAATGCAGCTAGGCATTAACATGGGTATAAACGTACCCCAACAGAACTATTTCTGTTATGGGTTATAGCTTTCAGTTCTGCTAAGGTATGGTCATCTATAGAAGTATCCACCTTTACTAAGAGTCACCACCCCTCACACTCCATGCACCCCTCCTTTCCATCCGCCTCCCCTTAATCCCTTGTCATATATCACAGCCCTATACCCCTGTTATACAAACCCCCCAGTGCCGCCCTCCTGTCCTCTTCATAAGGCCCACAGTTTATCCGTTCCACAGTATAGGCCCCCACCATCTTCCTCCTCCCCACCAGCCAGGCACACCACTTCCTCTCCTTCCCCTCACCCCTTATTACCACGACACCTGAATTTAACGTATAGTCTGATTAGAATGTATCCTTAGACTGTGTGTATACTGAATATTCTGTGTAGTATCCTATAGTGTGTGTATATTGAATGTTTTTTATGTATCTATGTAAACTGAACCTTGACCTTACCAGGTCCATCTTGCAAATGAGCTGTGCTCAACGATGTTCGCCTGGATAAATAAAGATTTGACTTGATTGATTGAAGTGAGGCTCCGCAATGGCTGCCTTCCTCCCAGATACGTATCGCATGCCCCTCCCTGCTACTGCATCTCTCTCACCCCCTCGCCCCCACCTTTTTTTCAAGGGTCCTTTGCACCCACCACGTACAAATGCCAACCATTACAAAACAGCCTCATGCTTTTCCAAAGTGAGGTAAAGTGTGGCTGTGATACGTTCCATTCTGCACAGATCACCAGTTCGTCCTTCTTGCACCATTAGAGTAGGTGGATCTGCCTGTAGCCACTTGGTTGTGATTCTTTTCATGACTACTGTACAGAGGGCCTAAAAAAACCACCCCTTTGTGCCTTATTACCCAATCCTGTAACTGACAGTCCCCAAAACAGGAGTGTAAAGGAAAAAGGAAATGGTACTCATGCCCCCTCCCCCGCCGATCTGAAGAAGTGCCTGATGTATCTTAGTCCAGTACGGATTGATAATCTGGCACTACCAGAAAATATTAAGGTGTGTCCCCACCTGACTATAGCTCCTCCAACAACGGCTCAAAGAGCCGGACCCAAAGTGTTGCGTTATTTTCAGGACATGGAAAAAAACAGACTAGACACATTTTCCTTCTGAATTCATGCTATCCTGGAGATGCCATGATTTTTGCATCCCAGGTCGAGGGCTTTCCCCATTCCTCATTCATTAGGGGAAGTTGTGACTCCATGTCCAGTGGACCCTAACTCTCAATAGCGTTGGGGAGTCTCCGCCTTGCAGGGTGTTGTATGCCTTGGAGATGGTGCCTCCCCAACCCTCCAGCAGAGGTGCCCAGTACAAAAAAATCCTCCCTTGGGGGTAAGATCTATATCTACCTTCTGTCCTGCGCCTTTGGAGATAAGGTAGTGTATAATTTGCAGGTACCTAAAGAAGTCCTGCAGAGGAAGCCCATGCCAGTGCTGGATTTCTAGGAAGGAGACCCTGGTACCTCTCTGAACAATACGCTTGTGCCTGGTAATAGTCTGTTCCACCTTTTAAGCTTTAAAAGGTGGAACAGACTATCCATTACCAGGTAGACACATATTGTTCAGAGAAAATGTAAAGGTTGGATCCAGTGGGGGAGGGGGGATCCCCATTAATTGTTACTATAAAAGGGCCAGTGTCACTGGGGGAGCCTGTCTGCCGTTTCAGCCTCCAGCAGCATATGGCTTGTCTGTTTAGTCCAGGGATCAGTCATTTCAGAAGAAAGACGAGGTGTCCGGGTACATGTGGGAGGGCATATTAGAGAGCAGTAAAGTGCTGCACTGCCTCCATCTCCAGCCAGCCAGTGTCCCCACACTGCTTCATATATGCATGCATGCATACATACATACATGAAGGTTTGAAGTCTTGCATCGCTAATCCCTCCTCTCTTGGGGGTGAGTGAAGAGCCTGTGACTGATTAGATGACAACCAGAGGACCAAAGAAAGGACATCAACAACTTTTGCCAGCAGTGCCAGAACTCCTCAGGAACCAGAATCTGCAATGCTTGGAAAGAAAATAAAAAAATATGGGGAATATAGTCATCTTTAAGGTGGCTGTCTACCCAGGTTCTGGGAGGGGGGGACGACAAATTTAATTTGTAATACATTTTGTTTGTTTTTTTGTGACAAAAAGGGTGGATTTAGAGGTACCCTTTCCCAATTTTTCTCTAGTGTGAAGGCAAACTGTTGTGAGTTTACCCTTTTAATGAGCTTTCACTACATTATAGTATTTAGTTTTAAAACTATATTTGAATGAGGGCTGGCCCACCGGTGCAGCGGCAAGACATCTGCTTGCGGCGCCAACTTCCCGGGTTCAGTGACGGAATCGGAGGGACAGCTGAGGAGAGAAGGATTGAGCATCCCAGGGACTGCTCTCTTTCTCTGGAGGGAGGGGGAAGAATGTCTGGCACTGTGCAGACCTCTGGTGGAGGCTGGCGGTACTGCCATTGCCGGCGCCTCAAGCAAGGGGGGGTGGGGCGGACGCTGGCATCATTGCACGTCCCCACCCACAGGGATCTCCGCATACTGGGGAAAAAAAAATTACAGCTTCGTTCGTATTGGCCCCTGCCTCCACCACCACTCCCTCTGTGAGTAATGCCCGCTGGGGAAGTCCCGCTCCTGTGGACCCACCTGGGGAGTAAGCCTGGGCAAGAGACCATGTTCCTTGTGGAGGGGGTGCCCACTCAGCCGCCCCACCCAGGGGGGTAAGTCTGGGCATGGGGGGCGGGCAGGGGCTGAGCCTCTGGCTGAGGACTGAGCGTAAAAATAAACATACCTGTATTTGAACAAAGTGAATACTGGTCAACCTCAACTGTGGGCCCACAAAGGCAAGAGAAACAAAGGTATACTTACACGTCTCTCCGATTTTCATTTTGTCACTGTGCAAGCCTTTTTCAGGGCAGACTGAAAAAGGAAATAGTACTCTGCCCACTCTGGAGTGCTACTTGCCAGTTGCATTGCCACTCGTAGCCAGCTGCCCAATTAAAATCTACCAGAGCCCTTCCTAACAGCTGCTCACTAAGTCTGCAAATCTGCGCTACTTGCCCTGCTGTGCCTCCACCATCACGTGATGGCATTTTGCAGCTGAAGCCTGTAATGACTCTCCCACTATCTCTCCCTATCGATCACACAGTCACCTAGCTTGGGTGGGCTAATAAAACGTTGGTGCATCGGCTGAACGTTCTAGTATTCATCAGGTATTATTTTATTTTATTTATTTAAAATATCAGATTTACAATCTTTGAGCTGTGAGGCTCATTTACAAAGGTACCTCGTCACAAGGAGGACAGAATACAAAAACAGACAGGTTACAATTGACAGAGGAAGTCGTCATGTATGGTTTTACAGACATTGTCAACATAGATTTATGTACAAGTTGGTCAAAAAAGAAAACGATCATTACAGCGGCATAGCAGGGAGAAAGGATAAAGGAGATAAAAATAGTTGTGAGAGGTTGCAGTCCAAGTGGACTTTGACAGAGGCATGGGTCATGGTGGGCTTGAGAGCACAGGCTAGTTGCAGTTACAGGTGCGAACACTGAGGAGGTGGTCGCGGAGGGTGACTTTGAAATGGGGGATCTTGGGTGAGCCACTGATGGTGACCGGGAGTGCATTAAACCAAGCCGGGGCCCTGTGGTGGAAGGATCTCTGGGCCAGGGTGGTTTTTACCCTGGGTACAGCTAGTGTAGCTTTCTCTGAGTTGCGGGTGATGATGGGGTGGGTAGCGAGGTGGAGAGAGGCTGTGACCCTGGGAGGGGAGTGACAGAGTAGGATTTTTCCTTTTTTTGGTCAGTAGGCAGGTCTGGTATTGGAGTCTTTCTCCGAGGTTGAGAAGACTGGCAGAGGAATAGAGGGAGCAGGTGTGGGTGAGTCTAGTGGCACCCGTTAGGAGCCTGCATACCTTGTTGAGGGTGGTCTGAATTATGTCTGGATCATGTGACATCTGGTAACAAAGTAATTCATTGGACTGATGTACAACAGCCTCCAGACCTGTCCCCAAGTCCTCAACCTAGCTCAGCACACTACAGTGTGCTGTAGAGCATGCAGGGGGCAGAGTGACTCGCACTAGCCTTTTTACACTTGCAGAGGGAAGGGGCAAACAAATTATTTTGTCAATTATTAATTCGGGCAAACAGGATTTCATTTGACATCTGTATGTTTTCCTCCTGACAGTTTTAGTCAATTGCAAAAAGTTTTGTCTATTCAGCCATTGTTTGTAACCTTGTTTATTGGATTGTAAAAATAAGCGATTACATATAGTAGTCTTTTGTAACACATCACATTTAGTTACTCCTTGTTTTATATTGGATGTATCTGTAACAAAGCCTATGCAGCCTTTATTAAGGAGGAGGAGAAGTTATATAATATCTAAGAGAGAAAACACACCTGATAACCTGCACCCTGCAAGACTTATGGAGGTGAGACAGAAAATGACAATCCTTTAAAGTAAACACATTCAGCAGTTAATGTTGATATGACCCCAACTCCAGTCATAGGCATTCCATAACATGAGTAGCAGTTGTAAGTATGCTCCTTGCAGAACGCGGAGCGACATTAGCTGAGAAAAATGTTAGCACTTAAAACACACAAGCCACACATCACACAGCAAGAGAAAGCCGGAAAAAGCACCTCCGGAGCGCGGGTAGACGGAGCTTCGGTGCCCGCCCTAATTGTGATGGCCTGCCTGACCACTGGGAGACCCGACAAAACACTTAAAGATGTCAGGGCGCTGGGCCCCACCCGGGGGGTATAGCCATGGCCTCATGGGGGAACCTCCTGGGGATTTAGGTAGGCCAGTCATGGAGGGGCACCTAGGAGTCTCCCAAACAAGTGCAGCTCCGGGGTGAGGGAAGAGAGAGAGAAATGGAAAGATATTAAAAAAAAAAACAAACAAAAAAAAAAAAACACACAAGCCAGTCATATCTTAGAAACAATAGGGACTAAGCTATTACCATTAGAGACGGTATTTAACAAATATCAAGCTAAAACAAACATTCCAACAAGTTTTCCAACTGGACGTAAAGTTCTAATGGCAAGCCCTCTGTGCACTATGGCACAAAGTAGAAAGTGTACTTGCTAAAAAGGCGCCCATTTCAGGTACCAGATCTTCAGGTGAGAACTGCATTGGGCTTCGCTGTTTCAAACTCCCAGGCAATGGCGTCCTGCTTTCTTCCCAGCTTCCACGGATCAGAATATTGATCTGTGTGCCCGACATAGTGAATTCAGACACGCAGGCATCAGAAAGGAATGTGTGACTCAAACCCCTCAGGTGTGCCTGAACTGCATCGTATTTTTATGCATTTTTTGGCCTCAGTAGCATGGCAAAATGTGAAATGGGTGTGTAAAGTCGTCTCCGTTGTAATGCAGACAGAGTCGGCAGATCTGGAAGCCTGCAGAAGTTGATCATGTCGTGGCAGCAGTGATTGTTACCAGCTGCACCGTCCACAGTAAATCACTCCATGGACCAGCACTGCAAGGGGAAATGCGGTAAGCTTTAATAAAGCCAGTGGAAATAGCGTCTTGAGTTAAATTGTAAGGCTCCAGGTAGGTGTGTGTGTGTGTGTGTGTGTGTGTGTGTGTGTGTGTGTGTGTGTGTGTGTGTGTGTGTGTGTGTATATATATATATAAATAAATATAAAGATTGTTCACCTCGCACCCTTCAGGGAGACCTACAAGATGTACATGTGAGGCTCGACTGGCATTTTCAAGGGCCTCCAGTGTGTAGCGCAGCTGTGGGTTTTCTTGAACCAGTTTGTTCATGGTCAGAAGTGCACGGGAGGCAGATTTTTTGGCTGAAGCTGCAGTGGTAGAGACAGCTTCTAATTTAGCATTATGTTCAGCAAAAAGAGTTAGTATGGCTCCCACCTTCTTCGGACCGTTCCCCAACCTTCTGAGTACGTCCCATGGTAATATTTAATATGCTCCGACCCAGCAAAACGCAGACTTCCTAGATCTGATGTCCATTAGCTTATTTGCGATCTGTTTAAAAAGGCTCCCTGAAATGCAGAGCAGCCCACAGAAGCTTCCATTCAGCAGGCATGCTCAACAGCGCCCCCTCCTATTCAGCCATTTTTAAATTGCATTTATGATTAAATTTTTTTCAGTTAGCGTGGCTTAGCAATAACTATGGCAGCCCAATCAGTTTTTTTTAAAAATGAGGCCTCTTGTGATCTTGAAAGTTGTATTCCGAACCCGGCCTGATGGCACCGAGGGTTGAGGCGCTGGAAGTCGTACCTCGCGCCATGCTGGCAACCCAAGTTTGGAAACGGACTGTGGTTGCTCGGGGGTTGGTAGAGGTGAGGAAGGATTGAGCATCCATAGAAAGCTGCCTTCCTCTGGGAGGGGGGATAACATTGCGTGCTGTAGACTGACACCCATTTGTGGGTGGATGTCAACACAGGCACACAGCCACGAATAGGGGAGGGCCCACATCCAGGGTGCAAGGCTACCTCTGCACAGGCAGAGTCAGCCGCTCCGCCCATTGCACGTTTGCAGGCCCAGGGAAAAACAGGTGGAGAAACCAGGAGCAGACAGGGTCCATGATGGCCGGATGCGTTCTCCCGCAGTGTTGTCTGGACTTCTGGATTGTGCTCCAGGGAGAGAAAGCCAGCACTCTCGCCTAGCCCTGCCATGGGGGTAATCTGTGGGGTCTGAGAATGAGCCCTCGAGGGAGACCCGTAGCCAAAAAAAAAAAAAAAAAAAAAGTTTTATTTTGATTGCAGATATGTCTAGGTGAAGCAAGCATGTTTTATGATTAGTACTGCCCAACCAACTGGGCATAAGATGCTGGGCCTTGCAAGAAAACAGGGTGTCGGATTCAGAAACTGGCAGGTAAATTGGCACAAGCTGTGGTAGACAGCAGCTTGCGCCGATCACTAGTGCACCAGGGCCTTACGTCCAGCTCACTATTGGGAGGGAGTCCCACAGCTTGTGACAACTGCTGCCATGTGTCAGTCAAGGCACATGGGAGAGGTTCGCTACCAGCTGTGGGGCAGTCGGGCAGCAATGGCGCTCGTTGAAGGAGAGCTGCCTGAAGGCTGCCAGGGTCCTGAGGAACGTGACAAGGAATGAGGAGGCTGGTATGGTACAGCTGGGTGGGGGGTGGCAGCAGATCCCCGAAGGGGACATCGCGCAGCCGATGATTAACCTGTGTGTGGGGGGCAGTCTCACACCTGGTACCATGGGGTGGGGACTCTGCAGGCACGTACCTGCCATGACGGGATGCCATTCCACCACTGTTTGGGTCCTGCATAGGCACAGGATGTGGCATGTGACACTTCCAGGGGTGACGCATGGCCCATTACACCAGCTCTGGGCTGGTCTAACTGTAGCAGACCTTGCACCCTTTGGGGGGCTTCATGAATCCTGATTAAGGGGATGCTGCAACACCGCCCTGGTGCAAGCCTAGCTGTTGCAGATGGGCCCCCAACTGGCAGAGGATGTGTTCCTGAATCGGGAATGATGCAGGGTGCAGAGCAGTGCTCCCCTTGTGTCATTGTTCTTTGACACAAGCACCTTTGTGTCTTTCCCGTTGCTTTCCAAATCGGGCCCATCATCTTTACTTTCTGGTTATGCCCCCTTCCAACCTACTTTACCTGCTTCCCTCAGGAGTACCCAACCCCCGTACCAAGTAGGGGGCAGTCACCCCCAAGTCTCATGTGTCACCAGGAGGCACTGTTGGCAGCGGTGCAGGGTTCAGATGTACCAGGGTCTATTGTTTACCATGCTAGGGCATTTGTCCAAGTGTCTCCTGCCCCTTGGATGTTGGCACACAAGAGGCTAAGTTTGGGAATGCACTCAGTGGCAAGCCAGTTCGATATCCGCCTTCCCACTCTGCCTTGATCTGCATTCCCCAAGGTAGTAGTGCTACAGCGTGGGTAGCAAACCTCCCTCGCTGGAGTAGGAAAGAATCCTCTGGGATGCTCAGCACTGCTCCCCACTGGCCCGGACTTGATTCCAAACTCGGGTCGACAGAATTGTAAGCTGTTACTCTACCACCATGCTGACAGACCGGCGGAAACAGGTTCTTTTAAGAGCTTCCAAAGCACATCTTTGGCTTAGTAATGAAATAAAATGGTTGGATAACATGTTTTCGTTACATTTTTGTTAAAGCTATCAGCTGAAGAGGTTATTTCCATTTTTTTTTTTTTTTATGGTGAACTACTGTCAATTGCCTAATTAGCTTTTCAGAATTGGATGTAAACTAACTTTGCAGTACCACTGCTTGTGTTGTCATTCAGCATCAGGGTTCTGCTTTCCTTTATGGGGCTTTTCATTCTAGGTATATGGCAGTATCCCAAGTTAAACTCGCAGTAATTATTTTACCACACTGGCTCAGAAAGTGCAGAACAACATAAGCTGTACGGGCTTGACTTTGAGCAGCTAAAAAAAGGCCTTGCTTTGTTCTTCAAGTCTCTCTAAGCAAGAGACTGTCATGTGCATGGAAATACATCTAACAAATTGTTGCTGAGATCACATGTTGGAATTGCACATTCTTCACTTGTCTATTCTGGCCTTGTTAAAGTATATGAATGAAGCTTTCTGCAGTGACTCCTAACACGTGCGGCATTGTTGGTTTGAAAAAGGCAATTATTAAACAAGTTCAAAGAAAGAAACCGCGTGCAACATACAAATGAAGAAAAAAGGGCAAAATGTTTCACACAGACTGCATTCACTGCTGTTTGGATGAGTTGTGTAACCTATTTTGTAATGCAAAGAAATTCAAATTGAGGGCTCAGTTCAGAAAATGAGCCAGCATACAGTGAAGCCCACCAGTATACAACTCAATCCTGCATAATCCTGCAGTAGTTACTGTAGGAAACGAGGCTATTTCAGTGGCAGTTAAGTCCTTTTGTCATTCAGGAATCCAGGGTTTTATTTAACTCTAAAAATTGATTAGCGTGTTGCTCATAAAAGTGCTAAAACATTGTGAAAATGCATAGCACTTGCCTCACTGTGTTTAACAAACATAACATTTCTAGAAAACCTATATAAATACTTTCTGTACAGTTAGTATTGTCCCAAGGGAAAAACTGCTAATCAATTATTTAAAACGCTGGGAATCTCTGACACTGCACTGCATCCTGATCGGCTCCACCCTCCGTGCCACTGACAGCATTCACATCCTGTTGTCCACTGTAGAACAGCCTCACGAGGACAGAGGGAGGTCTGAAGAGAAGGAGAATTTCAGGTCCACTGACTACTGGATCCCATGCTCTGTGTCTTCCTGTTTTACCAGTTCTATGGGAAATGTTCCCAACTCCGGTTTGGTTGTCCTTTAATTTTTCTACAAATCCTGCATTCATGTATGGTGTTGAAAGTGATCATTTTGAGATGGTAATATGCATGTGGATTCTTTGTGCATTGTTTTATTATGCATTTGAAACCTCAAAGATGCTGTACACTTGGGGCCCATGAGAGGGTGGGGTAGCCGGGGATAATTCCCGGGGTCCGGCACCACAGAGGGGCCTGGGCCAGATGGCATGCTACTGTGTGCAGCTGCATAGGGGCCCCAGAGTCCAAACTTTTCCTGGGGCCCAGAATTCCTCTTACTGTTTGCATGTCTCTGTGCACTTGTTTGCAGTTTGTATGGAAATGCACGTAACAAATTTTGCTGCGATCACATGATAGGATGGCACATTCTCCACTTGTCTATTCTGGCCAGTGCAACAAAAATGGTGCAGGGTCTGCACTAGAGACCACATGAGGAGAAAATAAAGGACCGCAATTTGTACACCCTGAGGGAAAGAAGGAAAAGGGGGGGATGATATAATAGAGACTTTCAGATACCTCACAGGTATAAATACGGTACACGAGGGAAGCATTTTTCAGAGAAAAAAGATGCATAAGAACAAGGAGACATGCTGTGAAGCTGGAGGGGGATAGTCTCAGGAAATGTAAGGAAGTACTTCTTCATAGAGTAATGGATGCCTGGAACAGCCTTGCAGTGGAGGTGGGGGGGGTGAAAGCTGTGGCAGGCTTCAAGAACACATAAGGGAACCACCGTCATTAGGGAAGGGAGGGCTAAGCCGGAGATCAAGTAGGGTATACGGTATTATGTAGGGAAAATGGGCAGATTGGGTGGGCCAAGTGGTCCTTATCTGCTGTCAAATTCTATCTCTCTCTACATTTCTGTGCACTTGGGTGTATACACACTTGCATTGATACCCGATCCTTAGGCCTTCGTTGTCATTTAAAATGGGTCTTTGACTATGAATGATGATGTTATAGTCAGGTGGTTATTTAAGGGCAATTTGTCTTCCAGATGATTGCCCCCTGAGGAAGCTGTAACAAGCGAAGCGCCGGGGCATCTAGGTAATGGTTCTTAAGCTCCTGTGTACCTCTGAGTATGTGTGGTTTTCAGCTGTGGTGCTTTATACCAAAGAAACAGATTGGACACACATTCAGCGTGTCAGCAGTGCATTTGTGCATTCCCACGTATCCGCTACACTAAAGCTCCAGAGTGTGGTTGTCTTTTGTTTCTTCATTGTTTGTTGGGTTAGCACAACCCTCAACCTGCACCACTCCTGGCACCAGAGAATGCTGTATTCACCTAAGATCCCAGTGTTCATAGAGCCCTGCGACCAGCAGTCGGAGAAAGGACATTTACAGGCATTTAAATTTAGATTTTTACTCCGTGTTTACTGCAGTGCAGTAGACTGTATCAGACTGATTCTGCAAACTTGAAAGCTGACATTTTTGTGACTGCATACCCTGGGGTCCCATGAAGCTGACAGCGGAGGACTGCAGCACTGGGAAAATGTAACAGCCTGCAGTGCATGTTACGTCTTTTATAAGGTCAGGTAGATATTTGCCGGTCCCGCTTTTCTCCCAGGGTTAAGTACCATCCTTTTTCACTCTTAAGTGCACTACAGTTTCTTGAATCTCACACTGCTGCAGCCTGTGGAGGGGTTGTGGGATAACAGATGGACCAGACACCAAACTTCAAGTTCAACACACAATCTCTGTGTGATGTTTATTCAAAATACAGAGGATAACCTTAAGCAATGGCATATCCCTTCAGTACATCAGTTTGCAGCAACAGACTATGTATGTCCTTTCTCTGCACTCAGCCAGCACCTGCCGACACCGTTCTCTGATCTAACTTAGCAGTTGAGATTCAGCCTCCACCCCATGCTGGCCTTGTTTGCTTGGGTGGTGGGGGCTTATATATATATATATATGGCTAAAGACAAAATCAGCTCAGAGGTCACAACAATAACTTCACTGTACGAGGACCTGAGAGGGAAAAAGAAAATTAGGACACTATAGCATAGTCAAGAAAGGGAAGGGGGTGGCCAACCTTATGGACTATAAATTGTAAAGGATAGATTAGGCTAAAAATTAGAACTGTTGCAACAAATTTAAGAAAAGGTCGGTCCTCAAGAGTGGCAGGAGCTCCCTGTCACACAGCCATCTGATGTCAGCTGCAGGAGATACTGGGATTTCTAGTTATAGAAAATGTCAGCTTGCAAGTTTGCAGAATCGGCCTGATGCAATCTATTGTGCTGCAGTAAACGATAAGTAACAAAGTTTGCACACACGGTGCACACTGGGACCATTCCCACACTTGGCTGTACACGTTTTCAGTGCTGACTGTTTCCTTTAAATTGAAACCGGGAAGTGTAAATTGCTGATGTGTTTCTTTGTTTCTGTTTGTAGTATTGTAGCGAAAATGTGTGCTGTTTCAGTAGTGGATAATGGTTTTGACGAGTGTTGGGGTTAATGTTCTGTAAGGTCTGTCTTCAACCACTTGACTGTTTGTCTACACCTGAGATAGCCTTTCAAAGTACAGCAGGCTGACTGGCTTGCAGAGAGCTGTGAATAAAAAAGAATCCCTGGTTTGGCTAAATTACCTTGTAGCTGGCTACATGCTCAGGTCTGCTGATTCAGATCTTAGGAGGAGGCACAGCCCTGATAAAGATAGCCAGTTCTAACCAAAATCTTGCCAAGTCAGCATAGCAAGCTTATCTGTTCAGATTAGTCCCATACAAACTCATTTGGCACTGAACCTAGAAACACATGTTAATCCTATAACCAGTTGATTGGAATGTCACAGTAGTGTGTGTGGGGATCCGATACTGGGTTAAAACAAGCGGCATGTTTTCCATGGGGAATTTTCTTAATGGGTTGACAGTTTAGGCCCTGTCCACACTTCGCCTCTGTAACGTTACAGAGTGCCCAAACCATTACTGCAACGGTTTGCGTTTACACCTGTAACGTTACAGAAGGCGTTTTCGTAACTGTTGTTGAAACCACATATGAGGTGGTTTTAGCAACGGTTATGAAACCGGTCTCGCCTCGGTAACGTTACTGGCAGTTGTGTGGACGGGCGGTAACTGTCCCCTGCAGGGCCCATAGCGCAGCGCAAGCTGCATTGTGGGATTGGGCACTGCGGTAATGGTCGCCCGGTTCCCGCAGTGTGGACTGGTGGTACCAGTCTCGTACCGGTCACTGCTGCAGTGTGGACACACTGTACCGCTCCCCAGTTGTAACTGTTTCTGTCTGTTTATGGGGTCTGAGCGGTGTAGTGTGGACGGGGCCTTAATTGTCCTTTACTTTACAAGAGCTAGCAGTATTCTAACTTGTGAATGAAAATTTATCCAGCACAAATCATACCCTGCGTTCTCCAACTCACTGTTTTTAGATGTATATCACAACTGATTCATCCTGTCAGCAAAGAGTTTAGAGTGGTAGAACCAGTGTTGCTTGCTGCTTGAGCCCGTGTAAAGCAGTGAGCTGTTACCGACTGAGGCACATCTGCAGAATTACCTGGCACAGCTATGACCTGGGAGGAGATGCATACATGGTTTACAGACTAGTTGTGCACCCATTCCAGTAACAACATGGCTAGATAACAGAGAAAAGGGCAGTAGAGGTGATCACAGCTCATGTGACTGCAGTTCCAAAGCAGTTGCTTTTGGGGTCATGAATGTTTGCGAGGAGGCCTGCCACACACAGTGCAGAGGAGTCGGGTGAGGAGAAAGCCATATCTTGGCAGCATTAGAGAGGCTGTTAAGAGAGCAGATACCCCACAGGGCTGCAACACTGTAGGCTTACAAAAAACTGCTACTGTCGGTTATGACTCAAGCAGAAGCATGAATATCTTTCAGTTTCTTCCACAACTCAAAATAGCCCTTTTAAATGCCACATTTTGGGCTTACTGCAAGAAAGGAACACACTCTTGACCAAGTAACTCAGTACACCTACTAGCCATTCAAGGTTCCCAGTGTGCATGCAAACGTATTTGTGCTTGCCAGGAATAACTATGGGGATGTCCCCCAGCATGTTTATGTGTACTATCTTAAGCGTGAGAGAGGATATGTCTGGACTGGCAGGTGTCTGTTTATTTGGGTAACTGCTGTTTGGGGATCTAATAAAAATTGTTTGAAAGGGAAAGAAAGACTGCACGGAGGGAAGACATATCAGTTGATATTAATGGGATCATTTTCAAAAACCACATTGACAAGTCCATTAAAAAATAAATAAATAAATAAAAATACAAAATGTGAATGTGATCTTTGTCCACAGTGGGCCTTTAGTTTTTAGATCTGGCCCTTTTGTATTGTAATGTCTTTATTGAACTTGGGCAAATTGTTGCTGTTGTCTGACTTTTTACTAATTGCTGAACAGCGTAACCAAGGAGGTGCACAGGAAAGCCCTCTAGGTTCTCCACATCATCAATGCCAGTGCTGTCGTGTGGTACAGCTTTTGGTCTTCTTTCAGCAGAGGCTTATTGTTTGTTCACCCTAGTAGCACATTTAACAAATGGTCTTGGCCTTGAATTTTAATTAAAGTGCTTAAGTATTGCTAATCAAAAACAGTCCTCAACTGTCCAACGTGAAATATTCTTTTCCCTTTAACCAGTATTTATTAACCTGCTCCTATGAAATAAAAGAAAATCATATATTACAATGTAAGCTGTTTTCACAGTTTAACTGGAGTCATAAGTTCCACTGGTGTTGCCACTTTTTGAATGAAGACTGCTAAGTCCTCCCCATTGGTATCCAACACTGATCAATGGAGAAATAAATGAATTTTTATTTCACAGTTGAGAGAGCGATACTTGTATGCTGCTGTAAAATTGCTATAATGTTTTATTTATTTGAAAATCGGTAACCAGGAAAAGCGTACTGAGACAAACCTCATTTCCGGTCATGACCGGGAGGACAGGGGAGGCCATTTTTACAAGAGAATTGATAACAGTTCCGTGTTGATACAGAGACTCAAACGTTATAGCTAAAGCCTGTTAACTGCAGTAGGCTAGCAGCGCAACAAGACAGTAAGTTACATCGTAACATGACCCTTCAAAAAGGGTGCGCAGAAAAATAAATAAAATCAAATGTCAGGAGTCTTTGTTGCTTGTCCAGAATGGTGGAATGAAAGCATGTCTAGCACTAATAATTTTTGTTGGCTAGTCCTAGACTAATTATTGCGATGAAAATTTTGTTACCCATTTAAGAAATTTTTATTTAGAAGACTACAGTTATCTCCCCAGCCTTAAATTTGCTACAATATATGTTGTGCAGAGTTTGTTTGTTTTTTGTTTTTTTTGGGGAGGGCGGCTGTGTGGTCTTAAGCCCTGTTTACACGGTCGTATTAGCACTGCAGCAGCTAGAGTGCTCGGCTTGCTGCGGTGCTAATGCCACCATGTGGAAACTTATCAGATCGTGGTAGGCCGGTCCTTACTCCACTCCTGCGGTCTCATCAAATCTGGGAACGCGTTCAGGAGTGAGCAGTCTCCTCAAATCTGAGAATGCGTTCAGGAGTGAGCGATTTTAAGCAGCCGTGTGGACTGGCTGCACTGCTCACTCCCACGTGCTGGACCCTGCGGGCATCTTTTTCCTTTTTTCGGCCCACCGCTCACTGACTCGCAGCCCCTCTCCAGCGTGTCTTGCATCGATGCTGAGAGTGGCTGTGTGGACGTGGAAGCAGAGCATCTTTGGTCGGGCCATGCTGCAACGCCCACAGAAGGGAGCAAACCAGCCATGTAAATGGGGCTCTAGTGTGTCTTTTTTTTTTTTTTTTTTACAATTGCAAGTTTTTCTCTACATTTTCCTGCTAGTTTGATGGCCCCTGGGGATCTGCATGTCAGCACTGTTTTATTGCCCTTACTTTTCCTACAGTGCCTCGTCTCATGTGACAGTGATGCATCCAGGACCACTGATTCAGTGAGGGAAAGCTGCTGCAGCAGAAATATTCTGTTAGAGACTGATATTCTGGCCCCAGCTAAATAATTCTGTCCTTTTGTTTTCTAGGTATGTGTTTTAGGTCTAGCCTGCAGGAGTAAGTGTTTTGTTTTTAAAGCTTTTCATTTCATCAAACTACGCACAGCCATAAAAAAGCATACAAATCACCCCATGTCATCAGTGCTATAATTAGTGAAGACTCCCTGTTGTCTTACAGAATAACCCACATAATTACACTAACATGCTAGAATGCCAGCAGAGGAGGCCTAATGGTCTTTCGTGTCTGCTCGAAGGTCAGAACCCATACAGGGTGCCAACTTTGCTGATAATTATCCCTCGGACATTTGTGAAACAGTAAATGTAGCTTTTATTAGTGATCACTGGCTAAGGAAAGATACTTTAAAATCACAGCTCTACTGCCGTAAAATGGACTTTAAACTAGCACTTGCTGAATCTGGGTACCGGGCTGCATCACTGTCACATGGGACAGGAGGCATCATAGGAAAATGAAGAGCAGTAAGAAATGTGAATATGGAGATCCCTGGAGACCATGATAGTTTTGTTTATTTAGTCAAATTTAGATACAAATCCTAACGGCAAAGGGAACCACACACATATCAAAACATTGCAGAACATGCGATTTTTTTTTTTTGCAAAGTCCGCCTGTGGTATCCCTTTAAAGAGCTACTAACAACATACAGAAACTAGAACATAATAATTCTGCTTGTACTTGGTTTCTGTATTTATTTTTACCTTGTCCTCTGTTACAAATGACAGTTGCATAATGAGAAGGACCGTTGTTCTCTTAGCACTTGCTGCTGATGCTGCCAGGTCGGCAGGATCCTCTGCATGCTGTATCAGAATTGTTTACGCACCAACCGACTGTCACAAACAGAGGATAATAACATCAAGTGAAGATGAAGTCTGAAGAGACAGCAACCTGGCTTAATGCAAAATTCCTTTACTAAAAGAGTGAGGCAAAGATTAAATCAAAAAATATGTGAGAGATGAGCTATTTTCAAATGATACTTTTCAGTGTTTTACCCCGAGATATTACTAGATACAAAATAGTGCAAGGAGAGCTGTGTATTAATGAGATTTTTGCTCACATACCCGAGGTTTGTGATAACTTTGTAAACCATGAGAGCAAAAATGGTTTATCCAGTGATCACAGACTGAGGGTTTGTTTAAACAAACAAAAAAACCTGAGCCTACACTGTTTTCAGTATTTTATTTAATATAGTGGATTTCTCAATGCTTAAAAACAAGGAAAAGGTGTATCAAACCAAAAGGGACTGTCATCTTTCATGCAGATCCATTGTAATTAAAAAAAAATAAATAAATAAATAAAAATTTAAATGTTTGTTCTTTAAAAAAGAATTGCAGTGGAGAATAAAAAGATGGCCAAAAATATGAAGCTGCTAACATTGGTTTTGGCGAAATTAAAGTATTGCTTTAACAGGGAGTCTGATAATGGAGCATCACGACAAGCCAAGTTTAGGCTACAGTGCTGATAGTCTATTTAAGGCCTCTGTTTTTATTAGAACCCTGCATAGATATTGCGTTTTATCTGCTTGTAACTGCTGACTGTTTACAACTTGTTCACTTCAGAAACATTGTAGACCGCACATCCTCCAATCAAAGTGAAGTTGGCCTCTTTTGACTGTTTGGAAGTCTTGTGTTTCTTTACAAAGTGGAAGTTAGCAGAGGGTGGAGTCTCAAAACGTAAATAGCTAGCTACAGGAAAATCTCCGCGGTCAGAAAGCTTAGAAGGATCTTGCTACTTAAGTACCATAGAAGCTGTTAAAATTGAACCAACTGCACTTGCTGAATACAAGGAGAGAGTGAAATCACTCATCTTGTTTTGGAAAGGCTTAACTGATGTTGAGGGACTGAGTAGCCCTTGTTAATAGCACTGTAATTTTATTCATTTTCTTTGTAATGTAGCATTGTCAGTTGTAGTACAATCACTTGAGATTCTGATTTCCTTATCTTCCTCTCACTTACAGTTCCCTATTTCCAGTGGATGAGTATGTGTGTTGAAGGGAGGTAGTATAGCGTAGTGGTGTAAGGCTCTGAGCTGCAAATCTGGTGACATCCAGCAGACCAGACCTTGGTTTGAATCCCACAGCTTCTACTTGCATACTGTGACCCTGAGCAAGTCACTTAACTTCCCTGTGCTCCCAGGTCGCACCTGTGAAAAAGCTTTCAGCTTAGTGTGCTACTCCTAGTTAAACAACTAAATATAAAAAAAAAAAAAGGTGGGGGCTGTACAACATGACACTTTTTTTTCTAATTACCAAGTACAGTGACTTTAAGTACTGATTAGTCACTTGCCACACAGCGTCAAAACTCTTATCACAGATCATTGCTAATAGGAAAGTAATATTGAGGGAGCAGCAGTAGAGATGTTTTGAAAGAGACTAGGTTGAGAAATGTTTAACATTCGGTTCTTAAAAAAAAAAAAAAAAAAAAAAGTATCCGGTGGTAAGCATTTATACTTTTGTATTGCTGTTGCTCAGAACTGTCTAAAATAAGTGTGTGTGGGGGGCATAATATTTTACAGTTTAAAAACTGCAGCTTCTGGGTTCAAAGGTTGGAACCTGTTCAGCTACCTAGTTTACTCTTAGTTAAAGTTCTGAAACCCGCGGAGTCACAACTTAGTTAATGGTTACTAATCCCTTGTTAACAAATAGTAAAGGCAGTATTAAAATAAGAGGGTATTTTTAAGTTGAGGTAAGATTTGTGGTTTGCATGACTATAGGAAGTTTGGGTTGCACAGTTTTTGTGGCCAGCCAAGTTGAAAGGACCCACATTGAGTGTGTACTGTTCGCAGCTACTGCTTTGAATTGGGCACTTGGATGCTGGCATTGTATGATTAAAGTTAATGGGAAACTTACAAATGGCTTATCTAAGAGACTGACATTGAAGGTGTGGTAAATCGTCTCACAGAAATAATGTAAAGCCTTTTAAATGCAACTCTTTGTTTCTCACAGAATAAAACGCAAGAATTAAAAAGCATAGGTGTCGCTTTTAGCCAATCAGAGCTTTCTGCACCATGCCACCATCATTGGTTTGTTTTGCATTCCCTACAATGTAAACGGCTCTGCATAAACACTTAAAATATTTTATGAATAATTCCTTCAATTCAACTATTTGTTGTATCTCAAGTGTGTAGCGTAAATGATTTTGCATGTATGTTGAAAGTTATTTTCCTAAGTACAGTCATTGGAAGGATGTTGTAACTGCTGTGGTGGCTTTTATTTTCCCCTTGAAAGTTTGTACAGATTTTTTGTTCCTCCTGTGATGAACTGGTAAATGGAATTTCAAACATCTAATTGTTTCAGGTTCTTGCATTGGCTAAAGGGCAGGCATTGGCACTAGTTTACCTTCTTTACTGCCTTTTCACTTGCGTAACTATCATTACATTCAGAGTTGACCATTAACTCAACACTTGGAATACCTCTCCTTTTTGTTAGCTTATGCTACCATGTAAATTAAAATGGAAGGAATGTTAGTTTGAAACCTGTAGAATATTTTTCAAAAAGGGTCCCTTTTTATGGTGAGACAAAATGGAAAAAAAGGGCACTTCAAGCAGCCTTACTGAGAACATATTTAAGTCTCAAGCTGGCTTTGTTGAGAAATATAACAGTTTTATTAAGGGAGTACTAAAAGTCAAAATTTGCAGAAACATAGAATGCGCACAGTTTTTTGATTTGAATGTGTAGACCTGGTGTGTTCTTCCTTTGCTCTTTGGAGTTTTTTCTACCTTTGCCTACTAGTTTTGTGGCACTTGGGGCTCTCCATGTTAACATGGTTTATTGTTGGTCTTTTTATAATGCCTCCTGTCTTCACGTGACAGTAATGCGTACTGCAGCAGTAATCTGCAGGTAGGAGCCTGATGTTCTGGCCTCAGTTAAATAATTATTTAATTAATTAAAATTTTTACCAGGACAGCCATAATGAACTGAAAATTAGCTCATTTCCAGACGTGTCCTAGGGGAGAGGGGAAGGGGAAGAAGTACGGAAGGTAAAATTACAATACGACTAAAACAACATGCAGTGAATTAAGATACTGTCAGATACAAATGCATACGATTAGATACAGTGCATGTGCAGGTTTTGTAATCTTTGAGCATTTGGGGGGAGAGTGCACTAGAAACACAAGCCTAAGCCGTGTTTACACGGCAGTATTTGCACCGCAGCAACCAAAGCGCTCGGGTTGCTGCGGTGCAAATGCTGCCATGTGAACACTCACCGAATCGTGGTAAGCCACTCCCTGCACCGCTCGGCACTCCCAGAAAATTTGGGGATGTGTTCGGGAGCAAGCAGTTTAAGCAGCCATGTGGACAGGCTGCACCACTCTCTCCCAGGAGCTTCCATCAGTGGACTGCCCCGACTCACAGCCCCTCTCCAGCGCATCTTACATCGGTGCTGAGTGGGGCTGTGTAGATGTGTTAGCCAAGCATCTTTTGGGTTGGGGTAGCATTGTAATGCTTCAAAGAAGGAGTGAGGTCAGCCATGTAAACACGGCTCTAGACGCTGGCTAATTCACTTTACAGGGATAGAGGATGGAGACAGTAGAGGCAGTCGAAATAGGAAGCTTGGGAGGGTGGAAATGAGTGGAGGCAACATTCAGCATTTTTATTTTCTGTGTGTGTGTCTAGGTCTAGCAAGCAGGAGTAAATGTTTTGCTTTTAAAGCTTTTCGTTTCATTAAACTTTGCACAGACACAAAAAGCACACAAATCACCCCAGATCATCAAAGCTATAATAAGTAAAGCATCTAGCTGTTTTCTTACAGAATAACACACTTGATCAGCCCTTTTGGTTAGCCCTCATGTTTTTACTAAACTGTAAAGGTAACAGTTAGTGCTCATTGGATGAGGAAAGTTACTTAAAATCACAGCTCCACTGCTGTAAACTTGACTCTGAACCAGTTGTTGCTCAACCTATGGTCCTGGATGCATCACTGTCACATGGGACAAGAGTCATTGTATGAAAAAGAAGTATAAAAAATCCTGACATGGAGACCCCCAGGGGCCATAAAACATAACAGATAAATTTAGAAAAAAAATTTAACGGAACACAAAGGGAGGGACACACTAGGACTGCAGATGAACCGAAACACTCTGCACAACATACATTGTTTCGAATTGTGACTGCAGTACTCCTTTAAATGTCCCTTAATGAGGCACATGAAGATGTGCAAAACATAGGGTGCCTAGATCCCTCATAAGTTCGGTGTGGCATGCCACACGTTTAATAAAACTTATTTTGCAACAAAGTCAGTTTAAGACTTAATTTGTTCTCAATAAGGCTGTTTGAAGTGCTTGTTGTTTTGTTACAGTCTACAGTTACGTTGAGCACCAGCTGACTTGGAAGCATTCCATGTGTGGCTATAGTCCCTTTTATGATCTCGGTCTCTATCTTTATTTATAAAATGCTATTCCAATGAGATCATAGCATTGTACATAGCATCATAAAACATAAATTTTACAAATTTATCAGCATAAAAAACAAATCATATTACAGCAGGCTTTTAAATAATAGGAAATGCTTGGTCAAATAAGTTTTTTTTGTTTTTTGTTTTTTTAAGGCAGATTTAAAGGCCTCAATGGACAAGCACTCCCTAATCCGACGAGATAGAGAATTCCACAGGGTCTGCACAGCAGAAGCAAACTATCTAGCCCTTGTTCTTGTCAAATGGACCTTGGAAATCTCTAGCATTACCTTGTCGGTGGAGAGGACAAAGGGGTGGTGGGGAGAAGGGAGTTCTTGCAGGTACCACTGATATGTATGACGAGCAAATGTTTGAAGTTAAACCATGAGGAATCTTAAATCCTCTTATGACTTTCTCCCTTTTTTAAATTGCTCTCCTGAAGCCTTTTCAAACTTCTTAGAGAGGTCTGGTCACAATCGGTAAAATTTTAACTGGCATCTGTAGAACTCCGTTGTACTGCAAAAAAAAATGAGTTTCTAACACTGCCATTCTTGAAGAGGGAACATTTATGATACATGCCTATCATAGTTTGAAAGCCCATAAAAATATCTTATAACGAAGGTATAGGACTTAACCTGTGGCTGGTAGCAATCAGGAGGTATCTAGGACCATGTGTGTCCCATACTGATACTACATTGCCCCCACTTTGAGAACTTTGTGATGTCACTGGCGATCAAGCTGTGGTTAACCGCGTTGTAGTTCAGCACAGCTTGAGCGTCCGTGACATTGCAGGGTTCTAAAAATTGTGGCAATGTCATATCAGTATGGGGCAGACTTCATCACTGATATCGCCAGAATGCTACGAGATGCAGAAAGGCTTTTAAAAGGTCTTTTCGTGGACTTTCAAACTATGGTGATCACTGTTCATAAAAGTCCTGGCTTTTAAATGTACTACAGGTGCATACACAAAAACAGGAGCTTTGTCCCATATGGTTCACTTACAGTTGAGGGTTTAACAGCAGATGATACCACAAATGCTTGTGATGACACTGCGGTTTTCACAACAGCAGTCTGCAGTCACAGGCAGGGCATTCTGATTTAAACTTACAGACTTTACCTTGGCAATAAGTAAAAATATTCAAGTTTTCATGGTAGCTATAGTTAGTTATATGGAGCAGAATGACTAACTTTTCAGTATTTTTTTTTTTGTAATGTAACTGAGTTATGCTGATGTAAGCTGTGACTTTTTTTTTTTTTTTTTGCTTGGCGGTAGCCCCTTTCAAATGAAGAGATGTTTTTCAACATTGCTTTTCATGGCATCATTCGATTCAAAGTCTTGTAATTTCTTTGCAGTTGGAATGAACTGAAGAAAGTATTACTGATATTAAAATGTTTGACTGAAATTAATTCATAACACTACTGCAATTCTGATTGTCTGATTTATGTATTTTTTTTTTTCTTAACAGTTACAAGGATCCATTAAAAGAAAACTGGAAGATGATAGCTCTCCTGCAAGTAATGGTGTCTTTGATAGTATGTATCCTGGTGACAGCAAGAGACTATGTCTTGATGATGTCACTCTTTCTATGGGCCAACCCCAAGGTGCTAATCCATCTGTTTCATGCTCAGATATGCAGAATTCTCCATTCTCCACCAGCCATCACAACTCCACATCAATGGGGGCAACGAGCCATTCAGGACTTCTTGAAAGCAACCACTTGAATGGTGGTGGCATGGGCTCCCCGTTCTCTGTGCCTCCAAACACGGAGTTAAAGCCAGTAGCTGGACCCAACAATGTGGTTTCTTATGATCCCAAAGGAAACACTAGTATGCAGGCTATGGACCAAGAACTGCAAGATCTCTTGGAGGAACTGACTAAAATTGACCCTTCTCCAAATGACCTGGACCTTGAGAAGATCTTGGGAAATAAGACTGATGAACCTCTTGTTGTAGGCCATTCACAGCCAAGCATGAACAGCACTCCAAAACGGTCTCCACAGACAGCCTCACATTTAGAGAATCATATTACTAACAAAGAATTTTCTCCAGGGTATAATCAGGCATCTGTTGGGTCTCCTCAGATGAGACCCTCATCTGCTGGGGCAGCTTATTCCATAGCTCCTTCAAATAAACCAGTACCATCACCACTGTCTTCAACAACTCAAAATCAGAACCCTCAACAATCTTCGATGCTCCCATCAACTTTACCCAGTCAGTCTGGTCAAAGTTGGCATTCACAGCAGCTAAAGCAACTAGCGGCAAGTAAGCAACAAGCAGGTTCTCAACAGCAGCAGATTCAAACATCTAGCTGGCCAGCTATGTCTCCAACAGGCCCTTCACCACCATACAGGACAGAGAAACTTCCAAGTTCCTCTCCCCATCAGCAACCGTTTAGCCCTCAAAGTACCATTGTCTCTGGTATGACTCCAAGCAGCATTTCAGGAAACAATATTCAAAGTCCTCAGAACACCTTGCTTTCCAGCATGTCATCTACTAGCAACCCATCAGCTGGCCCATCCCCTCCATATGGGCCAGAGAAACTTTCTAGTCCTGCTCTTAGTCAGCAGCCTTTTAGTCCACAAAACTCAATATTGCCCACTATAACATCCTCCAGCATCCCAGCAAACAGTATTAAAAGTCCGCAAAACAATTTGGTAACTAACATAGCTGCTGGTAATACAGGGCCTTCTCCACCCTATAGGCCAGAGAAACTTTCAAGCCCAGCCCTTCACCAACCGCCTTTCAGCCCTCAGAATACCATGGTGCCCAATATTGTCTCGACCAGCAACCCACCCAATATGCAGAGCTCTCTTTACAAGAATCCGCCCAACAGCTTAAACATGATGTTGCAGCAGCAGCAGCAACCACCACCATCCAGTGGTTTACAGCCAGGTCTTGTGAATGAGAATCCTATGTCTCAGGACCAGTTTTCTTTCAATAACACCAAGCCATTGTCCCATTTTGCTCCTGATTCATCTGTACAAAAGATGTCATCCATGTCTTCTGGCACAGGACAGCCCTCTCTTGTTCACTTTCTGCCACAGCAGCAAGTTCCATCAATGCAGCAGCCTCATCCCACCAGTAGCTCTGCATATCTACCACATATTATTCGACAAGGAATGCCTAGGCACGTGGAACCTACTGCACTGCACCAGCAAAACAGACAGGTAAGAGGTGTTTGTGCTCATTAATCCAGAGATGCCAGTGTAATTCCTGTGAGTTTTCTTCACTTATGTAACTTTCCCCTGTTGTGTCTTAGCCATAGTTCAAGGCCAGATAACGTAAACAGCATTACACATATATCCGGTTCTAGTAGAGGGAACCAGCAAAGAACATGAATATACAAAATTTATTAGTGATGGTCATACATTACCTGCCACACACCTAATATTTAAAGAGGGTTAGTAATCAAATGCCTTAGGAAATGGGAAAGAAAACTTTTAACAGAAGTGGTTAATTATTTTTCCTGACCAAGTTTTTTTTAATTATTTGGAGATTGTTTAAACTTGATAAAGGAGAGAGGGATCAAAAAAGGGGCAGTGCCAGCAGGTATGATAAATGATGGACATGGTCTCCACTCCTCTAAGGGGCTAGGGAGATATGGAAATGGGTCACCAGGTAGGGTGCAGGAGCTGAGAAATTGGAGCACAAGGGGGGAGAAAGGAGAGGAGGGAAAAGGGGAGGAGAGTGGTTCTGACAAATGCCAGGAGCTTAAGAAATAAAATGCCTGAGCTCCAGGTGATGCTAGTTGAGGGGGTGGTAGATGTGGCAGCAGTCACTGAGACCTGGGCCACTCAAGGGCACGAGTGGGACCTAAATCTGGAGGGCTATACTATGTTCAGAAAAGATGGGGGCGCGAGGGAAGGAGGGGTGGTGTAGCACTGTTAGTCAGAAATGGCATGGGTATTGGGGTGTAGAGGAGGCAGAGGGGAATGTGGAGGCTATTTGGGTCACCTTGCTGACACAGGGGGGTAAAAGAGTAAAGGTCGGAGTGGTATACAGGCCACCAGCACTGATGGAGGTTCTGGAAGAAAGTTTGGTGGCAAATCTTGCGGGACACTGTAGATTGGGGAAGGGTAGTGGTAATGAGGGACCTCAACATGCCAGGAACAGACTAGGGGACTATAACATCACCAGTGGACAGAGAGCAGAGGTTGCTGGATGTCTTCCAGGATGCGTTTCTGACACAACAGGTGGGTGAACCAAGTCTGGAGACCCAGACACTGGACGTGGTCCTGATGGACAGTGATCAGATTAGGGGTCTAGAGGTGAGGGACCCGTTGGCGGGGAATGATCATGCCACAGTCTGGTTCTTCCTGGACCGGGGAGCTGAACAAGGACGGCAGTAACCGACTTTAGGGGTGCAGACTTCAGAGAGATGGGAAGGATCCTTAAAGATAGTCTGGACAGGATAAGGCCAGATATGGATGCTGACAGCAGGTGGGGGATCATTAGGAGGGGAATACGGGAGGTTACCAGATCCTGCGCAAGGGAAAGGCGTAAGTTCGGTAAGGCCAGAAAACCCTGCTGGTGGACCCAGGAGGTACAGGAGGTGGTGAGGGAAAAGAAGGCGCCCTATATGCGCTTCAAATGCTCAAGGAGTGAAAGGTATCAGGAAGAATATGATCTGACAGCCAAGAGAGTCACCAGGGTAGTGAGAGCAGCTGAGGCAAAAAAGGAGCAGTCCTTGGACAGTGGGATCCGGAGAGGGGACAAGGGGTTCTTTAGATACATGGGGGAAGGATAGTAAGGGGCAGATCAGCAAGATAAGGATAGGGGATGATTGGGCACAGGAGGTGGGGTAACAGGCAGAAGTCCTAAATGAGTACTTTGCCTCAGTTTTTAACCGGGAGATGGAGGGCTATGTCTTGTGAGGGGAGTGGGGGCAAACCAGAGGAAGGGGTGGGACTGGTAGAGACCAGGGGCCCTGAAGGTCTGGGGAAAGGGAGTGGCCACCACAGACAGGTAGGGGGGCCAGCAGTGCAGGGTGAAAGGGCGGAGGACGTGGAGGCTGAAATCCCAGTAGAGAAAGTAAGGGAAGCCCTCGGGTCCCTTCAGACGGAGAAAGCACCTGGGCCAGATGAGATGCATCCCAGGGTGCTGAGGGAACTGGCAGATGTCCTGGCAGTCCCTCTAGTGGAGCTTTTCAACATCTCTCTGAGGACTGGGTGGGTGCCCCAAGACTGGAGGGTGGCCCATGTCATGCCGATCCACAAGGGGGGTCAAGAGAGGAGGCAGAAAATTACAGGCCCATTAGTCTGACATCGGTGGTCGGCAAGGTGCTGGAGGGTATTGTCAAGGAAAGGCTGGGGGGGGGGGGTTAATGGCGCAAACTGGGTACTTGGACGATAGGCAGCATGGCTTTGTCATGGGAAGATTGTGCCAGACAAACCTTGTTGAGTTCTATGACTGGGTGACGAGGGCCCTGGACTAGGGTAGGCCAGTGGATGTCCTCTTTCTGTACTTGAGCAAGGCGCTTGATTCTGTACCCCACAGTGGTCTGCTGGCTAATCTGAAAGAAATAGGGGTAGGGAGACAGTTGTTAAGATGGATAGGAAATTGGCTCTCTGAGCATACTCAGAAGGTGGTGGTTGGAGGGTTAGCATCATCCCCAAGGTGGGTTTCTGGTGGGGTTTCCCCAGGGGTTAGTGCTGGGGCCACTCCTGTTTAAAGGAAAACTACACCCAAAACTTGAAAAAATATATGTTGTGCAGAGTGTTTTAATTTGCATGTGAAGTTCTAGTGTTTCCTTCCCTCTGACTGGTATTAGGAGTTTTTCCCAAATTAGCTTGCTAGCTTTATGCTAGTTTTACGACCCCCTGGGGATCTTCATACCTGATAGTGTAATTGTATTTCTTGTTCCCACAGTGCATCTTGTCTCACGTGACTGTGATGTAAGAGAGACCCAACATTCAGCACACACATGCCAAACAAACTAAATATCTTGGAAGCTTTACAAGCTGCACAAAAATTACCAGCAGCAACGTTTTTCAGGACAGTAAAACATTTAGGATGAAGGTGGTCACCAAGCTGAATTCTACAGATTTTAAAATATAGCCATCTCTATTGTTGTGAACTGATTGTAAATCAATGCTTTCTGCTGGATTTATGGGCTCTACGACATCACCATTACATGAAACAAGGTGCATTGTAGGACAAAGAAATGCAATAAACCTATTTGATATGGAGATCTCCAGGGGTCGTAAAACTACCCTAAAGCTAGCAGGCTAATTTAGGAAAAACTAATACCAGTCAGAAGGAAGGAAACACTAGAACTTCACATACAAATTAAAACACCCTGCACAGCATATATTTTTTCAAGTTTTGGGTGTAGTTTTCCTTAAATGCCTATGTCTCAGACATCAGGAAGGGAGATCAGGAGTGAGACGAATCTCTTTGCAGACGACTCAAAGCTGGGTGCAGTAGTGGATGAGGAGGAGGAGGAGGGGAGGGTGGCCTTGCAGGAGGACCTGGGGGCTCTGGAAAGGAGGTCGGGGAAAATGGAAACTAAAATTGAACGCGGGGAAGTGCAAGGTTCTGCACCTGGAAGTCAGAAATCCAGGCCAGGAGTATCCTCCTATACCCTGGGAGGAGACATGATTTAAGTCACGGAGGGTGAGAGGGACCTGGGGTTAGTGGTAGATGTCAAAATGAACAACTCTGAGACCTGTAGGAGGGCAGCAGCAAGGCAAATAGGATGCTGGGATGCATCGCCAGGGGGATTACCTCCAGAAAGGCAGAAGTGATCCTTCCACTGTACAACTGCTTGGTTAGGCCATACCTCAAGTATTGTGTGCAGTTTTGGAGACCACATTTAAAGAGGGACATTACATTCCTAGAGAGGGTCCAAAGGAGGGCAACCAAAATGATCTGGGGCCTGGGGGAGAGGACCTATGAGTAGAGGCTCAAGGAGCTCAACATGTACACCCTAGAGGAGAGGAGGGACGGGGGGACATGATAAAGGTCTTTAAGTACATGAAAGGGATCAATAAGGGAGGCCCAGTCAGGGTGCTCCAAAGGAAGGAAGGATGGTGGGGCAACGAGAGGTCATGGGTGTAAGCTGGAAGGGGGCAGGCTTAGAGGGGAGAGGAGATGTTATTTCACTTAAAGTGTGGTGAAGCCATGGAATGCATTGCCCAGGGAGCTGGTAGAGGTGGAGACTGTGGACGGGTTTAAGAGTGGATGGGACAGGTACAGGGGGAGGGTAAATCTGACCAGGTCCACTACAGATGGAATATCTGGGACTGGGGACAGTATAACCCAAGGGGAAGGGGGGGACACTGAAATGGGCTCTCAGTGCGGGTGCTGAATATTGAGCAAACTCGAGAGACCGTTAGGCCTATTCTGCTGGCATTTTAGTATGTTGGTAAACCTTCCTTGCTAAAAAGCAGTGAAAACAATTACCTGATGGCTTGCTTTGAACTGCAAGGAACAGTTCTGTTGCTGTTTGCTGCCAAATTAAGATTAGCTAAACCTGGTTCAGATCTTTCAAATGTTCCTGGTTTGAATGGCTCCTTGCTAAATAATGTCACTGATTTTAACTATGTCGGGTTTCCATTTGGGTTCTCTGTCTTTATTTTAAATTGCTCATCAGGAGGCTGAAGTCCATTCAAAACTAGGATTACTCTTTAGGAACATAAATTGCATGTGTTTTACTGTTGATAAGAGATTGATAGCTTGACTGATTCTACCTCTTGTGGATCATGGGAACATATTTCACTGCGCAGCTTTCAAAACATTTTATAAAGTTAGAGTGTTACTCTATTTGCTTTGACGGGTTGTACAACTGTGCAGTTTTACACCCCTCATTACACAATACATTCTGCTGGATTGGCTATCCTTACCAAAGAGATGCCTGCCTGTGTCCAAACTTAATTTAACAATGTTAAAGATAATAAGTAAGGCCTTTGTCACAGAAGTCTTGAATGTCATGGATACAGTGACATTTCCCTTTTTTAGTGAAAATACCATTCCTTTTGGTACTTTCCATGACCTCGCCATGATGATATTTTCTAAGTGATTTTCACTTGTAGTGACAAACCCATGATGGCATTTCATGAAAAGAGCATGCCACTCAACCTTTTCTCACTGAAATGAGGGACAGTATGGGACACAGGCCCTCAAACTAAGGGACACAGCGGCAAACAGAAGAGACAAGCTCAGAACTTTGTGGAAACCAGAGCTGTTATTTGCTCAAAATGTAATTTTGATTTAGCGTCTTCGAATGTTGCGTATGCCTGCATTGAAGTCTGCGTTTTACAGCACCTTCTCTATGGGGGGAGCACCTTTTCCACACAGGATGGATGTGGGACACAGCATTTCTGAGGGGTGAAATGAGGGGGCAGTTGAAGTTATGGAGAACAGTGTTTTCAATATTTCATGGTGTTGAAGAATGTGTTGCGTGTGATGTCTTTTATTGGAGTAACAAGCTGTTTTTGAAAAAATGTATGGGGAAAACCCCTTGATTTTTGTGCCTCACCTCCCCAGCATGCTTTCCAACTCTCCCCCATGAAAGCTGGCCACAGGATATTCCAGGATTTATACGCATAGAAACATAGAAATTGTCGGCAGATAAGGACCGCTAGGCCCATCCACTCTGCCCATAGGCCCTATACATGTATAGTCTCCCAGGTGCCAGCAGAATGCATTTCCTCCTGCCACTGTCCCAGTGTCCAGAAATGTTATTTTTACAACATAAAATCTTTGCTGTGTTAGTTTAAAACGTGTTAAAATAGAGGAAGTGCGCAAACACAAAATGGATCCATGACTTTTTGTGACTTTTAGTGATTTCTGTGGTTTGTCATGTTATAATAATAAATAATTATATAATTAAAATATGCTGATTAGTGCTGCCACCCTCTTCCGTTAGTTGGCTGCACTAATTAGCATATTGGGTGCGCAGGAAGTTGACTTCTGTGTACGAGATGACCGTGGGTGTCTGAATGAATCCAAAGTTTCATTGCAGTGTTAGAAATGGTTTAAGAAATCTAAAAAGTGTTCAAAAAATTCACTTTATTCATAGAACCCCCTAATCAGACATTTTACACGCCTGGGTGAAATACCAGCATTATGTGGCGTTTTGCTTCAACAGTCCCTGCTGTTAGATCTAAAGCTAGCGAGTTAGGGCAGTTTGGTCTGGTGGTTGACAGCTCTGGGCTGTGAGACAAGGGTGAGGGGGATTCCAAGGTTAAGTCCTATTAATATATCATGGGCTGTCAGTGTGACCTTAAGCAAGTCACTTAACTGCCTTCTGTTTGGTCCTTTCCAGCTGCAACAGAATGAGCAGAAACAGGACCCCACAGGAAACGAGATGTTGTATCACAACTATGCTAGCCTGGCTAAATATATTGCAAATCGCACTTTCCTAGCAGTACTGGGTTCTATAAAACCTCTGTATTAAACATGCAAGACCAAGCTGTACCAGCGATTGATTTTATCAGCTGTTAAGAATTGTGCCATTTATTGGTAATGGATTGTTGTTCTGTGCGCTGTCATAATGCGAGCCTGTTAATTTGCCAACTGCTGTTGTCATTGTTTCATCTCAGGGCATTGTTGGAAATGGGATGTTTTCATACCCCAGAGGCTTTCCTGGTAAAGAGTGTAAGTCGACATGTCCTGGATCCCCAAAGCATCTTTTGAAACAATCTTCTGAAGCCCCTCTACTTCCTCCTGGGCTTATTCCCTTCATCTTGTTCTTTATTCTGCTCTACTGCTCCAGCACCGATGATTACCTCTTGTGCTTGCTGTGTGCACCCATCACTTTCTGCCTACACAACCTTCTCCGGGCTCTGCTCCTTTAGCCCCATCAGCAGCTCCTCTCCCCCAAGCCACAGTGAAGTAAGCAGCACTTGTTGTTGTTGCTGCTGTTGTTTACTGACAGTAGTTTTGATTTTGTGCAAGACTGATTTTTTTTTTTCTTGGCAGTGTGAATTTGCAGCTTGAACACCTGTTGCACCTCCTCCTGCAGTACAGCACTTGTGTTATCATGACAACCCCCACTCATTTGTCATTTTACATTGAAAAATATTTATCCGCCCCTCCCCTTTTGCATCTCTCCTCTTCCTAACCTCCTCTCTGCTGGTGCAGTCAGGAAGTGTTGGGCTCCGCATGTATAACGGGAAAGTAAACAACACAAGTATGTAAGACACAGTAAGACCCTTGAATGAACCCGCCCTCCGACCTCTCAGTATTAGCCATTGATGGGCTTCCTAGCAAATGCTACATGTTGTTATTTAATGAGGGAGTGCTGGGTCCCACAGATAGTGAAGGATAGCCACTGTCCTGTCCTATCCTCAAATGTAGGGAAAAAAATAGCTTGAGCAGGAACTCTGCTTTACCCCTCCTTTTTAATTTGTTGCTTGTACCTGGCTGCCCTATGTCACTTTTTTGGGCCACTGCTAGTCCCCGGCTCCTGCTGAGGGCACCACTTCTCGCCATGATCCCTGGTAGGCCTGCATCACCTCCTGGTTCTGTTTCTGTCCTCCATGGGGACACACCCACCCTCCACAGGCCTAACAGAGGGGAGGAGAGCAGCAAGTATGTGGCCATAGTTTATTTAAGGACATCAAGGGAGAGGGCTCTTGCGAGGGCCCCAGTGTATGGCTAGGGTGAGGCAGCAGTCATCCAGTTGGCGGGGAGGGTCAACCTGTTTCTTTATTTTCAGCCCTGTCCCCTTAATGTGGAGGATCGACCTCAGTGATTTCCTTTGCATCGCCTACCCACCCCCTTCCCAGAAGCTGAATCATCTCCACATACTGCCTCCTGCCTAGAAGGCAACGACGTTGCAGGACAAGCAGTCCCTTCCCCCCCAGAGAGAACAACATCCATGTGTGGATGCCCAGTCCTCGGTTGCCACATTCTGCCTCTGCTGTCCTGAGCTTGTTCGCCAGCACGCTAAAATACCGCTCAGGGCTATGGAAGTGGCTGGCTTTGTTTTACACACTTTTATTGGATTTCCTTCCTGCTTCCCTGGCTTCTTCTTCATATTAAACATCTTGGAGCCGTTTTCCCCTTACAGAATACAGCCCACTCCATACAGATACATACATTTTTAGTTAAGCCAGCATTGGAAATACAAACTAGTTGTCTAGTGCCAACAAGGGCTGACTTGTATTTCTTTTTCCGGGGGGGGGGGGGCATATAACACCCACATACTTGTGTACACAGAGCCATGCACTCACACACATTCTTGCAGAGGTACAGCAGCACACAGAAGCCTCGCAGTGTATTGTACAAGAGCTAGACTGCCTTCTGTTACAGTCAAACAGTTCTGCTACAATTGTTAAAGCTGACATTCCACAGCAGACCCGTGCCATGAACTCATAGTTGGTAGTATTGGCAAAACGGCTAGAGACCTACAGTGAAACGTATTCATGTTCTTTGCAGAGCTTACCTCTGTATTGAAATCCTTTAACATTGGACAGAGTCTGTAAAAAGCAGCCCTTACGGTCTGAACTGAAGATGCAGAACAGTAGCATTACTGGCTGATTCTTTCCTTTTTGGAGGCGGCTGCACATCTCCCTTGTGTAGCAAACATACTAGCTATTTTCAACTAAATAGTCCTTGCTGTGCCGTGGACTGATATCTGTTCAGATTTCCTATACATTCTTTTTTTTTTTTTTTTTGGACCTCCTCCGGGCCAGGTTTCCGCCCCGGTCACGGATCCCCCCTGCTGCGGCATTCCTCCCTCATGAGCCGTGCTCCCAGTACCCCTTGGCTTGCCCCCCAAGGCGGGGCCGTGGCACCCTCGGCCCTTAGGGTGCCACGGACGTCGTAATAGGCTGGGAGCCGTGCTCTTTATTTATGGAGGAGCCCATTGCAGCCCGAGGGACGGGCATCATAGAGGCGTCGGAGGTAGGTGGTGTTTTCCCCCTTAAGGGGGCGGGAGCATGCAATGATGCCAGCATCCGTCCCGCCCCCATCTGACGTTAGGTCCCGAGTGCTTGGGGTTCTCCCGGTCTCCACCAGAGTCCCCGTGCACGGCGACTCACCACACCCTCCCCGGATCAGGAGAGCAGTCGTGAGATGCTCGATCCTTCTCCCCGGCGGCCCTCCGCAACCCGAGTCCATTCCCCAACTCGGTCGCTGGCGTCGCAAGCGAAACTCAATCATTAGCGCCGGGCCGCCCTTAGATTTCCTATACATTCTAATTCTGTCTGCAGTATAAACATACGCATGATTTATTTTTATTTATTTAAACTTTTGTTATCCGGGTAAATGATATGAGCCAAGGCCCTTTTTCAGATGTGACCCGGGACCATAATCTATGTTACAGTCAACATGGACTACAGATGTATTACAACACAGTCAATCGTACAAAAAAATATAAAACGTAACATACAAACAGCAAATTAATAACAGTTACGCAGCACCATACTTAAAAAGTATTGTCTCACTGATGCTTTCAAATCACTTTTCCCAGCAGTATGTTGTAAGGTGCATGGAATCTTATTCCAGTATACTGGAGCATAATTAGAAAAAGCCTGCTGACCCAATCTAGATTTTGTTTTTGGAATGTTAACATGGCAGAAGCATTAGAGTGTAGCTCCCTGTTGGGCATCTTAATATTTAACAATGAAAACAAAGGAGAGACTGTACCCAAAGCAAGATCGTTATAAACTAAACAACACTGAGAATATGAAGAAGGGGGAAGCCAAGACGTTGCTAAATATAAATTGCAGTGATGTGTCTGAATGGAAGCTTTAGTGCAAATCTGCATATGGCATGAAATGTTGTTAACAGTGAAGCATCAGACTTGGCCAGATTTACAAATAAAAATGCATTATAATTCAAGATTGACAACAACACACTTTGTCTTATTGCCAATCTCGCTTCCCTAGTTAATAAATCTCGCAGCCTGAACAAAGCCCCCAACCTTTGACTGATATTTCTACAAATATTTTTGATATGTAATGAATAACATAAGCAAGGATCTAAAGTAAGTCCTATATACCTTAATTGAAAAACCTGCTCTAAAATGACACCCTGACAATTTACAATCTCCAGAGGATTACTTCTGTTTCACCTAAACTTAGATCCATGAAAGATCACAACATACATATTCATAATAAAACAAGACGACTCATTTTCATAGAACATTTTAAGCAACACACTGGGTTAACTGACCCTCTAAATATTTAATTGTGGCCATAAAAGTGGCCTTTAATAATTGCACTAACTGGCGAATGGCACTCCAAATGGTTAAGCCTACTGTTCTCTGCGCGCGCGCGCGCTCTCTCTCTCTCTCGCTGTCACACACATATGCATGGTTTTGCATTTGTGCTCTTTCTGTGTATCTGAGGGGTGATGTACTGTACACTGCACTTTGGTTCAACTTTGGTAATGTGAATTCTCCTTTGGGAATGCTATACCAATTAGACTGCGAATTTTCTTGACCATCGGCTGACGTCTATGTTTGATAGAACTTGCAGTTGTGAGGGATCAACTGATAGGAAAATACAATGAACTCTTTCAAATGTTTTCTTCTCCTACCCACTCAAACCCTCAGGGAGGAGTTTTTTTAGTGCTTGTGTGCAAGTACGAGCTCCCAGCTTTGTTCTGATCTGAACTGAAAGAATGCACCAAATGTCGCTCTCCTAACATTTCTGAGGTACAAGCAGCCTGGTACCATCTGTGTCCCTTGTACTAGATGTGTACAAAATGCAGGTTATGCTACACTTTAAAATATCTATAGGTAATGGAATTACAATTTAATTGATGTACTGTCAGCTTTCAAATTGACAGGAGATGGGAGGCAGTATTAGTGTACCCATTTCATACTTGTTTACTTTCTGTTGTCTTTCTCTGGACCTCTTGATTCTGTGCCCTAGTGTTTAATACCCACTTTGTATGTTGCCCCCCCCCCACCCCATTATGGGTGTTCCGACCAGTGACATCGTTGGTTTCAGTCAGTCATTGGCTCCTGATGCTGACCCTACTGCTTGCATAAGTTATTTCCTTGAAGTGGAACAGTCCGCACAAAGGGCCTCACACTCGAGTGTAGGGCTGGTCCCAGTGTGCGCTTTATATGTGCAAAAACCTTTTGGTTTACTTACAGTTTACTGTAGTCTAGTATATTGCATCAGACTCATTTTGCTTGCTTCCGTGCTAACATCTTCTGCAACCATGATCCAGAATCCCCTGCAGCATCGGAGCAGTACTGTAGTGCTTGTTAGAGCTTTTCTAATCCGATCAGATATTTCCTGGTTCTGCTGTTCTACAGGGGTGACTGTACTTTGCCCCGGGAGGACCAGCGGCACCAGCAAACAAAAGATCTGCACGCTTATAAACTCTTGACATGCACTGCAGGCGATCCGATCTGCCACTGCTGCAGTTCTGCTCTGTCAGCTGCAGGGGATTCTGGGATTTGTTGTTACAGAAGATACCCTAGAAGCATGCTAGGTTAGGCTGATTAAATCTACTCAACCACAGTAATGAGTAAGTAAACCAAAATGTTGTTGCACACAAAGTGCACAGTGGGACAAGCCGTACACTTCTGTGGGGGCCCTTGATGCTGACTGTTCCTCTTAAATGGAAATTTAGCCACTGAGGAGCTTCTCCGTTTTTATCTATGTTGCTGCTCCATGCAAGTAGTGGCTTATAGGCATTGGAAGCCATTTACAGAAGCATTAATAATGCGTGGGGGGACTAACTACAGATTTGGTTTTAAAGCAGTGGAAGACAGAAAACAAAAAGAGAGAGATGCACAACATGAATTGAACGCCACAAGGCTTCCATCGCCTTCAAAATTCCAGGATAACTTTACTGCACACAGTAAAACGGTACTCCAAAATTCCACAAAAGATTTAGTTTAAAGAAGCAGTGAAATGGAAAATGTTTTTCCAGAAAGCTAGTTTCAGTTCTAGGCACCTCCTGTGCTGTGCGTCATGAGTTTGTTTTTGTTTTCTCAGTCCTACCCCTTGCCAGGTCTACAGTGCTATTTCTAAGCTAAATGTAGTGGTCATCTTTTATTCTTGAGAAAAAAAACTGCATTAAAACATTTATAAAATACTCACATTTGGTGAAACTAGAAAATTTTACCAACGAATGAAACTGGAAGATGCTTGAAACCTTTGATAGCAAGAAAAAAAAAGCAGGGCCAGATTGTTTTGTCCAGTTTTGTTGCACTGCTGATTTTAAACTCTAGCTGACATTCTTAGAGACTGAGTTACGTAAGATTTGAACATGCAGTTTAGTTACTATTATCAATTTTAAAACACAATTTGGCAGTAAACTGCCTTCCCTGGATTTTAATGGAATTGGATGAATATACACTGGATATAAACTATAGTGACACAGCCATAGAGAGACTATCGGACACTTACCGTACCAAGGAAAGTATTTTGAAATTTGCATGAGTACTGTAACCAGACTGCATGAGCAAGTCCTTTGCAAGTTGGGCCTTTAGTGTTTGTAATGTGTTTTGTCAGCATGTGTTTTCACTGTTAATTGCATGTGGTACTTGAGCATCCGTTACAGTCATAATGTTCATTTTTACTGGCCTTGGCAGTTTTGTATCTTCAAAACTAGTAAAAATTGCACACACCTAATCTTCACTATTTTGAAAATACATCCGTCAGTACTTATGTCCCAGTTTAAAGGAAAGCTGTACAAATGTGGGGTTCCGCCTCCGAAAAGCTTACCCTCCAGTTTAGCTTTTAACAGCAAGAGCGCCATTTTTCTCGTGCCGCAACTTGTTGTATTTTAATTCACAAAGGTACAAAACCCAGACGTATGGCAGATGCAGGGGAGGCTCCATTTGCTGAAAAGGTGCGGCACCACATCTCTCGCTTCAAATAAACCGGAGGGTAAGCTTTTTGGGGGCGGGAGCCCACATTTTGCATAGCTTTCCTTTAATAAACAATATTGAAGTTAGGGTTGCGAACATTGCATCTCAAAAAATAAAGGACAGTTTTCCTAGCACACTTCCACCCAATAATTTCTCTCCTGGCGGATGGCCCCACGAACAACCCTCTGATAACTCTGCATTTCTTTTCTGCCCAGAGAGAACCCAATCACCACCACCATGGGATCCCAGCTAAGCAGTTCTACCAGTTAATCATAGTATCATGGTAATGTGTCAGTAGAAAAGGGTCATCCTGGCCCATCCAGTCTGCTCGTCTCCCCCTTCCCCTACTTGTCACTGGTACATAAGGAGCATGTCCTGTAACAACCCCATATGTCTATCCCACGCTCTCTTTAATCCCTCCACCATTTGACATCTACCACCTCCTCAGGTAATCTGTTCCAGGGTTCAACCACCCTCTCTGTGAAATAACACCCACTTACATTACCTTTAAATCTTCCTCTAAATTAAAGAATAAGATCATCTAGAGGATAGTAAGGCTCCTGCGTAACTCAACCTGGTGAGGTGTTCATTTACGTTAAGGAAAGCAGTGTCTACACAATGTGTCACTTTGTGTCTGGGTCATTCAAACATGTGAAACCTCAGTCTCACGCCCCGGCCCTTATGCTCCTCAAATGTTGAACCATAATGTACTCTCTCAAATCCCCAGCTCAATTTGGACCTTTTCTTGCTGACTCAGCAGTGCCGTGCACTTATTCTTGTAATTCTCTATCCATGCAAACTACAACAGTCTGTGGACTCAGTGTGCTGAAGTTGTCTAAGACCACCAATTAAGGACCATGCAGGGCAGGCGGCAAAAATAGACAAGAGCCTCGCAACAGAACTACGCCATTTTTTTTTTTTTTTTTTCACATAACGCAAGTGGTACAAATGCAAAACTACCTGCAGCCTTTTTTTTTTTTTTTTTTCAACTCTACTACTTTAAACCCGGTCCCGTCCTCTGCTTGGCTTGATTTTCAAAAGATCTTCAACGTGGAGAAGAGGAGAAATGAGAAAGCGTGTTATGAGGCCCAGTCTGTGCCAAAGCTTGTTTGTTTTACCTTAGTTTGTCAAAAACTGAGATTGTTTGCGGCAGTCACACATACAGGCTACAGCAGGTCATCTCCATCTCCCTCACTGCCGCAAGCCGTCTTCAGTAAATCAGCGCCGCCGATCGGCCAGCCACTGTCAAAATTCAGACAGCACTCTGCTCGCTCTGCGCCCCAAATAACAACGTCATTCACAGACTGAAGTCCCGCTGCTTCAAGCTACGTCCCGACCCCTCCCTGTCATCCCGTGCATCATGGTGCTGCGGTTAGCTGCTGGGAAAATTGGGGACACTAATCTGCGAAGTCTGCCAACACAAAATACGGGACAATAGGCATCCCGTATTGATTTCATATGTAACGGGCACTTTTTTTGAAAATATGGGATGTCCCTTATTGGAATGAGTCAGTATATCAAGTGAATGGTCAGGTTATGTGCCTCTTAGTTTCAGATTTGATTGTACAAAGGGAGTTTAGGACAGTCTTTTCTGTTTCCATGTCCATAAAAACATATGGAAATAGGAAGGTAAGAAGACCGTTGGTTCACCGAGTTATCTCCACACCAAAGGATTAGTGTGTGTAACCTTTTATTATGTGGTGGCAGGGTCTCCAGGATTCAGACTATGGTGTATAGTGGTTGGGGCCTTTTGAGTGGCCACCTACATAACCCTTGATTTTCTTAATTACTTTTTTAAAGGAAAACTACACCCTCGTATTTGTATTTATTTTACCAGGAAAAGCTTAATTGAGCAATGCTCATTTACAAGGAGATCCTGGTTGGGACAGGTCAGGTAACGGTACAAAGGGTAGAACAACTGTGTAACAGTATATATAGAATAGTACAGTGCAGCAGTTAGGGCTAGATCATAAAGGCAGGTCATCTAATATGATCTAATACAAGGCTGATAACACTAGAAGTAGGAACTATAGATTGTGCAGCAGAGAGGCATATACAAAAGTGCAGTGGATCACAAATAGTAAAACACAGTTTACACAGTAATTTAGTAGCATACATATTTGTCAGTACAAAACTAACCAAGCAGTACCTTGAAAAAAGAGGGATTAGCCAGTGAATTTAATTTAAGCAATTCCTGCAATGTATGCCAGGCTGTAGGGGCAGCCTAGCTGAAGGCCATTTTACCGTATTTTTGAGATGTGTCTTGAGCATCAAGCAGACTCTATATGTATGGTGGTAAAAAAAAAAAAAAAAATCTGCTGGACTTTTAAGGACCATAAATGTAGATTCTTAAAGAGCAGGTACCCACTGTCATGTACCCAGGCCCCCTCAAACATATATAATGGCAGACCTGCTCCACTCTTGAGGGGTATTAAACATTCTATACGCTTCCTTCTGGTTAAAAAGCTATAGCACCCCTAATTTGCACCCCCATAAAAACACAGCCATGTCTGACCCCAGCCCCCTCTTTTGTGATGTCAGAAAATGAATACTGAGGGTGCATGTCATTAACCTGTATGTATGCAATATATCTATGGCGTTTCGTGCTATTTAGAGGTGCCATGTAGAAAAATCAAAGCAGCCACTAGAGTAACGGTCCCTGTTTACTGGAGTAGTCACTTTAATTTTTCCAAGTAGCAACTCTAAATAGTACTAGGTCATTGAAAAATGGCACTAATACAGGTCTATGGAGCACACACAAGCAGCCTTCGTTTTCTGACATCACAAAATGGGGCTGGGGTACCTGCCCAGGGGTGTATCACACGGCTCTGTTTTCAATGGGGTGCAAATTTGGGGTGCTGTAACATTTTACCCGGAAGGAACCGCATGGAATTTTTAATACCCCTCAACAGTGGAGAAGATCTGCTATTATATATGTTTGAGGGGGGCTAGGTACATGACAGTGGGTACCTGCTCTTTAAGCCTTCTGGTTTCAAGAATCCATCCCATTTCCATATAAAGAAGACTGATTGGGTTTGGCCTGTAGTCCAGTGATGAAATGGAGTGCTGTGTGGTAGCTCACATCTAGTTTAACTAGCTGAGTCGCAGTAGCGCTTCTTTATATGAGATCACCATAGTCTAGTAGGGGGAGAAAGGTCGCCTGGACTAGTCTTTTCTTTGCCTCATGGCTGAAGCAGAATTTGTTTCTATAAAAGAACCGAAGCCTCTGACGTAATTTTTTACCAAGATCCTCAATGTAGTGAAGGGTGATTTATCAAGCCACATGCCCAAATACTTAAAGGAGTCTATCATCTCTAACCTTTCAGCTGACAGGGTTGTAATGCCTAGAGTAGGGGGGGGTGGGTAAGTAGGGATTAGGAGAGAATATCATATATTTGGTTTTTGTGGTGTTTAGAAGGAGTTTTGATGCACATAGATTAATTTGGTGTTGATCACATGCTTCTTGAAGAGCATTCATAGCCATCTCGGGTGTGGGACGTGCAACGTAAAGCACAGTGTCTTCTGCATAAAAATATAGCTTGGTGTTTACATTGTTAGCACCCAACTCACTGGTATAAATCATGAACAACAGTGGTCCCAGTATAGACCTTTGTGGCACACCTTTGTAAATGTGGGCACCAGAGGATGATAGTCCTTCAGACTTTATTTGTTGTCATCTCCCAGTAAGATACTCCCTAAACCAGACAACAACATCTGGACTTACACCAGTAGCAGTAAGTTGGTTCAGCAGAATATTGTGATCTGCAGTATCGAATGCTTTATTGAAGACTAAGAAAAATGCCACATTAGTACGTTTTTGGTAGAGTGCAGTAAGCCATTCACTTTAACCTAGTAAACTGTCTTTCTTTCCATATCGACAAACCGCTCTTTTCAGGTAGCTGTTAAAGGTATATGTGATTGCTATCAGAAATCAATAAGAGCTAGAACTGGAGACTGAGAACTCGGGGATGCATTTGCCAGCAGATTAGAGCTGACCAGCAAGCCAGGCACTATATGTGAACTACGGGGACCAATTCAATGGACTCGGTCAACTTTAAAGGAAAACTACACCCTCATATCTTGTAAATTTTCTTTGTTCCCACTTCAAAAGGCAACTCTTTCTGTGTAGCTGACGGGAGGAGACCAAGGATCCATCAAGTCTGCCCGTACTGTACTACACTCCCATTTGCTTTGCCGTTCTCTTGCCTAGTGAACATGACAGGAGACACCCTTTCCAGCTGGAGAGGCTGGGCACGCCTGTATACATAAACAAAGGAGCACTGTGGCTTTTAAAAGAAAAGTATGTGTTCCCTACTTTAGCTTCATAATGTTGGATATTTGAATGACATGGAAAAATGCCTTTTTTTATTTATGTATTTTTTTGTTTTGTTTGTTTGTTAATCATGATAGCAAGGATTTCTGGTGGCAGTGCTCTTCAACAGAAGTAAGGTTTCCCTCAGGGGACACTTCACATCTTCTTCGGGAAACTTCACACACACACACACACTCACTTGCACTCTCTGTCTCTCTCTCACTTCCATCAGGAGGCAACCAGATGCATAGGACTAAACCCCCCCAACTCATTGAGCTGCTCGGCAGGGGAAATGTAGGCGGAGCGACTCATTGTTACAGCGCTGAACCCTGAGACGGTTATGTTGGCAGGACTGTGATCTTATTGATCTTCCTCTGTGGGTTCTAATCTGGAGCAGCCTCTGCAGTTGTAACCAGTTGAACTCCACAAGCTCTCCTAGTAGTCAAAATCCAAACCATGATCCTATTAAATACATGTCTGAGCATACCCACTATGTGGGCTTAGCAGATTGATATTTATCAAGTCTCTGCTGAGGCCAGTATGCATACAGTGCTGTTGTCCTGTCTGAGGTCTGAACACATACATGCACACACTGTCAGGTGTCCAGCATTAACTTGAAAGCATTACTGACTCGTTTGTAAAATGCGGCTAGTCTCCCAAAATAGCAGTTTCTGCAGAATCTGTATACATATTTTGTGGCCAGTCAGGACGTTGCACAGATTTCTTCATACAAGTCTTGAGTGCTGAAAAGGACTCCTCCACAATAGGCTCGGAATCGACAGTCGAATCTCCACTTGCAGCAGCAGCAGCAGTACATTAGGGGCTGTACAAGTGGGGACTTGAGCTGTCAGATTAGCTAGCTGTACAACTACAATGGATGCTGCTGCTTCTCCATCTTCAGAGCCCCTTGAAAAGTTTACTTTTAAAGTTAATCACTTAACCCTTTATTGCCTCTCAACTGCACTTTACAAACCATTCACCAAGACTAATGGTTCTTGAATGCATAAAGATTTACATGTTTACTGTTTTCTGTACATTTTCTGTAAAACATAAAATTAGAGTATCCCAAACAAGAAAACCTCTTGGAATAGGCTCTTAACTATCTCTGACCTTGATCAACCCTATAAACGTGGATATAGCTGGTGCAGAAGTAATAACTTGTACTTTTTTTTTTTTTTTTTTGGGGTTAAGAACACTGAGCTGCAAACATGGAGATCTGGGTTTGAATCACTTGCGTACTGCGTGACCATGAACCTGGAGAACTGGGTTTTGAGCTGCAAACCTGGAAAACTGGGATCCCACAGCCACCACCTGCATAATGTGTGACCATGAACAAGTCACTTAAAGGAAATCTACACCCTCCTATCTTGTGAATTTTGTTTGTTTCTGTGTCAACAGATAGTTCTTTTTCTGTAGCTGTTGCGGTATACGTGTTTGCTTTAGTTTTTTTCACTGTTCATGCTAGTCCCTTGTAACTTTTGTGTTTGTTCAGGTCCCATTGTCTGTAAGAGCTGCATTAGCACATGCAAACATGTCACAGCACTCATTTATGCCATGTATCTCTATGCTGAAAGTACAAATGGCCTGAAAAAAAACCCTCTGGAAACACACACATTGAATGCAGTTTAAAGTGAAAACCCCTGCACTACAACTGTGACATTTTGCAAAGCTAACTGAAGTCAAATGAGGTATTTTACACCTTGCTGTAGCCTGTTTTGTTGAACTCTAATTAAGCACACAGGCATACTGTGGAGTCTAAAGGTTGCCGAGTCATGTTCTCATATGCTAATGCAGGGACAATGGGATTTCAAGAGCCAGAAAATGGAAACCCCCAGGATAGTTAATCAGTGAAAACAAACTAAAGCAATCACATATATCCCTAGCAGCGACGCAAAAAGAGTTGTCTGACATGGAAACAAATGAAATTGAAATGATTTGAGGCTGTAGTTTTCTTTTAAAGAGCTACTGACACCCTCAGGTTAGGCAGCTCGTGTCAAGGAGTTACCTGCCCGAGGACCTAAATGGCTTTTTTTTTTTTTTTGTGTGCAACCATTCTTAAGTTATTTAAATAACATTACTCACAATCACTTTTCTGCCTTGCCTAAAGGTCACTGCATCTGCTGAAGCCCTGCCGTAAAACAGCCTTTTGATGACGTGAAGTAGGGAAGGGGCTGCAGGGCTACTAATAGTGATAGAAAGTAATAGGGAGCAGCCACGCCCTCTAAATACATCTAGTTCCCTTTGTGGGCACTTACGTATGTTGAGAGGGGAATATAACTGTAATACTGCTCTCTTTAACATGTGTAAGTGCCTACAAAGTGAACTATAGAGGATGTCACTTCTCCTGGTTGCTTCCTGTAGCTATTAATAGCCCTGCAGCCCCTTCCCTACTTTTTGTCAGCAAACCGTGATTTTTGGGGGCGGTGCTGCCGTGGGGGCAGAGAGGCTTTCAGGCAAGGCAGAAGAGTGACTGCAGTAATGTTATTTAAATAACTAAAGAATGGCTTGCAAAACAAAATTGAAAATGTACGTGATTTAGGTCCTCAGGCAGGTAACTCCTTGCCACGAGTCGCCTGGCCTGAGGGCATAATGGTGTTAATGCTCTTTCACATCCCTTCGCTCCCAGGATCCACCTGAAAACAAGCCTCTGTTTAGTTGTCTTTACTGGACAAAAATTGTAATATAAATAAATAAAACCACCAACCGCTGTCTTCTATTTTGTTTATTTTCCCCTTTATCCTCCATTGTGGTCTGCCCCCTCCTGCTGGCACCCACCCCAGTCCTGTCACCAGATTTTCTCAGGGACATACAGGTTTTCTACCACTTATTCAGGACCACTATTGTTGTGGGAGGCCTGGCCTGCTGGTCATGCATGGTACTCTCTGACAGACTGGGCAGTCTTCCCCTCCCATTTTCTTCCTTGGAGATTGGCATGCAGTGACATGCATGTATGGTGGGGTCAGGTTGCTTCCTTTCCTTTGCGATGTCTACCCACGGTATTGCCATCTCACCTCTGCCAGGTGGCAGTCAACGAGTGGAATGCAGGAGCCAGCCTGGTGGCACTGAGGGTTGAGGCACTGGACACCACACCTCACGCCACGCCGGCGACCCGAGTTTGGGAGCGCACTTGGGTTGCCTGGGGTCGGCAGGGAATGGAGGGGATTGCCTGTCCTGCTCCTTGGCTGCCACCTGGTGGAGGCTGGGGGCAGCGTTGCAGCTTGGGAAGCAAGGAGGGTGGCTATGCAGCACATGCGTGCCTCCATGCATGTTCACAAGGCCACAGTGAGGGAGAAACAGTTGTAGGAAAATAGCGACCGTGGGCTCCTTGAGGCCCTGACTGCCAGCCTTGGTCCCACTCCATCTTCAGTTGCTGTAAGCCCTGATCTGGATTGTGAATCTCTGGTTGGGGAGGGCCCTTCCCAGTCCCACCATGGGGGGAATTTGTGAGGGAAGCGGAGCTCGGCGATACCATAGAGGTGGCGGAGTAAGTTGTTTGTGGTGAGCCCCACTAGAATGTAAAAGTAAAAAAAATAAAATAAAAATGGAATGCAGTGTCTTCCCCCACCTCCACAACCAAGGGAGGAGAGCTGTCCTTGGGAAGCTTCAGCCTCCTTCCCCCAGCCAGTAAACAAGCGATTCAAACCCAGCTCACTGGTATAGCAAGTAGTAGCACTATTATTACTGCACTACCAGATTTAATTATCTTTTTTTTTTTTTTTTATTAAACTGTCCAAGGCTAGCTACAGTAAATGAGTAAGTACCCATACTATTTATTAGTTCTTATCACTGATAGTGGTGCACCTTTTGAACATAGTGAAATTTTTTTTTTTTTAATCCCCCATTTACACATGCCATAAATGCAGCACTTAAAGTTTCCAGTAGAAAAAATGTTTAGCTCTTAAAGCAGTCTGAGTAGTGTTTCAAAGGCCAGCTACTCATGAGAGGAAAGGGAGTAGAACCCACTTGGTGCAACAGCACCATTTATGTGTGGCATAGTGATGTGCGCCTGCCTCTTGTCTCAGCCATGGGTCTAAGGTTGGTTGGGCTGGCAATATAGCCAAGAGGTTAGAGTAAGGAGTTGTGAAATTCCCATAACCTCCCCTTGTATACTGTGTGACTGAGCAAGTCACTTAACCTCCGGGTTACCCCTGAAAAGAGGCACTTGTGCCTACTGGGCTTTATGTGGTTACCAAAAAAAAAAAAAAACATTATGGTGTGCCAGTTCACATTGAAAAATGGAGATGCACAGGATAAATGTAGAGGGAGACATGGGAGGAGGGTCTCATGTCCGTGAAGAACGTTTATGTATCAGGTGGAGGCCTCTTTCCCCAAGACTTTGGCACATATGCCCTTTAAACCATGAACACTGAACTCCATCATCAAATGGTTTTATGGCATTTTCCTCCTAAACAGGATACGTTTCTGACAAAATATTGGCACTCATGGATCACAATGTAGTATTTGATGGGGTCCGATGTCGACCAGAAATCGGACTCTACTTTTCTCAGTATCAACCAGGTGTGAGGTCACTCCAGGTTTATACGTAGAAAGTACCAGCAAAGTAATCAGCCACATGTGCAAAGCAGTTACGCTGTCCTAGATAACCAAAGTGATGTGACATCTTTCAGTATCACACTTCGTTAGACTCGCAGTGTTGAGTGCTATCAGTAAGTGTCACCAACAGTTCAAAAAAAAATTCTCTCCTAGAAACGCTCACAAGTTTTGACTCCCAGTTGTGTCTGTCACCAACTGTTGGTTACAGTTGCAGTCTTTCTGCAAAAGGTTTGCTGAGTGCACATTGTATTTTTTCACCTGCTATGTTTTGGGGAGGTTCTGGTGACTATCCGTCCCTTAACAGATATAGAAATAATAAGTAAGCATTAAGCCATGACAGAGGTGTGCTCTAATGCTGGATTGATGCATGGGGGGGCGCTGGGTGCCCGAGGCCCAGGGCTGCCACCCGCCACCCCCCCATGCATCAATCGCATTAGAGCACACCGACGGAGTGGCTTAATGCGCTTGTAACACGGGCCGCGGGTCGGTGGAGGCAGCTGGCAGGAGCCCACTGTGCGACATCGACAATGAGAGGCGGCAGCGGTGCGAGGTTTGTGCAGCTCCACTTCGGGATCAGAGCACAGTGTGGAGCATCACATACGCACCATGTGGTGATCAGCTTCTGTCCCTAGCTTCGCCCGGAGGCATGCGGCCAACATCGCTGTTGCACTTCTGTGGAGGTTGGTGCGGGTATTCTGCTGATACCCGCCGTGGGAGGTCTCGGGTGCACGGTTCGGCCACTCCGAGGAGGATCGCACTGGCGCTATGGATGCCGGGGGTGTCACTGCCTTCTGACTCCGACACACTGCTCCGTCCTGGGCTGCCCCTCCTGCTCCTCGGTGTGCCCTGCGCTCTCTTCCTCTGCCCGGCTGCTTCCACTCCCAATCACCGGTGGCCCCGTTCCATGGAACACAGTCTCCGTGCCACGGACGGTGAAGGTCTGGCGCTGGAAGTCTCGCCGCTCGGTGCGCCGCAGGTTCAGGTCCCCCCTCCCTGTTTCCACGCCAGACGGGTAATGAGGCTGACTCGGCACTCCTGCCACTCCTCCTCCGCCGCCACAGGACCCAGTGCTGCTAGGCTGGGGGTCTGGCTGGTCACGGTACTGCCGGAGTGGGCACGGCATATATGCTGGGTTTATACCCGCTCCGGCTATGGTCCCGTGACGCTTTCCAGCCTATCCCGGATCCCGATTGTGTCTGGGCCATTAATGCCGTGTTACAACAAGCATTTGTCAATGCCAAGTGTTGCTTGTTGTCATTAGCAGTGGAAGTGCAGGAGTTCGACAGATGCAGTATAGGCATGGCAGTGAAGTATTGAACTGATGCCAACTCCACCCCCACCCTATAAAGATGGACAGGCATTGGGGTGTGCTTTTGGGTCATCTCCCATAACAGTGTCAACATTTCACCTCACCCTACCCTGCAGATACTTACAAGTTTTGGTGTGCTTTGAAGTGTTCAGGCTTTACACTCACCTCATTCCATAAGGAAATACACTGAAATGGGTGCAGTATAGGAGAATGGGGTGAACTCTGGGGCCAAAGGGTCCAAGGCACACCTCGATGCCTGTCACTGGCTGCAGGGTGGGGGGGGGGTGGAATGGCATGAGCATTACTGTTGACAGTCCCAAGTCACACCCCTGATGCCTGTCAGTCCCTGCAGGGTAGGGCGTTATGGTTAAAAACCCTAACACCCTGGGCGTTTCTTGGTATTTTTACTCCAGGTTTTCGACATGGGCTTTTTGTGATCCCACCACATGAACAGTGACACTATCAGTTTGTTAGCCGAAAGGTGATTTTGAACAGCGACTGCGTCACAGGTGCGAAAACACATTTCGAACAGGATGTAAAAAATGACAGCTGTAGTGTTCATGAAGAGGTGTAAAAAAATGACAATGTTGAAAATCTGGAGTGAAAATATTTAAAAAAACGGTGAAGTCACGAGTGTGCATAGAAACTGTGCAACGCACACCCGTAATGTAATTAGCTTTGGGATTTTTTACAGCAGATTTTCAACATGGGCATTTTGGGACCTCCGCTCATGAACAGTGTCACACTGATTTTCTTAATCTATCCCGAACACTGATTTCCCACAGCGACCGTGCTATTCTGCGCCGGAAGTGCAAAAATGCATTTCAGCCAGGGTGTGAAAAAATTACAGCTGTACTGTTCATAAGGAGGTGTGGAAAAATGCCAGTGATGAAAATCTGGAGTGAAAAGATTACGAATTTGTGAACTTGATGAGGGTGCGTGGAAATTACACAATGCATGCTCGTAACACAGTCGTTTTACGGACTTTTGTCACCAAATTTTCAACATAGCCAGTTTGATCTCTGCTCATGAACAGTGTCACTGTGATTTTCTTAATCTGTCCCAAACATTGATTTCGCATACCGACCACGCCACTGTGCGCTATATGTGCGGAAACGCATTTTGGGTGAGATGTGAAAAATGACAGTTGTACTGTTCATAGGGAGGTGTGGTAAAATGGCAATGCTGAAAATCTGGAGTGAAAATATTAAAAATGCTTGAAGTTATGAGTGTGCATAGGAACTACACAACGCATGCTCATAAAAGTAATTTTTGGGAATTTTTTCACCAAATTTTCAACATAGGGTTTTTGGGGGCCTACCTAATGAACTGTGACACTGTTTCGTTAATTGGTCCTGAAAGGTGGTTCCACACAGTGACCACGAAATCACCTTTCGGGACCGAATAACAAAATAACAGTGACTGAGTTCATGAGGTGGGGTCCCAAGAACACCATGTTGAAAATTTGGTGAACAAATTCACAAAAATGGCCGAGGTATGCATCAAAGTTGAAACAAACAAAACAAAAAAAAAAAACATTTATGCCATTATACAGCTTACCGGCATTTCTTCAGTTCGCGGTTGGCTTTGAAGAGTGCAGACGTGTTCCCAGTCCACCGAAGTTCGGCTCTCACCAGACTCCTGAGGTAAGTATCAGGTGAGGGGTGGGGTATGAGAGGGGCGCGGGTTGGGGAAGGGGGCAAGACAATCAATGAGGACTTTTTTTTTCTTCTGTGTCTTTTATAAAGATGACTGGGGACTTTTGCCATGCTGGGGTGGCTCCCAGTATGGCACCAGTTCATTGTTTTGGGAGGCAATGGTCCCAACAGGGATTAGGCACCTCTGTCAGCCAAGGAGACTTTTGCCATGCTGGGGTGGCCTCCCAGCATGGCAGATGGAAGTTTGTTTTTGGGGGGGGGGGCCATGGAGCAAACAGGAGATTGGGCACCCTTCTCGGCCATACAGTGTGCTGGTAGAGGGGGACGTATGAGCCATTGATTGGGTGCATTATGCCAATGGGGATTGGGCCACCCCATCGGCAAATGAACTGGGGAGGGGGTCATGCTGACAGGGGGATTGGGCACCCTGTCGGCTTTTAAAAAAAAAAAATTTATTTATTGAAATGTTTCACCGGGAAGGCACACTAAACTGCAGGCGGTGTCTTTCCGTAGGCTTCCTGGCTACTGTGAAAGGCCAACGGAGAAGCTGTCGCCATGGGGACACCATGCAATGTGCTGTTTTTGATAGCTTGTAATGCACCAAAACAGCTGATTGTGTGGTGAGATGGCCGAATTTCTCGATGCATCGTGGCCTGCTCCCTGACTGCTGACTGATGCAATGTGTTTCTTGCACATGCGTGCAAGCAACACAAAAATATGACTTTGTGAAAACTTTTGTTTTTTTATTTTATTTTATTTTTTTTTTTTTTTCACACATCCTAGGTGTGTGTTTCCTTCATGGGCCATATGACCATCGGTGTCATGGTTTATGTGGCAAAATATACCGTGGTTGTTTAAAAAAAACAAAAAAAAAACTTGTATTACACATTCACCCATACATTATTTTACATAAATCATCAAACTTTGCTAAATGTAGGAGTTTGTTATTCATTTAAAAAAAAAAAAGTGTCAATTTCAGTTCAGTAAGGCAGCGACTAGGTCTCTGCTGCTGTAAGGTAAAAATAGTAAGGTAAAATAGGTTCTTTTTACCTTAGTTATTTTCTGTGGCTTCAGACAAAAGATGGTGCTGGTCTGGGGCCCCCCCCCCTCCCCCCATGACTCTAGTCAATGAGGATAGAAGTCTAAAAGGACATCTGTTGTGATTGGTCAAGTTGATTGGGTGGAACAGTTAAGCATTTCTTTGGCTCTCCTGAAAATAACTAAAATATCTATATATATATATATATATATATATATATATATATATTTTACCACAATTAGTTTTGGCTAGTGCACGCTCCAGCTACAAGTACATCAGAAATGGCACAACTGTTTTTTAGAGTAAGATGAACTACTGCTTTAAAAGATTGAATGTAAAAAATGAAACTTGAGTTACAACAGAAGACTGAGAACCAGAAGGGGTGTGTTCACACTACCTACTCTGTTCTCATTTGCGTTGTGGTGCAGGCTGGTCCATTCAGTCTGCTGTGACACTGCTTCCATTTACACATCGGCCCCCCTACATCGGTATAGCATGGTTTCCAGCATATCTGGCAAACTTCCTTTTTGGGGGGTGGCCAGCTGCTGACAGTAACAGGGTTGTATGTGTAGCAGCAGAGGAATCTGGCAGACTGGGTGGACCAAGCAGTCCTTTCCTACCGACGTGTTAACTATGGTCTTTCTTACCAGGTTTTACTGCAACGCTAGAGCAAGCAGTGAGGAAGGGATATGGGCATTGTGGGCAGGTCCAGCTGATATGTTTGGCTCGGAGTGCTGCAGGGCTGCACTAGTACAGGCAGATCAGCATGGTTACACGCTACCAAAAATGCCTGCACTGGTACACAAGCCCCCAAAATCTGTGATCGCGGTTTGCTGCAACGGAGCAACCCACAACACTCCGCAAGTCGTGTACATGACTAGATCTGCACTGGTGCAGATGTCATGGGGATGGGCCTAGAGAGGGCAAAACCATAAAAGGAAAAAAAAAAGTTAGTTAGAATTGTAGAATGTAGACATTTTGATGCATAGAACTATGTCCAGCAAATGGATTGACCAGAAGGAAATGATTAGCATGCCATGGAATGCCATTGGGTGTTTAATGGTCAGGTTGCTTGCTTGTTGGTGTATATTCAGCTGAACAGACAGAAAGGACTGTTTTTTTTTTTTTCCACAGAGGTGCAGTTCAGTTGGCGGAAAGAATGTGGACGGCAGCCAGTTGGAGGAAGAACAAAAGGCATGAAATTTGATCCTTGTAGCAGGCAGGACAACACAGGGAGCAGCTGTTGTGATAGGGCCCAGAAAGCAGGGTTTTTGTTGCTGTACATTTCGGAGGTTGTTGGTGAGGTGGGGGGGCGTATGTAAGAGATGGAGAGAAGGTTTTCCAAGTTCACGCAGAAAGGCAAACTGCACTTGAAGTGTTAGTTCATTCACTCTTACACTGCTTCTGTTTGGTTACGAGTTTCAAGAACCCCAATTCTTCTGAAGCATTTAGGAGTCTTAATAAAGAATCTTCCACTCTGCTGCAGTGCTCAGATGCATCTCTGAACGGAAGCCAGGGGACTGTGAGGAAGCCCCTAGACGTTGAAGTAGCAGTTTGAATATGAGAGGCAATGAAACCAGATGCAGTCCGCCTCTGTCTTTTTCCTGCTGAAGAAAGGAGAAGGACGGCAAGGCATCTGTTAAAATGGGAATCTCTGCTCCTCTGGAAAGTCCAATTAGTCAAATTGTGACCAGCAGTTTGAGCCCAAAGGAGTTGGGATATGTAGCTTCTGGGACACAGCTTATAGGACACCATTTAGGCTTGCATGTTTTCATAGGTCCCATTATTTTATCCTTTGTTTACAGTGATGTCCTTCAGAAAGATGATTGCTCCTGTTGTTAGGTTTACTTCAGGATGTGAACCGTGTGGGCATATAAATTACACTGATGTGTCAGGGATACAGCCTTCTATTCAATATATGCTAACTGTATCAGTTTTAAAGTAAGGTTTTGGTTTGGATTCCATAGAGCGTATAAGGGGATCATAAAAAATTCAGTCCTGTTGAGAACTCTTTACCGAACAATTTCTGGAAGAGGCTTCATTTTGTACTTGTATGATATATACAACACGCTATCTTCCTGCTGCTTCATTGGAAACACTTAACCAGCACTCCAGGGTGGAAACAGACATAATTGCATTAAAGTAGTTTTGTTTATAACATGGACTTTCTGATCTACAACCTGCCCAAAATACGGTGTCTGAAAGGTAACACCAGAGTGTATGCTTAAAGCACAAATGATTTGATTATGCAGGGTAAAGATTAGTAGGGGAATAGCTTACAGTTTGAAAAGTTTATACGTTTTACTATTTTTCCAGTTTTAACTGTTTAGAGAATATTTACTTTTTTCACATTATTTTCACTGTCTTTAATTGTTTCATTAAAAAAAGTCTGAATCCGGTAGATTTGCTTTGGCTAACATGCCAGAGGAGGAATCAGATTTGATTTCAAAGGGCAGTAATAGCTACAATGCCAGAGCTTAGGCCTTTGAGGGAGCCGGCAGCCTTTGAAGGCAAGTAGCTGCCCCTCCAGCTAATTGAGTGCCTTTGAATAGGTGAATAAAAGGATGATGATGAATCAGGCTTTCTGAAAGCAAGAGGTTCGAGCTTACAGTTTGGCGTCTTCGAGATTTTCCATATATATGTGGCAACATCAGGCGGGATGGTCATTTTTATGATAATGTTGTCTTGACAGAAATGTAGAATTGTTCTCTCAGACCTGCAGTTTACCTTGTAATACCAGGTTACACACTCTGGTCTCTTATCACCCATGTAGCAGAGCTGTGTTGCATGCATGGATTATGGAGAAAGAAATGAACAATAAACTACATAAGGAAAAAAAGACAGTGATTTGATGATGTTAGATGTCCTTTGTTGGCATAAACTAATCAACTGACTTAACTGCTTGATGTGTTTGTATTTTCTTTGGGGGGGGGGGGGGCTAGGACATTAACAGCACCATAGCACAGGTGGGAAGCTGGCAGAAAACTAGCTGCACTTAGGACCATGACACAAAAATAAGTAGATTCTCAGGATTCACCTCTTTGCATTTTATTAAACAAATACTTTGTTTTTGAACAAGTATTTTCAGGAGTATCATGTCACAGAAGGTCAAAATGGAGTATTGTTTTAATGCTTTATCCCACTGCTAATAGCCATAATTATGTTGTTGCATAGCATCTACGGAATCAAATTGGTGTTTGTTGTAATGACACGTTGTGTGTAGCTTACCTGACTCGGACACCTTTGAAAAATGGCTTCTGAGCTCAAAGACCTTTCACACATAACAGAGTCTGTGTTTCCATCAAGGGGCTGAGATAACAACATATGGACCTTGAGAGTAAAGCTCGAGAGGTCCATGCTGTGATCTCGACCCTGAGATGGAAACACCAGGTGAATTATGTATGGTTGTCCATAGTTTCTTCTTTATAGTATGTGGTTTTCATAAAATTAATGCTATTGTGCTCTTGTTAATACAATTATAAAAAGAGAAGTAATTGTAGTAAGAAACAGTGGAATCGCAGGGAAGCAAATAAACATTGTTTTGTCAATTGCTGAATATAGAAAGGTGTGGTGTGAGCCACTGCAGCCGCCAGCTTGCTACGTAAATTTCATCACGATCGCCGATAAGTCAGCCAAACATACAGACGTGAGGGTACATGGCAAACTGTTGCTTATTACACTCTATTCTGATCCTGGTCGGCAAGAACTGTAGTCGTTGACATCTCTTAATGTAGGCAATAAACAATGCTTAAAAATAACTCTGCTTCAAAAAAATAGGTTTACATTATTTGAAACACTCTCAAAGACAGACTGTGAGAAATTAGTTTGTGGAAGCAAAATGTAGCCAGCCCACCAGTGCAGCAGTAGGCTACCACTCACAATGCCTGCAACCTGAGCCCATGAATGAGCCCCCTAGACATTAGTGGACTGGCCTGGGAGGAGAATGAAAGCATCTATGGAGACCCTCCTCCTTCGAGGGGATACCAAGCAGGTGGAGACAGATCAGTATGCGAGCTGGTGGTTAGTTTGACCACTAGCTTTTAAAATCTGGACACCAAATCAATATTTTTAATGGCCGTCACTTTTTTTTTAAAAACATTTTTTCCCCCAGGGTACTGGTAGGGTCCTGCTTCCACCCCTGCCAATCCTGGCCCTGCACACAGAGATCCAACCACTCACCTGGCCAGGCCTTCGAGGCCACCTGTGACAGTGCTGTGCTGTCCTCTGGCTTGTCCCCCAGGGCCAGGTCCACCTTCGACCACTTCAGCATTGCTGCCTGACTGTGTATCTGGCCATTTGCAGTGGAGGTGAAGGCTTGGGGGATCCCCCCCCTGGTTGTTGGTGGTGTGGGTCCAGTGTTGAGCGTGATGGGCAGAACAACTTCATCACCCGAGCTTTTGTCACCTGTAATCCTGCCCTCCCCTCAGGAGCGTGCTGGCACGCCTACGCGCTCGGATTACTTGCTGATCCCCAGGCTCCTTCACTAACATCTCTCCCCACTGCCACCCACAGTCACCCAGATGGCGATAGAGCAGGAGACCCTCCCGAAGGAGGTGAGCATCTGTTGGGATACATGATCTTCTTCTCCCTGGCCAGTCTTCTGACGGCCCTGGCTTATTCATGAACCCAGGTCATTGGAGTTGCAGGCAGTAGCGTTGCCGCTGGGCCAGCACATGGCCATCACTTTTAATGGCTTAGAAATCACTTTACGGGCAGGTAGCCAGTAATCCAATAACTTTCAAAATCTGGTGACCAAACCATTTTTTTTTTTTTTTTTTTTTTATTGTTTAGTGGCCATTGGCCAGCTGATTTGTCCCATCCTGATGTGGAGCCTAGGATTTTCATGGATCCTAGTGGTAGCCAAGGCTGAGGATGCTCGGGATCACCAGACGTGGGAGTGGGGGACCAACGGATCTCGACGTGCTGTGCCTGGTAGTGTGCATGCTGATGGCCTTCCCATCATTGCACATAGGGCCTGCCTGAAGAATGGAAAAAGTGAAAATTGTAGCCAGCTGGGAGGGTGACACCTTACATGCTCCTCACGTCTTGTCACTGGGTCTTGCCTCCTTGGCCTGGATTCCTCAGCCTTTACCTCTGTCCCTGTGACTGACTGGATGGTGAAAGGAGACATCGAGCAGCAGCAGGCGACCCCACTTCGAGAGAAAGTTAAGGGGGAATGATTAAGTGGTGTGTTGTGGGCGGACTGGGAATGTGTGTGTTCTACGTTAGGGGCCTCAGGAGGGTGGGGAGGGCTGTGCAGAACAGCAGTCCCAGTCATCCAGCGGAGTAAAGCATAACAAAAACTTGGGGATGCAAAATGTAACCATTTGACCTTGATAATATACTGATTTATCATTTTTTTTCACAGCTTTAAATGACAGCTTTCAGTTGTTCACAAAGTGGAGCGGGGTTTAACAGACTTTGAGATGCCAGTTGTTCAGAGGCCAGGTCTGAAGTCAAGTGCAGGTTAATATGTACCTGCCATTCTTTCTGTTCTTGGGATCCATTTTAATATGGTAAAGCCATGGCTTGTAAGTCCGTAAATCAAGACTGAGCCTGCGCTTTTACGAACAGTAATGGTGGAAGTGGTCAGGTAATCACCAGCACAGAGCAATGCCACTCTTAAATAACCTGATAAGTGGCCCTCTCTTAGCTCCGAGATACTGACCGTGAATAGCCGGCTCTTCTACTAGCTGAGTTAAGGAAGTTGCTCTAAAGTTCACTTGAACATGCTGTTTTATAGATCTAACTGCCCCTAGTTCAAAGCTTGCATACTCTGATATTAAATAATTTTAATAACCCAGCTATCTGTGGGGAGCCTTAATGTCATGGGTGGCCATGTTATAAGACTACTAGCCCCACCACTGCCAAGCAGGCTGGCAGCTTAGGTGGGAGGTTCCATACGTTGTGCAGGGGAAGTGGTTAGGCACACAAGCTAAGGCCCACTGGGTATGTGAATGATGGTCCCCATCTCTCTCCCAGTGTCAGTAGACGTAGCATAGCGCCACTCACTGCTCCCCACGCCAGCAAACACATAGTCTCCTGAGCCATGCTTGTCTGACCCCGGGCCTCCTCTTGACAGGTCCCTTTGGGGTGCCTTGATAGAGAGCAGCAGCTTCACCATAGCAGGAAGGAAAGGGCCAGACCCAGATGACGAGCCTTCCTGAGGCCAGGCAGAAACAAGGAAAATGGGAGTACAGTAGGCATCCATATGGGTGAGGGAGTTATGAATGAAAAAAAATGTATAGTCTGGCCAAGATGTGGCAGGATACAAGATAAGTTCTTGCTAGCAGCAGTTTTAGACAGTGAGCGTATCACACCACCATCTGCTAAAGGATTCTGCCCTACTTGTGCATTTAATAACCCTAAGCATGCCGAAGGTGACTGCAAGGAACTTCATTCTGAGTTTCTACTGCATTCACTAGATCACTTGTTTCCCATTTCCATTTACAAAACATCACCAGATTCTATTAGTGTTCCTTTTCTATTCTTCAGATGTGAAAATTTCAGGTCATGTATTTTTTCTTCTCCCGAATGCATTGCTGCAGCACCTTGTTTGTTGCTTTTCTTAGGACAGTTATCTAGTAAATAATCTTGGAAAAACCCTGCTACTAGAGTACCAACCTGGAAAATGTGTGTGTGTGTGTGTGTGTGTATATTTATATTTATATTTATATATATATATATATATATATATATATATATATATATATATATGTGTGTGTGTGTGTGTGTGTGTGTGTGTGTATATATGTGTGTGTGTGTGTGTATATATTGTGTGTGTGTGTGTGTATATATGTGTGTGTGTGTGTGTGTGTGTGTGTGTGTGTATATGTATATGTATATGTATATGTATATATATATATATATATATATATATATATATATATATATATATATATATATATATATATATATATATATGGAAGCACATTACATCAGTCTTTGTATCATTTCATTAGCTCCCAGTTAAAGTTAGAGTAGATTTAAGATTTAAAGATCCTTGTTTTAAGCTACAGGTACTGTAGTTTAAACCCCCAGGACTGTGAAAGGTCTTTGCCCTAGCAAGCTTTGGGATTCTGTCTGTGCACACTTCGGAGTGTGCCTTAGGTGTTCAGATCCTGAACTACTTCCTCTCCCTAAAGTATCAGTCTGAAGAGTCTTGTGTTAGCTTGCCAAAACACTTAATTGAATCTGTTTTGTTCGGTAGCAATATCTCCTTTATGAAGCTCATGAATGGTTGAGATACACCAGCTTTTAAGGCCTTTAAAGTCTCTCCATCAGGTGTCTGATAAAGACTTTATAGGTCATGACAACTTGTATATATCGACCATTAATTAGCCTTATAAAAGTATGTTTACCATGTGTTAGTTCATTGGGTGGGCAATTCAGTGCTTATGCACATCACAAAGAAAGAACATACCATTTGTAACATAGCAGCTTGGTGTAGTGGCAACAGAAGGGACTTGGTTCATCTCGTCAGTCCCTGCTGTTGCGTTAGGAGTGATGATACCCAGTCAGATATGGACATGCATCCAGGTTTATCAGTTGTAATGCTACCCCTACTCGTGCTGTGTAACCCTTAATGCCATTCCTCTGCAGTAATCTGTCTAGTCCTGCCCTGAAAGCCTGAACAGTGCTAGCTTCCACAGTCTGGCCAGTAGGCTAGTCAACATGTTAACCACTCTGTGTGTGAAGTAATGTTTTTGGATGTTTCCCTTTATCCTGCCCACCCCCAACTCCCTCTCCATTTGTGTGCATGTCTTTCAGTTCAGCTTGTGCTCACCAGCTCGAATATCTTTGCCTACTCTTCCCTGTCCATCCCTTTTTGTACTTGGAAGAGTCACCATCTCTTCTGTCAGTATTTTTGTTCGAAGTAGCATGGCTGCTGTACCTGTTCCTCTCATTTGACCACATAGGCTGCCTTTTATTATAAATTTTGCACGACACCAACATTTGCATATTCCAAACTGGCAACTGCTTTGTCAGTCCTTCATCTACATATCATCGTCTTGTCTCCTGCCAATCACTTGAGTGAGGAAATGTTCCAAGAACCTGTGTGCATACTAGGAAACTAAAACCTATAATGCTTTCACTTCTCTTAGAAAGTACTTAGAATTGAAACAACTTTCCATATAAAAGGGTTGAAGCATTATTTTAGTTTTGAATGATCAGTTTTCAGGGCATTTTGGAGAAATTACAAAGAGTGGGTGGGGGGAATAAGAAGTTACTGTAAACAGGAACTGACAGTGTCTCTGTTTTTGAACTGGGTGAGAACGACGTCGCAGTGGTCAGGCTGCACATGTGTGTGCTTGGAAAGACTAGGATGACTGAGGGCTGGTTTCATTATTAATAGCACAGTGTACTTGGTTTCTCGAACTACCATGATGGCAGGTGACACACCCTTTTGCATTGCACAAGATGACATTTTTGCCCTTAAGATTATGGTTTACATAAGAAGCCCTCTATTCTACTAGCATCTCTAAAAGCAGAATGATTAACTTCTCACATTGGCACTTCAGAAGTAAGTTATTTCAAGCATTACTGGACTTGTAAAGAGCTCCTGACATCTCAAGATAAACGTTTGAGAAAAAAACAAATCTAGTAGAGGGTGTGAATACCTATTCCTGAATTTTGAGGCCCAATAACATATTTGGGGGTAGGGGTATTTGTTCTGCTTGGAGGGTGGAGGAGGAAAAAAAAACACTTATCCCCTCACCTCTTGGTTACCCTCCCACACCATTCCAATATGTTCCCACCCACCTCCCCCTTTCCTGTGCCCCGGAAAGGGAAACGTTACAAGCTTCCGAATTGGCTGGCTTCTAGCACTGTGCCGAGCTTATGGCTGCTTTTAAAGTGTGCCCCCCACCCCACACACACACACCTTAGCCTGATTTCTCCCATTTGTTTCCATCAGGTAGTCTCTGTTGTTTCTAAAAGCCCATTGTTTAATATTCCCTTTTCTTGTGACTAATATGTGCTAGCATGCAGTAGACACAGACTGATCCCTAACCTTATGGGGGCTATAGGTGTACAAATAATAGCTGAGAATACTGATGAAAACCTGGACTGAGTCCTGTTTTGTTTTATTTATTTATTTATTTATGTGAGTTTTGGTGGCCGGGTGAGTCCACTGAGACAATACAGTCCCTTTTTCAGGGGCAACCCGGGTATGGATTACATACAGTAGCAGTGCAAAATTAACAGAGTGGTAATAAATTGGACATTAATTGTGACGTGCTCCTTTAATTATTTAAAATGTAAAAAAAAAAAAAGCTAAATCAGACTCAAAATGGATAAAGAAGGGCACCATACAAGGGGCGGTCTAAAACGGAATGAAAAACCATAGGTTAAAATGTTCACCGTAATGTTTACTCCTGCTTTAACTTCATTTATTAGTCCCCTTTACACGATGGGCTCTGTACTACATTGAGCGGCGCACAGCAACTGGAACGTTACCTTTGTTGTCGTCTACAAGTGAGCTGCACTGCATCCGAGGGGAGCATTCGCTGTACTGGTGTTCCCTGTTTTTCATGGTTTGTTGTTGCATTTTTGTGGTTTTGCGCCACTCCGTTGGGCTGTGTAATCCTATCACAGCACTCGCATCTATGGGAGGATAGTCTCTCATGAGAGACTTCTCGATTTCCCAGGCTGCACTTCCCAATACTTGGTCCCGAGGGTTGTGCATTAATATAGCCTCGGATACTAGAAAGAAAACTGAACTCGGGAAACTAGTTACTTTTTAGAAATGGGAACTAAAAAGTACTTTAAAAGCGCTCCAAAAGTGGAGCCGTGATACTGGGTATGCCCCCGTTTCTGAAAAGTAACTATAGTTTCCCCGAGTTTGACTTTATTTCTAGAATCTGATGACATATTTAGCTGCACTCGGTAGAATATTCTGTCCCCAAAAACACCTCAACACGGAGGTCTTGGGCTCTCAGCTGGATGGAAAGATGGAAGAAAACGCCTGAGGAGACACGAGAACGGTGGAAGCCTCTGTACTGTAGAAGCACAAGGTAGTGGCGCAGACGGAGAAGAACGAGCGGTTGGGAACTGCTACGATGTGAGTGCTGCTCTGTGCAAAAGGGCTATTGTGTGTACTGCCTTTTTTTGGGTTGCAAGCACTGATTTGTAGAGCCACAGCAATACATTTGGCTTTAACAGCTACCTTTTCCAAGCAGCAGTTACTAATATTCTGTGTGCCACTAATGCAGTCTGCATGGATTAGTCCACTACTCAGAAGTTTGGGTTGGGTGACCCAAGCTTTCTGAGTAGGTCACTAAATTGCAGGCAAATCCCAAATATTTCTTACAAGGGTAGAAACACAGAATTTGATGGCAGATAAGGACCACTTGGCCCACCTAGTCTGCCCATTTCCCTACCTAATGGATAAGCTGCAGATCCTAGTTAACCAACAGCCTACTTCCTCCTACCCCCGGCCTACTAGAAGTGCCTTATGTGTGTCCCATGCATTCTTGAATTCCCCCACTGTTTTTGACTCTTCAACCTCCTCAGGAAGGCCGTTCCATGCATCCACAACCTTCTCCGTGAAAAAATACTTCCTCACATTACCTCTGAGCCGTCTCTCTATCTTCAAATTGTGCCCCCTTTTTCTTGCACATCTTTTTCTGAAAGATGCTACCCTCTTGGACTTTGTTGATTCCCTTGAGGTACTTGAACATTTCTATCATGTCCCTCCTTTCCTCAAGAAATTTTGTTAAGGAGGTAGCACCCCCTCCCGAGTCCCACATGTAATGTGTTGATTTTTAAAACTCAGAGTAGGCTGAAACAGCTACTGTCTGCTGACCCTAAGCAGTATGGTGCTACGCAGCATAACTGAATTTGCAAGTGCTTAGGTCAGATCCGCTGGTTTCAGTATATACCGACTAGCAGGATTTCTTCTGTTCCTGGACGGGTGGCTCAACTGTCAGTCATTTTAGACATGTGCCAAGGCCCTGAGTGGGGTAAGATTTTCATACATATCCTTCAAGTGATGTTCAAAACCAGGGTATTTTGTTTGCCTTAAGTTTATTCTTAATTTGAGCAAAGCACCCCCAAAACTAGCTTTGGCTGCTCCTGCACTTTAAAATTCCTTGCTGCTTATTTTCCTTTCTGCACTTCTTCTGGGTGAGTACCAAGAATAGCCACATTAACAAATGACTAATATATTTCAAATGTGGCTAATAAAAGTGCAATCTGGCTGTTGAAAAATACTTACATTTCATGCATCTATCATCACAAATACTGCAGTTTGCAGTATGTGACTAAACCTTTCCTTCCACTGGCACACATGTGGCCTTGAATCGGTTTTGTAGTGTTTTTGTTTGGGATAAATTGTTTTGTAGTGTCTTTTGTTTAGGATACATTGTTTTGTAATGTTTTTGTTTGAGATACATTGTTTTGTGGTGTTGCATTTATTAGATCTGTGTGTATATTGTGTACCTTTGGTCTGTGTTTACCCACCAGGACATTCTTCTAAATGAGACTTCGATCTCAACTAACCTGCCCTGTCTCAACCCCTAAATAAATAAATAACAGTAATAAATAATGATGACAGTCACGTTTGGCTTGGTTTTTATTTGCCACAGAACAAAATGTGTGCTATAAGGTTTAATATAACCTCAAGAACTTCAAGTTGGAATGCTTGCAGTGTCTGGTACAATTGACGGCTTCATAGAAATTGACGAGTTACTCACAGAAGAAAGGGCCACCATTTTAGTGTGAAAAGGATTTCCATATGTTAGCTTGTTTCAGTAAATCAGCAGCCTGCTCGGAAGCAAAAGAAATTTGGCTTCACTAAAGCAAAGAACGAGAAGGCAGCATGCTGAATGGCCGTGATGTTTTGTGCAACTTATTGGTGGTGATTAAAATGTATGCTTTGATTACCTTCCAGAAGAGGTTTTTGTACAGCGTGTTATTCCCTTGTGTGGAATATTATGTAACATTCCATATGGCATGTTATTTTGCAGTTTGCCTGATCCTGCGACTGCAGCAAGCGGATAGTGTAACATCTCACCTTTGTCTGCTCGTTGGGAGTAGCAGGTTGTGTTTACTGAACTTTTCTGGATAACCGGGGATAGCCCTTGAAGGGACAGGGATACATTTGGAAAGCTGGTTTTAAAGCTAAACCAGATCAGCCATGCTGGCAATTCAAGTCTTAGCACTGCCACACAGAAGAGACCCCTGTTAGAGAGCGTGCACTGGGCATTCTACCTAGTCCCACATGGGGGGGGGGATGAGTTACAGCCATCTGGTGCATGGGCACACCCTGCAGGCAGATCTGAGGAGTAGCATGAACGATGAGTAATTTTTCAGCCAAAGGTAGCCATGGCAGCTGCGGAAAAAAAAAAAAAAAAAAGACCAGCATACAGAATGACTGCTTGGCATGAAGGGACTAGGGCACCGTTGGGCTTGGGGATAGAACCCACCTTCAAATACGGAGTGCCTCCAAAAAAATCAATAAATGAACATAACCTAAAACATGAAATCATGAGTGATGTCAATAAATGTATATACAAAATATTAATAGTTTTCTGAGGGGATGTCCTGTCTGGAAAATAATTTTTTTGGAGGGGGCACACAATTAAAATTTAAGCAAGGAAGAGAACTATCTTATACAGTAACCCCCCACTATAATGAACACCTTCAGAGCCACATCCGCTGTTTGTTATAGCTCCTCATTCGTATTGGTGAGGGATGCTCAGTTAATGTGATCCATAATACAGGGGGGAGGTTGCTGAGTTGCTTCGGGGGTGGAATAATATGCGATTTGAGAAGGTAATACGGGACAGTGTGGGGCACAGCCAGTAGCCGCTCACTGTGAACTAGTAATGTTTTGCGTGGCTGAATTTGTGCAGCATTCTGTGGACAGTTTGTCTCTTCAAGCTGTCGTCCTGGGGAGATGAGAACAAACAAGTCACCACCGGTTTGTACTGGAATTCCTGGGGGTCCTGTCGAGATAAAAAAAAAAAAAAATTGCTTTCTGGGGGGAGGGGGAGTAAGTCCATGAGAGTGATAGCATATTTGAGCACAGGGTGTTCCAGCTCGCACATTTGTCAGCCTGGATCTTCCCCTCTTGAGTGCTAAGCCCCACCCCACCCCTGCAGTACAGCACAGCACAGACAGCCCTGCAGGGCTCTGAGTGGCAGTTTCTGTGAAGGGGGGGGGACGCACAGGCCATGCATCAAAAAAGCAGGGAGAAGAAGAGGCATAGTTTAACAGCCGCAGCATATGTCAGCCCAAGTGCCCAGTCCCCCATCCTCCGCTGCCCCTCAGCCATAACTTGGATTACACAGTACTGCACCTTAAACACACACCACTTCATTTACGGGGGCAATCACGGGCTTAAAAGTATACAGGGCATACAGGGTGAAGTTAAGTGCTTCAGAAACAGTCTCGTACTGTGCTTTTTCGGTGTGTTTTTTGTGCTTGGTGAAACTTAGGATTCATAGTGCCACTGCAACAGCTAACTGAGAGACAGGACCCAAACGCTACTCGCTATAACTGAGAATTCACTGTTGTGAGTTTTAGTGTAGGAAAGGGTTACATATAGAATAATATATGGGGTGGTGTGTGTAACAAGAATTTACACACATCCGAGGGGTTGGACGCTACATAAATGATGAGAGTGAAGCTCGAGGGGTTTATTAAGCATCCAACCCTGAAGGTGTGTGTAAAATTCGAGTTTTTACACACCACCCTATATTTCATTTTATATAATTTCTGGGGAGCGTTTTTTTGCCACAGCAATTCTATAAAATAAACACAACTTCGCTATTCAGCTGCAGTTTGGTCCGGTATCTGCACAGTCCGCGGTAGACTTGAAGCGGGTGCTGAAACATTTCATTTTTTAAGTCAGGAAAATTACATGCTGGAAAGGGTTCAACAAGTCCAGTTAAAAAAAAAAAAAAAAAAAAAAATTAGCTTACCGTCAAGTAGGAGTGGCGCCACTGGCAAAGTGTTCAGCCGAGGGTTCACCGTGAGGACCGAAAGACAGATAGCTGGTGTGTAAGTGAGCCTGGAAACCAGGGTGCGTGTTTGTACTATAACTGGGTTTCTAATTTGGGGCAAAACATTCACTTGTTGTTGTTGTTGTTGTTGTTGTTGTTGTTGTTGTTGTTGTTGTTGTTGTTGTTGTACTTTTACAACCTTTCCTCAGTTATAAAAGCAGTACTTGGATGGGAACTTGAGAGGGGGCTTATGCCCCCCCTTCCGAGATGCTATGGACAGGACGGCCCTGATTTTCTGTATCAGAATCCAAATTAATATTCTTGGTAAAATTAAGAAAATTACCATGTTGCATCACTACATTAAAGCAGAGAGACAGATAGATAGGGAGATAGGGTTCAGTTATATTTAAAGAGCAGCTTCCTACTAACGGGACAGTGGCTATCCCCAGCGTCAGCGAATGACTAACCTGGCCAGGGTGTGCAGTCAAATCCATCATAATTCCTCTCTTCAAAGTTAGCCCTCGTTTGTTTCTGCACCGGAAAAAAGCAAACCTGCTTCCCGATTTCAAACACGCCCCCATGCCGGCCCGCACTTGGCCCTGTTGTCTGTGATGTCACAAAAGCGAAGGTCTAGGTGGCGTGCCCCATTCACTTCTTTGCGGTCAATATTCCCATCCATTTATAGATCACTTATAGTTCGCGATTTCCTCAAATCAAAGCGATCGGACCGACTACTGGGGACCCTATTGTCGATACGCGTTTGATGAAAATCACAACTATAAGTGATCTATAAATAATATGGGAAATTGCCCCATAGAAGTGAATGGAATGCTCATCGCAGTCTTCGCTTTGTGACATCACAAAACAGGGCTGCAACTGCAGCGTGGATATGGAAATCGAAGCAGGCTGTTTTGTTTTTTTTTTTTGGCTTAGTGGAAACAAAATTACGAGGGCTGCAACTTTTGAAAGAAGAATTAAGATGCAGGATTTTGTCTGCATACTCCTGGCCAGGTTAGTTATCGCTGACGTTGGCGGGACCAGCTACTAGGGAGCTGCGCTTTAAAATACAAATATGTAAATTTAGGTCTTTCAGGAATAATATGAACTTAAGAACACAAGAATTTGCCAGCAGAAAGAGACAGTGCCGTCCATCTTGTCTGCCCGAGTTGTCTACTCCCCCCCCCCCAATCTACTGCTGTTGTTGAGGTGACTACATTGACTGTCCCATGCCCGTTTGAATTCTCTGACAGTCCTAGCTGCCACCACCTCAGGTGGCAGGCTGTTCCAAGGGTCCACAAACCTCTCTGTGAAAAACTAGTTTCCTAACACTGGTTCTGAATTTACCGCCAACCAGGCGTAAGTTGTGCCCTCTTGTACGCGCAGTCCTGTTTTCCTGAAAGAGGTTACTGGAGTGTACTGCGTTTATCCCTTTAACAAATTTAAATGTTTCTATCCTGTCTCCTCCATTCCTTCTCTGCTCTAGAAGGAATAGATTGAACTGGCTGAGCCTATTTTCAGAAGGTTCGTGGTGTAGTCCCTGCACCATCTTGGTGGCTCTCCTCTGTACAGATTCCTTTTTTTAGGTGTAGCCTCCAGAACTGCACACAGTACTCCAAGTGAAGCCTTACCAAGGACACCAGTATTTGTCAGCAACAGCGCAAGCCTCCCGCGGTTTGCAGGGCCTTTCAACGCTCTCTAGCCAACCCTTCCCTAGTTCACCTGCTCTTGTGAATAGTGCATATTTTCACCACACTTGCTATCCTGGCTGGAACCATTCACTGCTATTGTTGAGGCTTTGTATTCTGCGTCCCACTCTGTACTAGCAGCTATATTAGGCTGGTGTGCACTAAGTATACTTTTCAGTCCGAGCTGGATTTGGAGAGATGCTCTCGTTACTAAAACTGAGAGCATCACTGTTGTACTTCACAGCCGTACCTGTACCAGCACCACTGGGTAATGAGACCAGAAAGGAGCAAGCCTCAGCCGGGGGGGGGGTGTTGATGGATTTCTTATCCCCGTAAAGGTTCTTATCCTCCAGGCCAGACCAGGTGGTTATTCGGACACTTCCCCAGGCACCTCTGACCTTCCCTTTCCTCCCCCTATGCTGAGGGGCTAGATTCCCTACAGATTCCACCCTGCAGCAGGGCTAGGGAGAGGAGGACTGTCTCTCTCCCCAAGTACTCTCCATCCAGAATATCCACCAGCAGGGGTGGAAAGCTGTGTCAAGGTGTCCCACCCCCAGATTTACATCTTGCCTTCTGTGCATCAGTGCAATTACCAGGTCACCACCTGAGTGGCAGCCAAGAGAGGCCCTACCCCCCCTCGTAAAGGGAAAGCTGCCAGGTGTCTGTTTGATCCCCTCTTGCACCCCCTGTGACCTGTGTCTATTCCTGAATGCGGGTCACCAGTGTGGTGAGTGGTAAGATGCGTACAGCGCCTCAGCCCTCTGCACCACCAGACCGGCACTATATTAATGGATTTTGATGCCCACTGTAGTGTCCTGATGTACCTCGGAAGTGCATCAGAATCCATTAATGCATAACCCTAAAGTGTCTTATTATGCTTATTTAAATGGTTTCCAGTTACATACTGTAGTCAACATCAGTAAAAGAATCATTTTTATGATAAGTTCTGTGAAACATTTTTTTAAAAAGGCACAACAAAAATGATTTTGCAAAAATAGTTTCTCTTTGTATTGAGCCAGCTGAAGGGGGCTGCACTGGTTGCTGTCAGTGTTGTTTATTTAAGGTGCACGGATTTGGTTGGGCCTGATCGACTTGAGCATGTCGATGCACGGTCAGGTGATGCATCTCCGCCAGTAAGGTTTGTGGATTTTTCTTTTCCATTTTATAAATAATTCGACACTAGACCCATTCTTTTAAGGCTGTTCTTGTGAAAAGCCTATGAGTTTTATTAGAACTAGAGTGATCTGAATGGTTTTCAACAACATATGAAGCTACATTTTAGTAGCTTTATAGCTGTTATTGTGGTAAGGGGCGTGTACAGTTTCCCGCTGTGTTAGATGGCATCACACACACATCGATACAAACGGTTATTATTGATTTTATTTATCTGAAATTCCTCCAACTGGGATGACCCCATGAGATGCAGCATCTCGTTTCATGATTCAGGAGTGAAAGGGATCGAAGGGGAGTACGAGCTGATGGCCAGAAGGGCCACTAGGGTGGTGAGGGCGGCTAAGGCAAGGAAGGAGCAGAACCTGGCCAGGGAAATTAGGAGAGGGAACAAGGGGTTCTTTAGATACACTGGGGAAAAGTGGAGGGTGAAGGGTCAGATTAGCAGGATTAAAACAGGGAGGGGATGGGCACAAGACCCAGGGGAGCAGGCTGAGGTACTAAATGAGTACTTCACCTCAGCTTTCACCTAGGAAAATAGGGGGGCTGCATCATACATGGGAGGAGACGGTGAAACTGAGGGGGGGGGCCCTTACCGATCGGTGTGTCTGGGGAGAGTGGGGCATCACTTGCAGGTGGGGGAAGGCAAAGCATAGGGACGAGGTAGCGGAGGTAGAAATCACAGCAGAGAGAGTGAGGGAATCCCTCGGGTCCCTTAATATGGAGAAAGCACCGGGGGCTGGATAAATTACATCCCAGAGTGCTGAAGGAACTGGTTGATGTCCTGGCAAACCCCCTAGCGGAGCTCTTCAGCATCTCTCTGAGGACAGGGGGTTGCCCCAGGACTGGAAGGTGGCGCATTTAGTGCCTATCCATAAGGGGGGAGCAAGGGAGGTGGCAGGGAACTACAGGCCCATCAGCCTGACATCAGTGGTGGGCAAGGTGATGGAGGGCATTGTCAAGGAGAGGCTGGGGGGGGACCTGGAAAAATCAGGGTGCCTGGACGATAGTCAGCATGGATTCGTCCCAGAGAAATCGTGTCAGACAAACCTTGTGGTGTTCTATGACTGGGTGACAAGTGCCTTGGACCTAGATAGACCAGTGGACTTGACTTCAGCAAGGCGTTTGACTCTGTTCCTCATGGGGTCCTGTTGGATAAGCTGGGAGAAATGGGGGTGGGGTACCAGATGATCAGATGGATAGGAAATTGGCTGTAGGGCCGGATCCAGAGGGTCATGATTGGCGGGATAGTCTCATCCCCAAGGAGGGTCATTAGTGGGGTCCCTCAGGGATCGGTCCTTGGGGTCCCTCCTGTTCAACGCCTACATCTCTGACATAAGGAAGAGTGTCAGGAGTGAGATGAGTCTCTTTGCAGATGACTCAAAACTGTGGTGGATGGGGAGATGGGGAGGGTGACCCTACAAGGGGGTCTAGAAAGTGGAAGTTGAGGTTCAGTGCAGGGAAATGCAAGTTACTGCACCTGGGAGCCAGAAACTCGAGCCAGGTGTACACCTGGCGGGGGGGGGGGTGCCATAAGTCTCGACGGCTGAGAGGGACCTGTGGGTGGTGGTGGATGTCAAGATGAACAACTTGGAGACTTGTAGGAGGGCAGCGGCAAAGGCCAACAGGCTGGGTTGCATCACTAGGGGGATCACCTCCAGAAGGAGGGAAGTGATACTCCCACTGTATAACTGCTTGGTGAGGCTGCACCTCGAGTACTGCATGCAGTCTTGGAGGTCACATTTAAAGAGGGACATTGAACTCCTGGAGAGGGTCCAGAGGAGGGCAACCAAAGTGATTTGGGGCTTGAGGAACAAGACCCATGTGGAAAGGTTCAAAGAGCTAAATATGTACACATTGGAAGAGAGAAGGGACCGGAGGGACATGATAGAGGTCTTCAGGTACATGAAGGGGGTAAATAGGGGAGGAGCAGTCAGGGTGCTCCGAAGGGGGGGCAACTAGAGGGCATGGGTGGAAGCTGGAGGGGGGGGATTCAGGGGAGAAAGAAGGAGGAGGTGCTACTTCACTGAGAGGGTGGTGGAGCCATGGAATGCGCTGCCCAGGGGGCTGGTAGAAGCAGACACGGTGGAGGGGTTCAAGAGGGGGTGGGATAGGTACAGGGGAATGGTTCTGGAAGCAAAATCCAATGCAGCGAGAATATCTGGGACAGGGGAGGGAGAAGCCAGAGAGGGGGTGGGGCAGCAAGGTCATCTCCCAGGGTGGGGGCTGACCAAACAAGCAGACACGAAAGACTGTTAAACCTATTCTGCTGGCATTTTAGTATGTTAGTATGATTGTCTTAGGAAGGGCATCTGTAGTCAACAGAGTAACATCATGCAGTAGAAATAATTACATGCAGGCTAAAAGAAACTAACTGTAAAGTCCAGACTGTAATAGGAACAAGCTAACAAAGTGGGGCTGGAGCAGATAAAGACCATGAGCATTGTCCCGCAGTATAGTCATGGGCATGGAGAGGGGGATACTGGACCAAACTAACTGCAGGGGTGTTCCAAGGGTGCTGGAAAGCCTGGGCTGGAACACTTGCGAGCTGAAAGCATTCCTCCTTTGGAGGCTGAGTTTGTTCGAGGTATCTGGTGCTGCAACTACGAAGCCCTTTCTACAAATGTCACGCTTAACCCTGGGAACTGATGAGGCGAATGCTACTGTTGAGCGGAGTGCACAGATACTTGCCTGACTGTCTGAGGTGGACTAGCAGGCAGTTGGGGGCTTTTCCTTATGCACTGTTGTACAGCAAAGAGAGCCAGTGGTAGAGGTGCCTGCTGGAAGGATTTGGCCGGTTATTAAAGTGCAGCTGACACCTTTAGGAAAACATAATTATTTAGACTCAATCCACCTTTTGTTTCTTGGATCTCCTATGTATTTCTCCTCTCAATTTATTTCTGAAGTAGTTCCCACAAAACGCACAGAAACAAAACCTTTATCCCCAAGAGTTCATCTGCCTTTATAGCGTATTCTCTACTTGAAGTCATAATGCTCTGTTGTGACATCAATCTGTTGCCATGGGAATAACTGCAAAGTTACGGAGTATTATATTAGGTTGGGAAGCAACAAAAGGAGCTAATGAACCCTCAAAAAAAGACAATTATCCTGTTTTCCTGCACATGACCTTAGTAATAAATACTGGGGATAAAAAAATACAGAGCTTATGGGAAATTCATGCTGCTTTGTTTCTAAATATGTTTTTCAAAGTTCTTCTCAAGGCATCTGTGGCCTTCTAAGCTGGTTATTCTGTACAACAAACAATGATGAGTAGTCTGTCATCAGGAGAGGATGAACCTACACAACTCGCAGTGCAAACTGTTCAGGGGCAGTGGAGGGGCTTTACTTGTACAGGGGTATATGACGTCTCCATAGTCGATGGACGGGAGCAGGAAGTGGGAGACCACTTGCTTCCTCACGTGAGCATTGAGGCACCATTTGGACAGTGGGACTTGTAGCGAAAGTTGAGCTTGAACCCTATGGTTGTTAAGATGTGATCAGTGTGCCTGCTGTGTTTAGTTGATGCATCAAGCCAGATTCCTAGACATTTGAATACGTTGACTTCCTCAGTAGCATTGTCACCTGAAGATAAGTTTACATGTGGATCAGTTGAATAGGTAATAAGTTCTGAGATCCAAAAAACCATAGACTTAGTTTTGGCTGCATTAAGATTCACGTGCTTGTTGACAAACCAGCAGGAAACTGTGCTGAAATCATCTCACACCAGTGAATTAACCTTAGACATTGGCTTTGCACTATTGCAGAGTGTGATGTAGAGTATGGTATGGCTTTAAGCATGGAATTCCATGCCTTGTAAAAAGTCATTCTGCTGCATTAGTGATGTTCGGAGTTAGCAGAATGACTTTTCATCCTGCTGCAGTAAGGACATCATACGACAGTGGGCTGCAGATCAGCTGTTTGGCAGGCACGCTACTACTGCTTGTGCTGTAGCGAAGCACACGAGGAGTAGTGCTTAAAAAATAAATAAATAAATAAATAAATAAAAACAATGTGCTGGTGAAGTGCTGCAGTAAAGATTTTTTAAACCAATAAGGAAATCTCTCTTCTTTGCACCATACACTATAAAATTTATGTATGGGAGCCCAAATACACAACAGGGCTGTTTTTTCCACCTAGTGGTTACCACAACAGGGACCTCGCGTGCTTCATGCTTGAGGTCACTCTGTCGTCATGGTAGCCACTCCCCAGAAAAATAGCCCCGTTTTGTATTAGCTGCCATACAATATTTATTTGTTTTTTGTTGACCAGGAAAGGAGGACTAGGCAATTCTGTCTGTTTTCAGCCTCGTCCTGGGGGAGAGGGGGGAAGATGCAGATGCAAACTGACATACAGAACCAGATGAAGCTGTAGGTGATGTTTTTAATGAATGGGAGGAAATTTGGCCAAGACACCAGGAAATTCCCCTACTCTTTTCGAGAAGTGCCATGGTTAACATCCACTTGAACAACCACCAAAACAGGCAGACAGGACCTCGGTTTAACGTCACATCTGAAAGATGGAAATTCTATACATCTTCTGCATACATATGTAAATGACACCCCCCGCTGTGCTTTGGGAGGCATTTAACAAAAATGGAGAACGGCAGAAGACCAAGCATTGAGCACTGCGGAGCATCGATATTTAAAGGAAAACCGTACACATCTCAGTCTCCAGCCCCGGCAAGGCTTACCCTCCGGTTTAGCTTTGTAAAGTTCAAGCAGTGTTTTTCTCACGCAGCAAGGTATTTTATTTTAACTATGAAAAGTCCGCAACCTGGAAGTGTGGTAGCAGGGGGGGTCATTAACTGTAAGGTCGCGCACGCTCACTCAGTACAAAATGTGATTGAGCCAAGCTGTGCGGCGCTGCACCTTACAGTGTCGACCCCGCATCCGCCATATTCGGTGCGTGAGACTTTTCAGTAATAAAATACCTCGTGGCGTGAGAAAATTGCTGCTTGTACTTTATAAAGCTAAACTAGAGAGTAAGCCTTGCCAGGGTGGAAGACTGGGATTTGCACTGTTTTCCTTTAAGACAACAAGGACTGAACTAATGCCTGGTATGGACTGTAGCTGGGCTTGGTTAATCGCGTAGTTCCTGAACTATTTGATGATTGGTTGGCTAAGACCTAGGGTTTTGAGCTTGAACAAGAGTATTGCATGATTCACCAAGCCAACGGCCTTGGAGAGGTCCATGGAGATAGCCCCAGTAAAGTGACTATCTACCCTGCACCCAGTTGGAGGTTAGAAAATGTTAGCTTTTCAGATTAAGTCCTCGCCTATATGTGAGGCAAAGCAGGGTACAGTGAGGAGGGGTCACTGGTAGACTGTCCCAACTAGATACAAAGAAATGTCGAGATGGGCCTCTTCAGTTTGGGACTCCTACACATTTGAGGCACTGAAAATCCTCTCGTATATCGTCTGTTTTTTAATTTATATTGGGTTTTCTGATCACTGCAAGCAAATACAAAATGCAGAAAAAGAGCAAGTGTAGCTGATTTGCTGCTGCCCGACCAGCTCCGGAAATTGAGAGAAGCAGGACTGCACTGGAAATGAGATGTTGCATCTCAGCAGGGCTAGCCAGAGTAAATGAAATGTATATAAAAAAAAAAAAAAATTTTTATTAAAATACAAAAATAATGTCAAGTTTGTTACGATTCCTAAAAGAAGACAAGATAGCAAGGTGTCTGCAGTTTTAAAAAATAAGAACTTTTAGTGCAGAGGTAAAACGCCGGATCTCAACATTACCTAGTCTCTTGTTTGCAGTACTTTCAGAAATGCTTTGCTTTGGACTATTAGGCCCTGGACACACTACAGAACTGTTTTTAAAAACCATTTTTTAAACCAGTTTAGCTAAACCATTTCAGTGCAGCCACACTACTCAGTAACCATTTTTGAAAATGGTTTAGTGTGGCCACACTGCTAGTGTTAAACCTGTTCTCCTTGTAACTATTTTGTGCTAAGTCTAACACACAGAACTGTGCTTGCCTGGACACACTGCATCTAGAACTGTTTTAGTTAAACCATTACAGCTTAAAACACTTTTACTCCTGGACAGACCTGTAAGTAAAACCATGCTAGCGCCAAAACGTTTTTAAAAATGGTTTTAAGACTAGGTATCTAGCAGAGTTTAAAAACACTTTTGTTAAAATGTTTTAAGGGGCTTGTAGTCTGTCTGCAAATAGTGCTAGGGGGATTTAAACTGTTTTAAGGCACTTAAACCGTTTTAAATTCCCCAGTGTGTCCAGGGCCTTAGAAACTCCAAAAAGGCAGCCTTTAAATAATCTACAAGACCGATTTATAAGCATAATCTTTCTTTGAAACCCCATATTGACAATTTTGACAACTACTTATTGCACTCACATTAATTTCCATTAATTATGGTATGCGTGTGCACATTTTGTAATATTTTCTTAGATATTGTAATGTTCCTGGTTAAGCTGAGCATTTGTCAATTACACAGTTCTGCTTGCACAGAGCATGTCAATTTCACAGCTGTAGCCTTCCTTTTACTTCACATTTTTACCCTGTTATCAGTTTATTACAGGGAGCAGTGCATATGGTTATAACAGCCTTCCCCAATTAATAGTTTCCAACTTCTGTTTGGTACGTGTTTCAGCACATTCGATCATATGTGCTCAGTAGGCTTCCCAGTGCCTGCAAGACTAATTCTGTTGGCAAAGGGACTTTTTAAAGAGCAAGTCACACCAAAAAGAGGTGACAGAAAAGGTTATTACACTTTAAAAATAGCCACTTCATTTTATTTTTTAAAAGCATTGTTCTTTTTCCTTTTGCTTATTAGAAGGTTTTCTACCTGGTAATATTAGGTGTGATGTGAAGAGCAGTACTTGACCTGCAGTCTGATGCGTAACTCTGTTCCCCTTCACGCCACATCTTTGTGACCTCACTCATGTGACATGACACTGCTGTGATCACAGTACTGATCAGGAATGAAGGGGGGGATAGAAATAGAATTAGGTACTCTAGATAGCATGTAAAATGCTGCGCTTTGCATCGCAGGTAATACTGTCAGGTAGAATACCTTCTAGTTAACAAAAGGGAAAAGAAACATACTGTATTTCAGAAATGAAATGTAGTTTATTTCTTTTCAAAAAATTCCTGGCAGTAAAGCAGCTCTGTAATATAGCACAATGCTTAACTTAAAATAGAAATGTAAACAGCGCTGAGATAAAAAAAAAAAAAATTGGTCAATTCAGTCTGCCCAGTTTTACCCAGCTCTTCTCCATGATCTATTGTCCAGGTGGGGTTTTCGTAACCACACACACACACACACACACACACACACACACACACACACACACACTTTCATGCCTTACTGTTACCCAGCTGGGTAACCATTAAGCCCTTTTACTCTGTCCCAGTTGTGCTTGAAACCATTAATGTTTTTTGCACCCCCACCTCTGCTGGTAGACTTTCCTATGGCTCAAACACTCTCTAGGTAAAGTAAAAGCCTTCCTGAATCCCCATATTAAGTAAAACTAATACTATGTATAAATAAGGTTTCTGCCATTTCTAGAACTTAATTTAGAAATAAAAGCAGTTTTGAGGAGAGTCTCATTACAACCAGTTCATTAAACCCAATTCAACCAATGTATTTGAAGTATATAGCACATTTTTATTTTATTTCTGTATTTAAATTTTGATGACCGGGTGAGCCTTGTGAAACAGACAAGTCCCATTTTCAGGGGGGACCCAGGAACTGAAACATTCCATACAGATGAAAACAATACATTACAGATGCCTCAGACAGGTGCATATATTCACTAAAAAACTATATATCCCTTACATTGGGAGACAGTACATTACAGATGTCAAAAACAACATAAGTGACCAAACAGGACAGATATTTCAAGTGGTCAGTATATCCATGATAGAGGCATTAATACATAAATGCAGAGTGCAGTCATTAGGCTGTGTAAAGCATCAATATATTAACATTTTAGTATTCAGGCAGGGATAAGAGATGAACTTCACGTATGACATGATATACTACCTGAGAGACAGTGTAAGAAACAGTAGGAGATAATGAAATATAGTGAAAAGAGTCTGAGAAAGAGAGAGGTGTAGTAATGACAAGGGGATAGCGGGAGTAGTGGTGGTCATGACAGGTTTAGGTACACTTACCATTGCAGACAGAAGGCACATAGAAGATTTCCCTGTAGTGTCTTTTGAAGAGTCTTACAGGAGAGTAGTGAATGTGGAAGGTCAGTCCACTTTTGTGGTGTGGCAAAGGAGAAAGATCCTCTGCCTACAACTAGGCGAGTCTTGGGCAAACTTGACATCGGGAGGTGTGAGGACCTGAGTGTTCGTGGGAAGGGTTTCGGGTGAGTAGATCAGATATACTTGGGGGGAGGTGGGAGGTGGATTAGTTTGAAGGTGGTGCAATACACTGGGAAGTCAAGTTTGGCTTTAAAAGATGGCCAGCCCAGGGTATTTAACACATCACAGTGATGTCGAACGGGGGCCTTTACAGCAAAACGGGCAGTTCTGTGATAGGCCATTTTTAGTTTGTTCAAGAGTGCATTCTTGGAGGAATAGATTATTGAGGCCCCATAGAAGAAGCCTGGGAGAAGGGCGGCTGAGGCAGTAGTGCTCCTTGCACAATTCGAGAGTTAGGGAGCTGTGCGATAGAGGAGGCATAGTTTCTGATTAGTAGCCTTTATGACGCTGGTAATGTGCGCATCGAAGGATAGATGCTCATCAAACATTACACCCAGGTATTTAAAGGAGGTAACATTTTCAGGTTGTATGCCAGAGGATGTTTTGATTACCCGGGGGGGGGGCAGGGGCTGGGTGGTTGTGTCGAAGCAGGTATGGTGGAACAACATGGATTTAGTCTTTTTAGTGTTCAGAACTAGTAGGCTATTTTTAAACCATGTTACTAGTGTCAGGAAGTCACTTATTAGGCAAAAGTTAATACTCGAGACATCACTGGAGGGTCTACATAGAATGGCATCATCCGCATATAGCTGGACCGATGCCCCTCCACAGTTCAGAGGCAGGTCATTAATAAATATTGAGAATAGTAGAGGCCCTAGGATTGATCCCTGGGGAACCCCATCGGTGACGGGAGATAAAGATGAGGTGGTTCCAACCCATTTGACACATTGAAACCTATTCTCTTAAGTAGTTGGGACCCAAGAGAGAGAGTTGCTATCAAGGCCAAGGTAGTGAAGCTTGGAGATGAGAAGTGAGCACCCGACTAGGTCAAATGCCTTTGTTAGGTCGATGAAGACTGCTCCTGTAGCTCTGCCCAGATCCATATCCTGAAATATATCAGAGGTGACCTGTAGGAGAGCAGTTTCTGTCCCATGTGATTTCCGAAAGCCATGTTGGTTGCTGGTGAGGGCATTGGTCTGTTCATGGTAAAAGTATAATTGATTATAGATTATTCTTTCTCGAATTTTAGCAATTGGACATAAGATGGATATGGGTCTGTAGTTTTTGATGAGGTTGGTTGGGCCACTTTTGTGTACTGGGACAACAACTGCAGTTTTCCATTTGTCCGGGATGGTTTCTGTGAGCAAGGATCTGTTGATTAGTCTGGAGGCAAGTGCAGGTGCTCCTAGTTTGAGAAGTTTGGGGTGGTAGGGAGTCGAACCCTGGTGAGCTAACAGGGTTGAGGCCCTTCAGTAGTTTAAGGTCCTCTTTCTCGGGAGGTGGTTTTTAAATGGAAGAGTGGGTGTGTGACTTCCGGGCAGGTGGCTCATTGCTCTGGACAAGTAGCAGGAAGGTCGGTTTTGTAGGTGTCAAGGTCAGTAAAGACGAGGTTTAGTCCTGTGGCTATCTCCAAGGGAGAGGATGGTACTGGGCCTTTTGCTGTCATTGTTTGGGGGAAGATCTGTTCATTTCCCTTTAGGAGCGCGTTGATTTCCTTTCAGACAAATTTGGGGATAGAAAGGTGCGATTCCTGCAGGGATACAAGATGTTCCCTTTTGGCTTTGCCGATTTTAGATTTGCAAATATTGTGTAGCTGGCGGTAGGAATTCCAGTCTGATTGGAGTTAAGAGGGTTTTATTTTTAAAGGCTTTGTCACGGGAACGGATGAGGTGCCTCAGTTCCTGTGTGAGCCAGGGAGAGTGGGTACCGTTTGATCTTCTTAGTCTGGGGGGGTGGGAGTCAAGGATGGAGGTGAAGGTGTAGACCACATATTCTAACGCCTGGTTCATGTTAGGAAGGGAGGTTATTGTGAACCAGTCGACTGAGGCGAGACTTATACAAAAGGCTTCAGCAGTAAAGTTCAAGTCCCTGGTTTTATGGATTTTTGGAAGGGGGTGCTGGGAGTTATTCTTCCAGATGCAGAAGGTCGGGGAATGGTCACTGAGTGCATCTTAAGTAGTTTCTGGTGATGAAAAGCGTGCCTCTGAGCCGGACATTCTGAGACACATGTCTCAGCCATGTCATGATTTTAAAGGTATTTCTCAGGCGCTCCTCTGTCTCGCCTAATCATTTTCTGCTTGTGGCGGTTCACAGTGCAAAGTGAATTGTCCCAGTCTTTGAACTTAAAAGGACACTGTCGACCCTCTTTACATCATATTGTTTCTCTTTGAAAACGCACATTTTATGGTTGCTTACCATCTCTAAAACCCACTAATGTTGCTGGTCGCTTTATCTGCTTCATTTCTTAGTAGAACTGAGAAACATGCTAATGGTGTAATTACACCCAACCTTCTTTTGTTTCAAATCCTTGTTCTGCTCTCATTATATACTGCCTGAACAATGAGAGCCCCAAACTGTCCAGGCACTTATGATGCAATAGTGTCCTCTCCTCCCACTGCATATTGAGGGCTAGATTGTGTGAGGGTATTCCCAAGCCCAGGAAAGATGCAGTGGAAGTTCATCAAGGCATGTAAACAAACACATTTTTGTGTGGTAACACCAGTATGTTAGCCAGTCTGTTTTTCACTTTTATTAAAAAAAAAACAAAAAAAAAAAACGAATTGAACAACCAGCTGTATCAGCAATCTTTACAGAATGTGAGCAATCATGTTTTTTTTTTTTTAAATTAGGGACAACTTGAGGCCTAAATGGGGTTGACAGTGTCCCTTTAAGTAACAGTCCTTCTTAGAGCATTTTATGCCCATTCATTTTTCTATCTTAGAGTGTCCCTTTATTCCAGCTCGTGTAAGATGTCTCTCCCCCATGCTGATGCATTCTTATCCATGGATGTGTAGAAGCTTTACATGACTCAGGGTGATCCTTTTTAAAAATGACTGCTCCCAGGTTTTCAGCAGAGTTCCCAGTGACTAGGCTGGACCTACAGGCAACAGACGTTACCATACCTCTCAACCTTTTGTTCCCGAAATGTGGAACATTGCCTCTCAAAATGTGGAACAGATGAGCAAAATGTGGAACACTTAATCAAATCTTTATCTAGGAAGCTCAGAACACTGTTAAAATGTTTGCATTTATGTTCAGAAAGTCTGTTATTAATTGAATAATATCTTTTTTTGCATCATTTACTATAGATTTTTGCTTTAAAATATTAATACTGAATGTGGGACAAGTCCTCACGATGTGGAACAAGGAGCTTTTATGAAGTAAAATGAGGACCGTTCCTCATAATGTGGTACAGTTGAGAGGCATGGACGTTACTCCCTGGACTCATGGGGCATTTGGTATTGCAGCGTGGTTAAATGTAAGAGACGAGATGAAATGTGACACATTATAAATGGATTTGTAAATAAAAATAGAGACCCACAGTTGGGTGTAGGAATGCATTGAACGAAGCAATTTTTTAACGTGTTCTCCTGCTTTGAGACTTTCACTGGGGCAAGGGGCTGATTTCCCTTGTGAATGTCTGTGTTAATCCTTGCGGGGCAGGACTGGAATTCTCTGGGAGGCCACACATGGCCCTCCACTGTTAGAAACTGTGCTACCCTACACCATGTTCACAAAGGGCTTCCAGTGTATTTAGCCCACTTGTATAAGCCAAGAGGCCAATTACAGAGGCAGGGATGCCACTGATTTCCATGGTGACTCCTAAATATTTCTCTAAGTGGATCAAAATTTGTCACACTTAACCAGTTTTCAAATGCATTTCTTCAGAATGGAGGCCAAAGCACTATTTTCATATTACAACAAACCTACTGTAAGTTTGTCAAATTAAATGTCTATTTAAAATGTCTAGAGGCATAGTTCTTCAACTGTGCTATTTGTCAAAAGTTGAAAGTGTACAAAAATGAGGAGGGGGGGGTGCGTGGCCAGCAGCCATAGTGAACAGACTTGGTTTTGCTCGAGCTTCCTGCCTGGGATCTATTTAGAGTTAATCCTAGTATATTTAGCAAACAACTTCTTGTTTTTAAGACTGAGTGGCTAAGTGCAGCACTGGTACTGACGATCAGCATTGATATTGAAGGGAATCCGTTATGGAAAACCTGAGAAAAGTGATAGAGAAGAAAGGGCAGCAATCAGGGCCCAGTGGAGGAGGGAAGTCTGCAGCTGCAGCCGAGGCAGACCTGGGAGAACTAATTAATCAGAACTTGCTTAGTCATTCAAGCGCTGGATGTAAGAGTTCAGCTTATCAATAGAAAAATGATGGAATTTAATTCTATAGACTCCTAATATATGAGGCTCATTCCACTATGGCACTAAATGAAGGTAAAGATGCAGCGGCAGCAGCACTGAAAGTCGTGACTTCCACCACGGGTCTCCTAAAGGACAATAAGACGGTGAGATACCACACGGAGGCGATAGAGAACTTGGTGGGGGCTGTCAATCTGTGGACCCTGGGGCTTCATGAGATAGCTGAAAGAGATGATCTGGTGGAGTTTGTAGGGTCCTGATGGAGGGAGCTGCTAAACCCGGAGCCAGCCCCAGTGGTGTTGAGCCTTCCGAATAACCCCTAAGAAGAAAGGGGTGGAGGAGGGAGCCCCTCGGACATTTCACGTTGCAGGACTCTCACAAAAGAGGCCAGGTTTGACGCAGCGAGGCGGAGAGATCCCATTTACACAGACACCAGTGAGAAACTACCCTTATTCCCCAATTTAACACATTCCTTTCTGTGCAGCCATGTTGGGTCAGTTAAGGAATGGATGCTTCCGATGCTGTATGGCGCTACTGGAAAGAATAAGCTTGACTACCTGTTAAAAGGGCAGAGCTTATGACAGATTCCTGCACAGCTCTGCTCCTTTGGGGATGCCCACAGTATACAGTTCCCATCAAAACTGAAGGTAACTTACTTACGCAGAAAAGCAGTATCTCTACAACAATCCCAAGGATGTGGGTGTCTTGGCAAATAAAATTAAGATGGACTTTGGGACACAGAACACTGAAGATGTCTGAGAGATCTCGGACTGAAACTTTGGTCCCGTAAGTAACTTTCTCTGAGTGGGAGAACATGGGGCGAGGACTAGTAGATTGGTCATTTGCTTTCTTGGCTCCATGGGAGGTGTGTAGGGTAGAGTGCACAGGATGTTCATTTTACATTTAATATGGTATCCGGATTTTTTAATTTTTTTTTTCCTTCATGCTGGATGCACTCTGCCGCATGTCTTCTAATGGTGCTTTATTTTGTTTGATGTGGAAGGTGAAATGGTCCAGACTGCTTGGTGGCTGCCTGACTGTCTCCATACTCTTATTCTATGCAGCCATGGACATAGTTTTCACCACTACTGCATTTCAAGACCAATGAGTGAGTGTTTTGTTTCCATCTCAGACTTAAATGGTTCATGGAGTTATGAAAATGGGTCTAGCTGGACGATGTCTCGTACTGTGTATAAAACAAAATTAATAGTGACCCACACACTTGTTCCATAACCAGTTGTTCATTCGTTGAAAACATTGATATGTTTGTTAAAAGTTTTTTATTCCTTATTGAGCGACCTGTAAAGAATGGTTTATTGTTAGACCAGTACATATATCGATGTTTAATTCTTACTAAACAGGGGTCTCACTATGAGCATAGATTTGGGGGGGGGCTTGAGCTTTGCCATACAAATCAGATAAGTGTTTAAATATGCTGACATGCCGGCCTGGTGGCGCTGAGGGTTGAGGTGCTGGATACCATGCCAGTGACCCGGGTTCGGGAATGAGCCCGGGGGGTCGGCGGGGAGGGAGAGGATTGAGCATCCAGAGGACAGCTCTCCTCTCCCAGGAGGGAAGTGGGTACTGGCTCTGCACTTGACTGACCTCTGTCGGAAGCTAGAGGCTCAGCAAGGGCAAAGACTATAGAGAGGTTTGGGAGTGGTGGACATCGGCGGAGATGCCTTGACATCAAGGCGCATGCCACTCCCCCAGAACAGGGAAAAAAGACACTGGAGCACCGAGGGGGAAGGAGCACCAAATACAGACCCTAATAACTGCTGCCTGCCTGACCACTGAAGGGACCCAACGAAATATGAATACTCTGGGTGTACAGGTCCCACAGCTCCATGGGGTCTACAGGGGATCCAGGTAGGTAGTAAGTGGGGTAGTGCTCATGGCATCTCCAGACTCAGTGGGGGCTCTGGTATAGGGGGAGAGGGAAACAAAAATGCTGAGGATTTTGTGACTACACAGGTGTCAGTAGAGCCTGCGTATACCCAGATGTGTGTGTGTGTTTTTTTTTTTTTTTTTACGTGAAGCAGGTTTGTGGCTGTGTAGGGCTTATGTCTGGAATGTGTATACACATAAAGGTAAAAGCTGGGGAAGGATTCTGCCCTCTTATTACCTAACCACCATTTCAGATATAACACTGGGTATATTAAGTTTTTTCACGAATATAAATAGGAAATATCTGTATATTGTGCATTCTTGATTTACCGTGTATGAGAGTGACACTTTTTTTTTTTTTTTTTTTTTTTTTTAGTTGTTTAACCAGGTATAGCACACTAAGTTGAAAGCTTTTTTTACAGGAGCGACCTGGGAGCACAAGGAGGTTAAGTGACTTGCTCAGGGTCACACAGTATGCAAGTGGAAGCTGTGGGATTCAAACCCAGGTCTGGTCTGCTGGATGTCACCAGATTTGAAGCTCAGAGCCTTAGACCACTGCGCTATACTGCCTCCAATAACTTATAAACAAATAACATTAAAAAAAAAAAAGTACAAAAACACTACTGGTAGTTCTTCTTTATATTTGCATACTACATTTTGCCTTTTTAATGGTAATAAGAACAATTAAAATTCCTAATTATTTGGTTTACACTCCACTTTTCCGCAATGGAATTTAACATTTAATGAGATTTAATAAATCAGCAAGATAAGTTGCTTTATTTCCTGGGAGATGTCCCATAACTTCCTCTCCAAGCCCATTAATCTTTATGGCTGAAGACTCATTTTGATCAAAGGAGCTGAACAGAGTTGAGAAGTGCAAATTCCACCACTTGACTTGACTGCCTAGACTCCCTGCTGAGTCCATTTAAATCCAGAATTAGGCTGATCCCGCCCTTTTTTTTTTTTTTTTTTTTTTTTAATTTTCTTACTGGTAGCAGTCTTGCTAACCTCCTGTGGCTGCAAGAGGCAGTGCTGTTTGTAAAGCTGTTATGATGGGCCATACCTCTGTAAAGAACATCAAATAGAGACTCCTTTGTGTTTTCTCTTAACTGCTGAGTTTTGAATTTTTCGCTCTGCCTTAGGACTCACCACGTGTTAATTAGGCTGCAACGCTAGTTTAAATAAGCCATCTAGACAAACATACTTGACCATCTTCAGCCTAAATGGCCATATTATGGTAAGTGGTGTTTATCACAGAAGCAGTTAATTTGCAGTAGGGAGGCTCGTACAGCTAGATGTAAATCTGGGTGCTGTTAACCTACGACGAGCTCTACTGAAAACATGTAACCGATATTAAAGATCCTCTTTTGGTTTTGTGACCCAGTTTATGTAAAAAAAAAAAAAAATACAGCACTCAGAATAGTTTCCAGTTGAATTGAGGTACGTTTTTGCTTGAGAGCAGATATTTCATGTTTTGCACAAGAATTTTAATGCATTAAACACCAATGGTGCAATGTCTTTTCAGTCAGTTTTTGTGTCTGGTGATGCATAGTTCCTTCATAGCAACACAGCAGTTTAAGGCTGGAAGGGACTCTATGTTCATCAAGTCCCCCCCTCCCTTTTTTATTTTTTATAATCGGGAATGAAATCAGTATGCTGTGCCAACATGTACCAATTTAGAGGGATTCCCTACCCACTGTACTACCCAGGGCACCCAGTGATTCCCTTGGTAAGCAGCAGTCTGAATGGTCTGTACCATCTTCATGTTGGCTGTTTCCACTCATATGCTTTTCCATAGGTTTACTGTCTGAAAAAATTACTTCCTGACATTACCCTTAAATTTAGCACACCTTAGCTTCTGGGTGAGTCCCTGTGTCCTGCTGCAGGACACCACATCAGACATCTCGAACTTTTTTGATACCTTTGAATATGCAGAAGACAAAAATCTAGTTTGTTTTCGTTGACCGGGTAAGCGCACTAGATAAATTCTACCTATTTTCAGGCACGACCTGGGGGGAGGGGGGGATACAGATGATTACCAACTGACCTTGAACCAGATTAAGCTGCTGGTGGTATTTTAGTGAATGGGGGGAAATTTCGCCAAGGAACGGGGGAAGTTCTCCTACTCTTTTCAAGAAGTGCCATGGGATCTTTAACATCCACCTGAACAGGCAGCTGGGACCTCAGTTTAACATCTCATCTGAAAGATGGCACCTCAGGAGTACAGCACCCCCTCATGCTGCACTGTAGTGTCAGTATTGGGATATTAACCCAAGTGCCTGGTGTGGGAATAGAACCCACAGCCTTCTGATCTCCCGGCCTCAAAGGCAAGTGTGCTACCTGCTGAGCCACTGACAGTAGTCCTCTAGTAGCCTTCTTTTCTTAAGGGTGACTATATTAGGGGCCTCCAGCCTCTACTCTCCTCATAGATTTGTTGCCCCCCCCATACACTAATCATTCTGTTTACACTGCATTGCACCCTCTCAACTGCCGCAATGTTGCCGTGATGCTCTTGGTGACCACCACGTGGTCTGCTGTATGTGCAGATTACACAGCCGCATTGGCACCGCAGTGACGACTGCTTGGGTTGCTGTGGTGCAGTGCAGCTGTATGAACGCATACTGGATTGCGGCAAGTCCTTCACAAACTGCTCCCTGTGCCGCTGCAATCCTGGGAACGCATTCCGAAGTGAGCGATGTAAGCAGCCTTGTGGGCAGGCTGTACCGCTCACTCTGGCACACACTGTATGTTCCTGGGTGGCCTCCTGCCCGGCCCCCTAGACTCACGGCCCCTCTTCAGTGCGACTTGCACCAGCACTGAGAGGGGCCCTGTGAACATGAGCCAGGACCGGAGAGGGAGGTTAGGGCAGCACGGGAGCGGTCCCAGATGCAAAATTCAGCAGCCATGTAAACACAGCTATTGATAGTCTTCCATGGTATATTTTACTACTTTTTATACCCTTCCCCATGATGCCTCTTGAAACTGGCTGTTCTTAGCTCAGCAGGCATTTCCTGGTAAACTTTTTCATACATAAAATAAAAAGTCCCTTTGGTATTGTGAGACCAGAACTGCATGCAGTACTCCCAAGTGGGGCCAGACCAGGGCCTTGTAAAGTGGTTGATTGATTTTTTTTCCCCTGCTCTGCCCCCCGCCCCATTTTTGATACACCCCCAGCCTTCTGCAGGTCTTACTAGCAATGGCTGCTAAATGTAGCACCTTGCATTTGGCTACATTGCATCTTGGGTTCCAGGAGTCAAACTAACTTGTTCAGGTCCCCATTTCGAGTATGTTTCATTCACCGTGACCTGCTTTAGCTGTTCTTCCAAGGGAAGGCACAATAACCTGTTTAACGGTGCCATTTTTGTGTTGGCTTCATTGGGTCCTGAGATCCTTGCATCTCCCTCCAGCTCAACCCACTGCAGTGTAGGTGTGAACACGATCCGTTATCACAGAAATAACTGGACTTACTAGATGGGGAGGGTCTCATTCGGCAGTTTCATTAACAGTGGATCGCTTTTGTTATCATGTACTGGTGAGACTATTCTAAGAATGTGGCACCAGCTCCTTGTTATTACTCTGGTTGAGCGGTGTGTGCTCACACAAAGTAACAGCAGCCTTAATTACTTGAACTCCTCCTCTAGAAACCAGGAGCACCAAAGGCAGTTCCCCACCAGAATGTCTCATTCATAATTCAAGACGCGTCGCCGATATGTAGATTAGAGGCCCCCTTGGTTATGTCTCAATACTGTTTATTAATATTTTAGTAGTAACTTTTAGGTGCACCTTGGGAGACGGTTCCTTCATTTTAATTTTTTTTTTTTTTTTTTTTAATACAGCCTCAGGAACTATGCTGCGTCTGTACAAGAATGCTGGGATTGGCATCTTTAGGTACCAGGGAGTCAGCAGAAAGCAGTGGTGCATGATAGAGTGCTATATCATTAGAAAGTTAAATAAACCAAATCCCTTGCATCCTCTGCGTGAAATGGAGGGGGAGGTCATTCTTTTTAAAAGATGGTTTTGATCGATGGATTTAATTATAGCATTATTGGCGCAGACTAAAAACGTGACTCCAGCTCTGCCCCAATCCCCAGTTACCCCATGTCAGTTTCAGCATCACTATAACGCTGTACACGCTTGACAACAGATATATGTTGACATGTTTTTCAGTGAAGTTATGGGGGACCACAGAGGCTTGGTCTGTTATAACTCTGAAGTGAGCCCTAGTAGCTCAGTACCATTTTCTTGTAATAGTTTTTTTTTTTTTGGGGGGTCTATATGAACATACAAAGAAGCCAGCAGAAGAAGGCCATTTGGTCTATCTAGTCTGCTTGTATTGCAGAGTACACAGCTTGAACTACTGTCCCTGCCCTCCCTCCCCCCCTCCCATCCTCACTACCCATGATCCTTACCTTCCCCCATGCCTATCCCAGCCTCTCGTAAAGCTGCCCACTATCTTCAACGAGATCACCTCTTCTGGCAGTGCATTCCAAGTGTCTACCACCCTCTCTATGAAGAAGTGCTTCTTGACCTCCCTCCTAAACCTCCCACTCTCTAGCTTAAGACTGTGCCCCCTCATGTTATGGTTGCCACTCTGCCTAAAGAGACTCTCCTTATCCACGTTATTTATCCCTTTCAAGTACTTGAAAGGTCCCAATCATGTTCTCTCTCTCTCTCTCCTCTCCCCCCCCCACCCTCCCTCCTCTGTCTTCCAGGGAGTACCTGTTCAGTGCCCTCAGCCTCTCCTCATATGCTTTACCCTGCTGACCCACTATCATCTTTGTAGCGCTCCTCTGGACCTTCTTCAGCAGGTTAATATCTTTTTTGAGGTGTGGGCACCAGTACTGAACCCCATACTGTAGATGAGGTCTTACCAGGGACCTGTACAAGGGCAATATAACCTTCCCTCTTCTGCTATTGATCCCCCTAGATATGCATCCCAGCATCTTGTTTACCTTTGCTGTTGCTTTCTTGCACTGTGTGGAGTGCTTCAGGTCACTAGTGATCATCACTCCCAGGTCCTTCTCCTCCTCTGAAGCAGACATTCGGACTCCACCCAGGTAGTACTCTGCCTGGGATTATTGACTCCAGTATACATGACTTTGCATTTCTTGGCATTGAAGCCAAGCTGCCAGATCTTGGACCACCTCCCTAGCTTTTCCAGATTATCCTGTAGGTCCTGTATCCCTTCAGCTGTGTCCTCTCTCCCGCAGGCTTGGTGTCATCTGTGAATAGGCACATTTTGCCCATAATGCCATCTGCAGTGTCACTGATGAAGACACTAAACAACACTGGCCCCAGCACTGAGCCCTGCAGGACCCCACTGGTTACCTCTCGGGTGCCAGATAACTCTTCCCCCCCACAACCACCCTTTTGGTTCTGTCCCTCAGCCAGTTTTACACCAATATGGCCATCTTTTTCCTCACCCAGAGATCCACCAACTTCCTGATCAACCTTTTATAGGGCACAGTCAAAGGCCTTACTGAAATCCAGATAGAGGATGTCTACCACTTGGCCCCTGTCTACTGTCTTAGTGACACAGTCAAAGAAGTCAATCAGATCCATTTGACATGATCTCTCTTTTCCCCCCCTCCCCCGCCATGAACCTATGCTGCCTTGCATCCTGGAGACCTTGCTCCTCTAGCTATTCCACCAACCTTTCCTTTAGTATGGTCTCCATGAGCTTGCCCACAATGGAGGTCAGACTGACTGGTCTGTAATTCCCAGGGTCATCCTTGGGACTGCTTTTGTGGAGGGGCACTACATGTGCTGTTCTCCAGTTCTGTGGTACCATACCTGACTCTAGTGAACTATTAAATAGATCTGCCAGTGGTCCTGCCAGCTCCTTAGCCAGTTCCTTTAGTATCCTTGGATGTACTCTGTCCAGACCTGGTGAGTTGTGTACCTTCAATGCCAGCAGCCCCTCCCTCACTCTGTCCTCCTCTATCACTACATCTGTGCCGCCCGCCCTCTTTTTCCCTGCTGAAGGCACTGGTCCGTCTTCCTCCCTGGTGAAGACAGAACAGAAGTATTCATTTAGTATCTCTGCATTTCCCACATTATCCTCCACCCACTCCTCCCCTTTCTTAAGCCTAGCATTCCCTTCCTTCTTGTCCCTTTTCTCACTTACATAGCTAAATAAAGCCTTCTCCCCCTTCTTAATTCCTTCAGCTATCTGCAGCTCCTTCTGTGCCTTTGCTCGCTGGACTTCCTTACTTGCCTGACTAGCCAACCTTAGGTAATTTTCCCTATCCACCTCTCTTGGTTTTCCTGAATTTTCTGTAAGCCAACCTCTTTTCCCCAACCCCAGAAGTGAACCAGCTGGGCACGTTGGCCCTTGTATTCTTCCCTCTGAGCCTAACACTCTCATCTCTGGCAACCAGTGTTCCTTAATAATGATGGACCACCTTTGGTCCACCTCCATATCTGCTCTGATGCTCCTTAGCACTTTCCCCGTTTTACTGAAGTCCACCTTCCTGAAATCCAAGATTCTGGTCTTAGGATGCTTTCCCTGCCCATATCCAACTGGAACCACACTGTGCAATGGTCCTTCCACCCAGTGGCTCCCTGACCATTATTTCCTGTACATGCTCCCCGTTTGTGAGCACGAGATCAAGAATTGCCTCAGTTTAAAGAGTGTGCCCCCATAGCTCCTACTGTAGAGCTTAGAAAATGTAATTCCTGTACTTACTGGTTTTCATGAATAGAGGTCACAATACAAATGTTGAGCTCTGGGTTGGGGTGGAAAAGTACAATTAGGAGGATAAGCTGATGGTGTGGCAGATGCCACAAAATGCATCCTTGGGTAAGAAACCTGTTGCATCTCTTGCAAAATGCTGAAATTGACACATACTGCAGTTTTATATAGTTGCTGTTTTCTGTATTTGCTGTTTCAGTTTTCCTCATTCTGTGTTATTAAGGAAACTTGCAAGGAAGTCCAGTCCTGTCCTTCGACTTCCCATCTGCTCCTGCTGTTTATCTATATACGGTGCCCTAATCTCCTGCTTATGACATGATCATTTCTGTGGCAACCAGTTGTGAGTTATAAGGATTATGACATCATGTGTTGACAGAAGCGGTGGGAGCAGATGAAAGTCAGAGGGACAGGATCCTGTTTGTAAGAAGCTGTCCTTAGTGACTAAAAAAGAGGGGGAGAGAAATGCAGAGTGTAAGTGGAAAAAGTAAGTAGAATTGTGTGTACACATGTTTTTTTTTTTTTTTGGCCGGTGCGCCCAGAGATGTGCCCGGCCACGGACCCTGCTCCACTTCCAGATTGGGTGCACCCTCACTTGAGCTCCTGGCTGGCGCCGTCACTGGCAGGGCCATGGAACCGACCCCTCTCAAATGGCTCTGCGGACAATGGGATAGGGCAAGGTGGGGCCACCCGGGAAGCTGATCGGAGCCAAGGGCTGGCATCATGAAGGGCGGATGACAGCTCTGTGTTTTTTCTTTATATGCCCACTGAGGAGCCAGATGTGCACTGACGTCTGCGCACTAACGTGAAGACATCAGCCGGCTCCTCCCCCATGTGAATGCCTGCACCCTGCCAAACACCCAGCCTCTGCTGGGTGTCACTGCAGCGCAGTGCATATCCCTCACCAACCCCGAAGGGAGGAGAGCTGTCGCAGGACGCTCAATCCTTCCTTTCCCCTGCCAGCCCCCAGTGGCCCAAGTCTGTTCCCGAACCCAGGTCGCCGGCGCGGTGTAAGGTATGGCATCCAACGCCTCAACCCTCAGTGCCACCAGGCTGGCTACACATATTTTTCAGAGCTTGCACTGATTTCAGGGAGATGGGGAAATAATTTGCTGGCTTTGGCTTTAAAATTTAGTAGTTTAAACGTTTGGGTGGATTGCACAGTATTATGGCAAATACAATGATATCACTGTCATAATGAATATTTTTTTGGTGTATTAACTAGCCAGACACTTCCCACGCTAATGAATCTGTTCATTGAGGTGCATGTGCTGACTCAGACTGCACTTTCGTGACTCTCACATTTTGTCAGTTTGGCACCAGTGACAAAATCAGTCATAGCTGTAGCTGACGGAGATCGCTGTAGTGACAGTGGACATCTTTATTAAGGTAACACTTTTCAGAAGGCACTGCGTGCTTATCAGGGTGGACAGAGAATCATCTAGCCCTCTACTTCCAAGCTCATCACATTGGCACTAAAATGCATCAGAGTGAAGAAGTGACGTCTCATTCATTTATTTAGTGTTTGATAACCAGCTAAGTACACCAAGCAAGTAAAATGCTTATTTTCAGGAATAACCCAGGAGTTAGAGAGCAAACAAAGAGTTAAAAATGACAGACTGGGACATAATCAGTACAATAATGTCTTCTGACAAAGATGACAGTATGGAGGGTTGAGGTTGAATGACTGTAGTCTCCCAGCAGTGACTGGCATCCTTTTTCATAAATGCAAGCTCTGTCTGTGCTTTTATGTGACATTTGTTTTTATTTTGTTTTAAAACTAATGTATATATATTTTTGACTTGGTATGCTTTATTCCATTTTGATCACCCAGCCTACCGCCATCTCTCCTCCTCTCCCCGGACCCATCACTGGGGCTTACCTAGCCCGACCCTGGCTTCCCCTCCATGGTGGGGCCTCCCAAGTCACACACACAAAATCCCCAGAAGGTTTTTCAGTTTGGCTGCAGATCAGTGGGGCCTGCGAGTAGAGGCAGCGTCATCCTACAGGCTGGGGGCTTTTCTGTAGTTTAGTCCCTTTCCCTGTGATGCCAATGGTGTGACAGGCACGTGCATTTCCACGCACACCGACATGCTGATGTCAACCCACTCACACCTGGCTCCAGTGCTTGTTGGCCACCCAGGAAGTGGCACAGCACCAGAGGCACAAATCTCCCCCCACACCCCCCAACAGAAGTGGAGAGCATCCTTGGGATGTTCGATTCTCATGCACACCCAGCCAGCTTCAGCTCTCCGACACTCCAGATCCATTCCCAAAGTCGGATCGTCGGTGCCACAAGCAGTAGTGCTACCGCTACGCTGTCAGGCCAGCTTATGTATTGCATTTTATTTTTTGGCTATTTCACAGGTAGCTCAGACTTCTATATATTTTTATTTCTTTTCTTTTCACCCATCTGCCCAGCCTCAACCCCAGCTACATAGCTATGGCTCAGTCTAGTTATTGACCAGGACCCCACAGTAGGGCTTTCGGGAAGGGGGACCAGTCCCCATTTCAATTTTCCGAGGATTCGGTGGCAGGTAGTTCTTTGTGCTGGGCGGAGCACATGTGCCAGCATTGTCTTGTTGGAGTAGGGAGTTTTTCTGTGTTGTCCTGCCACCAAGTTGCTTAGCTGTGAACTTGTGATGCACTACACAAAGGGCGTGCACGCTGCAGAGCCGCTGTGACTTCTCTCCCACTGCTGTCCCTGACAGGCACAGATCTCCAGGGCACCACTGTGTAGTGCTTCTGCAGTAGAGAGCAGTCAACAAACTGCCTCAGAGCAGTGTCCTGTGGGATACTTGGCCATTGCCCCCCCCCTTTCTGCTGGCCTTCCAGTACCTCGTGCTTGTTACTCAGCCCAGATCTCCCGTGTTGTGTGTCGCACCCCTGCAACGGCACTGACGGGCCCTCTTGATCTTTTGGCTTTATTTTTGGTTTTGCAGGCACAGTGCTCGATAAGGCAAGACTAGATGAGAGGAAGGAAGGGAAGTGAGGTCTACAGTAATTTATATATATTTTGCAGTAAAGTCCCCAATGTCTGGTCAGCCCTCCATCATGTCAACACCCCAACTCAATCACCCCAACTTTCAGCGAAGACTTACCCTCTCACATCCACAGGGTGGTCGTTGGATGTGGAGCCTGTGGGTGCCTGGAAGTCCTCTAGCCTCCAGACCTCCATTATTTTGGTGTTTCCCACCCCTGGAAGGACTGGGCGTGCAGTGCCGCACAAGACGGCCCTGCACACGCTCCCCTGTGCAGGACATCAGCAGCCAGCACTCCTCCCTTCCCCTAGCATGACGGTCTCTGGTTGTCACACACCTCCGCCAGCCATTGTCGGGGGAACAAGCTTGCACCAAATGCTGTATTCCTCCTTCCCCCAGGAGAGGAGTCCTCTGGGTGCTCTGTGCCCTCCCTCTTCTGCCAACCCTCAGCAACGCGGATCCGTTTCCAAACCGGGGTCGCCAGCATGGCGGCAGGTGAGGCACCTAGCATGTCATCTGCCACCCTGGCCCAGCCAACATACAGTACATAGTACATGAAAGGATAGCTTGACTTGTTTATGCTGTCTGCAAACTGAATTGAAGTGTAGGTATCTGAGTAAAACAGACATAATGCAGATAACCTGCTGATAGATATTGTTCATTTCTACTTTAATTTATTGTTATGAGTTGCCTGCCTTGATCGTGTCAGCTGCTCTTTAATCCAATTTTAAAGAGTCTGTGGGGAGATCAATCTTTACTGTTTGGTTTATAAACAACAAAATATTTCAGTGTAATTTGAGTCGACCTAACCCAGTATGGTTTGTAGCAACCCAAAACTAAAAGACTGATGTGATAACACCGCCATTCCCCTATACAGCATTAAACCATTCTCCAGCAAAAAAAGCTGTTTACTGCACCGTTTACAGCCCACTTAGTTCAGAATCTCAAATCTCAACAATATGGCATTCGAATAAGATAAAAGTTTAAATGCCAGCAAGAGATTACCATTGACTGTGCTAGTGGTTTTTTTACTTGGGCATCAGTGAGAATGACAACAGTGAAATCGGTGAACTTCAAGGAAAGGAATGCAAGCATGGAATGTGAAGCAGTGTTTTGTTCATCAAGAAAGAAACTGAAACATTTCGGAATCTCTGGATGTAATTTTTGCCCTACAAAAGCAGAGTTTATTTTATGAATCCCAAAACATGGAGTTGCCTGCCCTAGAAGCTATCCTAGCCATATTTGGATTTGTGTTGTGCTGTTTAAAAAAAAAAAAAAAAAAGGTAATTCCCTCAGTAACACCGGCATAATTTCCATATACAAGGCCTAAGCGACCCAGAGGCGCTGCGGCCCCCCCATAAAACAGTATCATTATGATGAGCGTAGGGAACAGGTCTGCAGGCGCTCTATGGGCACTGTGATGGAATCGGGGAGGCGGGGCCGCCTAAATGTACCTAGATTGTCTTTGCTGGCAGATACACATGAATAGGGCTATAATATGCATATATTATAGCCCCAACCTCATATACCTGCCAGCAAAGATACTCCGGGTACCTTTAGGCAGCCCCCCCCCCCCCATTCTAGTACAGTGTCCATAGAGCGCCTGCAGATCCGTTCCCTACTTTACATCAAATTATGTTGTCTTCAGGGGCAGGGCTGCAGCACTCTGCAATCGCCCGCCTCTTACACAGAAGTTATGAGCCGGGTGTTACAGAGGGAATAACTTTTTTCATACAGCACAAAAAAATGCCAAATAGGGCCAGGATAGCTCGTAGGGCAGGCAGCGCCAGGTTATGGGTTACCTGCCCAGAGCCAAAACTCGTGCTCTTTAAAGAGATTGTTTCTTACCACTGAGATGATTGTCTCTCTGCAGTGTGTCAGTTTAGAAATCTTCCCTTCCTATATGACTTGCTGTCACTAACATTTTCAGTAGCTTTGAACATCACATTGCAGTCTCAGTATAGTTTGGTGTGGTGTACAGCACTTGGACAAAAGCAATGTATATTTAAAGCAGCAGTACAATAAAAAAATGTTAGTCCCAAAAAGCTAGTTTGAACTACAGTTAAGAAAAATGTTAGCAAACCTGTCAAATGTAGTTTTCTAGATACAGCGTATTCTGTGCATGAGACTTTTTTTGTTTTTCGATGCTAACCCTTGCCGGGTTTACAGTGCTATTTCCGTGCAAAATGTGGCTGCCATCTTTTGTTCTTGAGAAAAAACTAAATTATAACTAATAAAGCCGGCTCTTTTGTGTCGAGTGATGGGTGTTCGCTCAGCATGCTGGCGACTCGGGTTTGTACCCCGAGCCTGACAACAGGCCCGGAATCTGGCAGGGAGTTGGTTTAGAGCATCCTTTGAATGCTTCTCTCTTGGGGGGGGATCCCAGGGTGGGTCCCAGACTGCTGTTTGTTAGTTTCTGGTGGTGGATAGTGGTTGGCATTCTTGGCGGTGTGTGGCCTTGATGCACTGCTGAACGCCCCCACCCCCAGGGTGCTGCTGCAGCCGGACCACTTCAAGGTTGGTGGGTTGGTCTGGAGAAAACTGGAAGATTCGTCCCTTGGCCGACCAGATGATGGCGGCCGGTCCCAACTCTCCACAAAGCATGGAGGTGTCCGTGCCAACCCCTGCAGTGCCCGGGATGCACAGAATGCCTAAGGGTTACTCTCCTCTTCTGGTCGTCCCCCATGGGGGAGGGGTCCTACCAACTAAGGGGTATGTCGAGTGACCCTGGTCATGGCACTTACGGGGGCTGGCACAGGTGTATAGTGAAGGGACGTAGCGCGGTAGGCCTAGGCAGCCTGAAGGAGTGGCTGAATGAGGGCTCAAGGGGAGCAGAAATAAATGAGACAAAAAAAAGTTGTATAAAATACTCAAATTTTGGCAGAATTGGAAAAGTGTACCACCAAAGTAAACTAGAAAATGCATGGAATCTTTTATAGTGGGGAAAAAAAATGGGTCAAATTTTTTGTTCAACTGCTGCTTTAAATATTTACATGTATTGCTGTTTTTCACTATGTGGGTGCATCTCTCCTAACACCCATTTATTGAATGCATGTTTGTGCAGCCTCGGCAGGGGAGGGTGTCTTGCAGGCAGCAGAGCATGTTTGATGAAATTGAGACTTCATACATTTATTTGCAATTTTGTATTAAGAAAGTCACTCTGTGGTGTGATAGCTTTTTTTTTTGGGGGGGGGGTCTTTGAATTGCATCTGTAACCTCGGTACAGCATAGCAATATATTCCCACAGGCTCTTATTTTAGCCTACCCCTTGTGTCAGTGATTTGGTGGCTGGGATTTTCCAATTACTGTCTGGTGATGGATTAGTCCTCTGTCATCATCACTTAATCAGGAGACAGAAAATCCTGAAACGGTGTACTGTACTGGGGAGATGGCTGGCAAAGAGCATGGAGGAGGAAAGGGACCAGGAGGTGGTGATCATCAGTAACTTAAAGCAGGCAGCTCTGTACAGTAAGAGTTACCAGAGAGTTCACAGTATACTGGGATGCATAGGGAAAGGATGAAGGCAGTCCAGAGGAAGGCAACTAAAATGGTGCATGGTCTGCACCAAAAACCAAATGGAGAGACTAAAGAAGCTAAATATGTATACCATCGAGGAAAGGAGGGAGAGGGGGAACATGATAGAAAATTTCAAGTGCCTCAAAGGAATCAACAAAGTCAAAGAGGGTAGCATCTTTCAGAAAAAGAGATGTGCAAGAACAAGGGGACACAATTTGAAGATAGAGGGAGGATGGCTCAGGGGCAATGTGAGGAAGTATTTTTTTCACAGAGGGTGGTGGACGCATGGACAGGCCTTCTGAGCAGATAGTGTGGTCAAAAACAGTGGGGCAATTCAAGAATGCATGGGACAGACATAAAGCAATTAAAGTGGGGGGTAGGAGTAAGTAGGCTGTTGGTTAACTAGGATCTGCAGCTTATCCAATAGGTAGGGAAGTGGGCAGACTGGGTGGGCCAAGCAGTCCTTATCTGCCATCAAACTGTATGTTTCTATGAAAGGGATTTGCAAGTAGGAGAGAGAGGTAGTATGGCCGCAGTATAGGTCATTGGGAAGACCGCATCTGGAATACTGTGTCCAGTTCTGGGGTCCGCATTTAAAGGATAAGGATAGATTAGAAACAGTGTGGCAAAAGGACCACAAGGATGATCCGTGGGCAGCAGGGCAAGATATTCGAGGAGAGACTGAGAAGTTTCAGTATTCTGTGGAGGACAGAAAGGAGGAGGAGGGGTGGCATGATGGACTTTCAGGTTCATGAAAGGGTTCAACAGAGGAGACGCTGCAAGTTCAAGCATAGATCAGTGAGTTCACCAGGGGGCATGCACTCAGTCTGGGGGGGGGGGCGGTCCCTGGTTTACTTATTAGTGGAAGTCTAAAACTTCCACAAGTCAAAATCTGGAAGTCATTCCAGTTTTTTAGAAGTCAAAATACCTCCTGAATCCTACTTTTGGAAGCCAGTATTCTATGAAGAACCAATTTATAAAATTTCTTTTAGAAAATCCAACATTTCTGACTTCCATGCCTGCAATTTTGAAAGTCATCTAATCTTTGGTTTTATATATGGCAGTCTTTCCCCTTTTATTTTGGAAGTTTTTGCATTATTAAAGTCAAACACTCCAAAATGGAGTTGACTGAATCGGGGAGGCAAAGACAATAGCAATGTTGAAAAGACAGACATGCATATAAAGACATTATCAGAAAGATGAGGGTGTGGAAGGGGAGACTGAGAAATAGAACGCAGACTAGAACGTCTCCAAGTAGGGGAATCTTGGGTTGACTACGTGGACTGTTGAGGTTTTTTCTGTTCTTCGCTTTTGTATATTACCATGATCATACCTCCCATGTCAGTTTCTGTTTTTAACCCTCTGTGCAATCGCGCCCCACCCCGCCTTACTCCCTTTCTAGACCAGGATAAATCATTTGTGCATCTTAAAGTAAACTCAGACCTGTAAATCATCTTAGCCCCAGTAGTTAGTTACCAGCGCTCACTCCCCTGTGGGAGAATAATCTGTGGGAATAATTGAAAGCAGTGCCAGAAAGTTAGACCTGTATCACGTGGTATTTTATGGTTTATGCAGCAGTGCAGCACTGTGGACCCAGTTACAGGACTAAGGAACCCACTAAACAAACGGTGTGGCTAAGCAGTTTACCCCACAGTACTATGGAGCAGCTGACCATTTCAATCCACGTGTGCTCCGGCAATCTATGCTACTGTGCTAGCAGCAGTGAATCATATAGTATAAACGTACACAACCTTCTAAATAAAAGGGGATGAGGGGCCCCGGTATCAAAAAATGTAGCTGATATTTGGCTTTTTGTTTTATTTTGGGGGGGCGGGCTCTGACCCACACAACCTGTTTTTTTTGCTCAGTTTTTAGAGCAGTACTCTAAAGCACTGCAGGAACTATGTGTGGTAAAGAGGTAATACGCTAAAAAACGAGCATTCGGAATTCACGCACATCTTACAACAGGGTCCCAGTCCTACACTAACGCCATTTATGCCTGCTATAGTATAGCTCTGTAACACTGCTTTTTGCACTTTGTGTGGCTTGTATTATTACACTTATTAGCTTTGTATTGTTTTTGTTTTTTTTGTTCTTTCATTCTTTTTGCATGCAGTTGCAACATTCTTTCATTCTTCCCTGTACCCGTTCCCCCAGGTCACCTCAGGAAAGGATCTATTGTCAGAGTGCACTCATTTTACGTTAGACTATCCTTTTGTGTTACAGATGAGACTAAGTGTCCCTTGAATCAGTACTGTTTTATTCATGCAAAAGTAGTAGCATTTCGGATACTTTTGAGTTGCGTAATTTAAATTAAAATGGTGGCATCACCGACATACATTTAAAAAAAACAAAAAAAAGCATGCGTTTCCTGCCATGTGTAATGTATAAAAGTATACACATGCCCATGAAACACACTCCTATGGAAAATAAATAACATTATTCCCTGTGAAGGATACAGCTAGCTAAACAAGACTACACCATTTTATTTACCAGTTAAATGCATTAACTTTACTCCTATTAGTAGCTGCTTCAGTTGTAAGCATGCGTCTGTTTTGCCTTCTGTATTTCGCCTTGAATGATATCTCCTCAGTAAGTTGGTAATGAACAGGTAGGGGGTAGGGCATGAGGCTTCATTTTCCAGTAACACACAAAAATGAATACATCTCAGTATATGTGATGTCTTTTTCTCCATATCTGGGAGTAAAGGAGACAGAAACAAATAATTTCATCAGACAGTAGGGTACATCTCATTCCTGACCATTATGGGTAGCATGTTGGAAATTCTGCAACATTTTAAAGAGGATCTTCACCAGTCCTTTTGACTTTCATGCATAAATTACCCCTTCTTGTATTGATTCTGGAATTGTATTTCATTACTGTCTGCTGCAGTTAGTTTTTGCATTCTGAGCTGCTAAAACCTGCAGGGTGTACCAGGACTTCTATAGCAAGCCTGGTGTTTCTGTGGACCTAGGGTTGTGCTGCTGACATCACTATAGGGCAGTCAATTTCTCACACACACACACAAAAAACATACTGACAAGGCATTTGGATTTTGGCACAATGCATTGCTAACAGGGTGTCTTGGGGGAGGGGGAACACAGTATGTATACTGAGTACTAGTAGGTTTCCCTTGCAGCATTGTTGCAACTGCATGGTACTGCACAGTGTGAGTCACTCCTCTACCCTACAGTGATGTCGGGAGCTAGCAGCCCAGCAGTTGCACAGCAATGGCAAGTGCAGCAGGGCTCACAAACAAATCCAAATTATGGAAGGCAGAGTAAACCTTGGCCAAAAATAACGAATACACGCACCTTTTCATGTCTCGTACTGCATATAACGACTAAAAGCTGTAACTTTTTGGGCCATCACGGAAGTTACTCTTTAATGTAATGCACCTTTGCAGTCAAGGATTCTGAAATCACTAATGCAGTATTACATTCCTATTATTAATAGCAGAGTAGAAGTACATTATGCTTGAAATTTGCATAAAAACTGCTTAGAGAGGAAAAACAAGATTTGAAAGGAACAATCAGAATTCCAAACAGAGACTGCTGTGCCAGCAGCACAGGATACATTGTACTGATGCAAATCTGTACTTAGACTACAACTTGTATTTATGTAAACCAGTGAAACCTGGTGGCCAAAATAATTAGAAACCCTTCAGGTTCCTGCATTATAAATATAATGTCACTATGTGGATTGGGAGTTAATTGCGTCAACATTTCAAACAGCAGCGCTTACTAACTCCTAATTCATCTGAGTCTCTGAGGCTTGAGAACAGTGTTTGCGGTTGGGGGGGTGGGAAGGAATGTAAGAATACAGAACCACTGTGAAAGAAAAAAGAAAACTTACGGAGTTGTAAACAGTTGCTAATACTGTTAATGTAATTATAAAATACCCCCACAATCCGTATTTCCATTGTTCTTGTACAGGGCCTCAAGCCTTCGGGAAGAGGCACTTTAGGGAAAAAGTGAGTGAGTGATTGAAACGTTTCCGATCACATTTAAAAAATGGTCGGCACTTAATTGTAGAAAAGGAGCACCACGGGGCACATGACGCATTTTGATTAGTAGTAGTAGTAGTCGTCATACCTCTCCACCTCCTGCCTCATAAATCAGGGACAAAGGACCAAAATCAGGGACACATCTACAAAATGTGTGATATCCATTCAGGAACCTTGTAGAATAAGGGTCTTAATGTAAAATGCATTTTATAAGGAAGAACAAGACTGTAACTTTAATGTTTGACCTTATTTTGTGCTTACAACCCCCACTGTTTAGTCACGGAAGCAAAAATTTTAGGAGGGACAGAGTAAAATTCTGAGGCAAAATCAAGGATGTCCCTGAAAATCAGGGACAGTTGAGGTGTGGTAGTAGTAGTAGTAGTATAGATGTTGCCATCCAGGTTAGCCTGTTTTTCTGGGGGAGGTGGGGGTGTCCCAGTGAAGAACCACATGTGTGTTGCAGTATCATGCCAAAGAATTGTATACCTATGTATCAAAACCAATGGCACAACATTCCTTATAAAAGTATTTCAAGCAGTATCTGCACTGTGCTAGACAACGTACTTAATACTCACTAGAATGTGCATGTGCAAAGAGTACTGAAGAATTTATATGCTTTGTTCCTAAATTCTGGCAAAATTACTAAGCACTTAAAATGTAATAGGCAGAACAGTCCTAAAATAAAGTGCAGAGTAGATATGTCAGTTTTTCTCCTAACATATAGAATTGTCAATAAATTCATGTAAGATGATCTGACATGCAGAAAGTGTGCCTGTTCCTTAAGTATTGGGATTGGTAATATCTAGTGAGGGGGGGGGTAATTCAAGCTTAACATCTTAAAATGAAGCATTGCGCAAAATCAAACCGTGACTCCCACTCATCCCTCCAAAAAATTCAAATTTACAGTAATTTACCTATTTGTTAAGGTTTCAAAATCATTTTCCAGATAGCTTTCCTTTAGTTATTGGAGCTTAAAGTTGCTAAGCTTTTGTTCGAAAGTCAAATATTTAACTAAGAAGCTGATTAAACATTAACCTGCCTAGAAGACATGCAGACGTCAGATACAACGTAAGTTGAGAACTCTGGACCCCTGTTCACACAGGAAATGGCGTCTTGACACCAGAAGTCGGCAATTTGGGGGCAAAGTCCCATTAGGTACATTTGCATACTTCCAGCTCTCTTAGCTGTCTCCGATTTTGAGGGATGTCTCTGATTGTCCCTGATTTAGCCATAATATTTTCCCTGTCCCTCCGAAATTGGTATTTTTGGCCCTGAAGAACAGAAATTGTATTTTTTTTTTTTTTTTTTTAACATAAAAACCTAGAAGTTGACTGCGAGGCCCATCCAGGGTTGTAATTTTTTATTTTTATTTTTTTTTATTTGATTGTTTAACCAGGTATAGCACACTAAGCTGAAAGCTTTTTTACAGGAGCGATCTGGGAGCACAAGGAGGTTAAGTGACTTGCTCAGGGTCACACAGTATGCAGGTGGAAGCTGTGGGATTCAAACCCAGGTCTGGTCTGCTGGATGTTACCAGATTTGCAGCTCAGAGCCTTAGACCACTGCACTATACTGCCTCCTCAATTCTGATTACTTCGTAAAAATAAAATGTCTGTCCATTTTTTCTCCCTTATGAATGTGCCATAGGCCTTTACTCTGTCAATGGCCTGTCTGTTCATACTTGTTTTTAATCTCATATTTTAATCATTATTTAGTTGCTTAAAAGGAAAAGTGCACTGCACTGAGCCAAGGCTCCATTCCAGTTGTGAAGTGGGGGGGGGGTGGTACAATAACTATAATAATTGTGAATAAATACTAAATATAAATATGTACTGGACAGCCGTGCAAAAGGTAATTCAGTGATTAAACTGGCACTGTAACAATACTATAGTTAATAAGGTGCAGAGACATCCTATTGTATGGGGTAGGCTCTATGATGCTGTAAACTGCACAGCGGAAACAAAATTCTCGTTCACACGACCAACTGTGAGCCTTTGTCAGTTGCTCACAGCGGCCAGATCAGTGCGCCTGCCGACGTGTGAACCTTGCTGTTTTGGCAGTTTTCTGTTGCGTGGCGCTGCTGCCACGATTCCTCTTTCCCTAGATTTGCAGAGTGGTGTGGGTGGTTTCCTGTGCAGTCTAGACAGGCAAATCACCCGCATCACTACAAGTCCCCACCAACCCAATAGTGACTGGAACTCTGCTGTCCCAGGAAGGGAAGCATCCGGTGCTGCAAACCTTGTGGTGCTGAGGGTGCCCCCAAAAATGACAGTGGGAGGGATGCACAGAATAATGTCACACATTACAGGCTTGTTCTCCTGCAAGAAATTCCTTTTACATTAAGCCTCGTATTGTAACAACTTACTAAGCTTATACTACCATCATTTAAAGATGTGTCCCCATGTTTGACCATGTGTCCCTTATTTTTTTTTTTAAGCATTTTCCCTGATTTGCGAGGCAATAAGTTGAGAGGTATATGCACATCTCCAGTAACTGAACTGTGAAAGCAGTCCGTTCCCAACCAAGCACATACACAGAAGAAACAGACTGAAAAAAGGAGTTCCGATTAACCTGTCACTAGAAGAGAAACAGGAGGCGAATGCTACGAGTCGCTCAGTTGTTGTCACAAGTTTTTGTTTACAGAGAAGTTAACTCATATTCTTGTTTTTAAGCCTGTACTGTCTTTTTAGAGCTCTGAGAGTTGCATGGTTGATGCAACTTTCCTATGTCAGCTGGAGAAAGTCGCAAGGAGTTTTGACAGTTGCCAAATGTCAGGATTTCACTAGTCAAAATCTCAGGAGCACTTGTGGCTATCTTGCCCCCTTTTTTTAAAATGTGTATTTACTAAGGATAGCCTAATTGAGATGCAACATCTCATTGCCACTGGGTTAGGCATTTAGGATACTCAGAGGGAGCAAACCAGAGAGGCAGGTTTGCAAGATAGCGCGATAGAATGTAAAAATCTGTTTTTAAAAAGCAGCTTATGTTCTGCAGAAGCCTAATCAGTGTGCCCCACACAGGGATGTGCATACACATGATGCCTGTACTGGCTTTGACGTTGTGGTGTGGTGTGGTGTGGTGTGGTGTGGTGTGGTGTGGTGTGGTGTGGTGTGGTGTGGTGTGGTGTGGGTGTGTGTGTGTGTGTGTGTGTGTGTGTTATGCAGGAAGGTCAGTCAAGCGATAGCCAGTTGGGAGGTAGTTTGTAGGTCTGTCACTATTGCAAACTGTAAAATGCAGTTGTGGAGCTGAGCACTGCTTTTGTGTGGAGCACCAAGACGGGGGCCAAATTGCAGACTAGGGACCCATATTCAGCTAGAGGAAACTGTCTGCTGCACACTACTGATTCTGGCATTGGGAGTTACACTGTTCCTGACTATACAGTATACCAAGTTTGTCACGGTGTCATAATGTCGCAAGACATTATGCCGCAGCAATATACCGCGTTGCCAATACAGCACGATATATTACGCAAGCGGCATATGTCTTTCTTTGAACCCCCAAACTAATATAACCAACTCCAGAGGATACTAACATCACACAAAGTGCAAAAATAAAAATTCCTTGCGTCTGGGACCGGAATCGAAACCTGGTCCCAAATGCACTGCCTTCCTCCCTTGCTGCCTGTGGCTTATCCCATCGAGCCACGGCAGCTGCTCACCAGTCCCACCTTCCAGCACAGGTCTCATCCCCTGCCTGGGAAGAGTGAGAGGGTGCACTGATGTATACATCCTTTCCCGGTTTTGCACCCTCTTGCTCTACCCTATCACGCTGTTCCTGTTGCGTGGTTTTACCGTATGCTGTTAAGCGTACGAGATACTGACCCGGTAGGACCAGGTTTTGACCTTGTCCAGCATAGGAGAGGGAGGAGTTGAGGTGTACCCCCCCAATAATTAAAGCTGTCCACACGTACAATGGGGGGTGATCATGATGTCAGAAATAACTAGGCAGAGATCACCCTTGTCCTCAAGGACTCTAGGTTTGGATCCAAAGAGCATAGCCTTAACGTGGCTTGAAACCAGGCATGGAGGAGTTGAAGATCAGAACACAGTCCTGAATTTATTTAGTCAGCGCTACTTGACTTGAGTGTAGCATCACGTCATTGACATACAGCACGACCCTGGAGTACATACATATTGTAGTTAACTTTTTTTTTTATACTTTATATTTTTATTTTATATTATTCAAACAATGAAGTTTGTTTAGCAAGCACAGACATTACAATTATTCATGTTTTTCCTTGTGAGGGAGCCACTCCTCTTGACTATACAATAATATCATCTAGTGCTTTTAGATACATCATTGGGGGGTAATCTTAAAGTGCAAACAGCATATCCCCAAAATTATACAATCAATAGCCGTATAGAGCCCATAAGCTGCATGGATAAACTTAAAATATTCTAAAAAAAAAATAAAAAAAAAATAAAGAAGTCCAGAGTCCTTCACCATATTCAAATGGTATTGGGTTCCATGCTTTAACTAATAAAGGCACTCAATAAGTGCAATTCGAAATATAGCTCGATCTTATTTCTTAAGTATAGGCTAAACTGTGATCGGCGCTATAACCCTCAAATTCGAGTTGAGATTAAACAAGACTAGAAAAAAAAAATCTTAAATTTTAACTTTTACAGTTACAACTCTTTACCATATACCGGAAGTCCAAGGTGTAATTATTCCAGTTTTGAATCACCTATCCGGATTTAAGCATTTCGGTGTTAAGGGCTTCAGTTGTTAATGTCTCCACCTGCTTCCAGGAGCAATTTCACTGTAACTCTCACCCGAAGAGTTTGCGATGTCTCAGGGGTCCTCTTCATCCGATGATTGATGGTCCGATGATAAGGTATATTTCAATGGAATTGCGTATCTTCGGCTCCACTTCAAAGCCTCCGCTGGATCTGAAAATAAATAAACCTTTCCTCTATGGGCCACCCTTAACCTAGCTGGGAATATCAGGCTATGAGGTATTGAGGCTTCTCTCAACATCGCTCTCACACCGTCGAATCGTTTACGTTTCTGCCTCGTAGCAAAACTGATGTCAGGGTATAGGCTGATTCTGTGACCTTCATGTAATAGGGTGCCCTTCCGTCTAGCTAGAGCCAAAATAAAGTTTCTTGATCCGGCTCAGTCTGTGGCGATTAAAATAGCCCTTGGGACTTCCGAATCCTCCATCTGACCTCTTGGTGTAATACGGTAGGCTCTCTGGAAACACTGTACCTTTTGTTGCGCTTCCTCGCCCAACTGCTGCCCGAACCATTCTTTCAAAAGTAAGAGGAGATGATCTCCTTCGCTACCTTCAGGCATTCCCAGTACTCGAATATTCGGAGCTCTAACTTGGTTCTCCAGATTCTCCAGTCTAGCCTTCCAGTGCCCACTTTCCTTAATCATTGTAGACACAGCACCCATGGCGGCAGCCGCTCGTTTAGAGGCTTCCACAGCAGTACTTTGAACCCCTTCCATAGATGTCTCCAAAGTAATAACTCGGTGACTAAGATCATCTAGTTTGTCCGAGATTGCGGTCACCGATTTTAATTAGAGCAGAAAGTTTGGACCCGATAGTTTGTAAAGTTTCTTCAGCAGTCTCCTCGGGTGTTTCGTCAGGCCTACCATGCGGTGCTCTGGTTGTCGAGACGTTTTTGTTTTTTGCTCCTGATCTGTGTTGGTGTTCCTTACGGGGGTTCCCCATTTTGTAGTGGGGATCTTCCGACACAACTGAAGCCCAAAATTATCTTGTTTGATTCGAAGCAAAAGGGGTTTTTAACTATTAGTTCTAAGTTAACAGCGTGCTGTTGGATCAAGCTGCTGCCATCTTGCTTAGGCTCCACAGCACCCCCCCCCCATATTGTAGTTAACTTTGAGGCAGTATAGCGCAGTGGTTTAAGGCTCTGAGCTGCAAATCTGGTGACATCCAGCAGACCAGACCTGGGTTTGAATCCCACAGCTTCCACCTGCATACTCTGTGACCCTGAGCAAGTCACTTAACTTCCCTGTGCTCCCAGGTCGCTCCTGTAAAAACACTTTCAGCTTAGTGTGCTACTCCTGGTTAAACAACTGAAAAAAAACAACAAAAAAACTAATATCCAGAACAGAGATTAATAATGATGCATCTTCATAGTGAATGTAATTTATTTCCGTATTCAATTGTTTGTACCATAGTAGACAATGAGCATGGATAACAACATGAAACTGAAGTAAGATTCATCATTTTAAATTTAGAGTTCACAGATCTTGGGCAAACTTTGAATATAGACATCTTCAATAAAGAGGCGTGGAAAACATTACAGCCATTTGCAAAATAAGGATTTAGGTGATCTTTTAAGGCCAAGAAAAATAAATATACAGAGCATTTATGAGCATTTTTCTCAGTGCACTGTGAAAATAACTGAAGCCCTTCCTCCCGGGGCTTAATTATTGACTTATTCCTGGTGACCAGGGGATGATCAGAGTGGAGAACTGCACTCTCGGCTTTGTGTGACGCAATCAGCTGGGAACTGTACATGCTTTACAACAGCAGCAAACCTCTTTGGACATGGTTGAGTACATTATGTGCAGCCTTAACCTAATTACTTTCTGTCCTGCCTGTTGATAGTCTTCTTAAAATATCAGTGACCTTTTCATGAAAACGTGATAGACTGTATGGGCTTTTGTCAAAACACAGTGGTTAGCAGTATCCAGAAAGCATGATTTCTGTAGCCACAGTACTGTGTAATGTCTGTAGTCTGCGTGAAGGGCTAAAAACCAGATGTATGGCTTGTAATCTAGACAGCAAGCATTCTTGCTCGGCGACAACTGCACAGTTGCCAGGCTGCTAGAATTATCATTCTTTCTCAGATTAGCTTTGCTGAGGAAGGGCGGAGGCAATAAAGCTGCTGCCAGTGTGTCCAAAGCAGACAATTCTCAGATCGAAGAGACTCCACCAGGCTAGGGCTCCTTCCTGTGGAAGCTGCGGCTAGGATGGGGCCCTCTGGTTTGTGAGACGAACTGGGCAGGCAGACAGTCCCCTTCCTGAATCCCAGGCACCAGACGGCTGAAGGAAGAGAGGCACCAAGCAGAATTTGATGGGGAGTGTTTAGGATGCAGAGAGCCAGGCTAATTGGTGTGTAGCCGTTAAATTATTCTGGACTTTCCAAAAAAAGGTTCTCCTAAGGACAAAGGATAGCAGAATGTTTTAAGAGGATAAATTCTGGATTATAACTGTGGATTACAACTGTGGAAACCTAAGTGAGGTATTTTTGTATGCACGTGTATCTTTTTTCTTTCAGTGCATGTGAGCAACAAAAATATGTTGCGACTAGAGAGAGTATAATTGTTTTTAAAAATAAAAGGCCTGTTTACAGTGAGCACTCTACTGTAAACACGCTTTGGAACTTTGTAAACTGATCCGTTTTAGCTTCTGTGAAACTTTGCAGAGGTGGGGATCTGAAATGATGCTGTTTTGGGTGCCTGTGTGAACACTCCACACCACCCGAAGGTAATGTAGTTATAATGCTAGAATCCAGCAGAGGGACATGAATAAAACACAGGCGGAAGGGGGAAACGGGCTGGCTGCAACACTTCCACAGCTCCTGCATCACGCTTCAGATCCTGTCTCTGGATTAGTGTACCCATATATTATAAATTGCATCTCTGTCCATTGGAACTGTCAGACCGTGTAGCAGATAGGCTAACAGTTCCTGTGTAGTCAGATTTCTTTCTGAAATGTATATAATTTTTTTACGCAGATTGTGACTTTTTATCACAATCGGATACACCTTCTAAAAATTGGTTGGGCATCTAAGAGACCGTTTCAGGTGCATGCAAATAAAGGGAGAGCATGCAGTTACATCTTCCTTTGGGAAAATGTGGCCCTCTGTATTTAGACTAAACAAAATTATAATAAGGGTCTGAGAAATAGAATGCTTCTCTATCAGACTTATAGTATGTTAATCTTTTTTTAGCATATGCGTAGAACCTAATCATATGCTGACCAAAGCTTAACACTGTTTATAAAAAAAAAAAAAAAAAAAAAGTTTTATTATAATAGCAATAATGCACTCCTGGTGGTTACGTTAATGGTCAGTTAATCACCCTCTAGGGGCTTGTGGCACTCTGCTACGCCTCGTGCAGCATTACACCCCTAGAGGAGGATTAACAGACCATCAACACATAACCCCTGGTCATGCCTTATTCCTTAATGATACAACGTTGTCTGCAGATGGAGCATTCCGATTGGCTGAGTAACATTGAAGAGGCAGGGCTAGCTCTGCCACAAATCATTGTAGCAAAAACATGTATTTTTCTTTAATGGCAATTCTTAACTGTTTAGTGCTATCAAATTTAGATTAAAAGTCCTACTTGCCATGAGGCCAAAGAGAAAATTATGGCAAAAATAATGCGTAGAAAAATAAGAAGCCAGAGCTAGACCGGAATGGATTAGGGTAATGACTGTGGACCTCAATACAGCAATTGGACTTTTAACTAAAAATATTTATTCTTAATTTTCTTTGCGTTTTTTTTTTTTTTTTTACACAGTTTACTACTAGCATTGGGGCATTCTGTTGGGTTGGGTTGCCTTTAAAGGGATACTGTCAGCCTGTTTTTCATAATATTATTTCTAGTTAAAAACCTACATTTTATGATTTCTTACCTTCTCAAAAATTCATTGATGTTGCTGCATGTTTTGTCTGTTTCCTTGTTTAGTAGAACTGAAATGCATGGCAATGTATATTTATAAACAACCTTGTTTTGTTTACTGTCCTGGATCTGTTCTTACTGCATACTTCCTGAGCATTAGAAATACACCCAAACAGTGCAGTCACTCATGAGGCGGTAGCCTCCTAAACTCCCACTGCATCATGAGTGGCTAGACTGTGTTGTGGGTGTTCCCAAGTCCAGGAAAGATGCAATTGGAGCTGCTCAAGGAATGTAAACAAACCCGTGTATGTGTGGTAACACCAGTATGGTGGGGCAGTCTGTTTTTCAGTTTTTTAAAGAAAAATAGTCTGAATCAAACTACCAGCTACATCAGCAATCTTTACAGAATGTTGGCAGTCATAAAATGTGTTTTTCAAACTAGGGACACTTTGAGACCTAAGGGGGTTGACAGTGTCCCTTTAATCTAACCCTGCTGTCATAAGGCACTCGACTGTGCCCTGTGCCTTTTGATCCTCTTGAGTTAGAGTTAGAGACCCAGCCCATGGTCACACCTTGATGCTTAATTTGATTTGCAGCCTTTGGTTGCAGAAGTACAGGTCATCTGTTGTAGTGGAAATGAGAAGAAGAGCAAATGTTGATGGCCAATTTACACAACACTGGTTTAAGGAAGAAGCCATTTACTGGAGACTCAAGAATGCTTTCACAACCACATATTTATTTATTTAGTCAGTACTTTTGGACTGGAAAAGGCACACTGAGTCGAAGCTCCGTTCCAGCTGCAGTCTGGGAGCACAGGAGGTTACGTGACATGCTCAGGGTCGCATAGTATGCCAGCGAAAGTTGTGGGAGTCGGATCCTGGTCTGCTGGATCTCTTGGTTCATAGCGCTATGTTACAACCTCTAGACGATACTGCCTCCTATTGCACCAGGATATCTAAATGATTACCTGTAGTGAAATGTTTTTATAGGGGCTAGGTGGCTGGTAGGGAGAATTTAAATGGTCAGCTTTACCCATAGAATTTTAAACAAATAAATTCAACCTCTGAGGGGTATGTTCCACAGATAATGAAATATCAGAAGGGACGACAGGTTGTGTGTGTGTGAGTGTGTGCGTGTGCGCACACGCACTGTGCCCATGTGTATGTGTTCTGGTATTAATGGTAGTAGCTGATCACACGTCCTAGCATGCTGCCTACCCAGGACTCCAGTACATGTATTGTCTTTAGTACTACGACAGTCTAGGCCACGGTCATTGTGCTGTGTTTTTAAAATGCAAAGAATAGCCAGCCTGGTGGCATGCCGGTAGTGCTGCTGCCCACCATGTTAGCGACCCCATTTCAGAGCAGACTCAAGTCACCAGAGAGGGTAGAGTGTCCGATGGACTGCTTTCTCCTTGGGGGACAGTGGGGATGACTGGAAGCTTTGGGAGTTAGAAATACTATAGAAAGTAAAATGCATCAATGGAAATGAATCCAACTTTGCCAAGTCCAGTCATTCTGCTGCATTTGATGCTGTCTTCCCCCTCAGCAACTGAAAAAAGAGAAGACCTGCCTTGGGACCTTCCTCAATCCCATGATCCTCAGTCTTTTCCTGAGCCAGGGAAGTAGTCATCACAGCAGTTCTACAGGATTTTCTCGTGAGGTATCCAGGCCTAGGCTATAATACTAGGTTGGGGGGGGGGGACTGATCTGTTTGTACCATTTACAAGCAAGCACTGTTCCAGGGAAAGTTTCCCTAGGTGCCATTAATCAAAGGAAGAAGCCATTTCATGAAGTAATAGATAAAGGTTTGGTATAGCCCACCTTTTTGAGGATGTTCTCTGGGAAACACCAGGATCAAGGTAGGAGGTTCCCATTATACTATTGGTCTTATTGTGGACCCAGCCAAGGGCTGAGGGGTTTGTTACAGACCACTCCATTGGACGTTTGTTCTACTACCAACACCCAAGCTGTCCCCTGGACATCTCTCTCTCATTAAATTACCAGAGTGACAATTCCTGACTAAATCCCAAACCCAGCCACATATTAAAGGCTAGAGAAGTAAATCTACCAGCAGAGATTTTGTATTTTTCAGTGTTAAGCCCAGGGCAGAGGGACCAAACACCACAAAAGAGCTGGGCAGTTTCTCGATCATGTGCAATCGGCTGTTTTCTTGGACCCATTGATGCAGATGTGAAGGCACTTCATTTTCCTCCCTGTCAGACACAGGTTGGGGAGTAGAGGTTGGAGGAAGCTTTGTTTTTGCTACTTTGAAACTGTGCCTAAAGGCCAGCCACCGGTTGCACAGGGGCTACAGTGAGGTAATATTGTCCAAGACTTAAATGAGACCTGGCTTCATATGCACATTTTTTTGTACTTTGTTTATTGTATTTTCAAGAAACAAAAAAAAAATACTCACAAATGTCAGACACCAAAATAGGACATAGGATCCATCCAATGGAATAGGAACTCATAATCTGACACTTACGTTACGGTTATGGGGAGAGCACTTCAGTAATTGGCCAGTAACATAGTTATACAAGATAGTTGCACCTTACAAGACTATATAAGACCTGGGGGTGGTGGTAAACACCAAAATGAATAACACTGAAAACTGCAGAAGATCTGCGGCAATAGCTAACCGGATTCTGGGCTGCATAGCCCTGGGAATTACATCCAGGAGGAGGGAGGTGATCCTCTCCTCTGTATAATGCCTTGGTCAGGCCGCATCTTGTGTACTGTGTGCAGTTCTGGAGACCTCGCCTCAAGAAGGACATAGCACTGCTGGAGAGGGTCCAGAGGAGGGCAACCAGGATGATTCAGGGCATGAGAGAAGGGACCTATAAGGAAAGGCTGGAAGAACTTGGGCTGTACTCACTGGAGAAGAGGGGAGAGAGAGGGGGCCATGATGGGGGTCTTCAAATATGTGAAAGGATAAGCGAGGGCAGAGCCAAATAAATGTTCAGCCTAAAGAAGGGGCACAACCGGGGCATGAGTGGAAGCTGGAGGGGAATTACAGGGGAGAATGTAGAAGATATTACTTCACTGAGAGGATGGTAGGGCCATGGAATGCAGTGCCCCGGGAGTCTAGTGGAGGAGGGCACAGCAGAAGGCTTCAAGAGGGGGTGGGATAGGTGCATGGGTAAACTGAAGCCAAAGATGACCCTCTCAGAGGCTGGGGGGGGTGGGAGAGTGAGCGCCCAATAGGGGCTGGCTACCAAGCAGACACGAAAGACCATCAGGCCTATTCTGCTGGCTTTTAGTATGTTAGTATATATAGGTCAGTCCAAACATGTTAAAGTCCATGATGCAAAACTCTGCTTATTTAACCTCTTTTCAAATGTAAGAAAAATACCTAAAATGATTAGTGGTCCAAACCAACTGCAGCCAGTATTTCTACATTAGAAGTGCACCTAAATAAGTATATTAATCATTACTGCAGCAGAAATTGGAGTAGAGAAAAACCCAGTTAATAAATTGCAATAAGGGAAGAGAACTAGAAACAATCTAAATTTTTAGTGACAGTAGGACTCATAACTGAACCCTGCCCTAGTAGATGTTCAAGAATATGAACGGTTCGATTCTGAAGCAGGGGCAACTAGTGCCAAACCATCCAGAGAAGGTACATTTTAAAGCACTTCAGAGACGGTCTTTCACCACTTCGGGTTCTCTCCTCCTCAGAATCCAGTCTGGATATTTCCTCCCTGCAGACCATTTCAAACTCTTGTTGAATCTGTTGAACCCATCTCCCGGCTTCCTCCGAATCTGTGTACTGATTCGTATGACCCTCATAAAATATTCAGAGATGGGCCAGCATTAATAAGAAGTGAGTCACCTACGGAATACGAAGTTTAGCCCGGACTCCATCAAATTTCTTCGGACGTGCTCTCGTGGCAAACGATAGGTTGGGAATAAGGTGTACTGTATGGCCATTGAAATTCAACCAATCTGCTGACCGAGCAGCTTGCAGTAGAGTGTCCCGGGTAGTAACTCCATTGGTGACCAGCAACAGAGTCTGTGGGTAGTCATGCTGGGTTCCTGCTGATCTAGGAGAAATCCCATAAGCTCTACAGAAATGGTCTGCCAGTTTCATGGCCAAATGGAGGGCTCCAGGTAACCAACCTTTCAACAACTTGACAGGGTCCAAATCTTCTTGTCCCTTGGGCAAACCCACAGTTCAAACATTAGAGGCTCGATGGCCATTTTCGAGTGCCTCTAATCTATAATGCAACTGCGTATTTTCTTGTACGAGCTTCGTGGTCACCGAAAGTGCTCTAGTAGCTTGTGACTCTGTAGCAGTGGCAGTCTTCAAGGCAGATTCAATTTTTACATCTTGATCCCCGATCCTTTTCAAAATAGTTTCTATTTTTGAATAAATGGACTGCATCCATAATTGGAGGGCCCTTCATGGTGGTTCCAGTCTGGCATGATCAGATGCTGACGCTGAGGCCTGTGTCTACGATGGTGGCTGTGATTTCAAGCCCCCAGGACCACCTTTATTGGACCTCCCCATCGCTGCGCCAGCCACCAAACTGCTCCGCTTAGTGTTTTCCAACCAATGCTGCAAATGATTTTAACAATATTTCACACTCCAATGACAATTTTTAAGAAAATATTCCTTCAAACTACAGAGCTTAGCAAGACCACATCTGATCGGTAAGATGCCGAACAGCGCCCCCTCACATACACATTTTATGGCTGGGAAATCGCTTCCATTTTCCTGCGCCACCGATTTTACAGTTGGGAAATCTTTAAATTTTCCTGTTCTAGTCTACATTCACAGTTGAATGGACACTTCATTCCACAGGTTCCAGGCACAGGCTGGGGTGCAAGGCATTGACAAGGCTTTCGTTCTCCATCGTAAAATAAGTGGGACAGCAAGGTTAGAGTCCCAAGGATTTTATTAGCTGCCACGCTTTAATCACAGTTTGGGGGAGCAGAGTAAGCTGTGAGTACTACCAGGCATTGTTAGAAGGTGGTTCTTTTCTACAGGTTGGTGAATCAGAATGTAAATACCATCTTATTTGCCAAGCTGCTCGCACAACAGGCCGGGGAAGTGTAATGGGCAGTAATTAATAATTATAACTAGTAGAGTGCTCTACTCACAGGTTGAGGAACCAGAATGTAAACTACTTCCAAAAGTACGTTTAACTTTGGGATCCTCTGTCAGCGGGTCCAGGACCCACTTTGGAAATGACACAGAATACAGATTTGGGGGGATTCTATCTGGGCTGAAGAGTCCAATAATGGCACTTGTGGTGGAAGTCAATCGATTGTCACCAGACTGTTTGGTACGTGGGATAATGCTTGTCTCCCCCTCCCCTTTTTTTTTTTGTAAATATTTCAAATTTGATCTGCAGCCCACTGATCTTGGGCAGTGTTTCACAAGGATACATGCCCTGATGTGATAAGGTGCCTTTTACTTTTAGGATGGAGACCTGCTAGCGTGTTTGTTTCTGATGTCAATTCAGAGTCCCTTCATCCAGCCACAAGAGGACTCCCCACTCCACATCTAATCATTTTGTCCAAACATTCTGCAAGGCCTCTCTTGTTCATTTCAGACCGCTTTCAAATCCCCACATTCTGAAAATGGTTAACTGGTTCCTCTAGATGGTATTTATCCCCTTCAGGACTTTTATGGTACTGCTATTATCTTTGTCTAATGAAAACTGTATACTGCTAGGCCACAACGTGTAAATCAGCTGATTTCTGTGTTCAGAATCTGCCAGATTTCCCTAATGGTTTTACTTAGCTTTTAGAACACATACCCTGGCACTCCTGGACGTCAACATCAGTGCTCCGTCCAGTGTTGTTTAATATCTTGATAAGTGACATGGCAACTGGGATCAAGAGTAAAATGTGCCTGTTTGCGGACACAAGGCTCTGTGGGAGGGTTGACATGGAAGAGGGGAGATGGGAACTCTGGGAATACCTGGCTAGGCTACAGAAATGGTCTGCCATTTGGCAATTGGGATTCAGTATTAAAAAGCGTAAAGTTGTGCACTTGTAGGAAAAGAATCCAGGGACCAAATGCTGGTTGGGTGGTGTGCAGGTAACAGTTGGAGGATGAAAAGGACCTGGGAGTAATCATCACGAGTGACCTGAAACACGTGGCACACTGCAGGAGAGCAGCAGCCAAAGCAAATCAGATGCTGAGCTGCATAGCCAGGGAAATTACCAGCAGGAAGAGACTGAGGTCATTCTGCTACTGTACAAGCTCTCTTGTTAGACTGCACCTGGTGTACAGTGTACAATATTAGTGCCCTTATCTTAAGACGGATATCAACTTTCTGGAAACAGTCCAGAGAAGGGCAGCCAAGATGATCCAGGACCAGGAGGGCAACACCAATGAGGAGAGGCTCAGAAGGTTCAACATGTACAAGGAAAAAAGGGAGGGAAGGGGAGGGCATGATGGAGACTTTCAAATATGTTAAAGGTATAAACAGGGTGGGAGCACTGAGGGCCTCATCAGCCTAAGTGAGAACAAAACCACTAGGGGCACAGTCTAAAACTGTGGGGGGGGGGGTAGCTACAGGAAGGAAATGAGGAGGCACTTTTTCACTGAGAGGGTGGTGGCCAAGTGGAGTGATCTGCTAGAGAAGATGGTGTCTCTCAAAACAGTGGACAACGTCAAGAAGGGATGGGACAGGGTGATGGGGAAAGTAACAGGTTGAGTGGGGGCTAGTGAGGGGAGAGGGTGGTTGAAGGGAGGTCAGTAAGGAAATGGGGAAGGGGCAGTTCCCTCTCTAAACACCTTGGGAACTGCACTGTCAAGCAGACTTTGATAGACTGTAAGGCCTTTATCTGCTGGCATATTAGTATGTTCATATGCAAAACTGCTCTTGCTGGTAGCAGCATGTTAACGCAGAACAGTGTATGGGTATTGCATTCCTGCCATTTAGGGTTGGGGAGTGATTTGTGGGATGAACATCAAATCTTAACTATTATTTAGGTTTTCTGGCCTGTCTAGGCCCCAAACCAAGAAGATACTGTATCGTATGTGTTCAGAATCCAGGGGACTTGAGAGACTGGGAACCTTTACTCACCAGCCGCAGAGGTTTGTACAGTTGGATGCTGGGACTCCTGCTTGTCCATCACCTTCCTTATTTTGACCTTGAATCCTGTTAAACATAACAGCAAAATAAAAGTAATCTGTTCAAAAAAAAAATATGTAGACCCTAAACTGCATTTTAATATTTAGGGTGGTGCTGGCATTGCTTAGTGTGGATCAGTGCGAATGAGAAGTTCAAATAGCTTGGTGTCCATTTGATCTAGATGGATAGCTGATTATTTTCATCTCTTAGAAAACTACATACATTCTTTTTAATTATGGCATGCCAGTCTCCCCGTCAGCAAGCTGGATATAATTATGAGTTAGCAATCCAGTTGGTTGTTTTCTCTGTAGCCTTCTCTTATGGCGTGGGCCCTTCATTTCTTGCAGCAGCGCTGAGCAAAGGAGTAGAGCCTTAGGCTTCCCCAGTTACCACGTTACAGCTGCCATGTCACAGTTTTGTCAAACGGGGCTTATTCTGAGGGCAAAGCAGCATGTCATCCTTCCTTTTTCCATGCAGCGCCTCCTGTAGCAGATGGTTGTGTCACTGAAGTCATATACACTGCTGTACTCCAGACTGCATTAAAAGACGTCGGCCAGCCTAACTGTGTGGTGGTAGAAGAGCTGCTTATCATGGTGTCGTTCCGGGGTCATGTTCCATGCGAGGAACTATGTATCAGGCCAGCAGGAGGATCAGCTGTGCTCTGGAGAGAGTGGGAGAAGCCTCCACTTCAGCGTCCCCCCCCCCTGCTGTTTAGGGAGGAGTGGTGTGGCAGGCTGATAGAGATGTGCATTAAAAAGGGGTGGGTGGATACAATAAGACAGAAGAGAGTGTGGCAGATGAATCCACCAGGACCGCTTTGCCCTCTCCATAAGAGATGCTCTTCCTCGCTCCCTCTCCAGATCATGGTCTCTGTTTGAAAACCTGTGGTCCAGCTAACATCACTGTGGGAGAGCCCGCAGAGGTTTAGGTGAGACGTGGGGGCCTCTCTGATAGGGTGGTTACCCTGGATGGGAGAAGACATGCGGCTGGCTAAAGGAGGAACCGAACACTCCCATGAAAAAATGGAAAGTATAAGGCAGTATAGCGCAGTGGTTTTAAGGCTCTGAGCTGCAAATCTGGAAACCTGGGTTTGAATCCCACAGTCTCCACTTGCATACTGTGTGACCGTGAGCAAGTCGATTAACTTCCCTGTGCTCCCAGGTTGCACCTGTAAACAAGCCTTCAGCTTAGTGTGTTACTCCTGGTAAAACAATTGGGGGAATGATTTCATTTTCATTTAATTTTTTTTTTTTTTTTAACCCTTGTAAGTCTGATGAGCAAATTGCCCATTTTCACAGACAAGCAATACAATAAAACAAAAACAATAAGTACAATACATAAAGTAGTAATTAGTAAGTAAAATGTATGTCGGCAATTTCTACGCCAGACTACATGAAAAACAAGTCTGTTTTGAGGCATTTGTGACCTATTCTGGTAAACCATGTTGATGTTTGATGTGTTGTGGTATCCTGTATATGGTGTTGCATTATGGGGAATGTGAGAAGGGTTTTGAATGTATGGTACCAAATTAGTTGTGACAGTACCATCAGTTACAACCCAGTGCAATATCCCTGTTAGCTAAAATACTCAGAGGTGCATGTGTATACACAAGTCCTAAGTCTAGTCCCTTTAAGGCTCATAAACTAAAGTAGGAGCAATTTTCTTTCCTGTCATAGCTGGCTTAGATAACTACTTAAAAGATTAAGTAGCTAGCAACACCTATCTGATGCCCTGAATGGATGAAAATAACACCTAACTGGAAACTGAGATCTGATACATCTGTTTTGATAATGGTGTTTGTATCAAAACAATGGAACTGTGCTAAGTGTCCTGGGGGAAAACCGCCATGCCGCTGTTTCTGACCTTTAGATAACCAGAAGAATAATTATGCATGGATTGCACTGATCTCGGAACCTGTGGTGGTCTTTGTATCTTCAATGAGTTCTTCACTTCTTGTGCCTTCTCCATTCATCACCCCTACTCCCCAGTCCCTTTCCTGCCTCTCCAACCACTCCACTTTCACACTCTCTCCTGATCGATCCCCACCCTCTCTCCCCCGAACCTCGTAGTGTTCTGCACCCATCTCTCCTACAGTTGCTTTCTCAGCAGTGTACTCTCTTAACCCCTCCAAGGGTCGCAGCCTGAATGTGCTGATCTCGAACGCATTCATCTTTCTGCCCCTGCAAATCATCCACGTGGATGGCCTTCTTAACCCCACTTCCCATCTCAATATGGTTCCCCAGGTCTGGAAGCAAGCCAGAGGTCTCCCCCTTCATCAAGGGGGTGACTTCTCCCTGGGGGGCTAATGTCTCCTCTCTCTTCTCCCTGCTTTTTCTAATATTCAAGAAACAATTGTCCTCTCACAACTCTTATCCTTCTCTGCTAGGTCAGTGACTCCATGCTTAAGGGGATGGACTAGGGCCTGATCACCACAGCTGTTTTTGTTGACATTGCCAAGGCCTTTGATATTATGGCCCACCTCTTTTTCATGGACAAACTGGTGAGGGCTGGACACTCTGACCCTGGGGTTGTATGGTTTTGCTCTTGCCTCTCTGATCCCCACCAGTCTAGTGAATCCCAATCAATGATACCTTATCCTGCTCCCCACAAACTCAGAAATCTCAAAGGATTTCATTCTAGGTCATATTCTCCTCACCACCTTCCTAAATGGCCCCCTTACAGTGCGAGTCTCCTTGCACATTTATATGTGGGGCTCAATTTTCTTTTTAAGTATGCTTTTTGGTGCCCCATTAGCTCAGGCCACCCCCCACTCACCCTCGAGACTAACGTCTGGCTGGCGATCCTCCCTGTCTTGCCCCCAGGGTGGGGCCGCCAAGCAGGCACACCCCCAGTGGAGACTGGAGATCAAGGTTCCCGGCAGGACAGCACTGTCAGTGTTCCTCCCTGACTTTACCCCTCAAGGTGGGGCTGCGGGGACGGACCATGCTAGGTGGTGGACTGAACTCAGTCGCCAGTTGAGGGTCGTGGTGGGCACCCTGGACCGGAAGTGGGGTGTCCTCAGTGGGGCAGAAATTGTCTACTTGTTGGCCCTGGGAGGTGTGGTGTGCAGTGAAGCAAGGGCACAAAAGTGCTGACGTCCAGCATGCCTCCCCAACAGCTCGGCGTCTGTCGCTGCTCCCCTGGCCTCCACCAGGGGTTGATCAAACACCAAGTGCTAACCCACCCTTCCCCAAGGGGAGGAGAGCAGTCCCATGGATGCTCAGTCCTACTCCCCTGGACAGCACTCAGAGTCCTGTGGTCTGTTCCCAAACCTGGGGTGTTGGCATTGCGGACAGAAGTTCTACCGCTGTACCGGTGGGCCGGTATGGGGCTCTATTTGCAAAGCCCTGTGAATGCAGCAAGCCCTTGGTATGTCATTCTCCCAGCCAGCAATCAGGATTTTCGCCCCAAGCACCAAATGCTGCAAGTTAGTCCAGCTTTTCCCTGGTCTAACTTGTGCCATTTGGGAGGCCCTTTTGACGGGGTTTGAGTCAAAGGAGTTTGGTACAGCTGCACCAAAAAACAGGTTTGATGCAGGGCTTGATGAAGCCCTCCTTCACCCTTTGAAAATTGAGCCCGTAGTCTCAAACTGGGAAGCCTACTCCACTGCCTGATGTGCTCCCCCTGAAAAGACAGGGCTGTAAGAAAGCTGAGCACCACCGCCATTATGTAAACTAATGAGTACCCCACAACAGTATTATGTAAGCCAAAGGCTTTTTTTTTTTAACTTACTTACAAGTAGCAGGTACTTGGCTCATCGTAGCCTTTTCCATGGGAAGACTGGGCCAGCAGAGAATGGAAAAATATTCCGACCAGTTTCGCGACTCAACACATCACTCGTCATCAGGGAGTAAAAGTAAATAAAGCCATTTTGTTTACAAGATACTGCTGTGTGGTGCTCATTAGTCTACGTAACAGTGGTGGTCATCAGCGTTCTTGTAGCCCCCACAGTCATCTGTGGGCAGATAGCACAGTGCTTTTAACTCTGGCGCCTTAGCCCTTTAGTTGTAATCCTCGATACAGTGGGACTTCAGCAACATCCAGTGCTCTTCGCTCAAACCAGCTCTCTTAATGCCAGTAAAAGTGCCTCGCGCACCTTTGATACTAAGCAGAGTCTTGTTAAGCTTCCTGCTTCCCCAGTATTCATAACTCGTGATGGTGCCCCCGCCCCTTGGAAATGTCCCCCACTTAAGTGCCTGTGTGGCCAGATTGCAGTCTTGATTTCTCCATCCTCATTGACACCATGCTAAAGAAGCTCCACCCCAAGCTCAGTACCCTATGTAAGCAATAATGCCTGACAGGCTGGCCAGTATTGTGCTATACTGGACTACCCAGGGGCATAATGAGGTCCAGGCAGAGGGCCTTACAGTCCATGGAAAGTATGGCATAGCCCATTCCTATTACTGTGCTTAGAAGGTGAGCATATGTAGTGTTTTATGTAAGAAAAAAATGAGATTTTGAAAAAGTTAAAAGCATCACTTTAAAACGATTTAATACATTTTTTTTTTTTATTTTTTATTTTTTTTTTTGTAAAGTAGTCCCTCCACCGGTAGAGGTACTAGTAGAGGGCACTGCTGTTGGATGGCACCTTTTGATTGCAGAGGGTGCTTGGAAGACAGCATTTAAAAAAAAAAAAAAAAAAATGTTTGTCCTGCCTGAAAGGAATGCAATGTGTGCTATGACCACAGGTGTGGCAGAGTGAGTGCGGTCAGGGACTGCTGTGAGCAGTCAGCAACGTGTGGTGGTTCTGAAGCATGGTCAACAAGGAGCAAGCCTTGCAGGTCTCTGAGTAGGGGAGCCATGGATGATCCAGGACAACTACTGGGTGCAGATAGCAGAGCGCCTACTACGTGGAGTGCAGGTCAGAGTGTCTTTTTAAAATAAATGCTGTTGTTTTGAAGACTGCTGTTGACTGGGAGAAGCCAAGGCTGAGCAGGGAGAACTGGGCACGTGTGTGCAGAAGCACTTAAAGGGGCACTGTCTGCTTTGCCCCTCGTTTTGTACTACATCTCAATAAATGGGTCTACAGGCACATAATCACAAGGCATATGGTGTAGAATGCTTCTGAGTCAAGAAAAAAGTGTCCAGCTTACCAATTTTTCTAAAATTATATGATTTGCCATTGCTGGCAGTCTGTCCTACCACCAGAAGCTGATCAGTGCCGAGAACACGCGTCTATGGGGAGCGCTCACGCAACATACACATTACACTATCCATTTGTGGAGAAGCACAGCCTCCATTAGAGCGTGTTATTCAGAAAAGCTCCTGGTAACCACAGATACAAACCGAGGACTTGTTTAGCTACAAAATACTTCCCCATGCTGGTGCCCAAATCCAGCGCATGCACAATAGCGGGCAGGAATAAGATCTCACGCATGCGCGTGAATGTGCCACTATTGCGTATGCGTGGGATTTAGGCACCAGCATGGGGAAGTATTCTGCAGCTAAACTAGTCCTCTGTTTATATCTGTAGTTACTAGGAGCCTAACTAAAAGCATAATCCTGCAGTAGTTTGAGCATCCAGTACCAGTCAGCATCTCATCATGGGCCTTGCATCCCAGCTTGCTCATGGTGACACAGGGTGGCCCAGTTGCATAGCAGTAGCTACCTCACTTGCTTCACCAGTGACAGGCATGTGTCGTCGTGGGCCAGTCAGAGGATGAAGGAAATAGCATGCCAGGGACTGCTGCCCTTCTTCAGGGAGGGGGAAACGCTGTTTCCACTGCATGACTGTCCCCTGGTGGAGACCAGTCGGTAGCACAGTTGGGAGCATCACTGGGGAGGGGTCACCTCCAGATGTGCTCATGCATGCATGCGTGACTGCATCACTGTATGCTGGCACCCCGGAAGAAAAACAGTGGAGGTTGGAGGGAAAAGCTGGCTGTTCAGGCCAGAATCCATCACTAGGATGGTTCTGAAATAAGGAATGGATAACTGACAAGCCCGTAAGAAGGTCAGTGATGGGACTGGGGTGTGACGGCGGGCAGACTCTGGACCGAAAAACACCATGGTTGAGGAAAAAAAAAGGATGACACAATTATACCATAAGTGGTATCAGTGGCAGTGTATTTTTTTTCTTTCTCTGATAGAGTAACAAACAAATCAGATATCCTACTCTGCTCTCAGCTGGTGCATTGACTTTTATGGGCACTGCATTGCTTTGTGAGGCTGTTGATTTAACGAGGGCTGCAAGCAGCAAACAATTCTAGAAGGAAAAATGTGCTTCACTGTCTCCATACTGTCACAGTGAGCCGCTGTGCTAAATGATGACTGTCGTGGTAATGAGTGGTGTCTCCTGCACACAAACGTAGTTATTAACAACACAGCCCTGTCTCTGGTAACTGGATTTCTGAAGCAGTGGTAGCATTTGCAAGTGGGTGGGGGAGAAAAACCTCTCGGGAGCGGCTCAACCATCTGCACGAACTGAAGAACACACACTTGTTTGTGTTGCTTCCTCTTGTTTTCGATGGCTGTTGGGGAGAGCGGTGACTAACAGTTTCAGAAAAACAAATCCTTTCAGTTCACAGCTGATATAACTGACGTGCAGCAAGGAAAACATGGGGCATAGCAAGGCAAATATTAGACATTACCTTCTCCCGTGTGTAAACAGTTTGCACGTAAAAAGTCTTCCAAGTTGCTTTGGTTTCAAAACTTTGCTCACTTTCTGCTGCTGCTTTATAAAATGACCTTTTTATGTACTGATTACTGGGCAAGGTAAGGTGGATCAAGACACAGGTCCCTTTTCCAGTCATGACCCAGGTCAATGTGATGGTTCAGCAACAGATGTGGAAGTATAACCCTGCAGTTTCCTGATGTCAGGTATTGAGAGTCGAGAGGGCTGAGTGATCAGACTTGCAGTCATTTTCTTCTCGGAACAGTGAGATTGGAGGGATGGGTGGATGGATGAGCAATTTTATTTATATAGGGCCCCTTCCCTTGGCACAAAGTGCTGTAAATAAAATAAACATGAGACCAATAAAACAAGTTTAAATGAAAGCACATCAAATAACTACACCAAACTGTGCATAACTACTTGAAAACAACTAAAGCTACAAATCTCGCAGGTCTTCAAGCCTGGGTTCAGATCCCGCCTCTGATGGATACATTCATTGTGGTCTCCCAGAAACCTCTTGGAAATGTGGTATTTTTATTCCATGGAGATGTTTTCTGTTTTTTTTTTCTTAACTAAGTTTATAAATAAAAGGCTGAATCTGTACGCATTTGTGCATGTGTGATTGCATGCAGTTATACATTTCCTCTCCAGTAAAGGGAGACTAGAGTAAGAGGGCTATCTACATGGACCTGAGTCATTTTCTGCCGTCAAGATTCTATGATTCAGTAAGATATGTTGCTATATTTGCTCCCTCTAGTGGCCAGTGTACACGTGGGCTTGCCATTGGCACCGGAGAGTCTGCTCAGGCATAGATAGTACAGTGCTGTGATGGGGCTAGAGAGAGCATGTGGGAGCATGGGTAGATGAGGGCGAGGGGGAAGAAAATAAACAATTAAACAGCCCCACCCCCTGACAACCTAATGGAAGTGTTGCAGTTTTTCAAGTGGTTATCCCAGGTTTGAATCTCGAGCTCTGTGTTTGGCATATTGAACTGGACAGGCAATGCTGAGCATCTCTTTTCGAGTCATGTGGGCAGGAGTTGACTGCTCCAGGTTCCACGCTTGGCAGGCCTTGTGAGCGTTGTGGCGCTGAGCCATTGGGCACCAGCCAGCAATTTTGCTGATCACTCTTTTTTTTTTTGTTTTTGGGCTCCCCCATCTGTGGGGCTGTGATCCCACACACCCCTAACTTTTAGATCCCAACTCGGGGTGGACATTGGGGAGGGGCTGTGAATCCCAAATTTGGAGCCCTGATGGCTTGGCGCCTTAATGCCGGTGACCTGAGTGCCGGCAGTGCTGCTCCAGGTGGGATAAAATCTTGCCACTGTCGTGACGCAAGATACTGTCATGACACAGTAGCGATGTGTCCAATTCTGTTGCCACAAGTGTCTGTCGGAGTGTTGGTGTGTAGGCCTGGTCCCAGCCCACTTCTGACCTGCCAGAAATGGTTTCCCGTTTTGGTCACACCCAAGTGGGGAGGAAGAGCTCTGATCTGTGGGTCGAGGGATGAAGAAAATAAGTGGAATCAGCAAATTTCTGCATACTGAGGAAATTACCAGGTACCTTGGGTAAACGAATAGGCAGGGAGTCCATATTTACTGATGTGTGTTTGCACAACAAACTTCTTTCATTCCCGTTGTGAAGCAGGGTGTGGAGGGAGGGCATAGGTGCCGGAACCAGGGGGGGGGCGAAAGGGACAGTAGCCACTCCACTTTTAATTTCTGTATGGCAAAACCTAGTATAGAAAAAGTGCCCTTTTGATTCTCAGCCCCCTCATCTTTTACCGTCTTCCGGCACCCTTGAGGAAGGGGCATACCTCCTTTCTTCAAATCCCTTTTTAAGTACTATTGTGCCTAGACTAATGAAACTGCCATGCTCAACTGTAGTTCTGTACTGAGACGCCCCCCAAAGTTTAAACTGTTATGGTCTGCTCTCTTCTTGTCCAGCCTCCACCACCTAGAGGGATAAGGCCAAGGGATGGTATGCAGAAATGTAGGCAGTGAATACTAAAGTCAGTGGTGATTGCACCAGTAGATGTAAGATCAAAGACTTGGGAATCACTTGAATGAGAGTCTAGTGAATCAAGTAATGAGGAGAAAGACGGAAAGAAGAATCAGAAACATTTAGTGTCCGGAGTACGAAGTGAAACCATCTATGCGCTCACTTTCTAAACCAAATATGTTACAAGTGTTGGCTGTGGTTTCAGTTTTGAAATGTTAATAGCTATAATATTACAATAGCTGAGATTGTTGTTCCCTACAAATATGTAAAACAAATTGTCTGTGCCACTCCTCCCCAACTAGGAGTACAACATTCAAGTGTTCCGTCTCCTAGCACTTTTCTGGAAATAGTTGCTCATGAGGCCTGAGCAGGAAGAAAGTCTGAATTTAGATAATGACTGTAAAAGAAGAGTCACAAATATAGGAGAGCTAACTGGTAGCAATGAGTCACAACTGTTGTGTCACACGAGTGTGTGTGTGTGTGTGTGTGTGTGTGTGTGTGTGTGTGTGTGTGTGTGTCAGACACAGAGAGAGTGTCTGCTGCATTACTCACGACTGATTGCCGCAAGCATGAGCAAGCTCTGTAGGGCTCTTGCATGAGCGAAAGAACAGCCTAAACCCAACCCCCTGCCAGCAAGTTGTTCACTTCATTTCTGCAGGCTCTTCTTTCTTCATCAAAAAGTAATTAGAGAAAGGGCTAAAAACCAAGGATCTTTGCCACTGGATGGCAGTTCTTAGTTTAATTGGAGTGGGATCAAGAGGCAACCACTGAATGATTTTTTTGTTTTTTTCCCTATCTGTGAGGAAATTAATGTTCATGTAAATAAATTGAGCACGCTCACATTTTGTAGAGGGTGTGTACTTATTTTGAAGCAGCATGCTTTTTCAGCCCCCAGTGTAGATCCCTGCTGTTCATTTTTTGTTTCCAATCTGTTTGTATGGGCCCTATTCTACTTTATGATCTTAGTTGAGGATACCTCTTGCATCAGGCCACACCTATGGAACTATAGACGTCGGGCGCTAGGACTACACGGAAACTTTTCTAGCTAGCAGTCTACAAGGGGCTGCTCATAATGACATCAAACGTAGGCTACATCCCTCCCATATAAACCTGGGCAGCCCCATTTTATGTCCACCATTTTAGTGCTTTAGAGTTATGACTTGCGGTTAGGCACCATGTCCCCAGTGTACCATAAGGCATGGGAGCAGTCTGTGTTGCATTGCTGGTCCATCTTGGTCACAGAAGTGGCATAATGAAATTGTTCAGATACAGCAGAGACTATTGATGAAAACTTGGGGTCAAGGGCTGCCCTGTGACCCAGTAACCTGGGTTCAGGAGCAAACGCAGGAAGCCAGCACTCTGTGGCCAGTCTGGGGGGGAACACTGAGGAAGGGAAGGTGGCACGTTCTGGTATGACTCCTGTTGGTGGGCTAGGGAGCTTTCTTTTTCTAGCAGGAACTTGCTGCAGATGTCTGTGGCATTCCTGCAACCCGCACACACACATTGCGTCTGCCGCAGAAAGGAGGATAAAGAAGAAAAAAATGCTGACACAGCAGAATATTGGCGGTCCCTCCACAGACCGTACCACTTACCATGACTGCTGTGCTGTTCTCAGATCCAGACCCTGAAGGGGAGGCACAGAGTTTGAGTAAGCAGTGAACTAGATGATGGATGGGTTTGTAGAATCTCCTTGGACCCCCCCAAGTAAAACAGACAAGAGTGCTAGAGAGGAAGGACATCAGGACTGCTGGCTGCAGGAGCGGGGTTCACTGGAGCACCAGGACAAAGGCTGCTGGGCTAGAGAGGGCACCAGTGGTTCACCTGGGCTCACCAGGGGAGGGGGAGATAATGTCCATGCAGGCTGCTCTTGGTCACAGCAGAGTGGCTGTCTCAACACAGCTGTGCAATTGGCGACTAGTGAGTGCCACGCTGTAACCAGTGGCAGTTCGACATGTTAGCAGGTGTATGCTCCATTGGCACCCTATGATTTACATTTCACCCATAACCACCTTCACAAAGCACCATGCTTTTTATATATGGCACTAGCAGGTGGCAGTGGAAATGGAAAACCATTTTTACCCCATTTTGCACCACCACCCCGAGCAACTGAGAATGGTCTTGGTTTTGATGATTGGGGGAAAGGGGACACGTAATTTGTCTCCCCTTCCCCCCCCAACTGTTCTGAGATAAGCTGGAGAATGGGAGCTGAACTGAACTCCTGCATGCATTCTTGTGGATATTAGTAAGGGTATTTATATATGTAGCCCCTCTCTGGCACCATCCTAGAGAGGGCCACTACCCCTGTCTTGCTGGCCAGACCAAGGTTAAGGGGCCTGGGTTCTATACTTGTTATTACCGGGGGTCCTTTCCCAAGATTACAAATAACATGGGAGTGCCTCCACCTAGAGGACATTTAAGTGGGCAAGATGCTAGCAGTACTGCCCCCTGGGATGTTGTGTCAACCCACTCCCCCGAATCGGTTACCTCAGCCATGGACTTACCAGACTCAAACCTCCCCACATTTAGCATTTTCTAACCTTCAAGTAAGAACATGCTCACTAAAATCGAGCTCCTGGGTCAGCGCTTTCTGAAATGGTAACATCATAGCTTATTTACATGGGAAGGGGTAGGATGGGGTAAGATGGAAATAAAGGTTCAGCAACATGTTAATTGGCATTTAAGGATTTGCATTTTCCGAATAATTTTCCCTTTTAAGATTTAAACCCACGCCTTGATCGAGGCAGTCATCACCTTTCTACCTGGCTATCTGACTGCTTCAGATATTCCCAAAACCCAGACCCTCAGCTGGTACTAGTCCAGAATGAAGCCCCTAATTCTGTCCTTTGATACCTAGATCTTACAGTTGCAGGCCTGAGGTGCAGCTGGTCGGCCGGCGTTGGCGTGCTTTCTGAATTAACTTTTTACATCTCTCTCTTGATCTTTTTTTAACTTTCCCCATGTCCTTGGGCACCAGATGAAAGCAACTATGTTAATCCCCAGAAGTTTTACTCGCGGTTCTGCAAAATCAGTCTTTTGGTGGCACAGATGACTGAAGTCCTGGGGGATTGGTGAAACAGCAGATGCAGAACCGGGCTCGATGCTTGGACTCCAAGGGGCAAGGAAACTGTAGCTTGTATCTTCAGTTTGATTGGCGATCTCGTAGCTTGTCCCCTTCAGCCTACTGAGGCCCGTTGCAGAGCACATGGCAAGGCCTACCAGCCACAAGGGACCCAGACCTAGGAGTGGCCACATGGCTCGGCTCCTTTTGTAGGTCAGAGTGCCCTAGCACTCTGGAATCAACCCGTGATCCCTGCAGCCGGCAAGTCCCACTTGATGGGGATTAGCGAGTTCCCCACCTGGCCCTGAATTTAGGATGGAAGCTTTGTCATTGTTCTTTCTTCAGTCAAAGCCAGCTATGGTGTGTAGCAAAAGTATTCTCTGTTTCTTCCCCATCTCCCCAGACTCTGGTGGGTGCAGAGTCTACTACAGGTTCATCACAACAGTCTCTTTTCTCAGTTGCATCTAGGGGAAGACAGCAGGTACCTGTCCAGAAAGCACCTGCTCATTCATCTGCTTTCACAGTGTCTCAGCTGTAATGCAGAGGTCACTCTCGCTCTGGCTCTCAAATAGTCCTAGGACTCTTTCTTAGCAACACATCCAGAAAGTCTCTCTTCTCACCTTGCAGGTACATAACAATACCAGAAGAGGCTCTCTTCAGCTTCTCAGAATCCAGATTCCCATCCAATTTCCAGTAGTCATTCTTCCATGCTATAACCAGTCCTCAGGCGAGTGTCTTCCTGTCATCTCCTTAGATGCTTTGTCTGTGCCAGGGTCAGACGGAACTTTTTCCTTTTCCTTACTTTCACACAACTTTCCATTCAATTCTCAGATCACCCATGTCTCACCATGCAGGTGCAGACATACTAGGAGGCTCTCTCCTCCTCCGGATCAGTCCATTTTCCTAATCCTTTTTTCCTTTTCCAGTAGAAGTTTCTCAATATCTTCACTGCTGTGGTGCAGCTTCCTACCACGGCATCAGAAACCTGCAGCTCTTCTTCTCTGCAGAGCTGCCTGCACATTCTCCTTCCACTCTCTTCAGATGGGGGAAGGCAAACACCGAGCCCTGGGGGACAGATGGCTGGCAGCCCCAGGCAGGCCCGTTCCCAGCCTTGCAGCCCCGTTCTCTGCATAGGGGCTAGAGCCACCTCCCTGTGGAGGAGCTCCTGCTGAACTGAATGAGAATCTCTAAGTTCTGAACTTTTTGGGAGCCCGCTGCAGCTCCCCATTGGCTGGAGCCACTGTCCTTAACTAAAATTTAATATGAATGAGGCTCCCTTGATGCCTCATTGGCTGCCCAAACAGAGCCAGAATAATCCCCAGTAATTTTCCCGAAGAGTCTTCATTGAAGCCCCAGAATCCTCTTGGCAAGTCCTGGCCCTTTGGTTGGTTGGTAGGCATCACATGGCTGCAGAACATGGCTGCTAGCAAACAGTTTACATTCGGTTCCCACATAGTCCTGGCTTCCATATATCCCTGCAGCCAAACATTAAGCTTTTATTTATTTACCCTCACAATGGTAACCACCCCGTGCGCTTTTTAAGCGACTGCACATTTAACCCTCCCATTTAGCCATTTCTGAGTCGCTGCTGCCATTTGTTAGAGTCTCCAGGCAGCCAAAGGTCCCCATTACATTTTATACAGGGTCTTGCTTTATTTCTTTGCTGCAACCAAAGTATGTATTTTAACATTTTTAATCCCCTACAGACCCATAGCCACCCCTTCCCTTTGGTGGACTGTTGGACCTCTGTAACGTTTTATTTATTATGTAGCCTGTTGATAGCACCAAAAAATGTTCCCCACAGCATTAGACAAGCTCTCCTTATGCATAATGCATGCCGCCTCTTGAATATTAATGATGTAGCTCAGAATGCTGCAACACGATTGGTGTTCACAAATTTTCTTCTCCTTCCATCTCCAGTCTGCCCAAGGTCTCCAGTCCAGAGAGACAGATCAAGCGGCTGCTGAATGGCCGAACGAATATGTGCCTTCTGCGCATGCGCGGAGCATCATCCGGCAATGGAGTGCAACAACTGGGGCAGCGGCTCCATGCTACAGTTCCTCCGACCCTGCTTAAAAAAAAAAAAAAACTATGCGATACCTGGGTGGGGCACCTAGGTACACCAACTGGGACTTCCAGGGGCATAGTCAGGACTGGGACACAAACAGGGAAACAGGAGCAATTTCAGGGGGGTTACATATATGTAGTGCCGAGCACACATACCCCGAAAGAAATGAGGACAAGCTACATTTCCACCTTATTGAAAGGTTTGTATTGAGGGTTTTGATTAAAATCCATATGAAATTGCCATATTCCCTCTCGAGCAATAGGTTCCGTGTCCTTTTTAGTTAACATGGTCAACCACTTTTTCAACCCAGCATTTTGTAAGATCCCTTTTAGTGAAACATTTAATAGAGACCATTGTTTAATGCTAACCTGCAGAGCACAGCACACAACCTAAACAATGTCGTTAGCTTCCAAGCAGGAACAGTGTCTGATTACCAGGTTTTTTTTGTTTTTTTATGGAGTTAGTATAAAAATAGATTCTTCAAGAAAGAAAATGGAACCTGGAAGTCTACGTATGACAAAAAATTCTAATTCTAAACTTGAATTAAAAGGGCCCACTAAGGCTGGATGGAGGAGAGCAGCATTTTTATATTATAGATCAAGGGAGTGCTCCTGACCAATCTGAGCGCTCCTTTCCCCTGCGCGAGACACTCTTATTCCGAGAAGAGTGCCTCGTGCGCAGATGCCCTGGAAATGGGCATGTTCCGGGAACAGTTTTAAAAAAAAAAAAGACATATATTATTGATCGCTGTCAATCAATCACCACTTGTTCCTGTAGCAGTGTGATTTTCACTTGCCTTCAGCTTTGCTTTGCTGTTCTTGCTCCAGCCGAAGGTGCGTGAAACTACTCTTATGCAGCAACGAGTGGCTCCGGGGGACCTATTAACATATATAATATGAGTGTTTCACTCTGTGTGGAACATCCATTCATAATTTTCTTTTGTTAGCAAAGTATAGCTGCATGTCTTTTCCTTGTTTGCTCAGAACAGCCTGTACTTTCAAAGTAATAGGATCGTCTTTTTTTTTTGTTTTGTTTTGTTATATTGTTGTCTGAGAACCTTTATTTTTCTCCCAAGGAGAGGAACAGTGTCTTGTGAACTCCAGGCAATTTCTAGAGCAGCAAAACTCTTAACAAGTCTTTATCACAGCAGTACAGGAACAAACCGGGCTATTGGCACTTCCTTCGTAAACTATGAGACTGCTTAGCCCATGAAAGGCCGATTTGGTGTCTTCATGCGTTTAATGACGGTAGAAATCCATAATGATCCACTGTTATTCCTTCCCCACCACCACCACTGGGGATTTGCATGATATTTGCTTGCCTGTGTGTTTGTGTGGTTGGTAACCAGAAAGAAAGGAAAGGATTTAATGATTTGTTGGCTACACTGCCAGTATGATTAAGTCAATAAAGCTGCGAGCTGAAAGCAGACGGCGTAGTCCAGTGACATTAACCTGGTTAATACATGTTTACTCCTTGCTGCCTACTGAATAACCGTTTATCACATCCAGCAAATCTGTGCAATCTTCAGCCTTCTAAATAATTCACCGAAGTAAGGCGGTGGAGACCAGCTTCTTGTGCGACGAAGCCATAACTGTGAGGATCAGCCAGGACTGGGGCACCTTTGGACTAGGTTCAACACGTCTGAACTGCAGTGATGTCATTGTGTGAGCTCCTGGCCCAAGTAATTTCTATGGGAACTGAGCATGTTAGCAGTTCATATTACATGACACATCTGTAAATGGAAAAATGTCCTACTGTTTCTCATTAGAAGGGGCGGAGAACTGCAACACTGAAAGTGTGCCTGTTGGGACTGATTTTCCTGTGCATTTAGGTAAATGAAATCATGTTTAGTAATTGTGACAGTAAAAGGGAGAGTACTTTGGTGTTACCCCAATGAATCGAAGCAGAGCTGTTTCACGAGGCCAAGAGCATTCTCTCCCTTTGTTACCAATATCCCAGGTCTGCTGCTGCCTTTCAGTGTATCCAAACACTGGAACTGAAATAAGTGACCCTGGAACCTTTTACTGATTCTCCCCCAATTATTTTATTACTTGCTGTTGCTTAGGTTCTGTGTTCCTCAAACATCTAAAATGAATTTATCAAGTCTGTAATCCATGCAAATTAAAATGTAAAGTGGAGAGATCCCTCTCCCCACGCCTCTTTTCATGGGAAGCTGTATCAGAATCTGTAATTGTAAATTTGCCAGTCAGAATTTAATACTGCCTGGGCAAGAACCCCATAGTGATTTCTTATTGATTGTCAACAAATCTTACATTTTCTGTGTTTTTTTTTTTTTTTTTTCTTACGTGCAGTTTAACTGTATACCACATAAAGTAGATTTTCCATTGAATACAGTAGCATTTGCAAGACATTTTGTAGCCAGTTCTGCTCTGTAGATCCACATGTCAGAACTGAATTGAACCTACAACAGGGGCCTATTCGACAGATGTGATTTTTTTTTTTTTTGCACCGCTCGCAGTTTTCTGTGCGTGATCAAATACAGAGACGTTCCAAGCCTATGTGAATGCTGATTGGGGGTCCTGCCTCCTGACCCATGGCTAATATCCTTGGACTCCCATGAAGGCAGCAAGGATTCCAAAGCTAAAGCTTGAAATGTTTATCTAGAAACGAACGCCGTGAGTTTCTTGTAGCAAGAGTCTTGAGCAGCGCTTAAATAATGGGATCACACATATAGGAGACAATGCAATCCATCAGGCTTAAGGGAAAAAACCAGAGCAGTAAAATGTCATCTGATTAAAAAAATGATGATCGAAGGCACGGTATCTGGAATGGGCAGTTATGGACACAGCAGCTTTTTATTTTCTTGTCCTGGGTGACCTTGCTACAAGGACAGATCGGAGCTGGATGAAGTGAATCTGCAGATGGCTAGTGATCTCAACGCCATAACAAAAAACACTGAGACGGGGGGGGGGGGAATAAAAGAGCAAATACAATGTGTATTCTGATAGTTTTATTAAAATCAGTCGATGACAATGATGATGAGGTCAGTGACCTCTTGCTTTCTGCCTGCAGTAGTTTCTTCAGTTTCCTCATTTTTTTTTTTCCTCTGCCCCAGTTTAAGGGACAAATTGTTTTCATTAGGGATCTGTTTCTTGGTGTGCTGTGCATTAAAGCCTGAGCTGTTTCAGCGGAAGGGCCAGAAGCTAAAAGTCGGCCTGGATACCAGTTTAACCTGCGGTTAAGCAGCAAGATTTGCTATATGGTAATCAGATGAGATCCGCACTCCATATGTGACATTAAAGGTGTGGTTAAGGGCTGACACTGTCACAACATTGAGACAGCGCAGATTGAAACAGAAAGCTTAAGGGTTAGAAGTAAAATCTGAAATATACTACATATAGAATAACATCAAAAGAGCCCCTTCCCCGCCCCCACTGAGTGCCTTCATAAGTACCTTTTCATGGTAATTATCATCTTTTTCACTCCATGTATCCAGAAGGACTGAAGAAGTGTGTGTGTGTGTGTGTGTGTGTGTGTATATAGTAACATGGGTTAAAAAAAAAAAATCTAAACAATTGTGACAGCTAACTGATCTAGAGGCAATTCCTGCCTTGATGTTGTCTAGTATACCAGAGTCTGAAACTGATCTAAAGAAAAGTCTACCTAAAAGCCATTTTTTTAATTCTCCTGGAGATGCTTAATTTTATAATCATAGTAAGGCACTCCAGGGTGTGTTATGCTTGTTAACTTCACTTCTGGGGTGGTTGAAGGCATTTGGCTGTGCCTTGTGCCTCACAGTGCACCCAAGCCATGACATTTCAGCATAGCACATGCCGTGCTATGCCTTATTGCTTAAGTATTCAGTTCTTGTTTGAAGTGAACAGTCCGTTTTTAAGTTGCTGGAAAACCAGACTAGACCTTTTGAGCCTGATACTCAAAACTGGGTCAAACGCCCATCAGTGTGCAGTGTTGTTACGCATCAGAATGCTGCTTTGTCTGTCATACTATATTAAAAATTCAATTGGCTTTGTATACGGAGGAATTCTGTCTAATGCCCATTTATTTCCAGAAAGACATCTAGAAGTACTGGCACTAACCTACAGCCTTTGCACATGTCTAGCGTGCCAGTATTTAAAATTGAGTAAAAATCCTATTTCCCATTGATTAGAATGGACTGAAATGTCTGCTTGTTTGATCGGCTGTGTAAAGAAAATTAAAAAGGGGTGCATGAGAATGTGCTATTGTGTGTTACATAAAAAAAAAAAAAAAAAAATTAGAAAAATGTAACTTGGTCCTCAGATTCCCTGCCATAGCTTAACTTTTTTCATGTTTTTATATCAATGTTCTATTTTTGAAGTGCATATCATTTTTTAATAGTAACATCACCAACTACAGCAAGTGCCATGTAGATCCTGTCAGTTTACTGAGGTAAATGAGATTCCGGCCCCCCCCCCATGCAGAACTTGTAGTGGTACGCTCTAAGCTGAATAGGTACTCGCATAGCTTCAGAGGGGCCCTCAGAAAATCAAAAATCTGCATTTACTCAAAATGCAGGGCTAAACTGGGCCAATTTCGCAAATGAGTGACATGATTTTAGTCGTGAATATTGATCCCAATCACTTTTGCCTAACAGTACACTGTAGTTTTTTTTTTGTTTTATTTTAATTCCACTGTGGGTGATGAGTTGTATTAAAATCATGCCCTTTTCCCTTTTGATCAATTTAACGAGCATTATTGGAAAATAGTTAGACATGTTTCATGCCTTTGGCTTGTAACAAAGGAAACTAGGTTCCAATCTAACCACTTGTGAACATTTTGGGAGACCCTGCATGACTAAATAGCACAATAAATACCAGTGGTAGGGCTCTCTTCCACAATGCTTTACGTGCCCTTTATAGGACAGTTTCCCTGAATGTTTGATCAGGGAAAAGAGGGGAGTATTGCCCTAATATTTTATTTTTTAAAGGGCGTCTATAAAGGGAGCTAAACAGAGTTCAGAATGAATAAGCAAGTCATTTTCTCTCTTCCCAGCAGTGTGGTCTTATCAGGGCCTGGCTGTATATCTCTTTATAATTGGCAGTTAGAGGAGCAAACATTATTCTTTCTGCATTCTAAAAATGCCACAACTCTTTTTCAAGCTCAATTGGAAGTCACTTTTGCAACTGATACAGAAATTGCAATAAATTTCTGTGCTCGTTACTTCAAATGAGGCTCGACGTAAGGAACACCTCTTAAAAGGACGGCAGATCTGTGCCCTGCTTACTGGTTTGATTAGACAAAGAAGCTGAACGAGTATCATCTCCATCTCGAACAGCAAAGCAGGTTCAGCCAATCATTGTGTAAGCAGGCCACCTTTTATGCCGTGGCAGTGCAGCGTTCAGTGCGTGTGACTTACAGCTGTGTTGCAACACATTTTAATAACGCTGCCAACCAGGTGTGGTGGTGATTGCAGTCCCTGGATCCCATAAAAGCACAAGGTGGGCAGCGGAGCTTTTGTTGTGTGAGGCTGTGCATGCCAGAGTCTTAAGGAAAGAAAAAAGTCAGGCTGACTTAAAAGCCTTTTTTTTTTTTGTTTGTTACAATACCCATGGATCATTTACAGTCTTCAAACGCAGAGCTTGCCTGTGACTGACAGCCCCTAAGATAAGTGGCGAAACTTGACTCTGATAATATTTCCCCTGGTTGTACTTGAAGCTCAGGATGACATATGAAAAATAAATACTGAAGTTACAGTGGGCGGCTTTATTAGTACACAGTTCAGCCTACTTATGTACAAAAGGCCGAGGCAGGAGAAAGATTTTGTTCACATTTAGACAGAAAAGCGACCTCATACCCTGGAGAGCTATGATTAAAAACAAACTGCGTGCCTGCTTGCATGAAGATATGCGATGGTTCATTTTTCTGTTGAAGTACATGGTGCAAAAGAGACTAGAATACATGAGGAAGACAGTACGTTGGTGCATGCCAGATGTTGCCACACAGAACTATGTACCAGAAGATCCCAGGTTCAAATTATCCAGAAAGTGTGCACTGTCTGCTATCCCTCAGCCCTGTCTGCTGCTGCTCCCCCTTCCATTACACTAGTGTCGGTGACTCAGTAGGTGGCACACTCATCTCTGAGGCCGGGAGATCAGAGGGCTGTGGGTTCAGTTCCCACATCTGGCGTTTGGGTTAATATCCCAATACTGACACTGTAGTGCAGCATGAGAGGGATGCTGCACTTCTGAGGTGCCGTCTTTCGGATGAGACGTTAAACCGAGGTCCCATCTGCCTGGATTGGTGGTAGTTCAGGTGGATATTAAAGATCCCATGGCACTTATCGAAAAAGAGTAGGGGAATTTCCCTGGTGTCCTGGCCAAATTTCTCCCATTCACTAAAAATACCACCAACAGCTTAATCTGGTTCAAGGTCAGTTGGCATTCATCTATATCCCTCTCCCCCGGGTCGTGCCTGAAAATAGGCAGGATTTGTCTAGTGCACTTACCTGGTCAACAAAAACTAAATAAAATAAATAAAACACAGAGCAGTGCCCAAGGGTACCAATGACTGTTATAAAGACAGCTTGGTGCACATATGTTCTTTCCCCAGGTTTTCTCCCTGAAGTCCCTCCTTCCACCCCATGGTGTGGGTACGGCCCACATTGGCCTTGGACATCACCGTGTTCCTGTGGCTAGATGCAAACCTCAGGGCCTATCAGCAGAGGATCAGTGTGGTGCTGGAACTCCTTGCCAACCTTCCCTGACGGAGACGTATTGCAGAGCAGCAGCTGCCTCGGCCTAGCCTGACCCCCCGACACTGTGACCCAAGTCCTCTCCTGAACTTGGGTTGCAGTATGGTAATGCAGCCCACTACTGCTGGGATATCGGGGTGGCTCAGATTAAGATTCTTAATGCAGTTTACAAAATCCTTGCATCTGCTTCTCTTTCTCGTCTTGCTGATTTCGCAACCAGGCCCCAGCATCTATGGTCTGCAGCCACTAATCTCTTGACAGTCCCCTGATGGGTCAGCTCTCTTCAGATTACACAGCCCTGAAATTATGGAATACATTGCCTGCTTATTTGGGAGAGGCCAGTATGTCCTGGATGCTTAAAAATACTTTCATGAAACCTTTGTTTGAACAATGCAAATGCACTTGTTCAACGTGAAATAGTCTGTCAGAATTGCCGTTTTATCTCTACGATGTACTGTGCTTCCTTGCACTTATCCTGAAATCTGCCCAGGTTGCCCTGGTAATTGGGCAGTGTTCCCAGTGGGTCTTACATGGTTTCCAAAATGCAAATAAATAAATAAAGCATCTCACCACTGACCCGCTCACAGTGGCTCACTGCGCCACCTTGAGCAAGTCATTCGGCCTCCCTGCCTTTCTGTGCCTCTGAGCTGCCAAACTAGGTAGAAACAGGACCCTGTTGAACATGAGATGTTGACTCTGAGCTGGTCTGTCTTGGATAAAGTACTAAACAAAACCTGTATTGTTTGTTTTTATTTTTCTGTCAGAGTTTTTATTCTCCAGTCACCAACTAGCCCTAGTTCACCCAGCTCTGTCACCCACCTTCTCTAGGGCTTGCCTCTCTGACAAAGTACCCTACGGATTACCCCACACACCCCATGGCGGGGCTGGCCAGGCCCCTCAGGAACACAGTGTAGATTGCTCCAGAGGAGGAGCCTAGTTGGTAGAGCAGGGTCTGCAGCAGTCCAAACTCCTAACCTGCTCTGTCGCGGTTTTCTACCTTTCAGTGTCTCCCCAGGGCCGCAGAGTGTGCAGTATATACGTGCATATCGGCATCCGAGCATGAGCTCTCTCCTGCTGTGCTATCACTTGGCCTCCACTGCGTGGCAAGCAGACAATTGTGCAACATGGTCCAGCGCGCTCTCTGAGAGAGAGTAGCCTGCCGTCTTCCCCTTGCTCGTTTCAAAGGGGTTCCCCTCCCGTAATGAAATATCAGCTAAAGTAGAGTGCTCCAAGGTTTACAACCAGGATGGAACAAATCTGTTTGTGGTCTGGCTGGCAGTTGGCCACTAGTTGTCTAAATCTGGTAGCCAAGCCATGTTTTTTTTTGTGTGGCCTTCATTTATACAGGTTTTGAGTATCCCTGCTTGTGACAGTTTTTCTTCAGAGAAAATCACGTACTGACACATACTAAGAAGCCAGCAAATTAGACCCTATGGTCTGTCGAGTCTGCTCAGTGATCAGTACCTTCCCAGGGCACCATTTTTAGCCCCCCCTCCCTACAAGGTCCTCCACACCCCCAGCCAGGCTCTGGGATGCACCCTCCATCTATATCTTTCCCAGCCTTTCTTGAACCCCTTCACAGTTGTAGCAGCCACCAACTCCTTGGGCAGTGCATTCCAGGGCTCCACCACCCTCTCAGTAAAGTAATGTCTCCTTGTTTCTCTCCTCAGTCTCCCCCCATCCAGCTTCATTGAGTGTCCTCTGGTGGCCCCTACCTTCCTCGGCTGAAGCACCCCCTCAAGGCTTACCCTATTCATTCCTTTTAGATATTGAAGACCTCTATCATATCTCCCTTGTTCCTTCTCTCCTCCAGTGAGTACAGGTTGATCTCCTCCAGTCTCTTTTCATAGGGCCTTTCCCCTAGTCCCAGTATCATCCTGGTCGCCCTCCTCTGGAACCTCTCCGGAAGAGCGAGGCCAAAACTGCACGCAGTATTCAAGGTGTGGTCTAACCAGGCAGTTGTACAGCGGAAGAAACACCTCTCGACTCCTTGAGGTTATACCCCTGGCTATGCAGCCCAGCATTTTATTTGCTTGGGCCGCAGGCCTTCTATACTGCTCTGAGTTATTCATTTTGCCATTCACCACCACCTTGAGGTCCTTCTCTCCCCTAGAAACCTGTAGTGTTTCTCCACCAAGGTGCATACATGAGCTGGGTTTTTGGCCCCGAGGTGCAGAACTCTGCACATCCCAGCATTATACTTGAGCTTCCAGGCTCATGGCCACCTCCTCAGAGGCTCCAGGTCCTCTTGGAGAGCCAGCTTCCCCTCCTCCCCCTCCACCACCGCCCACAGCTTGGAGTCATCTGCAAAGAGGCTCATACCGCTCCTGATACCACTTCTGATGTCTGAGATATAGGCGTTAAACAGGAGATGGCCCAGTACCAACCCCTGTGGGACCCCACTAATAACTCTCCTGGAGGATGAACCCCCCCCCCAACCAGCCCGCACATTCTGTACCCACCCTGCAGCCAGTTTCCTATCCATCTGCCTCCCCCAACCCCATATCCTCCAGCTTCCCCAGCAGCCTGGGATGCGGCACCAAGTCAAACGCCCTGCTGAAGTCCATAAAGTGGACATCCAGTGGCCTGCCCTGATCCAGCGCACTCATCACCACTTCCTAGAACTCTACCAGGTTGGTCTGACACGATCTGCCCTTAACAAAGCCATGCTGGTGATCTTCTAGGTGACCTTGTGCCTTCAGAACTCCCTCTAGCTTCTCCTTCAAGATGACCTCCATCTCTTTGCCCACTACCGATGTCAGGCTAACCTGCCTATAGTTTCCCGGCTCCTCTCGTGAGCCGCCGTTGTGTATAGGCACGATATGCGCCATCCTCCAGTCGTAAGGCAGCCATCCTGACTGCAGGGAGGAGTAAAAAAGGCCCATCAGGGGTGTGGCCAGGGTAACAGCCAGCTCCTGAAGCACCCTGTGATGGATCCCATCTGGGCCCAGTGCTTTATCCACTCTTAGGGCCTTGAGGGCATCCCTCACCCTCCCACTGGGGATTTCAACATCCATTTCCCCCACTTCACCTTGTGGTCTCCCCTTCCCTCTCCCTTTGCAGTGCCATCCCTCCCCCCCAGTCTTCCTTGGGAAAGACCGAGGCAAAAAAGTAATTTAGTACCTCCGCCTTCTCCCCTGCCTCCTCCACCCACCCACTCCCCATCCTCTGTCTACTAATCTGTCCCTACTGCATGCAAGGCAAATGACGATGGCTAAATTGCTGGTAAATCAAGTATGATAATGAACAAAATGTTGTCCCACCACCCGCCCACAGCCAGTAAATAATCCACAGCAGACACCAAGCATTCACCTGTCACATATGACATCCGACAAGGATAATTTCCTTCCTTGCATTGGGAGTAAAGAAGCAGTTGACAGTTTTCAAAATCTGGTATGCATGCCAGTTTTTAGTGGCCATTGATAACCTGGATGCCCGAGCTGCCCCTCCTTGTTGGTAATCTCTAAGAAATGGTGTATTTTTATCATTCAGAGCTTTTATCCGATACTAACTGATAGTAGTGCATCCCTTAATGGTGTATTGTCTCTAGCAATGAATGCAGACTGTGTATTAACAAGTGGCCACTATTTCCTCCTAGAAAAAATATGGTTGCTTTAAAAGTTTGACAGATCTGTAAATATTGTGAAACTATTATTGCAGCCAGGTGTAGATAAGTAACTCTTTTATTTGAATAGCGCCTTTCCCTAGGGCTTAAGGTGCTGCATGACCTTAATATGTACTCCCTGGAGCAGCAGAGGGACAGGGTGGACATTTATTTATTTTATTTATTGAAATAATCAGTTTTACAACCTTTGAGTCAGAGACTCGTTTACAAAGGTACCTTGTCTCGGGGGGACAACAATTAAGTGAGGTTTAGACAGAGGTTACAAACAGGTGAGATACATACATACAGTTGAGTTACACTTAAAACCTTCAAGTTCCTGAAATAAATAAACAAGGTACAGGTTCATGACCTATTTCAAGTCAAGAGTCGCACAAGAGCTACAGGTCGTGCCATGAAGCTGGAGGGAGGCGGGTTCAAGAGCAACGCTCAAGTTCTTTTTCACAGAGAGGAACTGTCTCCCACAGGAGGTGGTGGAGGCTTAAATGGTTGTGACCTTCAAAAGAGCTTGGGATAAGCACAAAGGTATCTTAACACTAAATAACAATTAGGGAAGGGGGTAGGCTTATGGGCAGACTAGATGGATCACATGGTCCCCTTCTGCTGGCATTTTCTATGTATCAGTGTGTCTTTACAGAGAATATAAAATGCAGTGAAACAATCAATCAGAGGTCAAAGGTTACAAATATGGGTGTAGGCAGGCATACTCCAAGCACTCTGTGGTGTGCAGTTTTATTTAAGGGGGTAGCAAATAGGCTCTGAACTGCTTCCTTTTTCCATGAAAATTAACAAAGAAAATACTGAACCTTTCTGTAATTTTATCCATAGGAGTTGAAACTAGGACTGGTCACTAATACTGTCTTTGCATCCCAAGGACAATACAACTTTACAGGCACTGGTATATGGGTGTCTTAGGGAACAATGCATGGCATTTGTATTCGTATACTGTCATGATACAAAAGTTGTATTTATTGTGCCAAATGAGGCAACAAACACGGTCCTGGTGTACATTTGTATATTGTCTGGCTACACTCGGGGGTTAGCTCACCCTAACAAGGGGGATTAGTAGCGAGTCCACTTGGTGTGAAGATCTGAAATCCCTGGTTACAAAGACTGAACAGGGAAGACTTCAGGGGAGTACAGCCAGTACCAGACCTGATGTTTTGATAGGCTTAAAGAACTTGTTTGTCGGACTGTTGCTGGTAGAGCCGATTACAGAAAGGAGCCTAACACATTAGGTGTGTTTACACACCTGCTGGGTTTTTGGCCCCGTTACGGCACCTACGGTGTGTGAAGTGCACTGCTGTAGTCATTTCCCATATGTCTACACACTGGAGCTGTGGAATGGTGCAGACGCTGTGGAACGTTGCAGGACATCTGTTCCCCCTCTCCCTTGTGTTTTATGTCCCTATGTCAGCTGCCAGCCCAGCAAGTACGTCACTGCAGGTAGTGGGAAGTGTCCACACAGAAACTAAAGACCATTCCACCATTTTAGCTCCACACTACTGCAGCATCTCACAGGAACTGAAAAAGATTTGCTTACAACACTCCCAGACTTGCCTACATTTATCCTGCGGCGGCTGATAAGCAACTGCATTGCTCACAATAGTGCAGATTGCTAAGTGTAAACAGGCCTAATATGTCAAGATGGTTTTGAAAAGGCAACTTGGCCAACAAAATTCTTTCTTACATTTGAGGTGGATGGCCAATGAGCGGTAGCGTTATTGCACCAACAAGCATTTCAAAATATGCATTTTGTAGTGCAGGGTTTGCACTAAATTTGCATCTATGGTAAGAATCTCCAGTCAGAACTTCACTTTAAATACCTGCTTGCGTTCACTCTGACTCACCCTCCATAACCATGTTCTCCCATAGACATGCGCACAATACTGGAGACACCCTTCTGTGGATTTGACCCTAAACTTGTTAGGAGTTTTTATTTTATTTTATAGGGATTACCTGGATGAGCAGAACAACTAAATATCTGATTTTATTTTAATGACTTGTGCTTTGCGATCAGAAAGAAGGCTGTCTTTTTTTTTTTTTTTTTTTACAGACTGATGAAAAAGGACACTTGCATTTCATTAACCTTGACCACAGATACCAAAGCCCTTTAGACCACATGTGAGAACTCTTCTTTGTAGGGCAACCTATGAAGAGGTTGCTGATATTTGAAGTTGGTGTTCCCACTAGTGGTTAAAACCAAACCTTGTGAGACATTAGAACACTAAGATGTAGTAAGACTCCAGTCCTGAAGATGGTATAGCTTCAGAAGCTGCGCGTGAAGCAACCCAGTGAGATACAGCGGTATTATTTATTCATATACATTGTAAATGCCTACTATATTAGTTCCACCTATGAACACTTAACGCAGACCCACGGATTGCTGCTCAGGATTTCCAAGGTTTTCTACAGTGCTTTAACAAGCATGCAGGGATTCCTTGTGATTGGGTTGTTGATGTAGTAGTGCCTGCTTTTGTGTAGAACTAAGCCCAAACATTTCAGAAATTTAGGGTATATTAAATACGCTTTAATGTTTGAATAATTCCCCTAAACGCAGACCTTTTGCAGCACAGACTTCAATAAGAATTGTTAAAACTACATTCTTGGTAATTGGATCCTATGGTAGTAGCGGTGATAACTACACATGACACGAATTATATTAATGTAGTTTTTTTTTCTGTTGAGCATGTGTGAGAATTTTCATACTCTATAATTTTCTTTAAAAAAATATAGTTTCATGCCACAGATGTTTAGGAATGCAGGACCTGATTAGCAGAAAACAAAGCTCGACCTCAGTATCTTGGCTTGCTAACACAGTGGCCCAGAGCTAAACATCGGACCAACTGCAGTCACATTAAACGTCTTTGCTTCACTAAGCATGGGCCCTCTGCATGCAAACGTACAGATTGAGAGGGAAGTGGTTTAGATGGCAGAAGATCTTGCTGGTATGAGCATTTCAGTTCTTTTTGTATGCACAGTACGTAACCTGAATCCCTGCACTTCCCAACTTTCCCTCTGAGGCAGTTGGTTTGAATCAAAGCTTAAGGGAGTCCCCAGAATATCTGACCTCAAAAGCAAAGTGGTGGCATACAAGAGCACTCACTTTTCTCAATTCAGACTGAATGCAGGCTGCTTGTGTCGTTCCCACTGTGTGCTTTACATAACCATTGGTCGGGTGGATTGCAGTTTTTTCCACTGCTCTGACTTGCAGACAGTTGGGGGTATCTAGTCTTGCCTTGAACTTGCAGACCACCACCCATAAATAAGTACTGTGATGTCACTGACCAGCTGCAGGCCCACAGTGATCAGAATAGTTTTGGTTGCTTGCTCACTGTAATGGAGAGTGGCACCAAGAATCCAGATCCTTCCCTGTCCTTGTATATATTTTGTGGTGTTGTGCAGTCGTTGCTTATGGTTAAGTCACAACCTTAAGATGTGCCCAGTTGTGCCAGCTGGCAGTGCTGTGTACTGCAGTGTGCAAGATGCAGGATCGATTCCTGATCTCGACACCCCCACTGTGGTGGTCTGATGGCGGGCAGGGCACAATGTAGAGGCAGTGCAGCATGCTCTGATCCCAGGGGATGGGACTAGGCTTGTCCGCTCTAGCGGCATCTCCTTTGGCAGGGAATTGGAGGTCTTGATTGTAAAATGGGTAGGGTGAAATTCTGCGTCCTGATTGGTTGTTAGCTGTGCATTGGAAGTGTTCAATGCACAGCTAAAAACAAGTGCTGGCCAATTGGATGCAGGACATGAAATAAATCCATGTGCCACTCCTTGGAATGTTTAAAAAAGATAATGACAGCCGTTTTTTCTCCCCGCTTAGTGAGAGTTTGCCATGGCCAATCTGTCTTACAGTAGTTGCTTCTTTTCCCTGTCTGATTAAGGACACTACATAAAAAACATCAAAAATGCTCATACCATTTCATAAACCTTTCTCTTTTTTTTTTTTTTTTGTTTCTGTCTGCATCAGTCTGTTTCTATGCTCCCACCTCTACTTCCCACCACTTACTCTCACCCTCTGCTTGTTCTGTTGGTCTTTTAAATAAGAAAACGCACTCTTTTTGAACTGCATTACAGTTCAGTGAAGCTTCCTGCAGCCTGGTCACCTTAGCAGCGCATCTCTGCTGCATAACAATCACCTCTCTGCTTCAAAGCTGGCAGTTTTCATTCTGACCACTCATTCTTCCCCACTTGGTCACTCTCAGCTCAGGAGCGCTCGTGGGTCTATCTAACAACTTTGCCATTATTATCAAAAACAAACAATATGTATAAAAAGTAAATGAAGCATTTAAAATGTTTATAAGTCCTGTGTCGTGTGTTTTTTTTTTTTGGGGGGGGGCTGGTAATCACAATACTAGTTGGTGACTGTCACTTTTTTCTGTGCTTCTCAGTGCCGTTTTTCCGACTGCCCCACCATCCTGCCCTTTGAGCTCCTCTTTCTGCAAACAGCAGAGAAAGCTCATAAATTCACTTAAAATCCCCATTTAGAAGATACTGTTTCATATTGAAGTGCAGAATTGTAGCTAAGACTCTTAAGAGCAGTATGTAGTAGCTACACAAATGGGGGGGGGGAACTACAATTATGGAAGAATAATTAGGGCAACACTCCTAAAGCATACAGTACAAGCAGGCAGAGGAACTATTTTAGGAAAAAGTAAAATATTTAATTTTTTAAAATATTTAAATCTGTTAATTTCAATTTTCTTTTTCTTTCACCTAAAATACAGGGACCCATATTATACATGCAGAAAGATGCTTCAGAGGTGTGCATTAGGCAGTTCTAATGCAGTGACAGAGGCTGAAGGCACTCTGCCTACGGCCTTATGCCTTACTGCCCCTGTCTGTGCTTTAAAACTGTCTCATGCACACACCCTCATGTCTTATTGCTTATATGCAACAGCCAGGATTCAGGGACTGTAGAATAAACTTTACTAGTCTATGTAAGCAAGAATGTGTAATAAGATGTCAGGGTTGCATTGTGCTAGCTGCCATCCCACATCTGACACCACGTTAAGTGCAACAGACAGGAGTCCTCTGATTCAGGGTAACTAGAATAAAATATTTTAGTATATGCACACGCACGTAGCAGTGTTAACAGTATTATGTGCCATGAGGTGTCAGGGTCACACTGCGCTAGCTGAGCCAAACTACAGGGTAGCACTGTTGCACTATGCTAGCTGAACGACAGTTGCACCTATCGTAAAAGGATAGCATTGATATTGAAGGTTGACCATATGACATCAGCCACCCCCCTATAGGAGGTATGCTCCCGGTAGCCTTCAGTTGACAGGGTGGAGGGAAGGCTCATGCAAATTTAGGAAAAGTCCGACCCCATGTGTATGACTGGCTTCCATTTGCCTGCCCACCTCATGACCTGTAAACACCTCCAGGACCACCCACCTGACCCTTCAGCACAGATTTGCTTCCTTGAGTCGACTGGGTACTGTAACCCTTGCCAAAAAAGGCCCCGACTCTGGGGTGGTTGAAGTTGGAGGATCACATTTGGGATCTGTGGGGTCACTAGCAGGACTAAAGGGCACCTTGAGCAGAGAGCCTATTCTAGACTGAGGTAAGTAGGAGAATGGAGACAGCGGTAGCTGGGAGGTGCACACACACACACACTAAAATGTTTGTAGAAGTTGTAATCAATTGCTTAGGTTACTAAGATTCCCTAACTTGCTGATTTTATACTTCCCCAACCTCCTCAGACCAGGGGTGTAGCCAGGAATTTTAAACTTGTACTTGAGAGTTGACAAACTGTTGCACCTCCCCTCTAGCCACAAACCAAAAGATGTTCTGTCCCCACCACACAAACACTGCTCCACCCCCACTTCTGTTAGCGATGTGTAGTAAGTCAATGATCCCCAATAGATTCAAAGCATTTTATTTTATCACACACACACACACACAACCAATCGGACAGATGTTGGCTGGCTTTTAGTTACAATATTTAGGTTGCATTGTGATAAGCCTCTCTACCACATCAAGGTAGCCAGCCTTTCAGAAGTTCATTCACACAGGCAGTCATATATACATACTCGATCAGGTCACTCATACAGTCATGGCCTCTAAGTTTAGCACCCACGCATCTTCCAAAGATTATTCACAAACTCACACTGAAGCACCCACGGAGGGAAGGCTCTGTTTGTGCTTGTTGCCCTGAGGCTCATGTTGCCCTTGGATTTTCCAGATTTTACTGTACTCAGCAGAGTACACTTGAGTATGCCTGCTGACACCCATGCCTCAAACAGTTCCTTTTGCTTCCCTTAATAAAGTTGGCCCTTTCCTGTTTTCTCCATTTTAGTAGGATTATAATTGTCTAATGTCAGAGGCCAGCACTTTGTTTTAATTCTTATCTTCTGACAGCACGGATTCCAAAACAAAAGGATATGGCCTCCCATATGCAAAACAAAGGAAGTATGGCCCATTTAAGAATGCTGGATGTAATGTAATTCATTTGTTACGCCAATAACAACAGAGTTCTATGAATACATTTTAAATGCTTCACACTGTAATCCTTGCCATTCTGTGTCTAAGGCAAAAGTCTTTTGAGGCTACAGTCATAATGTGCGGCAACTTACAGCAGATGTTCCCATTCCGTACGATTGTTTTACATTTTAATACAGTGATCGAGAATCTGGACAACTAGGTTATATTTCTTCATTCGTGAATTGAGTTAAACTTGGAAAACTAACTTTTTTTGTTCGTTATTCTCTTTATTTACCTCTTCCATAATCACCCTTAACATAGAATTTCATGGCAGATAAGGACCGCTTGGCCCACCTAATCAGCCCATTTCCCCTACCTAATGGATAAGCTGCAGATCCTAGTTAACAAACAGCCTACTTCCTCCTACCCCCACTAGAATTACCTTATGTCTGTCCCTTTCATTCTTGAATTCCCCCACTGTTTTTGACTCTACGACCTCCTCAGGAAGGCTGTTCCATGCATCCACAACCCTCTTTGTGAAAAAATACTTCCTCGCATTACCTCTGAGCCGTCCCCCTTCTGTCTTCAAATTGTGCCCCGTTGTTCTTGTACATCTCTTTTTCTGAAAGATGCTACCCTCTTGGACTTTGTTGATTCCCTTGAGGTACTTGAAAGTTTTTAGCATGTCCCCCCTCTCCTTTCCTCGAGGGTATACATATTAAGCTCCTTTAGTCTCTCTTCATATGTCATCTGGTGCAGTCTCTGCACTAGTTTGGTTGCCCTCCTCTGGACAGCCTCCACCCTGTCTGTCTTTGCGGAGATGGGGTCTCCAGAACTGCATGCAGTACTCCAGATGGGGTCTCACCAATCATCTGTACAGAGGGATGACAACTGTTTTCTACTTGTGATGCTTCTCCCTATGCATCCCAGTATCCCCCAGCCCTCCTTACTGCCTTCTCACATTGCTTGCCCACCTTTAGGTCATCTGATATAACTACCCCAGGCCCCTTTCCATTTCTGTTGTTCTCAGTGTCTCACCCCACATTGTGTACTCTTCCCCTGGGTTTTTTGTTTCCCAGGTGCATTACTTTGCACTTCTTTGCGTTGAATCTAAGCTGCCATACATTTGACCGTTACTTCAACCTTGCCAAGTCCCTTCTCATCCTTTCCACCCCACCTTGTGCATCAACCCTGTTGCAGATCTTTGTGTCATCTGCAAAGAGTCATATTTTTTCCTTCCAGTTCCTCTGCAATGTCACTTATAAAGACCTTAAAAAGTACCGGACCCAGTACTGAACCCTGCGGTACCCCACTAGTAGCCCCCTTTCTTCACTGTGGACTCCATTTACTATTACCCTCTGTGTCCTGTTGTCCAGTCAATGTTTTACCCAGGCTACCACCCTGGGACCCACTCCCAGGCTGGCTAATTTGTTTATTAATCTTTTGTGTGGGACTGTGTCAGATGCTTTGCAAAAAGTCTAGGTAGGCCTTGTCCACAGCCCCTCCCTTGTCTACTACTTTGGTCACTCAGTGAAATAAATCAATTGGATTCATCTGACATCACCTTCCCACTGTGAATCCATGCCGCCTTGGGTCCTGTGCCCCACTGGCCTCTAGGTACTCAACAAATCTTTCCTTCAGAAGTGATTCATCATTTTCACTACCACTGAGGTCAAATTGACAGGTCTGTAGTTTCCTGCCTCTGTCTTGCACCCACTTTTGTGAAGGAGAATCGCATCTGCCTCCTCCAGTCCTCTTGTACCACACCATCCTCCCATGATTTGTTAAAAAGGGTAGTCAGTGGTGTTACTAGTTCTCCCCTTAGTTCTTTTAGAATTCTGGGGTGAATCCCATCAGGCCCCATTGCTTTGTCCACCTTCAGTTTTAGGAGTTCTCCCAGAACCCTTTCTTCTGTGAAAGGACTGGGATCGACCCACTCCTTCCCCCTCTCCAGAGTGCTTCTGTTGACTGGATTAAGTACCTCCCCTTCCTTTTCTTTTGTGAATACTGAGCAGAAGTATTCATTCAGTATCCCTGCTTTTTCACTGTCCCTCTCTGGTCACCCACCCTCCTCTTTATTCAGCCTCAGTATCCCTCCCTTTCTTCACTCCGTAATGTACCTATAAAAGGTTTTATCCCCTTCTTAACCGAGTTGGCTATCTTTTCCTCAGTTTGCGCCTTTGCTATTCTGACTGCCTTCCCCCCTTCGTTCTGCTTTAACCGGTACAGTTCTCTGTCCTGCTCCTTCTGTGTTTCCTTATTCTTCTGAATGCTATCTTTTGTTCCCTAACCTTCCCCGCCACCTCTTTTGAGAACCATAGTGTTTTTTTTTTTTTCGTTTTGATTTATTTGCTTCACACAAAGTCTTGTTGCCTCTGTGGTGGTAGTTTTGATGTTTCCACATTGTTGCCCTTCTTCATTAAGCTATTTATTTATGTCAGAAGTTTTACCAGGAAAGACGTACCGAACTGGTAACCGCTCATTTCCATACGTCTCCTGGGTGGATGGGGGATATGGAGAAAACAATACAAGATGTGCAAGTGAAAACATACTTCAAGGCTGAGGCTCCTGTGTTGCCTGGCAGACTCGCTACTTGCCTGTGGACCTGCAGACAGTTCCCTAGGTCCTCCCTGCCACTCTTCCCCCCCCCCCCAGTCCAATGCCAGCCAGGGGGTTTTCAGTTTGATGGGAAAAGATCTCAAGCTTCACGACTTGGGTAGCAGGCCATTGCACCACAGAGCTGGATGGGGATGGAAGGAACATTGCGGAAAATCATCATCTGGCACATCAAGACAACCCTCTTTCCATTTTCTGGTCCCCCTCCTTTACTTAAGTGAGCATTCAGGGCGACATGGGGGGGGGGCGTTCAGTGGTTTATGGACACCCACACTGCCAAGAGTGTAACTGTCACACCACCACTGAGAGCTGCCAGAGTTGCGATGCATTACAGCACTTGCCCCACCCCCCATTAAAAACATTGTCCTAGCTAGCCTCTGTTGCATGTGCCTAGGGCTCGGGCATACACCTGGGTCACAAGTGTACCTGAGAGGCCCTCCATGGCTTGGTGCCATGGAGCCAGCAGAAAAATATCTTTTTGATTTTCAATGTGTAGGTATCCATGTTACAATCTGGAAATGCATTGTGATCACTTCCAGTTGGGCTGATGTTACAACATCATCAGTCTGTGTACTGTTGTACAGAATTAGACTTGATGAGAACAGATTTCTCATTGTGACGAAGGTCCCACTAAACTGTTTAGAAGATTCCAAATTCAATTTCTGTGAAAGTTTAAAAAGAGAGAGGTTGCCACCCCGATGGCCCAGCAGCAGTGGATTGCGCTGTTGTGCTAGCAACCCAGCTGTGTCAGGAGGCAGGCTTGACCACAGCAGCTGCACATGGGAAGAGATGGCATGGGGTAACAGGTGCTGTAGCAACCCCTACGGTGGGCCAAAGGAGCTTGCCCCTCTGCCCTCTGTAGGATGTCACTGTGTGCAGCCAAGATAGGACGGAGCTCCACCCATATCATGGGGAGAAGGGAGGAACGGGAGTAAACCAAGGAGAAATCCATGTATGCTGTATATGATGGACTGATTTCCTCGGCTCCTTTGGATTCTAGTGCCTGCTGCTGACACTGGATCTTAGTCTACATAGTAGACTGCCCTTGGAGCCCTTGCCACGGTGGGGAAGCCATGGGGATATCAGGGTGCCACTGGACCCAGGAAGGATGTGGGTCAGCGGGCCAGAACAAGGTATATCAGTTGGACTATCAGGGTCAAAATTGGCACTGGTCCACTAATCAAATGCTGGCACATTTTTATATTGGGCTAGTAACATTTTTTTAACTAGCCCTTTGGGCTTGTACTGGAGAAGGTGACATTTCAATAAATTCACCAGCTAAGCCATTCAGAACATCTGTGGCTAGTGGATTTTCCTAGTCACTAACCCTACTGGCTGAAAAACATCATTTTTACCCCATGACCATGGTTTATCTCTGATAGATGAGCGTGGTCAAGAAGAAGAGTTCTATGGGGGGGAAGGGTGGGGTGGGGGTTTCCTTTACAGTTAAACAGACCTGGCCTAATGGGGCCAGCAGTAGCATGTTGCACTACTATGCCAAGGATGCAGGTTTCCACTGCAAGCCTGCTCCTTGACTCCATGCCAGTGGAGTCTAGAACACACTGTAGAAGTAGCGTGTTCTGATTTTTGGCTCGGGGAGCGGAGATGTCCGCTGCAGCAGAACCTGTTCTGTGGCAGATGGGCACGTGGCATTGGCAGTATGCATGAGTGCATTCTGCCAGGCCATCCTTACATCAAGTGTTGGTGCTGGACACATTCCCTAATGCAGGAGGGCTGGGTGGGGCTTTGTGCGATACAACAAAGGGAAAAAGCCAGTCCAATCCCTGAGATGATGGCCTCCGCTCTCGCTGTCCCCTAACTCACAGGGGGGTTGGCAGCCCTGGACCTACTGTACAGCCATTGACATATCAAACACTCGTACTTCCAATGCTGGCACCAGGGGGCTCTCATGCTGGGATAAATGAGACGCTGTTGACGGCAGTGCTCCAGATAAGATATTTCAGGGTGAGCTTTGTATTGACCTTTGGAAGAGAGGTGAGTAAAACTAACGTCAAATGAGTACAGATAAAATCCGGCAGGTGAGGAGTAATCTGCACACCCTCCCCCCCCCAAAAAAAAAGTAACCCCATGAAGGAGCAGGCTGGGGTTCCAGCTGAGGTAGCTGGCTACAGAGTGTAGCCTGATGAAGCTCCAGTTCACCCACAACACACACACACACACACACACCATTTAAACATGCACAGGTTGGGTAGGGTTCCATGCTGGGAGTCTGGGACAACACAGGCAGCCTGCCTGTGCTTTCTCCAACTCCATGCATGAAGGCCTACGGAGCCCACACAAGTAGAAGGTTCATTCAGCAGGCAGTGGCCCAGCATACTGCACAAACACACATACACACACACCGTCTGCAGTTATGGTGCCTCCATTCAACTTGAACTTTCTGCATCAGAAGGCAAAAAGGGGAAAAAAAGGACCACTCACCACACTGTAAAGTGTCTCCCTCTCCACTGTGCACTCTCACCTAGCTTACTATGGCCCAGATCTGTTGTGACATTTCCAGATTGCAGCACGGATTCACCTGCCCACCCTTGACCATCCTCTACTGCTCTTGCACACCCAAGCTTCCAAACACAAGCAGTGACCACCCACTATCACATGATCTTCTCCCTCTGCCTAATCCCACTGCCTCTAGCCCCAAGTCGCCATCAAGCCTCCTCCCTTATCCTGGCTGTGCTGTCTTGCATGCAGTATGCACTGTTGCAGCTGGCTTCATTAGTGTGCTGGTGGGGGCTAACAAACACCTGTCTTCCTTACATCTTCTCTGCAGTTGCCGCACCACTCACTCCCGCTCTCGCAATGGCTGATGTGCATGTATGTCACAGAGTGAGGGAGGGAGCACATCGTCACGGCAGATCAGGAACTTGGGTTCAGGTGTGGTGGCATACTGAACAGCCAAAAAAAAATAATACTGTGAAACTACAGGCATGAAGTTTAATTGGGGGCGGAGGGGCAATGACAGTAACATACAAGGAGCTGATACAGGCTTTAAAAAACAATACATGCTGTATGTATGTAGTACACAAATGCCCTTTTCCAGTTAGTAAATAAGGCTAGTATACATTTTATCTGGAGCACTTTTTGATGGTGGAGGTACTAAGGGTAACAGAGGGAGGATTCAGGGACCTGACATGAGTGATGTAAGACAGGTGTGTGGGGGGTGGGGGCATTGGAGAGCCTGAAAAGATAAAGTGCTGAAGGCCATGGTGGAGAGAAAAATAAAACACAGAACCAAAGTTTGCATGGGAAGTTTCTTCTCACCTGTCTAGTTCCATACTAGCAGGACTGGTGAGGCAGTGGTATAATTTTGACTTTCATCTGTCCTACAAAACGAATCCCTCCACAGGGATCCAGTATCACAGTCTGATTAAGGTATTTTGTTTTGCTCAATTCCTGTTGCTTCATGATCATTATATTAAATTAAAAAAAGAAGTCATTTCTCACTAATACTAATAACAATTTCTGTTTTTTTTTCTTTCTCTCCTTTCAAAATTAATTTACTGTGGATAGCCCAGATTAGATGCAGTATCTCATTTTCAGTGAGGTCCTGCAGTTTACGGCTGGGTGGGCAGAAGCGGTTAGAGATAAAGTGATTTGCCCAGGATCACGCAGTGAGTAAGTGGCTATAGTGAGATTTGGACCAGATTCCCAAACCTGTGCTCTAGCCACTACACCACGCTGCCTCTCCTCATGCTGTAGTCTCGTTTCCTGCTTGGCATAGTGTGTATGTTGAACCTTCTGTGAGGGTGTGATGCTTGTGGGAACAGGTTCAGCAGTGTTTCATAATTCTGAGCTTTTATGAATTTAAAATTTACTTCATGTACTTATCCAATTACTTAATATAGTAGCACTATTCTCCTGGGAAATGCCAAAAACTTGGCTTTGAGTCTTCCTGGCTCCTAGGAAGCCATAGGGTTTCCTAAAAAGGTCGCTAGAAAATCATTGGCTAGAAACAAGCAGAATGCTGGTAGTTTGAATTGGTTCAGTAAAACTTTACTTGACTCACCCTTCTGGATTATTTGTATTGGAAAAGCTTAACATAGGTACACTAGCAGGTAAGTGAGATGTCTGTAAAGTTGGTGGATTGTCTGTAACATGAGTCTGATACTTTACAGAGAGAGACTGGAGTATGTCGCCCATTGTTGAAGTGGTACTTTGAATGATGAAATGAAATTGGGAAGGACAGCATGATTGCATGTGCAGAAACCTATTCATGAAAGGATGTCCGCCTGTAGAAAGAATAACTAAGAATGGTGACGCTACTGCTAAAAGCTAGAATGTGGCACTAAATGTGACATTTTATGATACTGACTTTTATTGTAGGTCTTAAAAACCAGGTACCTACAAAAAACAACTTTTTAAACTGATATTTAGCACAACCATGTTTTGAGTTAACGTTTTACAGGGGTTGTTACATTCTCCAGTTATTGATCTACTACATTTGTCAGAAAATAGCATGAATTTCCCTGTGTCTTTCGGAAAGCAGATGTGACTGTTTTCCAGCTAAGCTCTCTGTTGCTTTGGTGACATCACAGACTGTTGCCATGGTATAAGCACTGTAATATTATAAATGAGTACTGGGAGGTCAGTAGGGGATAGTCTGATGTTTTTATACATATGTCTTGCATAGGCTACTAAGACGTGCTTGAAATCCTGGAAAGGACAACTGGAATTTTGAAAATGTAACCTGTGGCCATTCATAATAGCTGCAATATTACATTTATGAAAGTACGTACTGAAGGGGATATGTGCTGTTTAAGGTCAAGAATTATCAATAATCCTGCCTCATAGCTGGCTATGTTGCATTTATTGAGATATTAAGTTTGTTTGCTACCCAAACCCCAGGAGTTACAGAAAAGGGAAATCCTGTTTAATGATTACCAATCTTTTCAAGGAGCAACACTCAAGTTCTGTGCTGTATCGTTCTAATGACATTTGTTGCTTTCTTGGCAGGATCCCACTGCTGCAATGGTTACTAGAGGTCCAGAATCCGAAATGAGAAATACTATTCTGAAGTACCAGATAATGAGACGACAACAGGTTGGTCAACCTCCGTGTTTCCATTTTATTTCTTTATCAAAAGCAGCAGCAGTGCAGTGACGGAGCACTTAAACTTTTTGATGTGACTGGAAACCTTTGCATTCCAGTTGCCATGTATGCTGTTTGTATCTGCTTTAAATAAGTAAATAAAACAACTTTCAAAGGAAACTTAAAAAAAAAAAAAAATATGTTGGCTGGCAGTAAGCCCTGCCCTACTGCTGTTTAACCTAATAGCACCTCTTTTCCTTATGTCTGCTTCCATAGCATTCACATGTTTGCAGACGGGAGAGAAAACAGGAGGCCAGTGGCCTTACATGCAGTGGAGCAAGGTTCTTCTGTCTGCTGCCATGCTGCAGGGGAAAAAAACGCATGAAATGCAAGCAGAAAGTTATGGGGGTCAATCTGATCAGAAAGTCGGGGTTAAGGAACCCAGCACTGTACTACCTTTTTGCCGACAACTCCTCTCCTCATTTGGTGTGTCCAGTCTGGCTGTCTTTCACATGTTACTAGCTGGTGTATGGCTGCTAGTCCAGGGTCCCGCAGCTCTCTCTGAGGCGTTATGACTTGTTCTCATTGCACTGCCCAGATGACTGTGTGTATTTCAGCACTGCCCAGATGACTACCATGCATTTCAGCACTGCCCAGGTGACTGGGTGCATTTTGGCACTGCCCAGATGACTGCCATGCATTTTGGCACTGCCTAGGTGACTGGGTGCATTTTGCCACTGCCCAGATCACTGCCATGCATTTCGCCACTGCCCAAATGACTGCCATGCATTTTGGCACTGCCCAGGTGACTGGGTGCATTTCGCCACTGCCCAGATGACTGCCGTGCATTTCGCCACTGCCCAGATCACTGCCATGCATTTTGGCACTGCCCAGGTGACTGGGCACATTTCGGCACTGCCCAGATGACTGCCATGCATTTTGGCACTGCCCAGGTGACTGGGCACATTTCGGCACTGCCCAGATGACTGCCATGCATTTTGGCACTGCCCAGATGACTGGGCGCATTTTGGCACTCCCCAGATGACTGCCATGCATTTTGGCACTGCTCAGGTGATTGGCATGCATTTTCTGTACCGCCATGAAGAACTCCAAAGATGGGAGATATCGTGAAGGGGGCCATCTCAGCTGTCTCATAGCTCAACAACTCCTGAGGAGAGCAGGTCCATGTACCATCTAGTCAGGGGCCCAGTCTTGCCATTTCTGCTCACTTTCATTTCCCCAGCATCAGCCTATGGTTGCCTGCATTGCAATCCTCTGAGCAAGTCATGGCCGATATCACGTAGGCACCCACCACATCAAGGCCAAATCCACTCCACCAGAGGAGACATGCATATGGTGAGCAGTCAGTCTCCCTCCCTCTTGGATCAGTGAACAATTCTTCCACATCGTGCCCTAGAATCTCACCCACACTGGCTGGGGGGATCAGGACTTGTTCCCGGGTCTCCCATATGGCGGCGTAATGCCTCACCGAGCTGGGCACTGTAGTGCCACTTTAAAAATAGCAGGTAGGTGTGATACCTTTCACAAACTACTTTATTCATCATTTTCTTTTTTTTTTTTCTTATTTAATAATTTTATTTATTCTTAAGATGAAGCAGAGATGAGGTAAATCCTTGACAGTGATAATATACATATCTTAAAGGTCAGGTCAATAGATATTTATATACAGAACCAAATTCTCCTATTATAAAAGGTGTATATCCAATCACAAATGACTCTGCAGTGAAGTAAACATCTAAAGTGTTCAATGTCCCCTAACCCCTTCCCATCTCTCTCCCAGTCCCCCTCCCCCAAAGCTCACCAGAGTATTACCAACCAGCTTTTCCTCCGTACCAGATAACTTCTTTGGATTGAAGGATATAAAAATGATTAAAGGGAAGTACCTGGAAGGCGTGGCAAATAGATTAGATCAGGACTAACTATGCCCCTAGGATGATAAGGTTAATAGGGTCTGTAATGGTTCCCTTATTTTCTTGTATCTGGCTAACTTGCCAGACATGTTTGCTACCAACTGTTCTGCTTGTAAAGCAAATAAACTTTCTCTGTGCCATTCCAAAAAGTGAGGAACTTCTTGATCCAACCAATGCCTTAAAATAACCATTTATGCACATGCTGAAATCAAGGCCATATGTGCTTTTTGGTTACCAATGAGGGAGTCTGAAAAATCCCCTATTATACACATCTCCGAGAGGAATGCAAGTGAGAGCCCAAGGAGAGGGTCAAGTCGAGAGTTCCAGAAAGGAGTGATCTTTGGACAAGTCCATAGAACATGGTATAAGGAATGACCACATCTGGAACAGAGATTGCTGGGAAGGTGACCCATCCTATGGAGCCTCACTGGAGTATAACAGAGGTCATGGAAAATGTGGAATTGCATAAGATGATACCGATTCTGTTTTATAAGTTGATTTTAAGTGCTTCCAAATAAGTGGCCATTTCCTAGGCGACTTGGTGGGAGGAAGAATCTGATCCCAACTATAAATCCGGGGACCCTCATTGGCAGCCAAAAATGCATGTAGGGAATGATAATAGTATGACACCAGGTGAGAGGAGGGGGCCAATACAATTATTGGGAGGACAACTGAACCAAAAGGACTCTGCCACTGACCTGTTCCAAAGTGAAGTGTGAGCATGTGCTGAATCTGGAAGTATTTGAAGCAATTTGCGTAATTCCCTTGCTCTTTGGAATGACAGTAGTTTATCAGCCAAGGTTAAATCCTGGACAGTTTCAACACCCATAGCAGGCCAAAACAGTCTAGGCAGCATGTGTCCAGCAATTCACAGGTTGAGATTCCCCTTAAGGGGCTGACGAATATCTTGGGCAGGGCATATCTTAAGAAAAGAGCAAAGCTGAGCTTGAATTAACAAGGATGCCACAAGAGGCGTGTTCTTTAGGGAGGGTGGTAACCTTTTTCTGGGTAGGAAGGAGAGTGCCCTGTAATCCAAGGCTTGATAGAACAAAGAGAATATTCTTTATCAACCCAGTGAGGTGTATAGCCTTGATTACCTAAGGGGCATACCCAATAGGACATTGTATAAAAGTGAAGGGCTAAATAATACATTAAAAAGTTAGGGACTTGGAAGACCATCATCCTGCTTGGTTCTCATTAATTCAGAAAGTGCCCAATGTGCTGCTTTACCTTTCCATAGAAAAGAAGTTAGAATTCTGTGTAACTGAGTGAACTAGGCTTGAGGAAGATACCAGTTGTCCATCTGTAGGGAATATAACAACCGGGGTAGGACGTTCATCTTTATGTTGATTAATCTGCCCCAGAGTGAGAAAGGTAGAAGAGACCAGCATTCCAAGTCTAATTTAATACGGGAAATAATAGCCTCCAAATTGTATCGTTTAAACTTATTGGGAGATATGCTAAGAAAAATACTATACCCAAATATTGAAGTCTGTTTTTCCTCCAGGCCAGGCCAAGATGATCTATATCTGCCTGGAAAGTTCTGTTATTGAGGGGCATGATCTCGGTCTTGTTAAGATTGAATTTATAATTAGATATAATTCCAAAACAAGAGATGATCTGTAAAGTGGGGGGGTGTCGAAGTAGCCAGGGAAGAAAGGTTCAATAGGACGTCATCCGCATATACAGAAAGTTTATATTCTATATGGTGGATTGGGATACCAGTAACCTGTTATGAAGAATTGAGCTTCCTAATGAGAGGTTCCAGAAACAGGTTAAATAAAAATGGGCAGAGAGGGCAACCCTGTCTGGTGCCTTGATACAAAGAGAAGGGTTGGGACAACATACTGTTACAGAGTACCTGAGCTGTAGGGGAAGAATATAAGACTTTAACCCATTTTATAAATTCACTGGGGATACCAAAATGAGGCAAAAGTATGACTAAGTAGTCCCAGGAAACTCTGTCAGACTTTTTCTGCATCCAGGGATACCAGTGCTGCTGGGATATCTGGATCCCTGGATGCTGAAAGAAGATAGGAGATTTTACGAAGATGGGCTGTGGAATGCCTCCCGTGGACAAACCCTACCTGTTCCCGACTGATGAGGGAATCCCACACCACTACCAGCCTTTCCGTCAGAGCTTTTGAGAGAATCCTAAGGTCAACATTCATAAGTGAGATCGGCCTATAGTTGGTGAGCAACAAGGGATCCCAATCTGGTTTGGGGATACCCACTATAGTAGTCCTAGTCACAGAAAGCTCAGATATGCCATTCTCAACAATGTAATTGTATGTAGTGAGAAGAGTAGGTGCAATTTGTTCCTTCAGTGCCTTATAAAAATTTGAGCTAAACCCATTGGGACCAGGGGCCCTGTCAGGGGCTAGTGAATCAATCACCGTAGAAATTTCTGCTAGAGTCAGTGGGGCCTTCAAGAATGCCTGTTGGGGAGCGGAAAGGGTAGGGAGCAAGAGACCTTGGAGAAAAGAGTGAAATTTTGTTTGATCAAAGGGAGAAGATGGGGGAGCATATCACTGTTGGTAAAAATTCCTGAATGCTTCTTCTGTGTCCTGGGGGATGTGAGAAGTTGCCCTGAGTCAGTATATATCGAGGGGACACTTCTATCCACCGCTTGTGATTTAAGATGAAGTGCCAGTAACTTTCCTGCTTTTTCCCCCTGGTCAAAGTATTTCACCTTGGAATGCAGAATAATATGTTCCACTTTTTCTCCCAGTAAGATATTATACTGGTACCTGAGGTGTTCTAGTCTTTCCCAATCCGACTGAGGTGAAGAGGAAGAGAGTTGCTCTTCCACCTGCCTAATGCTAGAGAGCAAAGAGGAAAGCAAGACTGATGTTTGCCTTTTACATTTAGCAGAAAGTCAAATTAGTTCCCCCAAGAGCACATTTTAATGCACCCCAGAGTATATCAAGCCTGGAGACAGAAGGGGAATTGTCAAACATAAATTTGGTGATAAGCATTGGATACGTTGTAATAAATCTTTAACCTGAAGTATCTGGTTGTTCATGATCCACATCTTATCTCTGGAAAGGGACGGGCTTAAAATCAGTTGAAGAAAAAATAGGATGGTGATCAGAAACAGCTTTAGAAAGGTAGTGACATAGGGTTACTCCTGAAAGTGAGTGAACACTCAGTAAAAATAATCAATTCTAGAAAAGGAATTGTGCGGGAGAGAATGAAATGAAAACTGTTTAGTGGAAGGATTAAGGGTCCGCCACGGATCTACGAGACCAGTCGACCTCATAAGGTCCATGAGGGCCACCTGACCCGAGGACATAGCTTGGCGGGAAGATCCAGATTATCTAACTCATTACATTGAACTAAATTCCAGTCTCCACCCAAAATGATTGGTAGGGAAGTCCATGAAGATGAGATTGACATAAGGGTGGTGAGAAAACCAGGATCTTCAGTATTAAGGTCATATAGTGCTCCTAGGACTACCTCTAGGTGGCCTAAAAGAGCACGTATAAAAATAAAATGGCCATTAGGGTCCAACCGTTCTTGCAAGAGCCGAAAAGGGATTTTCCAATTTTATTAAAATAGCAACTCCTCTCTTGCGTGTATCCAATCCTGCCCCAAAAACCTGCCCCACCCAGGACCTCTGTAAAGGGAGGATCCGGGAGGAAGGCAAATGCGTCTCCTGCAAGAAAGCAATATCTGTCTGGAGCTTATGTATGTGTAGCAAGATCTTGGTCCTTTTAATAGGAGATTGCACGCCTTTAACATTCCAAGAACAAAAATTATAAACTGCAATGGCACACAGATAAGTATATCAATAAAGTGCCTGACCCCAGATAATTCCTACAATCCAACATGATGTTCATTGTACATAGAAAGGTTCACTCTGGCGAGACCCTCCCCAACCAATGGTCGCCCACAAAATGTCCCCCTGCATATTACACAAAGCCCCAAATCTCACACCCAAACAACCCTGAAAATCCCGATTGACAATATACAAATTCATTCTCCGTAAATCTTGCGGTGTCCCGGCCACCCTACCCCACAGTAACCGTCATTAATAAACTGAAGCTGATTGAGAGACTAGCAATAATAACTACAAACTAGAGAATGAAAAACTAGTCGGCCCTATCCCTCCAAGTCTCCAGGGAAAAAGCCTGAGCCTCCACATCTCCCATCCTTCTGCCCGAGCCCGTAAGATCTGCCAGGACTGTCTTCACCTCTGCCTTGAGCTCCTGAATGGCTGAAGATACAGGGCTCCAGTGCATGGAGGAGCCGATCTTCTGTGAGGGGTGAAGGCGTCGTGGTGGGAGTGGAAATACGGCTGGCTAGTGAAGTTTCAGCCTTGGAACATTTGGCCTGCTTGTCTGGTGTCTGCGACGGAGTGTGCTTGGGCGTGGCCTGACGCGTCTCCGGATCGAACATGATGCCGGTCAATTTCATGCCGCCCCGAGCAAATGCAAGATATCCGTACGCTCTCTGTACTCTAAACTATTACTGCTAGCTGTTTTGACAGCGATACACTTGTTTTTAAGTATTAAAATTAAAGTTTCCTGTGACAAGATGTGGGAGTGCCAAAGGAGAACTGCCGTCGGATCAGAGCATCACGTGACCCCCCCCCTGCTTTATTCATAATTTTCATGCATGCTGAATGTGTAAAGAGACTCCTTTCTGGTAAGCCCTTTTAAGATGAACATTTCACACATGTAAGTTGCTCCCCAAAATAATGAGTAAGGAAAAGACAACAGACAAGAGGTATTTACGCAGCAATCTAGTGTGGTTTTGCTTTCTGTATATATTGGCACTAGATATCTTTCTTAGCTGCTGGTAAAATACTAATGCAGTGACTAAAAGCATACACCTTTCCCTAGAATTTGTGGGTAGATAAGGACCGCTTGGCCCACCTAATCTACCCATTTTGTCCCTGCCTGTACTGTCACCACAGACCCTACCTGATCTCCAGCTACACTTCCCCCCACCACTTTCCTACCAGCATTCCTTTGTGTTAGTCCGATGCATGCTTGAAACTCACCACTATTTTCGCCCCGCCCCACCACTTTCTGCTAGGAGACTGTTCCAGGTGTCCACCACTCTTTCAGTGAAGAAGTACTTTCTTATATCCCCCCTTCCAGATTCATTACATTGTTACATTACTTGTTCTTGCTCACCTTCTGTTCTGAAAAATGCTCTCCTCCTATATCTTTTTCATTCCATGGGGTACTTGTAGGTCTCTGTCATGCCCTCTTCTTCCTCCTCCCTTTCAGGGTTTACGTGTTGAGATCCCTCTGTCTCTCTTCATAGGGCTTATGATGTAGCTCCTTCACCATGTTAGTTGCCCTGCTCTGGGCAGCCCCCTGTCTTTCCTAAGATATGGCCTCCAGAACTGGACCCAGTACTCCAGGTGGGGTCTTGCCAGTGATCAGTACAATGGTAACACCACCTCTCTCCTCCTGCTGGTGATTCCCCTCCCTGTGCACCTCAGCATCCATCTGGCCCTGCCTTCTCGCACTGTCTTGCCACCTTGAGGTCATAAGATGTGATAACCCCGAGATCCCTTTCTTGTTCAATGACCATCCATGCCTCCTCCCCCATTTTAAACACTGTGTCTAGGTTTCTGTACCCTTGATGCATAATGTTGCACTTTTTCGATTGAAACCTTACTGCCATGCCTTCGGCCACACCTTGAGTTTTTTCAGGTCTCTTCTTATTTCTCTCCTTCCCCACTGGAGTATCTGCAGGATTGCAGATTTTTGGTGTCCTCTGTAAAGAGACATATCTTCCTTCCCAGCTCTTCTGCAGTGTCACTTATTAAGACATTGAAGAGGACTGGTCCCAGTACTGAGCCATGAGGTACCTCACTGATCACTGGTGTCTCATTAGCGTAAGCGCTACTTACCACCACCCTCTGTCACAAATCTATCAACCAGTTCTGTTCCCAGTTTACTACCTTGGGTCCTACCCCAAAACTGCAGTTTTCTTACAAGCCTTCTCTGTGGTACGGTGTTAAAGACCATGCTGAAATCTAAGTAGGCCACTTCCACCACCCCACCTTGATCTGTTTCCTCTTCTCACCCAGTCAGAGAAGTCGATCAGGTTCATCTGACATAAACCCTCCCACACCGCCCCCACTTTCAATCCATGCTGCCTCTGGTCTTGTAACCTGCTGAATTCAATATACTCCACTAGCCTTTCTTTTCAGAGTCTCCATTAACTTCCCCATCACTGACATTGGACTGACTGGCCTATAGTTGCCAATTTCCTCCCTGCTACTGCTTTTATGGAGCAAAGCTACATCTGCCGCAGTCCCCTGGGAACACTCCTGTTTCCAGTGACTTGCTGAACAGGGCTGTCCGAGGTGCAACCACTACCTTCTTGAGCTGCCTCAGCACCCTTGGGTGGTGTACCCCATTCAGCCCCATAGCCTTATCCACTTTCAGATTCACAAGTCCTGTAAGGACTGATTCCTCTGTGAATGGACTTGTCTGCCCCCCACCCCCGGGTTACCACCTGTCCCTATTTTTGCAGGACAGTCCTGATTTGGGCAGCTGTGTCCTGCAAAAAAACATGAAAAATACTACATGTCCTGACATTACAGTAGAAAAAAATATTTTCTGACTTGCCTCTGAATACTGCAAAACAATGTAATACCTTAACTAAAATACGTTAAAATGATAAGCAACACTAGAAACAGCTAAAAAAAACTACAACACTTAATATTAATTCTGATTATTTAGAGAAAACATGTCTGTTACATTAGTTGAGATTACATATTGTCCTGCAAAAAATCATGTTTTGGTAAGAAATGTCCCACTTTGGGCTTCTTAAAAGGTAGTTACCCCCCCAAGTGTTCCTGCTACTTCTCTGTGGTCCGTTCCCCTCTCCCTTCACTGCAAAGACTGTGGAGCAGTATCTGTTCAGGATATCTGCTTTTTCATGATCCTTCTTGCCACAGTCTTCCCCTGCCCTACTTAAACTTACAGCCTCTCCCCTTGTCTTCCATTTTTGTAGCACTAGACTTATTGGGTCTGGTCTGCAAAGCAGAACTTTTCCTATTGCACTCTAACAGAGAAGTAGTAGGTGGTTACCTGTGCCACTGGACAAGCATTAGGGTGTTAGTTAAGTCTAGTTCCCCACAGTCTCACAAGTGCCCAATGTGGGTTGCGTCTGCTGAAGGGGTTAGCCATGTCTGGTTCCCCTTCATTGCCTCTCATGTCTCCTTGGTCCCACAACTACACATCAGGGGAATGTGTCTGAAGCACACTCAAGGGTTAGCCAAGTCTGGCGTACTCACATGGCCACTTATTTTAGGCTGTGCTGTACTCAGGATAATGACAGTAAGCTGTTCAGCTTCTTTTGTTCAAGATAGTCCAAAGGATTACTCACAGACACTCCTGACTGTGAGAACAGCAATTGTTTTGAAGCATGCTTGCAATTTGACCACTGATCAGTGAAATGCGGGAATAGGAAAGTATACACAGTAAATTAAATCGGAGAGTCATAATTTACAGGTCTACTATAAACTCAGCATGTACAGTTTCATTTAATTTTGTCTAGAAGAAATGATTCACTCTTCCTTGTCTGCAGCTGTAACTGCCATAGAATTGGAGGTAGGGGAACTCATAAATGTCCTTGGTGGGGGAGAAAAAGTCCTGTAAAATATCCTTAAATTAATTTAGTTCCTTAAAAGTAACCCATCCTATGGGATAGTGTAAAATAGTTATTATATTTTCATAGTCCAATACAATTTTTCCTCACTGTTTCAAATCTTAGAAGAATAAGAAACATCATCGAGGATTTTGTATGGGGTCACACAGACTTTTGTTAGTCTGTGTATAGTGAAAAAACACTGACCCTAAATATGAAGGGATACAGCTCTTCATGAACACATTGGAAGTTTATTTACTACCTTGTTATAGCATAACTTTTCCATTTTACTGCCAATAGCTTCATTCTGTCCTTTCTCTGTGCAGCAACCTGCCCGCCAAAGCATGTTGACAAACACATGATGTCTGCCCGTAGTTACCATTGGTTTATAACCCCTCCTTTTGACTTCCAGAGAATACATCCATACAAATGTAAAACCACACTTTGCTGCAATAAATCTTTCTGTCCTGGACATTTTATTTTCTCCCTGCAGCAGAAGTTAAGAGAGATGAGCTTACAGATAAATCCCATAGGCTGTGCTGCAGATTTATTAAGGGCAGAAGGTTTTGCCTTCCCGGTTCTAACTAGAGTTTAATATTACAGGGTAGAAATTAAGAAAATAATCTGGTGTGGGAGGTGGACTAAATCTGGTATTATTCTGTCTCAAAGTCCGGAATTCCTCCTGCCCCAATGAGTATGCTATACTTAAATCTGCAGAGTGGAGGCACGGAGATGTGATAGTCCAGTCCAGAATACCGTTCATATCGAGCCATGTGTTCATTTGTCATTTCTGGCTATCCTGTTGGCAGAGCAGCAGGTCAGCCACTCACAACGCTGGTGACCAGGGTTCGAGAACGAGCTTGGGTCGTTGGAGGGGCTTGGTGGGGAGGATGGCGCATTCCAGTGGATGCTTTCCTGCGGGGAGCAAGAGTCGCAGACCGTACTGCAATACTGCCACCTGGCTGACCGCCTGTGGTAGTGCAGCATCAGGCAGGTAGGGCTAATGCTCTGCAGAAGGAGGAGGAGGAAGAGAAGCATAATCTTGGCTCCGCTGAACTTACTTCCAGTGCTGGAGTTATAGTCCAATTTGGTAAAATAGCCCTGTCGCTACTGGCTGGCATTGCTAAAATGTGTATTGCACCTGTTATTGCATTTATTAATAAACCAACTATTGGTGTAAGCAAAACCTTAACCTTGATTCTTTGTAGAACATTCGGGCGGGAAACAAAACTGACATACTCCATACATGTATATTTTTTATTATTTTTTTTATTTAGGAGAAACAAAGACAAACTATGATGGGAGTACCTTCAGAACACAGGGGTCACTTCACAACTCAGCAGATAAATCAGTTTCAAGGTGAGATATCTATTAATGAATCTGTGATGTTTAAAGCTTTGAAACTGACATTCCAGTAGCAAGCCATCCTCGTGGTTAACTGCAGTATTCTTAGTATCTTTCGGGGTATTTAAAATCATTCTAAGGTTTATGACTTTGTGAAACGTGATCATTCTTCTTTTCATGGCATTATTGTGTAAGTTTATTTTTAAGAAAAAGATGACTAACCTCTGTTTAAAAGAAACTTTGTAGCTACCTTTTCAGTTGACTGTGTTAAGAATCTTCCTTGATGCCTGATTTATTTTTTTTTTGATTATTTTGTATACAGGACTAGCACAAACTATGACTGACTGTGGCCAGCACGTGCCAACTGCAACAGCGTCTCATCGCATGATGCCTTCTAATTCGGGAATCCTGCAGAATACCCTAGTGTCTGGACTGGCACCATCCCCTGGTAATCAGAACAGTGGAGCAGTGGGCATGATGGCACATAATCCTGGAAAGCAACAGGCGATGTTTCCTACTGATTTTAATATTTCTCTTCGCCCCAGCCAGAATTCCCTGGGCATGAACGCAGTCTGCCAGACAGTTCACAGCCAGGCCACAGTTCGTCCAGTCATGTCAATGTCTGGGTTTACCTCCAGTTCCTTGGGAAGCGTGTCTGCCGCAGCTCAACAACACTTGAGACATTCTAGTATGCCAAGAGTTGCCAGTGTCTACGCCAGCTCACCATCTCAAATGTGGACCCCAACAGGGGTTCCAAGAACACCAACCACAAGCCAGATTGACGCCAGCATGCAGCAGTTTACACATAATGCACACTTCCTGAAGCAGAACGTTAGGCCTAACATTCCTGGTCACCAATTTCCTCATCAGACTGTGGTTCCTCCTAACCAAATGGCTCCCATGCAGGTCAGGCAGATGCAAAAACTGGCCGCACTGCAATCCGGACAAAGCTTGGGCATGTTGGGTAACCAAGCTTTACAAAATAACTTGACGAGGGGACAGTTGTTGGCTGTGAACGGCATGAAGCAAATGCCGTCAGGCATGTCTGGTTTTAATCAGATGACTCACCCTCAAGGACTTGCTCCCCCCAGTTATCCGTCCACGGGCCAGCCATCGGCGCCATTCAGTGGGATGAATACTGTTGCTGAGCTGCCATCCTATGACTTTGTTCCACAGCAGACTAATAACGTCTTGTCCGGTACTAACAATGAGGCAGATTTCTATGACTCTCTGATAAAAACAAGCAGCAGCAGTGATGATGACTGGTTAAACAGTTTGATACTTGATGACATTTTGGGGACGAATACACAAAGCTCTGGACACCTTTAGTCTGCAACAAACTGGTCAGAGATGTAAATATGCCCAGGTTGCTGTCGATGCATTTGAATTCTCATAATCCCCTGTGGGTGGATGTTGTGTGTGCTCTTCCCGCAAAAATGAGTTTAATATTGGCAGTTTTACAGATTATTGTAAATATTAAAATATTTTGTAAATTATGTTTTTTCCTAAACCATAAGTATAAAAGAAGTACAGTATTTATACTTCTTTAATGGACTATTTGTAAATAAACAATAGCAAAAATCATTGTTTTATAATAGGAATTTCGTGTATTTTAACTTTTATTAAATATGCAGACAATATTGTTAGTTTCAGTAATACTGTGTATTACAGTTTTGAAATACCAGTTATGTTTGTGACATAACAGAAGGCATAAATTAGGGGTGTCTAGCAAACTGACGCAGCAAGAGAGAGGGGGAGATGGTTGTCTGAAAAGCAGTGTCCGTTTGAATGCCATCACAAGCGCCAGTAACAATGAGCATTCATCACATCTGGGAATATAATAAGAGTGTTCTACAACTGGCATAGCCCAGAGCTAGCGGGTATGACTGAACTAAAGTATTGCATACTTCAGTTTTCACACTTCTCAATGAATCTGATGACATTTAAGGGACTAAAAGTAGTTGTTTCCTCATTCACAAGGAAGACTGGAACAATCAAAAGTTCTAATATCTTTAATTATATAGCTAGTGGAGTCAGGCGTTCAAATTTATTACACTGTTTCTCCATCAGATGTCAAACAGCAAATTGGTTCTTTCCAAATTGATGAGCAAATGATGTAGTAGTTCTGCTAATCAGTCTATATGAATGTATAGGTGGTTATGGAAAATTGATTAGCACTGTTCCAGTTTTATGTAGCTAATGCTAATCTGATCATTTCTCTCCTTGGATGTGATTAGTGCTGTTTGACTCATACGGTCACCTAGTCGGCTGAGCAGATCAATAGCAGCAAGTGTTTAAAATTCAGTTATAAGCTGGAAATAAGGCACAGGGCTAGATTTTCAAACTGTTTGGGGACTGCGTCCCATGCCGCAGCCACCGCTGCGGGATGAAGTCTCTGCACTTGTGGAGATTTGCATTTTCAGCTGGTGCAGCTGCGGGGGATGATGCACCTGGTACTACTAGGCATAACATTTCAGTACAAGTGCACCAAAAGAACGGCAGCAGGCTGGCATAAATTGGGCAGCCAGTCATAAACCGACTCCCGCTATGAAAATACAGTGCATGTGGGGAAAACTGGGGCTCCGCAAGTGAAGCCCTACTTGCAGCAGTTTTTCCCCATACCTGCGCCGATTTCAGATGGACTGAAAATCCAGCCCACTATTGTTATTGTAGCAGTTTCTTGGATGGAATTCCAATGTATTTTTTTGTTTGTTTTGTTTGTTTGTTTTTGCATAGCACTGAGGAAAATTGGTTTTGCATTCGTAAGCCAACTAGCGGCACAGCAGTACCTGCTATGCTACATGAAGTTTTATCATTAAGCAACAAACTTTGTGTGGCATGGCCTTAAATTATACCAGTCTTTTCTAGTCTTTAGCTGCATCAAGGATGGAGACTTTGAAAAATATCCAACGTAGCTTTACTCTTGTAGAAAAACTGAGCTGACTGACAGAATCTCAGAAGGTTTGCACACCCCTATCATGTATATTTGTAGTGTACAGGTGATTTGGTCCTGATCTCATAAATATATCAGTTTTGTTCACATGTCAGAAGACTTTCTGTCGCAGAAAGAAAAATCTAGTCATTAATAGTTCTCAGTTTTTAATTTACTTTCATTGTTTTTGTCAGCTACTGTTGTCATTTGTATATTTAAAGAAAGTCTGTTTGTAAAAGATCCATTGTACTGTAAACTTCATATGATGTTCATACTTTGTGTAGTCCTATTTTAGCCACTTCATATCTCTGCCATAAGTTTATAATGTAATGCCAGCTTCAAGCACAGAAAGTATGACACGTTTTTCTTCAAACAAATAAACTGCTGGGGGAAAACTGTTACATTTGCATTTTTATTTCAGTCCTTAACCCCCCCATTATAAGATTTATTTCTGTACCTAAAATATTAGCATTGGAACAGTCTTCCCATATTGCACGTCTGCTTGTTTCCTCCTTAAAAACTCATTCCTTCCAGTAGCGCCATATGGCGTCCGAATCATCCATTGCTTAACCCAACCCAACATGGATACCCAGGATAGAATGAGTTTTAATTTACCTGTGATCTGTCCTCTCTCATAATAAATCCTATGATAGATCCCAGCCAATCAAAATTCCTGGTTTGACAGCTCGTAAGACAATCTTGTATTGTAGAGTGTCTCGCACACTGCACTTAGAGTTGTCAGGTTGCCATTCGGACTGCTCACGGTACAGTACTACAAGTAGTTGGCAATGACACTTCACTTTCAAAACTCACTTGATCTTATCGAGTAACTTGGAAATCTATGTACAGATGAATGATTGCACTGTTAAATTGCTGTTGATTCCTTGTTTGGGCAATAATCTAGCATTGTACAACCATTGTACAATGAATTTTACAAAGAATAAAAAAAAATGTTAATCTAACTCTAAAATGTTGCAGCATAGAGATACAGATGCAGCTGTAGATTTCAAGCTATAGAAGAACTAAGCAATTTTTGTGCTGTACAACAGGGGTAATATGGCATGACCTATCATGTAGGTGTCTGAACAAGAAAGTGTAATCGGTTCTCTCAAATAAAAACTGTTGTGAAATACAAAAATGCATCACTTATTAACAACATAACTAATTTCCATAAAAAGTCTCAACATTTTCTGGACCTCTCCCCAAATATAAAAAAAAAAAAAAATGACTGTTCTAACATTCAGGTATGACCCAGGAACCATGGCAGCTAGCTTCTGGTAATAACCTCATAAGACAAAACGAAGTAAGAGATTTTCTTAAGTTATAAAATGGGTTGGAAATTTCTTACTTCCTAATTAGCTAAATAAGTTCCAATACCCATATGGTAATTCCCACAAATGCACAGCTGGTACAAGCTCAGGCAGTGGGATTTGGAATTTGTGCAAATCGTATACAGATTTCATGGGCTACTTCACTTCCTCCCGATTGCCATCACAAAAATGGTTGCCACCTTAATTCACTGAAAACCATCAACTAGGCCCTAATAGGTAAAACACCTTTGTGTTTGAAAAAAATCAGTCCACAATTAAATGTTCTTTCCTCTCATGATCCCCTCCTTTTGCACATCAGTAAGTTTAAAAAAAAAAAAATACTATTTCTAATTTTCAGTTCGTTTTTTTTGATGACTATGAAAAATCCACCTCCTTTCTGTCCTCACCCGCTTGCCAAGGAAATCTCTGCTACTTACCCTGCCACAGATAAAATATAGGCCGTTACTCAATATGAGGCCTTCTGTGTGTGTGTGTGTGTGTGTGTGTGTGTGTGTGTGTGTGTGTGTGTGTGTGTTGGCTGTTTCGTGAACTTTCTGCCATGGAAATTTAGCAGAATTTTGAATAGTTATATTCCACTGCATTCGTACATTCTGGGTGCATTCCACTTATGTTAAAGGGGCTATTTTTTCTGTGGTGTTGGGTAACATTTTAGAAATGCAGTTAAAAAATAACTTTTTTAACATCCCCACATTTTTTCTACTGTTAAGTTTGGATGCATTTTAATATTGCAGTAAGTCAAACCAGGGCATGCATTGTTGTGAGATAACGACACAGGTCAGGGTAGTGGAAGGTGCTCAGCGGTGCCTAGTGGCTCTCAGCACACCTGAAGCATGGCATTACCCCCACAGCAACACACTCTGTCATGTCTTATTGCTTAAGTGAGAATGACTTCACTGCTCACAATTACATGCCTACACAATCGGGCCAAATGCATTTCCTAACCAAGCACAGCTTTACACAGGATTTATTATTTCATAAAATGTGGAGAAATGTTACTTTTAGCAGTATAAGAGGAGTTTCACTTGTATTCTCGGCTAAACAGAACAGCTTCACTTTGCTGTTCTTTCCACCTAAGAACACATGTGAAACCATTTGTATTGTTATAAGAGGCTTTGCTCCAAGTATTAACATGCACACTATGGGATATGGATTTTCAAAACTTTTCTTCCAAAGTTGTTTCATTCATAGCACACTTTCTGGGCAAAATGGGGGAAGTGCATGCATTTCTTATTATAATTAGGCCATGTGCACAGCTAGGGAAAGCAGAAAAGGGGCAGAGGTCATTCCACTTGCAGTGGAAGACTAATCTCCCAAGACTTGTTGAGTTGGTGTGGGAACGTGTCACAGAAGATAGTCACACTAAAGGTACGACTATTGTCTGTGTACCTCAGCCAGGCAAGTAGACATTTTCATCATATAAAATGTAACCCACGTACTGCCATAGGAGTTATTAGCTAGCCAGTTAATTATCTGATATTATACAATGGGGTATGAAAATCCTGTAACCTCATTGATCAAAACACATCACATGACTGTGATAAATCCTCTAGTATACCCACTGTAAAAGTTTTAATCACTATAAAAAAAAAACAACAAATTTAACATTGTATAATAGCAACATACCATGACAGGGAGTGGGTATATGGGTGGATTTACCACTTCTGGTGTGGTTAAGTCACTCGGCTGTGCCTCGTGACCGAACTACACCAGATGTGGTAAATCCGCCAGTATACCCACTCTCTGTCATGGTATATTGCTTAAAGATTGTTTATGTTCTAACCTGTTTCAGAATGTCAAATGTGTTTTCCTGTGTGTTGCCAAGGCAGAAAAATGACAACAAAGTGTCCCCTGTGCTGTGCTGTACTGTGCACGACTATGTCCAATGGCTCAGTGCTTTCCTGGGTATTCTTCCTGCACTCCCTGGGGCTTCTAAAACCACCCTGATCCTACCACAACTCCAGTTTACTGCTCTGTCAGATGCTATGGAACAGAGAAAGAAACCGGGGGCTTGATTTTCAAAGGTCGAGACTGGCGCAAGGGAGGCTGTAGCAAGGAGAAATGACACAAGGGGCTCCTTGCACCAGCCCCAATTTTCTAAGGGACATTGTGTGCCACTGGGGGGGGGCACCTGCGCCAGCCGGGTTTGTGCCATCCTTGTGACACCCACACTGGTGTACCATGGCAGAAGAAAGCTTGTGCCAGGGCAGGGTTGCAGTATCCCCTACACTGGGATATTGCAAGCCCTCTCCCCCCCCCCCCCAAAGGGCGCACAGACCCAGCAGTTAGACCTGCCCAGAGCTGGTCTGAGCTGCTGTGCTTCACTGCTGCAGCCCTCACTGGGTGGGGGGTGACCCTGTGCCCCTTGGGGAAGGTACCCAGACAGTCCTCAACACCCGACATACCACAACTGGAGTGACCCGTGATCTATGGCAGGTGAGGGCCGGAACCCTCCTCCCCAGGTGGTACTGGTGCATCCCCCCTCATGGACCCACACTAGCCAGTTGTCACCTCCCCCAGTCGGACCCATCCAACCCCCCACTGCGAGTCAGGGTATCCTCTGGGCGACCCACCAGCCACCAGGGTGACAAGCCAACGGGTCATCACCACTGGTCACAGATGCTGCAAGCTGTGCTACAGCTTGCGGCAGTTCCCTTCCTTGTGCCATTTGGTTGGCGCATAGATCAGCTTATGGCAAACTGTGGGACTTTGGTGCCTGGACCCCGGTTCTTTTAAAATATGGTGCAGGGTCCCTAGTGCACCCGAGTTTACTGCGGGTGGTGGTACACTGCACACTGTGCCATTGTTTGAAAATTGAGCTGTGGATTTTAAAAGGCATGCACTAAGCTGACTCGCTGCGTCATCACTGACAACCTTCGTGACTGCATCGACCGTCTGGGGATCACCCATAGCGTGGAGAACTGCAGCGGTGCCAGGCAGTGCACCTGAAGGTGATAGGATTGCAGGAGAGGAGTCCTTAAAGCGGCAGTACCAAAAACATCAATATACCCATTTTCTTTTGCTTTCTTTCATTCCTGGACTAAGGTATGGGATTATGAAGAATTTACTTAAGAGATTCGCTCTTGCAGCACGTAACACCTTTAGGACTGAAGCTGGCAGGTGCCAGGACCCTGCGGAAACTTTGTAGCTAGCCGTTCCAGGCAGGGGACTGCCTCTTACATCAGCCCACCCCCCGACATTGCGCGTGGTATAAAAGGGGTGGTCCTCTAGCCCATCCAGAGTTCTTTTCCTGCTATTGACTGAGCAAGTTGGACCTCCACAGACACTTTCAGCTAGTTGACCATCATTTTGACTGCATTATCAATGCCTGACTTTATTTATTTTCAGTGATTGAGTGAAGTCTTCGTGCATGTCGTCATCTTCAACATCTTCCATCGAGAGGCGCCCCTCCAAGTGCGTACGCAGCAAGCAGATCTAGGGTTGCCACCTGCCAGGTTTTTTACCTGGTGATCAGGTTTTCAGGGTCCTTGTCAGGTAATCCGGTTTTGCTCTTCGTTGGTCAGGTTTTTGAGCCATTTTGAGTGCTCACATACTTTTGAAACAGATTTTGTCATCGAATTCTTTGTTTCAGCTGCATGTCAAGATTACAGACAAGTTTTGTTGTCAATATAGCCCTTTGTTTGTGAAAGCTGTCAACCTGGGAGGTGTAAAGTATGGCCATTAACATCATTCGCAGTTACTTAACCTGATCTTTTCCACTACTGCTGCCTCACCTTTTGTAACAGCAACAGAGCCAGTTGTCTTCCAGTTTCATTTGCTGGTAAACAATTTCATCTCAAACAGAATTTAGGCATCTTTAAATGTTTTAGATTATTTTTTTAATCAAGAAAATAAGGATGGTCACTTCATTGACTTTAAACAGTGACGTGGACATGAAAAGGAAATGGAGCCAAAAACAATATAAAGTACACTATAGGAAACAATTTCTATATACCATGTACACTATTGTATGCTATTTACAGTATTCCCTTGTCTCCCCACAGACCATATCTGTAAATGAGATTTATTTTATCTTTGTATGTTTATCAGATAAACCAATGTCACTAAATAAATAAACACATAAGTAAATAACTAGGAAGAACCTGGGAAAGTAACTTTATCAGGTTAAGCACAGTATCTTAACATTGTGTTGAACTGCTGCTTTAAGTGTTGCCTTTTACTGTTATAATAAATGGCTTTGGAGGAGGGGCAATGCATGATGAGTCATGAAAAGGGGTGGGGCTTAGGATCCGGTTTTTGGTTCATTCAAAGGTGGCAACACTAAGCAGATTCCATATAAAGACGGCCATTTGTTCTGCCTTGGTCCAGACCATAACATCGAGGCCTGCCAGCACTGCCGCAACTTCAACCTGTGCATGAGGCTTCAGCGCCAGAAGACCCTCGAGGCTTTCCTGCTAAAACAGATGTCTGCCATGGAGAAGGAAATTCACTACAAGAGTTCTCCCTCTTCATCTTCTCACAAAGAAGAAATCGAGTGGAAAACAAGCACAGGGACAAGGAGTAATCCCTGGCAGAAGGCTGCTTTTAGTCCCCAACACAGAATTTGGTGACCCCTTCATCCTCCAGGCTTGCCTCCAGGCTCCTGGGAGTGAAGCCTTCCTCCCTCTTCTCTGTCTCAGGAGAAGGCTCCTCGGGGTGTGGGAAGTCCTCCCATGCCTCTCAGCCAGTCAAGCTTAAACCCATCACCCCTGGGCGCTCTAAGCCTAGTGGCTCTTTGGGTGGCAAACCTTTGTCGCCCTCCCAGCCAGGGTGTCTGCCGAGTTCACCTTGATGTCTGAGGTCGACGCTGGAAAGCGGCACCTGGGACAGTCGTTCTCTCCCTCCAGGAGCAGCGGACATATGTCTCGCTCAGGAGCGATGCCTCCTCCACAGGCGACTCCACCTAGGCATCCAACGGCTAGTTCTTCACCTAAGCCAGCCGCCTCAGTGACGGCCTCACCGGTGCCCCCTCAGGAGAACCCAGTGCCTCTGCAAATGCCTGCTGACTCCAGCACCTCTGCCAAGCCAGTGCCAGAGGATCAGACGACCAATGGTCTGATGTCGAGTCGGGTACCTCCGATACCTGAGGGTACTCCTTTGGCCTCGACGCTGGATGCCCAGGGCCAGACTACTCAAACGCTGGGGTTACCCCAGCTGTATGACCTGATTCTGGGACCCTCCATACCTGCCACCCTGACGCCAGATAACTCTGCTCTCCTGCAGGGCCTCAACAAGCTTTTTGCCACCTGGTGGGCCTTCTTGAAAGACAGACATCCCTCTGGCTCCTTCAAAGCTGATTCCCCAAGGGCCAAAGCTTGTTGAGCCCTCGGGCCACCCTGCTTCTCCACCCCCTAGAAGGCTGATGCCCAATTAGGACCTTCTGTCTCCACAACCACACAGGCCCCAGAGGTCACCTACCCCTTCACCTGACTGAGGACTCTGAAGTGGACTCCTACTCCTCCTCCAGTCATGGGGATTCAGACCCACTGTCTGATCCAGATGTCAGAAAGGACACTCCGTGCTCCACACATGACAACCCTTTTATGGATGTGAGGGGGTCATATTCAGCAATTGAGTGGCTGGGACTTGTAGGACCTCGACCCGGAGCGAAAGAGGTTGGCTGTCTTCCTCAGAAAGAAGGTACAGGGACGCCAACAAGCTGGCCTGGAAGCATCCTTTCTCTATCCCTGCCATCTCCAAAAAGTAAGACCAGTTGTGTACCATACCCCAGGACAACCCCTACTATGGGGAACAACCAGAGGCAGACTTCATTGTGCTGAATGCTGCCGACAGGTCCAGATATCCGCAGTTTCTCGATACATAGCTGCCAGATAAGGACTCTAAACAGTTTGATCGTCTGGCTAGGAAAGTTTTCCTATCCACCACCTTTGCCATCCAGTCGCAGAACTTCCTTGCCTATATGGTCCAGTACCAGAATGCCCTGTGGGACAAGATGCTTGAACTCATGCAGACTGTACCAGACTCACCCAGACAGACAGACAGAGCTTATGGCCTTCATGAAGTCCAGTTCTGACGTCAGTAACCATGTTCTGCAGGCTTCCTATGACACTGTGGATGTGGCAGGCAGAGCCACTGCTTTTGTGGTCTGTATCTGCTGATGCTCTTGGCTGAGAGTCTCAGGGTTGCCCAGGACATTCAGTCCAAGATTATGGATGCCCCCTTCCGAGGGCCAGTATTATTCAGGGAAGATACTCAAAATATTACCTGATTGTAGGAGGCAGGGAAAGTTGTCAGGTCTGTGCAGACCATGTAGACCCAAACAACAACCTAGGCAGTCCTTTCGCAGGCCAGGATGACAGCCATTTCAAAGTCAGCAGCAGCAGCAGGCTGGCTTCAAGTTAAGGCCACTACCCCTGCCTCTGGAGACTGTGCCTTGCGGACCCCCAGAACCTCTCAGTCTGCTCTTCCCTTCCCCGGCTCTTCCACATGACTCTCTGCTCTACCCTCCTCCTTCAGGGGAGTCAGTGGTGGGGGGTCAGTTTTCCTTGCACACAGAAGGGTGGTGTTGAATAACTTAAGACCGCTGGGTTCTGCAGCTCATCAAGAGAGGTCACACTGTCAAATTCTTGGCGGTCCTTCCAGACAACCTTCCAGTTCTGTCACAATACTCTAAGGCCTACAGCGCTTATATAGCGGATGAAATCCAGGTTCTTCAGAAGAAGGCCATCGAGCCAGTTTCCCCAGAGCAACAAAGGACAGGGTTCTACTCCCACTTCTTCCTTGTGCCAAAGAATCTGCCCTACCGTGGATTTAAGCCACCTGACCCAGTACATAGAGTACAAAAAGTTCAATATGGTGACCTTGATAGGTCTCCTTCCATTACTACACCAAGGGGACTGGTTATGCTCACTGGATATGCAGGACGCATATCTCCACATTATGTTTTTCCAACCTCACAGGAGGTTCCTGCACTTCCACTTTCAGGGCCGCCACTACCAGTTCAGGGCATTGCCCTTTGGACTGCCTTCAGCACCAAGGGAATTTGCCAAGTGCCTGGCCATAGTAGCAGCAAGTCTCAGGAGGCAGGGGGCATTGTCTTTACCCTACCTCGACTATTGGCTTCTCACTGCTTCCTCTCGGGACTGGCTCGGAGAAACATTTTCTCCCTATTTCAGGACCTGGGAATTACTATGAATCTCCCCAAGTCCTGCCTCAATACATAGGGGTGATCCTGGACACAACACAAGGCAAAGCCTTCCTTCCCCAGGACAGAGTAGAGTGCTTTCAGTCCCACGCTTGGCAGCTGTTTTCAGCTCGCCAAGTTCAGGCTGTCACAACCCCATTCAGCAGGTCAGGCCCTCTGCTTCCACAGAGCCAACCTCTGAGCACAGTATTGTGGTACAGTTAACAGAACAGGGTAACCCTGCTCTCTGTTTTGTGGGTTCGAATCGACCTTTGGTCTCAAGTTCTTGAAGGGATTCAAACTGTGAACCTCTTGCTAGTGTACCCAATGTACAGGCTCAGATAATTCTACTCTTCGGGGGGCCAGATATCTTTGGCCTACAGGCACCTAACCAGGTGTACAAAATAAACCATTAAAAACTCTATTAAAGACCTCAGAATAAACTCACCTTTTCCCAGTTTGGTACTACCATTAAGCTATGCCCAGTGTCACTAACTATATGCGCTTCACTTGTCAAAGAAAGAATTTCAAAGGCACAGCAAGTAGTCTCTAAAATGAGATGCAGGGTTTTATTTAACTGTAAAAATTGATTAGCGTTTTTCTCATAAAAGTGTCAAAACATTGTGAAAATGCATAGCACTTGCCTCAAGGTGTTTAACCAACATAATACTTCTAGAAAACATATATAAATACTTTCTGTACAGTTAGTATTGTCCCAAGAAAAAAACTGCTAATCAATTATTTAAAACCCTGAGATGTTTACTTAAAAAATAGATCAGAATGTAAATACAGAACAATATATCACAAAACCATACAATCTGTTAAAAGAATAAGGTTAAAAGTGCAAATTTCTACCAACAATACACTTGGGCCTGTCTGTCTAATGTATTCTTCTAATCTTACAGTGCTGAAAGATGTTGTAGTGTCAGAGTCCAAACGTGTGTATGTCTACAGGTCAGTTACAGCATAATTAAAAAAAACTGTCTTGACCCTGCCTTCTCCATGATGTCACCCAGCTCCTCCTCCTCTGTTTATTAAAAATGATACAATGAGGATGTCTTGTCAGGAGGTAACTTAGTAGGTGACATCAGCAAAAAAAAAAAAAGTTTCCCCGTAAGACTTACCAATTAGGTCTGTAATTTTCCAAGTTCTTTTCTTCATCCATGAGCAGTTTCCTTTCAAGAACATCAAAGGACCTTTTATGACTTTGCACCACAGTGACATAACCTGTATTCTTCCTCTAAACGTCATAAAAGTTTGATTTTCCAGCCTAGCAGCTGGCAGCTACAATTAAACTAGATAAACAGGAGATGCTTAATTTAGGTCTCTTCTAGCCTTTATCTCCTGGCTTGTATCTTTTAGCTGAAATAGCATGTCTCATGAGAGACACTCAATAACACATTTTTATATTACAAAAATCACAGTGTAATCAGAACCAGCTGTCCAAGCGTCGCAATCCTCCCTACCTAGACTGAATTTGGGGTCTCTATCCCCTGCATGGGATAAGCTTCCCAAATCAGTTCACTCCTCATACACGAGACCACCCATCTGAGTTCTGATTTTTTGCTCCAACCCTATATAGAATTGTCATGTCATACTCTTGCAAAGCAAGACTCAATCTTGGCAATCTGCCATTGTTTTTTTTTTCCCCATCTGCGTCAGCCAAACCAGGGGGTTCTGGTCAGTCTGTTCCACAAAATGCTGTCCATACAAGTATGGCTCCAACTTCTTCAGGGCCCACACTATGGTAAGACACTCCTTTTCCACAGTGGAGTGTGCCTGCTCCCTGGGAAGTAACTTTTTACTCAGATATGCTACAGAGTGATCTTTCCTTTGGCTGGATGTCTGACTCAGTACTGCCCCAATACCCATGTCTGAGGCGTTGGTCTGAACTATAAGGGGTCTGCTATAGTCAGGACTTGTCAACACAGGAGCACTGCACAGTGCCTCCTTCAATCCGGTAAAGGCTTCTTCACAGGTTGGTCCCCAGGTAATTTTCTTTGGCATCCTTTTCTTTACCAGGTCAGATAGGGGAGCAGCCAGGGCACTGTAATTGGGTACAAATGTTCTATAGTACCCTGCTGTCCCAAGAAAACTCCTGACCTGCTTCTGCATTTCTGGTCTAGGCCACGCCTGGATTAACTCTATTTTTATTTGGTTAGGACAGAGCTGTCCTCAGCCTACCACATGCCCGAGGTATTCCACTTCTCCCATGGCCACCTGACACTTCCCGGCTTTGACAGTGAGCCAGGCCCTCTGTATCCTGCCCAGCACTTCCCTGAGGTGGGATAGGTGTTCCTCCCAGCTGGTACTAATGATGGCAGTGTGATCCAGGTACACCACGGCGTACTCCTCAGCTCCATTTAACACCTGGTTGATCAACCTTTGGAAAGTGACCGGGGCGTTCTTCATTCCGAAAGGCATTACTTTAAATTCAAATAAGCCTATCTGAGTGATGAAGGCTGACCTCTCCCTAGCTCTGTCCCTCAACTCTACCTGCCAATACCCCTTGGTCAGGTCAATGGTCGTAAGGTAGGTGGCCCCTCCCAACTTGACCAGGAGTTCATCTGTCTGGGGCATCGAGTGGGTGTCTGACTTCGTGACTGCATTTCGTCCACACAGAAATGAGTAGAGCCATCTGGCTTGGGCACAAGGACTACAGGTGAGGCCCAGGGGCTGTGGGATCTCTGGATTACCCCTAAATCCAGCATCCCCTCCACTTACCTCCTAATGTCCTTTTGGACAGCCTCTGACACCCGATATGCTGTCTGCCATATGAAAGTCTATGTCCCTGTCTCCACATCATGAGTCACTAAGGGGAGGTTAGTCCAGGCTTGGCGCTAAACAATGGGACAAAGTCTGCTAAAACCTCCCTTACTTCCTGGATCTTGTCTGAGATCAGCTGGAGAGACAATTTAACTACCTTCACAGAGGACTCCTGTTTACTTTATTCCAGCAAGTCCAGAAGGGGGTCTCCTTCGTCCATCCCTTCCCCAGGACTACACACTGCAAACTCCATGTCAGCCTTGTTTGCGTATGGCTTCATCATGTTGACATGGTACATCATTTCTGTCTGTTTTCAGTCAGGCAACTCCATTATATAGTTCATGTCATTTACCTTCCTAACCACTTTGTATGGTCCTGCCCACTCAGCCTGCAGCTTGTCTTTCCGGACCGGAATAAAGACCATGACTTCCTGACCCACCATGTACGAGCAAGCTGTGGCTCTGCGGTCGTACCACACTTTTTGTTTCTGTTGGACAGCTGCCAGGGTGCTCTGGGCTGTCCCCATAAGCTCCTTCAGCCTTTCCTTAAACTTAAGGACGTAATCCACTATGAGAGTTCCCTGGGTGGTGTGCATGCCTTCCCAGTCTTCCTAGATCAAGTCTAGGGACCCATGTACCTGGCTTCCATATAAAGAGTTTGAAGAGGGAAATCATGTCGACTCTTGGGGCACCTCCCTGTATGCAGACAGGTGGGGAAGGTGTTTCTCCCAGTCCCTCCCATGCCGTTCAGCAAACGCTCGGAGCATTGACTTCAGGGTACCATTGAATCTTTCCACAAGCCCATTGTCTTGTGGGTGATACGGTGTTGTGCATCTCTGCACCACCCCACACTTCTCCCATAAACATTTCATCAGATCCGACATGAAGGAACGCCTTTGATCGGTGATAACCTTCTGTGGAAACCCAACATGGGAGAAAATCCCAAGTAAGGCATCTGCCACTTTCTGTTCTCAGTGAGGATAGGGTGACTGCCTCTGGGTACCAGGTGGCATAATCCACCACTGTCAGGATGACTCTTTTCCCTGGGAGCTGGGGGTATTTAAAGGCCCCACAATATCCATTCCCACCCTCTGGAATGGCTCCTCCACTATGGGCAATGGAATCAGGGTGGCTTGGGTTTTCCTTACCTGCCTTCCCTATTTCTTGGCACCGGTGACAAGACCTGCAATACTCCTTCACCTACTGGGTGAAGTTAGGCCAATAGAAGCTCTGGGACAACTGCTGTGTAGTGCACGTGATCCCCAGATGGCCAGACAAGGGAATATCGTGCAATCTTGAGCAACTGCTTACGATACCCCTGGGGAACAACAAGCTGCCTGCCTAGCACCCCTCCTTCTGTCTGCACAGCCTGAGTATACATAAGCCCATTTTCCCAATAAACCTTATGTCTGCTGTCACCTTCCTGTGCTCTGTCAGAGTCTGCCCAAGCCCTCAGCTTCTCTAGATTAGGGTCACTTCTCTGAGCACCTGCAAACCCCTCACACATTCCCAAGGCATGGGACAGGTCCCCTTCTGTCTCTAAACTAGGGTCCCTAGCAATGGTGTCAGTTCACTCAGGATCACTGTCAATCCCAACCCTCTGACAGTGGGTCACCCCTCCCTCTTTGGAGTAACCCTCTGTAGCTCTGTGGTTACTTGCTACTGGGGACATTTCTACCTCCTTTTCATTAGTCTCCATATCAGGGGAGACAGGCCGGGGAACCAGCTTCTCAGTGGTTTCCACAATGGCTTCTGTGGGTCCAGGGAACTACAGTGTTCCCTTGCCGCTCGGCTACGGGTAACTGCACATACATCCCTTGTTTGAGATTGTTGCCCAGGGTCACATCCACTGCTAAGGTTTTGGCTACAGCTACCTGTTGTACAGTTCCCCCGTTTCATCTCGGTCTAGGAGAACACTAGCGAGGGGCAATGTTTTCTCTTCACCAGTAAAGTCCTGTACATTGACGTATTTATTGGGTATAAGCTGACCCGGCTCTACTAGATCCCCCTTTACCAAGGTCAAGGATGCCCCATGTCCCTTAACCCTTGTGTCTGTACACCATTCACCATGACTGGGTGCGTGTTCCCTCATGTTCACTGGCATGCTTCCAGGGACACACAAACAACCCACTTCCTTCTAAGCCCCTTGTTGTGTATTGCTCACCTTTTTGGGACACCTTCTGGCAATATACCCGGTTTCTTTACACCACCAACATCCATTTCTTTTCTCAGAGAAATCTTTTCTCTGAAACCTAAGGCTAACTGGTTTTGGTGGAGGCAGTGAGGGTTTTAGCTGCCCTAAAGGCGCGCTTTTCCCTTTCTGCGCTGCCACGCTCACCCCAGTCGCTCTCAGAGCAGGTCTGCTTTTGGCATAGTGGTCAGAGTTCAGCAGCCTCTTGCACTGTTTTGGGATCTCACTCCTCCAGCCAAGTTTTCAGCTCTGCTGGGCATGCTCAGAAGAACTGTTCTAGCAGAATCACATTTTCAATTTTATCAACAGTTTGCTTCAATTCTTTCCCACTGTTTTAAAAACTGACGTCGTTTCGTGGCTAGCTTCTCGTAGCTCATGTCAGGGCTTCTCCTGAGCTTACGGAATTTAGCTCTGTATGATTCAGCAGTTAATTCAAATTTCTTTAATAGTGCAGCTTTAAGTTTGCTTTAATCATCACTGTCCTCATTGTCCATTTGACTCAATGGATCCCGAGCTTTCCCGGTACATAGCTGGAAGCTCCAGGACTCACTAGGAGTTTTAGCCTGAATACAAACTTTTTCAAAAGAATTTAGAAAGGCATCCATATCCTCCCCCTCTTTAAATCTGGCTATCAATTTGGAATTCAATTTGTAACCCCGTTCTGTGATCCGAGTTAAACCCGAGCCACTTACCTGCTCTGGTGCTGCTGGTTGGAGTCGTAGCTTCTCCGGTTTGTGTTGCCTCTGGTGCTTACACTCCTCATGGTCAGCATCTCTGTTCTTGCTGTGCCTCTCGGCATTCTTGCTCTGCCTCCTGGTGTTCTCGCTCTGCCTCCTTCTGTTCTTGTTCCCTCTTCTCCTCTGCAGCTCGCTGGCGCTCACGCTCAGCCTCCCACTGTTCCGGCTCTGCTTCTCATCTCTCTCATTCCGCCTGTCACTGTTCTCGCTCTCTCTTCTCCTGGAACTCCAGCTCCATTGGGCGCAACTCAGTCTCCAGCCTCAGTACTTCTGGCTGAAGGATACTGGTGACCTTTCCCTGTTGCTGTGGCCCTTCGCTGACAGTGGCCCTGCTGCCCTCCCCATCAGATCTGGACACCACACTGGCTGCTAGCCCTTCCACATTCAAGGTTCGGTCCCTTACAGTCACTGCCTGTGACTCGGTGCTCTGGGTATCTACTACCACCAGGGCATCCATGAGGTTCTGCTTGGTGGCTTTCACCTTGAATGGGACTCCTCTGTCACTGCACAACTGCTTTAAGCAGTCTACAGTGTGCCCACTGTAGTTGGAAGCCATCTTCTTCCCCAACAACGGCTACTCTGACTTGCACTTTAGAAAAAAAAATAAAATGGGTAGGAACTCGACTGTAAGCCAAGTGATATAGTTCTGTTTCCTTTTAAAAATAAATCCAGAAGCAAATGATTTGATACCTTTTAATGGACCAACATAGATGTAACAACAAGAACAAAGTACTCTAGCTTTCGGACCAACCAGTCCTTCTTCAGAAGCTCATGGCAGTTGTTTAGAAAATACAATACTTATAACAGCTAGATAATGCAGAGAAAAACAGAAAAAAAAAATCTCCATTGGTTTAAAATACTCATTAAAAAAAACAGAAGATGATGTCAGAGAAGTTTAACAGTACAATACTGCCCTCAGTCCGAAAGAACCTTGGGTTCAGATGTGCTTGGTGCAACACACACATACAAGGAATCCTACTGCATATAAATTTAATTGACATAAGATAACACTGCTGAAGCAGATAACTCCTAAATCAAGCTATGAGTGTCACAGTTAGTATAAGGATGTGATTACTGAAAGGCAACCCCCCCCCCAGCTTAAAGACAAACTAAGATAGTTATAGGGCTCATGAAATTACAATGTATGCATTAAAGACAAGAATTACCAGTAAAGTTGTCTAAAAAACATCAGTGCACACTGTGTGATGTGTAAAACCTAGCTGGACATGTCACCCAGCTGTATTCTCAAGCTAAATAAAAGGCCCAAGAAATTACAAAAACCTCAGGAATATATAAATGATAATTTAAATATAAATTGATAATATTAGTGTCAAACAAAAAACTCTAGTCGAGGAACCTCAATGAGCTTCTGAAGAAGGACTGGTTGGTCCGAAAGCTAGAGCACTTTGTTCTTGTTGTTACATCTGTGTTGGTCCATTAAAAGGTATCAAATCATTTGCTTCTGGATCTATTCTTGCAAGGACCAATACGGCAACTACTAAATCTCTTTTAAAAAATAAAGCACGGCCTTTTTCTTTGCAAGTGAGCGGATAGTCTTAAGCTAACACACTGAACAATAAAAGCTTGTAGTACCAAACTTATGCACACCGCTGCCAACCAATCTGTCACAACCCCACTCAGCAGGCCAGGCCCTCTGCTCCCACAGTGCCAACCTCAGAGGGCAGTATTGTGAACAGTTAACAGAACAGGGTAACCCTCCTGTCTGTTTTGTGGGTTGGAATCAACCTTTGGTCTCAAGTTCTTGGAGGGATTCAAACTGTGAACCTCTTGCTAGCATACCCAATGTACAGGCTCAGATAATTGTGCTCTTCGGGGGTCAGATATCTTTCACCTATGGGCGCCTAACCAGGTGTACAAAATGAACCTGTAAAAACTCTGTTAAAGATCTCAGAATAAACTCTTACCTTTTCCCAGTTTTGTATTATCATTAAGCTATGCCCAGTATCACTGTAACCATATGTGCTTCACTTGTCAAAGAAAAAATGTCAAAGGCACACCAAGTAGTCTCTAAAATGAGATGTTTACTTAAAAATAGATAAAAATGTAAATACAGAATATATCACAAAACCATACAATCTTTTAAAAGAATAAGGTTAAAAGTGCAAATTTCTACCAATAATACACTTAGACCTGTCTAACTAATGTTTTCTTCTAATCCAACAGCGCTGAAAGATGTTGTAGCGTCAGAGTCCAAACGTGTGTGTCTACAGATCAGTTACAGCATAATTAAAGAAACTGTCTTGACCCTGCCTTCTCCATGATGTCACCCAGCTCCTTCTCTGTTTATTAAAACTTATACAGTCAGGATGTTTTGTGTCAGCAGATAAATTAATAGGTGACATCAGCAAAAAAAAAAACTTGTTTCCCCATATGACTTCCTAATTAAGTCTGTAATTTTCCAAGTTCTTTCTTTCATCCATGAGCAGTTTCCCCTTTCAAGAACATCAAAGGAACTTTCATGACTTCGCACCACAGTGACATAACCTGTATTCTTCCTCTAAATGTCGTAAGTTTGTGATTTTCCAGCCTAGTAGCTGGCAGCTACAATTAAGCAAGATAAACAGGAGATCCTTAATTTAGGTCTCTTCTAGCCTTTGATTATCTCCTGGCTTTTATCTTTTAGCTGAAACAGCATGTCTCATAAGAGACACTCAATAACACATTTTTATATTACAAAAATCATTGTGTAATCAGAACCAGCTTTCAAAGCATCACACCAGCCAGGTTAGTACTCCGACTGTTGGGACATATGGCAGTGGCCATTGCCACGGTTCCTGTGGCACAACTGTACATGAGGGTGATCCACTGGAACCTTCAGGTCCGGTGGGATCAGAGATCAGATGATCTGGACCAGTCGGTCCTGATATCCAGCCCAGTCTAAGCAGTCCCTGGCGTAGTGGCTGGATACTCCCAGTCTTTCCAGAAGGGTTCCCTTCAGGAAGGAATCACCCACCCAGATCCTGACCACGGACATGTCAGACCATGGTTGAGGAGTACATCTGGGCTCTTGACAAACTCAAGGATCCTGGACTCAGCAAGAGATTCATCTCCACATCAATCTTCTGGAGATGAGGGCAGTTCTTTATGCCTTCCAAGCTTTCCAGATGGTCCTCCTCTCTGGTCCCCTGCTGGTGCAGACAGACAACATGTCAGTGGTGTTTTATATCAACAAGCAAAGTGGGGGCACACTCCTGTCTTCTTTTCAGAGAAGCAATGCGGGTGTGGACTTGAGTGGTAGATCACCAGCTGGAACTCTCGGCAGTCCATGTTCCAGGCATTCACAACTCTCTTGCTGACAGCCTCAGTCAGACTCTGTCCAGAGCCCATGAGTGGGAGCCGCTTCCCTCAGTGGCGGAAGATCTTTTCACCAGATGGAGTCACCCAGAAATAGATCGGTCTCCCCATCCAATGCAGGTATCAGTTCAAAAGACATGATATAAGTTAAACAGCAGATCTCTGTGATGAGATTTACTTGCAAAAACTCGCATTTTATAGCCTTATTTAGGATCTGGATTGTTTGATGCTAAGACTTGAAATATCCATTTTATGACGTCCTCAGGAAGGTCAGTTAATTGCAGCTGGTATCATAAGGAAGTGGAATATCCATTTTATGATGTCCTCAGGAAAGTCAGTTAATTGCATCTGGTGTCATAAAAAGTCCATTGATGTGTTTGAGAAAGGAAACTGCTCATGGATCAAAGGGACTGAAAAATCAGTCTTAATTAAGAGTGCCATCCTTTGGAAAATGAGTCTTGCTGGAGTCACAGAATTCAATAGCTTGATGGATCTTCCTGGTTTGTGTGTGTGTGTGTGTGTGTGTATTGGAGGCAAAAAACTCCGTTTAATGCATCAGTTAGGGTTGTTCCTCAGCGACAAAAGTAAGGAAATTCAGTGTTAAGGGTTGAAAACCCCCCTTGGACCCCCCAGCCGGCATTGGGGTGTGCATTGGGGTCATCGGCTCTAACTCTCACCCCATCACATGTGTAAAGAAGCAGAGGTATGGGAGAATGGGGTGAGAGTTGGGACCGAAGACCCCAATGCACACCAATGCCGGTTGGGGTGGGTGGGGACAAGGGTTTCCAACCCTAACACCGACTTCCTCACTGTTGTCGCTGTGGAACAACCTAACTGATGCATTAAACTGAGTTTTTTGCCTCTAATTTCCCTTCTTTTTGAGAATATCGAGAAATGGTGAATGTAATGCGGCGGCGAGAGGGCCCCATGCTCCAGCCACGTCATGCGGTGGGCCCCGCGCTCCTACCACGTGATGTCTTGTGACATAGTAACAGGAACAGCAATGCAAACAGAAGCACTAACAGTGGTGCACAGGGTAACGCAAGCGCGAATGAGAACAGAAAGGGTAATGCACACGGTGGCGTAGACGGGAATGGTCCGCCATGTGATGTCTTGCCACATAGTAACATGGTGCCCGCAAACGCTAATGGGCATGGTGATGCAAAGCGAAACTGAAAGAGAAGCAGTACTGTAGACAGAAATGGTAAAAAATAACAGAAACGCAAGCGCAAATGAAAACACAAAGGATAACGTACATGGTGGTGTAGACATGAACGGTAAGTGAAACAGGTACGGAACCGCAAGCGGAAAGGGCAACGGCAACAGTAATGGAAGCGCACGGGCTGGTTTTCCCCAAAAGTTGTATGCATAATAATGGGTCTCAGAGCAGAAAATGAGGAGTTGGAATACTAAATTGCTTATATCTCAGGAACCGTATGACGTAGAAAAAAAATGTAAAAGTCATATGATTTTATGACTTTCCTGGCTAGTTTTTTACTTGGCCCCAATTAGGGGTCTAAGAATTTTTCCAACGAAAAGTCCATATCTCACACCGTTTCTGAGATACGGGCTCTGAAAGGCGCGGCGAACGCCGTAATGTTCTCCTATGGGGAAAAAAAAGAGTGGTTCAGAGTGCCATAACTTTGGCTCCCTGTAATATTTTTTCACCAAACCACTAAAAGGCACATCTGTGGGATGGTGGCTGCCTTCCCTCCAAATTTCAGCCCAAAAGACCGAACCGTTATTTTGCAGAAGGGCGCCAAAGGATTGCTGCAATGCGTCGGATACCGTAATATTATCCTATGGGAAAAAGCGTCAGCTTTGGAGTGCTGTAACTTTGCCGCCATGTACTATTTTTTTCAACAAAACACTGAAAGGCACATCTGTGAGATGTCAGCTGCGTTCCCTCCAAATTTCAGCCCAAAACACCCAAACCGTTGTTTTGAAGCGGGATGCCAAAGAATTGCTGTCATTTTCCCACAACCTAGAAAAGTACTGTCGCAATTTGCGAAAGCTGGGAATTATCTCGACAGTGTCGCGAAGTGTAGTACTTTTTCCAGAAATGTGAAAACATATTTCTGTGGTGTTTTACCCCAAAATAAAGACATGGCTAGCATCCTCAGGGTCCGACTAGGTGAATACAAAAATAATTAGGTTGCTAGAGGTCCCAAATTTAAATGCCAAGCATTTTTCTGATCACCAACTGAAAACAAATGGTGGATTTGCGACAGTAAAGGTCCATTTAAAGTAAAACTGCATTTGTGACACTGTCGAACTTTTGTTAACTTTTCCCATTGACTTATAATGGGAACTTGTTTTTGAATAACTTTTGAACCGTTTAATATTTTTTCACGAAATCTTCGAAAGGCACATCGGGGACCTCAGCCGCACGTTCCCTGAAGATTTCAGACTGGTCACACAAACTGTGAGACCTGTAGGCACAATGGTAGAATTCCAAAAAAAGCGTAAACGCATGCGCAGATCATGCTTAATAACTCCACAGCCATATATCTGACCGGTACAAAACTTGGCAGATCCCAAGGCATATGGTCTTGATCATGTATTCCAAATTTCAGGCAAATCCGTCCAATGGTTGCAAAGTTATTAAGGTGCAAAATTTGGGGTTTAACATGTAAATGGCTCGTCAACCCTAACTATGGTAGCACTACCGTTACCATAATATATATATATATATATATATAAAATATGTTATGTATCCTGAAAGGGAGGAGCTAGATGATGACATAATGAAGAGGGTTGAAACACAGCATTTTAAAACTGTAGTCAGTATTCCATTTTAGACGCACACGTTTGAACTCTGAAACAGCAACATCAGGCACTGTTCGAAGATGTACATTAGAAAAGACAACTCTAAGTGTACGGTGGTAGGAGAATTTGTTTGCACTTTAAACATTTTTTTTTTTAAGTGATTTGTATGTTTTGTGATATATGGTTCTGTATTTACATTTTACATTTTTATCTATTTTTAAGTAAATATCTCGTTCTTAGAGACTACTTGGTGTGCCTTTGAAATTCTTTGACAAGTGAAGCATATATGGTTAAAGTTGACACTGTGCAAAGCTATTGGTAATACCAAACCGGGAAAAGGTAAGGGTTTAAAATTCTGAGGTCTTTCATAGAGTTTTTAAGGGTTCATTTTGTACACCTGGTTAGGTGCCCATAGGCGAAAGACATCTGCACCCCCCCCAGAGCAGAATTATCTGAGCCTGTACATTGGGTATGCTAGCAAGAGGTTCACAGTTTGAATCCCTCCAGGACTTGAGACCAAAGTTTGATTTGAACCCTCAAAACAGACAGGAGGATTACCCTGTTTCTGTTAACAATACTGCACTCTGAGGTTGGCACTGTGGGAGCAGAGGGCCTGACCTGCTGGGTGGGGTTGTGACAGCCGTTACTTCCGCTCAAAGAATTTCTGAGCTTCAGGCCCTGATGTGTAAGGAGCCTTATTTGGTTTTTCACAAGGACGGGGTGTCCTTACAAGCTAATCCTAAGTTCATACTGAAGGTGGTCTCTGAGTTCACCTTGAATCAAGACATCCACCTACTGGTGTACTACCCAAAGTACTCAAACCGACGGGAGGCTCTTCTGCGTACTCTAGATATACCTTTACTATGTGGAGCGTACCCGTCCTGTTCATCAGTTTGATCAGTTATTTGTGTCGTTTCACCTCCCGAATGGCAGGGGCTTCAGTTTCTAAACAGTGTTCATACAAATGGTTGGTTAACTGCACTGTTTTTTTGTTACAGCAGGTACGACAAACCCTTACTGGGCTCATTAAAGGTTCCCTCTACCATGAGCATGGCGGCTTCTTTTGCCTCACTGAGAAATGTATCTGCTGCTGACATTTGTGTGGCTGCCACTTGGAGTCAGGTCCACACCTTTGTAAAACACTACAGTCTGGACATTGCTTCCTGACACACAGCTGATTTTAGACTTGCTGTCCTTCAGGGCCTCCTGTCCTAATTTTCTCTGAGAAGACTCCTACCTCCACCCTTCTGCCAAGGATTTCTCCTCTACTGCTTGGGACTCTTTCCTAAAGGTGTTACCTGCTGCAAGAATGAATCTCGAAGTAAGATAGTACAGTTACGTAAGAACATACCATAACAGTAGATCTTCAAGAGGAGTTGCAGCAGGTGCTATTTTTCCCACCCTCCTTCCCCCTGGCAATTTCTTCTCCATCTCCAATGCCTTCGTTGCTCAGTTCTCCTTTGTACTTCTATCATTAGCTGGTCTCTGGCGTTAGAACTGGGGATGGGCTGGGGGACCACCCCTTTTATACCATGCATGACGTCAGGGGCAGGCCGACATCGGGGGCAGTCCCTCACCTGGTATTGCTAGCTAGAAAGTTTCTGTGGGGTCCTGGTGCCTGCTAGCTTCAGTCCTAAAGGTGTTACCTGATGCAAGAGCTCCTCTCAAAGATCTGCTGTTAGGGTAAGTTCTTATGTAACTGTACTTTTTTTAAAATTCTCACTCTTAGGACAAGCCAACCCTGAAAAATATAAAGTATCATGGTACATCGCTGTGCTCTTTACCATGAAAAACATGTGGTAGCACCATTCTAATACATCCTCCATAAGAATCTAGTATGTGTATTCAGCAGCTATTCTGAATGGAAATTATTTATGCAAATTGCAAGTGGCAGCAATTTTTAAGGCTGTGACTCATTAAATATAAAATTGGCTATAAAAGGGGGTTTAAAAACATCTGAGAAAATTGAAATACACTGAGGATGAACATAAGGATGCCAGAAATGCACACTGGCAAAAAATAAATAAGTGATTCAAATTTTTGGCAACTAACAAATACTGTTGCTTTAAGATGACACTGGGGACTGTGTCTCCATTGTCCATAGTTGGGGGTTGGCTGTGAAGTCCGTGATCCTGGAAGACATGTAGCAGGCTTTCAGTAGGGATGTTTGGATGCTTAACCTGCTGGTGGCTTAGCAGGAGTGGGTTAGTCATCGTCATAGTCCTTCAGTCAGATTTCTCCCAGCTGCTATAAGCCCAAAAACGTGAGTAGACACTAGTTGTGGAGTGCTGTCAGTCAAGGGACTTACCTCTGCTGGATGGCCCTTGTGGTCAGTCACCTTCTAAGGAGGTTGAGCTGCCAGTAGAGCCCAGCAGTCTACTCATGGAACTTCTGTCAAGGCAGCTGGACTGTTCATTGCTGGTTGAGATGTTGACTGAGCCATTAGGACCAGTCAGTGGCAACTCCCTTGAAGGGGAAGGCAGATCGTCTCCATCTTCAGGGTTCTAGTGATTATACCGCTGTCTCTGTGGCCCTAGCCAGGGAAGGTTTTTTCTGTTGAGGCTACCCTGACTTGGCACAGGGTCTTAATGTCACAGATGAAACCGTGCAAGTAAAGACCATGCACAGACGACAGTGAGCAGCAACACAGCAGCCGTACATAATACTGACCACACAAAAATGCCACACACCCAATTCTATTCTTTAGTTTTTCAAGGGGGTCTCTACCCCAACACCCCCTGGAATAATAATAATCAACTCCGAGTGGACAGAGGAGTAAGTTAAAAACTCCCATTGTGGCACTTACTCATGGCTGCACAGACAGGAGTAAAATAAAATGTTCCTCGAGCAGGGTTTCGAACCCTGATTCCCCCCCTGCTGGGTCGAATGCCTTGGCACTCGACCAGCAGTACTCACAAACCTTTTCCTCACTTCTGTGTTCCGTTCTACAGTGACAGGGGTAGCGATATTGTTGTATCACTCTCGTACCCCTGTCACTGTACTTCCATACATGCTTAAGACAGTGCAGTTCTTCATGCATGGTTTTGTCCGCATTATAGTGACCCAGTACCTCTGACTTGTCTTCCACCTCAGAAGCCCATTGTCATTCTAGTTCCTGTTGTCTCAACTTCAGTAGCTCCAGAACCCAGTTGACATCCATCAAGATTGAGAACTCCATCACCATTGGTCGAGACAAGGGTCATTGAGCTAGTCTCTTTTGTCATCAGGCTTCCCTCATTGACATTGGGCCCTCCATCAATTTAATGACGCAGTATGGCACCAGTGGACCTTTAGCGTGTGTGTGTGTGACCACTATCAGTGTCTAGTCTGGCTAGGCCTTCTTTGCTGGTCCTTTAGCCTTCCCTGTATACCTGCAGGCTCCACCAGCATTGCTGGCAGTGCTGCATCTGTAGATCCAACCCCCACTGTCTCAACCAAGGGTGGATGCTGTAACCAAGGACCTCAGGCAAATCACAGGGCTGCCTCATGCCTTATTAGTCATTGTCCCCCCCCCCCCCACCACCACCACCACCACCTTCGAATGGGCTATCCAATTCTCAACATCTGACAAGTTGTAATTCTGTCAACCCTGTGGGCTCAAAAACGCAACACCTTGCCACTGGATCAGCCTGCCTTAGTGGGAGTTTACTCCTTTTTCATCTCATTCTTGGACAAGCTGTCCTTGACCCTGGACACTCTATTGGAGGAGGGCCAGAAGTCAATCAATCAAAATCTTTATTTAACCAGGTGATCACCGTTGAGCATAACTCATTTTCAAGATGGACATGGGGTATACAAGATAAAAACAGGTCAGAAAGATGCAATGAACAATATACAAGACCGGAAATAAATGCAGCACTAGGAAAATATGTACAGGTATTAACAACAAGAGGCATGTACAGAAAAAACAGTTGGAATCTGGGTCAGGGAAATAAACTGGTGACACATCTTGCAAAGTATATATAAATATTAACATGAAAAAAATATAACAGTCAATGGGTACAGCAGATTAATAAGTGCTCAGTATACACTAAAAGTAAAGGTCCAGGGTAAGGATGAGGGTAGAAGGGCTACTCCAGATGGTATTTCTGAGGAGGTAATAACAGAATAAGGGTAAGGTCAGGAATAGGGATATAGTGGAATTGAATGAAGAGAAGAAAAAAAGAAAAAACACAAAGCTGATAAATGGACCGCAGCAGTAGCAGGGAAACTAAGTCCGGCCAACAAGAGGTTTCCAGAGGAGGAGAGAGACGGGGGGAGTAAGGAGAATGGCAAGTAACCAAAAACAGGGTTAAACAAGCCAGAGATGACAGAAGAGGTGAAAGCAAGGGCATGGGAAGGGGAAGGCAGAGGGGGGTCCCCAAAATTATAAATATCAAACACAGTGAATCTGTAGAGGCAAGACTCAAACTGGGCTAGAGTTCCGGGATTAACGGCATCAAATAAAACCAGTGCATGGCTCCTTATTATGACTTCGGTAAAGGGATTTGAAGGTAGAAAGGGAGATAGGATGAGTTAGTTTCAGGGTTTTTTGCAGTTTATTCCACATCTGTGGTAGTACATAGCATCAAGCTGCTTTGCCAAAACGTGATTTTGCCTTGTATACATACAGAGCAATGAAGGAAGCACTTCTCAGGGCATACTTGCCAAGAGAACATATCGGGAAGCAGACAGAGATTCCCTGAGACAGCATTCCTATGATTGCTTTATACGTCCAAAATGCAGCATTCCTCTCGCTACTGGTGCACATCCTCAATCTGGATTACTCCTATGGGATAGCCTTTCCCATCACCTCTGCTCTGATGGGCTCTACGCTTAGTATCTAATAGCAACTGGCTTTCTTCAAGGCCTGACCAAGAAGGATTGCCCACAAGTATGCAATACCCTTGAAAGGGTACACTGGAATCTTCTTCAAGAATATGTCTTGCATCAAGCCACACATCAATGGAATTATAGCCATCAGGCACCAGGACTACATGGAAACTTTTCTAGCTAGCAGTCTACAAGGGGCTGCCCATGATGACGTCATACGCTGGCGACGTCCCTGCCATATAAGTGTGGTCAGCCCTGCATCGCCTCAGTTCTTTTCCCGCTGTTGACCATCGTGCATCAGACTCCCCGGAGACATCGCTATGCTTCAGTTGACTGCCACATTTTTAACTTCTTTATATTCCTTTCTCAAAATCACTTTGATTTTTATTTGTCTCTTGCTTTCTATCATTGTGTACATGCTGCTGTTTCTTAATCTGCAGCAGGTCCCTGAGCCTCTGCCTGTCACACCCGCCATCTCCACCTGATCTTCTCTCAAGTTTGCCAGCATCGTCTTTGACCAGCCCTGCATCCTGCAGAGCCTGGGCTAGAGGGTCATCTTCCAACAGAGCATACCTCGAGAAAGAAGCTCCTATGTGTCATCAGATTCCTCCTCTACCGCGGGGTCCATTGGACCAGCTTCTGGTCTTCTCTTCCCAGGTGGGGAGGTACTCTTCCCCCCTTTCTGGACTTTTCCCTGGTCGCCACACGTCAGGGCACCAACCATAACCTTTATGTCATCCACTTTGGTGACATTTCCTGCCATTCAGCACCTTCTTCCCCACAAGGTACAGCTCTGGCAGTGTTAATCACCAGCTCACTTGTGACCGATGATGGCTGCTCTTGGTCCCAACCACCCCTGTGGCATCGTCCGCTCCAGCAGAGATGTACCCTGCCATCCAACACTTTCTTCCCTACAAGGTATGGTTTTGGCAGTGTCTCTCCACCAGCTCACTTGTGAGCAGCTATGACCCTCTGATGTTGTGGCTACAAACAACATAGTTTGGCCTGCAGCTCAGACCTTTCTCTCACAAATCGGCTTCTGCAGTGACTTTTACCGGTCCTCTCTTGGCCGGTGCCTACCCGTCGACACCAAGGCTTCATCCCTTCTCCCCGTCTGCCATATCTGGGCCTCCCTGTGAGCTGAACCTCTCATTTCCAGCGGTCGGCTTTAGGTGGTGCGCCCCTCAGGCTCCCTGCAGCAGCATTAGTTAGTCAACATCAGGGCTCCAGTCTCCCCTGTCAGTGCTGCACGGTGCCTTCTGAGGAAGGCAAGTTGCCGAAGCGCTGGGGCAGTGTGGCATGTGCTGTTGTACGCAGTTGGAAATAAAATCCATGAACTTTACTTGAATTTTTGTGCTGGTCTTTTGGAGTGCCAATCCTACTTTGAATAAGTTTTCTTGATACATCTGGCAATTGTGGATCAAGCGACCTAATTTCCTCTGGCGCAGGTATTTTCATTTGAACTGTGCTTCTGTACGTGCAGACCATCACCGCCTTTCCCTGCTATCTGACCCTCCCTTCTTACGGGGCTGCTGCAGGCTGTGCACTCAGTAGTCCCCTATGCCAGCTTAGGTTCATCGATGCTGGGGCCTCCACGCCCCGCATCATCACCGCGCAGTGCCCCACTGCCATGCAGCCCCCCTCTGTGCCTCGTACTGCTCCAGTCCCATCACACCTCAGGTTGGTAGTATTAGGAGGCCTTTGCCGGGTCTCAGATCCTGTAGAAGGTTGGCCAGGGCCAGGGATTGTGCTATACTCACCTTGGCTAGCCTCGGTTCATCAACATAAGGGCTCTGGTTACTCCCTTTGAAGATGCCGCACAGACGCAGCTCCTAGTATGGCACCACCGTGGGTGCTTACAAGGTTGTCCTCCTTTTCGGAGCTAATCCCATCCTTTACACCCCAGGCTAGTCTACAGCGGGGCCTCTTTCCCGCACCCCTCATCTTTGCCTGTGCTGTCCCCACACCCTTCCTCCTTCAGGGTATCTCCATCCAAGTTCCCTGACTCGCAGCCCGTAGGGCCCATCTTCAGGGGCTAGTGTATACCTCCTTTCTCACCAGGAGTGCTGAAACCCCCCCCCCCTGGAAATCCCAGGGTCCTCTCCTGCGCTCCTTTCCTTCTTCTCTAATGAGATGTGTCTTCAAACTGCAGGAAGGTTTGATACTAATGAGCTATGCATTTCTCGGCAACCCTGGGAGGCCTTCCCACCTCTCCCAGTCTCTTGGCCTCGTACCCTCCCTCCTCTATGGGTTGTACCCTAGCCCACCTGGCACTGATCGAACTTGCTCCCTGACCTGCCAGAAAGGCAGACATGTGGTACTGGGCCCATCAGAGGGGCACCTCTCTTTCTGCAGGCCCCTCTAGGACCGCAGAAGGCATTTTTGGTTCAGGGTGTCTGGGTTTACCAGTGGTGTACAACAGTCCATCCTGAATGCCCCCTTCAGGGCTACTAGCTCTTTGGGGCAGATGTGCAGGACACACTTGCTGACCTGCAGGCCCTGGGCCAGACTCTGTGGTCAGTTCTTTTTCTATTCTACACCCAGACAAGAAGTGGCCAGGTGGTGCCCTTTTGCCTTGCCTGCCACAAGCCCTCGCAGGGCGCTAGGCCTCAGGGCAATTTTTGGGCTGCAACAGCCCTGTCTCCCCTACATCCACCACTGGGTAGGTCCCCTTGGGGAGGTGGTGCAGCCCTGGCTGCAGATGCTACTTCAGCATGACTCCTTGTCCTACCCGCACCCTCCAGCACTTCAGGTGGTGGTGGTGGTGGGGTGGTCATTTCTCCCTCAATCTGAACCGATGGAGGGATCTCTCTGCCGATGCATGGGCCTTGCAGCTGATAGTGCCCGGCCATGCTCTAGAATCTTCTGGATGGCCTCCAGTTCTCTTAAACTACCGTCCTGACCACTTTCCAGTGTTGCGGGGGCACACTAGCACATGGCTGCATAAAAGGGCCATAGAACCTGCCCCCACTGATCAGGGGATCAAGGGGTTCTAGTTCCACTTCTTTCTAGTCCCCAAATCCACAGAGGATTTGCGGTCAATCCTAGATCTGAGGAACCTGACTTTCTATATCTAGTACAAGAAGTTCAGGATGGTGACACATCATGGCCTGCTGGGCACTAGGTCCAAACAGCGCTGTCAGTAACAGCGCCGTCTAGACCGTGCTCTCCAATACAAGCAGTAGTAAATGCAGCCAGAAAACATAGCACGAATGGTAGCAGCTGAAAGTCCGCTACCATTCAAAAGCAAACTACAATTTAAAACTCTTTTCTTGTGGGGGGCTCTGCTCCCCGCACCTCCTGTAATTAAAGATCCTGACCCCGAGGGGGAGCGGATCATGGGGAAAACCTAAATTAGTGGGGCTGTGGAATTACTGTTTCCACTTCCCCTTGTAAAAAAATATCAGTTTTTCCAGCTGCAAAATCTTGAGGAGAGACCAGGATCAGAACCCTGGTCTCCTAATCCATCCTGGCCAAGCTATTGCCATAACCCACTCCACCATGGGGGCAGCTCGGCCTGTGACCGCACTTTCCTCACTCTTCCTCTTCTCCTGTAAGTGTGAATAGCGACAGGGGTAACGCTCCTGCTATTGCTCCTTGCTATTCTACCCGTCACTATTCCAACATACGCGGTTCCTGCAGCGTAGTTTATACCACGCTGTTCAGGAACTTGTTAACATGCACGGTTCCTGCAGTGCAATTTATACCATGCTGTTCTAACCGGCTACGGCCTGTTGCCACTGCTGCACCAAGGAGACTAGATATGCTCCCTCAACATGCAGGATGAATACCTGCATATCTAGGTGTGTGCTCCCCACAAACAGTAGCTCCAGATCTTACTTCAAGAGTCAGCTCTTGCAGCAGGTAAAATGTACAGGATTGAAGCCAGCAGGCAGCAGGACCCCACGGAAAACTTCTAGCTAGCGGGTCTATGTCAGGGACCTCCCAGACATCACGAGATGGTATAAAGGGAAAACAGTCCCTGTGTTCCTGCAGTTCTTTTCCCACCGTAGACTTGTGTTCATTGGCTCCATGGATTGCCTCTCACTAGTTTGACCGCCATTTTGTTAAGTTTTCTTAGCTGAATTTCTTATTTTTTCACTGAAAAAGTTAGCTGTTTCTGCATGTAGTCTTCTCCGACTCCTCCATCGAATGGCACCCCTCCAAGTGTGCCTGCAGCAAACAAATCCCATCCAAGGACGGGCACTCTGCCTGTTTGCTATGCCTAGGCCCCAACCATGACACCCAGGCCTGCCAGCATTGCTAAAAGTTCAATAGCAAGATGAGGATCTGCCATCAGAAGACTCTCCAGGCTTTCCTCACTGAGCAACGTTTGGCCGCCATGCAAAGAGATTCCTCTTTGGGGAAAGGTTCTTCCCACTACAGATCTTCAGGGAAGTACAAGGAGAAGTGGAAGAAGAAAAGGAGAGATCTCCCTCCAAATCCAGATCCTCAGGCTCCCACTCTGCTTCCAGGGCAGTTCCGATTCTGCCTCCCAGGAGCCCCGTTCTCCTGTCAGGCTAACATTGTAAGCCCCCCCCCGCCCTGTTACAGGTGTCAGGAGCAAAGGACCGCAGCTCTGGGTCTTCAGGCCCAACTCTGCAGCCACTTAAAGTCTGTCTGCCTGATCAGGCCGACACTCTGACCTCAATAAGGGATCGACATCAGCTCACTCCCAGTTGGCCTCTGTCTCTGGTGCCAACTCCTGGGATAGGTGTAAGGCCTCCGGGCACACCTCTGCGAGATCTGCCTCTCAGCTGCCCATGCCAGCCTAACCACTGTCAGACAAGCGTCCGCTGTCACAGCATTCATCGGGTGGTGACTCCCACCAATGACAAGTGACCGATGTTGCTCCTTCGGCAGCCCAGCCATCGGCACTGCCGACCCAGTCCCCGACATCACCGGTTCCCCCCTGCCACCGGCTGATGATTGGACTGGTCACAGTACTTTTGAGGACTGCTGATGACGGTCTCAGATCAGGTGTTGGCTGCCGATGTAAGGCATACTACTCTAGCCCCAAGTTCACCTCCTGTTTGCCGGCCGTCACCAGATCACAGCTGTAGGCTGGACCATGGCTATGTGGCCGGCATCTGGTCTGACAACTGATTCAAATCCTAAGCTCCATCTGTCCCAGGTCAAGGCCCTTTTTGGGTACTGGTAGTAGACCATTAGGACAGACCTCCTACCACCAAAAATTCCGTGGACAGAGGACCCCCCCCCTCGTTGATACAGGGGCCTCTCCTCCGACAGAGTCCACCTCAGGGAAAGGACAAGGGCAAGGTTCCTCGCAAGCGCTGCTCCAGGTCTCGGTCCAGGAATCTGAGTTCTTCAAGCTCCTCTGACCGCCATAGGCACAAACGCCGGTGCAATAGGTCTCTGTCCTTCTCCTCTGTGGACTCTGTCCATTCCTCAGACTCGTCCTCCTCTGTACTCTCATCTACTGGAGATGTGTCTCTCCCCCCCAGACCCAAGGGACATTCCCAGGTCACTGTCAGATGATCCCTTCTTCATGGAGATCATATGGCATATTCAGGTCAACATGTGCTGGGAGACGGAGGACCTTGACCCGGAGAGAGTCCAAGTACTTGCACTGAAAGAACCCGAAACCAGCTGTCATCCTGCCCTTGGGGGACACATTTGCAGATGTCACTAGGGCGGACTGGAAATGGCCCCACTCCTCCTCCATGACACCCCAAAGGGCGGACTGCCTTTTCAGGGCTTCAAAGGAGGAACCCTTTTTTGGGTGAGCAGCCTTTGGCAGACTTGGTAGTCATTTCGGCTGCCCATGATAGATCCCAGAGGCCAAAACATCTTAGTATTCAGCCTCCAGACAAAGAATCTAAACAACTAGATTCCATGGGTGAAAGGTTTACTCATCCGCCGCATATACCATGTGGAGTCTCAGTTTCCTCACTCGTATGATATAGTTCCAAAATGCCCTTTGGGAACAGGGAATTGACATTGTCAAAGAGATCACATACTGTCCACAGAAGGCAGAGCTAGAGAAGCTACTGCAAACTGGTTCAGATGTGGGCACGAATGTCCTCTGGTCGGCCTACGACTTGGCGGGCACGGCCGCACGAGCTGTGGCCACTGGTGTGTGCGTTCGATGGCATTCGTAGCTCCGGGTATCCAGCTTTGCAAGGATGTGCAGACAAACGTCTTCGATGCTCCAGTTCTTGGTTCCGTCTCTCTTTAGTGAGAACTCTGAGAAGATCACCACCAAACTGCGGGACTCTGGCAAGGCCACTCGGTCTGTACATTCTAAGTATAAACCGAAACAAAGTCCTTTTTGAAAGCCTTGCTTTCATGGGAAAAGGGGACAGCAATCTTGCTTTCAGCCACAGCAGCAACAGCGAGGTGGTTATGGCCATAAGGGCTCCTCCAAAGGCCCCACAGGATCCACCTCTCAGGCCGCCAAACAAGCCCAAGCAGGTCTCCCCCCTCCCACCACTGCCTGACTCCTTGTTGGACCCAATCCATCCTGTGACCCCGATGGGGGAGGTGGTCAGAGGTTGCTTTTCTCTCTACGCCACTGGTTGGCGAGAGATCACCTCTGACCAGTGGGTCGTTCAAATGGTTGACAATGAGCACGCAATAGTATTTGTGCTGATGCCACTGGACAGGCCTCCCCTTCCCTCCCGCTGTTCTCTTGCTCATGCCAAGCTGAGCTCATTCAGGCTCTTTTGCTCAAAAGGTCCATAGAGCCAGTTCCCCCCACTTTCAGAGGGGCATAGGCTTCTATTCACATTTCTTCCTCGTGCCCAAAAAGACCGGGGACCTGCGCCCCATCTTGGACCTCAGCGACCTCAACCAGTTTGTGGAATACAAATGGTTTTGGATGGTCACTCTGCAGGGATTACTGCACATGATCCATCAAGGGGATTGGTTGGTGTTGCTGGATATCCACATCCTAGTGGCCAAACCTCACAGGAGGATTCTGAAGTTCAAGTTTCAAAGAAGGTACTACCAGTTCAGAGTGTTGTTCTTTGGCCTGTCTTCAGCCCCAAGGGTTTGTACCAAGTGCCTGGTGGTGGTCGCGGCAGCACTCCAAAGGAAAGGGCATTACATTTTCCCTTACCTGGATGACTGTCTCTTAACGGCTCCATCCAGTGAGCAGCTGCGGCACACGATCCAGGACACCTGTTATCTTTTCGGAGAACTGGGTATCACCATCAACGCAACAAAGTCCTCCTTACTCCTGACCCAGTCCCTCCAGTTCATTGGGGTGTTGCTCGATACCACTCAAGGGAATGCTCTTCTCCCAGAGTACAGGGCACTTTGACTCTGAGGCCTAGCCCACCATGTCTCATCTCTCCCAAGTTTGCCAGCCAGGATGCTTCTCTGGCTTCTAGGCCACATGGCCGCCCCCATTGCTACAGTCCCTCTAGCCAGACTGCACATGAAGATGATTCAGTGGACTCAGAGTCCAGTCAGACCAAAGACTGGATGATCTGGACCAACTGGTCTCTATCCCGGAACCGGTTCGTTGAGAACTCAGTTGGTGAATGATAGCTCCCTCTTTAACAGAGGGGATGCCCTTCAGAGAACAGCTCTAGGTTAAGCCCTGACATCAGATACCTCCAGCATCAGTTGGGGCATGCATCTGGACATCCACAGGACACAGGGCACCTGGTCTGCAGCCAAGGAGCCTCTCCACATCAACATTCTGGAGATGAGAGCAGTTCTCTATGCCCTACACGCTTTGAGCACAGTGCTTCGCCTGAGACACCTCCTCATTCAGACAGACAATATGGCGGTGGTGTTTTACTTCAAGAAGCAGGGCGGCACTCACTCATACTCCCTTTGCCGAGAAGCAATGTGGGTATGGAACTGGGCCATAGCTCACTGCCTAGATATCTTAGCAGTTCACGTCCCAGGGGTTCAAAACACCCTGGCAACACCCTCAGCAGGACTTGGTCCAGAGCGCCCAAGTGGGCCCTTCTACAGTCTGTCGTCGACAATCTCTTCAACAGATGGGGCAGGCCAAAGCTGAACCTCTTTGCATCCCCTATCAATGCAAAGTTACCCAGTTTTTGCTCGCTAGATCCAGGGCCTGGAGTTTTCTGGCCAGATGCGTTGTCCCTCTCCTGGAGAGGGAGGTTCCTTTACCCCTCCCCCCCTTCCTGCTTTTACAGAAGGTACTTCTCAAGCTGCAAGCAGAAGGGGCAGTAATGATCCTTGTGGCCCCGTTGTGGCCTCGACTGATTTGATTTCCCCCTGCTGCAACACTTGGCAGCCGACCCCCTCCCCTCCATTCCCTTGCCACTGAGTTCTCACTTGCTCTCCCAGGATGACGAGACCTTGGTTCACCCGAACCTCCAGTCACTGCATTTCCATGCATGGCTCCTGAGGACCTAGCCACACATGCTTTGGGGTCTCGGACAGGGTTGCCAATATTCTGGTGGTCGCTAGAAAACCCTGCACCAGAGCCACTTGTGCCATGAAATGGAAGTGCTTTTGCCTCTGGGCTACCGCTCACTGTCTTGTTCCATTGGTCTATCTGGTGAGCGCGATCCTCGAGTACCTGTTGTTGCTGTTGGACTCAGGGTTGGGCTACTCATCAATCACTGTTTACTTGTCTGCCATCTCTGCCTACCATGTCCTTCTTCAGGGCAGAACTGTGGCACAGGTGGACGTAGCCTGCACCTTTCTGTGGGGTATGAAGCCCCCCATCAGGGACCCTGTCCCCCCTTGGGACTTACTTTTCATGTTAGAAAAGCTCACCATACCTCTGTTTGAACCAGCCGCGGATTGCGAGCTTCAATTTCTTTCCTGGAAAGCATTATTTTTAGTTGCCATTACTTCTGCTCGAAGAATTTCCAAGCTACAGGCCCTGATGTGTAAGGAGCCTTATTTGGTGTTCCACAAGGAACGGATAGCCTTGAGGCCCTGTCCTAAGTTCTTACCAAAGGTGGTGTCTGAGCTGACCCTGAATCAGGACATAGACTGGGAGGTGTATTATCCCAAACACTTAAACCGGGGTGAGGCTTTTCAACACACACACTGGAAGTTCATCGCATTTTGCATTTCTCTCTGTCCAGAATGTGAGAGCTTAGATGCTCTGATCGGCTTTTTGTTTACTTTGCCCCCGGGAACCAGGGGGCTCCTGTAGTCAAACAGACCCTATCTAAATGGCTAGTTAACTGCATTTTATTTTGTTGCCAGAAATATGACAAACCCTTTTCAGGCTCGGTGAAGGATCACTCCACGAGGGGAATAGTGGCATCTTTTGCTGCTCTTAGGAACGTGTCTGCGGCTGACATTTGTGCAGCAGCCATATGGAATTCTGTCCATACCTTCATTAGACATTACAGTCTTGACATTGCCTCCAGATGCAGAGTGGGCTTCGGCCTTGCAGTTCTGCAGGGACTCCTTTCCTGAGGGCATTCCCCTCTGCATTTCTCTGCTTCCTCCACCCAGAATTAGTCTGGGTCTCCTTTACTGCTTGGGACTCAGTCCTACGTATTACCTGCTGCAAGAGCTGACTCTTGAAGTAAGACAGTAAAGTTACGTAAAAACTGTAGATCTTCGAGAGAAGCTCTTGCAGCTGGTATGCCTTCCTGCCCTCCTTTCCCCTAGGGTACTCTCTTCTGCACCTGGTTTGCATTGGCAACGTTATGATTGCTCTCTGCGGAATTCTCCTTATTTCTCTGTTCCTGATCACCTATCACCTTCCATCATCGATGCCGGAGTCTGTGGTGGGAGAACTGAGGGACACCGGGGTCTGCCCTCCCTTTATACCATGTGTGACATCGGGGGCGGACCGACGTCAGGGGTCAGTCCCCACCATAGACTGCTAACTAGAAGTTTTCCATGGGGTCCTGCTGCCTGCCAACTTCAGTCCTACATGTGTTACCTGCTGTAAGAGCTTCTCTCAAAGATCTACTGTTACAGTAAGTTCTTGTGTAACTGTACTTTCCAGTTCCAGGGAAGCATTACCTTTTGGTTTGTTCTTTGCGCCTTGGGTCTTTACCAAATGCTTTGGTAGTGGTAGCAGCTGCCCTCAGGAGGGAAGGAATGTACGTCTTCCCTTACCTGGATGACTGGTTCCCCAATGCACAGTCCAGGGAGCAACTACTCCAAGCCCTGGAATGTACAAGGCAGTTCTATGCCCTGGGAATCACAGTCAGTCTACCCAAGTCAGTCTTGACCCCTAGCCAGTGCCTCCAGTACATCGGGGCCATCCTGGACATGGCTCAGGGTTTTGCATTTCCTGCCTCAGGACAGGGTGGACTGCCTGGCTTTACAACAGCAGGTATATCACAGCCAGATCCTTCAGGAGGCTCCTGGGCCTGCTGGTTGCTGCCCTGGTCATGGTACTGTTAGCCAGGCTGCACATGCATATTCCCCACCCCCATGGACGCCGTGAGTCCCAGGGAACCAACACATCGCTGACCTAGAACAGCAAATTCTAGCTTCCTCTCCCATCAGAAAAGGTGCTACTATGGTGAAGGGAACCTAGCAGCCTCTTAACAGGGATTCATTTCCTTTTTCCTCCCTCTCATTAGATCCTCTTCATGGATGCTGCAGGGTTGAGCTGGAGGGGGGCTTCTCTGGGACCCCATCAGAACCAAAGAAAATGGTCCAGATGAGAGACTGCCCTCAACATCAATGTCCTGGAGCTGAGGGAAGGTCTGTTTGCTCTACAAGCCTTCCAGACATATCTGTCCCCAGGGCCATCTGCTGGTGCAGACTGATAACATCAGTGTTGTGCACTACATCAACAAATAAGGAGGGACCCATTTGTCCCCTATGTTGGAATGCTATGTGGGTCTGGTTCTGGGCTCTAGAACATGGTCTGGCACTGTCATCCGTCTCTGTTCCAGGTGTCCAGTACACCTTGGTGGATGATCTCAGCCAGTTACAGTCTTGGACGCGCCAGTGGGAGCTGCTGACCTCTGTCGTAGAAGACATGTCCCACAGGTAGGGTAGCCCAGGCTTGGACATTCTTGCATCCCCACTCAATGCAACACTTTTGCATTTCTGCTCACTTTCCCCAGGGCCTTGAGTCTTTTGGAGAGATGCATTAACCCTCTCTTGGAAAGGAAGCTTCCTATATGCCTTTCCTTTTCTTCCTCTGGTTCAGAGGGTGCTCATCAAGCTCCAGATGGAAGGGGCCACTACGATCCATGTTGCCCCCTTCAGGCCCTTCTGGTCTCATCAGATCTGGTTCCCCTTACTGCAGCTGCTGGTGGTGAAACCTCCAGTGCCCCTGCCCTTCTGCAAGGGCTTGCTATCCTTGGAGCAGGGCACCCAGATCCTTTCCAGATCTCAAGTCTCTGCCTCTTCATGCCTGGCTCCTGAGGACATAGCCATAGCATGGCATAGAACATAGGTTTGGGGTGTCCCTAAAGGTGGCTTATGTCCTGGTGGCTGCTAAGAAGCCCTCCACCAGGGCCACTTATTTCTTGAGGTGAAAGTTCTTTGCTCTGTGGGTGGCTTCCCACCATTGGGACCCTTTCACTTGTCCAGTGAATCAGCTTTTGGAGTCTTTGCTGTCCTTCTCATATTCTGACCTGCAATACTCCTTTATTGAAGTGCACTTGATACTCCTTTCAGCTTTCCATGTGTCGGTTGATGGCCGTACAGTGGCATGATTGGAAGTGTCTTGTACATTCTCAGGAGGCATCCTTCATCTAAAACCTCCCCTTGGCAATTCAGTCCCGCCTTAGGACTTGAACTTTGTGTTGGAGGCATTTACTTTTGCTCCTTTTGGGCTGGCCTCATCATGCAAGCTACACTGTCTGTCATGGAAAGCGTTAGTTTTAAGTTGCTATTACTTCTGCCTGATGGATTTCCAAGCTTCAGGCTCTTATCTGTGAGCCTTCTTATTTGATCTCCCTCAAGACGGGGTTTCTTGGCGTATGAATCCTAAGTTTCTTCCTAAGGCGGTGTCTGAGTTTACTTTCAATCAACCCACCCACCCACCTATCTGTCTGTTGTCAGCATGCCTTCCGAGAGGACGCTTCGCTCCCTACTTTAGATGTGCATACAATTTTGCATTATTGTGCACTCCATGTGCAGGACTACAGGAAGTCTTCACAGCTGTTGGTTTCATACGACCCTGGGAAAGAGGGTGTATCAGTTTTTAAACAGTGCCTGGCTTAATAGTTGGCCAACTGTATTACCTTTTGTTATAGGAAGTCCAGTTAGGAATTTCCTGGGGTTGTGCATGGCCACCTCTGTTGCCTATTTCAGGAATGTGTCAGTTGCTGGCATCTGTGCCACTGCTTCTTGGAGTACTATCCACACTTTCTCTAAACTCTACAGTCTGGATCTTGCCTCTAGAAGAAGGGCAGGCTTCAGCCTGGCTGTGCTTCAAGGACTCCTGTCTTAGGCCTATAGTCTCCAGCCACCCAGACTGTCTCTCTGTCAGTACTGTTTAGGGCTCATTCCATAGGTGTGGCCTGATGCAAGAGATATCCTTGAAGAAGATAGAACAGTTAAGTAAGAACTTACTGTAGCAGTAGATCTTTGACAGAATCTCTTGCATCAGGCCTTGCCATACCACTCCATCCCTCATGGCCTTAGTGCTTTCTGTGTCTTTCTCTCCTTCTGCAGTATGGTTATCACCTTCTGTCTCTCTTTCTGGAAGGAATCTCTGGTTCCCTTAGTTCCCAGGCTGAAGATATCCTCTGTAAGGGGTCTCTGATGGGAAAAGAACTGAGAGGGCACGGGGCCACCCATACTTACATGGCAGGGATGTCGCCAGCATAGGACTTTGTCGTGGGCGAACCCTTGTAGACTGCTAGCTAAACAAATTTACGTGTGCTCCTAGCGCCTGATGGCTATAGTTCCATAGGTGTGGCCTGATGGAAGAGATTCTCTTGAAGATCTACTGTTACAGTAAGTTCTTATGTAACTGTTCTTTCCTGAAGCACCATTCACCAGAAGATCTGATGGCAGACGAGGTGTTATGCAAGGATAAAATGCTGGGAAGAGTCTGACAAGCCAAAAGACAGAGTCCAAGAAACAACACCAGTTATGTAGCCCTGACAGGTAGGTTGGGCCATGAGTTTTTGAATGATTCACTGACCTGTGGCCTCTGCTGCTGAAGTATAATCAGCAGGATATTATGGACCTGCAAGGCATGGTGTGCTCCTCTGCCAACATGGACTTGCCTCTTGATTCGGCTGATGTCTTGGCTAGGGGATAGCTGCATTTGGCCCAAAGACTGAGGGGTACTAGAGTAGGATTAAGAAGTCCAATGTCACCTTAGGCTCAGTCACTTCAGTTAACAGCACTAAACAAACCACAGAGCAGTGCCATCGGGGTGGCATCCCCTTTCATAGTTCCTCTCATGGTTCGCAAGACCAGCAGCCGCAACAGAGGCAGCAGTATTGACAATAAGTCTTGTCCATGTGTCCTTTGCCCACTAAAACTCTGGACAAGGAACATAGAATAAGAATTTGGTTTTTATACTGCTGCACTGTGTAGCCTTGTGGCCGTATGCCAAGTGGGCTACCCCCCCCCCTTGCCAGCTGTCTCTGATACCAGGCAAGGGGCCTGGGTCCTGCTACAGTGACAATTGGGGGTTCATTCCCAGAAATATTGATAATGGCATGGTGCCGCCACCCAGAGTAAAGTATTATTGGGCCAGATATCCGCTTGGCACAGCCCCCTGGGATACTGCACCTCCCCAACCAACCACTCTGCACACTGTGTCCCTCAATAGCTTGTTCCACCGTAAACCATATATCTCCACAGTAAGCACATGCAATGAATTTCACCAACACAGCAGTTGCAAACAATGAATTCACAGCTTTATTCATGGGGTGAGGAATAGGGAATGGAATACCTAGACATAGGGTAGCTGTGAAGGCAGAAAGAAAGGTTAGTGTAATATGCAACTTCAAAATGTGGGTTCGCAGGCCAAATCCTCCCCCACTGGTACCAGTGTCCCTGATACTGTCCATAGGGGTAGCCACTAGGTGCAGGCCTGATCGGTGCTGTGGGTTGCCCGACTGTTGGGGCCCTGAAAATGTAGAAATCTTAGTTTTGAAACAAATTCCCCTTTCCCCTCCCAGGAACCAGATCCTGGGTACTCAGTTTGTTGGCCTCAGCACCGGGGAAAATGGAGCTCCTTGAGTTAGTGCAGCAACAAACACAGGTTGACCAGGATCCCTCTGACTGCATGGAACTTGCTCGAGGATCTTGCAGCTGGTCACCTTGATAGTAATTCTATCTGCTTGTCACCTTCAGTTGCTTCTGGCCTGTTGCAGAACACTGTGGAAGAACAGCACCATCCCCAGAAGGCCCAGACCCGGGAGTGGCTCCACAGTCCAGCCCCCCCAATGGGTCGCAGGTGCCCTAGCACCCTAGCAAGCACCGGTGACCTCCTGAGAGAGTGAATCCCACTTGGAAGGGGTTATCAAGTTCCCTCCCTGGCTCTGAATGAGGACTTAGAAGTGGTGGGGGGTCCTCCTGCAGTTCCTGCACTGAGCTCTCAGCAAAGAAATGTTCTTAGACAGTTTCTCCAATCAAATCCAGAGCCAATCAGAAGAGGTGCTAGCCTCAGATTCAGTAGGTGCAAGTGCAGTTAAGCAGGGGGGCTCAGGAATAACAACTCCCTGCACACCAGTCCATGCTTTCCCAGTTTACAGTGTCCCCCCAACCTTTTCTTTGGCTTCAACTAGGGCTCATCTCTCAGCCACTTTAACCAGTTCACACAGGACACACACAGCTTCAGCGTGCACCTCGATGGCCAGAGATGCTCTGCCTCTTCAGAATTTCTTTTACAGTCCCACACAAGCAAATGGCTTCTCAGCCCTGACTATGGCACTCTGACAATCCGCACAGTCCTCTCAGTAATCCCAACCTTCCAGGGCAGGGTTTCTGCAGTGTTCAGTCTCTCCCATTAATAGCAAGCAACTTTTCCATACCTGGGGAATCACAGTTCAGTCTCATTCTCTCTTTCCCCTTCTCAACTCAGTCCAGTAGCAAGTACCTGGGGAACCAGAACCTCAGCACAGTCTTCCTTCCTTCCTCTTTACAATCCGCATATGTTGATGGCAAATCTTCAAATGGAGGCCTGAAGAAGCCCCTGAAGCTCAATGTCCACTCTCACAGCTCCAGTCCTGACTTGTACAGAGCCCGAGAACAGACTGAGGGAATCCCAGAAAGTCCACACTGTTTCAGCTTAAAATCGAGGGTTCTGATTGGCTGTTGAAGCCTTTCAGTAATCAATATCCATAGTGATCAATATTTCCTGCTCGTTTACTGGGGTATGATCTAGACACCAGAATTAGTACACTCCATTTCCCAGGAGTCCCTCTGCATCCAGTTTGGGTGCCTAAATCACTGATTGGCTGTATTTCCGGGGCTAAATGTCACCAACATGTCAGTTCCCATTTGTTGATATGGAATCCCATACAGTTTAGTGCAGTCTTTCCCCTTTCCCAATCTGGTGCAGCCCAACACATTCCCTTCAGTGACCAAGCACCACACCGGATGATAGCCCAAACTATCCCCTGTCAAACGAGCTCACTCTTACTGGGATGGACCCCACAGTTTAGCTGTCGCTGCTGCTGCAACACCATGCCCTTAAGCGGCAGGAAACACTCATCAATATTCATGGCGCTGCTCATTAATATTCATAAGGCCCCAGGATCACAGACAAACTCCCTGCTTCTAGACCACAAATGTGGTTGGTAACGTCAAAGCACTCCAGGCATGCATGAATGAGTACCAGCGAAATCAGCATGCCGGCAACTCGCAACCCCAACCCCACCCAAAAAGGGCAAAAACAATATGCTGGCAGGGAAGAGACGAGGGGAAGGCCAAGAGTACCAGCAAAACCACCCTACTGTAGGGGCAATGTCAGGTAAGCCCCCAGATGGGGGGTAGAACTGTATCCCAAAAGACTTTACAAGCAATTGGAGACCAGTAGTGAAGTGACTCTAAATGGGTCCATAAAGACGGTGGCTGCTCTGGTGGTCAGGCCTCTGGAACTATCTCCAGAGTTAAGAAAGGATGGGATGAGGGACCCCATCCCCTTCCAGCCACAGTCTCTACTATGACTCATGGCCAGAAGCCAACTCTCCCACAGCGGTCTGCCATAAATGTAGATGAATTCTGGAAGTGGTACGCTTGAGGTTGTCTCTTGAATTCTAACCCCCTTTCCCATGTCATCCCTGTGCACCAATGGAAGAAGTGCCCTTACTGGAATCTTCATCTGTACCGAGGAATGAGATTCATGAGCCAACAGCTCCTAGCATAGCGTGCACTAGAGCCTTACCAGAAAGTCTTTCATAACAGTGTGCAAGCCTCAAATATCAATTCCTAAATTCCACAAATAGGGTAATCTGTACTCAGATCCAAGTAATTTGCCCTATTCATGAGAATAAAAACTAAATAAGTATAAAAACCTCTGTCCTGACCAACACAAGATAGTTGGCATCTTTGAACTCAATTCTTCCTATAGTCCACCACTCCAGGCCTCAAAATATCTGTATTCAGTAGTGCCACGCCTCGGATCCATGACTGGGGGCAATGGTAGTTTAAATCCGGGCTAGCTGGAGTGTCTCTCCCCCCCCCCCCAAAAAAAAACAAAAAACTGCAGCATGCTTTCTTACAGAATCCTATCTCAGCAGTCAGGTGTGAGAAAAGACTGCGTTTGGGGAAGGTTGGTTAAAGACTAGCCTAGCTTGCAAGTCTGTTCCACCCTGACCACACCCACCCTCCAAATCCACAGTACACCTTCTTGTAGAGTGCTCCATCAACTGCAGGAAAAATGACTAGGTTGGGTAGGGGTAGCTAAGGGCCTAACCCTGATGAATGTCTGACATCAACAATAAATTCCACGTTATAGTGAAATAACTTGTATAATTAGATTTTGAAAATGCTAACATACTAAAAAGCCATCAGAGTAGGCCTAGTGGTCTTTCATGTTTGCTCGTTTAGTCAGCACCCAACCTTGGAGCTGACCCTGCAGTTCCCCTTCCCACCACCTTGGGATTATCCATTTCCAGCTCAGGATATTCCCCTTGTAAGGGCTTTGCCAACACAACCCTTCCTCTATACCTGTCCCAACCCCTCTTCAACCCCTCCACAGTCTCCGTCTCTGCTAGTCCTCTTGGCAGCACATTCCATGGTTCCACCACCCTCTCAGTGAAGTAGCACCGCCTCATCTCCCCCCCCCCCAGCTTCCACCCGTGTCCTGTAGTTGCCCCCTCCGCCTCCTTTTGGAACACTGTGACTGAGCCTCCCCTATTCATCCCCCTTTATGTACTTGAAGACCTCTGTCATGTCCCAACTGTCCATTCTCCCCTCCAATGTGTACACATTGAGTTCCTCGAGCCTCTCCCAAGAACTTTTAACTAGGGATGCACGGATATCCGACCCGATAAATCAGACCAGTTGAATTTCATACTTTTTGACCATATCCGGCCTGATCAGATGCTACTGTATAAATCTGGTTGGATAGTGGCTGATTTTTTAATATCACTTCTTAGTTATGCTAGCCACAGCCACAAGCTGGAAAAAGGTCCATCATTTTTCCAACAGGCACATATTCTCAAGTTGTGTGCTGCTGCTGCATTTTTTGTGTGATTAAGTTGAACAGAGGTTGCGGGTGTCTGGTAATTATATTTTTTTGTTTGTTGTGTGCACCATCTGGCAGACAGACTAAAATAATTTGAACAGCAATTAGCGGGAGCCACTGCATCAGCAGTTCTTATCAAATGCCAACAGAAAATCAAGCAGAAGGTTATTAATTAATCAGCAGCTCAAACGAGTGAAAGAGAAAAACTTGCAAGGGATGTGAATGATTAAGGCCCTGTGATCTGCTGATCCCGCATTAGCCACTTGACCATGCCGGTCCCATCTCAGTTCAGAGGAATGATCACAAAGCTGAAATTTTGGGGCATTCGTACATCAAAAAACATAAATGGCTACTACACTTGAAATGGAATAATTTGAAAGAAAAAAAAATGTTAACAGTTTTAACATTTTTTTTTTGCCCCATATGTTTATTTTCCTGACCTTGCCCAACAGCATCCTTTCTTTTTCTGGGAGGGATGCTCACAGTTCCCCTTTTTGCCCACTAGACTTACTGCTTACTACCACGGAAGGTCCTCCCAGACCTCCAGTCCACACATCCATCCCGGGGAGCAATGTGTCCAATGCCAGCTCTCTTCTGGCCCGAGGAGGAGGAGCTTTTCCTGGGTTTCCCTCTTTCTTACCATCATTGCTCGCTTGTGCCTGCAGGGGTTCTCCCTTGGCCCAGAGGAGTAACTGACATATTGGGATGCCTGGTTGTAGGGACCCTTAGTAGTGCACTGGGGGTCTGTTGGCATGGGGGGGATTTTGGGGGGGGGAATGCCACATAGCATGCTGCTGCAACATATATACATTGCTTTTCTCCCTGGCCCCTCCGACACTAATTTGTGCACATGAGTGGCTGGCCTGGACCAGAAATCGGCTGTGCTTTGGGCCTCACAACCCTCCCAGATCGTTTGAATCTTACAATATTGCTACACACCCAACTGTGGATTATTCCTTACATAATATACAGTATGTGGGGCAGGATTAACCAGATACAGTATTGTTAAATCTGAGACAGGCAGCTGGGGATTAGAGTGCTGTAGGGGCTGGGGTGGTAACGTGGGTTGCTGCCACTCCAATCATGTTCCCTTCTCCTAGCACAGCTGGTGTGGACTTGCCCTTTCTGGTGCCTCAGATTGCTCTTATGCTGCCTCCTCTGTCAGTTAACCTTGGTGAGGAGGTGGAGAGATGCTGCTGCTTCTCAGGGTTTTACCTGCTTGCTTCAGCTATGTGCTAGAGATTCCTCTCTTGTGAGTATCTAAGCGCAGTTCAGTGTTCACCTCTGGCACCACAGTTGCTGCTCTCCAAAGGGGGTAGATACTAGATATAGGTGAAGTTATGCCACTGCGCTTCCCAAAGTCTTTGTGGATAAGATTAAAAATGTTGTTGTAGAGTTTGCCTTCACCGACAGTGAAGTCTGCATGAAACTACTTGGACTTGACCCCTGGTAAAGGGCCAAAATCACTTCACCTATGCTACACAAAACATGGTAGTGGCAGAGGCCTGCATTTAATTTTTTTTTTAAGTGTAACCCTTCTCCCTCACCCATGTAGCACCCAAGTCCCCCTCCCCCCTATAGTCCTGAGACTATTAAAAATGCCTCTTTTCGCCACCCAACTCAGTCTGCACCCAACTGCCACTGCCCTGCACCGTGTGCTCTGCAAAAAAGAAAAGGCAGTCTAGGAGAAGGTAAACATCACTGCCCTCCTTACACCATCTTGTTCAGCTGCTCTCTGAATGAATGAGATCGAGAACACTCCTAGTCTTTCTTTGAAGGATGGGGGAAGTTTTTTTTTAATCCAACATGACTGTGGGGGAAGACGGGGCGTGGGTGTTACCAGGGTGGGATGGAAGTGAGCCATGTGGGCAAATTAAAGTTTAAGTTGATGTACACAAAGGCTTTTGGGCAAAGTGCTAAATTTGCTTGCACTTTGCTTGACCTTTACGAAGGGCAGAGGTCTCCACTTCGTCACTTCTTCGCTTGCAAAGTTCTGCTTCATAATATCTCTAGTAAATACCCTTGCCCCATGTGCTCTGTTAAAAAAAAAAAATCTGAACTGTCCACATTTAGTTTTGTAATAAAAACAGAAATTAGGAATCCATGAAAAGTATTTTTGTGATAAAAACAGAAATTAGGAATTTAATAAAAGAAAGTGTCACACAATTTATATACAAGTTTCACACAAAATAAGAAGTGGTTGAACCTTTGGCAAGTGAGTTGTCATCTTTTCCCACTCAGACCGACAACTGTCTCCCATACTAGCAAGCAAAAATCCAGGAGAGAGAGAGACACTCAAGTTCATGTTTAAAGTTAGCCTCCCAACTCTGGAGGTTTCGCAGCCATAAAAATGACTTTATTAACATTAGCACTGCTGTCAGTCTGTATCTCATATTTATAGGTATCCTAACCCTTAAATCACTCCTGCCTAGGACGCTGAAATATCCTGCCACCCAGGTTTGACTGCCCTTGGTGACCTGGAGGTCGTACATCAACTGTCCTGTCTAATCCTTCTTAACTTATTTCTGTCTGTTCCCTTTCTGTGCTGTCGCATGACCCCCAGAAACCACATTGCTTGCTCTCTGAATGATGTGCCCCATTAATGCCAGCGGGCATGACACTCCTCCCCACAGAGGACAAAAAGCGGTGTCACCTTAAAGGCGTTATCCATTTTGGAATCTTCTAATTTGGAACTGTTTGCAAGGCCGTTGTAACTGGTAAGGTGTAATGCTGCACCCTGGGTAGAGTGTCTGAATTAGCATTAGCCCAGCTATTTCTATCCTGGTTAGTGATGCTACAGAACAGTAGTACTAGGTGCTGCCTCAGAAGTCTTCCATTTTCCCCCATCACCTTCTGCAGCCAAATCATGGGGGGTTGTGGTCTGTGTGGACAGTCATGTGTCTTCCATACAGATGGTTACAGCTTCTGTAAAGTGCACAGGATGGCTGGGCACTCCTTTTATAGTGTGCCATAGGCCATCTTCCTGATATTCAGTTTCCATCTAAGGTACACAGCGGGGAGTGCCTCACCATTCTCAGTGTGCTGATACGGGACTACCTCTAACACGTGGTCCGAAGTGTCTATGTGCACTACTAACTCCTGGTTATAGTCTTGGCTAGTTAACACTAGGGTTTTGCACAAGGACTACTTTAACTCTCAAAGGTGGCCTCACATCTGTCTGCCCATATCACCTTGTTTGGTGCTCTCATAGCAGTTGTAACCCCTAGGTGGCGCTATTCCAAGGGCTACTACCCCTGCCTGTATGGCTAATGGCAGGTTAAGGGGCCTAGGTCCAGTGACGGGTGCCTCCACCCAGAGGTCAGGGTCATTAGTGGTTAAACTAGTTTGGGCACAGCCCTCTGGGACACTGTAACCCCCCTTTATTCCCACTAGTGGCCCAAACAGTACACGGGAGTTACCTTCTCAATACCCCACAACTGCCCACTTGTTGCACATACAGTACCCACTTACCCTCAGGACTGATTCTGCAGCACGTCTTTGAGGACCCCCTGTAAAACAAGGTTAGGCAATATACACAAACACAGTGCACTGCTGATTCTATGTGTACTGACACCACAGACAGTATATAGTTCAATAACAACAAATTTGATTTATTCAGGGGACAGTAACATGGGAGGAGGGCAATCAGGTTGATTCAGTTTTGCAATATTCAGATCACAGTACTGTGCATACACCTAGGGTCCAACATGTCACCTCTCTGGGTACCCAGGATAGGGGGGGCTAGCCAAGTCCGTTGCCCAGGGTTGGCCAGCTGGTGCAGCTGGAAGGGGCCCTATAGAAATAAAATATATGCACAACACACAATTGTAATCCGGAGCCGAGACTCAGTTCAAGAAAGGAAAACACAAATAAATCAGATGGCACACTTTTGATTCAACTGGTGTTGCAGGGGTTTGCCCTGAATTGTACTCACGATACCCCAGACAGTTACAGGAAGGATGGTGGTGTTTCTGGGTTTCCAGCATTCAGCACACACTGTAGAGTGAGGGGAATTAAGATTGCGATCCCCCACAAGCACTAGACACATTTATATGTAAAGGAAATTACTATACCAGGCAGGTTGCTCCTCGATCCCGATCGCAACTACTGCAAAATACCCGGGAGCACACACACACAGCATCAGCAGTCCCTGACAGACCGATCGCATTCAGCAACTTTCGGCACTCTTCAGGTTAAGCCTGGTCTCCCCACTTCTGACTTCCTTCTCACAAACTCTGATTCAGTCTGATGAACACTCGCTAATGGCTGCAGGCCGACTTCAGGGCTTCCCACGGGAACTACATGCCACAACAGCACAGAGCTCCTTCTCCTCTCACAGTCACCTCGCATCTGGCTTGCCAGCAGCAGTTCAGAGCATTTCCTTTGGATTCACACAAGTTCGGTTGGTGGACTCGGCTGTCAATCACAGCAGTTCTCCCTCTGTCGGTGCAAAAAGGCACCAAGGTCCAAACTACAATTCCCAGAGGCACCTGCCATATAGCCCTATTATAGCAGGCTCCAGATGAGAGTCCAAGTACTGACTCACCCTAGCAGGCTCCATGTTAAAGGTCCCCCAACCCAATTGGTCCAATTCAGCAGTCCAGGACCAAAATGGAAGGGCTAAACAGAGTTCAAGCTGCAAGAAAGGCAGGTTAGACAAACTGCATTTTTACTAATACTCTAAATGTTGTCTGGCAAACAGTTACACCTTTCAATTAGACTCCCTCAGCGCATAGAGCGACCGCAGAATGGAGTGATTTGTCTGCAGCTCGAGCGAGACTCAAGCAGGGAAACACACAGTCCCCCCCACCCCATACAAACTTATTATGTCTGCAAGCAAAATACCCGGGAGCACACACACACAGCATCAGCAGTCCCTGACAGACCGATCGCATTCAGCAACTTTCGGCACTCTTCAGGTTAAGCCTGGTCTCCCCACTTCTGACTTCCTTCTCACAAACTCTGATTCAGTCTGATGAACACTCGCTAATGGCTGCAGGCCGACTTCAGGGCTTCCCACAGGAACTACATGCCACAACAGCACAGAGCTCCTTCTCCTCTCACAGTCACCTCACATCTGGCTTGCCAGCAGCAGTTCAGAGCATTTCCTTTGGATTCACACAAGTTCGGTCGGTGGACTCGGCTGTCAATCACAGCAGTTCTCCCTCTGTCGGTGCAAAAAGGCACCAAGGTCCAAACTACAATTCCCAGAGGCACCTGCCATATAGCCCTATTATAGCAGGCTCCAGATGAGAGTCCAAGTACTGACTCGCCCTAGCAGGCTCCATGTTAAAGGTCCCCCAACCCAATTGGTCCAATTCAGCAGTCCAGGACCAAAATGGAAGGGCTAAACAGAGTTCAAGCTGCAAGAAAGGCAGGTTAGACAAACTGCATTTTTACTAATACTCTAAATGTTTTCTGGCAAACAGTTACATCTTTCAATTAGACTCCCTCAGCGCATATTGCGACCGCAGAATGGAGTGATTTGTCTGCAGCTCGAGCGAGACTCAAGCAGGGAAACACACAGTCCCCCCCCCCATACAAACTTATTATGTCTGCAAGCAGACAGCTCTTAAAGAGACAGTACGCAGAGGCTCTAAAAACACTCGCTGCAGTGCCATTTAAACAGCTTAAACGCTGAACACCATCCAGACCTGGAGCACTTAGGCAACGCTCCTGGAAGACTTTTGGGAACCCCCATTTGCAGGGGGGTTACACAGTCAAATCTATAAGAGCTGATGCATTATGACTGAAATTATGTATAAACATCCAGTAGTATCCAGCTAACTGGTGGATAGCTCAGACCTGTTGTATGTTTCTACAGGGGGAGAGCGTGGGGCAAGGGGCGGGGGGTAGGTCAGGGCAATAACCCTGTGCAGGTTTTTAGGTCTTGGAGTAGGATAGAGTAAAACAGGCACACTGAATGGATTGATGGTCTTTTCTGTCAGCATTTCCTATGTTCTCTGTGTCTGTGTGATGGGCTTTTGAATTGCCTCCATCATGACAGGATCTGGTTTGATTCCACCTCTCAAACACACACACGCACACGCACACACACACACACACACACAGTCACACTGTGACTCATTTACAGCACATCTGCCATACCAGTATTGCATTTCTGTGCATTGACAGTCCAGCCTTAGTCAGGCAGGTAAGCTTGTCAGTGATGTGGGTCAAGTTCTTATCCTATGGATGGCTGTACATTTCAGTGTTGTCTATATAGACAACATCAGACTCTCCAACACTTCAACCAGTTGAGAGTGGCCAGAGTGTTTTTCTTAAATAAAAGCCTCACTGAAGATTTACACAGTCCAAATGGTGTTGTGAAGGCTGACCATTCTCTGGCCTCCAGAGGCAACTGCCAAATATCCCTTTGTGAGGTCAGTTGTGGAGTGGTGTCGGCATCCAAAAGCTGCAGGTTCTCTCAGTCCGGGGTATCAGGTGGACGTAGTTTACCATGATGGTGTTCATCTTCTAGTAATCCACACACAACCTGGTAGATTAATCCTTTTGGAGATGGGAACTAATGGTGAGTCTCAGGGACTGTTGAACTTCTACATGACTCCTAGCTGCTTCATTTTGGCAGGCTACTGTTGCATGACATCATCATCATTGGTATAGGCCTTTCTGCATTTGTGAAGAAATTGTGCACACCCAGCAGAGTGTACTGCAGTTTGCCTGAGAAAGTAGGCCAATAAGTACCTTGAACCACCTGAATCTTGGCCCCTTCCAAAGCAGTTAAATTGGGCTGATAGATTGTGTGCCCCTACAGAGGCAATCCACCTGCTCTCTTCGAGTAGGTGCCGAGTTGGAGTGGCCCACCAGGATACCTGGAAATTTCAAGGTGGGCCCCCTCTGTTAGGTACCTGGCCACCTTCTAAACTCTGTGAATCTTTGGTTTTATCATCTATTTTAATTGAATGGGCCCTGCAAATAAATGTAAGATTTAAACACTGAGCTAGTGTATCATATTGAAGTGGAATACTGATTTGAGTGTGCCACCCTGTGACCTCACCTATTGATTTTCCAGGTGGGCCCCTGTGTCAACATTCCAGGTGGGCCTCCTGTACCCCAGTGCAACCCTGAGTGGGTGTGGAACAGGCTCCAGCTCCTTATTATCCAGAGTATGAATAACTAGCAACACTAGCTGTACCCTGTCATGGTATGGCTTCAACATATTGTTTTTTATTTATTTATGTCTTTGGTAACCAGGTAAGTGCACTGATCCATTGGGCCATTTTCAGACACGACCCGGGCCACAGATGTGGCTACAAAATAACATAATCAGCAAAGACGATGCACAAAACTAGCAATAGTACTGAGTAACACATATAATACAGTATAACACAAGATTTGGTAATACCTCCAGACAAGATAATTAACACGTGATGGAGACAAAGCAGGTCTGCAAGCATAGTTTCAGTGTTCGAGGTCTAGCTAAGATGTCACCTGCTGTAACAGTGAGCAGTAGGCTAAATTAGTAGGTGCATTGAAGTTTACATAGAGCATACAAGCTATACAAGCCGACAATGATCTAGGATAATTAGATGCATAGAAGCTGAGATTTGCTAGAGAAATATCAAAACAGTGGATCAGTAGTACTGCAGAGAGGTAAGAACAGGTTAGGAGAGCAGAGAGTACCGTGAGGTATGAAGCAGGTAGAGAAGGCTATGGGGCAATAGGGAGGCCAGTTGGAGGAAGGGAAGGGGTACCAAAAGATGGCACAGCAGATCCTGGTGCCACGATGGCCCGCACCCACTGGTATTATCTTGGGGGCAATTGATGCTGGCAGAAAAAGCTAAGGGACAAACAGAGTGGGAAAGGCCAGAAATGTAAGGCAATGGAGTTGTCCCAACATGGTACACCCAGCTCTTTCTTTTCCTCCCTGAAATATCTACTACATAGGTAGTCCTTGGATCCCCCAAGATCCTTAATTCCTCTATTGCATCACCGGTTTCACCACTGTTCATCAGGATTGAGTGAAGAGGGTTGGGGGAATATATATCTACCACTCCACAAACATCCAGTTTGAGCCAGTGCTCTAGACCTCTGTCCCCTCTGCCTAAGAGATGCTTCTTCTTAAAATCCCCTCCTCTTCTCAGTTCCCATATTTATTGTCAGTATCGACTGCTGTCCTGGCATGCCCTCACCTCTTCAGTCTTATTGCTACTCACCACAATCTCCTCCAATGCCTCTCATGGTGAGTTACTAATCCTAGGTGACTTCAACCTCAGTTGTCTCTCTCTCTCTACATAAATTTTTTCTGAACGTTAAGTCCCTTCTACTAAGCCAGTTCATTTTTGACCCTACTCATCTTAATTTCAAATCTCTAAATCACTCTGTTTTGGACTGGATACTCTCCTCTCATTCCCAGCGTATTGTGCATTCTGGTACCTTCTCTGATGCCCTCGGTGACCACCACATGATCTACTGTGTGCGTGTAACCCCCAGTCGGTGTTAAACTGAGAGGGCTACTACCCCTGCCTGTGTAGCTAGTGAACAGGTTGAGGGGCCTGGGTCCTATGATGTGGTGCCTCCATTTTTATAAGTTAAACTTGGGGAGAAAGGTGTCACTCGGCATGGTGATTAGGTTTGACTACTCTGCACAGGGGCCCCCAAATAACTGCGGACACAGGAAGCAATAACTGTAATGTCCAATACCAGAAGCTGGTATTCTGAAGTGTGGTTTTTATTCACATCCAACAGAATAACAGAGCACAGATGGACTCCCACGGGGCTACACTCCTGGTAATGCAGATTTATGGAGATCAGAACACATCCTCTTTATGCTGAAACCCTAAGGTTTCAAAACACTCTGGGCATTCGGCCCTAACTCAACTCTTTTTTGGTTTCCCTGGCTCATCTCCCTTGCCAGCCCTCTGCACTGCCTTCCTTCCTTCCATGGCTCGGCTGTCATGCCAGCCCTTGGACACTTTCCATATAGCATGGAACATTTCTCGGTGGCTCCCTAAACCACCTCTGAGCACTTCTGGCTCCATCAGAGAATCTTCTTCATCAACCCCACATCTGGGTACTTTCCTCAGGCACTGGCCAAGTACCTGAGAGAAAGCAACAGGTGTCCCAAAGCAAACCTGTAGAGGTGAATTTGGTTACTACTGATGGGAGGTCTCCCACCTCTCGCTCCCATAATTCATACCCGGCCATTTCTCTGGACTTTAACACTTCATCCTCTGAAAACACTTTACTATGTAGATTCTCTTTAAATGTATGCCACATTTAATCTACTGTTTCTTCCATCCCAATATGTGCTGAACTTGAAACATACTTAGAGTGGCTGTGTCCATTTCTCTAGACCACCACAGAATTAAGCAGTCCAGTTCCCTCAACGTTCAAAACTGTACTTGGCTGTCTTTTTCTGACCCCACAGTAGCAGTCACTTAACCTCGTCTTATCTCAGGTGAAAACACTTTGGCCCTTTATCAGAGCAGACTCACCCCTTGGTTGCAGGTGCCCCACAGACTTTTTCTTCTTCAAAGAAATCTCATCCAAAACTTCTGGTGCCTCAGCATGAACCTAGAATTAGGCAGCTTCTTCTTCCCCTAGCCGGACCAGGGGATTGCCCCTGGAAGTAGGCTGAATCCTTCCTCCCCATCCCCACAAGGATGGGGCCCTGAACCACTGGAAGTGGTTTCTACCACTTCACTTGGCTCTTCTTGTGTTCCTCTTCAGGTGAGAACACACACCTCAAATAAAAATATAGCTCTTTGTCAGAGCTGAGGGCTATGAGGGCCTGCAGCTGCAGCACACCTCTTTACTCTACTGAGCCCACTACTGAACTGACTTCAGATTCCCCAACATTCTATCCTAACTTCCCTAGCTGCAACATTCCAGTATGGCTTATGCAGCTGTGACAGTTCTAAAATGATGTCATCCCTCATTCTCAGCTGAGACTGAGAACAGAGTGAGACAGTGTGAAATCCATTTAACTGGAGTTTCACCAGCTGCCTTCCTGCCTGTCACTAGGTCTAACTGGGATTCTTTTAACCCTGGGTAACAGGGGGGTTACATGCGTAACATCCATCATTCCAAAGCTCACCCCTGATTCAGCCAGATCTGGTCCTTTCAGGTTTTTTTTTTGTCAATAAGTTATTAAATTTTTCTTTTCTCATAGTAAAAATGAACAGTTACATGAAACACTAGACATGAGTAAAATATCCCTTGACATAAAATGCATTATATAGATAAAATATTAGATCATACTCAAAAACCTTAGTCCAGACATTTAGGTAAAGAAAACCCTTTAGAATATATTAACTATATGAAAATTAATAACTGTTGAGAATAGTAGGTAAACATATTATATAAACTAACTAAAATTGAAATTGTAACTTGAATAAACATATACCATCTCTACATAAAGTATTGAAAGGGATGTGTAGGGTAGGTGTGTGGGGTAGGCCTCATCTCCTGACCTTTATAAATCAAGATAGAGTGTAATAGTAATATAAAAATGTCTAATATGAGGGTATTATATGTCAAGGGTTTAAATATTCTGTAGAGTTATAAAGATGCGTCATCCTTTAGTTATGAAGAATATTTATGTTCTCATCATAATCTGGTATACGGTGGTCCATTTTTTGTCAAACTTCTTGGACAAGTCATTTAATGTTAGCGCTAAATGTTCTGTTTTGAGTATATCTATAATTACATTTCTCCATTCTTGTATTACAGGTATATCATCTTCTAACCAGTATTTTAAGATAATCTGTCTGGCTGTCACACCTATCAGCATGAGTGTATTTTTTTGTTCATAGGACCACACAGTTGTTGGGTCAAAATGGCCTATAATGCATGAATTTATTGTTATATGATCGTAAATCATAGGATAATTTATGAAAACATTTTTAATTTAATTCCAGAAGGTTTGGACATGAGGGCAGTTCCAAAACATATGTAACACAGTGCCTGCCACCAATTTGCACTTATGGCAGACCGGGGTGACCGCCAGACCCATCTTATGTCTCTGATATGGCGTATAATAAAGATTATGGATTGTCTTAAAATGTATTAACTTTAAATTGACTGTGCTAAAGAATGTAAAAGGGGAAGACCAAATTTTATCCCAGTCCCAATCTCCTGTATCTACTTGGAGTTCTTGTGACCACCAACGAGATGATTCTACTGATGAACCTCTAATTAGATCTACATATAATCTATACATGGAGGAAATGGACCCAGATAATCTCAGACATCCCAACCAGGGTTTAGAATTGTCATTAAGGGGGATGGATAAATCTATTTTGTTTTTGATGATATTCTGTAATCCCAAATAAAAATCCCTATCAGTAGGAGGAATATCATAGTGATGCATTAGCTCATTAAAGATTATAAAGTCTCTGTCCCTTATTAAGGTTTTAAGTGTATTAATCCACTGTGACTGCCATATTGTTTTTTTTTTTTAAATGTAATCCATTATGGGAGAAGTTAGAATTATTCCAAAGAGGCTGATTCAAAGAAAAGTTTAAATGTAACTGCAACATGTGACTAACTTGTTTTCTATGTCTGATTAAATATGTTGTTATCTTATCATTTATTGGTCTAGCAGGTCTAGAATAAATCAGAGATCTAAGATCAATATCCTGTTTCTCTAACAATTCCCTTTCAATACCTACCCAATCTGGGACATATTCTCCTGTTATATCAACCTTAAGCCACCAATTGAGTTGAGCAGTCCTGGCTGCTGAAAAGTATAGATAAAAATCTGGGGCTCTCAGTCCTCCTTTATTTTTTGCTCTACACATATTGGAGTATGCTAATCTAGTCCGTTTACCTTCCCAAAAATATTTGGAGACAAGAGAAGTTATACCCTGTATCCACTTCCTGGTGAAACTACAAGGTATCATCATAAACAAGTATAGGAGCTTAGGTAATAGGGTCATCTTGACAGAGTCCAATCTCCCCCACAGTCCCAATGGTAGTTTATTCCACTTGCTTAGATCTTCTATTACCCTTCCTCTGAATTCACTAGCATTCTTAAGTATAGTTTTGTGCAGGGTATTATGAATTTTAATTCCCAAGTATATAATATGATCTTTTACCCATACAAGACCCAGATCAGTTATTTCTTCTTTACAACATAATCTATTAAGAGGTAGGAAGTTTGTTTTATTCTTGTTAAGTTTATATGCTGAAAGACAACCAAAATCCTGAATAATTTAAAAAAAATTTCCGGTAAAGAGATAGAAGGATTTGAAACCATCATGATATCATCTGCATATGCTGCTACCATGTGTTTGCTTTGTGCAACCTTGATTCCCCTTTTATCTTTCTCATGTTCCAATTTTCTTATGAGTGGGTCTGTTGTGAGGTTGAATAACAGAGGAGAAAGAGGACACCCCTGCCTTGTCCCTCTGCAAATATTAAAGAATGGTGAAATGACTCCATTTGTTACCATTGCAGAACTTGAGTTTTTGTATAACAAGTCTACCCACCGAATAAAAACATTGGGAAATTCAGAAAAACAGAGTTGAGGAAATGTGAGACCAGGAAATCCGTTCAAATGCCTTTTCAGCATCAAGTGAAAGGAGACCACAGGGTATTGAGGCTTGATTGGAAGCTTGTATGACACAAAATAATTCTCTTGTATTGTCTGCGGACAGTCTGTCTCTCATGAATCCAGTTTGTTGCTTAGAGATGGTACCAGAGACAACCTTCTCTAATCTGTTTGACAGCATTTTCGCTAATATTTTGGTATCAGAATTTATTAGTGAGATAGGTTGATAGTTACCACAGGAGAGAGGGTCCTTTCCCTGTTTGGGAATTAATGTAATATGACCTCTAGTCATTTCACTTGAAAGATATCCCGTCGCTCTAGATTCATTGAAAACTTCCACGAGTATCTGCGCAATTTCCTTTTCAAATTTGTTGTAGAAATTAGATGAATAGCCATCAGGACCTGGGGCCTTATTTTTCTTAATTTGTTTTATTGCCTCAGTAACTTCTTCAATATGAATATTGGAACTAAGCATATCATGGTAGAGAGGAGAAACTTCGGGAATATTTAGACCATCACAGAACATATGTAGAGAATCTGTCCCCTTGTAGTCATTCTGTCTATACAGGCCTGAATAAAACTTCATAAATTCACTGTTAATTTGTTGATGACCTGTTAAGATATTGTTTGAGTTGCTACCCCTAATGGCGGTAATGTTAGTAACACCCTTATTTTGTCTCAGACGAATTGCCAATACTTTGGCTGCTCTTGGACCTGAGTCAACATAATCAAGTTTGGCTCTTCTTATAGAGAAGATCGCTTCATCTCTAATTGTTTCATCATATTCTAGTTTAAGTTTTGACCATGTGTTCCATACAGCAGAAGAGTCAGAATTGAGTAGAAGTTTTTCCTATTCTTTAATTTTCTTAGTAAATCTTTTTGTTTTTGAATGTTCTGTTTCTTAAGGGCTGCAGCTTCACTAATAATGATTCCTCTGAGGTAACACTTAAGACAATCCCAAGTATTAGTCCAGGAGGTGTCTGCGGGATTGTTTAATAGTATAAACTCCTTTATGTTATCCCTAATTTTAATCCGAGATATTATCTTTTTCAAGAAGGAAGTTATTGATCTTCCATCTATGAGTCCTGTGGGGGTTGTTTGCTTTACTGAAGGTTAAGGAGACTGGACAATGATCGGAGATAACCTGTGTCTCTACCTCTGCCTTAAGAATCTTGCCAACATGTACATTAGGGAAATATATCTGATCAATTCTGGAGCCTGAGTGATAGCACTGGGACCAGAAGGTATAATCTTTAGTGTCAGGATGTAATATACGCTAAGCATCAATTGAAGGTTTTCTGTGAGGTCTGCCAGTTCTTTGTCAGCTTTGCTCCTTCGTGGTCTCCAAGATGACATACCTAGTGTAGGGGTTTAGAATACAGTTTGTATCACCCGTTAGAATAATGGTGCTGTCTAAAAAAGCCCCAACACTATTAAAAATCTTTTGAAATATTTCATGCGAAGGGTTGGTGGGGCCATATACATTAACTAATGTTAAATATTCCTCACCTAGTTTCCCATTAAGTATTAGATTATGACCATCTGGATCCCTTAGTACAGTACATGGAGTAAAGGTAATACCTCTTTTAAATAGTATAAGTACCCCAGCTTTCTTAGAATTGTCCCCAGCCCCAAATACTTAGCCTACCCATTCTCTACACATCAGTGAATATTGTTCTTTTTTAAGGTGAGTTTCCTGGAGAAATACTAATGAAGGACTTAGTTTCTTAAGATGCTGCAGCACAGAGTATCTTTTAATCTTGTGATTTAGACCACTGACATTCCAAGTAATCAGTTTTAAGCTATCTATGTAAGCCATTGTGAAAATATAATAATGTTAAAGAACTGATTACTGATCTAAGCAGACATTTGAGGTGAGGACCTACCCATTTAAGGAGGTGGGGGAAGAAAGGAGCAGAAATAAAGAAGGAGGTGTATAGCTACATAACACAGTTTACCAGGATGTATATAAACAAAAAAACATGTGCACAAGAAATCCTAACTTCTCTGACAGTCCAAAAATAATTCTTTGTAAATATGTCAGTATGTACCCAATCTAGTTTTCTTTCAAAATCCGTTTTTCTGAAAACGATAATAGCGTACACTAAAACCCTAATCCAATACATTCTAGGATGGTAAACTAGCACTAGCCTCTCCTCTTTGAGATAACCTAAGCTAGAGGGTTCTTGTCTTTGATTACAGTGTTACTCTTATCCCTTAAAGAGGAACCCCATCCTAGTAAACATTTCTCACATAAAAACTTTTCATACTTGTTTAACTACATAAAGAAAGTAACTAAGATGTAGTATTATAAATTCTAGAAATAGTTAAATATCCTTTTAAACTAATGAGCATACTTTGTTTAGCTCACATTTAATTCTATGGCCCAGATATTCAAAAGGGTTGCGAATGGCGCAACAGTCTTGCGCCATTCACAACCCACTGATGCGCCACGGTGCGATATTCAAAAGGGAAAAGTGCGCCTGCACAAATCCCAATGCGCCGGGGCGCATCAGTAATGTATGCAGGCACAGGTGGGGGGGCATGCCCATGCATAAAATGCACAGCCCGATATTCAGCCTGGGTCGTGCAGAGTTATGCAGGCGCAACCCCTACCTGCGCCTGCACAAAGTTACGCTGAAAAAAAAAAGGAACAAGTTGAGGGCCACCCACAGGTGAGCTGCCACATTGCAGGGCACAATACAGCAGCTGCCACCTGTGGGTGTCGCTGGACTTGTTCCCGCCGCACCTGGTGGTGCCCCTCCATGCCCCGATCACGGTCTGAAGTGTCACCCCCCAGTAGCCCGATCGCGGGCATAACGGTATTCGTCCCCCCACCCCCGAGTAGCCCGATCGCGGGCATAACGGTAATCTTCCCCCCACCTCCCGAGTAGCCCGATTGCGGGCATAGCGTGTCCCCCCCACCCGGTAGCCCGATCGCGTGCGTGGCGGTAATCTTCTCCCACTCCTGAGTAGCCGATGCGGGCATCAGACCTCCTCCCCAAAGTCCAATATCCCTGGTGGTCCGGTGGACCGTGGTAGCTTCGATCGCGGCATCCTCACCCACCCGTCGAAATCCCTGGTGATCTGGTGACACCCACCCGCCCACGGGCCCCCACCTGCTCCCCCGTCAGGCGGTGGGCGGCAGCACCACCCACCTGCCAGCCCACTGACTAACAGCTCGGTAGGGCTGCCGCCCGATGGTTCAGAGCATGAGCCAATGGGCGTGCAGCCATACCGTCAAGTCAGTCCAGATATGTGAATGAATGTTCATTCACATATCTGGACTGACTTATACGGTATGGGCTACATGCCCGATGGATCATGCTCACAGACCAATGGTGCAGCCACGAGCATCGGTCGGCGGCGGCAGGTGGTGGATGCTGCCGCCGCCACCGGCTGACGGGAAGTGAGTGGGGCTCCTTGGGCGGGTGGGGGTGGGGCCAACAGATCACCAGGATTGGACGGGGTGGGGATGCCGCGATGACTACTCACGGGTCCACTGGACCACCAGGGATATTAGACTTTGGGGAGAGGGTCTGATGCCCGCGATCGGGCTACTCGGGGGTGGGGACGACACCGCTATGCCCGCGATTGGGCTGCTCTGGGGGGGAGAAGACTACTGCTCTGCCTGCGATCGGGCTGCTCAGGGGGAAGACTACTATTCTGCCTGTGATCGGGCTGCAGGGGGCGTTGGTCCCCAACGGCTGCTGCCTGGCAGGGCGCCAGGTGCAAGTCGTCGGGGATCAGCACACCTGCATGCTAATGGCATGCAAATGGGGCCGTAATCAGATGCAAATGGCCACCCGTGCACCTTGCATAAATTATGGCCCCATTTGCATGTCAGCCTTGAATATCGCTATGCTGTGCATGGCGAATGGAACTTGCGCCACCGCATCTCAATGCTCCACTCTGACCACTTGCGCTGGCACAGTTCCACTGCACCATGCACAGTGGGTGTGGCCAGGGGGTGATATTCAAAGAAGTTGCGCCGTAGCGTAACTCTGTTGAATATCGCCCTGGCCTCACCCCTGCGCAACTATTTTGAGAGGCACAGGGGCTTGTGCCACAAAATGGCACAGTTTGAATATCTGGGCCTATATGCATAAACAACAAAAACCAATAAAAAATAGAAAGAACCACCTTATGAAAGAATATATTTTGATTAATTAAAGATCAAAATATTACTATAAATGTATTCTATGTAACCTATTCTTAAGTAAAATGAGTCTGTTTGGATTCAGTTTGAGGTTTTCATCAAACAGAATTATTTGCATCAGCATACTATAAATTACAGCGAATGATGAAAAGACAAGTACCATATGTTGTTTTAAAGCCAAGTAACTGTATGACCAAATCCATCCTCTTTAGAAGTGGGGTAAGTGATCCAAAAACAGGAGGAGATTTTTAAAATTCAGCTTACCACCTGAGGGGTAGCGAGATGGCTTGGGTTGTATAATTTCCTGGATCTATGAAATCTGCTTGCCATTCTGGAGTATTCTCCCGTGAACTCCAATGGTATAAGAGCTGCACAAGTTCGAACATTAATAAATAATTAAATATTAATCAAATAACTGTTTTAAATATTTGAAATTACCTTTGTCCTAACTTCTTAGATCCGGTGCTTTTCCCCATGCATCACCCTGACTTACCGAGCGCCCCCGGAAGAGGATGAAGGGTCGCTAACCATAATGTAATGCTAACATTCATTTGTGCACAGCGCGAGCATCTCTTGTCTCTTCAGCTCGAGAAAAAATAAGGCACGAGATAGAGAAACAATCTTTTAACCCTTTCAAAAATAACTTGAGCTAAGTGTAGCCGAGATTCCAAGTATGCTGTTGTGAGAATAAGTACGTTAAGTGATTCACTCCCCCAAGCATTTCAATTTACAAGGAACCATTCACTTTGAGTATCAGTTCCCTTCCCCTCCCTCTGGCCCACAAGAAAAAATACTTTGTAAAGGTAAATTGATAAGTTATTAAAACTTTTATATACATGTCTTGTGTTACTTCACCCCTGTCAAGCCACAGCTACTAGAATATGAAATTCTTGGGCAAGAAGTCACCTGATGTACCCCCAACACAATAATTTGAAACTAACACTCATTCATTGTCACCTCTAATTTGTGCAGAAGTCGGGTAGAGACAAGCATAGGCCGCACATATGCTGCAACCAAAGGCAACTACCAGCCTACTAAATATTATTGTTTTTCTTACCTGACATTTTCTGTCAGGTTTATTGCACCTGTCTGGACATCATCAAAGGGCAACATATTCTGTGTCGAAGGTCTTCTCACATTATTTTAAATAACAAAAATGAAACAAGAAGTACAGCAGTACATCTCTGCCAATTAGCAGTAATACACTACAAACGGGTGAGCAAAACAGCAACTTATAAGAGCAGGTCAGTAATCATTTCTTTCTCAAAAGGCCAGTTAGACAGAAGGGCAACCACAGACTCCAAGTTTCCTTTCAGCTTAGGAGAGTGGATCTGCTTTGAATTAGTTACTACACAACCACCCCAACACAAGTAGAATATTGCAGGATTACTATTGCAAAGACTGAAGACCCCCCGGGGGGGGGGACTGTAATGATGCATGATACTCAATGAACTCCAAACACCAGATCATTCAAGAAATACTATAAAATAAATAATTATTACTGAAAGTCAAATGACTGAAAAAGGTTAGGAAAGTCTTTCCTAAGCCCACTCTGCAGCTGTATATCCGTGGTATTCTTTAACACCCTCAGGGGCCCATATCTTAAGAAGTGTTGGAAAAAACACGCTGTATCTCAAACCAGCTTCTCAGAGCCATTTTTTGATGGGGAAGCATGCATCTCTTTTCTGTAAAGTTTCAGGGGCAAGATCATTAAAAATCTTCAGTTTACAACCCTCGAAAAGGATAGTGGCTTTATCTCTAAGAGCTTGCTGTACGTAGATTTTTTGTTGAATATTGAGAAATCTGAGCATGAAGGACCTTGGTCTATCAGAAGCAGCAGGTTTGACCTTGAGAGATCTCTGCGCTCTTTCAATAATGTAATATTTAGTATCAGGAGGAGGTCCAGCGATTTGCTGCAGTAGTTTGTTTGTGAAGGCAATTGTGTCCGCTCCTTCTATTCCTTCTTTTAAACCAAAGATTCTCAAATTATTTCCATGATTTCTGTTTTCAATATCTTCTATTTTATTTTCCAATTTAGAAATCTTACGGCTGTCCATAACCCTCTCTTTTTGCTCCTTACAGATAGCGTCTTCCAGGCTACTTGTTCTGACCTCCACATCAGAAATCCTTAACTTATGCTCAGCTAACACCTGCTTAACTTCTTTTAGGTCTGCTGACATGTCACTGAGAGTTAGTTTTAAACCTGATATTTCTGAAATTATGATGTCAAAGTGGAAAGTATTAAGGCTAGTATCAGCCACTGACCTCTTGGCTAATGTGCCTTGTTGTTCGTCTGAGCTATTGTCAGATGACGAAAGTGGTCTCTTCATGCTACAGACTTCTGCCTTCATTTCTATTAAATTTTTCCCAGTATTCATTATGGCAGTGATGGGATCAAAAATAAACAGAAGGTATGCCTTTTCTGTCTTTTACTAAGCTGGTACTTATTGGAACAGCGTATTGTGTTTTAAGTTAAAGACGAGGTGTTTACTCACTCAGACCCAAGCCGCTGGGAAACGACCGTTAGAGTGCCCGGTCACGAGAGTAATCTTCCCCCAAGCTATACCCACAGAGACTACGCTGCTTCACCTTCCATTTTCTTTAATGACTCCGAAATTCTCAAATTGGCACCAAATTAGACGTAAATGGGGTCGGAAGCACTGTATTCATTAGTGTGTCGTACAAAACAAAACGAAACCCCTAACATTCGGTTTAACTTTAGATAATTGCATTTAAAGATTTTGAGGAGAAAGGCCTCAACGGAGCTCAGCACGTAACATCCACACAGATCACAGCCATCCGATTGAATCTTGGTCCTTTCAGTTGCTGGACTTGTCCCATCTTCATGCTGTCATTGTAGCTACCAACTGGTCCTCTATCTCTACAGCTGGCATTATTGACTATGCCCTCAAATTCTTCCCCTCCAAATTCATGTCTGTCTGGGAACATCATGCCCCCACTGAAGAACTAGGGTCTAAGAATCCTACCTCCCATGGATCTCAGCAGAGTTACTGGCTTGTCACCATAAGCATGACTTTGCCTAGAGGACATACAAGTCCACTGGCTCCCCTTCTAACCTTACAACATTACTGGGCTCTTCAAAATGCTCAAGAGCTACTAAGCTTGCAGAGTCCAAACTCTTCACATCCTCCTACAGAACAACCTTAATCACAGCACTATGTTCTGGAAGGTAATCCATGCCCTGTTTCCCCCTCCAATTGAGTCTACTCTCTCTCCTGTCTTCTTCCTCTCCTCCCCCTGCTCTTATACCCTTTCACTCTCCTTCTCTACCCTACCTACTGCCCCCTCCTCACATTTTTCCTTCTTTTCCACCACCCCTGTTGCTAGTCTTGAGACCCTTTTGGCTCTAAATCCACACGGGGGGGAGCTCTGATGGTCTTGATCCCAAACTTCTGAATCTCTCTGCTCATCCCATTGCCCTCCTTACTCCTGCCTCCTCAACCTCTCCTAATCTTCAGTCCCTAGCTATTGGAAGTTGGCTACAGTCATTTACACTGCTAATGGATGTGACCCTCTTCCCCATGTAACTACCCGTCCTATTTCTCTGCTCCCCCGTTTGGCTAAACTCCAGGAACATCTTGTTCTCTCCTAACTCTCCCCTTTTCTTGACTTAACTTCCGTCTTTACTCCTTTCCAGTGTGGTTTCAGGAAGTCCCACTACACCTCCACCTCTCTCCTCTGGCTCACTGATACTATCCTCTCTGTCATGGATCATAGCCTAGTCACTGCCACCATCTTTTTTGACTTGGGCAAAAGTTTCAACACTTGCCCACCCCATTCTCCTGGAAAAAAGCTCAAGTCAGACAAACGTGCCACCTTTTCAGTTGAATAGTTCCACTCTTACTTTGAGGGCAGGACACAAGCTGTGCTTATTGGAGATTTCCTCTCCCCCTCACTCACTGTTTGCTTAGGTGTCTCCCAAGGGTCTGTCCTAGGCCCAGTTCTTTTCTCCATTTTTCTAAATGACTTCACCACTACCTGCTCCTTTGTCTCCATTCTCACATATGCAGATAAGATGGTACTCTTTACCTCTGGCTCTTCTGCCTTTGACCTCACTGCCCAGCTCCAGCTGGACTTGAACAATGTCCAGCACTGGTTCTGTGAAAACCAGCTGTCCCTTAATGCCAAGAAAATGGTCTCTGTGACTTTTGACACCAGGCAGAGGCTTGCTTGGTTCACCTCCCCCTTCCCTCCTTCCATACCCCTGATGTTTCACCAGTTGAAGAGAACTCTTCAAGTACCTTGGGGTCTGGCTGGACTGCCACCTCGGTTTCTGTGTTCATGTGGGTGAAGTCCACAAGAAGCTCCACCCCAAACTTGGTGCACTGTACAGTAATAAGGGAAGCATCCCACTTCCTGCCCACAGAGAAATCCTCTTAAACATTAATTTCCCCATTTTCAGCTATGGTGACATCCTTTACATTGCTACTCCCAAGTCCACCTTAGCCAGACTAAACCCCTGCTTTCACTTTATCTATTTGCCCTTGACAAATTCCTGTGCAGTCACCACTGTTCTCTGTGCACCTCCTTCTCCCTCTCATTGATGCTAGACACCTTACCCATCTTCTTTTTCTCCAAATTTTGGTTTGGCCTCCCCTCTTAATCTTGCTTCTCACCTGTCTGCCCCACCTTCTACATCTTACTCCCTTAGCAACATTCTGTTGTTCTCCCCCCAATGAAATTCACTGCTAGTCAAGCTCCCTTCTTGGTCCACTTCCCTAAACTCAGGGTCTCTCTCCCCCTTGTATTTGTTCTGCTCCTTCCCTTCAGGCTCTGAAATCTCTCTTCCATTATTTCTGTACTTAACTCCTGCAGATGCTCCTGATAGTGGATGGACTTCTGTCTGCTGCTTTCCACCCTACACTGACACTAGTACGGCCTTCTCTCCCCTAATCATCAGTCACTTCCTGTACCCCTCATATTATTGCACTGTTACTCTGTGCTTTTTATGTTTTTCTTTCTGCAATTTATTGTATTGCAGAATTCCTGCTCAGAAGTATTGCCTGTAATTTGCTTATTTTGTTGTACTTGTTTCTCTATCATTGCATTTTTTTACATTGTACTTTGTATTCTTACTGTTCTCTTCTTTTACCGTTCCCCTCAGGATGCATCTTGAAGTGAGCTAATATCCACTCGGTATGACTCTTCCTGGTAAAACTTTAGAAAATAAGAAAATAAATACCTCTGCAGCACTGTAATGGCCCCTCCCAGACTGCAACCTGTTGTGTTTCACAGGGGTGAGGGTCAGAACTTGTTGCCCCACCTGGTATTCTGAGGGCCTTGCACCCTGGTCATGCCACTCCTTTTGCCTCTGTTCCTCTGCTGAGCTTTCATGAGGTTCATCTGAATAAAACCACAGGTCCTTCAGCTGCCCCCTGAAAGTAAGCATGTAGCCCAATACACTGTTCTCACCAGAAGGAGTTTTCTCCAATTAATCTACCTCACCAAGGTTTACAGTACCCTGCACTTGTGCAAACTGTCATTCAAAGAGAACCCTTTGGCTTCCTTTGGTACCTCCCAGTCTCATGGGTTCTGATTTGCAGCTAGCAGTATTGTCTTCAGAGTTCATTGCCTACCAAAAGTACAAGAAAGCCTGCAAAGAGAAGGAGAGGGACGAGCAATATATGAAAGCAAAGGAGGTGAGTAGGGTGGCAAGGGCAGCCAAAGCAAAGAGCTAAAGTTGGCACAGGGGATCAGGGAGTGGGAGAAGGAATTTTTTAGATGTATCAGGAAGAAGAGGAAGTGTAGGGGGCAGATTACCAGGTTAAAAAAGGAGGGTGGGTGGGTTGAAGAGGGAGTGGAGCAGGCTGAGGTACTAAACAAGTACTTCTGCTCAACCTTTATGAGGGAAATGGATGGTCCAATTCTACAGGGGGCTGTTAAGGTAAAGGGTGGGGTAGGGGGTCACTAACATGTGATGAGATACCGGTGGAGAGAGTGTGGGAGGGCCTTAGGTCTTTAAGGACAGACAAGGCCCCAGGTCCAGATGGGATCCACCCCAGAGTCCTAAAAGAGTTGGCGGATGTCCTGGCAGCACCGCTGACAGAGTTATTCAGCTCCTCCCTCCAAACGGGAAGTGTACCATTGGACTGGAGAATGGCACACATAGTGCCCTCCACAAGGGTGGATCAAGGGACGAGCCAGGAAACTATAGACTGGTCAACCTGAGGTCCGAAGTAGAGAAGCTATTGGAAAGTATATTGAAGGAAAGGCTGATGAAGTTCTTGGAGGTAAGTGAACTTCAGGATGTCAGGCAACACAGTTTTGCCAAGGGAAGATCTTGTCAGACTAACCTGGTTGAATTTTTTGATTGGGTAATGATCTCTGGATGGTGGTAGGCCAGTTGATATTTTATATCTAGACTTCAGTAAGGCATTTGACTTGGTGCTGCATGGGAGACTGTTGGGCAAGCTGATTGACTTGGGGTGGGGAAAAGGTTGGTGAGGTGGATTGGGAACTGGCTAAGAGACAGACAACAGCGAGTGGTGTTAGCAGGGGAGTTATCGACACCCAGGAGGATCATTAGCAGGGTCCCTCAGGGTTCAGTTCTGGGTCCATTGTTATTTAAAGAGCAAATATATTGGTCCCTGGCCCAAGAAGCATAACTTTACCTTTCCTGGACAGAAGTCCTATGATGCCCATATTTTTTGTTATAGTTGCCCCCTTTTAGGAGTGAAGGGATCGTATTTTCACTCCATGGAGCTGAGCCGTGCTGATCCCTTCCACTTCCTGATACAATTTCAGTCAGCGATCCACCCACTTTCCGCCCCCATGCTCGCTCATTTTGTGATGTCATTATTTATAGAGTGTGGGGGCGCACTTCCATAGAAATGAATGGGGGCTGTTTTCAAAGTTACATTTGTGTAGTTTAGATGGCCGTTTGGAACAAATCATGGCCACCGCTTAACTAACAAGGACCTTGTTAGTTAAGCGGTGGCCATGATGTTCCAAATGGCCATCTAAACTACATAAATTTAACTTTGAAAACAGACCCCATTCATTTCTATGGAAGCATGCTGCCACGCGCTACGAATAGTGACATCACACAACGAGCGAGCATGGGGGCGGAATGGGTGCAGATCGCCAACTGAAATGGTATCAGGAAGTGAAAAGGATCAGCGTGGCTCAGCTTCACAGAGACAAAATACGATCCCTTAATAAATTAGGGTGACTATAACAAAAACTATGGACATCATAGAACTTCTGCCCAGGTAAGGTTTAGTTATGCTTCTTGGGGACACTCATTAAAACAAGCATTTTTCAATGCCGAATGTTGTCTCGCTGGCATTGGCATTGGTAGTGCCAGAGTTAGAGACACATAATAGGAATGGCAGTGAAGTATTGAAGTGACACCAACCCAACCCCTACTCTGTAGAGACTGACAGGCATTGGGGTGTGTCTTTTGGGTCGCCAGCTATAACGCTCATGCCATTGTACCTCACCCTACCCTGTAGACACTGACAAGTGTTGTGGTGGGCTTTGGGGTCTTTGGGTGTTATACTTACCCCATTCCATAAGGAAATATGCTGAGGTGGGTTCAGTATTGGAGAATGGGGTGAACTTTGTGACTGAACAGTGGAAGGCACACCACGATGCCTGTCACTGGCTGCAGGGTGGGGGTGGGGGTGGAATGGCATGAGCATTACAGCCGATGATCCCAAGTCACACCCCTGACACCTGTCAGTCTCTACAGGGTGGGGTGCTACAGTTTGGAAACCCTAACAACATAGGCGTGTGTTGGTATTTTCACTCCAAATTTTCAACATGGGCTTTTTGTGAGCCCATCTCATGAAAAATTACACAATCAGTTTGTTAGCTGAAAGGTGGTTTTGCACAGTGGTTATGCCATTTGGCGACACAGGAATGAAAACACATTTTGGGCAGGATGTGGAAAATGACAACTGTATTGTTCATGAGGAGGCATAAAAAATGGCAACGTTGAAAATCTGGAGTGAAAATATGAAAAATTGGTGAAGTCATGAGCATGCATAGAAACTGCGCAACACATGTCCGTAACCCAATTATTTTGGGGAGTAGGCACTTTGGGACCTCTCCTCATGAACAGTGGTGCTGTGATTTTGTTATTCTTCCCCAAAAGTTGATTTCCCATCACAACCACGCCACTGTGCGCCACAGGTATGGAAACACATTTTGGGCATGATGTAAAAAATGACAGCTATACTGTTCATAAGGAGCTGTGAAAAAATGCCGGTGTTGAAAATCTGGCATGGGAATATTGCAAATTTGGGAAGTTACAGGGGTGTGTGAAAACTGCGCAACACACGCTTGTAACACAGTCATTTTATGGACTTTCAGCACCAGATTTTCAACATAGGCATTTTAGGACCTCTGCTCATGAACAGTGTCACCATCATTTCCTCAAACTGTCCCAAAAACTGATTTCGCACAGCGAACCTCGTTATTCTGCGCCGGACATGCGAAAACGCATTTCGGCCAGGATATGTAAAATGACAGCTATACTGTTCATCAGGGGCTGTGGAAAAATGCCAGGTTTGAAAATCTGAAGTAAAAATATTACAAATTCACGAAGTTATGAGCGTGCGTGGAAACAGTGCAATGCACGCTCGTAAAACAGCCATTTTGGGAATTTTTTTCACCAAATTTGCAACATAGGCTTTTTGAGAGCCCTCCTCATGAACAGTGGCACTATTGTTTAGTTACTCCATCCTGATAGGTGATTGCACACAGTGACCGCAAAATTACCTTCCGGGATCGAATAACACCATGACAGTGATTGAATTCATGAGGAGGGGTCCCAATAACCCCACATTGAAAATTTGGTGCAAAAAGTCGGAAAAATGCCAGAGATATGCTCCAAAGTTGAAAAAACCCTATTTATGCCATTATACAGCTTACCAGCATTTCTTCAGTTTGCGGTCGGCTTTGAAGAGTGCAGACATGTTCCCGGTCCACCGAAGATCGTCGCGCCGGACTCCGGAGGTAAGTATGGGGTGAGGGTGTGTGTGGGGAGGCAGGGTGTGCAGAGGGTGGCCGGGTTGTGGGAGGAGGGCAGGAGATGGCGAGGAAATGTTTTCTTTTTCACAGGGTTAGAAAGAAAAAACGTCGCGGGATGGTTTTATTTTCAGGGTTTGGCAGCTGGGGTGGGCTCCCAGCGTGCCACCTAAGTGTTTTTTGGGGGGGATGCTGTAGCTGATGGGGGATTGGGCACTTCTGTCAGCACACAACGAAAGTGGGAGAGGGGCAAGAACCGAGGGGTTGGGCACCCCTTAGCACATAAATGGAGGGTGCATTGTGCCGACGGGAGTGGGATCCCCGCTCAGCACATAAGACAGAGGGTATGCTGACAGGATTGGGCACTCAAGTCTGGCATTATGGCAGGCAGTGTGTCGCCATGTTAAATTTTTTTTCTCACCAGGGAACGCACGTTGGGAAGTCCACTGCGTATGACAAGCTTTGCTCGCATTGCAGCGGACCTTTCCTTAGATGTGCTCGCCACATTATGTATGCATGGTGTGGCGCTGGCATGCAGGCTTATTGGGGAATGAGGGATGCACCTACTGATGTATGCCCTGCATTCGCCCAACAGTGACTGCGCCTCCAAATCTGCTACTACCACAATATATTGGCTGCGCATGCGCGAGCCAACATAAAAAATGAGAAAGTTGCTCATTAATGCTTTCATCTCAGACACTGCAGTGGGAGTTAGAAGTAATATGAGCCTGTTTGCTGACGACTCCAAACTAGGTGCGGAGGTGGACAGTGAGGAGGGAAGGCTTAGAAAGACTAGAAAAGTGGTCAGTCACATGGCAGCTGGGGTTTAATGCTAGGAAGTGCAGTGTACTTCATTTGGGAGCTAGGAATCCAGGGTATAGCTACAAATTTGGGGGGAGGGGGAAGGTACAGATAGTCTTGGAGGAAGAAAAATATCTGGGGTAGTGATCACTGGTAAAATGAATCACTCAGGACAATGCAGGAAAGCAGCAGCTAAGGCAAACAGAATGCTGAATTGCATTGTTAGGGAAATCACTTTGAGAAGGGAGGAGGTAATTCTGCCACTGTACAAATCCTTGGTGAGGCTGCACTTGGAGTACTGTGTGCAGTTCTTGCATCCTTACTTAAAGAAGGACATTATGCTCCTGGAGAAGGTTCTGAGGAGGGCATCTAAGATGATCCTTGGAATGGGGGATAAACTCTATGAGGAGAGACTTAGGGAGCTAAACGTGTACTCCTTGGAAGATAGGAGGGACAGAGGGGATATGAGCGAGACCTTTAAATACTTGCAGGGTATTAATAGAGTAAACATAGAGAAGGTGTTCAGACTGAAGGGGGACGGGACCATGAGGGGTCATAGCCTGGAACTGGTTGGTGGGAAGTACAGAAGAGACCTGAGAAAGCATTACCTCACTGAAAGGGTGGTGATGCCTTGGAATGTGTTACCTGAGGAGTTGGTATCAAGGGAATCAGTGGGAGGTTTTAAGAAAGGATGGGATAGACACATGGGCAAGGCACAGGTAGGGATGGTAGAGTCCATGAGAAATCAGAATGGAAATCGGGAGGGGGGGGCAGCATCAGTTATCAAGCTGTGAGCTGCATCTTGAGCAGACTCGATAGACCTCATGGCCTAATCTACTGGCATTTTCGTATGTTTGTATGTACACTGCTCAATGGCCCATTTACCTAGTGATGGTAGAACACAGTCCACAACTGGTACACCCTGCACCTACCCATAAAGACTTCATGAAGCCGGACAGGAAGTTTGTGTCTTGGTCGGACACCTTCTCTGGAAAAAATGATTAGAAGATCATCTGTCTCCATCTTAGCCTCCACCAGAGACAATGTCACCACCTCAGGGTATCTGATGGTGAAATCAACCACAATCAGGATAAGTGCTACCTGGTACTCACTGCTGTCAGTCATGGCCGTACAATGTCTTATAGTTTCCATGGCCACCCTTTTAAAATGTTCATCAACCACGTGCAGTGGCACCACAGCAAGGCTTCTTTTAACACATGCCCCACCATCAGTGTTCTCTTGCAACGGGGCATGTTCTGCAACTGGCTGCATCTATGCAGATAGTGGGCCAATAAAACATTTGTTTCTGTCAGTTCATAGTCTTGGTTACCCCAAGTGACTTTAGAGGGGAGTATTGTGAGCCAGTACGAGTAGCTGCTTCCATTAAACCTGATTGACTACCGCCTGCTGGTAAACCTTCCCTGCCTCCAAGATGGCAGTCTTGTAGTGCCATGCCTACATGAGCAGTTCATCCTGAAGGAAGATTTTTCCTGTCTGGGATTCTTTGCCTGCATCACTAGCCTTGGCTAGTTCCCGAAGCTTCCTCTGTGAGGGGTCAGTCAGCTGAACTGCTTTCAGTTGATCTCCGCTAATTGTCCCAGTCTGTCCAGGGTACCTGGAGCACATGCCCTGCCTTAATCTGCCCAGAGTCTCTGAGGTACATACTTGTCCATTCCTCCTGTCTGTCAAGAGGTGTCAGCCCAGTATGGTCAAGGCTTTCCTGAAAGGTTAGCCGAGTGAATCAGCCGAGACAGTCAGAAGTAAGATGGCAGTGCATCATGGCACTGAAGCGGAACCCCAAGGGAACACAAGCCAGGACCCATACTGTTTAAGGTAAGGAGAAGCCTTCACCAAAAGAAAAGAACTGGCCAACAACCATATGGGGTGAGTGATCCTAAGTCTTCCTGTATTCCTGATAACAACATAAAAGATTTATTTTAAAAATTAGACTGCTTATCACACTAACCAGCATTGCACTTATAATGCTAAAGACATATTTGGAAGAACGTAGAGCTCCTAGAGGACTATGCCGTGCAAAATTATCAGTGGGGAGAGACTTGAAGACTTCCAAAATAGGAAAGAATGGGAGAAAATTCTATCAGAAGAGTCCGCAAGATTTCTAAAATGCCTTATCAAAAAGAACACTCAAAATGCACTGAAATAACTGAGATAAATAATCAGTTTGGGGTCAGAGACAGTTGGTTCTACAGTGGAGCTGAGTGCAAACGGGTGGCAGCAAGAGTCATGGAAGAGGAAGTTTTTTTTTTTTTTACTTGAGATGAAAGGGATATTGCATTGTGTGGAGGAATAACTTACCGACTTGCTCATGGTAAGCGACAATCAGTAAAGTACTGAATGGGGGGGGGATCTCGCTAGGTAAGTGGGGGAAAACAGTGACTTTTTAGGGTTTCAGACTCATGGCTCATGAATACTGGGTGTACTAGCATGTGATGAGGTCTCTGTTGGCTCACAAATATACCCCTTGGCAAGGGGCTTAGCCAATCAGAGACCAGGAAATCTCCCTACTGATTTTTTTTTAAGAAGAGCAGCACACCGTTTCCTGTGTCCTATGGAATAAACAAAGGATTTGAATCCAGACAATATAGAACCCATTTTTTTCAAATACATTACGAATATTGTTAAATTGAGAGGTTAAGCATTTTAGTTTATCAGCTGATCAGATGAAACCACTGCATTATAATAGTCTGGTAAGTACCTCCTGTGCCGATGTTAACAGGATTAATAACAATTTAAAAGGCCAGCCTGGTGGTGCAGAAGGCTGAGGCACTGACAGGCATTTTACCTTGTGCTATGCCAGTGACATGAGTTTAGGAATGAGCTTGGGTTGCTGGGGGTCGAGGGGGAGGAGGGCTGGGAGGGGGAAAAAGTGGCCACGAGGCAGCTGTCCTTTGCTGGATAGCAGTGGTTGGTCGACTCAGATTTTGGCTGCCCCCAGGTGGATGCCTAGGGGCAGTGCTGATGCACAAGTGGTACGATGTTTGTCATGGGGTAGGGGGAAGGAGCCATGGTTCTGGGGTGCATGTGTGCCTCCATGCACACGTGCAACCCATGCCACCAAGGTTCCTGGGTAGCAGGACATGGAAAAGAAGACCCGAGGGCTACATGATGCCCTGCACACCTCTCTGGACCCTCACTATCACCTGAATGCCTTGACACAATCTGGATATGCACTTGGGGGGAGGCCCTCCCTTCCCAGACCCGTAATGGGGGGGATCAGTGATGGATGAAGGTCATGGTATGATTGGGGGAAGTGGATACCAGCCTGGGAGAGGTGGGGATGGGACTGAGTGGCTGCCAGAGGGGTCAAAAGCTATATGGGAAAAAAATGTACAAAGTGGAGCCCCAAAATCAAGATTCTGGAGGCAGAATACTTAACCTTAAGGAAGTGGTCTCCAGATTGGGGGCATCAAAAACTTTTTCTAAGACCTCTCCCCCCTGCCAATATAGCTGGAACAAGGGGACAGGCCCAAAATATGTGACACTGATCAACTAATGTCTTGTCACATGATCTTCAACAGCTCCCAGATCTATCATCCATATGTTTTGATTGTACAGCTAGTCTTTTAAAATATCTTGTACAATATTTCCAAGAGAATTCTCTGAAATATGATGTCATGGTTATCTTTTAGGCTGGGACGGAAAACTTTAACCAAGTCTTCAATGTGTGAGATGTATTAAGTTCTGAGTTTCATTTATTCATCACATAGGCCATCAAACCCTGGGAGAATTCTAACAGCCCCCCAGAGACTGAGCCTGCCATGTGGTCTTGCAGCTCCCCTTGCTAGTAGCACATTATAAAGCCTTCTAGAACCTCCATTTGGTCAGGTAAATACTGTTCCTGTGGTCCCAAGCTCATAAAGTAGAATCAGAACTGCAGGTAAGAGAAGTGGTCCATATGTAACAATTTGTATGTTGCTTGCAATGGCTAAAAGGGCAAGACGCTAAGCCCTTCTATGAACTGGTGCAAATACGTTAATCCACGTCTGTGCCAATGTCTAAGAAACTGATCCGCTTTATCTAAAGGAGAGGTATGATTATACAGTAGGGCTGTAGCCCAGACCACAAGTCATGGAATGGAGTTCCCTACAGAGATAATGCCAAACTCCTAGGAGAACTACTGTGTGTGTGGTAAACAAGGAAAATGGTAGGTAATCTATTGGTCTTGCATACAATATCTTTTCTATGTTGTAGATGTCATTAATGTAAAACTCTGTCGATTTCCAGTGAGCTTGGTAGCTCCTGGTGGTCCAGATTACGCAGAGCTGGGCAGCTTGATTATAACGTTTAAAATTAGGCAGATTGACTATGCCTTTCTCCCTTGGGAGCTGCAGCAGGGAAAAGAGGATACTAGGCTGAGTAGCAACCCAGATTAATCATGAGATGATCTTGTTCCATGACTGGAAGTACATCTGATTTGGTATGAGTAGAAGGGTCTGCAAATAATAGAGAATCCTAGGAAGAATGTTTTGGTGAATCCCTTCTAATCTATGAAAGACACTTCAATTTAAATTAGACCAATTAAGAAGATCCTATGTAATGCCTTGGGTCAGCAGTTAATAATTTAAAAGTTCTAGATGTTGTAGATTTTTGGTCAAATGAACCCCCAAATATTTCAGAACACCACTGGACCTTAGAAAGTCAAAATAATCTCAGAGTGCTCTTGTGGGGGTGTAGTTATACAAAGCAACCTAGGTCTTTGCAAGGTTCAGCCTGAACCTCGCACAAAACTTATAATGTTCTAGCATATTCCACATTGGGGCAATGAGACTTCAGGGGACAGAAGAGTTAGCAATATATCCTCGGCAAAAAGGGCCACCCAATATTCCTTGCCATCATCTGGGCTCCTTTTCCCTCCGGATCCTTTATGATTGCTGTTGCTAGGAGCTCTATATAAAGCATAAATAGGAGAGGAAGAGGGGACAACCCTGGCAGGTACTCCCCTCCAAGGGGACTGAGATGCTGGTAGATCTTGGTATAGACCCTGGAATAGGTCCATGAGGTCCAGGAAAACCAAAGAATGCAATTGCCTGCCACAGAAAGGGCCAAGAGACCCTATCAGAGCCCATCTCTGCTTCAAGGACAGCCAGGACCAAGGGAATCAAGCATTGGTGGGCATATTCCAGTAGGTGAAAAGAACACTGCATATTATTATGTGCTTGTCATCCCCATACAAAACATATCTTGTCTATGTCAGAGCAGTAATGGAAGAAGAGTCTCAGGTGGAGTAGCCCAGCTTGACATAAAAACCTTGCCATAATTAAGTGTGGAAATTGGCCTGTATGACTGAGGCAGATGTGGATCTTTCCCTGGTTTCAAAACTGACGACAGTGTGGCATAGTGCCATGATGGGTGTGGGGTTTCCCCCTGTTGTAGTGGCCAATATGTCAACAAATGCAGAGGGAGAAGAAGCTCTTGAAACTATTAAAACATTTTTGCCTGATAGCCATCAAGTCTCGATGGCTGCATTAATCTCTTCAGATCTAATAGGACACAGCAAATCAGTTGCTAGGTTTGGGAGGGAGGGAGGGAAGGAGGGGAAAGAGAGAGAGAGAGAGAGAGAGAGAGAAGAATGAGAATGAATGAGAAAGAAGATGTGGGGCATTGGGGTTCTTTCACTAGCTCAATAAAGTTCCCCATAGTATTGTGCCATAACCCGCTGAATGTCTCCAGCCTGGTGTACCAGTAGGTTAGTGGAAGGGTATCGCAATTGAAGGATGCACGCCTGGCGTTTCTGTACTCGTTGTGCTAAGTAATGGGCACCCTGGGCTCCCCCCTCATAAATATTGGGGAATCAGAAAAAACATGACCTGTTTCACTTTTATTTTAACCCCTGTATCTCAGCTTTTAGGGACTGTATTTGGGGTAGGACAGAGGCATCACCCTGCATATGAAAAGACTGCAAAGTCCACCACATAAGCCATTGGCTCACCCCGCAAGACCACTTTGAGTGTATTCCCAAATGATCCCCAGAGTGGCCTACTGAGTCAAGATGTCTTGTAGGATCTATAGAATTCACCAGTTAGCACAGAAGGGCTTCATTCCTCAGAGAGCCCAGGTGAAATTTCCAGTGGGAGTTTTGGTTGATTTTCCCAGGTGAAGGTGGGCATTAAATAATATTGGGGATTGGTCAGAGAGCTAAATAGTGCCATGTCTAACATTGTCCACAATCTCAAAATGTTTTATCACCATGAATAAATGCTTGCATAACTATAATACCTGCTATAAAAATGGGTAAATTCCTGCTTTGTACGGTTCAAGCATCACAGGTGTCCACTATTCCTAAATGTGGAAGTGTTACTATGACGTATTTTTGAACTGGGGAGAGACAAAACTGTCTAGGTACTCTGGGGCAAGGGTCAAATTTAGAACTCCTACCAATATCAGTTGCCCTGTTAAAACTGCCAATAATTAAAAAAAAAAAGGTCTGGAAGGCACGTTTAACTGTGCTAGGTGGAAAGCATACATTAGCCAGTGTCTCTTGTTTACTGTGCCAACCAAGATTACAAAATGCCCCTCCCTGTTGATAACATGGTTTTCTAATTGAAATGGTAGTCTCAGGACTATAAGAGTAAGTACCCATCTGCATCTATCAGAGCTGTTTGAAGAGGCCTGGACCTCTACAATACAGTAGCGGCCAAATTTAGCATGTTCATCTTGGGAGAAATGAGTTTCTTGAAGAAAACTTTTATCAACATGATCCCATTGAATCATTTGGAAGATCATGGACCTTCTAAAAGGGCTGTGGATCCAATTGACATGATAAGATAATTTATTTATTGAAATTGTTTCACCAGGAAAGACACACACTGAGCAACAAGCTGCCCGTCTCCCAGTGCGACCTGGGGAGGGAGGGGGAACAGGGGATGGATAAAATGCAGGTTATCAATTGCGGAACATTTAACAGTAAAATACTCTTTGGTTACACTTGTGTGAGTTACAGATGAGATCATAGAACAATCAGGTTACAGATAGGCACACACATATATGAATATTCTGTAGTAGAGATTACACGGGTTGAACAATTGTAGATGTAGACTCACCAGAAGCAGCTAGCAATAACAATAATATTTAGTTCATAGGTTCAAAAGTGCGTCAGTTGGGGCATACAGGCCAGCTTCGTAGCATTTGCTATGTGCCACTGGTCAGGCAAGGAGGGGGGAGTGGGGCAGTCCTGACAGAGTCAAGTGCAGGAGTAATTTACCATGAAGTAATTTGCTAGGGTGGTGGAGAGAGAGTTGGCAGAGGAAGAGTGGCGAATTTGCAGAGGCAGCTCATTCCAGAGCTTAGAGAAGCGGTGAGAGAAGGCTGCTTGGCCAGCAGTGGTCCTCCACCAAGGGATTACTAGTTGGCGGGAGTCGAGGGATCTAAGGGCATGTGTGGGGGTGGGGGCAGATGAGAGTATCATAGAAAGGTAAGATGGAAGGACACCTAGCCAGAACTTAGACACAAATTTAGTGCAGTGCATAATGCGTCGGTGTTCGAGGGATGGAAATGCCAGGGACTAGTAGAGGTCGCAGTGATGGGTGAGGGAAGGGGCATCAAGAACAAAGTGGCAGAAGGCATTGAATAGGGTATCTAGTTTCGTTAAGGTGAACTTTGGGGCGGCACTGTAAATGATGTTGCAGTATTCGAAGATAACCTTTTAGTATGCCCAACCATTTTAAAGGATAAGGTGTGTGTGTGTGTGTGTGTGTGTGTGTGGACCTGTAATAGCGACATCTGACTCTGGCAGTAACAAAAGAGCAACCCTTGACAGACCCATTTCTAATTCCTTCCCAGCCCCCTCCACCATCAAATGTGACTACAACTCACAGATAACTTGGATCCTGTCGCTTTCTGTCCGCTGATGTATCCATGACCAGTGCTAAATAAACCTCAAAAAGCAACAACATATGAACAAACAACAATACTGGGGTGCCAACTGGGTGAAACCCACAGTGTGGAAAGTTTAAAAAAAAAATTAAGAATACATGTGGCCTGAAGTGCAGGAGACCTGTGAGAAAGCAAAAGGCATACAAGCAGTAGTAGGTCCTGCTCAGCAGTGTGGAACTGCGTGGAACCATAACAATGAGTAACAGTAGCAGTAGGATGCCAGCAGGGCAAATCCTGGTTGACTTGGGGAAAATACAGAACAGAGTCACTTCCAAGTTTGGGAGCAGGTCTTCCAAGCTCACTCCTATTAAGTGCCTCATGGTGGATTGACACTGGGTGGGGTAAAATCAGGAGAATCCTGTGGAAAATTCTACACAGGTAACGGTTGCCTGATGATGTGGTACCAGGGCATGCTAAACTAGTTTACATGTGCTCACCCTACATGATGAAGAAAAGCACTCGGGGCCCAGGACTCTCCTGATTTTCCCCCACACAGTATCAGTCAAAATGAAAACGTTTGTAAGTTCACATTAGTGTTCACCTGCATTAAGAGGCAGCATGCCCCAGCTGAGAGTCGGGAAAAACAGGCCCAGAAGTTGTGCCCGGAACCATGCACAATAAATCCACTGAGTGCTAGATTATTCAGTGGCTGCAATATAAGAAACAGGTGAGCTAGGTACTACCCAAGAAAGATGCATTCAAATTCAGGCACTAAAATAGCTGAGCAGTGGTGGTCTCCAAGTGGGCCCCCTTGACAAGTCACTGTGTTGTTAAACAGAAGGAATAAGGGAAAAACACAGACCACAAGATTCCCTCGGCCAGCAAAATATGAAGTTCCCATTTTGAAGAGGAGAGCAGTACCAACTGTCATCTCACTGAGGCCCTTCACCTTCAGTATTAAGACAAACACATGTAGTGGCTATGCGTCAATGGTCTTCTGTCAAGCTAGAAGGAGCAGAGGGAAGTTTGAAGGCAGTCTGAATCCATGGAGGTCTCCTCCCATTTAGGTGGCTCCACTGCCTAGGAGTCTGTTCATGTGACCCCATGACTTAGAATAGGGGAGACAAGGGGCTGGTCACTCGATATAGTTGTAACCCCCACCCCTGCCTTTTTGCCAAAATGACAGGTGACATGCTGTTGGCGCTGGCAGAAATACCTGGTGGGGACCTGGGTTCGGGGAGGATGAGGTTACCTGGCACAAGGGGACCTAGGTTTGGCTGATCTGCACAGGGGCACCCAAGTAAATCCGAACACAGGAAGCAATAACTGTAATGTCCAGAACCAGGAATGGGATTTTTCAGTGTGGCTTTTATTCACAACTAGCTGAACACAACAAAGCACAGATGGACCCCCATGGGGCTACGTTTAGCCTGGACTTGCACGCGCTTTGGGTACACAGCCCGACTGGCCCGGCTCCCATGCCGGCCACTTAACTGATGGTCCATTGGAAGAATGAACCCTTTTTACTTGTTGTGGCTCCCCACACCACTTAGAGTCTGCAACCCCTAGAGAGATTTTCCCATTTGCGACCCACGTCTGGGTACTTCCCTCATCACTGGCCAAGCGCATGAGGCAAGTAGCAATCACAGCAGAAATCCGTAGAGGTGGACCTGGTTGCTAAAGATGGGGGTTCCCACCTCCAGCTCCCACAGCCCATACCCGGCCATTTCTCTGGACAAACTGAAACTTGGAAATGTAGATTAAACGGTGGATGAACTGTCACACCCCCTCTAGAATATTACTTGAATTCACACAGCACTTTAGCTTTTGACACTACTCCATTTGGTTGTCCTAGTACTATAGGCCTCCCAAATAGTAGTTCAAATCCCAGATTTCTTCACATTTCCCAGGCTGAAGAAACACATTTTTTGCCCTTTCATATTAGAGCAAACACTCTTTTGTTGCAGGTGCCCCACAGGCGAAGTACAACTCTTTCCACTTTTCAAGCACAAACTGAAACTGTAATAGGCAGCTTTCTTTCTTTTGCAGAAATTAGGGGATTGCCCCTGGAATCTACATGGGAATACTTTACTTTCTCCCCCCTCCCTTCCGGAAGGAGGGGGCACTGAGACCCGGACAGCGGTCTCCACCACTTGAAACTGGCTTCTCAAACTCAAACTGCAGACTGAACCTTCTTGTTTGACGACAAACAGGAGACTTGTCCTAGTACTATAGGCCTCCCAAATAGTAGTTCAAATCCCAGATTTCTTCACATTTCCCAGGCTGAAGAAACACATTTTTTGCCCTTTCATATTAGAGCAAACACTCTTTTGTTGCAGGTGCCCCACAGGCGAAGTACAACTCTTTCCACTTTTCAAGCACAAACTGAAACTGTAATAGGCAGCTTTCTTTCTTTTGCAGAAATTAGGGGATTGCCCCTGGAATCTACATGGGGATACTTTACTTTCTCCCCCCTCCCCTCCGGAAGGAGGGGGCACTGAGACCCGGACAGCGGTCTCCACCACTTGAAACTGGCTTCTCAAACCCAAACTGCAGACTGAACCTTCTTGTTTGACAACAAACAGGAGACTGCCTTCCTGCTTGAAGGCAAGCAGGCGACTGACTTTGAAAACTCCCAACGTTCTATCTCACTCCCTCTGCTGCAGATTCCAATGTGGCTTATGCAGCTGCGACAGTTCTATTGGTGATGTCATCTCTCAGTCTTAGCTGAGTCTGAGAACAGAGTGAGACAGTGTGAAAGCCATTTAAATGGAGTTTCACAAGCTGCCTTCCCTGCCTACCACTAGGTCTTACTGGGATTCTAGTAACCCCGGGTAACAAGGGGTTACATAGTACAGGTCCCAGCACCCTAGCCAACATCCTGTATCTGCTAGACCATAAATGGTGCCAGATTACGGCTTCTATAAAGGTCCTGATATAATAAAATATTAGCAGCTTTTTTTTAATTGATGTGGGAGAGAAAAAATCGCCCAGCAACAAACAGGTTGATCAACGCACTACACAAGAGCCCCCCCAGCCTCCCATAGGAACACATAGAGATATAGACAATGATGGCAGAAAGAGACCAGTGCTCCATCCAGTCTGCCCAAGTGCCCTATCTGGCCCTGTATCTTCTGTCTCTGCAGGATCTTATCCCTCCCCACCCTCCTCCCTATTCTCCATCCTGATACTGCCGCCCCGAGCAACCATTATACCCTTCCATCTATCCTAACTGTGCTTGAAACCACTGGCGGTTTTCCACCACCTCAGCTGGCAGACTGTTCCATAGCTCCACCACACTCTCTGTAAAATAGTACTTTCTTAAGTCCCTCCTGAACCTTCCTCCTGTTAGTTTGTGCAAGCTAGTATTCAAGCTAATAGTTCCCCATGGTTCATCTTGTTGATTCCTTTTAGGAGCCTAAACTTCTTTATCATATCTCCCCTCTCCGCTGTGGTCTACAGTGAGTAAATGTTCAGTGCCTTGAGGTGCTCCTCATAGGACCTGTCCTGCTGGCCCTGAATCATTTTTGTTACCCTGCACTTCACCGTATCCAGCCTATCCCTATCCTTCCTGAGGTGAGGACTCCAGAGCTGGGTACAGTACTCCAGGTGTGGCCTTACCAAAGATCTATACAGGGAAAATATTACTGTATCTCCTCTTCTTTCCTGCTACCCCTCCTGATACATCCCAGTATCCTACTTGCTATATGTCTTGTTGCACAGACTCGATAGCTTAAGGGTGTCACTGATAACTCCAATGTCTCATTCCTCAGCTGTAGTACTAAGTCTCACCACTCCCATCCCATCCAGTACTCCGTCCTGGGGTTCTTGTTCCCTAAGTGCATTACCTTGCACTTTTTGGCATTGGATTTCAACTGCCAGACGCTAGACCACCCCTCTAGCTTTTTTTTTGTATACTTTATTTTTTACTCCATACCACCAGGGAACTCTCTCCAGCATCCTCCACACTCCATGAGCTCTCCCTCCTCACCTGAAACTTCTGCCCTCACTCGAGCCAGCCAGACAGACCCCCTGGCTCTGCACCCCCTGAGGTGGGGCTGGCCTATCTGCTCAGGGTGCTCTATCTCTAATCTAGTGTGCTGGCTGGGCAGGTAGCCCATGAAGGATAGAAGCCTGGTGCGTGGAGTGTGGCTCGACGGGACAGTGGTGCTTTTGCCTATCCCTGAGGATGGGGATTTTCTTATTAGGTTTCCCCAGGAGTGTGACAGTACAATGACGTCAGAGCGGCATGACTCCACAGATGTCTGCTGCACTCCTCCCAGTAGTCAGCCTAAGTGAGTGTAGTGCCCTCTGGTTTCCACTGGGGGCCACTACTATGCCAAGCATGCCCTGGACCCCTCCCCAGGGAGAGGAGAGGAGAGCAGTCCTCCAGTGCTCCATCCTCTTCCTCCTCTGCCGACCCCTAGCACCTTAGCTCATTCCCGAACTCGGGTTGCCAGTGCGGTGTGAGGTGTGGTGTCCAGCGCCTCAACCCTCAGTGCCACCGGGCCAGCCACCCCTCTAGCTTTGTAAGTCTCTCTGTATTTCCTCTATTCCCTCATCACTATCCACCCTCCCACAGAGCTTAGTGTTATCTGCAAAGAGACCACCTGCCTAGATTCTCTTACCAATGTCGCTGATGAACATGTTGAAGAGGACTGGACCCAGGACAGTTCCCCGTGGTACTCTGCTCATTACCTAACCAGTTTACTATGATCGTAGCTGCTCCCAGATCCTCCATCTTCTTCAGTAAGCATTTGTGAGGCACTGAATCGAAAGCTCAAAGTAGAGCAAGTCCACAGCATGGCTATCTGGTTCTCCTCATCACCCAGTCAAAGAAAGCTCTCAGTTAGTCTGACAAGACATCCCTGCCATGAATCTGTGCTGTTTACTCTTCTGGAGTTCATTGCTGTCCACGTAGTCCACGAGGTCCTTTTTGACAGTGACTTCATCAACTTCCCTACAACAGAGGTAAGAACAGCAGATCCATAGTTCCTTGCTTGTTCCCTGTTCCACCCCCCTTTTTTGGAGTGGAACTACATCAGCAGGTAGTTGATCAAACTAAGGACTAAGTGGTTAGGAGCTACAGTGGCATATCAGCGACCCACCACCACCACCACCGCCCAGTCCTCAGCACATCAACTATCCATCTGTTCATCCTCTGAAGTTATCTGCCAAATCAATTTAGTTAAAGAGTAAAGTGCAAGCTATTAGCGATATTGATGTTAAAATTGTGCCAAAATGGCCAGCCCGGTGGCACAGAGGGCTGAGGCACTGGATGCCTTACCCAGGAATGAACTCAGGTCATCGGGGAGCCAGCACGGGGCAGGAAGGTGGGAGCAGGATTGAGCAGCCGGAAGGCAGCTCTCCTCTCCCGGGGTGGTTGCCACCCCCCCATAGTCCCGCTGCCACCAGATGGAGGTCCAGTGGTCAGCGTAGGTGGAGGGGGCAACACATGGTGGGACGGTACCTCAAGATGCGGCATGCACATGCTTCTTCATGCGTGCACGCATGGCCGAGGTACGGGGATGGGTAAGGGAGAGAAAATGGGAAAAAACACTGCAAAATATATATGGGGGGAAAAAATAAATTGTACCAAAATGTTTTGAATGGTCTTGCAGCTGGTGCAAATGGGCCATTTCAACTGATGATGGCTAATGAGTCTCCCGGTCTTTCAGGTCACATTGTGTAGTAGTCTGTGCCCGAAGTTGCAGACCTCTCCGATCTCCCCACTGTCATTGAGGCAATGACATAGAAATCCCCTGCCATTCAAAACCTGCTTTAGCCTTTTCTGCTGAATAGTAGTGTTTTACCGCCTGGGAAATGTGCTCTCCATCTCGCAGGGAAGAGGAGTTCAGAATTTTATGCCTGTCTGCTTGAGAGCTTTCAAGTATGGTAAGTATGCCATGCATTTGTACTGAACCTAAGGGGGAGAATCCTCATCAAAGTATAATCCCCACATTACCACTCCTTTTTTCCATGCCACCGCTAGCACTATTTATTTTACCCGCTAACTCAGTAACTGCATCACTATAGATCTTGGGCAGTGGTTAGGGGCAGGCTGCAGACCCAGCGCTCTGTGCACCCTTTCAACATTTAGGGCCAAAGATCAAGTCCTTAGTGCAGAAGCTGATCTACTTCTGGGAGGCCAGACGTTTATTTGTTTATTGAAATGTTTCACCAGGAAGGAACACTGAACAACAAGTTGCTCATCTCCGCATCGACCTTGGGGGGGTGGGGGTACAATTGGATGAAGAATTAAACATACAGTTTAACATTTAACATATCAGAGAAATTAAAGAGCTAGTGTACTGCCTGCAATTAATTGTAACTTTCAGATGTAGTCAGCTATCACTTCTTATATCTCAAGTATTTTTTTCTTTTCTGGTTGCTGATTAGAAGATTTTCAACCTAGCAGTACTGGGCTGATGTGTACAGCAGCACTTTGTCTGAAGGAAAAATAAAGTCAGTTCTGTTCCTCCCACTACATCAGTACTGAGACCACACTGACTATGATATCACTAGTAACCAATGAGAACCATTTCTCATTATCCGGTTTCACTTTCACATGAAGCAACAGGGACTGGCTCTCCCTGGTTACTAGTGATGTCACAATTTCCTACATTTTGATTGGCAGCTTGTGAGAGTCACTGCTTAGGCTGCAATGATTGTGGTGCATCAAGGTGTTTTGTCTCATTTCTGACGATGTAGTGGGAGGAACAGAACTTACTTTTTTTTCCCCCTCCAGGCAGAGTGCTGCTCCACACATCACCCTAGTACTGCCAGCTGGAAAATCTTTTGATTACAGCTCCTTGCTTGCATATGTAAGGTGGGCCAGACGCTGAGGTGCCACAGGACCCCCCCCACAGTCCTTTTGTAGTGCAGATTTGGTCAGTGACGATCAGAGAACGCTTGCTACTGCCCTTATTAATTGCTGCACCCTCCCCTGTCTCTCTCCAGCCTGCATCTTCCATCCCACAGCACCCAGCTGGCGCCGGGCCGCTCCACCAGCGGGCGGTCGGCGGCACTCAGCTTCAACCTGGGAAACCACAAGGCCGGAGGAATATCAGCGAGGAGCAGTCGGGAAAGGTGCAACATTTTGCCCACCCGCCCTTCCACCTTCTTGTGTGTTAATTTATAGGCATCTTCCTGCCAAAATCTCTTCCCCGCCCTCAGCATTTTTCTCTAAACCAATAGAGAGTCACACCAGCTTGCTGATCCAACCAATCAGCAACTTCATTACTCCCCATTGCCAACTATCAATATCCCCTTCAGAATGGGGAGCTTACTTCTGATACTCCTGTCACTATCAGCCATAGGGTTCCACAAAGAAAATGACCCTGTTATACAATTTAGAGTGGTCAATCCTCCCAGTTTCTCTGGAACATCCCCCTTGGCTGACACTCAAACCCTCATATGTGCCTTACCATTGCTGCATCGACTACAGTGGTACAATCACCATAAAGATACACATATCACCACATATGTGTTTCAGTCAAGGCCCCACTGCTGGATATATAGTTCCCCCCCTAAGCCTAATCGTCAAACTGCTAATTGGTATCCCGACACACTACCTTAAAACCACAGGGAGCACCCAAAAAAAGAGTGGCAACAGAATAAAAGAAGGAGGACCAAAGACAGCCCCCTCTCCCTATCACTGGCAGCCCTCATAAAACTACTGATCTTTCTATTGCTCTGTATTAATGTGGAAATCAACCCTGGACTTCTTGAAAGTATCACCTCTCCATCAGACCTAACCTCAACAAAAGGCCTCAGTTTCCTGCATATTAATGTATGCAGTCTGTTGAAAAAATTTACATTGCTACAAGCCTGGGTTGCCCATACCTTGCCAGACTTTCTCGTGATAACTGAGACATGGCTCAAACCCACCACAATGGACAGGGAAGTTAACCTACCTAACTATCAGCTATTCAGAGCTGATCGCCAAACAAGGGGAGGTGGAGTAGCCATTTATGCAAAAGCTGGTATAGTTGTATCCTGTACTGCTGCAACATCTACGCCCAAGGAATTTGAATGCCTATCTCTAAAAGTCTCTCTCCCAAATACAGTAGCTTTCCAACTAATTGGATGCTACAGACCCCCCTCTGCTGAATACAAGCTCTTATCCCACCTGGGAAACCTGGTCAAGTCCAGCACTGAAGAAGTCATTATCCTAGGTGACCTGAATTTCAACTGGCTCACCCAGGCAGCTACACCTCTGGTATCATTCTATGACACCTATGGGCTCACACAGTTAATTAATGAACCAACAAGATTAAATACAAAGAATAGTAGTAACAGTACACTACTTGATATCATGCTAGTGAGTAAACCTCATCTATTCACACATACTGGAGTGCTCCTATGCGACATAAGTGATCACTGCCCCATCGCAGGGGTAAGATCCAACAGCACAACAACAAATCCTGCAAAATTCATCATGAGGAGATCCAAGAAAAACGTCAATATTGAAGGATATCTGCATGATCTAGCTTACTCTCCATACTGGCAAAAGTTCTATCTTGCACATTCTGTAGAAAAAGCTCAGCAGGTGCTAAATAACATTATAATAAATGCCCTTAACACCCATGCCCCAATCTCTAGTATCCAAATAAAATACAAATCCTGTCACTGGTTTTCAGCTGACCTCAAAGCTGCACTGCTGGAGAGAGACAAACTCTGGAAAGTAGCAAGAAAAACTAAGAATACAAATAACTGGATGATTTTTAGGAAAGCCAGGAATAAATGCACCAGGAAAGTTAGGGATGTAAAGGCTGCCTACTACCTGGCCGAGCTCGACTCCTCCTACCATAATCCTGTTAGGTTTTGGGGCAACATCAAGGGTATGATGAGACAGGACGCTAACAACCCCCTTCCAACTCAACTACACAATAACTATGGCCCTATTACTGGCAAAATGGAAATACTGGATGCATTCAACAACCACTTCACTACAGCTGGCCTTTGACACTTCCCCAGCTAACCTACTAAGGGATCAATTAAACTCCCACTACATTGGTGATCAAAGAGTTGACTCTTCCTTTAGCTTCAAACCTATACTGTTGAAACAAGTTGAGGATCTATTATGGCATCTGGATACCAAAAAAAGTGCAGGAGCAGACCTTCTGGACCCCTTCTTTCTAAAGATTGCGTGCCATGTGCTTGCAGCCCCCTAACACACCTCTTTAACCTTTCCCTAAACTCTGGCTCTATTCCCACGCTGTGGAAGACAGCCCAAGTGGTCTCCCTTCTAAAAATCAGGGGACCCTATGGATCTTAATAACTACTGGCCCATTTCCATTCTACCTGTGTTATCCAAGATGCTGGAGAAATTAGTGAGTATTCAGTTAAGGGAATTTCTTGACAATGCTAACCTATTAAATCCAGCTCAATCTGGATTCAGGGCCAAACATAGCACTATCACTGCATTAGCCAAGGTCACAAATGACTGACAAACTGAATTGGATAAAAAGAACAATGTCTGTGCAGTATTGCTGGACCTGAGCAAAGCTTTCGATACTGTGGACCATGAACTGCTACTCTTATCCCTACGCTCCATTGGCCTAGATCCACCCTCCCTTAAGTGGTTCAGATGCTACCTCTCCGGTAGGTCACAGCATGTAAAAGCTGAAGGTGACCTATCCCCATTAAGACCACTGTCAAGAGGAGTCCCCCAAGGCTCTATTCTGGGCCCTATCTTTTTTGCCATTTATATAAATAAAATTGATTCAACCCTTACCAAGTCCTCAGTACACCTCTTTGCTGATGACACTGTTCTGTATGTCAGCAACCCTTCGCCTACAGTGGCTCATGAAATCCTACAAACAGAATTCTCCTTGTTACAATATCAGCTACTTGAGAAAAAGCTTCTGCTAAATACAAAGAAAACTAAAGCAATGATGTTCACAACTCAAAACTCCACCAACACATCCTCTTCAATCAATCTCCCCCAGCTATGCACTATACTTGGAGAAAATCTGGAGTATGTTGAAAATGTCAAATACCTAGGTGTGTGGATTGACAACAGACTTGACTTCACTCAGCATCTAGAACAACTGTTAAAAAAGCTTCGCCTAAGGCTTGGCCTCCTCTATAGATTAAAACCCTTCCTTAACAGAGACTCAAAGATGAGGATAGTCCAGGCCATCTTTCTATCAGTCATTGACTATGCAGACTTCCTCTATAGTCACTGCCCCATCTCCTACCTTCAAAAGTTGGATACCTTATATCATAGAGCAATAAGGTTCATTACAGACCTGCCATTTAATACCCACCATTGTTCTCTCTATGACGCAGTTGGATGGGTTTCCCTTCATGTCAGGAGGAGCAGAAATGCAGCTCTATGGACCTACAGAGCTTTATCAAAAAAACTCCCAAGCTATATCCTGGACTGCTTCAACCAGACCACTCCTATGCCCTAAGAAGCAACAATATCATCCTGCTTAAATTGCCCAAAGTCAACATCCAACTAGGGAGGGCAGCAATCAGCTATTCTCTAGCTATAGCATGGAACACCCTATAAAAATCCCTACAACTGTCCATTATCATTCCATTTACATCCTTTAAGCAGCACTGTACAGCCTTCTTCACAGAGAAATGCAGTTGCTACCGCTAGAAATAGAATAGTCATCCCACAAACCTATATTCCAATCATATATGACATATTCCTTCCAGTCAGACACCCCCAGTTTATAGTACCCAATATTTCCTTCACCATCCTTGTACTCATTATGTGTGTGACTGTCCTGATCCTCATTGGGATATATATGTACCGTACATATTGTAGATATTAGTTTAAACTTTCTCTTATCCGAGTTTCAACATGTGAGTTCACTGTATATCATTGTGTTATAAACATCATTTTTTTCTGCATGTATAACTGTCTTATAAGTGTGTGATGTATTTGCTGTGTATCAACTCGAAACTTGACCTTATCAGGTCCATCTTGTAAATGAGCCTTGCTCAATGATGATCGCCTGAATAAATAAAGATTTGATTGATTACCAAACAGAAAATAAAAAATATATTTCAGATATTGGAAGTGATAGCTGACTGCATCTGACAATCACTATTAATTCCAAGCAGTACACTAGCTCTTTAATCATTCAGTTACATTTGTAACAAGACATACAGTTAAAAAATATAAATAATCATACAATCGCATTTGTGACATAACATACAGTTAAATATATCATACCTGTGGAATATGCATTTAATTACAAGTGGCATGTCTGAGGAACATAGCACAGAAATTTAATGTAGCCTTGGAGCCAGCTGCTTGCAGGAAAGGATCACGGTTGAGAGGCAGATTATTTAGCAATTATTGAATGAATGAGGTCCAGTTGGGGGGGGGTGACATCAAGGAGGGTAGAGGGGTAGATGGGAAACCAGCTGGGGGAAGGAGAGGATAAAGATGGGGGAACATTACCGGAGAAAAGTGAGCAAAAATAAATAAATAAATCTGTTGTGAGGAGCAAGTTAACATAGGGCTAATGCAATCTGGGAGCACCTCAGAACAAAAAAAGTGCAAATTATTAGCTCAAGTGAACTACTTCCTTTGATTAAGTGCAGGGGGTAGAGAGGGAGGCAGGAGAGAGTTGGGGGTAAGGGATAGGGAAGGAAGGGAGGGATGAGTCATACCTGGAATTGGCCCCTTCAGAGTGCGGAGGTCACTGCCATGGGCAGAATGAGGTGAGGAATTAGAATAAGGGGCAGAAGTAGGCAAGGACAAGTTGGGTAGAGATAGTAGAGGGTGTGATGCTTGGACAGCTGGTTCTGATTACTCTATGATTTTTTGTAAAATAAAAATATAGTGTGATTGTCTGTCATGAGAAATGATGTGCTCTTGGATGACCCTCCAGGATTCACTTCAAAGGACAGGATATATGTTAAACAGCAGATCTCTGTAAGGTGATTAACAAGCAAAAACTCACATTTCATAGCCTTATTTAGGATCTGGGTTGTTTGAAGCTAAGAACTAAAATATCCATTTTATGACGTCCTCAGGAAGGGCAGTTAATTTAAACTGGAGCTGGAAAAACTATGTTACAGCTAGGTGAGAAAACTGCCAAGTTGCAAAAGCTCTTTAATGTCTTTGTGAAAGCAGGAAACTGCTCCTGGATGAAAGAGGACAATGGAAAATCACAATCTTAAATTAAGAGTGCCATCATTTGGAAAATGAGTTTTGTTGAAATGACAGAATTTAATACCTCTTGATGGGACTTCCTGTTTTGTGTGTGTATATATATATATATATATATATATAGAGAGAGAGAGAGAGAGAAAGAAAATAAAGTATGGTTCTGGGTATGTAACGAGAATTTACACACACCTGAGGGGTGTGATGCTACATAAACCCCAAGAGCGAAGCTCAAGGAGTTTATGCGTAGCATCAAACCCCAAGGATGTGTATAAATCCGAGTTTTCACACACCCAGACCCATATTTTATTTTATATAATTGTTGGGTTTCTCTTTCTCCCCTCAGCAATTATATAAAATAAAAAAGGCTGCTGTGCTGCTGCAGTCCGATCACGTCATGGCGCGCAGTCAACTTTCACTTTTATTTTGAACTATTGTGCAAGATTCAGTTTCACTTTAATATAAACCATATATTCTAGTTAATAAGGTTGATGGCAAAGTTGGTCTTTCAGGGAAAGGTACACCAATCTGCACTAAATGTGTGGACCTGATTTTTTTTAACTTAAGCACAGCAAAACACCCTGGTATCTCTTCATCACCCACCGAGTTCAGTTTAATACCGGTCATAGTAACATGTTGTGTTTTTAGACGTTCAATACAATGTTTTCACAGGATGAATCTAAAACATAAACTACTCTGGAACTGATTTACCTTAATTGTTAAACTGCCTACTGAATCCACATACACATACGGTTGGGAAGGAGGCAGGCGATCGAGCATTGAGGAGCCGCGAGGGCGCATCGCAAAGTGGGGAAACTGTGCATGTGTTTGCCGTTATAACGCTCCTTTATAATGGCAAATTACGCCTATGGTTTCCCATGGGAAAAAGAGGAAGCCATTAAATATATATATATATATATATATATATATATATATATATATCCTGAAAAGGAGGAACTAGATGATGACATTATGGAGAAGGCAAGTTCAACACAGTGTTTGAATTATGCTGTGACTGACCTTTAGGTGATGTACATGTTTGGACTCTGAAGAAGAAACATCTACTCTAGCACTATTAGAAGAGATACATTAGATATATAAGTCTAATTGTCTGGTGGTAGGAATTTTGCGCTTTTTAACCATTGTTCTTTTTAAGTGATTGTATGTTTTGGTGATATATTGTTCTGTATTTACATTTTACATATTTTTATCTATTTTAAAGTAAACCTCTATTTTAAGAGACTACTTGGTGTGCTTTGGAAATTCTTTTTTTGACAAGTGAAGCATATCTGGTTAAAGCTGACACTGTGCAAAAGCTTACTGGTTTACCAAGCCGGGAAAAGGTAAGAGTTTATGTATTTATTTATTTATTAAATTTTGTTAGCCGGGTAAGCCCACTGGGCCCCTGGAGGTCCCTTTTTCAGGTGCGACCCAGAGTTAGTTACATACAGTTGAACAAGTACAGTCAATAGATACAGAGTAGTACATTACATACAAGTGTACAAAGTTTTTATACAATATTTGGACAATAACAGTCAATAGATACAGAGTAGTACATTGCATACAAGTGTGCGATGTTTTGTAACACCGCACAGCATCCGTAGCAGCTGTTAGGTTGAGGGCAGTTAGTACCTTCAAAATATATAAGCAAAGCGGTATACGTCTTTAAAAGGTGCAGTGATTACAATTGGAGTTGCTAGCTTTATATAGGAGAGGGCAACTATTTACAGGGGGAGTACCCTAGGTCAGTTGTGGTAATTAGATGCCGGGGGCTTGATTTAGCTAGCCTTCTGGACATACGCAGTAGCTGAGATTTTGGAGGTGAGCACGTAACCTCGTCTGAAAAATAGCTGGGGAGGGTGCTTGTTGTAGTTGACAGGGGAGCTTGTTCCTCAGTGTGGGTGCTATATGGGCGAAGGACTTACTACCCGCTGCAGATCTGGGCCTGGGCTGTTCAAGCAGTTTTTTGTCCGAAGTGTGAAGGGGCCTGCTCGGGTGTTTTGGGGTGATTAGCCCAATAAGCCCTGCAGGGGGTCGTTGGAGAGGAGCTTGTATGTCCAGTTTAGTAGGGGGTACTGAAGTCTTAGGTTCAGGGTAGGCCATTTGAGTGCAGAAAGGACTTCGCAGAGGTGGGTCCTCAGGTGGGCTTTTGTAGTGAATTGTGCGACTTTGTGGTACAATGTCTGTAGTCTACCATAGTCTAGCTTAGAGATGCCGAGTAGGGTTGGGGCTGCATAGGTAAGAGTCGGTAGGAGGACACTCTGAGCGATTGCCAGCCTTGTCTCAGGTATCAAATTGGCGCTTAGACGGTAGAGCAGCCGAGTTTTTGGTGGATGTTTTTGGCCACCAAGTCTACATGTGGTTTTAGTGTGAGTCCTTGGTCCAATGTAAGACCTAATATTTGAAGGACTGTACCACTTTGATAGGAGAGCCGGATGAGGTGACCAGTGGGAAAAGATGTGCCCAGGAGGGACCCAGGGATTTGGGACCAAACAAGAGTGTTTTGGTCTTGGTAGGGTTGAGAACTAAGTGATTCTCGACCAACCAAGCTTCAGCCTGTGAGAAATCAGCCTGGAGCAGGGGTCCTAGGTCATCCTGATGTGGCGCCGCTCTGTAGAGTACTGCATCATCGGCGTACTGCACAATGGAGCTGCCCCCACAGTGGTGACAGAGGTAATTGACGAACAGGGAGACAGGAGCGGGCCCAGGATGGAGCCTTGTGGCATGCTCTCCATTAGCGGTAGAGGGTCAGAGGTAGCACCTCTCCGCTTGACTTGCTGGGAGCTGTCTGTCAGGTAGTTGCTGAGCCAGTTCAGGGAGTGTTGGTCCAGTCTAAGGGTGCTCATTTTGTTTAGTAGGAGTGGGTGATCCACCAGGTCGAATGCCTTGGTCAGATCTATAAAGAGTGCCCCAGTGGGAGTGCCTTTGTCCAGGGCAGCTAGGACGTCGGAGGTAAACCTGATGAGGGCTGTGTCAGTCCCATGTTTTTGCCGGAACCCATGCTGTGAGGGGTCAGGAGCTGATTGTTTTTCAGGTAGTCCCTCAGTTGGCCGTAGACAAGCCGCTCCTGGATCTTTGCTAGGTGGCAAAGAATAGAGATGGGTCTGTAGTGGCCAGTTGGATCTCTGGATCCACCCTTGTGGATTGGGACTACATGGGCCTGTTTCCACATAGTGGGGACAACTCCCTCCTGCAGGGATCTGTTTATTAGCACAGTGATAGGTAAGACTATGGCAGGGGCCGTAGCCTTGAGCAGCTGAGGGTCCAAACCATCGGGTCCTGGTGATCCCCTAGGTTTTAAAGATTGCAGGAGGGGTAGCACTTCTTTGTCACGTATGGTTCTTAGGTGGAAATGGGGGGTCGGAGGGTCCTGCGTTTCCTTGACCAAGGGACCCTGGTGACGAGGTTGGCGGTCTTTTCTGTAGATGGCCAGGTCCATGAAGAAGCTATTGAAGGCAGCGGCGGCCTCTTGACCATAGGTTAAAGTTAGCCCACTGCAGGTAATATTGCCCTGCTGTGGTTTGTTTGTTCCTTTTAACAATGATGCAGGTCCAGAAGGACTTAGGGTCGGACAGGGTGTCTCGCTGAAGGACTTTGAGATATTCCCTTTTGGCAGATTTTGAGGTTTTCTTGCATTTGTTCTGCAAAGGTGCAGAAGGTGGGGGAGTGGTCACTCAGTGCATCAGACATCACACCGGCCACTTGGATGTTGTATGGATTGGAGACTAGGATCCAATCAAGGGTGGAGTGATTCCCAGTCTTTAGATTTTGCCTGGTGGACTGATGTCTTTGTGAAAGCAGGAAACTGCTCCTGGATGAAAGAGGACAATGGAAAATCACAGTCTTAATTAAGAGTGCCATCATTTGGATGACCTGGGTCAGGTTAGCTTCTTGGAGCAAGGCCCTATGGGCTTGTTCGGAGGCAGGATCCCACCTCAGGTTATAGTCAGCAAGGACTAGCAGTTCCACAGATGGATACCCTGTGAGGGCACTTATCAGGCTCTGGAGGGCAGTACTGCCATCAGTGGGGGAATTATAGATACAACCTATGGTTAGGTGTTTTGCTTGGCCCAGGATGATTTGGATGAAGAGGGATTCAAGGCCTGAGGGGCTTGGCAGTTCTACAGAGGAGAGCGAGGCCTCCAGAGAGGAGCTCACATAAATTAGGACACCCCCTCCTTTTTTTCCCTCTCAATCCTTTCTGAAGGAGTGGTAGTTTGCCAGCTCCACTTTGTGAGGAAGAATGTGAGGCTTCAGCCAGGATTCAGAGATGGCTAGCACATCTGGCATGTACATCTCCACCCATGACTGGACCTTGTGCATCTTGGGTCGCAAGCTGCAGATGTTCATATGGGCAACTCTCAGGCCTTTGGCAAGGTGCCATGTGGGGTCACTGGGGGACCCCAAGGTGGTGTTAACAACACTAGGGCCTGGGTTGGGTTGGACGTCACCCGAGTTCATTAACAGGGTGAGGACAAGGTGACGGAGGATCCCCTGCTGGATTTGGGGAGGTAGCGTTGACTGCTTTTTCGTTGCACCTGCTAGTATGTGGTACCAGGTTCTCCTTCACATTAGGCCATGCATCAATATCAGGGTATCTGTGGTAGCGAGTGCAGGACATTGTGTCAGGTGTGGGAGGTGGTTGCTTGGGGTTCCATTACACAGATTCTGGTAGAAGCTATGGACGAGTGTTATATCTACCCATACTAGTGCCGTAATGTACAGGAGAACCATGCCATGGACCCTAAGTGTGGCAGGGCTTGGACAGAGCCCTGCTTCTGGTGGTTTCCAGAGTTGTTGAGGCTGAGCAGTTATCGTTTGGAGCTTTGAGCTCTGGACCTTTGGGCCCATATTGTGGGCAACAGTGTGCGAGTTGGTTACTTGTTCCCGTCCTCAAGTAGAGGGTACTTAGAGAGTAGGGGCAATAGTGCCCTAGGGCTTTGTGCTGGTACACCTTGATAGCTGTGGTTGTATTCTCACACAGCAGGCAGTAGCCAGGATTGCAGTATTGTCCTAAGGAGTAAACTGAGAAGGGGCCAGTGCCCCAGGGTCTATCACTCCAGTCTGACCATGATTGGGGATGTGCCGCATGGACAGCTCTGCACCATAGGCCTCCCTGTGTATAGAGTTGAGAGTGCCTTGCAGTAGGTGTTTGTCAGCCGCGTAGTCAGTTCTAACTGAAGCAGCCTCTAGTGGTGGCAACTGATACGTTGCAGATGGGAAAGTGAGCTGATAGGTTCATGCAGTCACCGAGACCACCACTATAATAGGTGGTGTTGAGCAAGGGTGGTGGTGCGGGTGGTGGGGTAGCCAGCACAGAGCATCAGCAGGTCTCCTCCGTTAAGCAGTGCTGTAGCCGCTTGTGTCCAAGGCAGTGTGTAGTTCCGCTGTCGGTGTTGCGTACCTGTGGTGCTGAGCTGGAGGGAGGGCTACAGTAGCCTGGCCCTCGCGACCATCCGCCTGTCGCTGGTGGGGGGACACACTTCTGGTCCCGTAGCAGTCTGTGGAGAGGAGAGAGACACGTTTATGACAGGTAAGGGCCCTTTGTCAGCTCTAAGAGGGGGAGGGTGTGTGTAGAAAGGGGGGAGGGCTGCAGATTCAGAACAACTGGAAGTAAGCTGCATGAACTTCACAATCTCTAATTACATTTAGGTAATTTGCTGCATTAAACTTAATAGCTCTATGTTTAAATCGGAGCAGTTTTCTGATTAGCTTAGTGGTTGCTTCTTTGCCTGAAACATGCTGGGATGAACAGTAGCAAAAAATGGCACCAGAATGAAATGAAATGACTCCTAAGGTTTAGACCCTTAATGCACGAAGAGAAAATAGGCCACAGAGCACTTTAGGATAAAATGGAGTTATCTGTGATTTTAAATAGTCTGCAGGATTTGTAGGTGTAAATTCTCTGCTTGGCTTGGGAACTCCAGGTTTTTAATTAATTACGTTAGTTGGAGTAGTCAAAAGATTGATTTCTTTGGTGATGCAGCTTCCAGTGTGTTTAATCCGCTTAAGGCACCTTGTTTAAACACACTGGAGTGAACAATGGGAGACCCAGAAATGGCGCCTGAATGATCCCTTAAGGCCCAGAGGGTGTTTGGCTACAGTTCACTTTTACCTTACCACAAGATCAGTTATACACTTTCCCCCTTAAGGCACCTTAACTATAGGAGCAAAACCCACAAGTTCCGAGCAGTTTCTAGAGTGTGAGAGACTATCACCACTCCTACACCAATAGAAAAAGACAAGTTAACAAGTTCTGGAGTCCCGGTTTTGAAATGCAAAAAGGCGCCAAATGCTCCTCCGTTGAGCAGAGCTGTAGCCACTTGTGTCCAAACCAGCGTGTAGTTCCACTGTCGGTGTTGTGTGCCTGTGGTGCTGAGCTGGAGGGAGGGCTACAGTAGCCTGGCCCTTGCGGCCATCCGCCCATCGGTGGTGGGGGGGGACACCTCTGGTGCCACAGCAGAGTCTATGGTGCTGAGCTGGAGGGAGGGCTACAGTAGCCTGGCCCTCGCGACTATCCACCCGTCGGTGGTGGTGGTGGGGGGGACACCTCCAGTCCCGTAGCAGAGTCTGTGGTGCTGAGCTGGAGGGAGGGCTACAGTAGCCTGGCCCTCGTGCCCATCTGCCCATCAGTGGTGGTGGTGGGGGACACCTCCAGTCCCGTAGCAGAGTCTGTGGTGCTGAGATGGAGGGAGGGCTACAGTAGCCTGGCCCTTGCGACCATCCACCCATCGGTGGTGGTGGTGGGGGACACCTCCGGTCCGATAGCAGATTCTGTGGTGCTGAGATGGAGGGAGGGCTACAGTAGCCTGGCCTTGTGACCGTCCACCTGCGGTGGTGGGGGGGGACACCTCCAGTCCCGTAACAGAGTCTGTGGTGCTGAGCTAGAGGGAGGGCTACAGTAGCCTGGCCCTCGCAACCGTCCACCTGTCAGTGGTGGTGGGGGGGCACCTCTGGTCCCGTAGCAGAGTCTGTGGTGCTGAGCTGGAGGGAGGGCTACAGTAGCCTGGCCCTCATGACCGTCCGCCCCGTCGGTGGTGGTGGGGGTGACACCTCCGGTCCTGTAGCAGAGTCTGTGGTGCTGAGCTGGAGGGAGGGCTACAGTAGCCTGGCCCTCTCGACCGTCCGCCCGTCGGTGGTGGTGGTGGTGGGGGGACACCTCCAGTCCCATAGCATGGTTAATTTTGTACACCTGGTTAGGTGCCCATAGGTGAAAGATATCTGGCTCCCTCGAAGAGCAGAATTATCTGAGCCTGTACATTGGGTACGCTAGCAAGAGGTTCACAGTTTGAATTCCTCCAGAACTTGAGACCAAAGTTTGATTCAAAACCCACAAAACAGACAGGAGGGTTACCCTGTTTCTGTTCCTGTTCACAATACTGCACTCAGAGGTTGGCAGTGTGGGAGCAGAGGGCCTGACCTACTGAGTGGGGTTGTGACAGAGGGGATGGTAAAAGGAAGGAGGAGGAGGGGTGGGAGAAACTTGCCTAAGACTAGGCCTCTTCAGGATGCTGAGAACCCTGCCAGAGAGCAGAGTCAGGCAAGGACAGTTAGGTAGAGAGGATGGAGGGGAAAGGGAAGGGAAGGAAGAGTAATTTCCTAGTGCTGGACCCCTCCAAGATGCTGAAAACCCTGACATAGGGCAGAACTAGGTGAGGACAAGTTGGGAAGAGAGAAAGGAAAAGATGAAGGGAAATGAGGGAAGAGGCGGGAAAGAAGAAGCTTGCCTAAGATTAGGCCACTGAAGGATGTTGAGAACCCTGCCGGAGTGCAGAATCAGGTGAGGACTAGTTGGGTAGAAAGGATAAAGGGGGAGAGGGAGTGAAGGAAGAGTAATTGCCCAGTGCTGGGCCCCTCCAGGATGCAGAAAACCCTGCCAGGGGATAGAATTAGGCAAGTACAAGTTGGGCAGAGGGAATATGGGGGGTAGAAGAGGAAAGGAAAAAAGGAGGGGAGGAAGAAACTTACCTAAGATTAGACATTGCCAAGGTGCTAAGAATCCCGACAGAGGGCAGATTTAGGAGAGAACAAGTTGGGTAGAAAGGAAAGAGGGGGAGGGGAGGGAAAGGAGGAGGCTTGCCCAGTGCTAGACCCCTCCAGGATGCTGAGAACCCTGCCAGAGTTCAAAACTAAGCAGGGGCAAGTTGGTAATGGAAAAAAGGTTAGGGGTTGGAGTGAGGGGGTAAGCGGTAAAGAAAGAGAAGAGCTAAGAAGCAGGCTTGGGGGGAGGAAGGTTTAAGAGGGATATGAGTCATAGAGAGAGCAGAGGTATAGGAGGATGGTTAAGGAGGGTTGAAGTAGAAGCAGTTAGATGAGAGAAGTTGGTGTAAGGCAGAGGCAAGAGAGTAGGGAGGAGTATCATATTTGGGGGTTCCAGATTTATGGAAACAATGGGTAAAGCCCGACTGACCAATAAGAGTGGTTCAATGGGGGGCCAACAAAGTGTGTGTCAGAGGATCTAAGGGAGTGGGGGGGGGAGAGAGTGAGCATGAGAGGTAGGAGGGAAGTTCTCCTAACCAAAGTTTAGAAGTGAGTTTGGCACAATGAGTGAGGCACCTGTTGGCAAGTGGGGGAAGGGACATGGCATGGTAGAGGTCACAGTGATGAGTGCATGATGGAGCATCAAGGGCAAATTGACAGAAAGAGTTGAAGAGAGTATCCAATCTGGTTAGGGAGGATTTGGGAGCAGCGCCATAGACTACATCACAGTAGTCGAAAATGGAAAAGGATCATCTTCTGGACTAGTTCACGTCACACCGCAGGAGGGATGCAACTACAGTTCTTGAATAAGGCACCAAGCTTGGGGCGCAGTTTTTTCAGAATGGCGTCAATGTGGTTAGAGAAGTTGAGGTGTTGGTCCAACCAAACTCCAAGGCATCTGAATGCGGAGGTGTTCTCTAGGATTGTTCCATCAAGGGTATGGAAAGACAGTAAAGGGTGGAGCCTAGAGAGTCTCTGCCTAGTGCCAAAGGTCATGGAGACAGTCTTTTTGGTATTTAGGAATAGTTGGTGTTGAGGCAAACGTAAGCTGAACCTGGTGGAAGTCATGCTGAAGGGTGGTTGCTACATCAGCATGGCATTTGTAAGCTCTTGCAGTGTAATCAACCTTTAATATCGCAAGTCTTTTCTTCCAGTTGGAGCTGCTTTCTATATAGGGCCGAGAGGAGATCAGTCGTTTGGTCGGAGCCCTCCGATATTTCAGTGAGTGCTCCCTGCATTTCTTCCTGTTCTTTCTGCACTGCTGCTAGATCTGTGCCAAAGTTATTGAGCTGATCCTTTAAGGATTCAATAGTTCAGTGCTGGTACTACTGCTTGTAGTTGCCGCCATGCTGCTCTGTGGAGAGGTGGGGCTATCCAGTGATCACAACTTGTGCTGCATCTCATGTATTGTATTGGGTTTTGCAAGTCCTTTTTTCTGTTTGGAGCCTCCCATGTTTACAGTATGTCTCTGTCTACTAAAGTTGCAAATTTAGTTGTGAAAAAATGAAATCTGAGGCTTTTAACTTGTATGTTGCTGAGCGCTCCACTACTACCCCCATTGCTGGCTGGACTGAAAGTCAAGTCCTGAATCTTCTATGACTGATACATTCTCTAGTACTCTAATGAAATCACCTAATAGGGTACCAGGGTAGTCTTTGTACGAGGTAAGAATCCACCTCTGAAATAGTGATGTATGAAGGCAAAGGTCAAACCACTTGATAATCTCAACATGAGTAGTGCACCACCTTTTCAGTACAACAGCTTAAGTTTCATATTTGTTAGTATATATATATTTTTAAGTGTTTTACTTATAAAAAAGGAATGATTTGTTATATCAAGTTTCACCATTTCTGATGTCTGAGTTCCTGTATTTTTTTTTTTTGCTTGTGCTTTTCAGTCCTTTTACCTTAGGGAAAGAATTCAGTAGCTAATGATCTTTTTTCCTAAATTCATATGTATTGGGTTGGTGAGGCTCTCTATTAGTTCATGCACAGTCCTTTGGTCCTATGCCCTGCAGAGTGGTAACCTCTAGCTCTTATATATGTACTGTCTGTCCACTCATATTCTGTTCTAGACTTACCCCTCCTATTGAGCCCAGCTGGGAGTAGAACCAGACACAACTTTTTTGACTTTGGTGGGGAGGAAGGGGACAGGGGACCAAGAACTGTGGGTACCACAGTTAAGTAGGAAGAGAATGGCAGCATAATTAACCTAAGCACCGCCATTTTGCCTCCACATGTTCTTTCATCCCCCTCTCCTATTATTAGTGTCCTTGTATTTCAACACCCTGTCTCATGCCACATAGATCTGCTCACATACCGCCCCTTCGTCCACCCTGAGGCAGAAAGCATTCAAGACTGATGCTTATCTCTGTATGATGTTTGGCATCTGGGCTCGGATTCAAAAAACAGTTATCAGCATGGTAAGCCACAGAGAGATTACCATGAGGACATCAGACAAACACTGCTGCTGTATTTTTTTTTTAATTTTAAAATCCCTGACCTACTTTTGTTTTTGTGAACTTTGTTTATTCTCTCCAAGCCATGACGGGAGAACCTTCTCCTGATTGGCCCTGATACTCAGGGTTTCATGCTCTGCACACCCACCAGCCTCTGCTGTGACCCAGCTGAAGCAGGGAGGACCATGGCTTATCCCCTACACATGCCTCCTGGGTGGGAACAGGGAGAGAGACCGCATCACCCTTGAGCCCCTACCCCTCATGTTGGGCTTTGTTTGGTAATGGCAGGTGGGACCCCATCGGGGGCATTATCCTTCGTGATCAGAGGGTTTTTTGTGTAAGGTTCCCTGGGATGCAGACATGCAATGTTGTCAGCACTCACATGGTGCTGACGTCCGCCGCTGTCCCACCCCGTTCTATGGCATCGTTCTTGTAGTGTCACCAGTCTCCAACAGAGGCCACTACAGAGTGAAGCATCCCCAGGAACCCACCCCAAGAGAGGAGAGCAGTCCTCCGGACGCTCGATCCTCTCCTTCCCCTGCTGACCCCTGGCTGCCCGAGTCCATTCCCGATATCGGGTCGCCGCCGTGGCATGAGGTGTGGTGCCCAGCGCCTCAACGTTCAACGCAACTGTGCTGGCTCATCCCTGACCTATGTAATCAATCAATCAATCAATCAGTCAATCAACCTTTATTTAGCCAGTTGAAACTCCATTGAGCAAACTAATTTTCAAGGAGGGCCTGGTAGGTACAGAATAAATAATTACAGTAGAACATATAGCACAAATAGGCATAGTAATACAATACATAGCAATAAAAACAATGTACAAGGATAATCAATGAGGCCTGGTCGTAAGGTGAAGCCTCATCCCAGTAAACAGTACAGCAGAGAGGTGGAAGCAAGTCAGCACCAATGTGCCAAACCAGTGATTTTAGACAATGATAGCTCTAGTGGAGCAGAGTTAATGCTAGTGACAGTGCAAGCTGGGGGCTCAGTAGCAAGTAGAAAGTAAGGATGAATCCAGGAACATGGCACAGGGTAATTCTAACGAGAGGACAGAAAGTGTAGAGGGTTGACTGTAAGAATAGCAATGTATAGCTACAGTTTAGCGACAGGGAGGGCATTGACAAGGCTCCGAGAAGTATCTCGAATAGAGTGACTTGAATTCCACCAAACCAATAGGATGCACCAATTTTATGGATTTCTGGATGTTGTTCCACAGCTGGAGCAGCACATAGCTGAAGGAGGATCTGCCAAAATGGGAAAAGATTTTAGGCACAGCTAGTGAGATGTATGAATGGCTTCTCAAGGCATAGTTTCGTAAGGTGCAGGAGGGCAGACAGAAATGTAGGAGGGTAGCATCTTGGATATAGATCTATAGGTCGATAGTATAGTGTTCCTTTGCCTCCTGAATGTAAGTGAGGTCCATCCTACTGTAGAATAGAGTACACAGTGATGGGCATTATATGCCACACCTAAGATGAAACGTAAGGCCCTATGATAAAGGGTGTCAAGCTTAGATAGGGCAGTTTTTGGGACTGGGCCATACAGGAAGTCTGCATAGTTCAAGATAGCTAGGAACGTGGTTTGTACTAAGCTTTTTCTGGCCTCCTGGGTAAGCAGATGCTTGATTCTGAAAAAAGGCCAAGCCTCTGTCTAAGTTTTTTTGAGAGCTCGTCTATATGATCAAGAAAAGAAAGTCTGTTGTCAATCCACATACCTAGGTACTTGAACTTGGTAACATAGTCAAAGTGACTCACCAAGCAGAGTGGTGATAGTGGGACTGTTGTCGTGCTTAAGGTAGTTTATGGACTTGGTCACTGGGGATAACAGCATAGCCTTGGTCTTTTTAGCATTCAATAGGAGCTTTTGACTCAGGAGGTTTTGTTGCAGCCTAAGGAAATCTGCATGCAAGTACGAGCAGGCACTTTCAGGAGTAGGCCTGGCAGCGCAAAGGACCGTGTTGTCCACAAAGAGATGTACACTGGAAAGTTTGATTCCACAGTCAATGTTGTTGATATAAAATGAGAAAAGTAAGGGCCCCAAGATGGAGCCTTGAGGTACGCCTCTGCTAATCTGTTTTAGAGTGGTGAGATCTCCTACTGCTTTTACTTGCTGCATCTGCTCTGCCAGGTAGCATGAGACCCATTTCAGGGAAGATGCATCCAGACCAATGTTGCGGAGAGTACCTAAGAGCAATGCATGGTCGACGGTATCGAAGGCATTGACTAAGATGAGGAATACCGCGCATGCGTGATTCTTTAAGTCAAGGGCTCTCTGCCAGTCGTTTGTGGCTTTAGCCAGAGCTGTGATTGTGCTATGGCATGGCTTAAAGCCTGATTGCACGAGGTTTAGGAGATTTGAGGCATCAATGTAGTTTCTGAGTTGGCAATTCATTAATTTCTCCAGCAGTTTTGGTAGGGTGGGGAGTAAGGAGATTGGCCTGTAGTTATTTGGGTCTCTGGGGTCTTCTGATTTGAAGAGTGGTAAAACTTGGGCAGTCTTCCAGACAGAAGGGAGTTTACCCAAGCTGAGGGACATATTAAAGAGGTGCACTAATGGAGCTGTCAGTACTTGGTGACCGAGCTTTAGGAAAAAAGGGCCAATGAGGTCCGCTCCTGCACTTTTTCAGGGATTTTTTTTAAATGGGTACTCTGACTGAATACATTCCTTTTCCCAGCCAGTGGAAGTGTTCAAAAGCCTAGCCAATCAAATCAGATACATCTTTTCCCTAATCCATCAGATATGCTTAAAAACAAAACCTGATTTGCAGAAGAAATCTTTCTCCATTAAGTGGAAATGTTTTAGCGAACAACCAATCTGGACGTGTAAAAGCTACTGCTGAGTTCTGCAGGTCCCCTCCTTGGCCACTTTTCTACTGTCCCACCACACTATTTCATAACAAATAAAAAATAAAAAGTAAGTAAGCCAAGTACATCAAGACAGACAGTCTAAGTACAGTAATATTACAATAACCCTGCTGCATTGTACAACGCAGCTGCGATATCATCTTGGGGGTACTAATGCTATTTCAGTGCCCCTTGAGCTTCACCTTCATGGTTAGTGATGTCAGCAGAACTCCCCCATGGAAATGCAGCCTTGTATTAGACAGCTGCCTTTTCTACTTTTAGTACAGAAGAAAGGGCAACCGTAAGCATTCTGGTTGGCTGAGAGGGCCCACATGTCTAGTAGTAGTCTGTATTTAACTAGGATGTAAAACCTTTGAGACTAATGTCTCTTTTCAAATGGTGTTCTGGGTCTGCAGCAGAGTTACAACAATCAAATAACGAATATTGTTACGGTAATAATAATAATAATAAAGTACACAGCATTTAACATAATTATAGTTCTTAGCAAGAACAAGATGCACCACCAGAGATGGCACATCATAGTGTGTTCATAATAACAACAATAATAAAGTACATATTGTTTAAAGCAGGCACAATACTTGATAAAGAGATACAGTTCATAATTCAAGTCAGAAAAGCATATGTAAGTAAAAATAAATAAAAATCTATAAAAATAAATAAAAAAGATACCTTAGTCTAAAAGAGGTTTCTGACATACAGTCATGGGTAAGAAATTCCAAAAGGTGGGAAATTAGCAAGAGGTGACTGATCTACCCTTTTTGGGTCAGTAGTGTTCATGACTAAGGTTGAGGAGTTCCTAAAGAGCATTCAGGCCTCCAATAATGACATTCAAGTACGTTCCATCCATCATAATCCGTGCTAGTACTTGGCACACTTCTTGGCAGGATCAGCCATCTTCCTTTCACCGCTGATCCCAGTCCAAAAAGCAAAGGATTAGATCCAACAACTACTGCTCCCAAGCAAGCACAGAGGATGAGAGGACATCACCACTGGTCTGCAGTGGTTTTCCATCATGTCTGGCCAGTGTGTGCAAGGAGATCTTCTGTGATAGTCCCATCTTAGAGTTTGTGTCGTGTCATGGCTGCCCTTTCTGTACTGAACCTCTTCTGAGATGAACCTTGTTGGCAAGCTGATGGTGCTTTGGGAGGTCTTCTCGGTCCTTCATTTAAACATCCATGTTTTTGGAGAGACTGATTGGAGGTATATCTCCAGGTGCATTGCCCTCCACCAGGATGAAGCAAGGTATCACTGGCTGAAACTATGTTAAAGAGCTTCATCCTTGCAGTGGCACTGTACATACTGGAGATGATGAAGACCAGAGGATTGCACCCCATCCTAGTCCTGTGTAGCTTGAGCTGCAACCATAGGTGCCAGACGTTACAGAGAGTCACTCTGGGACAAATCCTCTCATCTCTGGAGTAAGGGAATTGATTTTCAGCATGGATACATGCTTTAGCATCCTGACGTGATCCTCCCACTGGTGCTTCCGGTGGTTCTGGGTGGCCAAGGATTACTTCTATTTCCAAGTAATGCCATTTGCTCTCTGCTTACCTCCTGTGTATTCACGAAGTGTATCCAGAGGATGGCATCCTTTTTGCAGTGGTGGGGAATCAGTATCTTTCTGTGCCTGGATGACTGATGGATCTGATGGTGGTCAGAACTGGAGGTGCTGTGGGAGGTCCTCCAGGGGACTCTGGAGATCTTTTCCATCTTAGGATTCATTCTCTAAGATATTTTAGTGCACACTGGCTTAGTGGTTTGAGTTAATCAGGGCCAAGTTTGACTCTGGAAGGGCCAGAATCAGACTACCACTACAGAGGCTTGTGATCTGATGAAGTGTATCCACTACTTTCTAGCATAAGACAGTTGCCTAGTTAAGGACTTCTTGTATCTTCTACGCTTCATGTCAGCTACCATCTTCATGGTTCCCTGGGTGAATTGGTGTATAATCCACCTCCAGTGGGAGATAAAGCAGCAGTCTCTGCAAACTGGACCCTTGTCCTGGACAGTGATGGTTTTGTGACCCACACTATGGTTTTGGGGGCTGGACTTAGACAATCGGGACAAAGAGATTCCATTTATTCAGCCTCCACTGAGGCTGGTTCTGACTCCTGGGTGGACTGTGTTTGAGCTGTGAACTCTGCAGCAGCAGCTACTGTGCATCAATGGGCTTGAGCTGAGGGTGATTCCCTTGGCGCAGAAAGTGTTCTCAAGAGTGGCAGTTCAGCCGGTTTAGTTGAACATGGACAACACAACCACCATGTTCTTTTTTTTTTATTCAATTTTTAATATAAGAATTTTCAATTACGAAGAGCAGAGATGCTGCAACTTATTTAATTCGCTTTACAAAGCTAAGATAAGCAGATAACCAGAGTAGACTTAATGAGTCCAAGACCATAACAGTACATCTAACCAAGTAAAACTGCTACAATTACACAGTTCCATGGCAGCATAGAATCTATTTAAGGAATAAAATCTTGAATTAACCTCTTATTGAAAGAAGATTCCCACCTGGAGTACAGTGTACAGTTCTGGAGACCTTACCTACGTAAGGACATAGACAGGATAGAGAAGGTTCAGAGGAGGGCAACAAAGATGGTACATGGATTGCATCACAAGTCCTATGAGGACAGGTTGAAGGAACTGAATATGTACTCCCTGGAGGAGAGGAGGGAGAGAGGGGATATGATAGAGACATACAAGTATCTTACAAGGAGGAACAGGGTGCAGGAATACACTATTTTAAGCAAAAAGATGTTCCAGGACTAGAGGGCATGGGATGACGTTGGAGGAGGACGATTCAGAGGAAATGTGAGGAAGAATTTCTTCACAGAACAGGTGGTAGACAAGTGGAACACCCTGCCAGAGGAAGTGGTGGGGGCTGAAACAATTACGGGATTTAAGAATGCATGGGATAGACATAAAGGAATTCTGGAGGTCAGGGGTAAGGGGCAACAGACTTCTAGGAAAACATAAACTGAACTTACAAGCTCAAATGGGCAGATTGGTTGGGCCACAGGCCCTTATCTGCTGACACTGTCTATGTATCTATGATTCATTTGTACCAACATTCTTACAACCACCGTGTTCTGTATGAACAAATGTGGGCATTGTGTTCATCCAGGCTTTGCAAGAGGCACTGGAGACGTAGAACCTAGTGATGAACCTCAGCACTTGGCTAGTCTCTGTACATCTGGCAGGGGTCAACTAACTCAGCCTGTGAGAGACATACCCCACGAGCGGTTACTACATCGGGATGTTGTGTGCAATATTTGTAGTCAATGGGGGATGCTCTCACATTAATATATTTTCACCCTGGAAGAATCGCAAATTTCCACACTTCTGTGCCCATCCTCTTGCAAGGCACAGGCAGTTATTGCATCTTATCGTTTTCAAAATTCTTTCTGATCTGGAAGCTTCACTTTTAAAATTCTTTCTGATCTGGAAGCTTCGATCAAGTTCTTCACTTGAAAGACATGTCCATTAACTTGGAATAGATTTATGCTCTAATGTCAGGATGGCCTGACAACTTTGTGATGTAACCTTTTATGGTTGTTGGCTTTTGTGGAGCTCAATCCAACCTCTCTTAAGGTGCATATAACTGCTATATTAGTTTTACTGAACAAAAGCATGATTTCCAATGGTGGCTTTGGATAAGATTGTCAGTTGCTTCTTCAGGGGGCTTGAGCACCATTCTCCCTCTCTGCCAACAAGTTTTCTGCACAGGAACCTGGTCCTTACCATGCTTATGGAGAAGTGCTTTGAGCCTAGGATGACATGTGACTTTGGTTTCTTGTCCGGAAAAGTAGTCTTCATGGTGGCTATTGCATCAGCCCAGAAGAGAAGCAAGGCACACTGTGTTGACCCACCTATCCTTTTGTCCAAAGGGATGAAGTAATTCTGCACAGTAACCTGAGGTTCTGACCAAGGTTGTTTTGAGTTCCACCTGACCAGTCAATGGAGCTGGTGATGTACCTTGCACCTGTTGCTATCGGGGAAGGGGAGTCTTCTGCTCTAATGCCAGAGAACCAATGCTTTCCAAGGGAACTGCTGTATGAAACAGCTGTTTGTGAGTCACACCGAATCCCACCAAGGTATTTTACTAAGCACACAGCCACCTCTGCAGCTGCAATCATCTCATTTGGTAAGATCTGTCAGGCTTTTAACTGGCCGGCTGCAAACACTGTTATGAAACATTTACAGTCTTGGACTGCAGACCCGCAGAAAAGCTGCTTTCGAATCCTGGTCCTGAAGTCACTCTTCTGATAAACTGAGATCTTAGCCTCTTTCTACATGGGCACTGTTTTCAGTTTTCACTGGTGGGAAGCCAGGTAGTTATAAGACTATTACATAAGTGTATCTAGTTTTAGTATTGTGGAATTCTTCCACAGTCACATGGCCCAGGCTACCTAACCTGGCTACTAACCCTTAAATTTTTATGCCAATGGGGCAACTTTTTGCTTTTTCCTTAATTTTGACTAAATATCTGTGGCATGGAAGGGTGAGTCCTTGTGATGGTCTTGCTTACTGGAAAGTCCTTTGCATGCTTATTTATTGGCACCAGTGGGGCCTTTACCAAAAAGCATACAGGTACATTACAGTTTTTCTCTCTGACTAAGCTACCCTGAATAGAAACATAGAATCTGACGGCAGATAAGGACCGCTTGGCCCACCCAGTCTGCCCATTTTCATTACCTACTGTAACACTGCAGATCCTACTTGATCTCCGGCTTTACCCCCCCCCCCCATCACAAGGTTTCCTTTTGCCTGTCCCATGCCTTCCTGGAATCCAATTGCAGTTTTTGACACTGCCACCTCCTCTATGAGGCTGTTCCAGGTATCCACCACTCTTTCTGTGAAGAAGTACTTTCTTATGTCTCCCTTGAGTCTACCCACCTCTAGCTTTACAGCATGGCCCCTAGTTCTTGAACATCTTTTCCTCTGAAAAATGCTTTCTTCTTGAACCTTATTTATACCCGTGAGGTATTTGAAAGCCTCTGTTATATCCCCTGTCTCTCTCCTTTCCTCCAGGATGTACATATTGAGGTCCTTCAGTCTCTCCTCATAGGGCTTTTGATGCAGACCCTTCACCATTTTAGTTGCTCTCCTCTGGACCGCCTCTATTCTGTCTATGTCCTTCCTGAGATGTGGTCTCCAGAACTGGACACAGTACTCTAGGTGAGGTCTCACTAGTGATTTATACACCGGTATCACCACCTCACTCTTTCTGCTGGTGATACTCCTCCCTATGCGCCCCAGCATCCCACTGGCTTCCCCCACTGCCTTGCACACTGTTCGGTCACCTTTAGGTAATCAGATATGATTACCCCTAGATGTCTTTCTCATTTAGTGGTTGCCAGTACCACTCCCCCCATTTTATACTCTGCCCCTTTGTTTCTGCACCCCCAGTGAATGATTTTACACTTTTTCACATTGAAATTCAGTTGCCACACTTTTGACCACTCCTCAGGTTTTTCTGGATCTCTCTTCATTTTTTTGACCCTCCCTGGAGTATCTACCCTATTACATATCTTAATGTTGTCTGTAAAAAGACATACCTTCCATTCTAGTCCCTCTGCAATGTCACTAATAAAGACATTAAAGAGGACCGGTCCCTGTACTGATCCTTGTGGCACCCCATTGGTCACCCTCCATCCCTTAGAGTGAACTCCGTTTACTACTACCCTCTGTCTTCTATCCCCCAACCAATGTTTTACCCAGTTTACCACCTTTGGAATAATCCCCAGGCTGCCCAGCTTATTTACGAGTCTTCTATGAGAAATGATGTTGAAGGCCTTACTGAAATCTTGGTAGGCTACATCCACTGCTCCACTTTGATCTACTTGCCTGGTCACTCAGTCAAAGAAATCTATCACATTTGTTTAACATGACCTCTCGCTTGTGAATCCATGCTGTTTCAGATCTCATAAGCCACTGGATTCAAGGTATTCCACGATCCTTTTCTTCAGTAGCGATTTCAGTATTTTCCCCACCATCAAGGTCAGGATGGCTGGCCTGTAATTTCCAGCTTCCTCTTTGCTACCACATTTGTGAAGTGGGACTATGTTTGCCCTCCTCCAGTCCTCTGGGACCACCCCCGTTTCCAGTGAGTGGTTGAACAGGACTGTCAGAGGTGCTGCCAGCACCTCTCTTAGCTCCCTCAGTATCCTTGGATGTATCCCATCTGGTCCCATTGCCTTGTCCACTTTTAGATTTGCGAATTCCCTCAGAACTCTCTCCTCTGTAAATGGACTAGTATCCACCACCCTACCAATGATGCCTCTAGCTCTTATCTGTTCCTTCTTTCATGGTATGCAGCTAGTCTGCACCCTCGCTTCCTTTGATTGAGTTTCAATAAAATAAGCACTAATTGGAATTTACTTTGGAGTGTTGCAGTGTGTGTGATCTTTCTTGAGTGTAGGAGCTTCTTGGTTATGCTCTTCGCTTTCTGGGCTGGCTGCCCGTTTCTCCTTTGCTTTGCACAGCACCATGGTGTTTGCAGTCCTACCTGTCCTTCAGTAAGGTTCTTGCACAGCTGCTTGGCTGTAACTCAACTTCATTGAAGCTGCCCAACACTGTCCCACAGGTTCTGTCCCTGTCTGTACCAGACTAGTAAGGGTACAGTAGTTGTATCTTCAGAGGAATTTGCCTCTACATTCTGTAGGAAACTCTGCCCACACATACAAGATCTGATAGGAAAATAATAAACCTTTCACAAAGCTCTTTACCCCTGAACTGCCATCTTTTCCTGATATCAGGTCATCATACCAATGACCTCCCAGACCCATCAGCTGCTCACCCCACCATGAAAGCCATCGGGATCAGTGTGAAGTGGGATTCGAGAAAGCTGGTGACAGTCATACTGCAGTATGGGGACATGATTTTTGTGTATTTATTCCCATCTGTAATCAACCCAACTCCTGCCCAGTGCTGGGCTGTACACAGCATGCCTCTTGAACATGCAGCAACCATAACTGTGTGATGCATTAATACTGTGACCATTTCATGGTCTCTTGTGTTCTACTGTAACCTTTTCTGTATTTATTATTGTATTTCATTTAGACTGCTTGCCTTCCTTGCTGTTCTGTAACCGTGGATTCTGTTATGTTACTGTACTTTGCATGATGGTTGTCTCATTGATTTACTTGTATTCTCCCAGAATGCACCTGTAAATAGGCACTGTAAATGTCTAGTGTGCTCATCTGGTCAAGAAAAATGAAATAAATAAAATGTGTTGTGGAGGAGACCAGTTCTTTTGGTGTCCAGTATACAGGTGCATTGGTGTCCAGTATACAGTGCATTGGTGTCCAGCACACAGGCACATTGGTGTCCAGTATACAGTACATTGGTATTCAGTATACAGGAGCATTTGCTTTTAACCAGGCGTTGTACCTTATTGAGATGTGCAGTATAAACAAGTATAAAGCTCCGAAGGATATGTTTTATAGGATTTAAAAATCTTTCTCTCTGTCTTCTCCCTCTCTGTATGAGACTGTGTGTGTGTGTGTGTGTGTATGCGTATCCCTCCCTCTCATTTCTAAGGTGTCTTCTAGAAGTGAGGTATTAAAAATCATCCCTCAGGAGCTTTCTATTAGAAAATTCCTCTCTTGAGTGTCTGGCTCCTCAGAATGTATCCTGGGATCCCCCCCCCCCCATTTAGTCTTCCTCTGGAAACCTGGGTGTGTCTAATGACACCTTTAGACTAAGAACTAACCACCAAATGGATTCCCATGGCCCTATCCCCATCTGTTAAGAAAATAGCAATAACTGGAAAAAAATACACTATTTGTGAGCAACCATGACTGTGTTAGAGGTAGGAAAGAAAACCAGGTTTTAGCCTATGGGTTTTCCAAGAGCTTTTCATATGCTCAGTGGAATTTCACTATTGTGACTTTCAAAAAAGTACCAATAGTAAAACTCAGTTGTTACAAGTTTAAATTAGTTGTTCTCCCTGTATTAATTTCTCCAGTTTTCCACGTGCCACTTATCTTAGGCTCTCAGGTTTGTAGTCTCTTATTCATTGCCCTGGCCATTCCTGTATATCTAAATCACATGTGCCCTTTCCAGTTTTTCAGCACCACTATTCTCATAATTCAGTGCTCCCAGATTGATCTGGCATTTTTCCTGTAACTCCAGGGAAATTTTCCTGTGTCTCCTGTAGATTACATTGTTTCCTATGGAAGCTGAAGTGCTCTGTTTTCCTGTATAACCAAGCGCAAGTGTATGGGAAAACATTCCCTGTAGATGGTGCCAGATCCCTGTAAAATACAGGAATTGCTGTAGCTTTGGGAGCCCTGTAATTGAATTATAAAATATTATTATTGGTAGACATGCAGACTTATCAGTGAACTCTCTTATTATGTGTGGGTGTAATCTGTCTGGTCCCAGTAATTTATCAGCTGCTGGTCCCCAGACACTGATTTATCCTTTCTTGCCCTATTGGAATACTTTCATTGATCTCACTGTATGTTTTATTCCCTTCACATACCTGAGATGGCCTGTCTCTGATGGCTGCCTCCCTGTTGAAAACACAAAGGACCTTTCTAAATCCAGTCTTGGCTCCACCACCACAAGCTTATCCTTAATGCTGACAAAACACATTCTATGCTGCTTGGCTCCGCAATCAAACTAAGCAAGGACCGGGACAAATTTGAAGCCTTTGGTCAGGATGGGAAGGCCCTTACAACAGTGCGCTCTTTCAAGTATCTTGGAGTTCACCTGGACGAGAACCTTAACTTTGGACAGCATATAACATCCACCTGCAAATTGGTAAATGCTAAAATTGGAGTAGCTTATAGGACCAGCTATGTCCTTATACAGTCAAGAAGACTAGCTGTAGCCCATGGGATCCTGCTTCCATCACTATCCTATGGGGTAGTTACCTATCTCAATGCATCCAAAACTCTCCTTGGGGAGTGGTACACCACATTCAACAGCATCTGCAGGTACGCCTCGGCCTCTCCCTGGTCATAACACCGATGCAAACTCTATACCAACCTAAATTGGTTACCCGCTGCAACGGCTCAAACTCTCGCCCTTGGCACCCTGACTGATAATATCTTCAGAACAGGCATCCCTATCTCGCTGGTCCCACTACTAATTCCACTGCCCTCCTCTCATGGCCTACGATCAGCCAATAACTTGCTACTACAAATACCTAGGTGTAAATCCAACAAAGAGACCCTTGCCGTCTCTTATTTGGCAGTCAAGCTTTGAAACTCCCTGCCCCTTGATGTACGCTTAGCCCCCAGTCACGTCCAGTTCAAAAACAGCTGTCGGAACTTCCTCTTCAGCCAGATCTCCTGTGCCTGCTTCAAACCCCCTAAGTATCTGCTTTTGACTATGAACCCACTTCCCCACTGCTGCAAAATGCTCTACACCTCTCCTGACCATATAGGAAGGTCATTTATGCACTTTTGTCTCCTTATTGTTCTGCTTCTGCCACCCTAACCCGGAGCAGGCAGCAGCCTTTTCACTGTTTTGTCATGTTTCTGATTATAAACTATGTGCTATCTCTTGTTAGCTACCCATGTACTTATGTAACCTTGTTATAGCTCTGTATGTACCCTGTCTCCTCCCAAATCCAATTGTTTTCCCTGTGTATTGAATGTATTGTGTTCTCCCGGGTCGCGCCGAAAATAGTCATTGTCTTGGCTAATGGCACTCACCCAGTAAACAAAAACTAAATAAATTAATAAAAAATCCACTGCTACATGTATTGTTTCTTCTTTAAGTCCCCCACCCCATATCTAAGCTCCTTAGAGGTCCTGCTCCCTTAGTACTGTATATCCCTTCTTTCTCATCTTGTATCCAAAGAATAATCCTTTTTTTCTCTGTAGCATATGGTTAGTAGGTGCTGTATGCAGAAATGCTTTTGTTCTATCAATGTGATGTCAATATATTATATCTCAGCCTGCAGGGATGTACCCTGTTCTCAGGAATATATTCTGGTTAGGCCGGTTCCACCAAGTCTCGTCGACAATAAAGATGTCGATGGACTTTACAGCGACACTAATTTGCCGATGGGGAGCACGTCGGCCAGCAAATGTGTCGACTGACCGTGACGGCGCAAGGCACATTTAGACTGTTTTCAGGGGCTTTGTTCCCCACACCCCCCGGACCTAAAGATAATCAATTTGAAGGGGGGCGGATCAGTGGGGAGAGCAGCCACCACTGGGAGGCGCTACATCTGTACAGTGCTCCTACAACCTGTTCGACACTGTGGATGTCGAATGGGTTGTTTCACTGTTACGGATTCACTGTAGGGGAGTCACTCAAAAATGGTATATGATTAAGCTAAGGAGATCCCTCTAATCATATAGATGGCATCCATTTTTTTTCTCCCATGTTTTTCTCCCCTTCCCTTCCCATAGCATGGGCAGATGCCTTTGTTGGCCTCTCTCATGCACAACAGCCCACTGTGGCAGCAGCAGGTTCCCTGGCCTAGCCACAGAAGTTCGCTGTGGTGGCCTAACTTGCTGCAAATGCTCCCCGACTCACACTCACTGCCAAGTGGTATCTGTCTCAGCTTGGTCTTACCCCTAAGGCAATGCTCCAAGTTTGTTCTGAAAGCCACGTCATCCACACGGCAGCATGTCATGCTACTGCTGGGCCATCAGGGTGACCATTGTACCATGATTCTGATGTCACATCAGTGGTACAGCAGCAACCAGAAGCACCTACCCCACTAATCTGAATCTGCCAAGTTTTTTTTTAATTAAAGAAACTTCCCCATAGCCAGCAATCGAGTACACCAATCACTTCCTGCCTCAAGTAATCCTTTTCACTGTTATAATTAATTTTAGTACTTGATTTAAAAGATTTAAAAGAAATTATCTCTAGAAAGTTCTGATTTTGGAACCATTAGTGCTAGGCTCTTAATGTTTTTTTATAAAGCTGTCTTTCTTTCAATGCTGCCTACACGGTCCTCCGGCCAGGTGCATACCACCCCCCCCCCGCAGCAGCAGCACCCCCAGCCCTGACCTCTGCTAGTAAATAATTATTACCGGCTACTGACACCCTCACTTATACAGTAGTATCACTAACACCCTATCTGGGTGGTCTGAGGATTTGGATTCCAATTATAAGTTTAGGCTGCTACTAAACACCCTACTACTAGTTTCTGACTGCTGATAGTGTTGAATTTATTTATTTATTTATTTAAGCATTTCACCAGGAAAGTAACTGAGCAGGATTGCTCATTTGCAGATGTGTCTTGGGGGAAGGGGAAAGTGGAGGTACAAACAGAGCAGTACAAAAAACAATTTTACAATTCTCAGGCTAAGCGATTGACAAGAGACAAATACAGGATACAAATGGGTACATTAAGTGAAGCAAAACAGTTAAAGTACAGGAAGAGTACAATTGATCATACATAGCATTATCAGTTACAACAAGGCATTGCTAATTGAAAATACAAAACATGGTACAAGAGATAGCTGATAAAAAAACAGGGTTCAATCTAGATCCCTAGGATACCAGCATGTATACAGTATGACAGTAAAGGGAATAGTTATAGTGTGTATTTAGGAGACAATCAGTAGTGCTGTGTTGGGCAGAGTCTCTACAAGGCATGGTGGGGTTTGGGAGGGACCAAAGGCAAATTGGTGGGACTGAGCTCTGCATAGTGTCAATGGGTTTGGCAGGAGCAGGAGTGGACTGTGTAAACATGCAATAGGGAAGAGAGAGCTTTGGGAGATGACGCATACCGGATATTTGAGGGGAGGGTGTTCCAAAGTTTAGGACAGTGATAGGAAAAGGCAGATTGGCGAGTATAGGATGAGAGAAGAGGGATGACGAAAGAGCGAGAATCAGAGTTCTGAAGGCAGTATGAGCTCAGTGGTGTGACAGAGATGACAGTGGAAAGATAGGAGAGATTCCCATTCCAGAATTTGGCCATCAAATTAGCACAGTGTGCCAAGCACCTGGACTGCAGTGAAGAGAAGGAAATGACTAAGTAAAAATTACAGTGGTGCATGCGAGGGGGGCAGGATAGTATGAAGCAGCAGAAGAAATTGAAAAGGGTGTCCAGTTTGGCCAGAGTAGTTTTGGGGGAAACACTGTAGACTATGTCTGCATAGTCAAAGGTAGGAATGATTTTCTGCACAATAACATGTTGGGCATATGGAGGAATGCAGTCCTTGTCTCTATACAAGGCACCAAGCTTGGGGTGGAGCTTTTTTGGATTGCATCCACATGTGCTGAAAAGTCTAGATGGCAATCTAGACAGACCCTAAGGTATCTGAAGGAAGTGACATTCTCTGTCAGCGTACCATCCAGTGTGTGGAACACTGGGGAGATGCAAGGAAGATAGTCTCTGTCTGGTACCAAGGACATGGAGACTGTCTTTTTAGCATTCAGAAACAGCTGATTTGACTGGAACCATTTCTGAACCTTGGTGAAATCCTGTTGCAGCCTCATCTGGGCATCAGTGTGTGATGTGCCAGATGAATAAAGGGCGATATCATCCACATACTTATGAATTTGTGCAGTGGAGCAGTCAGAAGGGAGGTTGCTAAGGAAAATGGAAAATAATATGGGGCCAAGGACAGAGCCCTGTGGGACTCCAGTCGTGATAGGGAGAGGTGTGGAGAGGGAGGAGGTAATCTTGATGGATTGGGTTCTGCCTTTCAGGTAGAAGCGAAACCAAGCAGTGGCGATGGGGTTCAATCCAGCCTCAGCAAGTGTTTGGAGGAGTAGAGAGTGGGATACAGTATCGAAGGCTTTTGCCAGATCGATAAATATGGCATTGGTTACGTGACCCAGAGTCCTCTTGGAGAGTATGAAGTCTGTCAGACATATTAGGGAGGTGGTGGTGGAGTGGGATTTGTGGAAGCCAGACTGGAATGGTGAGAAAAAAGAGGTGAAGTCAAGGTAGGAGGTAAGTTGGGCAAGAACGATGCGTTCCTGAAACTTAGTTAGGATTAGCAGTAGGGAGACAGGGTGATAAATCCCAGTGGAGGTGGGGTCGCCACCTTTGTGGAGGGGGATGACTGTAGAATGCTTCCAATTGATGGGAACTGAGGATAGGGAAAAGGAAAGGTTGAGAAGAGAATCCAGAGGAGCGGCTATAGCAGGTGCAGAAAGGTGGAGTAATTTGGGGTCAAGGCTATCTGGGCTCTTGCCTTTGGAGGGGTTTAAGGAAAGGAGTGCCTTGAGGGCATCATTTGGAGTAATGAGAAAGAAAATAAGTCAGAGGTGCAAGATGCAGCAGGGGGAGACAGGTGGCGGACAAGCAAGAAGGGAGGAGAGTAACGAGAAGGTACAAGATGTGAAGAAGGTGTTGAAAGTAGCAGCAACAGTCAGGGGTTCAGAGATTGTACCAACACCACTGGCAAGAGTTGGGATCACAGGACCGGAGAGATCAAGAATAGAGATTTAACTACCTTCCGGAACTTGGAAGGGTGGTTTATGTTGGCATGGAAAGATGTTGAGAAGTATTCTGCCTTGGAATATCTAGTAGTCTTCAAACAAGTATTCTGCCTTGGCATGTCTAGTGGCCTTCAAACAAGCATTTCAGTGTTGCCTGTAATGGAGTAGTTGAGTGGGAGTCTGAGATTGTATGTAGGCATTCCAAGCCTGGTCTCTGGCATGCATAGTTACATGTCAGAAGCTCGGCAGTGATCTAGGGAAGGTGGGATCCTTTGACCTTGGTTAATTTAGTGGGCATATGACGATCCCAAATTTCCATAAATTTAGAGTGGAAGTTGCTGAGAGCCAGTGTCGATGGATGTTTCCGAGGCGAGGGTGGACCAATCAGCTTGGCAAAAGTCATTTAGCAGTGGAACTAAGTTTATGGAGGAGAAGAAGCATAGATAAATCAATTTGGGGGGGCTTTGGGCTGATGAGCTTTGTGGATGCAGGAAATCATGTGGTGGTTGCTAAGGGAGTCTGGGAGAATTCTGGAGGCAATTACTTGGTGGGGGTTGGAGGTTAGGGCCCAGTCAATCAGAATATGTTTTTGGGACTTGTGGTTGAGCCGGGTAGGAGGGGTGATTAATTAAAGCAGATTTAGGGATTTTATTTTGGAGGGTATAATGGAGTTGGTGGACAAGGCCCAGTCCACATATAGGTCACCTAAAAGGTAAAGCTTACCTGAGGTGGTATGAGAGGTGATGGTAGAGAAGAGAAGAGAAGAGAAGAGAAGAGAAGAGAAGAGAAGGGAAGGGAAGGGAAGGAAAGGGAAGGAAGAAGACTATCACAGGTAACTGCTACCCTTACTTCTACTCTAGGACTGCTGACATCACACCTGGGTGAACTGTGTCTAAGAGTTAGCAGGGCAATTAGCCGCCTGTTTAACTAACTGATTGCATTTACTCACAAAGTAAACATGATCCTTGCAATAATTTTGCTGCTTTCTTGCCTAATCACTGTATTTTATTTTTATTTATTTATTTAGTTTTTGTTGACCGGGTAAGTGCACTAGACAAATTCTACCTATTTTCAGGCATGACCCGGGGGGAGGGGGATACAGATGAATGCCAACTGATCTTGAACCTGATTAAGCTGTTGGTGTTGTGTTTTTGTGAATGGGGAGAAATTTGGCCAGGGCACCGGGGAAATTCCCTACTCTTTTCGAGAAGTGCCATGGAATCTTTAACATCCACCTGAACTACCACCAGAACAGGCATATGGGACCTCGGTTTAACGTCTCATCTGAAAGATGGCACCTCAGGAGTGTACCACCCCCCTCATGCTGCACTACAGTGTCAGTATTGGGATATTAACCCAAGTGCCTGGTGTGGGGATAGAACCCACAGCCATCTGATCTCCTGGCCTCAGAGGCGAGTGTGCTACCTGCTGAGCCACTGACACTATAGCTACCTGAACCCATGGAGACCTCTGTGGCATGAGAATGAAGCCTCAAAGCCTCCAGGGGTCTTACAGTAATGCAAATCCTATTATCTAGCAATGTTCACCCCAACCTTGGCCCTACTGATAGCTTCAGGCCTGGCTCTCCCAGTCAAGGGTTACTGAACATAGTCTCCCCGAGTATCAGTAGTCTTCTACCTAAATTCGCCCATTGCAAAGCCTGGGTTGCATCAGTACAGCCAGACAGTATATGCCTAACAAGAACTTGGCTCAGTCCACACATACCTGACACTACTATCTCATTGTCAGGCTTCAGCATCTTTAGGGAGGATAGAATAGGTAAGCAGGGTTGGAGCTGCCTTATCTACCTCAGATCAGACCTGCAAGCCTCCAAAATTGTGATCAAGAATCTAACCAGGGACTGTGAAAGCCTTGCTATAAAGTTATTGATAGTGAGTGGGCACATATCTCTTTTTTATCCTGTTTGTTTATACCTACCTGCTAAACAGCTGCAGGGCACATAGTCTCTCACTCACTACTTCTAATACCTCAGGAAGAACTGGCAATGTACTGTTACCAGTGACTTCAACATTAATTGGAATACTAAGTCAAGCACGGGCCATAGGGATGTATAATTTTATTTTTCATTTGAAAATTGGCCACTGGGAAAGGCATACTAAGCCAAGGCTCATTTCAAGGTGCGACCTAGGGGAGGGGAGCAAAGGATAAAAACAATACATAGCATAGATAAATTCATTGTTACAAAAAAGTGCAAAGTCAGAGCACACAAAGACACAAAAAAAGTGCATGATGGACAAGCAAGTCATGGTGAGGCAATAGAACATTATAGCAAATATATGAGGGATTGTTAAGGGGGCAGAAGCAATGGGGGAAGAGGAGGAGTACCAGCTGATACTTGAGGGAGGCAGGGGAGATAGTGAAGTGGAAGGAAGTGGGGAGCAGGTTCCAAAGTGAGGGGAGATGACAGGCAAATGCTGCGTGACCAACAAGTGTACGGGGATGTGGCAAAGCAAAGATACACTGGTCCCTGGAGTGGAGTGGAGTGGAGGGAGCAGGAAGCAGAGAGCACATTGGAGAGGAATGATGAGAGGTAGGAGGAAAGGGACCCAAACCAGAATTTAGATATAAAGGAGGAACAGCTCGTCTGGTGGCATGATGGTAGTGGAAGAATGGATAGCGATGTGTACAGCGAGCAGTGATGGGTTTGAGAGGGTGAGTTTGTTGCAAGGCGACAGAAGGCATTACAGAGCATATTCAGTTGGGCCAGGGAAGTTGAGGGGGTGGAACCGTAGACCACATCCGCATAGTCAAAAACATGGAGTACCAGTTTGGTATCAAGTTCTCGGCAAATCTGAAGGGAAAGACAATCCTTATTTTAGTACAAGGTACCAAATTTAGGTCAGAGCTTGACATGGATGGCATTGATGAGGGCACTGAAGTCAAGCTTGCTGTCATGCCACACACCAAGGTACTGGAAGGAGGGAACCACTTCAAGTGGGGAGCCATCCAAGGTGGAGAAAGTTAGCAATGATAGGAGTTTGGCCAGTTTTTGGCTGGTACCAAAGGTCATGGACACCGTTTTTTTTTTAGTGTTGACGCAAAGCTGGTTTGAATGGAACAAACTTAGGACATTGTAGAAATCTTGTTGTAGCAGACCTTCCATGTCTGAGGTGGATAGATCAGAAGCATAGATGACTGTGTCATCTGCATACACATGAATATGCGAGGTGACACAGGCTAAGGGAGGTCATTGAGGAAGATGGAGAAGAGTATGGGGCCCAGAATGGAGCCCTGTGGGACCCCCACCTGGATGGGGAGAGGAGGTGACAGAGCACTACCAACCTGAACTAACTGTAAATGGCCCATCATGTGAGAACGGAACCAGTCGACAGCAACAGCTGAGAAGCCAGCAGAACCCAGCTTATTCAGGAGGAGAGGGCGAGACACTGAGTCAAAGGCCTTAGCCATATCAATGAAGATGGCTGCCGTGATGTGACCCTGCTCCATCCCTGAGAGGATATAATCAGTTGCACACATCAGGGAGAACACAGTAGAGTGATCATTCCTGAAACCAGACTGGAACAGGAAAAGGAAATCAGAGAAGGAAAGGAAATCGAAGAGTTTATTATAGACAAGCTTCTCTTGCAGCTTGGCAGAGAAGAGAGGAGGGAGATTGGCCGATAGTTACCAGAGAAGGAATGGTACAACTTTGACTAACTTCCAGGACTGTGGGACCACATGGAGGGAGAAGGAGAGATTGAAAAGGTGAGTCAAAGGAGGTGCAATGACAGGAGCAGAGATATGAAGAAGTCTGGATCAGGATTTGTTCATAACACAAATGGTCACTGGGCACAGGAGGACCAACTATAAAACAAGCAGTATGACATTACTCAACTGGGTACTGGTCTCCCACCCAGACAGGGTTAAAGGTGTCAAAGTTATGCCAGATGCCAAGTGACCATTCTCTGGTGCATTGTCTGTGGGCAGTTAAACAGCCCAAGCCCCCGATCATAATCAGCGGGTACTAAATAAAAGAAGGTGCCTAAGTTCAAAGCCCACTTAGCCCAAATTATTCAGAGCTACCTTGATGCCATCCTCGATATTTATTCGGCCCTAGAATGATTTGCCTCAGAGTTCACACATGCCTGTGATAAATTTGCACCCATAAAAAAATACTGCTCCTGTCCCAGAGAATAACTTTACATAGTAGTATCATCCCATAGCTCCCTCTGTCATTCTCGGTTGCTACCTACCTACAGCACAGTCAAACTTGCCTTGGCTGTACCCTAACAATCCCCTTATTTCATGTTTGTGATTGCAATTATATGTTGTTGTTTAACTGTATAACCTGCTGTATATGACTTTGCTGTACTAAGTAATTCTGTACTCTGTCTTAACTGTAATCCTTTATGGTCTGTCCAAAAATGTACTATTCAGTTCATATGCTTTACTCTATGTAATTAATTCCAGGTCGCCCCTAAAAAAGGGGCCTTCGGATCTCGGTGGGCCTACCCGGTTAACAAAATTTAATAAATAAATAAGAGGTACTCTATCCAGATGTATCACCCCCGAACTTCTTGCCTGCATGACAGAGTGGAACAATCATTGTGCACTGGCCAGGGAAACTGGGTCTGCAGTCACCTGCAAAGATAAAGAGAAGAGACTTCAATACCTCGCTATGTACTGTTCAGAAGAGACCAAGGTGCAAAAGGGGGGGGGGTGGAGTGGCCCTTTATGTCAATGAAAATATCAAAGCTACAGAAATTCAGAATACACATAAGGAGCCAGAAGAACTGTGGGTCACCCTGGAAACAGGAAATGGGGCAGCCATGCAAAATGGGGTTGTGTACAGGCCTCCAGACCAGGGGGAGGACATAGACACGTTACTGTTAGAAGATATTCTCGGGTCATACCTGAAAATAGGCATGTGTTTGTCTAGTGTACTTACCTGGTTAACAAAAGCTAAATAAATAAATAAATGTACAAAACATGACAGCTAAAGGGGAGGTTCTGATAATGGGAGACTTCAACATGCCAGATACAGATTGGTCAATACCAGCAGGGACATCTGCCAGAACTAGACACGTGGTGGATTCCCTGCAGCGGTAGGGCCTCAAACAACTGGTACAACAACCCACAAAAACAGGGCTATCTGAGATCTAGTACTGACTAACAGGGAAAGAATCACAGATCTCCAGGTAGAAGGTCACCTGGGTGCCAGTGACCATCACATGGTATGGTTCAGTTTGGCCACTAGAACAAAATCATCCCATTCCAAGGCAAAAATATGGGACTTCAGAGGAGCCAACTTTGATAAGATGGCCAACAGAGTTAAGCTAGCCCTGGCTAAAAGAAATACAGGTGAGCGGGTACAAGCTAAAATGGGCAAGCATTAATGATGCAATACTTGAAGCAACATCCCATTGTGTTAGTGAGAAAAGGAAGTGCAAAAGAAGAAGGAAACCACTTTGGTTCTCAAACACAATAGCAGAAAAGGTCAGAGCCAAAAGGCTGGCCTTCAGGAAATATAAGGGAACATAGCAGGATGAAGATAGGGAGGCATGCCAAACTTCCCTAAGGGAAGCAGGGAAGGTAGTAAGGCAGGCAAAGGCCCAAACCAAGGAAACACTAGCACGGACAGTAAAAGAAGGTGACAAGACTTTCTATAGATACATTAGTGAAAAGAGAAAGTCCAGAGGGGGTATTGCTAGGATCAAAGGGGATAAGGGGGCGTGTGAGGAGGAGGACCATGTAAAAGCATCTATCCTAAACAGATACTTCTGCTCAGTATTTACTGAAGAGAAGGTAGGGCAGGGCCCACAGCTCAGCACCATGGACACAGGGGAGAGGGAGGTGTGCACTAGTCCATTCACAAAAGAAAGAGTCCTACAAGAGCTCAATAAGCTCAGGGTGGACAAAGCAATGGGACCTGATGGCATACATCCCAGGGTACTAAAGGAGCTAAAGGTGGAACTAGCAGCGCCATTATCAGAACTGTTTAATGAGTCTCTGAGCACGGAAGAGGTCCCAGAAGACTGGAGAAGGGCTCATGTGAACCTGCTCCACAAGAGTGGTAGCAGGGAGGAGGCAGGGAACTCCAGACCAGTCAGTCTTACCTCAGTAGTGGGCAAGATTATGGAGACACTCCTTAAGGAAAGGATAGTGCAACACCTGGAATCCATAGGAGGACAGGATCCAAGACAGCATGGGTTTACAAAAGGAAGGTCCTGTCAAACTAATCTCATGGATTTCTTTGACTGGATAACCAGAGTGGTGGACTAAGGGGGATCAGTTGATGTCTCCTACCTTGACTTCAGCAAAGCTTTCGATACTGTTCCATATAGGAGATTAATTAATAAGCTGGGTAGGCTTGGGGTTGGTCCAGCATTGGTCAACTGGGTGGCAAACTGGTTGACGGGCAGAAAACAGAAAGTGGTGGTAAACAGTATACAGTCAGAAGAGATGCAAGTCACAAGTGGGGTACCTCAGGGATCAGTCCTGGGGCAAGTCCTCTTCAATATCTTCATCAGTGACATAGCAGATGGACTGGAGGTTAAGGTGTATCTGTTTGCAGATGGCACCAAGATCTGCAACAGAGTAGATTATCCAGATGGGGTGGGCAGAATGAGAAGAGATCTGGATAAACTAGCAAAATGGTTGGAAGAATGGCAACTGGGGTTTAATGCAAAGAAGTGCAAGATCATGCACATAGGGAAGAGAAACCCTGAAGCCACCTATAGGCTGGAAGGGGAGTTGCTGGCAGTCACAAGGGAAGAAAGATACTTGGGCGTCATCATCACTGATTACCTGAAATCATCTGAGCAGACCACTAAAGCAGTAGGCAAGGCTTGTGGGATGTTGGGGTGTATTAGTAGGGGTATCACAAGTCGTAAGAGGGAGGTAATAATCCCTCTTTACAAGACACTGGTGAGGCCCCATCTGGAGTACTGCGTGCAGTACTGGAGGTCACACCTTCACAAAGACATTAACCAAACTGAGGCAGTCCAGAGAAGGGCAACCAAAATGGTGCAGGGACTGCATCAGAAAACATATGAGGACAGATTAACTAAGCTTAATGTGTATACCCTAGAGCAAAGGAGTGAGAGAGAGGTGATATGATCGAAACATTCAAACACATTATGGGCATTAACAAGGTGAAAGAGTCTAAAATGTTTCAATATAAGAAAACTAGCAGGACAAGAGGACACAGCATGAGATTAGAGGGAGGCCGGTTAAGGGGTAAAGTGAGGAAGTTCTTTTTCACAGAAAGGGTGGTGAATGCATGGAATGGTCTACCTCAGGAAGTGGTGGATATGAATACAGTGCAGGGCTTCAAACAGGCATGGGCTACGCATAAGGGAGCAATACAGATGAGTATGAATAGATAGGCCATTGACAGAGCAAAGGCCAATGGCACATTCATAAGGTAGAAAAAGAAACGGGCAGACTGGATGGGCCTTGTGGACCTTATCTTCCGTCAGCTTCTATGTTTAAGCCCACAACAAGTGCACCAATATGATTAGAAAAGCCAAATCTGACTTCTGCAAGGACCAGCAGACCCAGAACTGGAGCAGTGGGAAAAAATTCTGGGACAACGTCTCTGAGCTCTTTGGTAAGGGTAATAAATCTTCACCTAAAATGCTCTCGGTTGAAGGTCAAGAAGTCCTTGATCTTACTAAAATTGCCAATTATTTAAATTTGGATTTCACTAACCTTAGTTCTGTCATCCCCACTGTGCCTGCCCAGACCCCCTGCGTGGTCCTGAAGCCTCCGAGTAGCTGTGCCCTGAACTAGGTTACTACAAATTGTACGTTAAGACCATCAGCCAAAGCCAACCTTGAAATATATTAGTAGAGTACTTGGTAAAACTAGAGGTTGGGAGTGACTCGCTTGACAAGCAACTACTTGCCCTGGCAATAGAGGAACTATTACATCCCCTCTGTAGAATATTTTACTTGTTCCCTCTGTTACTCACAGTTCCTCGTGAAGTGGAAATTCACTCTGGTTATACCAGTGTTCAGAAATGGTGATCACACTAGTCTAGCCAGTTGCAAGACCATTTCTATTCTCACCCCCTGTCCAAGGCTCTAGAGAGAGAATAGTCTCTGATCAACTAGTCACGTAGCTTGAGAAATACAGCATCCAATGTGTCCAGTAGCATTGCTTTCGGAAGCTTCACAGCACCAGCACCAGCACTATGCTGTTGGAATATACCAACTACTGTATGTGCATGAAGCTCAGGACTGTGGTATTCTGGACAGAGCTATATTCATAGACCTTACAAAAGTTTTTGACCTGGTCACCCATAAGCTCCTACTCTGTAAAATCCCTTGCCTGGGTCTATCCCAGAACACAGTGGACTGGTTCCACAGTTACCTTACAAACTGCACTCAACGTGTGAAGATCGATAGTGCCTTGTCTGACGTTAGAGGAGTGTCTATTGGTGTCTCACAGGGCTCCATCTTGGGTCCACTCCTATTTAGCCTCTTCATCAAGAAATTGTCTGATGCCTTTCAGATGACCAACATTCTCCTCTACACTGTTGATGCTGTCATCTGTACAAAAATTCTGACCTTGAAACTGTCACTACCACTCTTCAAAATAACTTCAGAACCTTGGACAGCTGGTTCTCCAACAACGAACAGGTCCTAAACTACAAAACAACAAAGACCATGCTACTCTGTAGCCTCCCGTGCAAGAGGAAAACTCCACCCTTTTTCATCCAAAAGAGCCAGGGACAAAATCTTGAACAAGTGGAGCCCTTTAAATACCTCAGAATAACCCTGAATGAAGCCCTATCATTTGCCCCTCATGTTGACAATCTAGTGACCGCAGTCAACAGAACACTGGGTGTTCTGTACCTTAACTGGAATAACCTAACTGTGGAAGCTGGGCACCTTACAGTGGCCAGCTCCATCCTGTCCACTTACAGAGTATGGCTTCCCAGTATTTGCAGCTGCCTGTGATGCAGTGCTAAACAGATTAAGGCTGATTTGTAATAAGGCATGTTGCTTTGTACTTGGTGCAGAAAATCACACCCATACTTGTACCTTCCATGTTCTAACTGACTGGCTTCCATTGCCCAGCAGAATAAAGCTACAGATCTCTCTCTGCTAGCCAAAAAGGCGCTGCTGGGCCTCACTCCCCCTGCCTTAACAAATTGCTTCCACACTGTTTCCAGTCATTACAGCACCAGGAACATGGCAAGGGCTGCCTTCCAGCCTCCCTTCCGCCACGCTCAGCTGTGGATGTGGTTATTTGCTTTCAGGGCTGCAAATTGGCTAAATGAGTTGCCTGACAATCTACTGAATCTACCCAAGGTTACTCATTTTAAGAGATTTCTTCGGTCCGCCCTTCCAGTCAATGCAGCTGTAATCATTAACTACTAAATTTAACCTTACCTATATGGTTATCCTGTGACTTTGTTGCACAATGATCTGCCTGTATTTTGCATGTCTGTATATAATTGCGACTGACTTTTATATTTTGTACTGGAATCGACTACATTCCTCTGGAATTGCCACAGTGTTTGTATTGTCTTGTTTTGTAACTGTACAACTGACAACCTTTGTAGATGAGCACTTGTGCTCAAAGGTACTCTCCACAACTTTCAGTAAATACATAAATAGTGACCACTGCCATCTGTCATCCTGTTGGCATCGTGATATTTCTCCCTTCTTTTTCCTTCCACTTCCCTGACATTGGGTGGTGCTTCTGTTGGCCATGTGCGATGCAGCGCATGTGGGCATAGGTGCCACCCTCAATGAGGGTGCAGGCTTCCCAGTCCACTGCCGGGGCCACTGTGTCAATGGAACCCAACATTACTCTCCTTTTTTTTCAAATATAGTTTATTAAAACATTTTCAACAATACTTGTATGTATAATGTACCCGTATTGCCATTCTGCTTGTGCCTACAGTGAGTACATACTTATATACATACAGTTATACATTACAGCAGTTAAAATAACAAGTAACACTACGTCTGAAAGAAGGAGCTTTAAGAAAGAAAAACAAACAGACATATTCTGCTGTTAATAATAAGTACTCTCCAAGCTTATATTGTACAGTCTCAACAAATTTAGACTGCTTTTCAGTTCAGTTTATTGTGAAGGGATAAAAAAATCTGTTGACCAAGCTCATTTGCAAGGATGTCCCTTGTACAATATACAAAATATAAAACAAAAGCACCATAGCAAGATACAAAATACAGTGTACACCTATTACATGGGAGCAAAACAGGGGTAGGAATACATCTGTTGGGATAAATAGCAACACTGGAATACATAGGAAATTACACAGAATAAGCAATGCTGCATAGGCAGAAGGGAAACAGTGATGGAGGGGAGTGCAGAAACACAAAAAAGAACTCAGTTAAGGGTCAGGAAGTGCAAGGTATCAGGAGTCAGATTGGAGAAGAAGTTTAGAAGCACTGGTAGGATTTGGAGGTAATGTCGCTGATGATCCTTTTAAATGCATTTAGTGGTACTAAATTCTGAAGTTGAAGAGTAGATTGGAGTTTATTCCAGATGTTAGGGAGAATATAGCTCATGGCCGCCATGCTGAAGTGTGTACAAAATTTGGGGACTTCCAGGGAGATGTAGGTACAATTTCTGAGGCCGAAGGCACTATGTAAGCAATGGAGGAGTGAGGTAACTGGGGGGAAGCTTATTCAAAAGAGCTTTGCATGTCCAGAGATAGATATGAGTTAGTCTCCTGGTTGCTAGGGATGTCAAATTTACCTCCTTGTACAATATGCAGTTGTGTGTTCTGGCCGGGGCACTAGTAATGAAATGGATGGCACAATGGAATTGAGTATCCAGTTTGTGCGGGTTTATACTAGGAGAACTGTTATAAAAAATGTCAGCGTAATCTAACAGTGACATAAATGTAGCCTGCGCTAGCCTAATTCTTAAGTCCTGAGAGAATAGAGATTTGTTTCTGAAGAAGAAGCCTAGTCTAATTTTTAGCTTTTTAGTTAGTGATTCGATATGGGAGGAGAAAGATAAGTGCGAGTAGAGGATGAAGACTAGATATTTGAATTTGTCCACAACCTTGAGCGTGCCTCCAAGGAGAGTGATAATAGGCGTGGGTGGGCTGGCAGTGGAACGAGTGGATGGGTAGAAAAATATGATCTTGTGTTTTTTTGGCATTGAGTAGTAATTTAGGCATGAGTAGGTTATGCTGTAATTTGATGAAGTCAGTCTGGAGCACAAAGCAGACTTGTTCGAAGGATGGCTTAGAGGTATACAAGACAGTATTGCATGCGAAGAGATGGATGTTGGAATCAACAGTGCCTACACTCAAGTTATTTACATAAATAAGGGACAACAAGGGGCCCAGAATGGAACCCTGAGGAACTCCTCTTAGGAGGGGAAGTAACGAGGAAAGGGTTCCATTTGTTTAGATTCGTTGCTGCCTACCTTCCAGGTAGCTTGCAAACCATTTTACAGTTGAGACGTTCCATTCCTTAAGTCTATCGAGCCAAAAGGAGTGATCAACAGTGTTGAAGGCCTTACTTAGATCCAAAAAGACTGCACTAGTTATCTGTTTGTTATCCATGGCCTTGAGCTAGTCATAAGTAACTTTAGAAAGTGCTGAAATGGTGCTATGATGTGGTCTGAAACCTGACTGCAGTGGGTTTATCAACTGGTGTTTATCTAGGAATTCTCTGACTTGCAAGCTGACCAAGCTTTCGAGCATCTTTGAGGGAGTCGGCAGGACTGATATAAGTCTATAGTTGTTTAAATCACTAGGATCACCTAACTTGAAGAGTGGTATTAGATGAGCAGCCTTCCAGTCTTGGGGTACTATGCCATCTGCTAGGGATAGGTTAAATAGGTTAGTGATTGGGGCAGTGAGGAACTGGAGACCTAACTTCAAAAAGAAGGGGTCAATGTTGTCAGCCCCTGCACTCTTTTTTTGTGTCTAACTTTAGCAGCTGATCTTCCACCTGTTTCTGTTTATAGGTGATGGTTGCGAAGGTGAATGGGGCATGAGGAGGGGAAATAGTTAGTGTCGGTGACTGTGTGGAGGAAGAGTGTAAAATGGCTGACTGCAAGAAGTCGAAGGCCAGGCCTGCTATAGCAAAGTACTCATTGAACTTTTCCACAATAGTGTCTTTGTCGGAGATAGGGTGCCCTGGTAGTTGATAGTGGTAGGAAGGGTAGGGGGCGCAATGCTGACTTCCACAAGCTTAAAGGTTCACCATATTTTAGCTGGATTCCATTTCTCTTCCTCGACAGCAGTTAAGTAGTAGGCTTTGTTTTTCTGATTACATTGGTACAAGCATTATGGCAGGCCCTAAATTTATTTTATTTTTGTTTAAATTTTGATGACCGGGTAGGCCCACTGAGACCGAAATAGTTGCTTTCTCATTGGCAACATAACAAAATAAATACATGTAATTTCACAATTAACAGTCAGTACAGACATAATGATGGTTAGATCAGCAACAGGGAGTTGGCTGACTCAGTGGTAACAGTTGCAGAGGCTCAGTTCCAACATGTGGGCTTTAAGACCCTTCTTGAAGCCCCCAAGGGAGGTACATTCATGGAGACTGCTAGGGAAACCATTCCAGATGGGAGGGATGAAGGCACCATATGATCAGAGTCCTAGGGAAGTCCTAACACTGGAGACTTGGAGAAGTTGGCAGGAAGAGGATCTTAGTGTTCTCCCATTCTTTTTGGGAGCTAATGCATTAATTAGGCTAGGAGAGGCACCATTTTGCTGGAGCTTATAAGCAAAGCACAGTAAGGGATATGATTATCTGCCCTCAAAAGAAGGCCACCTTAGAGAAAATAGTACCTTGCAGTGATGCTCCCATGGTGGCACCCCTGCAGCGAAGTGCCCCATCCTGTGATGTAGTATTTTTAGCCTTTGCATTTCAGAGCTTCTTACAGCATGTAGTAAAGGGGCCTATATAGCAAGGTTGGAAGGAGTGTGCCAGTGGAAACCTTGAGTTTGGTTTCATGAGTGAGGAAAGGGCTCAGGCGATATAATAGACTTAACTTTTGGTTGAGTCGCTTGGTCAGATGGTCAATGTGGCCCTTAAAGGAGCAGTTTTGGTCTAAGTATACACCTAGGTATTTGATTCAATCGATCACTTCAATTTTTGAGCCATTGGAAAGAGCTGGGGACAATAAATATGAAAGGATTGGGCCCAGGCTTTTAGGGCCAAATAGCATGGCTTTGGTCTTTTTACTATTTAGAACTAATTTATTAGTAAGAAACCAATTCTCAAGTAGACCAAGGTCTTGACCAAGAAGGTTGTTTAGTTGGACAGTGTCTCGGGAAGACCTATAAAGCACGGCATCATCTGCATATAAGGTCACCTTGGCCCTTCCACAATGTTGAGGCAAGTCATTAATAAATAAGGAATGTTGCCCAGTCCACTGGGGTTTTACTGTGTCTTGTGATAGCTCATAGGTTATCCCTTTTTTGCATCATTTTCTTAATTTCCCCATTGAACCAGGGGCAGAAAGCATTTTTTACTCTGCAGGAGGTTAAAGGATCGTGTCTGCTGATTATTTCACTAATTGTGGAGTTAAAGATGGCTAACGCCTCATTTATTGTATTGGCTAAGTAGAATTGCTGCCAATTAACAGTTCTTAGAGCCATTAGAAAGTTGGTTGGGTTGAATTTCCTGAGTGTTTTTTTTTTATTATTACTGTTCTAGTATTCCTTGGCCTAGGTAGATTTCTAACGCAGACTGCTATATTGTGGTAACTGAGATCACTGTGCCAAACTGCATGATGCGTGATTTTATGGGGTCTGTTAGTCATAATTATATCTAAAAGTAAGTCTGTCAGAGGGTTTTTACGACGAGGCCTAGTAGCTTCAGTGATTATCTGTGACAGACCCAATTTGTCACATAGGTTTTTAAGGGGAACAGAGTTGGTGGTAGATCAATCCAAATTCTGGTCTCCAAGGATAATAAATTCATTGGTGTTGCCATCTAGGAGGTGGTGCAGGTGAGGCAGAATATCCAAACCCACAGAGGGAGGTCTGTAACATCCAAATATGTTTAGGGATTCTACAGATGAGATTTTTAATGCTAGGCTTTCAAACTGTTTGGGTTTTTAGGTGGCATCAATGACGGTAGCTGAAACTTTCAAATAAGCGTAGATGGCCATTCTGCCACCTCTAGAGGCCCTGTCAGCCCAAAAAAGGGAGTAAGATGGTAGTGCCATGGGTTTTGCTATTTCCTACTAAGTAGGGTGAGGGGGGAGCCAAGTACCAACATTTTTATTGTGATGGTTTGCCTTTGCATACAACTACCTTTCTTCAGTCCCAGTGGGGAATTTCTCATACTGCTCACTAGGTGCCCAGTATGCAGTCTATCCCTCACTTTGTAAACAAGTTTCTCTAAGGACATGTTATAGTGCATAACTCCCCTCAAGTGACCAAATGTAGGGGGTTGTGGTACCTTCCAATTTATGAGTATTCATAGCTTGGCAGCTGAAATTGTCAGGAAGGTTACTTTCTTGTGATCTGCCTGTATATCCAGGGTGCCTATCATGTCCCCTAAGAGGACGATCCTTGGCATTATATTGAACTGTTTATCAAAAAGCTGCCAGTGCAGCTTCAATTCCCTTCTAATATACCAGATGTTTAGGACAGCAACACATCATATGAGATAAGTTGGCATCACCCTAGTTGCACCTAGGGCAGGAGCCATTATATTGAGGTGCACATTTTGCTAGTATGGCAGATATGTAATATAGAAACACAGAAGTTGTTGGCAGATAAGGACCACTTGGCCCACCTAGTCTGCCCTAAATTTCATACCTATAGTGCCACCGTAGACCCTACTTGGACTCTGACTTACACCCTTCTCTTGCTTCTAAGATTCCCTTGTGTCTATCCCATGCATTCTTAAATCGTGTGACCATCCTAGCCCCCACCACTTCCTCTTGGAGGCTGTTCCAATCATCCACCACCCTCTCCATGAAGAAGTACTTCTTCGCGTTTCCTCTGACCCTCCCCCCCAGCTTCATATTGTGACCCCTTGTCCGTGAGCATCTTGTTGTTTTGGAAAATGCTTTATTCCTATACCCTCTTTATTCCTGTGAGGTACTTAAATGTCTCTATCATCTCCACCATTCCCTCCTGTCTTCTAGGGAGTACATATTTAAATCCCTCAGTCTTTCTTCATAGGGCTTCTGATGCAGGCCCTGCACCATTTTGGTTGCCCTCCTTTGCACTGCCTCCATTCTGTATGCCCTGTTTGTGGCCATAAAATGTATTACCTTGTGCTTAGCCTGCGTGGGAAGATGCCAATCCATTTCCAGTGTATCCAGCCCATTTTCTTTGTTGATGGCTATCCCAAATCCTCTTGCCATTTCCAGCATAGGGCATCACTAGTGCCAGGCACTGAAGACATTAGGTTACCATACAATTGTGTTGCCAACCTTTTACAGTCTCTGCACTGTCAAGTATGTTTGCAATCCCTGAAGGATACTAGCATTACTCTCCTTTGGGATGGTACACCCTGCACGTGGCAGTGCAGCTCAGCTCAGCCCTAGCCACTCCAATCCCAGCTCGAAGTCTTTCCCAAACCTTGGTCACCAGCATAGAAGTGCAGTGCTCCTCTACTAGGCTTTCAGGTAGACCCATCTTATTTTTTTTTTTTAATGAAAATCTTTAAGTCAGGGCAACATTGTAGAAGAGTTATACTGGTACTGTTTGTGTTATCAATAATTTAAGATTATAAATAATAAGGGGTACAACCTAGTCCTTTGAGGGACACCACCCCTCATAACTCCATAGTTGATTCACTGTGCAGACACATGCAATTAACATTTTGCTATGAGAATGGCCTTTGAGGGGTGTGACACTGTCAGTCCGATGCAGAGTGATCTGCAAGGGGCTCATCAGTATCACATCAATCAGGCTGATCATGACACTGTTCTGGCTTGCTGGGTGGAAACTTCTTGTACTTCAAAGGAAATAGCTGATCCAATCAAAGGGCAGCTCTTTCCTTTGATCTTACAAGGCCACCCAGCAAGCACAGCTGATCTGTTATGATCAGCCTGCTGTGGCACCCCCCCCAGCATCATCCCCAATGCCATCCTCTAGCACACACACACACGCACAACCCACCATGCCTGTTTTCTTTGTGTGGACCAGGGAGGCCACCCCCAGTGCCGCCAAACATAGGGACTCATCCCCTCTATGTTAAAATTCTGGCACAGGGGTGCCCAATCCCCCATGCTGGCTGCCCCCCCCACTCTGCCTGTTTTAATTATGGGACACCAGGAAGCCCACCCCAGTGCCAGCAAACATAACAACCCCCCCTCCATGTTAAAATTCTGGCATGGGAGTTCCCAATCCCCCGTGACTGCTGCTACTCCCCAACCCTGCCCATTTTCATTATGCAACACAAGGGAGCCAAGTTCTGGTGCCACCAAGCATAACACAGAAACTTGGCTGCCCAATCTCAGTGTCGGTACCTGAAATAAAGAAAACCATCCCTTGTAGTTTTTTTAAACACCCTGTAAAATAAAGCCATCCATCAATGTCTGTTTCTTCCGCCACCATTACTGTCCCCCACCCAACCCTCCCACTCAGCACCTACCACCCCAAGCCCTTACTCACCCACCAGGAGTCCAATACCGCAATCCTCTCCGGACCACAAACACGTCTTCACTCTTCAATGCTAGACCGAGAACTGAGGAAATCAGGTATGCAGTTCAGTGTATTTCAATGAGGTTTTGAACTTACTGGCATAACTTGGGTGTTTTTAAATATTTTTGCCACAAGTTTTCAACATACCTTCTTTGGGACCTCATGAACAATGGCAATACAATTATGCAAATCTGTCCCGAAAGGTGATTTTACAGTTCCTGTGTGAAATCAACTTTTAGGCAGTAGTTAAAAATTTTCTTCACCCTTGTTCGTAAGGTGTGGTCATAAGAAAGCTGTGTTGAAAATTTGGGGTAAAAATATAAGAAAACAATAATGTTCTGAATCTGCATTGCCATTTTTCAACACACGCTCGTAACTGTGGTAATTTTCAATATTTTGACCCCAACTTTTCAACACAGCCATTTCTACACAGCATCTCATGAATGTGATAACTGTCATTTTTCAAATCCTGGTCAAAATGTGTTTTCACATTTGTGGCACAAAATTACCCTTCGTGCAGTTTTTCTACAAGAATAAGAAGGCTATGTTGAAAATTTGGGGTAAAAATATGAGAAAACAATAACGTTCTGAGTCTACATTGCCATTTTTCAACGCACACTCCTAACTGTGGTAATTTTCAATATTTTGACCCAAATGTTTCAGCATAGCCTTTTTTCACACCACCTCATGAATGTGACAGCTACCATTTCTCAAATCCTACACAAAATGTGTTTTAACACTTTCGGTGCAAAATGACATTTCAACCATTATTTTATAAATTACACCTCATGCTCAGAAGGAGTGGTTAAAAAAAGATTATGTTGAGAATTTGGGGTTAAAAAATGTGAAATACCAACTAAGTTATAAGAAAATGAATTGTTCCAACATTTACTCATAACTTTATTTTTTGCAGATTTTGGCCCCTAATGTTCAACATATCCCTTGTGACACCCCACCTCCTGAACATGGCATGTGTCATTTTTCAAATCCCTCAGAAACCTGTTTCCACAGTCAGACACTGAAATCACCTTTCAGATGGGATTTAAAAAATATCATCTGTCTTGATCATAAGATCAGGTCATAAAAAGACTGTTGGACGGTTTAGGTCAAAATGTGGGAGCCCACTTAAAAGCAGATATTGTCTCTCAGCTACCCTATCCTGGGTAATTACAATCTAACAAATGTGTTAAAGCAGGACACCACTGAAAATGAGACATTGCATCTCATCTGCTCTATGCTGGGAAAATATATAGTAGAAAGGTGTACAAGCAAGATCCAGTACAACAGCAATACCAGTGGCAAACAATCAGCATTGACAAATGCTTGTTACTGGTGGAGGCAGTCAATTAGGAAAACATGTCCATCTATTTAAATCAGGATGCAACTCATAGTCAAACATCTTTCTTGCTACAGTTCTATGACTGTGTGATCTGACGTGTTTGAAAAGTCTAATATTGATGTATACATTTTTTTTCTCTCCTGCAGTATGACATAATTATATTCCATGGGGGAAGCTTGAGGTGAGGACCCACACCGGATCCATCTCAGTGGTGGTGTGGTGCCCCCATTGAACCCCACCACAAGGGGTAAGCCATGTAGAAAGCTTGGGCTGAGGTATGTCTCTGGATGCCAGGTGACAGGGCTGGGAAGGTCGGTGGAGATCTAGGCTGCACCACGGCAGGGAGGATAAATAGATTAACAACAAAATAAAATACTGGAACATACAATTATTAAAATCAATAAAACATTTGCATGTAAAATACATGTTGTCTCGTATCATATCACAGTATAGGACATTTACAGTATTTACAAGTTTGATGTCTAAAACTATATTAAAAATACAAGCATCAAGCTTCAGTCAGTAATTTACATTTATTGAATTTTGAAATGTATTTTTAAACGTGAATTAAAAACATGGGCTAAATCATCAGCATCTTCCTTCAAACCTTAGTTTGGAATATCATCAGGACCCCCAGCCACACCCTCTTAAGCATTCTGATGTCTCTGCTTTAGTGATCCAGAACAGAAAAACTAGCAACAAAATGTTGCTTAATAACATTTTCTTGCTCAGCAGGTGAGAAAAAACCTCCAGCCCAGCTTTGCATAAAGATTAGCTGAGCCATGTTTATAATTAACAGATTTCCCAGAAAATAATTTACAGAATTCCACCAATTCTTGGGATCATCAGTTTGCCTCTTCTCAGCTACGTGTGACTGATAAAGTGCGTCACACAGTTTACCTGCTTCCTTGTAAACCTTGTTTCAGTAAATCCTAAAACAGTGTAAGGTTCCCAGCCTTGAAAGCTGCTTCCTTTGTGACCATAAACGCTTCTAAATCCTTGGTAACTCAAGAGGTGTCAGTATTAAATGTCTCCACTCTTTCCAAGGCTGCTAATGTGACGAACCCCGTGGCACTCTATGCCTAGGATGCTCACATGGCGCAGCCAGCACCTTTAAATTACTGGGAAGATTTGCTATTGTCTAAGCCACAAGGGCCTTGCTCTTGGTCAGTTTGGTGAGGAAACCACTCAGAAAAGCACTGCACACTGTGAATAACATGCAGATAATACATTCATTAATAGTAGCTGCTGTAAATCAAGTACAATCTGTGGTAATGAGAGACTGGGTGGGCCAAGTGGTCCTTATTGGTCATCAAATTCTATGTTTCTTAATTTTTATTTTTATACAGGGGAAAGTTGATCACAAAATCACAATTAGGGCAATAATGCCCTATTTACAAGGTAGCTCCCTTCCCCCATCTACCTTAATTCCTCGGGATGGGACCCTGACTCTAGGCAAACTAGCTAGCACCATCTACTTTGATTCCTCGGGATGGGACCCTGACTCTAGGCAAACTAGCTAGCACCTCGTGCTCTTCCTGGGTCCCCAAGATTGATGCATGTACAATGTTTGTAAATATTCACTTCCACATGTCCTTGCGGTCTTTATGTTCCGTTACCTCCTACCTGATTGTAACCCTAATGATCTCATTGTCTACCAACTTGTCACTTTATTACCTGTACTGTTTCCGTTGATTGTGTATGTAACTTTCCTCCGGGTCGCCCCTGAAAAAGGGACCTCCGGGGCCCAGCGGGCTCACCCGGTCAACAAAATTCAATAAATAAATAAATAAATATGTATATATATAAATATATATATCTACAGTATATCGAGAGAGAGAGGATATATATATATATATATACTGTATATATATATATATATATATATATAGAAAGAGAGAGAAGATAATGGATGGGAATTTATTGGTAACCATGCTGTAATTACTTCAAAAGGTTACCGTGACAATTTAATAAACCTCGAGAGTGAAGCTACAGTTGTCAGAGTAACCTCGAGAAGTGGTTTCAGTGAGGTCACCGATAAATCCCCATCCATTATATTTTATAGTGTATTGGCAAAAACTGATGATAGTCCTTACTTTACAATGTTTTCCATAGTATCTCTCCTGATTAAGGCCAGCTGTCACCACTGCAGCTGTTTGTTGTGCACCGCTTGTGTAAAGCTATGAGTAGATCCATTCCCATTGTTATAGTATTGATGTGACGTAGTCAAGAAGGGTTAACAATCTTTTGATGTCACATCAGTGTTATAACAACTACATAAACATGCCAAATTTGGACAATAATAAGGCACTCCTATATATATATATATATATATATATAGATATATATAGAAATATATGTATTCATTGCAAAAAAAAAAACTCCATTAATGCATCAGTTAGAATTGAGTTCCACACCAACAAAAGTGTGGAAATTTGATGTTAGGGTTTCCAACCCTACTACTACCCCATGCTTCACCCTCCACACACACACACAGGCATCAGGATGTGTGTTGGGGTCATCGGGCCTAACTCTTACCCCATTCCATCTGTAAACAAGCTGAGCTAGTACAGTATAGGAGAATGGTGTGAGAGTTAGGCCCAATGACCCCAACATAGATCCTGATGCCTATTGGTGTATGGAGTATGGGGTTGGGTGGGCCGTGGAGTAGTAGGACTGGAAACCCTAATGTCGAATTTCCACACTTTTGTTGGTGTGGAAATCAACCTTAAATGATGCATTAATGCAGTTTTTGCAATAAATTTCCCTTCTTTTTGAAAAACTGAAATATTACTCATATGGAATGCATAGGTAGGAGCACGGGTCCTCCGGGCCCTGTGCTCCCACCCATCCATAACTGTCTCCTCACGTTTGCAAAATGGAATCCACAGATGGAAGCATGGGCCCTCCAGGCCCTGCACTCCCACCCACCCATGAGTGTAGTGCTCCCAGTTTAGCATAAATAGAACGCATAGGTCAGAGTGCGGGCCCTCTGGGACCTGTGCTCCCATCTACACATAAGTGCAGACACATAGCAGATGCCTAGAGGCATTCCAAGCAATCCTCAAAATGCTTGTTTGCCAATATCTCAGTAACCATAGCAAGTGCAGAAAACTTCTTTTGCAGTTGTATTCATGACTTAGCCACCTGCATGCTTGCTTAGTACACCCTGCATTTAGTAAAAAATCTATCTCAAACCATTTTCGAGATATAAGCACCGAAAAGCACTGCGACCGCCGCAATGCAATCCTATGGGAAAATTTGCAACTTTGGAGTGCTGTAACTCAGGAACTGGTGTAATTTAGTTCACCAAACCAGCAAAAGGTACATCTATGGTGCAAGGGCTTGCCACCCTACAAATTTCAGCTCAAAAGTCCAAACTGTGTAGTGGAAGTGAGGTGACAAAGAAACCACGATCCTGGGGAGAATACTGTCACAAATTGCAAAAGTTTCACAAATCTGCTAAAGTACTGTGCGACACTTTTGAAATTTGCACAAGTGCCGTGCTCCCATTTGTGACAGTACAAACTGCCATATCGAAATACACATATTTCTGTTTTTTTTTTGAAAAAAGTAAAGCATGGGTGCTGTTCCTAAGACCCCATTTAGGTAAGCACAACAGTTGGTGTTTACCTAGGGGCACTATTTTTTTGAACTATAACGTTTTTTCTCCACTACTAACTGAAAATAAGATGGCAGTGGCACTATACTATTGAGGGCATTTGCGACAGAAAAAGGTACTTTCGTGATGCTGCAACTTGCTTTCATGCAGAACATATATTTTTTTCCCATAGGATATAATGGGAAACTTTAATAACTTTTGAATGGATTAATATTTTTTCACCTAACCTTCAAAGGGCACTTCCTTGACCCAATCTCCATATACTCTGAATATTTCAGACCAGACGGACAAACCATTCGGGCTGTAGAGACAAGCAAAGAATTAGCTAAAGTTGATGATTTTTTACACTTTTCAATACTCTACAGCTCCGGAACTGAAAAGCCAACCAGAACAAAAATTTCCAGATCCAAAGATCTATGGTACGACAATGCGAATGCCACATTTCAGGTGAATCAGACAAATGGTTGCAAAGTTATTAAAGTTCAAAATTTTGGGTTTAACATAGAAGCGGCCATGCAACCCTAACTATACCTGCCCAGTAATATATATATATATTTCTTACCCCTTCCTATTACTGAAACTGGGTGTGTATGTATATATATATATATATATATATATATATATATATATATATACTGTATATATATATATATATATATACACAGACACAATTTCAGTAATAGGAAGGGGTAAGAAAGAACAAAGGGATAAAGGGGGAAAAAAAAGAGGGCAAAGGGGATGCCAGCAAATGAATCTTATTCTGTTTATATTCAGAAACCGTACATGCATGCTCCCTCCAGAGACCACTCCCTTGTTGTCCAATAACTCCAGGCTGGGTGCAGCCATCTTAAACCCCCCTAAAGGTCTTAAGAGCTCCTTCACTGCTGTGGTGCGTACCTCACTGGGCTGCAGTAGTTGCCTAGCAGGGCTGAGCAACACGTGTGGCTCATTTATCCAATTTGTCTCTGCGACAGGGTAGTGAACTGGGTGGCTTCTGGGGAACAGTGTCAAAGAGAACACTGTGCACTCCTGTTTTAATTAAATGAAATCCGCTTTTCTTTCATTAACAGTAAAAAGAAACAAACAGCTTGTATTCAGATTTACAGAAACTGCTTGCAGTTGAATCTCTTGCTGTCACCACTTGCATTTCACTCAAACAGAAACCTCCTTCTGCCTGTTCACCCTTCTCCCTTTATTAGGCTCAGATGTTGCTTGTTAACACTCCCCCTCCCTCTGAGAGATAGCCAACAGGCTGAACATTCAATGCAGTGAGGCCTAGAAAGGCCAACTGTGAAATAAAAAGAGGTTTGGCACACAACATAGTAAACTAAAATTAGATGACACTAAAAATACTAACGGGAATATAACCTTAAAATTTCTAGTTAGCAATGTTAGAAGTTTGAATAATAAGTTTACAGAATTCCAAGCAGTATTGTATACAGAAAAAAATGATATCGCTTTAGAAACTGAAACATAGCTAGATGACAAGGATGACCGGGGAAGATATTAAAGGATATCACATGATCAGGCAGGATAGAAAAAATAGAAAAGGGGGAGAAATCACAAGCTATATATCCAAAAACTTAAAACATTTAGACATTTCTTCACAAATAAAAACTGACATGGATAAAACAGAGACACTATGGCTTAAAATAGGTAATGGAACTACTAATGAGTATGTACTGGGCCTATGTTATAGACCTCCGGATGCGTCAACAGAGGTAAATCAAGAAATAATGAATAAAGTAATAAAAGCCATGGACACTGGTAATATAATACTAGCAGGGAATTTTAACTATGCAGATATTGATTGGAGTAAAGAAATATCTAATTCTAAACCTAGCAGGGATTTCATGGACTTCTGCATAGAAAATAATCTAATCCAACACGTTTCAGTGCCAACAAGACTAACATGTTAACATACTAAAATGCCAGCAGAGGAGGCCTAATGGTCTTTCATGTCTGCTCCATGGTCAGCACCCATACTGGGCGCCAACTTTGCTGTCTCTCCATTCCCTTGGGGTTCTCTGTCCCCAGTCCAAGATGTTCCCCTTGTATTGGACTTTGTCAACTTCACCCTGCCCCATACCTGTCCCAGCCCCGCTTAAACCCCTCCACAGTCTCTGCCTCCACCAGTCCCTTGGGCAGTGCATTCCATGGTTCCACCACCCTCTCAGTGAAGTAACACCTTCTCTCCCCCCGAGTCTCCCCCCCCAGCTTCCACCCATGTCCTCTAGTTGCCTCCCCTCTTTCCTTTGCAGCACCCCAACTGAGCTTCCCTTATTAATCCCCTTTATGTACTTGAAGACCTCTATCATGTCCCCCCGTCCCTCCTCTTCTCCAGGATGTACATGTTGAGCTCTTTGAGCCTCTCCCTGTAGGTCCTTTCCCCCAGGCCCCAGATCATTTTGGTTGCCCTCCATAACTTCCTTTGGACTACATTACTTACTGGATCTAGTCCTGACAAACAAAGATGTAAATATTACCAAATGTGAGGTTAATCCCCCCCAGAGGAAACAGCGACCATGCTACAGTCATATTCAGCCTAGAAAATCAACATCAAAGTATTAAGGATTGTACAGAACTTTATAAAACTGTAAATACTGAAGCCATTAACAATGATTTAGATTTTCAGATTCTTCAGATTAACAACAAATTATCAAACATAGATTGGCATCGAGTTCTTGAAAATAAATCAATAAATGGGTGCTGGGAATACATAAAAACAGTAATACATACAACTATGGATAAATATGTGAAATGCATTAAACAATACAATAATAAAGGACAGAAACCAAAGTGGTAAATAGAGGTATCTGTAAATTAACAAAGAAGAAAAATAAAGCTCATGGACAATATAAAAAACACAATACAGATTTAAACTGGAATTTGTTTAAACAAATGCAAAAAAGATGTAAAAATAAGATAAACAAGGCCAAAAATAACTGCAAAATCAGATTAGCAAAAAAAAAAAAAGAACAGTACTGAACAGTTTTATTTAAATTCATTAAAAAACTGAAGGGGGAAATTAACTTCAATAATAGACGATGACAAGTGCAAAACTGATCCGGTAGAAATAGTCAATATTTGTAATACCTATTTTAGTTCAGTCTATAACAGAAAAATGCATTCCTGTTTAAACAAAAAAGTTGGTATTGGGGTTGGTACATATACAATACATAAAGAAGAGATACTAGAGCAAATTGACAACTTAAACTATCATAGTTCTCCAGGGTTAGACAATATAACACGTCCCATGTTAAAAATAATGAAGACTCACATCTAGATACCTCTCAAGGTGCTATACGAAAAATCATTAAATTATGGTATAATTCTGAGTGACTGGAAAAAATCCAAGATTGTACCAGTTTACAAAAAAGAAGTAAAACTTGCACAGCAAATTATAGGCCCATTAGCTTAACATCTATACCATGCAAAATATTGGAGTCACTGATAAAAACTAAAATGTTGGGACACCTAAACACCACTACCATGTTTGATTCTAATCAGTATAGATTTAGGAAAGGTCAATCTTGCATGACAAACTTGATTTGTTTTTGTGATAATGTAAGCAAACAACTAGATAAAGATATACCTATGGACATAGTACTGTCTGACTTTAGCAAGGCGTTTGATTTAGTTCCATATTGGGCAATCAATGAGAAATTACATAAACATGGAATTGATATACATATTGTATGTATTTATTATTGGCATGTCCTTATATTTTGTACTTTTGATACTGCGTGGTAAAATGTTTTGTATATTACTTGTTGCTTGTGAAAACTGACTTTCAGCTCATCTTGCTAACAACTGCTAACAAGTATAAAAATTAAAAATGAAAATGAAATGAAATATTCATATGATAAGATGGATTGATAACTGGCTAAGGCATAGAACACAAAGAGTGACCATAAGAGGACACTCATCATTTGAGGGAAGTTTGACTAGTGGGGTCCCCCAGGGATTTGTGTTGGGCCCCATAATGTTCCAGATTTTCACAGCTGACCTTGAAGAAAATGTGTATAATAACATCATCAAGTGCCAGATGACACCACACTGAGTGGGCCATGCAATACTAGTGAAGGAATTGCATCCTTACGAAAGGATATCGACACCATTGAAGCATGGACATCAAAGTGGGGTATGAAACTGAATATTGAAAAATGCTGTGTCCTACACATAGGAAGGCAGAATCAGCTACATAATTATAAATTAAATGACACTATCATTCAGAATAAAATAGTAGAAAAAGATTTGGGCATAGCTGTCGATAAGTTATTGTTCAAGCAGAATTGTACCAATGTACAGTAATTGCCAAGGCTAACAGAACGATACTGGCCATGAAAAGAAATATTAAAAGTAGAACATCTGAAGTCTTGTTACCCCTATACCTTTCTTATGTCAGGCCTCAAATGGACTATGGCAGCCAGTTATGGAATTCTCATACAAAAACTGAGGATTAATAGACTGGAAAAAGTTAAATGCAGGTTTACAAAATCAATCAAACCTTTGAAGGATAATGCTTACATTGAGAGGTTAAATAACTTGGGTCTACACAGCCATAAATTAAGAAGTCAGAGGCGCTATGTTGTTTTACTATTATGAATGATCCCATATTAATAACTGAACTAAACATTGAACATAAATCAGACCAATTTGGTGTAAGGGGACATCCCCTACAGGTTAAATTGAATAAGTTTAAAACTAAATAAAAAAAAATTATTTTACACAGGGCGATCAGAAAATTTGTGGAACAGATTATCTGAGGAAGTGATAATAAGTAAAAATAAAGAATCCTTCAAAAAAAGTTTAGACAGATATATATCTGATGGGGTTAATATAAATTATTATATCTTGTCTCAAGGAATTGTGCTTGGGCTTCGGCCTTTTTGGCTCCTCAGTTTCTAAGTGATTCTGTCACAGCCCCTGTCAAAACTCACATTGTCTGTGTTGCAGGGTTGTGAAGTGATTTACAGGTGAAAGAACCGTGATGAACATACACTCTGTCACATACCTTCCCCCTCAGAGTCATGCCTCAAGCACACTCCACATGGGTCATCAGAGTCCCACCCTCCCAAGAGAAAAAAGTCTGCATTGCCATGTGGGGTACCTGCTCAGTGGTGCACATCAGATGAGAAAGGCTGCAGCACCAATTACCATCTGGTACCATGGCCATTGGTATCCCACATAGTATGTAACCACTTGGGGGGGCATGGTTAGTGTCAGTGACGGAGATGAATGTCCATCCCAGCAGCTACTAGTGTAGGGCAACCACTGCTGATGTTACTGCCAAACACTCTTTTTCCAGCATAGTTTAATGCTGCACCTGGAGAAAACATTTTTGAGAGAGATATAGGATGAGGTGAATCCCAGCCTCAAAGTCTTGTGATAACACTGCCCCCATCCCACCTTAGAGGTGTCTATGTACAAAATGAAGGGACAGTTGAAATTTTGACTCCCTATGACTGGCCTCTCACACAGCACATTTCTGATGGCCTGAATTGTGGTTTGACACTCAAGTAATCAGTGGACCTTATTTGGGGCAGTTTCTTGGTCAGGTCAGTCATTGGGGTAGTCAACTCTTGAGAATCCCAGAATGAACCAGCAGTAATATCCTGCAAATCCAAGAAATGACCTAACCCGCTTCTTAGTAGTTGGGGTGGGGCAGTTAGCTAGGGCCTTTACTTTGTCAATAACTGGGTGTACGTGGCCATTCCCAACCATATACCCCAAATATTTTGTCTCCTGCCACCCTAGGGCAGAATTTGCAGCACTTGCCATGAGACCTGCCTCCCTGAGCACTTGAAGTACCTTGGCCACATCATGCAGATAGCTGTCCTAATCAGGGCTACATATATCAACATCATCCAGGTACGCTGCTGTAAACAGCCTGTTGGGAGGAGGATGCGATCTATCATTCTCTGGAATATAGCCAGAGCTCCATGCAATCTGAAGGATAGTATGGTCAAATTGATATAGGCCAGATATGGTGGCAAAGACCATTTTCTCATGGGATTCAGGAGTTAGCAGGATTTGCCAATACCTCATTGTCAAGTTCAGGGTACTAATGTAATGAGCTTTCCCCAGTCAGTCAAAAGGTTCATCTACCCCTGGTATAGGATATACATCGAACCTGGATGCAGCAATAACTTTCCAGAAGTCTATATAAAACTGGGTGGTCTCATCTGGTTTCAGGACTAACCCAATAGGGCTAGACCATTCACTCTGGGATCCTCAATGACTCCCAACTCCATCATAGACTATTTCCTCCTGTACTGTCTCTCAGATTCTTTCTGGTAGTCTGTATGGCTGTTGGTGGCTCTGGACACCAGGGTTTGCACCCGTGAGGTGCTGGATCACATGAGTTCATCCTGGTTTTGGGGAGAATACATCCCCAAAATTCTCTATCACCCTCTGTGCTTCTTGCTTTTGGGTCTGGTTGAGACAGTCGTGCTCTGGGACAGCACTGGGTTCCTTTACAATTTAGGTCCTACATCCAGGAGTCCATCATCAATGTACTTGTCTGTCATCTAGCATGGAATCCCTTTTGGATCTTCTGGATCAATGTGCAATACCTCCCTGTCTTTCCAGGATTTCAACAAACAAACATGGTAAATCTGTTTTTCTTTTTTTTCCGTCTGGTTGTAAGACTTCATTATCAACTGGCTCCACTTTTCTGAGGACGTCATAGCATCTGTGCCATTTAGCTAGGAGTTTACTGTCAGAACTAGGCAAGTGAAGGAGTACTCTGTCACCAGGCTCGCACTCCAGTAACCTGGCCCCTTGGTTGTAGTGCCCTGCTTGGGTTTGCTGTGCATTTAATTAAATTTTGTTTGGCAAATCTGCCAGTCATATTGTTAATTTCTCAAAGTCGGACACTCACCACCTCTCCAAGTAAATCAGACACCAAGCCCCAGAAAGTGGGGGAGATGAGGCTGGATAGGGGAAGGGAAAGAAAATGAATGGCAGTTATGGGGGGGAAGAAACATGATGGCTTGGAATACATATAGTAATCTCTGATTCCATCAGTTGTATTGTAGTAGGCAATATTGGCCACACAATCCAAAAACCATGCAGAACACTTGTGCTTTGAAATAAATTCACAACAAACATTTTCAACTGTAAAGTGCAAGTACAACAACCCACCTATGTAAAATGTGCAGCGTGTGGGTGTTCTATGAGCCTATTAACATAATTCTGTCTCAGTTTGTTTCTCTGATTTATATAGGAGATTTGGGGAATGGAGTTATAGTAAAAGGGACATTGCTGAAGCAAGGGAGTTTGCCTCATTACAAGATTGGGAGTCACTATTTGGTAACAGAGAGAAAAGGGACAGCACTGAAAAAAAGTTCAACTTTGTGCATGGTTTTTGGATCGTGTGGCTAATATTGCCTATTACAATATAACTGATGGAATCAAAGGCTACTATATGTATTTCAAGCCATCATGCTTCTTCCTTTATCCCCCCCCCCCAACTGCCATTCCTTCTCTTTCCCTTCCCCTATCCACCCTCATCTCCCCTACTTGTAGCTTGTTTTGTTCTTTACCTTTCCATAACTGGATGCTAATTGGCTCAATAATTTTTAGTCCGATGAGTTTAAAATGTTTTAACATTATGTCACTATGATATCATGTCAGCTGATCTATTTATGGTAAACTTTACTATGTGTGCCTCAGCCTTTGATAAAGAACCTATGAGTCTGAAATGCATCAGGTGGGCATAGCATAGATCTCCATTTTAAATATGTCTGATTGTCATTATAAATAAAAAGATAACGATGTTTGTATTTCTGGAGCTTGGTGTTCGATTTACTTGAAGAAGTGGTGAGTACCCGACTTTGAGAATTAACAGACTGTGTATGTGTCAAGGAGCACCACCGTCCCATTGTGAACTTTTTTTTGTTTTCATCTGCCAACCATGTCCAATATTTCTGTCATTTGTAATACATATTGGAGCACATTATGTGTTCTTTGTGCCTGTTCTTCCCACATGAATTTTACGAGATCCAACATCCCTCAAGGTTGTTTCCCATACAACAGTTCAGCAGATGAGAACCCAGTGGACAACTGTGGCACCTCCCAAATGGCAAATATTAAATAGAGCAACAATTCATCCCAGTTTTATACCTCAGTTGACATGAATTTAGACAGCATACCTTTTAATGATTTATTAAAGGGTTCCACTAAGCCGTCGGTCTTTGGGTGTTGCACTGATGTCTGGATGAACTTAACCTGCAACAAAGCACACACCTCCCTCATAAGTTTTGACAAAAAGTTGGTGTCTTGGTCAGTTAGGATTTCCATCAGCAGCCCAACTCCAGAAAACACTTATAATAACTGGTCAGCAGTTTCTCTCAATGTACTGACCAGGTTGATATTATCCATAACAACCAGCTGGTTGTTATGACATTCATGAGCCATGCCAGTCAAACTATGCTGCTGCCTCATTGGCCAACATTCTGTATGTGGGCGGGGCCAAACAGTATCACAAACTGCTGGAGAAAAATTGATGGTCTGTTATTACAAAAATAAAAGATGGGAGGGTGGTTCAGTCATGATGACACCTCGCCAGGGATGCTTGATAAACACCTTGGGCTTCGCCCTCGGGGTTTATGTAGCATCCCACAACTCGGGTGTGCATTAAATTCTCATATCAAACCCTTCCCTATCCATTATTCTCTATTTATCAATTCTTTTCCCACCAAGCGGTCTGTAGTGGAATGCAGGGGGGGAGTCTTGGGATAACAGATGGTGTAACCCAATGTAACCAAAACTGATACCCAGATGTACTTTTTATCAAGGGTCCCAACATATTAATCCCTATTTTTCTCAAACAGGGTGTCTATCATGGGCATAGAGATCAAAGGGGCCCGTTTTATACTTCTGGGGGCCACCAAATGACACTAAGGGCAGGAAGCAAAAAAGTCTGCCACTTATTTCTATATATTTGGTCAGAAGAACTGGGCAATTATGCATGCCTCGGTCTTCTCCCTGCCCAGATGACCTGCAATAGGTATAGTATGGACCAGCCTCAGTACCTCCCTTCTTACAGACCTGGAAACCATGAACTGCTAATGTAAAGTCCCATTTTGTTGCTTGGGTTCTACCTAGTACGAAATATCATCTTTCAGTTCAAACCATGAAAAACACTGTGCTTTTTGTTCATCTACCTTTTTACCGTTTACCACCGGTAGACATTCCTGAGAACATCATCAGCCCTTTGTTCAGTAATGATTTTTATTTTTTTTCCTTCATCTCCTACCTTCCTTCAGTGGCCCGCTTCAAACTGACCCCCCCAGCCTGGTCACCTGGCTCCCCCAGAACTTACCTTCACCATAGTCCTCTGCCACCAGACCCATGGTTGTGCCTAGCTACTGGTGTGGCCCCTGCAAGGGGTTGGTCTCTCATCCTGCAGCACAGAGTTTTTTTCCTCCACTTTTCTCTCTGGGCCCATGGACGTGTAATGGACACAGCTTCTGAGCTCTGCCTCCATGGAGAAAGCTCCAGCGCACTGTACATAGGACCTCCACCTGTGTTTGTGGCATGCCAGTGCTACCACCCAGCCACCGCTGGGTGGCAGGCAAACAGCGTGCTGCAGCATCCCCCCTCCCTGAAGAAGGAGAGCTATCCTGTGACACTCCAGCCTTCCTCCCCCCTGCCGGACCCTGTGCAACCCGAGTCCATTCCCGACCCCATGTCACCAGTGTAGCACAAGGTGTGGTATCCAGTGCCTCAACCCTCAGTGCCACCAGGCCAGCCTTGTTCAGCAATTATGTTGACTGGGTTTTGAAAAAGGTCTGGTCTGACCTCCAGATGGATCTCATGGACTCCTGAAGATGTGGATGCTGTGTCCTCATCTGAATCACCTTGGAACTTCCCTGATCCCAGGTCCTTGTGGTCCCCAACTAACACAAGCACAGATAGATGGGCCCCTTCCTTTTTTTCCCTCTGTTTCATTTTTTTGTGCTGGACCCTCTGAGGGGCACAGTATCTTTCTGTGTTTGCAGCAACTGCTTCATAAACTCCTGCTGCTGCTAGCCTCTCTGTGCCTGCACTTGCTCTTGTTGTTGGTGTCTCTGAGCCTGCTGTTGGTCTCTCTGAGCCTGCTGTTGTGCTTGTTGTTGGTCTGTCTGAGCCTGCTGTTGTGCTTGCTGTTGGTCTCTCTGAGCCTGCTGTTGTGCTTGCTGTTGGTCTCTCTGAGCCTGCTGTTGTGCTTGCTGTTGGTCTCTCTGAGCCTGCTGTTGTGCTTACTGTTGGTGTCTCTGAGTCTGCTGTTGTGCTTGCTGTTGGTGTCTCTGAGCCTGCTGTTGTGCTTGCTGTTGGTGTCTCTGAGCCTGCTGTTGTGCTGTTGGTGTCTCTGAGCCTGCAGTTGTGCTTGCTGTTGGTCTCTCTGAGCCTGTTGTTGTGCTTGCTGTTGGTCTCTCTGAGCCTGCTGTTGTGCTTGCTGTTGGTCTCTGTGAGCCTATTGTTGTGCTTGCTGTTGGTGTCCCTGAGCCTGCTGTTGTGCTTGCTGTTGGTCTCTCTGAGCCTGCTGTTGTGCTTGCTATTGGTGTCTCTGAGCCTACTCTTGTGCTTGCTGTTGGTCTCTCTGAGCCTGCTGTTGTGCTTGCTATTGGTGTCTCTGAGCCTACTGTTGTGCTTGCTGTTGGTCTCTCTGAGCCTGTTGTTGTGCTTGCTGTTGGTGTCCCTGAGCCTGCTGTTGTGCTTGCTGTTGGTCTCTCTGAGCCTACTGTTGTGCTTGCTATTGGTGTCTCTGAGCCTGCTGTTGTGCTTGCTGTTGGTCTCTCTGAGCCTGCTGTTGTGCTTGTTATTGATCTGTCTGAGCCTGCTGTTGTGCTTGCTGTTGGTCTCTCTGAGCCTGCTGTTGTGCTTGCTGTTGGTCTCTCTGAGCCTGCTGTTGTGCTTGCTGTTGGTGTCTCTGAGCCTGCTGTTGTGATTGCTGTTGGTGTCCCTGAGCCTGCTGTTGTGCTTGCTGTTGGTGTCTCTGAGCCTGCTGTTGTGCTTGCTGTTGGTGTCTCTGAGCCTGCTGTTGTGCTTGCTGTTGGTGTCTCTGAGCCTGCTGTTGTGCTGTTGGTGTCTCTGAGCCTGCAGTTGTGCTTGCTGTTGGTCTCTCTGAGCCTGTTGTTGTGCTTGCTGTTGGTCTCTCTGAGCCTGCTGTTGTGCTTGCTGTTGGTCTCTCTGAGCCTATTGTTGTGCTTGCTGTTGGTTTCTCTGAGCCTGCTGTTGTGCTTGTTGTTGGTCTGTCTGAGCCTGCTGTTGTGCTTGCTGTTGGTCTCTCTGAGCCTGCTGTTGTGCTTGCTGTTGGTCTCTCTGAGCCTGCTGTTGTGCTTGCTGTTGGTGTCTCTGAGCCTGCTGTTGTGATTGCTGTTGGTGTCCCTGAGTCTGCTGTTGTGCTTGCTGTTGGTGTCTCTGAGCCTGCTGTTGTGCTTGCTGTTGGTGTCTCTGAGCCTGCTGTTGTGCTTGCTGTTGGTGTCTCTGAGCCTGCTGTTGTGCTGTTGGTGTCTCTGAGCCTGCTGTTGTGCTTGCTGTTGGTCTCTCTGAGCCTGTTGTTGTGCTTGCTGTTGGTCTCTCTGAGCCTGCTGTTGTGCTTGCTGTTGGTCTCTCTGAGCATATTGTTGTGCTTGCTGTTGGTGTCCCTGAGCCTGCTGTTGTGCTTGCTGTTGGTCTCTCTGAGCCTGCTGTTGTGCTTGCTATTGGTGTCTCTGAGCCTGTTGTTGTGCTTGCTGTTGGTGTCCCTGAGCCTGCTGTTGTGCTTGCTGTTGGTCTCTCTCAGCCTGCTGTTGTGCTTGCTATTGGTGTCTCTGAGCCTACTGTTGTGCTTGCTGTTGGTGTCCCTGAGCCTGCTGTTGTGCTTGCTGTTGGTCTCTCTGAGCCTGCTGTTGTGCTTGCTATTGGTGTCTCTGAGCCTGCTGTTGTGCTTGCTGTTGGTCTGTCTGAGCCTGCTGTTGTGCTTGCTGTTGGTCTCTCTCAGCCTGCTGTTGTGCTTGCTGTTGGTCTCTCTGAGCCTGCTGTTGTGCTTGCTGTTGGCCTCTCTCAGCCTGCTGTTGTGCTTGCTGTTGGTGTCTCTGAGTCTGCTGTTGTGCTTGCTGTTGGTCTCTCTGAGCCTGCTGTTGTGCTTGCTGTTGGTATCCCTGAGCCTGCTGTTGTGCTTGCTGTTGGTGTCTCTGAGCCTGCTGTTGTGCTTGCTGTTGGTGTCTCTGAGCCTGCTGTTGTACTTGCTGCTGTTGTCTCTGAGCCTGCTGTTGTGCTTGCTGTTGGTGTTTCTGAGCCTGTTATTTTGCTTGCTGTTGGTCTCTCTGAGCCTGCTGTTGTGCTTGCTGTTGGTGTCCCTGAGCCTGCTGTTGGTGTCTCTGAGCCTGCTGTTGTGCTTGCTGTTGGTGTCCCTGAGCCTGTTGTTTTGCTTGCTGTTGGTGCCTCTGAGCCTGCTGTTGTGCTTGCTGTTGGTGTCTTTGAACCTGCTGTTGTGCTTACTGTTGGTGTCTCTGAGCCTGCAGTTGTGCTTGCTGTTGGTGTCTCTGAGCCTGGTGTTGTGCTTGCTGTTGGTGTCTCTGAGCCTGCTGTTGGTGTCTCTGAGCCTGCAGTTGTGCTTGCTGTTGGTCTCTCTGAGCCTGCTTTTGTGCTTGCTGTTGGTCTCTCTGAGCCTGCTGTTGTGCTTGCTGTTGGTGTCCCTGAGCCTGCTGTTGTGCTTGCTGTTGGTGTCTCTGAGCCTGCTGTTGTGCTTGCTGTTGGTGTCTCTGAGCCTGCTGTTGTGCTTGCTGCTGTTGTCTCTGAGCCTGCTGTTGTGCTTGCTGTTGGTGTCTCTGAGCCTGTTGTTTTGCTTGCTGTTGGTGTCCCTGAGCCTACTGTTGTGCTTCCTGTTGATGTCTCTGAGCCTACTGTTGTGCTTGCTGTTGGTCTCTCTGAGCCTGCTGTTGTGCTTGCTGTTGGTGTCCCTGAGCCTGCTGTTGTGCTTGCTGTTGGTGTCTTTGAGCCTGCTGTTGTGCTTGCTGTTGGTGTCCCTGAGCCTACTGTTGTGCTTGCTGTTGGTGTCTCTGAGCCTGCTGTTGTGCTTGCTGTTGGTGTCTCTGAGCCTGCTGTTGTGCTTGCTGTTGGTGTCTCTGAGTCTGCTGTTGTGCTTGCTGTTGGTCTCTCTGAGCCTGCTGTTGTGCTTGCTGTTGGTGTCTCTGAGCCTGCTGTTGTGCTTGCTGTTGGTGTCTCTGAGCCTGCTGTTGTGCTTGCTGTTGGTGTCCCTGAGCCTGCTGTTGTGCTTGCTGTTGGTGTTTCTGAGCCTGTTATTTTGCTTGCTGTTGGTCTCTCTGAGCCTGCTGTTGTGCTTGCTGTTGGTGTCCCTGAGCCTGCTGTTGGTGTCTCTGAGCCTGCTGTTGTGCTTGCTGTTGGTGTCTCTGAGCCTGCTGTTGGTGTCTCTGAGCCTGCAGTTGTGCTTGCTGTTGGTCTCTCTGAGCTTGCTGTTGTGCTTGCTGTTGGTGTCTCCGATCCTGCTGTTGTGCTTGGTGAGCCATCCAGTCCCTTTGCATCTGGGTCTTTGTGCTTGCCGTTCTAGCAGACATTACTGTACTTTGCCTGAATCCATCTCTTACCCCTGTTTAGACAAGGGGTAGTTCGATCCCACTTCTAAAGCCAACCACGTGTAATAGGGTAGCGAACTGGGTGGGTGCTGGGGAACACTCTCAGAGAACACACTAGATACCAGTTTAAATTAAATGAAATCTGTTTTACTTTCATTGACAGTAAAAAGAAATGAACAGCTTGTAGTCAGCTTAACAGAAACGTCTTGCAATTCAGTCTCTTGCTGTCTCCATTTTCAACTCACTGCAACAGAAACCTCTTTTTGCTTGTTCACCCTTCTTCCTTTTTTGGGCTCAGGTGTTGTTTGTTAACACTCTCCCTCCACCTGAGAGATAGCCAACAGGTTGAACATCCAGTACAGTGAGGCCTTAAAGAGCCAACTTTAACATAAAAGGGGTTTGGTACAAATCCCACCACAACCCCTGTCAAAACCTGCGTTTGTCTATGTTGCAGGGTTTTAAAGTGGTGTACGGGTGAAAGGAGTGTGACCAACATACACTCCATCGCAGTCTCAAACAAAGAAAATAAACATGCAAATTAAAGGGCCCTTGTTTGTTATCCACAAGTTGGAGCTGATGACCTCTGCAGGTCTTCAGCCTGGGCCAATAAATTCGGAGCACAGTCCTGCGCAGGACTTCTACTAGCCTAATTTTTCTATCTAACTAATAATAGTGCTGGAACCCTGATGGTTGCTCAGAGTTTGGTGGCTGTCTCTATCGCTGGTGCTCTGCCCAGGACTGACTTCCTGGAGAAAGGTTTTCCTCTGCCTTGCCTCAGTGATGATGATACTATTATAGTGTTAGGAAACTGTTGTATCTCTGGTGCTTTCACCTTGAATGGGCCTTCCTTATAGCTTCGCCTCTCAGGCATTGTTACGCTCTGCTCTCTGAACTCATTTGTCTCTCAGGCCTTTTAAAGAAAACGTTCCCCTCAGCCTTTTATTCTGTTTCTCTGTGTAGTTTGTAGGCTTGCACAACAATTTGTCTGGTGCACCCTTCTAATTTCATCAAGATTTAAATGTAAATGAAGGTACTTAAGTCTGGTGTGAAAAGCTGCTTGACTCCGTTGCAGAGGTCATGATTGTATGATGTTTTGGTGCTAAAGCCTGCAGTGGTTACACTGTATCAGTTAGAGAAATAGAAGATAGATAGAAACTTTATTTATATAGTGCCTCTTCCCTGAGGCTCGGAGCACTTAACAATATTTAAAAACAATCCATACACATTCTCAATACATAATGCAGAGCTCAATATAAAATTATTCTATCTTTAACTAAAATAAAACAATAATAACAACAGTCAGTTAATTTTATGACCTTCAACTCATGGCAAATTATATAGGTCATACACTTGATTAAATAAAAATGTTTTCAGACCCTTTTTAAAGGTTTCTACTGCGGTTGCCTCCCTTAGATATCTTGGCAATGAGTTCCACAGAGTTGGTGCTGCAACTGAGAAGGCATGGTCTCCAAATGCTGCAGCCTAGCTGTGGAAACCACAAGGAGGCAACCCTCAGAGGAACAGAGAGCTCGAGATGGGCAATGAGGAACCAGGAGGTCTTGCAGGTAGTCTGGTCCCCTTCCCCCCATGCAGGGATTTATAGGTCAGTAATCTGACCTTGAAGGCAATCCTCCACTTTACTGGCAGCCAGTGCAGTTTACAGAGGACAGGCATAACATGGTCAGATCTTAAAGAACCTGTAAACAGCCTAGCTGTTGAATTCTGCATGAGCTGCAGACAGCAGAGGTTGTCTCCAGATAGCCCCAGCTATAGGACATTGCAGTATTCCAGCCTGGACATGACAAAAGCATGCACCACATGACAAAAGAATGCACCAGGGTGGCCAGGTCCTCAGTTGGTATCAGGGCCCTGATCTGAGCAACGTTCCTTATTGATAAAAAATGATTTTGATGATGGCTGACACCTGTGCCTCAAGTGTCAAGCTGTTGTCAAGGACCACGCCCAGATCCTTGACCTAAACAGAGGAGGCCAAGAGAACGCCTCCCAGTACTAAACCAAGGGCATCCTTAGATCCCCCTCCATCGCAATGATGGCCTGGATACACCACCAGTACCTCCATCTTGTCTGGGTTGAATTATAGCCAGTTTTGAGTCATCCAGTTCTGGATCTCCTCCAGGCAGGTGTTAAACACTGGGGCTGCCATCTGGTTTTCAGGTGCACAGGACAGGTACAGCTGGGTATCATCAGCATAGCAATGAAAACCCAGCCCATACTGCCTGATAACGTCTCCCAATGGCAGCATGTACACCGTGAACAACAAGGGTGACAAGACCGACCCCTGCAGAACTCCACAGTGTAGAGGCATGGGTTAGATGAGGATAACCCTTTGCACTCTACCCATGAGGTAGGACCTAAACCAGTTGATGACATTACAGGTTAGTCCACACTAGTTCCCAGGTGGTCCAGCAGCACCTCGTGGTCCATGGTGTCAAATGCTGCCGAGAGATCCAGAAGAACTAAGATGGTACATTCTCCCTCATCTCTCACTGTTAGGAGATCGTTTAGCACCTTCACCAGGGTGGTGTCCATGCTGTGCCCAGATCTAAACCCAGACTGGAAGCAGTCATAAGTGACGGAGGAGGCAAGATGAGTCTCGAGCTGGATGGCCACCACTGTCTCTAAAACCTTCCCTAAAAATAGGAGGTTTGAGACTGGTCTGTAGTTGCTGAGACACTGTGGGTCCACAGAGGGTTTCTTCAACAGTGATCTAACCAATGCCTCTTTCAGTGCCATAGGAAATACCCCGCTCCCCAAGGAACTCCAGACAATCCCAGCAACCACAGATCCAGTCAGGTCTACACATCCAACCAAATGTCAGGTTAGACTTGAGTCAAGATCACAATATGTTGTTAGCAGTCTCAAGACTATCTCAGCCACGTCATCCACTCCAACCCATTCAAACTCACCCATACAAGAGGGGTGCCCCGGCACATCTCAGGCCAAACACCACAAGCTCTTTGCGTGATGCTGGAAGAGATCTCGGCTCTGATAGAGGACACTTTGTCAGCAAAGAACAGAGCAAACTCTTTGCACCTTGTTCTTGAACCTGCTACTCCTGCGCGGAGACATGCTGGATGTAATAGCTTGTCCACCGTGTGGAAGAGCTGAGCTGGTCTGTTCCTTGCTGCAGCAATCTCCATTGACAAAAAATCTGCCTTCTTTCAGGAGATTGCCCCTTGATAGTCACCATAATGTGACTTCAAGGCCAATTTGTCTTCCATCAGTCCAGATCTCCTCCAGCACTGCTCCAACCTCCTACCCTTTATCTTTAACTCCCTGATCTCCCCATCAAACCAAAGGGGCTTCCGGTAGTAGATAAGGGTCAGACATGGATAGGTGTGATCGAGTTGAAGGCTGCAGTAACGGTCCTATTATAAGCCACCACTGCCTCCTCTGGTCCAGTCAGACATGCAGTCTCCACACTTGATAGATCCAGCACCACCTGTAGTCCTATTGGGGACAATACCCATAAAGAGCAGTACTGGACCATCTCCACAGAGGATGGACCCTTGGGGGGGGCCCCAAACATTAACCTATCGTTGCTGTGATCTAAGCAAACAACCGGATCAGTCTTGAGGTAATCGACCCCAAGACCCAGTGTGAACACTAGGTCCAATGCGCGACCATGCGAGTGGGTTGCTGAGGTGAAAACTTGTGACAGGCCCAGAGCTTCCATACTGTTAGTGCTGTTGCTGTCCTCTGCAATCCCTATGTTCTTGTCTTATGCTGGCCATGACCCTTTTCAAGGCATAGATAAGTGCCCTGCTGTTTTCTGTAGTTTAAAGTGTACTTGAGTTAGCAGATTTTGACTGGCCCATCGGGATACCTGGAAAGTTCCAGGTGGGCCCTCCTCAGTTGGGTAATTGGCCACCAAAGTCTTTGTGTTTATCATCTATTTTCTAATTAAACAGGGTATTTGGGGCTCTAGGTAAATGTAAGATGCAAACACAGACCTAGTATATTAGATTGAAGCCGAATACTGATATGAGTGCATCACCCTGGGCCCTCCCATATTGATTTTCCAGGTGGACCCTTGCAGTCACTTCCCAGGTGGACCCCCTGTACCACAGGACAACCCAGTGAGGTAAAAAAAAATGCTTTTAGAGAATACAGAGACTTCACAAGACATGTAACAGAACTGAATGAGAGAATAACTTCTTCTGATTTATGCATGTACACACCATCAACTCCCATGATGCCTTGCATGAGTGGGGTCATGGCCTTTGAAATGGAGGCAAACAGGTTTTCACACCAGAGGAAAACAGAGTGAAGCAATTTCATTATATTTAAATTAGAATGACATTAGGGGTCTGCAAGAGAGGGAATCAATGTGCATGCCAACAAACTATACAGGTATACAGAAAATAGGCTGAGGGGACTTTCCCTTTAACAACTTTGCCACTCACTTGGTCTCAGCAGCAGCCATCTTTTTCATCCTGTAGCACTTAGTTGCACTGGTACTTTTAAGGCCTACCAGCCTCCACCTGAATACTGGGAATATAGTCTCTCACTCTTTTTTTAATTTTTATTCTTTGTTAACCGGGTAAGGCCCACTAGGCTGTTTTCTGGGGTGACCCGGGAGCTTTGGGATGGTTAAGAGATTTGCTCAGAGTCACACAGTATACAAGTAGAGGTTATGGGAATCAAACCCTGGTCTGCTGGATGTACCAAGCTCATTCACATCTCATTACTCTAACCTCTAGGCAAGACTGCTACTCTGTTTCTCCAGTCACAGCCGTCTGACTCAAACAGCCAGGCAGAACTGCTCAGATTTCTGTCTCTCATGTCATTTTATAGAGTTCCAGGGCTGTGCTCTGATTGGCAGAATGTTCCCGGGGAAACCATGCAAGTTCTCCAAAACAGCTGAGCTAGGTTTGTATAAATGCTGCCCTGCCTACCTGAGCCCAGAATAGGTCCAACTTTCTCTGGACAAAACACTGTGAGCACCAAATTAATTTAAAGCTGGTGCCCTTGATGTTGGTCCCCCCGAGGAAGACGCATATACTGTAGCTCAGAATGCACACAGGGTACGCCTCTGAGGTCTGTAAACTTTTGTGCACTTTTTTTTGATTGCTATTTTATACCCCTTTCTTTCACCGTGCCTGCCCCTTTCCTCAGGGACTCCCAAGGTAACCCAGCCATTCTACAGTGGACCCACCCCAGATTTGGATAACCCCCCTGGGTGGGGTAGGAGGGGTACCCCTCAATCGTCCCCCCTAGCCAATGTCTAATGTGTCGGGTGGTCCATTTGTGCACGCTGGATAGATCTCCTAGAGCAGATGCAGGGAGTTTTTCTGTGTTCTGGTTCCTCCCCCTAGATAATGGCACACTGGGAGGTCCAAGGAAGCAAGGGCATGCTGAGATGCGCCACCGCTCCGGACCTCTGCCAACGTCTAGCCCGCCCTGTATGTTCTCTGCTTCCCTGACTTGCACTGCCACCTGTGGTCACCCAGGTGGTGGTATAGCAATGGGACCTGCAGCCCACCCTTCCCCAGAGAAGGAGAGCAGCTCTCCAGCAGACCAGGCTGGCTACCGAACCCGGGTCACTGGTGTTGCAAGCGGTAGTGCTACCTTTGTGCCAGCAGCTGTCTAAACATTTCTGCACTTTCACACCATGTTTGCACTGTTTTGTTAATAAATTTATTAACACTATCCTGAGTGCTTGCTTTTTTTTGTTTGTTTTGTTTTCTGTCAAAACACTGTCAGCCTTTGACCCCTTCCCAATGGTCCTGCAGGGTCAGAGAGACGTCTTTAGCATGGCAGCAGCCATGTTTTGTTTTGGTAGGCTCGGGGTGGGTCAGAAGTTGGTCAACTGGGTGGCAAACTGGTTGACTGGCAGAAAACAGAGAGTGGTGGTAAATGGTATACAGTCAGAAGAGATGCAAGTCACAAGTGGGGTACCTCAGGGATCAGTCCTGGGGCCAGTCCTATTCAACATCTTCATTAGTGACCTCGCAGATGGACTAGAGGGTAAGGTTTGTCTGTTTGCAGATGACACCAAGATCTGCAACAGAGTAGATGATCCAGATGGGGTGGGCAGAATGAGAAGAGATCTGGATAAACTAGCAAAATGGTCAGAAGAGTGGCAACTGGGATTTAATGCAAAGAAGTGCAAAATCATGCACATAGGGAAGAGAAACCCTGAAGCCACTTATAGGCTGGGAGGGGAGTTGCTAGCAGTCACAAAGGAAGAAAGAGACTTGGGCATCATCATCACTGATGACCTAAAATCATCCAAGCAGACCTCTAAAGCAGTAGGTAAGGCTAGGGGGTGTTAGGGTGTATTAGTAGGGGTATCACAAGTCGTAAGAGGGAGGTAATAATCCCTCTGTACAAGACATTGGTTAGGCCCCATCTGGAGTACTGCGTGCAGTATTGGAGGCCACACCTTCACAAGGACATTAACCAAATTGAGGCAGTCCAGAGAAGGGCAACCAAAATGGTGCAGGGACTGCATCAGAAGACATATGAGGACAGATTAACGGAGCTCAATATGTATACCCTTGAGCAAAGGAGGGAGAGAGGTGATATGATCGAGACATTTAAACACCTTAAGGGCATAAACAAGGTGAAAGAGTCTAACATGTTTAAATATAAGAAAAATAGCAGGACAAGAGGACACAGCATGAGATTAGAGGGAGGCCGATTAAGGGGAATGTGAGGAAATCTTTTTCACAGAAAGGGTGTAGATGCATGGAATGGCTTCACAAGAAGTGGTGGCTATGAATACAGTGCAGGGCTTCAAACAGGCATGGGATAGGCATAAGGGAGCAATACAAATGACTATGAATAGATAGGTCACTGACAGAGCAAAGGCCGATGGCACATTTATAAGGTAGAAAAAGAAATGGGCAGACTGGATGGGCCTTGCGGTCCTTATCTGCCGTCAACTTCTATGTTTCTATGTTTCTATGTTTGTTAAAAGTTTGCTGTACCTGTGTTTCAGCTCTTAATTCTGCTCCTGCTGTCTTCATGAATGCCTAGTGGCTCATATCTTTCCTTCCTGACCCCTCTGTCTGCCATGGAGCCAGGACTGCTGGTAAAGTTGTAGGCACATTGCCTGTTCTGTTGTGGGGGGGGAGGGGGGCATGGTTGAAATGGGCACAAATCCCGGTGTGCCCTCTCACTGCATGGTTCATTACCGCAAGGCCAAAAAAAAAGTAGTGCCAAATTATCTGGTCCCATACATTCAAACAAGAAACTGTATTATACGCTGGCCCAGTGGTGCTGAGGGTTGAGGTGACAGCAGCCACACCTTGCGCCACACCGGCAACCTGGGTTTGGGAGCAGACTCAGGTCATCGGGGGAGGAGAGGATTGAGCATCCCAAGGACTGCTCTGCTCTCCTGGGGAGGTTCCGGGGGCTTCCCCACTGTGTAGTGGCTCCCAGGGGAGGCCACGAACACTACACACTGACGGGGACTTGCAAGTGGGAGGTAACAGTGGACATCTGTGGAAGGGGGCAGGAGTGCACCTTCCACGTGGTGACATCATTGCACATCCACACTTCTGGGGAAACAGAAGGAGGAAAACCCTGGCTGCTAGGGAGGTGATGGCAGACTTGAGCATCCAGCCCACATGCCCAATGCTGGCCCCCGACCTGACTTGACTCTCCGTGGTCCCTGCCTCTTTCCGTATGGGGCCAGTGGGAGAGGGGTTACCCGGAACCCGATTCCTTGGTTTGGGGAGGGGTTCAGACAGGCAGTAACAGGCTGGGCCAGTGGGTCTCCACCTGAGAGATACCCTGGCAGTCAGCGACCAGGAGGGAAAAAGTGTTGACAAAAAAAAAAGTAACTGTATTATAAGTTATTCAAACCTAAGGCTGTCATATTGAACTCCAGACTACAACATTTCTTATAGTCATTAACCTTCCTAAAGACTTTCTCATCATTGTTAGGTGTGGATGGTTGTTTGGGATAAGGAGACTGGGGAAAGCCTCATGATCACACGATCAGATTTCCCATAGGAGCCAAGGCAATAGGGGTCTGTAACAATTCCCTACTTATGTTGAAATTAGGTCACTGGGGAGTCCCGCTCCTGTTCATAGAGGTTGTTACTGGGGAAATCCCCTCTGTCCCAAAAGAGCTACCACTTGGAAGCCCATTTCTTTTCACAAGGCAGTCACTGGAGAGATCACCTCTCTTCCAGAAGGGCCACCACTGGAGCACCCCCCGGCTCCTGTTCTCAGAAACTGCCACTGGAGAAATCCTCTCTGTTTCAAAGAGTTGATACCACTAGGGAGATCCCCTTCCTTTCAGAGAACCACTGCTAAGAAACATTCCCATCACAGATGATACCAGTATCCCCTCCCTTCCCATGGAGCAACCACAGGGGTCCCATTCCCTTGTGAGAGCCACCTTTGAAGAAGTCACTGGCCTCAAGAAACCTCACTCCCTTATAGGGAAGGGGACATTGTTTAACCAGGAAAGGCACACTAATCCAGAGCTTGTTTCCAGGTGCAACCTGGGAGCACAAGGAAGTTAAGTGACTTGCTCAGGGTCACACAGCATGCAAATGGGGGCCGATGGGATTCAAACCCAGGTCTCCAGGTTTACAGCTCAGTGCCCTTAACCACCACACTATACTGTCTCCTATAGATGAGCCTTCATTCGGACCCACCGCTCTCCTTTAAAAGAGAACAGCAATGTGAAGAAAAACATTCTGTGACTGGAAACAAAATGTAATCAATCAGAACACACTGGGCCTGTTGAAAAAAAAACAAGTTTCACAGGCTATAAGCAACCATGTCTCATCTCAAGCAGCATTGCAGCATTGCAGCATGCAGCGGAACCAGCCAAACTGAAACACTGCCTGAGAATAGTAAAAAACACCTGCACTTTAGTTAATGAAAAAAGTCATTTAAACAGCCATATTAAATCAATATTCACAAAGATCTTCACTATAGTAATGGCTGTCCGTTTCAACCTGAGGTCCCCTGCACTACTGTGAAGTTAACCTGCTGTTCCCTACACTACCGTGAAGTTAACCTGCTGTCCCTGCACTACCTGCTGTCTCTGCACTACTGTGAAGTTAACCTGCTGTCCCCTGTACTACTGTGAAGTTAACCTGCTATCCTTGCACTACTGTGAAGTTAACCTGCTGTCCCTGCACTACTGTGAAGTTAACCTGCTGTCCCCTGCACTACTATGGAGTTAACCTGCTGTCCCTGCACTACTGTGAAGTTAACCTGCTGTCCCCTGCACTACTGTAAAGTTAACCTGCTGTCTCCTGCACTACTGTGAAGTTAACCTGCTGTCCCCTGCACTACAGTGAAGTTAACCTGCTGTCCCCTGCACTACTGTAAAGTTAACCTGCTGTCTCCTGTACTACTGTGAAGTTAACCTGCTGTTCCCTGCACTACTGTGGAGTTAACCTGCTGTTCCCTGTACTACTGTGAAGTTAACCTGCTGTCCCCTGCACTACTATGGAGTTAACCTGCTGTTCCCTGCACTACTGTGAAGTTAACCTGCTATCCTTGCACTACTGTGAAGTTAACCTGCTGTCCCTGCACTACTGTGAAGTTAACCTGCTGTCCCCTGCACTACTATGGAGTTAACCTGCTGTCCCTGCACTACTGTGAAGTTAACCTGCTGTCCCCTGCACTACTGTAAAGTTAACCTGCTGTCTCCTGCACTACTGTGAAGTTAACCTGCTGTCCCCTGCACTACAGTGAAGTTAACCTGCTGTCCCCTGCACTACTGTAAAGTTAACCTGCTGTCTCCTGCACTACTGTGAAGTTAACCTGCTGTTCCCTACACTACTGTGGAGTTAACCTGCTGTCACTGCACTACCTGCTGTCTCTGTGTAACCCCCAGGGGGCGCTATCCTAAGGGCTACCACCCCTGCCTGCCTCAGCTGCGACAAGGTAAGGGGCCCAGATCCATTGACGGGTGCCTCCACCCAGAGGTCGGGGTTAAGACAGTCAAGATTGACTCGGTCACAGCCCTCTGGGTTACTGCAACCCCCCCTTTCTTCCCACTAGTGGCTCACACGGATTAATTACAATGCTCTCCCCCTGAACACTTACCCCCCCTGGCTCGAGCCACTCAACTCACTCCGGAGACCCTCTGGAAAGTAAGGTACAGTTATCAAATATTCGCTGTACAGTATATCCTCAGTAAGACACAAACCAGCCAGGGTACAGTTGCAAAACAAACAATCTGATTTATTTGAGGGGAGATAACAAGGACTGGGGGAAATCAGGGTGATTGGCTTATCACTATAAAATATATTTAACTACCTAGGGCTCTGTGCACAGGCCTAAACCTATTAATTACTGTCCATGGGTACCCAAGCCCTAATGGCTAGTCCCTCGTTGCAGCTGGTTGGGGTCCTGACACAAATGAGCATTTACTTTCCTGAGCAGATCAGATGGAGCAGAAAGCACAATTAGTGCAGTCAGCAGTACAACAAAATGATTTTTTCTTTGCCACTGTTTGTAAGATTAACAGGGAGCTACCCTGATCCAGTACTGACAACTCCAGCAGATAACCACTCCTTCACCACTTGCAGGGCTGAGCCTGAGTTTCAAAGGCCTCCTCACACATTTATATGGAAAACAACAGAGGGGTACCATACCAGGCAGCTGCTTCCAGGACCCGACCGAACTCACGACAATTGCGGGCGTTAGCAGCAACTTCAAATGTCCTGACAGACCGAGCACGATTCAACAGATTCTCCAGTCCTCTACAGGTGAAGCCTGGTAGGTAGCTGTGTTTAATCACAGCCTCCTCTGACCGCACGCCAGCAGATTTAGTCCGAAGCTTACTGGCTATAGAAAACGGCCACTCAGGCCTTTCACGCGCTTCCTACGTGAACACTTCACGGCACAGAAGCTCAGAGCTCCCTTCAGCTCCACAGTCACAACGTCTCTGCTTCTCAGGCAGTGGGGGCAACCTTCTCACTTGCGCGCCACCCGTTCCCATAGGTGGGCTGCAGACACCAGGCTATGAGACCTGTCCCGATTGGTGCAAAAAGGCACCCTTGGTCAGACTTTACTTCCCAGGATTACTAGCTAAGCCTCCATTGGTCAGCCGGCTCTATCTAGAGTTCAGATGTACTGATTGGTCCAATTCAGCAGTTCGGGACCAAAATGGAGGAGATAATCAGAACAGTCTTTGCTGCAAAGAAGGCAGGTTAGAACAACTACATTATCATTATTACTCTAAGCTATTTCCAGCAAACAATTACATCCTCCAGCAGAGCTCCCTCTGCATACTTAGCGATGGCAGAATGGAGCTATTTCCAGCCTCCCGGGCGGGACTCAAGCATAGAAACACTCAAACCCCCCCATTCAAACTAATTATCACAACAAGCAGGCAGCCCTTAACAGGGACAGTACACAGAGGCTCTAAAAGCACTCACAGCATTGTCATTTAAAACGGCTTAAACGTCGAACTCCAACCACCAGGGAGAACACTTAAGCAGTTCCTAGGGGGCTTTTAGGAACTCCCATTTATAGGGGGGTTACATCTGCACTACTGTGAAGATAACCTGCTGTTCCCTGCACTACTGTGAAGTTACCTTGCTGTCCCTGCACTACTGTGAAGTTAACCTGCTGTCCCCTGCACTACTGTGAAGTTAACCTACTGTCCCTGCACTACTGTGAAGTTAACCTGCTGTCCCCTGCACTACTGTGAAGTTAACCTACTGTCCCTGCACTACTGTGAAGTTAACCTACTGTCCCTGCACTGCTGTGAAGTTAACCTACTGTTCCTGCACTGCTGTGAAGTTAACCTGCTGTCCCTGCACTACTGTGAAGTTAACCTGCTGTCCCCTGCACTACTGTGAAGTTAACCTACTGTCCCTGCACTACTGTGAAGTTAACCTGCTGTCCCTGCACTACTGTGAAGTTAACCTGCTGTCCCTGCACTACTTGCTGTCTCTGCACTACTGTGAAGTTAACCTGCTGTCCCCTGCACTACTGTGAAGTTAACCTGCTGTCCCTGCACTACTGTGAAGTTAACCTACTGTCCCTGCACTGCTGTGAAGTTAACCTACTGTCCCTGCACTACTGTGAAGTGAACCTATTGTCCCTGCACTGCTGTGAAGTTAACCTGCTGTTCCCTGCACTACTGTGAAGTTAACCCGCTGTTTTCTGCACTATTGTGAAGTTAACCTACTGTTCCTGCACTACTGTGTATGAACAGTAGTTTGTCTGGCTTTAAATCCACCAACATTTCTGAGAAGGCTCACTCATGTATAAGAAGTAGCCCCCACAGTGAACGATTGCAAAGCAAAGTCCAGTCCCACAGTACTGATTAACCCCAAACAAGGGCACCCTCCACTAGGAGCTGAACTGCAATAAAACTGTCCCTTTTAGGGTTTTCTTGCCTGAAAAGAAGAAAACAGTCTATCATCCATTTGCAACCCCTGACTCCCCCAGCACTCACCCCATCCACACACCTTTGCTGACCTACAGAGGGTCCCATAGTGTATAACCACTGTCATGAAAAAGACAAGACACCCTTCTCCTTCAACGCATGACCACAAACTGAGGAAACAAGGTACGTTCCACCAATGTATTTTCAATACCTTTTGAACTTTACTCACAACTTTGTCATTTTTATGTATTTTTGCACCACATTTTCAACATGACCTTTTTGGGACTCTACCTCATGGGCAAGGTAGGTGAAATGTTTCAAATGTGGCCTAAAAGTTGAGTTCACGATTGCTCCGTGAAAGCACCTTTTGGGCCAGATTTGAAAAATTTCACCTATAAAGTTTATGAGGTTGGGTCATAAAAAGACTGTATTGAAAATCTGATGAAACAATACAGTAAAATGAGCAAGTGATGTGTAAACATCAACCCAGTATGCAAGATGACAACTGTATGCAGCCCAGAGAAGAAATCCACAAGCAACCACCTCAAGCAGCAGCAACAGATATCAGTTACCTCCAAAAGGAAGTCAACATGAAAACCTCCCATTCAGCCTCGACAACTGCTCATTCAGTGTGCCAGTCAATTTCATTAACTATGGAAAATTGATAGAACTGCTTAATCGAAATACACAGCATCTGCAAGAAAGGTGCAACATGCAATATATTCTGTTTTGTTTTCTCCCCTCCTAAAAAAAAAACATTATTTGGGACTATTTTTTCCAGCTTGGTAATATGCCACCCTAAATATAATAATTTTCATTTTTAAACTCAAATCTTTGTGTCTGAGTAGTTTGTAATATCGCACCATGTTATGTGATAAGTGCAGTAAGGAACTCCAGGGTATGGATAGTAGTGTGGTCCCTGCACTTCCAGGAACAGTAAGGCACTCTGCCTGTGGCCTTGTACCTCATTATACCTGTGGGCATGCAGTGATCACACTACTACCCACACCCTGTTGTGTCTTATTGCTTACATATTGCCAACACTTTTAGAACTGTGTGATGTCACGGGCGATCAAGTAGAGGCAGATGCATCCATTTTTTTTTCATTTCATTCAGACTAACCACATTGTAGTCAAGCACGGCTTGATAATCAGGAACAGCACAAGATTCTATAAATGGTAGCAGTGTTGTATCAATATGGGAAATAATTAATCATTGATATCTCTGGATAACTGGCAGCTGCGGAGGAGTCCAGTACTTCATTTAAAAGATTGTTACATGGACTTTCAAACTATGATGGTTCATGCCTTCTGCTTCTGTATATGCCCTGAATATGCCAGATGCTAACTGGAGCAGATTTGCTGCAGCCACATCCAAGAGCAGAGTCCTTCTTGATGCCCTACAGTGGGCATGCCTCAGGCAGCTGGTGTTGAAACCCACTCAGGAGGGAGCAGTCTTAGTCCTGGTACTCTCAAACAGGGATGGTGAGAGGATCTCAGATTTAGAAGTGGGTAGCCGTCTGGGAGCAAGCAACCACCAGACAGTGTGGTTCACAATAAACACAGCCATAGTCAAGCCATACAAAAGCAAGGGTACTGGACTTTCGGAGGGATGACTTTGGCAGAATGGGAGAGTGCCTAAGGAATGCACTAGTGAAAGGGCAGGAAGGAGGGGTGGAGGAACAATGGGGAAAAATCAAAACTGCCATCACAGAGGCAACAAGCCTTTGTGTGAAGTAAATAAACAAAACAAAACGAAGGGAAAAAAACCCACTATGGTTCTCAAAAGAGGTGTCGGGGAAGGTTAGGAAGAAAAAGATAGCATTCAGAAAGTATAAGGAATCACAGAAGGAGCAGGAAAGATAACTCTATCAGTTAAATCAGAAAGAAGTGGGAAAGGCAGTCAGAATAGCAAAGGCCCAAACTGAGGAAAAGATAGCCAACTCAGTTAAGAAGGGGGATAAAACCTTTTATAGGTACATTAATGAGTAAAGAAAGACCAAGGGAGGGGTAGTGAGGCTTAATAAAGGGGAGAGGGTGGGCAGAGGGTGACAGTGAAAAGGCAGAGATACTGAACGAATACTTTTGTTCAGTATTCACAAAAGAAGAGGAGGGGGAGGTACCTAAACCAAACAATAGAAGCACTCTGGATAAGGGGGTTGATACCAGTCCATTCACAGAAGAAAGGGTCCTGAAAGAACTCCTAAAACTGAAGGTGGACAACGCAATGAGGCCTGATGGAATTCACCCCAGAATTCTAAAAGAACTAAGGGGAGAACTAGTGACATCACTGACTATCCTTTTTAACAAATCATGGGAGGATGGTGAGGTACCTGAGGACTGGAGGCAGGCGGACGTGATTCCCCTTCACAAAAGTGGGAGCAGGGCAGAGGCAGGAAACTACAGACCTGCTAGTTTGACCTCAGAGGTGGGGAAAATGTTAGAACCACTTCTAAATGAAAGAATTGCTGAGTACCTAGAGGCCAGCGGGGCACAGAATCCAAGGCAGCATGGATTCACAGTGGGAAGGTCATGTCAGATGAATCTAATAGAGTTCTTTGACTGGGTGACCAAAGTAGTAGACCAGGGAGGGGCTGTGGACATGGCCTACCTAGACTTTAGCAAGGCATTTGACACAGCCCCACACAAAAGATTAATAAACAAGTTAGCCAGCCTGGGAGTGGGTCCCATGGTGGTAGCCTGGGTAAAAAATTGGCTGGACAACAGGACACAGAAGGTAATAGTAAACAGAGTCCACTTCAAAGAAAAGGGGGTTACTAGTGGGGTACCACGGGGTTCAGTACTGGGACTGGTCCTCTTTAATGTCTTTATAGGCGACATTGCAGAGGGACTAGAAGGAAAAGTATGCCTCTTTGCAGATGACACAAAGATCTGCAACAGGGTTGATACACAAGGTGGGGTGGAAAAGATGAGACGGGACTTGGCAAGGTTGGAGGAGTGGTCAGAAGTATGGCAGCTTAGATTCAATGTAAAGAAGTGCAAAGTAATGCACCTGGGAAATAAAAACCCAGGGGAATAGTACACAATATGGGAGGGTTACTAACAACAACAAAAATGGAAAGGGACCTGGGGTAGCCATATCAGATGACCTAAAGGTAGGCAGACAATGTGAGACAGCAGTAAGGAGGGCTGGGGGGATGCTGGGCTGCATAGGAAGAGGCATCACCAGTAAAAAACAGAAAGCTGTCATCCCTCTGTACAGGCAGCTGGTGAGACCCCATCTGGAGTACTGCATACAGTTCTGGAGACCCCATCTCCACAAGGACATAGGATGGAGGCAGTCCAGAGGAGGGCAACTAAAATAGTGCAGGGTCTGCACCAGAAACCATACAAAGGGAGACTAAATGAGCTTAATATGTATACCCTCAAGGAAGAGAGGGGCATGATAGAAACTTCCAAGTACCTCAAGGGAATCAACAAAGTCCAAGAGGGTAGCATCTTTCAGAAAAAGAGATGTGCAAGAACAAGGGGGCACAGTTTGAAGATAGAGGGAGGACAGCTTAGGGGCAATGTGAGGAAGTATTTTTTCACAGAGAGGGTGGTGAACACATGGGACAGCCTTCCTGAGGAGGTTGTGGGGGTTCAAAAACAGTGGGGGAATTCAAGAATGTATGGGACAGACATAAGGCAATTATAGTGGGGGGTAGGAGGAAGTAGGGTGTTGGTTAACTAGGATCTGCAGCTTATCCAATAGGTAGGGAAATGGGCAGACTGGGTGGGCTAAGCAGTCCTTATCTGCCATCAAATCTATGTTTCTATGTACAGGTCACTGGTAAGACCACACCTGGAGTACAGTGTACAGTTTTGGTGCCTGCATCTTAAGAAGGATATCAGCTTGCTGGGGATGGTCCAGAGAAGGGCCACCAAGATGATTCAGGGCCAGCAGGGCAATACCTAAGAGGAGAGGCTCAGAGGGCTCAACCTGTACAGCCATATGAATAACTCATATGAATAACTACAGTGGGTGTATCTGATTTACATTATTGTGAAAAGTGCCATTTTATAACTATATGATGTAGTTTATGTCACTCTTAACCACATAGTTCTGTAGTAGAACAACAATGTAACAACTAAGCAAGGGCATAAACTACATCATGTGGAACATACTGTAGGCGTAGTCTGACAACAACGTAACAACTAAGTAAGGCATAAACTACATCATGTAGAACATACTGTAGGCGTAGTCTGACAACAACGTAACAACTAAGCAAGGGCATAAACTACATCATGTAGAACATACTGTAGGCGTAGTCTGACAACAACGTAACAACTAAGTAAGGCATAAATGACATCATCTAGAACATACTGTAGGAGTAGTTTGACAACAATGTAACAACTAAGCAAGGGCATAAACTACAATTCTGAAATGGCACTTATCACCAGTTTGCAAATCAGAAACAGTCTTTGAATTTAATAAAAGGCCAGTAAAGATGAAACGATAGCAGAATTGGAACCCATATTTAAAAAAACACCTTCTACAGGAAAAATGCCGTACAGGTTCAGTGCAGTTCTCCTTTATGAGTAGTTGCATTGCTGGAGCAATTTTTAATCACTGAGTCTCAGGATGTATGAGTATGGGTGCAAGATCATAACCCGGAGAACCTCACTTAGGCCACACCTAAATGAATAAGGTATTTGGGGTCTGTAGAACTTGAACAATAAATATTCAGGGGTGCAAACCCTAGGTGTCTGGAGCAACCTACCGGGTAAAGATGCCAGCTGATCTTGCACTGGCAGTATAGTCTAGAGGTTAGATAGCAACAAGCATCTGCGAAAGAGCTTGGTGTATATTGAGCAGACCTGGATTTAATTCTCACAACCTCCACGTGCATGCTGTGTGGCCCTGAGCAAGTCACTTAACCTCCCTATGCTCCCAGGACACACTTGGGAATGAGCTTTAGCTCAGTGTGCCTTTCCCAGCAAAAAATGTTCAAATGAAATAAAATAAAGCTCTGACTCCTCTACTAATAAAAAAAATTTAAAATGCAATTCCATATTTGTGGTGCCTTCAGACATTCATCTTATGACTACAAGAAATTCCAAAATAAGGAAACTGGTGCAGATACAAGTTCCAGGCAAGGGGTCGAGCAAGAATCTAACCATGCCGTGAAGTCCATACCTACAAATTCAGCAGCATTTTTGTGTGACATCAGACTGCAATAAATGTGAAAGGTGTCACAGGTCTGCATGATACTAGGCTAGCCTTTCCATAGCAAACAGAACTTTTTATTTGCCAGTCAGTTTCTGTCTGGATGCACTGCTAGGAGCCACATGGTAAATGAGCAGGTTTTGCCATTATATGGCTCCAGAAGTTGGCTGGTCCCCAAAAGTGAGTTTTACATCTGACATCTATTCAATGGCAGACAGCAGAGATCTGGATGAACTGCACTAAGACCGGGAGATCATAGTAAGCTGAGCGAATCAGTAAGGAAACATATTTCCTGAGGAAACTAAAAGTTTGCAGCACTGCCTTATAGATAAGGAACCACCATTAGTCCTGATGAAGGGGCGGATGCCACAAAACATCAGTTATTGTATAGTCATGATTGGGTCAGTTGAATAACATTTGATTGCAAAAACTAGTTGAACTTGCATTTTTTTTTTTTAGTTGACAAGTTTTGACAGTACACATGGATAAGGTTCACTTACAGTGTGTGTGACACCATGGACCAGTATAAGTGGGGGTATTAGATGAGTGTCAGTTCAACATGTTAATATTTTCTCATGGCAAGAGCAGAGATGACATGTAGTCACCAGGGGCAGAGCAAAATGATTGCAGTAAAACAGCGAAATGGAATCTAGAGTTAGTGCTATGTGTACAGATGGGCTTAACCTAGAGTGGGAGTGCAACAGGCACACTGGGGCACCAGGGGTGTTCAAGGATGTGCAGAATAATGAGAGCTATGACTCGCAGATTTCTCCGTCGCTGCTAGCTAGGATCACAGGCAGCAGGAAGGAATGGCTGGCACAGCAGCCAGAGATTTCCATATGCCAAGAGGCAACCACTGTCACTGAAGAAAGGGAAGTTCAGACATTAGCATAGGAGTTGCAAACTAGGACCGATCTAGTGTAGAGAATGCATGCAAAGGGGGTTTGGGAGAGGCTGTTGACAACTATAATAGGATGATGATGGCAGCACTTGACTGCCTCACACCGGCCTATGTACAACCTAAATCTTCTCACTTGAGGTCCTCCTGGTTTGAATTGGGAGCTCAAGGTGATGAAGACTTTGGGTCGGAGGCTGGAGCGCTGCTAGCAGAGGTCTGGCCTGGAGGCAGATAGACTGACCCTGCGCTCACACTATAATGAGTATCAGGGAGCAATCACTCATGACAAGGCAAAATTCCTGTCGGGAGAGATATCTGCTGGGAAGAATTGACCAACTGTGCTTTTTCGGACTGTGGACAGGCTACTTAATCCGACCTGTCTCCAGTCGAAAAATACTTTTTCTGTTGCTTTGTGCAAAGAGTTTGCTCAGTTCTTCTTGGACAGGGTGTCCACCTTCTGGCAGGGCGTTCCACCAGTGAGCTGCATTGAGGCCTACAGTGGTCATCCGGATTGCCTGGAGAGCACTCCGCCTGGTTGGGGGGAGTTTAAACCAGTGGAGGCGTCGGAGGCTATTGGGGTTGTTTCCAAGTTAAAGCACACATATTGCAAACTGGACCCAGTGCCGACTCGTTTCTTGATGAGATGTGTTGACACTGTTGGCCCGGTGTTTTCCTTGATTGTCAGAGGGGATTTTCCCGGATGCCTTAAAAGAGGCTCTGGTTCGTCCCCTCCTGAAAAAGTCATCTTTAGATCCTGACATCAAGGCAAATTACCATCCAATCTCCCATTCTTAGCGAAGGTTGTTGAAAAGGTTGTGGTGCAGCAACTTAAGAAGCACCTCATAGCCTTTGATCTCTATGAGCCATTCCAGTCTGGATTCCATGTGAGGCATAGTACAGAAATCACAGTAGTCTGGGTGACTGATGACCTCCTCAGGGCAAAAGATTGGGGGGAAGGGACAATTCTCATTCACCTAGATCTCTCCTCAGCTTTTGACACGATAGACCATTGTGTGTTATTGGACCGTATGAGGAAATTCTGTGGACTCACCAGCACTGTCATCTACTGGTTTGAGTCCCATCTCACCAATAGGAGGCAACGGGTAGTGATGGGGAATTTCTCCTCCTCCCCTAGCCTCCTGTCATGTGGAGTACCTCAGGGCCTGGTCCTTTCGCCAATGTTGTTTGCCATGTATTTGCTGCCCCAGGTGAGCTCATTAGGAAATACGGCTTGGGTTTTCATTGCTATGCCGATGACACCCAGCTGTATTTTTCCTTTGCTCCTGGAACATCCAGTGCAGCAGAAGTACTAAATAACTGTCTCGCTGAGATCAGTGACTGGATGGCCTCCAGCTGGTTGCGACTGAACCCTGATAAGATGGAGGTACTGGTGGTGAAATCAAACAGAGGGTGGAACAGGATGGCCTATGGTGCTGAAACTGGTTTATTTCTGGGATTGGTGCCATTGAAGACCTCCTCTAGAGTGCAAAATCTTGGCTTGACATTTGACAGTGGATTGACATTTAATTCTTAGGTGTCATCCACTGTCTGGACCAGTTTTTACCATTTTAGGAATATTGCCAGGGTTAAGCCTCTAGTTCTGCCCATGGACCTCCCCACCTTAGTGCATGCCTTTGTGGCATTCAGACTTGACCACTGTAATGCGTCCTACCTCGGTGTCTCTGGGGGAAACCTCCACCGACTGCAGCTAGTGCAGAACGCAGCTGTCAGGTTGCTGATGGGGCAGTCTAAATTCTGCCACGTCACCCGGGTACTGCGTAATCTGCACTGGCTGCCGGTGCGGTGGAGGATCCTCTTTAAGGTGGGCTTGCTCACCTTTATGGCCCTACATGGGCTGGGCTCTGGCTATCTGTTAGACCTTCTCACACTTGCTGCCTCAGTCTGCTCCCTCTGATCCTCCTCCTTTAGGGGCCTCCTAGCGGTCCCCAGGACGAGGCTTAAAACTGCTGGTGACAGAGCATTTTTTTAGTCACTGGCCCCATCCTGTGGAACTTGCTTCCTCTAGCCATCAGGGATGCTCCTTCAGTTGAGGTTTTTGAGGCCCACCTCAAGTCTTACCTGTTTAGCCAGGCCTTCCCAGACAATGTCTTCTAGTCCTTCCAAGGTGTCCTCACCCTTCTTAAACATGTATACTTTATTTAGGGTTCTGTGTTGTCACAGACCATATTGATTCTATGCTGTTTTATTATTTGTGTGTGTTTTTAGTATTTATATCGATATATTGTTTTATTGTACGGTGCCCAGAGTCTCCAGGATTGGGAGCCTAGAAAAATAAAATTTGCCTTGCCTTGCCTAAAAAGGTGTGCCTGATGGTCTTTTTATGCTGACCTAGTGCAGAAGGTGGTCATGGAACCTGATGGGAGATCCAGTGAGCGTCTGGAGGAGATAAAGGACAGCAGCCACAGGAGTTTGCTGATTTCACACAGCAGGGAATAGAGCCTCTGCAGTGGACAGTCCTTTGTACAGAGAGGGGCCTGTTACACTTGGGTAAGTATCCGAAGTACAGATTTGGAGTGCACAGCAGAATGACTCCATTCTAAGTAGACTGAAGGATGTGGCAATGACTAACATCAGCACACAGAAGTCCCCTTCCCCTTATGCAAGTACCCTGTAACTTAAGGGTGGACTGTTGCTGAGAGAGGGATGTGGCCAGTGCAATACAGGGTATAGAGATAGCTTCATACTAGTCTCTTGTAAGTTTCAGAAACAGCTGCTGTCTCTGGCTCTTCATATCCCTTTTGCTGACCCTGTGGGGTGGCCAGAACCAGGAGAAGGAGGCTGTTGTAGAATATTTGACGGCCAAACATCTTTCAGGATAAAGCCAATTACTACAATACTTACACACCGTATTGGAGAAGAGGATAACAGGAGACAGGGCTAAGGCAGAAATGATGCCATCACCTGTCATAATCCTTTATGCAGGGTCACAGCCAGCATTGTGGTGTCAGTTACTAGTTCACGTCACTCAGGGAAAAGGTCCATATTCATGATAGCTTATTCTGGTACTGTACCAGGTATGAAGAGGCAGTTTCCATGTCCTCTGTGGAGGCAGAGAAATGGCAGATGTACTGGTGGAGATTTTCAGCAGAGTGGAGTTCCTTGGAAGATTTATTAGACGGGGGTACACATATTATGTCCACCATCTTGGCCAATCTGTGTGAGAAATTGGGAGAGAAGCAGCTCAGAACTCCTCCATATTACCCACAGGGAATGGTCCTATGGAATGGTTCAGCATCATCTTGAAACATATGCTGCATGCATACACTGACAAACAACCTAGGACTGGGGTAAGGGTATGTGTGTCTCATAAAGCACTTGAATGTAAACTTCTTTCATGTTTCCCCCTTTTCTCCTTTCCTGCCTGTTAGCTTAGTTCCTGATATGTATATAATTTAGCCGTAACTCCCCTCCTTCTTTCTGTTGCTAGTAACCTTCTGGAAGTTCCTGTGCTTCTAACCTCAGCTAGGATCACATTCCCGGTAACTGTCGTCAAATTCTTTTGTGTTCTTTCAACTAGCAGTAGTTGCTGAATTTGTTTAATGCAGTAGATTTTGTGATTTATATTATGAGTTTGTGATTTATATTGTGAGTTTGTGGTTTATATTGTGAGTTTGTGATTTATATTGTGATTTTGTGATTTATATTGTGAGTTTGTGATTTATATTTCATTAAGACATTGCCAGCAACCTGCTGGACATTTCTGTGCTTCCAACCTCATCTAGGATCAGTTTACAGGTAATTGTGTTTAAATACCTGTGTGTTCTCTCACCTAGCAGCAGTTGCTTGGCTGAAGCTACTTGAGTTTTCTGTTGCTAGTAACCTTCTGGAAGTTTCTATGCTTTTAACCTCAGCTGGGATCATATTCCAGGTAACTGTGGACAAATGTTTGTGTGTTCTTTCACCTAGCAGTAGTTGCTGAATTTGTTTAATGCAGATGATTTTGTGATTTATATTTCTACAGGTTTAACTGTGCTGTGAGGGAAACTCCACAACGGGTTGATTGTTTTTCAGTGGGCAGCGTGGTAGGGCCCAACCCCAACCCCTCAATCCACTCACCCCAGGGCTCAGGTTATTTTTATAGGCACCTGTGTCATACAGCTTCCTGCTACTTTATTGGTAGGGACTACATCCACCTACTGTTTATCAGAACAGGCAGGGCAGACAGACAAAGAGAAGAAAGAAAGAAAGGGGGAAGAAAAGGGACTAAAGACATAAAGGAAAACCTAGTGAGTATTTGGGGGAACTGTAGAAGTCCACAGGATGACATGTGGAGTGGTACATTGCAGTGGCTATGGAGCAACAGTCTTCAGGGAGATGTTCTGGAATCTGCAATGCTGTCCTATCTGCAGGCACTTCTCTGGGCTGAGGGAGGAGGTTGCCAGGCTTCAAGCACAGTTGGTAAGAGTACTGGGGATCTTTGCCCCCACCCAGGGACCCCCAAACCACCATCCACTGACACAGAGGGCACTTGTACAGAGGTCAGGATGGACTACGGTGGGCTCAGGGAGGTAGAGGAAGGTGGAGCTCAAGCACACCCCCACCTGGTACAACTGAAGAACAAATATGATGTTCTCAAGGAGAGGGAAAGTCCTGAAAGGGAACCCAAGGTTGTGACCAGGGGTGATGGGCAGACCCATCAGGAGGGGGGCACAGAGGATAGATAGATAAATAGAGAGATCATTTTATTTATAAAGTGTCCATTTCCTGGGGCTCTGAGCACCTACAGCAAAACAATACAATAATACATTTTAAAACCATGCAGAGATCATTCAGTCAATAAACCATCATAAATAAAAATATATAAATAACCATTCTGTAATTCATAGCTCAAATTCAGTCAATAAAAGTCTGCTGGAACAGATATGTCTTTAGTCCTCCTTTAAAGGCTTCTACTGAGGGGGCCTCCTTTAGATAGCCAGGCAAGGAGTTTCACAGGGTAGGTGCAGCCACTGCAAGTGCCTTAGCTCCAGAATGCTGCAACCTAACCCTGGGAACCCCAAGGAGGCCACCCTTGTCAGAACGGAGTGCCCAGACTGGTCAGAAAGGAACAAGAAGATTTTGCAGATAAACTGGGCCCCTTTCTTGCAGGGTCTTATAGGTAAGGAGCCCTATCTTGAAGACAACCCTCCACCTGACTGGCAGCCAGTGCAGTCCATGGAGGACCAGGATGATATGTTCAGATCTCCTCACCCCAGTCAAAAGTCTTGCCGCTGCATTCTGCACTAACTGCAGATGGCAAAGGTTGCCCCCAGATAACCCAAGGTACAGGGCATTGCAGTAGCCCAACCTGGTCGTGATGAAAGCATGCACTAGCATGGTCAGGTCCTCCAGGGGACTCAGGGCTCAAATTCAGGCAATGTTCCTAAGATGATAGAAACCACTTTTGATCATAGCCAACACCTGAGCATCAAGTGTCAGGCCATCATCTAGGATCATGCCCAAATCCTTCATCTGTCTAGAGGGGACAAGGGGAACACCCCCAACACTAAGCTGGGGATGACCCCCCCAGTGACCTGGATCCATGACCAGTACCTCAGTCTTGTCTGGGTTAAGCTTAAGTCAGTTGTGAGTCATTCATGACTGGATTTCCTTGAGACAGCTGTTAAATATGGAGTCCAACAACTGATTTTCAGGTACACAGGACAGGTACAGCTGGGTATCATCTGCATAGCAGTGAAAACTGAACCTGTACCACCTGATAATGTTCCCCAATGGGAGCATATACACCATGAACAGTAAGGATGACAAGACCGAACCCTGCGGAAACCCCACAGCACAGAGGCTTTGGGTTGAATGAGATAAGTCCCATTTTCACACTCTGCACTCTGTTTATCTGGTATGAACTGAACCAGTGGATGACATTACCAGACAGGCCACACCAGAACCGTAGGTGGTCAAGCAGCACCTCATGGTCCATGGTGTCAAATGCCACCAAGAGGTCCAGGAGAACCAAGATTGTACAGGCTGTTCTGTCCCTTGCCATCAGGAGATCATTTAATACCCTTACCAGTGTAGTCTCCATACTGTGCCCCACCCGGAACCCAGACTGGACAGGACAGGGCCAGAGAATCACAGGGGAGAAGGAAGCTTCTCCTAGTAGGGGACTCAATAGTTTGGGGTATGGTGTTAGGATCAGGCATCAGTAGGGAGAGGGAGATTATGTGTCTTACAGGAGGCACAGCTCTGAGGGAGGGGGAGTGAATCCATAAGATCGCTAAGGCCGTGGCTATGAAGGGGGGGACTGGACATCGTTGTCCATCTGGGGACAAACAATGTAACCAAAGAAAGCAAGTATGGAGAAGGTTCAGGAGAATTTTAGGGATTTGGGTAGGAGCGGGGGGGGGTATCAAACTCTGTTACATTCTCAGAGGTGCTACCAGTTGGGGGAAGCAGAGGGGGAAGGAACAAATGCATCAAAACCTTCAACAAGTGGTTGAAAGACTGGTGCAGGGAAAACAACTTTGGCTGCATTGGGGACTGGGGCACCACCTGGGATGATGCACACCTTTACAAAAAAGATGGCCTGCATCCTTCAGAGGAGGGTACATCTGTCCTCAATGAGAGGTTTACATGATTCCTAAGCACGCATTTAAACTAGCCTTTAGGGGTGGGGGGCTGTTGAGAGTGAGGAGATTCAGGCAGCCCACCCCCACAGGGTAGTGCACATATCAAGCAAGACCAGGATGTCAACCCGGGGGCAGATGTACAGGTACCACAAGGTGGGATAGGCTGCGCTCAGGACATAAAGTTATCACCACTAATAAAAAAAACTGGACCACAAGCAACCAGTAAGGTAATAAAAACGAAGCACCACATAGAACACTCCAGGAAAAGTGGGATGAAGCAAGGGACAAAACACATGAAAGGAACAAAAAAAAAAGCTGCATTTCAATCAATCAATCAAGTCTTTATTTAACCAGGCGTTCATCGTTGAGCAGAAGCTCATTTGCAAGATGGACCTGGGTGGAGCATGAACAATTGTATATACAGGTCAACACAGGTATTTACAAGGCAATACAGATAATACTCTTTACAGAGAGGAAGAAAAAGAAGTTCATATGTACATAGAATTATACAGATATTGTACAGATTACACGGTATTTACATACATAGAAGTGTCTATAGGAAGATAAAGCAGGTTATCTAAGGTTGCAGGAGGAAGTAACGGAAGAAAAATAAAAATAAAAATATACACCAGGTAGAGGTGAAGGTAGGGGAAGAGAGGAGGAAGTAGGGGAGAAAGGCTAGGGGGCACGGTGCACAGAAAGGAGTTGGTAAGCTGGATGTAGAGAAGGTGGATGGAGAAAAGGAGATGTGTGAGCCCCGGATTGAATGCTATAAAGTACGGGCATGGTAGGATGTCACAACCCAGGGTAGTGAGCTCCTATCCGAGGTTGGGAAAGGAAGAATAAGGGATGGATGGGCCTAGTGTTGATAAGACAGGGGATAAGAGAGAACAATTAGGCTGGTGAGGAGCAAGCTGGGGATCAGTACTTAAATTGGGTCTAGGCATGGCTATATACCAGTGCAGACACGGTACTGGGTCTGTGAGGGGTGAAGCAGTTACATACTTCTGATTGTAATGGAAATAAAGCATCTTGAAAGCATTTATACCGATTAGAGTGCTTAATTTGAGGGTTTTTGTAGATCGTTCCATAAGGTAGGTATACAGAAGCTTATGGCTGCCCTGTAAGCGGGATTTTGCTTTGGGTACTTTAAGTGTAATAGCTGAGTAACTCTTAACGCGCAGTTTCCCAATTATACTCAGGGAAGACAGCAGGAGATATAGTAAGGCAGCTTATTAGAGATGGCTCTATAGGCCCAGAGAGCGGCATTTCTGTGTGCCTGAACTTTAGTGATGTCCATCCCACTGCCGCATATAGAGGTGCAGTGATGTGTCAAGGGGAGTCCGTTATAAACCTCAGTGCTCGATGGTAGAGTGTGTCCAGTTTAGCCATGTAAGAGTTGGGGCATTGGCTGTAGAGGAAGCCAGCGTAATCAACCAATGATAGGAAAATGGATTGGACCAGTTGTTTCTTGGCATCTCTGGTGAGAAATTGGCTGATTCTAAAAAACAGTCCAAGCCTTTGCCGAAGTCGTTTTAGCAAGTCCTCGATATGTTCAATGAAGGAGAGTCTTTGGTCTATCCAAACTCCCAGATACTTGAATTTTGTAACAAATTCTAGTTTTTCACCTAGAACTGTGGTAATTTGGGGAACTGTCCCACTGGACACAGGGTTAGCAGTATGGATAAAAGGAGAGAGGACCATCACTTTAGTTTTTTTGGCATTAAGGAGCAGCTTTTTTTGGAGGAGTTGGCTTTGCAAAAGGTTGAATTCTGACTGTAGGTCATTGCAGGCAGCTTCAGGTGTTGGGCGACTCACGTAGAGAACTGTATCATCTGCAAACAGATGGATGTTGGCTTCTTTTATACAGTAGTCGATGTTATTAATGTAGATTGCAAAAAGTAAGGGCCCTAATATAGAACCTTGAGGTACCCCTCTTTGCAGAGTTTTTAAGGGGGACAGGCCTCCTTCTGCTTTAACTTGTTGAAGGCGCCCTGTAAGATAGTCAGTGAACCAACGCAGAGAGGAGGGTTCCACACCTATGGTTTGAAGGGCGGAGAGGAGCAGACTATGGTCGACGGTGTGAAAGCCTTGCTTAGATCAAGGAAAACAGCACAAATAAAGTTTTTGCTCTCAACATTACGCTGCCAGTCGTTAGTAACTTGGCGAGGGCTGAGATAGTGCTATGTTTAGCTCTGAATCCGGACTGCATAGGATTTAGCAGTTCCCTAGACTCAAGGTGAGTCCTCAGCTGTGCATTTACAATTTCTCTAGGAGCTTGGACAGGACCGAAGGAGGGAAATTGGCCTGTAGTTATTGAGATCGCCACGGTCACCTGATTTGAACAGTGGTATGACATGTGCTGTCTTCCATATAGGTGGTAAGTGCCCTGAGACAGGGATAAGTTAAAAGGTGGGTGTGGTGTGCTAGTGCGTGGTAGGCAATTTTTAGGAAGTAAGGTTCAAGGAGTGGCCCAGCACTTTTCTAGTATCCAACTGAAGCAAGAGGTCCTCTACCTCTTTCAGTGTGGCAGGTTGAAGTGAGAAAGGCGGCTAAGCTATCGGAGTTTCAGGCAGTTGGCTGGCAGTCTGGGGAGCGAGTATGTTTGCAGGAGTTATCAAATGCCATGCCTGCAGTAGCAAAGTGGTTATTGAATCGTCAAGCATATCCATCTTTCGGTTATAGTCAAGTTGCCAGAGGTAATCTTGGTCGGGAGTGAATTTCCTGGGGAGTGGCCTAGCAGATCACTGATTGTGTTCCAGAGCTTGATTGGGCTCTTTGTGGCAGAGTCGAGTTCGGATTTGAAGAAGGTGGCCTTGATTCTCTGACTGTTTTGGTACATAAATTTAGATCTCCTGAACTGGTTCCAATCCTCTGCAGTGTTCAGTCTGCGTGCTTTTTCAGAGCTTATCTCTTTCTAGAAGCAAGGACTTGATCTGAGGTGAACCATTTACAGGTTTTGGTCCTAGTTCGAACTTTAATAAGGAGCATACTTATTAAGGGCCCTTGATAGAATGTTGTGGAAGATATTGTAAGCTGACGTGAATCGTTTTGGCCAGGTAGAAATCTTGCCACTCAGGGGGTACTTAAGCTCATTTAGGTAGGCATGTTCATTGAAGTTGCACCTGGATCTCTTCATAGAGAACTTGCTGATGGGTGCTGGGTTGTTGGTGGATCTTACTCCCAATAAAACAATGGTCGCTGGCGCCTGAGAAGAAGACATCAGCGTGGGAGAAGAGATGAGGTTTGCTCACCATTAGCACATCCAAAGTGTACTTTTACTGGGGTTCTTCACGTTTGGCGTGTTGGTTCGGTAATAAGTAAGTGGCCAGCCTATGTTCATCACAGAAGGATGCAAGGGGGCAGCTGTGTTAGAGAGCCAGTCAAAGTTGAGGTCTCCTAAAATAATAGTTTCTGGCAGCCCTGTCCCAACTTGTCACTTAGATATGACACAAAGCTATAGGCCAGCAGGCGGTGGTCTGTAGCATCCTATTCATAGAGTGCAATAGTCTGTGTAATTTCCACTTTGAGAATTAGGCATTCGAATTCGCTGGCGACAGATGCCGAGGATAAGCAGGAGGCAGAAAATTTGTCTTTAACGTGAGATAGCTACCCTCCTCCTCTGGCATGCCTATCAGCTCTGAACAAGGCATAGTTGGTATGTTACTTTCTCTATCAGTGGTGCTGGGTCTAAGCCAAGTTTCGGAAATCACAAGTATGTCAGGAGAGGTATGATTTACCCAGGTTTGTATTAAGGTTATCTTTTAGGAGGCTACATACGTTAATATGCAAGAAGCTTATTCCTTTTAAATTTGCTAGTTCTGCTGGCAAAGCATTAGCTTCTGGGGCCAGGGTTGAGTTCTACGTTGCCTGAACAAAGCAGGAGGATAAGAAGGATTTTTCTAAGAGCGCTAATTATAAGCTTGTAATTCCTGCCTTTCTCCCATCTAGTAGATCTGATGTTTTTAGGGACTGGAAAGTAGCCACCATAGAAGAGCTGATCTATTGTAGCAAGAGCTAGCTGCCCTAACAATAGGCGGGAGGAGATAGAAGTCTGCATGGTGGGAGGTGGGCCTTGTGGTGGGGAGTGTTATAAGTACTACTGGTATGTGTGGTCCAAGAGCAGGGTTAGAGGTACTGGTACTTGGAATCACGGAGGCAATTAAAGGATAAGTTGCCATGTGGTACAGCACAAGGTGCGTTGTAGACCAAACATGATGGTAGTTCAGGTGTCCAATGCTGGGCAGCTGGTATCCAGCAGAAGAAGGGCAGTAAAAGGAGCCATATAGGGCCCGACATGATGGTACCTCAAAGGAGCCACTCAATTAGCCCAGGGCCAGTGGGGTTGCTGGATTAATGCAGCTTATCAGTAGCTTTCTGATCCAGGTCGACCCAAATTTGATAGCATTAAAGATATTTAGTGGTGAAGGACAGCCAAGGAGAGCCTATGCGTTTTAGTAAGGCGAGGCCCTGAGAGTTGGATCCTGAGGCTGGATAGAGAAGAGGGGATCACAAGCTAAGTCTCTATTGGTGGGGCACTGCCAGGACGTGGACTAATATTTTGGCAGGAGCTACTGTATTTAATAATCAGCAGAGGTGGGGGAGGGGGGGCGGTCAAAAAAGTTGCGGCAGTTGCCGTACCTTGTAGGGTCTTGGGTCCATGTCTGCGGTCTTGAGCATTGGCTAGAGGGGCGCCAACCACCCGGTAGCCGGGAATCCCGCGGCTTAGGAGCTGGGAGCCTGGGCGACAGTTTCTCGGCTGAGGGAGAGAAGGAGAGTGAGGGTTAATAAAGTGGATTCAATTAAAGGGTTAGAAGGTCATGCACACAAATGCCCGCAGTCTTGGGAACAAGATCCCAGATCTGGTGGCTGCAATGACAGAGGCTGATCTGGACATAGTGGTGATAACCAAAACATGGTACACTAACAACCACAGCTGGGACTTAAGTGTACTGGGTTATGCCCTGTTCAGAAAAGATAGGGAGGGTAAAAGGGGGAGGGGTTGCCCTCTATGTCAAAGAGAGCGTAAAGGTGACTGAAATTCAAAACAGGCATGAGCAAACTGAGGAAGTCTGAATCACCCTTGAGCCAGTCAATGGAAAAGCCATTCTCACAGGAGTCATTTATAGACCCCTGGCTCAGGCAGAAGAAATTGACAAGCAGCTGCTAGAAAATATGCATGAAATGGCAGCAAAGGGGACGGTACTGCTAATGTGAGACTAACATGCTGGAGGTAGACTGGTTCATCCCACCAGTGACCTCAGCTAGGACACAGGACTTCGTGGAACCTCTTGAGGGGGCTGGCCTTAGGCAACTGGTTCAGGAACCTACTAGGGACTGGGCAATCCTGGATCTGGTGTTGACCAATGGGGACAGGGTAGCAGATCTTAGGGTGGAAGGTCAGTTAGAGTCCAGGGACCACAATATGGTATGGTTCAAAGTGGACTCAGGGATCCAGTCAACTCATACGAAGGCAAGAGTCTTAGACTTTAGAAGGGTGGACTTTACTAGTACGGGACTACAGCTAAAAGAAACCCTAGAAAAGAGGGGGATAGGCAGGGACGTTGAGGAGAAATGGGCACACATCAAGGAGGCTATAGCGGAGATAACAAAACAATGCGTTAGATCAATAGACAAGAGTAAAAGGAGACGAAAAACACTTTAGTTCTCAGGGAGGGTGACAGAAAACGTAAGGGCCAAGAGGCTAACCTTCAGGAAGTATAAGGAGACACAAAGGGATAAGGACAAGTAAAATGTGCCAGAAGTGTCTGAAGGAGGTGGGAAAGGCAGTGAGGAGTGCTAAACTGCAAACAGAGGAGAGAATAGCTCAGTCTGAAAAAAAAAAAAAAAGATGACATTCTTCAGGTACATTAGCAAGAAAAGGAAGGCAAGGGGGGGAGTACCAAAGCTTAGAGGGGCCAGGGGGGAGATAGTGGAGGGAGATGGGGGAAAAGCAGCGATCCTGAATGAATATTTCTGTTCAGTCTTCACTGTGGAAAGAGGATGGGCAGGGCCCATAGCTGGCCTTCAAAGGAGCTAAGGATAAGGAGGTAAACACCAGTCCATTCACAGAGGACTGGGTCCTAGAAGAACTGGTGAAGCTAAAGGTGGAAAAAGCCATGGGTCCAGATGGCATATATCCCAGGGTCCTAAAGGAGCTAAGGACTGAACTGGCAGCCCCTCTGGCAGCCCTGTTCAGTGAGTCCTTAGACACTGGAGTGGTTCCAGAGGACTGGAGAAGGGCAAGCTTCCCTCTTCACAAGAGTGGTAGTAAAGAAGAAGCGGGGAAATACAGGCCAGTTAGTCTAACCTCTGTGGCTGGAAAGATAATGGAGGCACTCCTTGAGGAGAGAATAGTGGAACACCTGGAAGCAAATGGACTGATGGATCCCAGGCAACATGGGTTCTCTGTAGGGTGATCCTATTAAACTAATCTGATACATTTCTTTGATTGGGTGACAAAGGCAGTAGATGGGGGGCGGGCAGTAGATATTACCTACCTCGATTTCAGCAAAGCCTTTGATATGGTCCCACATAGGAGACTGGTCAACAAGCTAGGCAGCCTAGGGTTGGGATGCAAGGTGGTGAACTGGATTGGGAACTGGTTAAAGGACAGAAAAAAGAGGGTAGTGGTGAATGGAACCCAATCATATGAAAGGGAGGTGACCAGTGGGGTACCCTACGGGTCAATTCTGGGGCCAGTCTTCTTCAATGTCTTCATCAGTGACATTGCAGATGGGCTGGAGACAAAGGTTTGCCTGTTTGTGGATGACACCAAGATCTGCAACAGGGTGGATGCTCCAGAGGGGGTGGAAAGGATGAGAAAAGACCTGGAATTGCTGAAGAGATGGCAAGGGGCATGGCAACTAAGGTTTAATGCAAAGAAATGCAAAATCATGCACGTGGGGAGCAGGAACCCTGGAGCGAGCTACAGGTTGGGGGGGGGAGCTGCTGGCAGTAACTAAGGAGGAGAGGGACTTGGGGGTCATAATCACTGATGACTTGAAGGCCACTAGGCAGATGGCAAAAGTGGTGGGAAAGGCCAGTGGGATATTTGGGTGTATTGGAAGGGGAATCATATGCCTAAGGAGGGAGGTAATAGTTCCATGTACAAGACTCTAGTGAGACTTCACCTTGAATACTGTGCACAGTTCTGGAGACCACATTTTTGAAAGGACATTGACAAAATAGAGATGGTGCAGAGGAGGGCGACCAAAATGGTGAAGGGATTACATCACACGCCTTACGAGGAGAGAGTGGGGGACCTCAATTTGTACACACTGGAACAAAGGAGGGAGAGAGGTGATATGATAGAAACATTCAAGTACCTCAAGGGCATTAGCAAGGAGGAAAGGGACAGCATATTCCAGATTAATAGTAGTGCCAGGACAAGAGGACACAACATGAGACTGAGGGGTGGCCGTATAAGAGGAAATGTCAGGAAGTCCTTTTTTACAGAAAGGGTGGTGGGTGCATGAAATAGCCTGCCCCAGGAGGTGGTGGCAGCCTGTACAGCAGTGGGCTTCAAATATGCATGGGACAGAAACAAGGAAATAATAGAGAGAAGAAGAAAAAGCTAAAGCAAATGACCAGATAGGGTCACTGGACACTTCGTTAGGCAGCTTAAACGGGCAGACTGGATGGGCCTAGCAGTCCTTATCTGCGGACAGCATCTGTGTATCTATGTATGTACTGTACATTGTTTACCTGTCTCAACACTGTTCGAACGAACTTGATGTATCACAATTGCATTATATTGTATTGTATTGTAATATTGTGTATACTTTATTTATTTATTTGCTTTTGTTAACCGGTTAAGCACATTAGACAGCCAGGTGTCAATTTTCAGGTGTGACTTTGAACCAAGCTGTCCTTCCAGGACCTCCTTATATATGAACGTGCTCAATGGAGGTTTCCTCCAAATAAACTTGAACTTGAACTGCAATTTGCATATAGGAAGGTGCCACCTCCCCCCATAGTACCTGTTTAGACTGCTTTCTAAATGAGGAGGCAGTATAGTGCAGTGGTCTAAGGCTTTGAACTGCATGCTGGTAACATCCAACAGACCAGATCTTGGTTTGAACCCCACAGCTTCCACTTGCATACTGTGTGACCCTGAGCAAGTCACTTAACCTCCTTGTGCTCCCAGGTTGCTCCTGTAAAAAAGCTTTCAGCTTAGCGTGCTATACCTGGTTAAACAACTAAATTAAAAAAAAATGTAGGATAATTTTTTTTTCTGTATGTGGCCATATGTTAACCCTTATACACCCAAGCAATTTCCACAGGACTCTGGAGCTGTATGTGTGTACACCCCTCTCCCCACCCCCATAATTACTTTGAAAGTGTTTAACAAAAAGCTGTCATTAATCAGCATTTCTGGCAATGGCAGTGGAGCTGACTGGTCTGCTAGAGTGGAATAAATCTATAGGTCCCCTGTGGTGAGCCAAACTGTTCAGACTGCAAGAACATGAGTCAGCCTATCTCCTGCTTAAATTTGAATGGGATCTGAAAGGGACACTGTCAGCCCTTACTTATATTTTCTAGCGGTTTTCCAAAGGGTGGCTCCACTGCCTGCAGCAATCCCTCTTGCCATGGATCATATCGCATGCCCAGTGTCACGGCTTGACTTTCAGACCGTGATTTCCCAATGTTTGAGCCCTCATTTAAAAACTAAAAGCACTTTCCCAAATTCAGTGTCCTTTATAGATTAAAAATGATGTTTAGCTGAACTTGGGTATCATACTGCCTGCATGAGCCTTCTGGCACTTCAGTGCCATTTAGAACATGAATGTGTTTGGAATCTCACGCTGTAAATAGGAGTGGACAGAGAGGGTTCTGCTTTGAAGTAATAATAGTTAAAAATAACTATTTTATGTGGGCAAATAATTGCTGCCATGGATATTGCATGGCAAGAGGGACTGCTGCAGACAGTGCAGCCACCTTTTGGAAGACCTGCAGAAAATGTTAAGTAAGGGCCAATAGCGTCTCTTTAATGACAGATTGTAATATATGCTGCTTTTTATAGGGGATTCCGAGACAAAGCAGTTATGTTCTGGCTGACCAGGGTGTCTCACACAAAACTGGTATAATCCAGATCTGGAAAAGGCCAGCTACAGACCTGGGGAACAGGGGCTAGTTAGTGTAGAAAGGAGTAGCAGAGTGGTGAGAACTCTGTATTGACTGCAACGAAAGAGAAAACATTTTCAGCTGCTTAGTGACCTGTAGGAGAAGTCCATCTCTGTAATAAGAATTTTGTCAAGCACATGTGCTCAAAGGCAATTTTGGCAAACAGAGTTGGCTGTAATGGGAGTTGGGCTGAAGGGGAGTGGGTCAGGAAGCAGGCAACTTAATAGTATTCTGACGGGGTAACAAAAGGTGGTGAATAAGGGAGTAGTAGATTTACTCTACCTCAACTTCAGCAAGGCATTTGACTCAGTGCCACACAAAACATTTTTGAAGAGATTAGAGGATCTGGGAGCAGCAAAGGACCTAGTTTGATGGGTGGAAAGTTGGTTGGGGAAGGCAGCAGAGGATGGTGGTAAACAGGGTTAAATTTGGGTTAAAGGGAGGTCACAAGGGGGGATAACGCAGTGGTCAATCCTGGGACCAGTCCTTTTTGAAATGTTCATCAGTGACAGGAGAAGATATTCAGGACAAGATGTGTCTCCTTTCACATGAAACTAAGCTCTGTAGCAGGGTAGACAGTGAGGAGGTGTAAGGTAGTTGCAGAGGGATCTGTAAAGGTTAAAGAGGTGGTCCAAAGTCTGGCTGTTGAAATATTATGCTGTAAAGTGCAAGGTGATGCATGATATAGGGAACGAGAACCCAGGACGGAATACTGGATGGGAGGAGTTAAGCTGGTCACTATATCAGAGGAAAGGGACCTGGGGGTCATCAAAGGTGATTTCCTAAAACAAACTAGCCCATTTAACAAGGCCAACAGCAAGGCAACCAGAAGGGTGGTGTGATAGGAAGGAGTGTTGATAGCATGAGGAAAGCGGTAATACTACCTCTTTATAGATCACTGGCGAGCCCCCATATTTATTTATTTATTTATTTATTCCACATAAATCCCTTTAGGCAGGGCCTATTTACAAAGGGTTTAGAATCAACATTAACAGGAAAAAAACAAATGAATACAATACAACTCATAGCAGCACTGAGGCAAGGCAATTCTTACAGCAGTTAAAAACAGACATGAAACACATTAAAATTCACAAACTAGTTATCTTCTACATTCAGGTACTACCATGCACAAGTTGTGGGCGTCATTAAAAATAATTAATAAAAACAGTAGTTAATTTAGCTTCAGCAGATCCAGATTGAGAGAGGGAGGAGAAGAGCAGGGATTTAAAATGGATAAGGGAGAAATGTAAGGAGGAAAGCAGCTCATTCCAGAGTTTGGCAAATCTGTAGGAAAAGCCATCTTCTCCTAGTGAGGTTTTACTTCAGGGGAGAAGCAGGGAATTTTGAACTACTCCCCTGGTGGTATATGTTTGGTCCACAAAGCCGAACATGGTTTGAAGGCCTGGGGACAGGGAGCCTAAAAGTGCCTTTTGTCCAGTGACTAGAGTGTTATAACACAGCCGGGATTCAAGATTAAGCCAATTTAAGCTACTGTACAGTACGCTAGTGGGCGTGTCACATTTCGAGCCAAGGGCAAAACAGCAGGCTCTGTTGAGGACACGCTGTACTCCAGGTAGTTCACCATCATTTGCAGTGTCATAGACAGTGATCATGTAGTCTATAATACTAGTGATGTAAGACCTAACAAGCAACTTTTTGATTGAAATACTATACCATATGAAATACTGTTGCCCCGTTCTGGAGTCCTCATTTGAGGAAAAACAGAGACAGGCCGGAGATGGTGCAGCATAGAGTAACCAAAATGATTCAGGGACAACAGAACAGATCCTAAGAGGACTGGATCAGGGCACTGAACAGGAACTCGCTTGAGGCCAGCAGAAAGAAGACAGGCAACACGATAGAGACTTTCAAGATCCTGAAAGGAATAAACAAGGTAAACTGTGAGGAACTATTTAGCAGGAATGGGGGGGTGAAAAACAAAGGGATGTGAATGTAAACTGGTGGGGTGTTCAGGAGTGATGTGAGAAAGTTTTATTTTACAGAGAGAGAGTGACTGTGTCATGGAACAGCCTGCCAGCAGAGGTGATGGGTGCCAAAACCATGTATAGGTTTAACTACAACTGGGACAGAGTAAAGGGCCTAATAGTTACTCAGAGGGGTAGCAGTGAGGCAGGGAGTAAGTGGGAGGGGAAAACCCCTTCTAAACAGTAGGTCATAGAGTAGAGCAGGGTAAAACGAGGCAGACTGGTTTTTCTGCTGACATTGTCTATATTCCTGTGTAACTGTTTCTTTTTTAAAACTCAGCTTTATTATTTTGCCAAGACAATTCATTGACATACAGATATTGTGACCATGGCACAAGGCCTGCATATTTCTTTTTTTTTTTTTTTTTAATGTCCAAGTATAATCCCAGAAGTTGGAGTTTGAAGGCGAACCTCATCATCTTGATTCAAAATACAAACATGAAATAAGTAAACTGATAGTATACTACCCTCCAATGGTGTTATATTAACTGTAGCATTTCGGCCTAGTCAGCACAGTGGTGGCCCAATACTAGTAAGTTCAATTGTTAATTAAATGGCAACTGTTTCAGATTGGTGAAACTAGAAGGGTAAATCCCTCCCGGGTACTAACAGGTACCCCTCTAAACTAGAAGTGACTCAACTGGAATCAGATCTATTTTAGAAAACCAGTGCTGAGAAACCAGTAATAGGAAACCATGCCATCACTCTGGAGGTACTTGATTGGGATTATTGAAACCAGAGGGCTGAATAGGGAACCACCCCAAGGGTGTGCGGTTAACAGAAAGTAGGGGGAGTTGGTTTCTCCTTGTATTTCCACCCTTCATCCCTCTTCCCTCATTCCTCTCATTTCAAACCCACAGAGAGCCCCACTGCTGCCATTGCTCTGAATGTCTGTCCAAGGAGAGTCTGAGCTTGGCCGTGAGCTCCTCCATTCTCCTGATGTTTTCCACTGTACTTTTCCAAGCTACTAGTTCTGGGGGAAGGGGCTTCAACCATCTCCCTGTAATCTCCTTTAAAGCTGCAAGGCAAAGTATACTAAACAGATTTTTTTGTTGCGCATTTCCTAACGCTGGGTGTCTACATCCCATAACCAACACTTGAAAACTCAGGGGGAGCTGTGTGCCCCAACCCCTCTGAAGCACCTCGTGAATCTCCCTCCAGTAATCTCATATCATAGGGCAATCCCAGAAGATGTGGTAGTGGGTACCTGCCTGTCCACAGCACCTCCAACACAAATCTGATTTACTCCTACTAAAATGTTTTGTTATCGATGGGGTATGGAAAAATTGGGATAAACACTTCAACCGAAACTCTCTCCACCCTGGAGAAGCCGTAGTTTTCCAGCCCTTTCCATGTTTAGATCCACTGATCTCTAGGGATCGTAAGATCATTCTCCTTTTCCCAGTTTTGTCTAAGTGTTTCAAAATGCACACTCTCCTCCCCCTGTAGTACCTTATATGCCCTGAAATGAATTTACCCTTGGTTGCCAAACAGACTGCCCAATATAAAAAATGCTCTAGTGCCATCAATCCTCTATTGATTTTTGGAATCAAGTTGTTCGACACAATATAGTGTCTGACCTGTACATATCTATGAAAATCTACTTTTGTCAGTGGATATCTGGTCTGAAGAGATTCAAAGGATGCCATTCCATCATTATGTAAAAAATTATAAAACCTGGTTAGGGCATGCCTGTTCCAGTTCTGATATCTAGTATCTGAATGAGGGAGATTAAAGTGAGGGTTGCCCACAACAGATGTGAGAGGACCCACACCCTCTGGAGTGTGTGTTGTTTTATTGGCCCGCCCCAACATCCTCAGAGTGTGTTTTGTCCAGGGGTTCTGTATGTCCCTCCACACTTCCTGGGTTAGTGCGGCATGTGGCAGGGACACCAAGGAGATCAGCTGCATTTGTTGTGCCTCAATCTCTCTCCATCCTGTATCATTCCTTTGTTTAACCCATGTTATCACTGGGGCTAACTGAGCCGCTATGTAGTATAATTTAAGATCAGGGAGTGTTAAACCACCCTTACCTTTGGGCAGTGTTAGGAGGCTAGTACTAATTCGCTTCCTACCCCCTTGCCAGATGAAAGTCAGAAGAGCCGAGTTCACCAGGTTAAAGAATGTATTGGGGATGTTTATTGGAAGGGCTTGAAATAGAAACAGTAACCTGGGGAGAATGTTCATCTTGATTGTCTCTATCCTACCTCCCAGTGACAAGGGGAGCAGGTTCCATCTCAGCAGGCCAGCTTTTATTTCCCCCCACAACTTACCATAATTCAATTTAAATAATTTTGAGAGCTGTGGAGAAATTTTAACCCCCAGGTATCGGACCGTGTTTGCGTCAACCCATTTGAAAGGGAAATTTTGTTTTATGTCTCTGGGGAGTGTACCCCCAAACCTGATTGCCTCTGATTTATCCCAGTTAATTTTATAACCTGAGACCTGCCCATATTCCTACAGTTCCTCTATCAGCGCTGGGAGGGAGGATCTGGGAGAAGTCTCATAAAAAAGGAAATCGTCAGCATATAGGGACATTTTATGTTCCCTTCCCCCCTTAATATTGTTGTTAACCCTAATTGCCTTGGCCAGCGGTTCAATGCAGAGAGCGAAACGCAAGGGTGAGAGAGGGCACCCCTGTCTGGTACCTCTAGACAAATGGAACCACTGTGTTGTAAAACCATTCACTCTGACCGTAGCCTGTGGTACAGTGTACAAAGCCTTAATATTCGCTCTGAATTTAGGACCCATCCCCATCTCTTCTAAAGTCCTGTGCAGGAACCTCCAGTCCACCCAGTCAAAGGCCTTCTCTACGTCCATAAACAACACAAATGTCAGTTCCATTGAGGCCTGCTGGCTGGAGATAATATTGAGCAAGTGCCTGATATTATCGTGTATCAATCTCCCATTAATAAAGCTAGTTTGATCCGGGTGGACTAGGGTCCCCACACAGTCCTGCAGCCTTCGTGCCAAAGTCATAGTATATATTTTCTGGTCCACATTTAGGAGTGAGATGGGCCTATATGAGCCACAGACCTCCCGGTCCTTGCCCTCTTTGAGAATAACAGTAATCTGTGCATATTGCCAGCTCAAGGGGGTGCCCTCCCCCTCCCTAATACCCTGTCCCACCTTACCCAACCAGGGAACCAATTCTGCCTCGAGAGCTTTGTACAGCTCTGCCACAATCCCATCGGGCCCAGGGGCCTTCCTTGTTTTTAGTTCTCTAAAGCTTTGGTGGAGTGCTTCCTCTGACAATGGGGCATCCAATTTTTGCTACTCTCTTCTGAGAGAGTGGATAACCTAACTGTGTGGAAAAAGGCACCCAGCTTCTCCTGGTAGTCACCTACCTCCTCTTGGCTATATAATTTAATGTAAAATTTCTGGAAACAAGCCGCTATTTCCATGAGGTCAGTGACAAATTTACCAGCTTCTCCTTATTTTTTTAAGTGGACCACCGTTCTGTTGATCGCTTCTTTTCTAAGTTGCCAGGCTAGTAACCTTCCTGCTCTGTTCCCTGCCTCAAAAAACCTTTGGCGGGAATACCTTAGTTGCCCCTCTATCTTGTCATCTAAAATTTTATTGAGCCTCCTCCGAATATCTTCCAATTTCTCCCTCATGTCAAGATTCAGGACAATTTTATGCTCCGCCTCAAGATCAAATAATTTGTTCTCCAGGGCCAAAATCTCCCTCTGTTGTGACTTTTTTAATTGTGAGGCATAGCCTATGGTTGTTCCGCTAATGACCACCTTTAGGCTATCCCATCGTATGGCTGCCATGGTGTCTTGGGGCAGATTATCTACCTCAAACTTTTTCAAAGTTTCCTTTAGGAGTTTCTTATATTCTTCCCTATTAAGGAGGAGACATTTAGCCTCTAAGAAGATTTCCTTACCCTGGGACCCAGCCATAGTCTTATGGTAATCATACCATGATCAGACAGGGTTCTGGGGTAGATCCTCGAGTCCTCTACTCTGTGGAGCCATTCCGGCGATATCCATAACATATCTAGCCTGGAGTAAGCCGCATGTGGGGCCAACCAACAAGTATAATTTCTTACCTTAGAGTGCTGATGCCACCAGACCTCTACTAATCCAAACTCCCTACCCATCCATATTAGTGTTCGAGCCGCCTTCGAGGGGGGGGGGACGCCCCCTGAGGTGCCTGACCTCTCCAAACCAAGGTTCATGACAGTGTTAAAATCTCCTCCTACTATGAACAACTCACCAGGAGGGGGAGCCATTCTTAGGAGCACATCTCTAATAAAGGCATCGTTGTCTACATCCTGGTTTGGTGTCTATAGATTAAGGATAGAGCATGGTGTCTCTCTGTAAGAACCCTTGGTTAGCAAGACTCTCCCCTCTGGAACTTCTTGTTTACTGATTAACTGGAAGGGGCAATTCTTATGGATAAGTGCTGCTACCCCTCTTCGATGAGGGTGGACTGTATACGTAGCATAATAGGCCTGTCTGACCCAAGAGCGCTTAAGCTTTGCACTTTTTTTTGAATTCAGTTGGGTCTCTTGGAGCAGTGCGATTTCAATTCTTGCTTTTACTAATTCATTCAGTTTCCTCTTGATTGAATTTCCTAACCCCCCTAGCATTATTTGAAGCCACTGTTCCCTCAGCCATATCATCTCAATCCCCTCCTGTTTATTGTCAAATGCAAAAGGCATGGTTTCCTCTTCCCTAATCTTAGCAGAACCACTATAAACAGCATAGTGTAAAAACATTGTAAACACATTAACAATAACATCACTTCCAAGGTGAATTGGAGAGCATCCAGTCGATATTCTAGTTGTCTCTGTATCAACTGGATGAGGCACCTTCCAGGGTGCCTTGCGCTAAACTTGCACATATGGATGATGAAGCTTGTCACTGCCGTCTAACCCTGTGTACAAGGCCTTAAGTCGCAATTCACAGACTGCGCTTTTCCTGATATTACCCCCCCCCCCCATTGAGCAATATGTGGGCGAGGGAAGGTCAGACCCCTCCAACAAGCCAACCCGAAGACTCAGAGAAGGGGACCCAGGTGATTCCTTCTCTGTTGAGAACCTTATTTTTACTAATGCTCTCCTCGTCTCCCAATTAGCCCTGTTTTTTGGGGGATTCTCCTCAGTCTCCCATCCAAAACATTGTGTAAAAACTAGAGACTCACCAAAATGGGAACAAGGCACTCCCTCCCACTCCCCTCCCCAGAAAGAGAGAGGTCCACAGCAGTCCCTCCACGCCATGCTTAAGCAAACCCCGGGGCCACCCCCGGAGAGGAAGACAGAACACCCTGATTCCATTCTTTCTGGGTGGGCAGGAGACCATGAGATGTATTATTGTGAGGAAAGAGTCTCTCTCTGACTGTCTTACCTGGTAAGGGAATCCCCCTTCCTCCCCTTATAAAAAGCAGGGAAAAACAACCTGCTGTGTCACCTCCAGCACTGAAGCCCCCTCCCTCCTCTTCCCTTGTTATATGACCAACAATTCCCCTTAAGCTTGACCCATGGTAGAAAAGACAAGGGCCTAGCAAAGTCAGAAAAGTACTTGAAAATCAGGAAGAGGTACTAATCCGGTGTGAAGCATCCATTCCATAGGCCCAAAGCACTTAGACCACTCGAGTTTTTCCCCCCTAAGACTAACAAATGCCTTTATCAGTGCTGATCTTCCATCTCATTCTGGGTACCTATTCCTGAAGAGCCACTCTTTGCCCTGATACCAGGGGGTCCACTGAGGACGATCTCCGTCACTTCCTTGTACCTGTAACCTTTGTCCACAATTCATCTCTGCTCCCAAACCCTTTATCAGCCAATGCTGGTCTCGCCAGAAGATCTTGTGGGACGCCAAGATTCAGAAGGGTATGCCTGGCCCCCCCCAGTGCCCAAAAAAATAGAGGATCCTCTGGTAAGAAAATCTTGAGCTGGGTAGGGGCAATCAAATGCATGTGAATGTTCTTCGTGGCAGGGTACTTTTTAATCTCTAAAAGAACTCGCCATTTCTGCTGGGTAATAGGGGTATAGTCATTATCAAAGAACAGCCTCTTGTCCCCAAATAGCACTTCTTTTTTTGCCCATGCCACTTGTAATACTTTGTTTTTAATTCTATAGTCCAGAAACTTAAGGGAAATTGACTGGGGCGTAGCATTAGGACCACTTGTTTTTTTGGCTAGGGGCCCTGTGTGCCCTGACTATGTTCAGGGGAAGGTTGGTTGGGAGATCTAGTAGTTCCTTTAGAAAAGAATTCAGAAAGTCCTCCATCTTACCCTGCTCAGTTTCTTCTGCTACTCCATAGAGCCTCAGGTTGTCCTTTCTGGAGCAAAGCTCAAGGTCATTTAGTTTATCAGTCAGTTCTTTCTCACAGCGCATGAGAGACCTCAGCATCCCCTCATGGTGGTTGACTGTTTAGTCTGTGCTTATCAGGCCTTCCTTGAGGTTCGACAGTACATTTCTCCACTTCAGCTATCTTTTTTTTTATCTTCGGCCTCTGCTTGCTGGATAGAGCCCAGTGTATCATTCAATTTTGCCAGCTCTAAAAAGAGTCTCCCTGATGTGATGGTAAAGTCTTCCTCTTGGAGCTCTTCCACTGGACTAGTGGATGGCTGCAAAGCGGCTGTAGGTTTAGTTTTGCCTTGGGCCTTAGGGTCTCCAGAGCCCGAAGCAGTCATCGTCTTAGGAAATTCCATCATCGTATCCTTTGCCCTCGGTTTAGGAGGCATCGCAAAGCAGGTATGTTGCTTTGGGTGTCTGACTTGCTTTAGTGAGGTTTTCGGTGCTGGGAGTGGCACTTTTATGAATTTTTACTCACCGTGGGACGGAGCTCCGAGAATCAGCAGCTTTTCAATATGGAGGTGGAACCGGAAGTCCTGTGTAACTGTTTCTAAAAGAGAAGGTTACCGGGGAGAATGGACTCACACTTGGAGCACTGCTCATGCTGCAAGATGTATGCAATCCTGCCTTCACAGGTAATGTGAACACATCTGCAGCCACTGCGAGCTGACTACTGCTCTGGAGAGATGTAGGCATAATGCCAGTGTAGAATATCAACTGGCTGTACAGCGGGGGGCTGGGGAGAAGGGTTGGCAGTGAGGGGGCTCTGAGGGGATGCTGGGGTGGAAGCTAGCATTCAGAACACTGGGAGAGAAGCACATCTAGTGCACCGTCAGAACTGTGCAATGTACACATTTCTACCTATAGAAGGCATGCGGGATACATCTTCAGCAACTGGGCGATGGTCAATGCTCTCATGCAGTTAATTTGCCAGAATGGAGCAGTAGCTGCATGGATGTAGGAAAGTGCACAGGCAGCTGATGAAGATGGGGAGAGGAGGTTACAGATATGGGCAGTAAGCCTGCATTGATGTGGTTCACAAGGAAAAACAGGATAGGGAAAAGGATGGCAGAGACTTTGATCACGTGTGATAGGGATGACGGATGGACCATAGTGGAGAAGGGAGGTAACAGGCATGGTCATAAAGGAGCACCATTGCCAGTAGACATCAGCAATGGGTATCAGCTTCTGGCTGGCCAGGTTAAGGGGGCAGACAGGCATTTGAGGCTGGCGAAGGCACACCAAGCATCAGTGCGCCCAACCTGCCAAGAAGGAGGAAGGAAAAGGATGGGAAGAGGGGCAGGAAAGAAGTACTCTTTGGGGACTCTATTGCTAGGGGAGTTAGTGAAGTGAAGGGTGCAGTTCTGAACCAGGATGGTAGCTCAGCTGAGGTCATTTGTCTGCCTGGCACAGGGTTTGAGTGAATGCTATTCAGCACCAAGCAGTGCAGCTGGGGTGGGCCATCGCCATCCATGCTGGCAGGAATGACATAGGGAATACAAGTTCACAGGACATTCACGGAACTAGGGATGCTCCTGAAGGGAGGGGTATTCTGATTTTTTGTCAAGATCCTCCCAGTCCTTGGGGCTAGTGAGAAGTGGCAGTGGACCATTAGGCAGTGTGCAGCTTGGCTAAGGGTCTGGTGTTAAGAGTGAGGGTTTTGTTTTGCTGGCCAACTGGAGGGCCATCTTTTGCAAGGGACACCTTTAATGCCCAGGATGGGCTGCAGCTGCACCAAGAGGGAGTAAGAGTATGAGCCAGGAAAATGGACACTCTAGTTAGAGGGGCTTTAAACTAGAGGATATGAGGGAAGGGGCTTGTGCAAGGTATCACTATGGGCAGAGGTCTGATACAGGGTGTCATCAAGAGAAGGACAGCAGTTAAGCACAAGGAAACAGATCCCCCCCAGGAGGGGGGTCAAAGAAGTATGGAGGAGCAACTATCCTCACTTTCATGCAGGTTAACATGAGGAGTGCATCCAACAAAGCAGTTGTGGCTGGGAGTTTAATGAATTTCAAGTGCCAGGCCTAACTGGATCTCACGTAGATGGTAGGGAAGGAAAGGACTGATACACTAGGATAGTAGGATATAGATTATTCCAGACAGATAGGCCAGACAGGAAGGGGTGAGGTGCTCTTTTCATTTGGTAATCACTGTCACAAATGCACTCCACAGGTCAGGCCCTCTGCTCCCACAGTGCCAACCTCAGAGTGCAATAGTGTGAACAGGTGACAGACAGGGTAACCCTCCTGTCTGTTTGGATCTGAATCACCTTCTAGTCTTGAGTTCTGGAGGGATTCAGACTGTGAACCTTATGCTAGCATACCCAATTAACAGGCTCAGATAATACTCTCTTCGGGGGGGGGTGGGTCCAATATAATCTTTCGCCCAAGGGCATCCAGCCAGGTATCCAAAATGAACCCTTATAACTCTATGAGAGACCTAGGTATTTCTTACCTTTTTCAGCAAGCTCAGTAACACAATCAAGCTTTTAACAGCTGTCAGACTTAAACACAGGTTCAGCATCGCATGCAACGGAAAAGTGAGAAGACACACAGGCAGTATTTCAAAGAAAAGGTTGTTTACTAAAAATGGTAAAAACAGGTAAAATCAAACACAGAACAATTATATCACAAATCTTACAGTCATATAAAAATATGGGAAGTTACAGAATATAAACTCCTACCACAAATACTTAAAGTCTTTCTTATTCTAGATGTTACCCTTTTAGTGCTTTCAAAAGTTCAGAGAAATCTTTCTCTCTTTGAGTCTGGAAATACTATATCACATATTCCCAGATGCAAGATCATTTCAGGAGGCATCTCCCCACCCCTTTTATGACATCAGCTAGACCCTCCCTTAGAGTTAATTCTTCATAATTTTCTACAAGGAGGTATTTTAAATAATGTGAACATCAGCAAAAAGCCATTTCCCAAATATGACAGTCTTTGATCAACCATTTCTCTTTGATGTCCCTCTGCTGATTTCCTGTTGCTAGAGAGATCTCAGGGTTTATGGCTTCTCACCAACATGCAACCAGATATGTCACTTCCTGCATGTCATAAATGCATCCATGGGAGTCAGCTTACAAAAGGTAGTAGCAGGTAATAAAGGATAATAACCTGTCTCTCTAGAAGGATGTCTTAATGGTTTCCTCTGGTCTTTTTATAACATCCTGTGGTTTTCCTCACACTGACATCTTTTGTGGTCCAAGGCCAAGTCTTTCCCTCACTGCCTACTTGTGTGAGACAATCACATACTATATATTTCTATTACAAATATCATACATATAACCATAAGCAGATGGCAGAGCATCACAATCACTATGGAGCACAAGGAAAACATCAGGGGTGTAGGCAGTGTCACAGAGTCCACCTGGGTTAAGCAAGTAGAAAGGTGGGTGGGGCACATGCAAAAGGATCATCCTGGGGGTGTGCCACAGGCCTTACGCACCTTAGCGGAGCATGATGACCAGCTGGTCAGGAATTAGAAGAACAGTTAAAATGGGATGCAGTGGTGATCCTGGGAGACTATACCGAGAGGCATAGACTGTCATCTAGAGATTGTTAATGACATAATATCTGTCCACTTTCAAGGACTGCTTCCTACAGCAGTGTGTCCAAGGGTATTAGGTTTCAGGCCATCATTGGCCACCTTCTCAACAGTAGGGGTGGGGTCACCTCCAGTGTAAAAGGTGAGGCATCAGTGGGAGGCAGTGACCACAACCAGGCAACCTTCTCCCTAGTGGCAGGAAAACCTAGCTGGACTTCAGCCACCAGGACCAGAAACTTAAGAATTGCTGGACTTTGCCATGATACAGGACCTGGTGTCCAAGGATCTGCAGCAACTACATAAGGCCGGTAATGCAAGACATGTAGTGTTTTTTGATTAAGGTTTTCAAAGAAACTGCAGAGGTCTGTGTTCTTGTAAGCAATAATGGAAATTGGCCAAAAAGTGTCCCCCTGACTTAACAGGGACACAAGACAACTAATTATGAACAAAAATAAGATCTATGACCACTAGAAAGAGCAAGATTGTTTCCAGGCCAGAGAAGAATGCAGAACAGCACTTAGGGACTGCAAAAGCAGAAGTAAGACAGCCAAGGAAGGACTGGGACCAGGAAAGCAACAGGAGCTGCAGACAGCACCCAAGCCATCTTCCAGTCCGTAAATGGAAAGAAAAGAGTAAATGAGGGGATTGTACCCTTGAAAACATTGTTGGGGAGAATAAACCTGGAGAGAGCCAGAGGTGAATATTGAGATGGTTAATTAATACTTTGCTTCAATGTTCACCAAAGAAGAAGAATTTAGCTCATGGAGAGACCCTCTGGGGGTTAAGGAAGGGGGAGGGGCTAAACTTTCCTGATCCCCTTCGAAGAGGTGACCCAGGGAGGTGGACAGGGGCAGGGTCATGGGTGTAGTCTGTCTGGACTTCAGCAAGGCCTTTGCTGTTATGGCACACGAGAAGCTTCTGGGCAAAGTAGACCAGTGTGGTGTACTGTACATGAGACATACACATAGTGGAGTGTTAACTGGCTTGGGGGCGCAAGAAAATGGGGGAGGAGGTGGATGAGCTCTGGGATCAGTTCTGGGGCCACTTCTTTTCAACATTATCATCTATGATCTTGAAGCTGGGATCTCTGGAAGGCCGTTTAATTTCATGGATGACACTTTGCTAACCAGGGTGGTGGACTGCCTTGAGGATGGGGACAAACCTTAGGAGGATCCAAACAAGCTGTACGACTGGTCTAACTCCTGGGCTGTCAGACTAATATAGCCAAATGCAAGGTGTTACACTTGAGGAGGAGAAAGAACTATGGATCATAACAGACAAGGAACTGAGGCATGAAAAGCAGTGTGCAGCCGCTGTCAATAGGGATAGCAGAATGTTAAGGTGCATCCAAAGGGGAGTAATCAGCAGAGTAGGGAAAGTAATCTTGCCACTTTACAAGTCCCTAGTCAGACCCTAGCTGGAGTACAGCATTCAGTTCTGGCCTCCTCAATGAAAAAAGGGCAATGAGGCAGCCAAGAGTATGCAACACAGGGCCACCAAAATGATCAGCAGTGTCAGGGGCAAACGCTATGAGGAGAAGCTGGAGGCCCATAACATGTTCAGGAACAAACAAGTCGCGCTCCACTGTGGCATGTGTGCCAGGTTAAAAACAGCAGACTCAAAACAACAAAATCAGCAACACACTCTACTTGCTAGTTTAAAAAAAAACTTTATTAGTAAAAAAACATACAAAGCAAACATACCATTGAGCAGGGCTGGTAACACCAAACACCCGACCGGTTTAGCAAGCTAGTATGTCATCAGAGGAAGGGGTGAGATCAGAGGTTCAAGCAAGTTATTTCATACGCTTAAAGCTGTACCAACACCAAAAATTAGTACATGTTGTACAGAAAGTGCAGTGATGTAAACTGTGCATAATCAATGCATATACAAAGAGCAATATCAAAGTGCCAAATTAGTGCAACTATAATATAAATAAAGATATGGCAATACACAATAAGCCATGATAACAGACAATAATACACGACAATCCACGTTAATGTACAACACAATTGATGATAAATAGTTAACAATGACAGCATAATCAATGCATATACAAAGTACAGTATCAATGTGCCAAATTAATGCAACTATAATATAAATACAGATATGGCAGTACATGGTAAACCATGATAATGTACAATAATGCATGATAATGCGCGATAATGAACAACAATATAAATGACAATAAATAGTTAACAATTACAGCATAATCAGTGCATATACAAAGTGCAATATCATTGTGGCAAATTAGTGCAACTATAATATAAAGATATGGCAATACATGATAAGCCACGATAACATTCAATAATAGATGATAATCCATGACAATGTACAACAATACAATAATAGACAATAAATAGTTAGCAATTACAGCATAATCAATGCACGTACAGAGTGAAATATCAATGTGCCAAATGAGTGTAACTATAATATAAATACAGATATGGCAATACATGATAAGCCATGACAATGTACAATAATACACAATAACCCATGGTAATGTACAACAATACAACAACTGACAATAAATAGTTAACAATTAAAGCATAATCAATGCATATACAAAGTGCAATATCAATGTGCCAAATTAGTGCAACTATAATATAAATCTAGATATGGTTTATATTTTTTTTTCTTTTACCAGGAGAGACACACTAAGCTGAAAGCTTGTTTACAGGTGTGACCTGGGAGCATAAGGAAGTTAAGTGACTTGCTCAAGGTTACACAGTATGCAAGTGGGAGCTGTGAGATTCAACCCCAGGTCACCAGGTTTACTGCTGTGGTAATACATGATAAGCCACAATAAGTAAGTAATAATACCTGACAGGGTGGACGTAATTGGGATATAATGGACCATCCCAGAGCGTAACGAGGCCCAACACTGCAGGCAGAGGGCCTATAGCTCCTGGAAGGTCCATTATATCCCATAACGCCCACCCTTGAGGGTATTATTGTCCTTAGAAAATGGGTTATATTGTTGAGATGCAAAAAATAAATAAATAAAAACTTTAAAATGACTAAAGATGAAGAAGAAAACAATGAGTCATTTGTAAAGTAGTCCCTCAAATGGCACGTTTGGCACTTTGCCAGTAGAGGGCACTGCTGTTTTTATAGTGTTGTGTTTTGAGTTGTACTTTCACTCCCCCCCCAACCCAATGAGGCTTTAGTTAAAAAATGCCATGTCCCCTCAAAATCCCGGACATGGTATATTTTATTTATTTAATTTTTTCCCCCATAAAGTCTTGCTTCCGGGTTCCGTTTTCAGCAGGATAGTTAGCGGGCAGCCACACTAGCAGGATGCCAAGGTGGGACAGAAGGTCGAGAAATGTCAATCGAGGAGCCATTAAAAGAAAATAATGGAAGTTATCATGGAAAAAAAAAGGTATTTTTGCAGTTCCTTTTTGGTGCTGGGGTGTGGAACAGGGCTAACATTTTTCTACTCGATGGATCAGGGGAATCTGGCCAGGGAGTGGCCACCAATCGACGCACTTTCCACAGTTCCGCTTTTGAAAGGTGGAGAGGCACTTTCGGCTACGAACAATGATTCGATCAGCAGGCATTTGGGCGGTGCGTGGGACAACAGCTTTGATTTCTTATGAGATGTGTTGTCCTATAGTGGTGTAATTTTTTTTTCAGTTTGTGTACATGGTGTGTGGGCTGGGGGGTGGCTCTCGGTCGTTCTCTCACTTTCGGCTATCATGGCTTGTGGGCACAGGCATGCCATACCACCTGGTGGTGGGTTCTGCCATGAGGGACTTGTTATTTAGAGGGCGTTGTTAAAAAAATAACAACATAGGTGCCAGGGTTTTTCTGCCAATCAGAATTCAGCTTTTGTCTTGCCCATTTTCCAATGTACAATAATACACGATAATCCATGATAATGTACAACAATTGACAATAAATAGTTAACAATTACAGCAATGGGAGAATATGTATTATCAAAACATTATGATATAATGACATAAATAGGAACAGATTTTTGGTTGTGTGGGGGCGTGGTTTGTGACGTGAGTCAGGGAGGAGCTGTGCCCACATAAAAGTGGAGCTGCTTGGCAGCGTTGCAAGCACACCATTTGCTCAACTTAACACACTATCCCTTTGCTGGACTGTTGCTGCTGTGGACCCTTCAATTTGGAAGATCCTTGCCTACCCCCGTGCCTTTTTCAGCCTTCTCTCTCTCCCTTCTCCTGTTGTGGCTGGTGGCAGAAGTCAGAGGTTGGTGGTGTGGGTGGTGACGTAAATTGGGAGAAGAGTCACACCTACATAAAAGCGGAGCCACTCAGCATCATTGCAAGTATGCCATTTGTTCAATTTAACACACTGCTCCTTTGCTGGACTGTTGCTGCTGCAGATCCTGCAATTTGGAAGACCTGTGCCTGCCCCAGTGACTTTTTCAGCCTTCTCTCCCTCCCTTCTCCCATTCTAGCTGGTGGTTGGGTATGTGGGTGGTGGTGTGAGTCAGGGTGGAGCCATGCCTACATAAAAGTGGAGATGCTCAGGAGGCTGTCTGTGGAGTGGCTCTCCATGTGAGTGGGTCCACTGGAGTGGTGGGAGTAACCAGCGGGAGTCTACAGTGGGAGGCTGCAGGGAGGCTACTTTAAAATGTTTCTTTTGTTCTACAAGATTTCTTATTCTTTGTGCTGTTAAAATGTTTACATGTATATTCTTATTGTAATTGGTAAGGGGGATTTTGGAAGGACAATTTGTTTTTTATTATCAAGTTACCACTGTTGTTAAAGACCATTACCTATTTGGCAATTACTCTATCCCAGGTACCCATAATTTTCCTACTTCATCCAGACTAGTTCACTTTAGTTATTTCATGAAATCTACTCTACTAGGTGACAGTAAAGCATAGACTGGTGGTTAAGGCACTGAACTGCAAGCCTGGAGACCTGGGTTTGAATCCCATCAGCCCCCACTTGCGTACTGTGTGACCCTGTGCAAATCACTTAACTTCTTTGTGCTCCCAGGTTTTCATTAAATGGTCAGAGTGTTATTGATTATGTACTAAGTACCCCTGAAAACTACCATCTTTTAATCTTCCTACATATAAATATGCAGCCAGAAAGTGATCATGCATTAATGTGTCTTAGATTCAATCTCAAACAAGATGGCCTAGAAGATAATGACATTACTGCCCCATTTTATCCCAACTCATCCTCGAACCCACCCGCTTAAATCATAAAACCCTAAACCACTCCCTGATAGACTGGGCTCTCACCCCCACTGAGTCATTAAATCAGGCATCCTCCCAGATGTCCTCAGTGGTCATCACTCAATCTATCTAATTAGAAAGGTCCATAGACCCAAACCACCATGTAAAATCCTCCAGCTCCACTCTTTTAAGTCCCTCGACCTTAACCCCCCATCTTCATGATCTAGCCTCCTCTGATTGGGGCCCTGTTAGCCTCTACCTCTTTCATTGACCTAGCCCTTACATATTTCAAAGATAAACTCCAAACAATCCGGAATGCTTTTGTTCCATTCAAATGCACCCGAGTAAGCGGAAACCATCATCCCTGGATCGCCCCTGTTCTGCTGACCTGTACTAGGGAATGGGATAAAGCTTGGAGTAAACATAAGGGCACTCAGCTCTCATCAGATTACACCAAGTACCACACACTTAGAAATGCCTGTACTAAAGCTACCAGACTAGCCAAATCTGACTATTTTAAATCAACATTCCAAAACAATATTAATTCTCCCTCCAAATTCAGGAAAGTGGTCCATACCCTCTTCTCTCCCTCCATCCCATCCACCCAGTGCTTAAAGTAAATAACACATTAGTGTCTGCCCCTAGTATAGTGTCCAATAAGTTTAACTCATATTACACTTCATGAGTCTCTGCCCTCCTTAAGGCCCTCCCCACTAACCTTCCCCCCAGCCCCCCCCAGCACCTCCTTCTCCCTTTCTGCTGTCTCTCCAGAAGAAACACTTACCGCCCTTCTCTCTCTCTCAATCCCTCCAAAAGCCTGATAACCTTGACCCTAAACTTCTTTACTTATCAGCACCAGCAATTGCATATCCCCTCTCTGCAATACTAAATCTCTCCTTCTTGACCTCCTCAGTCCCTTTGTCCTGGAAACATGCAGTTGTCCTCTCTCTCCCAATGGAAGGGGACTCCTCCTCCCCTAGCAACTATCACCCAATCTTTCCCTTCCCTTCCCTTGCCAAACTTCAAGAACACCTAGTTCTCTCTCTCAGCTAACCTCCTTCCTCTCTGACTCCTCCTTTTTCACCCCTTTCTAAAATGTTTTTTGGAAGAACCACTCCACCACCACCTCCCTTCTCAGGTTCACTGACTCCATCCTTACCGGGATGGATAAGGGCCTCATCACCTCTGCCATCTTTGTCGACCTCGCTAAGGCTTTCAACACAGTCTCACATGCCCTGCTTCTTGATTACCTCAAGGCAACTGGTCTGTCTTCCTCTGCCTATGACTGGTTCAGTGCCTATCTCACAGGCAGAACGCAATCAGTCAGGATTCAGGATGCAATCTCCCCCCCTCTCCCCATCACCATTGGAGTCCCTCAGGGTTCAGTGTTAGGTCCCATTCTCTTCTCCATCTTCCTTAATGACTTGCCCTCTGTCTGCTCCCCCTCCTCCTCAATCCACATGTATGCTGATGACACTGTCTTGTTTACCTCAGTCATACTCCCTACCGATGTAGCAACCACCCTACAGCGTGACTTCCATCAGGTTCAGCTCTGGTTTGCCTCTCATCAACTATCCCTTAATACCAAGAAGACTGTCTCCATGACCTTTGGCACCAGGCAGAGACTCTCTAGGCTTCATCCCTTACCTTCTTTCCACACCTTGGATGGGACAAACCTCGAAGACACTTCCTCATTCAGATATCTTGGGATTTGGTTGGACCAGCACCTTAGCTTCTCTGGCTACATCGATGCTATTCTGCAAAAACTGCTCCACAAGCCTGGTGCCCTATACAGGAACCATAGTTGCATCCCTCCTACAGCACGGTGTGAACTGGTCCAGAAGATGGTACTCCTCATTTTTTGACTACTGTGATGTAGTCTATGGTGCCACTAGAAAATACTCCCTGACCAGATTGGACTCTCTCTTTAACTCCTTCTGTCATTTTGCCCTTGATGCCCCATCTCTACCCCTCCCCCTCCTTTTCACTCCCTCAGATCCGCTGATCCTCGCACTTTGGTAGTCCCCTGCTATTCCACTCTCATAGGACAGACTGGTTTCTCCCACCGCCTCCCGAAACTCTGGAACTCTTTACCCACCCAAATACAGCACTCCTCCTCCTCCTCACCCCCTCCTTCACATTCGCCCTGCATACCCATCTCTCCTCTAGCTGCTACTGCTTTAATCCTCCTTAAGCTACCTTCCTTGAGCCTGTGTCCTCAGCTCGATAACCACCCCTCCACCTATAAAGCACCCCTTGTCTTTACCCTGTCTCACTACTCTCTCTCCCCCCCATCTTCTCTTACTAATTATCCATGCCAAAGATCTTCTCCCTTGCAGGGTTTTCAGCATCCTGGAGGTGCTAGTTCTTGCATGTTTTTCCATTCCTTTCTCCCCCACACCTACCTATTACTCCATACCTACTATCCCCCTGCTAGTCACCTGCCTCCCTCCCTCCTCCTCACTCATCCAATAGTCTATGCCTGGTTCTGCCCCTGGCAGGGTTCTCAACATCCTGGGGTGGATAGATCTAGGCGTGACCTTCCCCTTCCTAACCTACCTAACCCTCTCTCTATTCCTCCTCTACCTAAACATCATCACCTGGTTCTGCCCCTGGCAGGGTTCTCCAGCATCCTGGAGGGGTCAGATCAAGGCATAAAATCCCCTTCTCTCACTTTCCTTCACCTCTCACCCCATCTTCTGGTCCCCCCTTTGTACCCCTTTGCACTTAAATAGCCTGCTCCTAATCCTATTAAGTCCTGAGCTAGTTTGCTGATTAACATGGCTATTGTCTCACCTCACCCTAGACTGGTTCTGAATCACCTCTCAGCTGGGTTAAGTAACCGTTCAGGCACTAGTCTTGGTCCCCTTTGCCTTGACCCCCTCTGCCTCTCCTTCCCCTTCACCACTCCACAGTCCCTCTTATTTTCCCTCCAAATAGCAGTTTAATTGTTTATTTTCTTAAATGCAATGTATACCAATGTGTAATTGTAATCGCCAATCCAACAGTGTGTTGTTGACCTTGTTGTCTGTTCTCTGTACATTCCCCCTTGGATACAATTGTAACTGTATATATAATCACTGTTTTCACACTCTGTACCCCCCGTTGCACCGGGAGACGAGCAACTTGTTGTTCAGTGTGCCTTCCTGGTAAAACATTTCATTAAATAAATAAATAAAAATGATTTAGAACACAGTCCTTTTTTTCCTCCCTAGAGTTTACAGGTAGAGCAAAACTTACACTGATGGTCAAGATATGTAACACAGTTGATAGGATCTTTCTTGACCCCTTTTCTGATCTGCACGTATTAGACCCCACCACTCTCTCACCTTCCGAATTAGTGCAGTTTATTTACTCATCTTCAGGAGCTCATTAAAGAAAAAATCTATTCTGAACGACACATCCCCAGTACAAGTAGCAACTGATTTGATTCCTCCTGTAAAAAAGCTAAAAGAAATCTAAGTAAAGAAATTGCCTTCACTAAGAAGAATCCAACTAAATATAACTTTACTTCTTGAAGTAAAAAGAAACAAGAATATTAAAAGTATTTGAAACTTAAGAAAGATGAATTTAGACAACAACAATGGACAGAAATGTATAAGGTTATACAAAATAAGGATTCAGCTAAATTTTGAAGAATGGTGGCGACAGGTATGAGTGAACATTCACCATCATTGGCAGTGTATATGCCTAAATAAAATTGGGTTCAACACTTTAAATCAATATTTAATAGTATGACTTCTCTCTCTCTCTCTCTCTCTCTCTCTCTCCCCCTAATGAAACAGTAAACTGGATACTGAATATGGATTACAGCCCTTTAACCATCACGGAGGTAGAGGTAGAATCTGCTATAAAAAATCTGGCTAATAATAAAGCCCCCAGTCCAGATTTGATTCCAGCTGAAATTTATAAAAAATATATATAGATTTCTGGACCCCAATCCTTGCATTATTCTTCAATACCTGTTTGGCCCATAAGTTTATTCCTGCTTTTTGAACACAAAATATTATTTTACCCATCCGTAAAAAAGTTCATATTATGACCCAATGAATTTCAGCCCCATTAGTTTACTAGACATCAGCTCTAAAGTATTCAAAAGAATCATACTTGTCAAACATTTGCATTGGCTCGATACCTGCTCCCTATTGTCCAGATTTCAAGAAGGCTTCCGTTCTGGTTTTTTAACCATAGACAATGGCCTAGATGTTCAAACTGTGCCAGGCAGGGGTGCGAGTCCAGGCACAGCGCAACTGGGCTGTGCCAGGACATGGGACCTGGTGATATTCAACGGTGCTGTGCCATGGCTCAGCACAATTGAATATGGCACTGAGGGCACATGCACTGCACATGGCGCAGTGGCACTGCACAAGCGCAAGTGGCAGAATGGGAGCAGCGGGATGTGCCAGTACAAGTGCAGCTGCGCTTGGTGCATCACCTGCGATATTCAGCACTGGGCATGCAAATGAGGCCATTATGCATGCAAGGCACAAATGGGACCATTTGCATGTCATTATGGCTCCATTTGCATGCGGTGCGCCGATCCCCGGTGACTTGTGCCTGGTGCCCTGCCAGGCTGCAGCCGTCGGGGACCAGCGCCCTGCAGTCCCATGGCAGTCCCCGCTCCCTTTTGTGGGCATACATAGAAAGAAACTCTCTGGTGGTCCAGTGGACCACTTCCCATTGCCTGATAGTGGGCTTCTGTGAAATATATCCCAGGTGGTCCAGTGGACTGCTCCCCAGCACCCGATTGTGGGCATCTGTAAAATAAATCCCTGGTGGTCCAGTGGACCGCTTCCTTTCGCTTGATCATGGGCATCTGTAAAATAAATCCCTGGTGGTCCAGTGGAACCCCCCAACAGCGGCCAATCATGGGCATACGTAAAGAAATGTCCCTAGTGGTCCAGTGGCACCTCCCCAGCAATGCCCGATCGTGGACATATGTAAAGAAATGTCCCTGGTGGTCCAGTGGAACCTCCCCCAGTGCCCGATCATGGGAAGACATAGCAAAAGAAACCCTGGTGGTCCAGTAGTACTTCCCCTCCCAACCCACTCACTGAAGTCCCCCACCACCCAGCACGCCCCCAGTCAGCAGCAGTGGCAGCACCCACCGCATGCCACCCGGCTGCCGGCAACTGACTGCGTACATTACAGTCTGTACTTTCATTGGTCCATGTCAGGGATTACGGACATGCAGACCATACTGTACCACGAGGTTCGCTATGTGAATGAACGATTCATTCACATAGCAGACCTGTGTAGTACAGCATGGCTCAGATGCCCATTGGTCCATGCAGTGGACCAATAGGTGTACAGACCATACTGCACAGTCACAGGTAGTGGCCGGGCGGCATGCAGATGGGGTGCTTCTGCCAGCCACTGAATGGGGGTGCTGGTGCAGCGGAGGACCTCAGTGGGTGGGTGGTGGAGGGGGTACCACTAGACCACCAGTGATTTATTATACAGATGCCCGCAATCGGGTGCTGGGGAGCGGTCTACTGGACCACCAGGAATTTATTATACAGATGCCCATGATCGAGCAATGGGGGGGGACTCCACTGGACCACCAGGGCATTTTCGCTATTGCTGTCTGTGATTGGGTAACAGGGCAGGGGGACACAGTGCTCCCAGGGCAGGGCGCTTGTGGACAGTGTTCTGGCTAAGCGGGTAGCCACCCATGGCTGGCGGCTGCTGTGTTGCACCCTGCAATACAGCAGCTCACCTGTGGGTGGCCAGGACTTGCTCCTGGTTTTACCAGGCACATCTTTGCACCCCCCTGAGCGGCGCAAGGCAGGTTTGTGCCAGCATATGTGCCGCACATCCCGGGCTGAATATTGGGATGTGCCGCATGTGCATGGGCACGCCCCCCGCACTTGCGCCGCATACATTACTGATGCGCCCTAGTGCATCAGGAGTTGCACAGTACAACATGCCCCTTTGAATATCGCGCTGGGGAGCATTGGTGGGTTGCACATGGTGCAATCCTGTTCCACCATGCTCAAGCCTTTTAAATATCCAGGCCAATGTCTTTTGTCTCTTGCACTTATTGGAGAAATATGTAATTATCAGAAAGTCAAAATTATGCATATTATTCATCAATTTTACTGCTGCTTTTGACTCGGTCAGCAGAGAAAAATTATAATTAACCCTTTTACACAGAGGTCTTCCAACAGATCTATTTCCCATCTATCTGCTTTATTCTAACACAAGTACTGCCATCAGATACAATAACACTGGGAATATTACTGAATACTTTAATTCAACCAGAGAAGTTAAACAGGGATGTCTTCTTGCCCCCATCCTCTTTAATATTTATATTGACATCCTTCTCCAGCCTACTGAAATAACTGTTTCTGATGCTCCTAAAATTAATAACTCCCGTTGTTTTATTTTAGCCCATGCTGATGACCTAGTTTTGCTACCATTAACAAACTCAGGTCTGCAGAGACATTTAAATGACCTAGCAGCTAAATGTGAGGCATTAGAGCTGAAGAGTAATCTAAAAAAACTAAAGCCTTAGTATTTGGAACTAACAGACCCAGGTACAAGTAAATTCTACATACAGATAAAATAAAGATCGGAAGGGAATATCTCTATTTGGGGATCAAATTTACAGCTGTCAGAAAGTAAAATTCTCATACCAAAGTACAATACATCAAAGCCAAACATTTTCTCAAAGTTCTTTTGAGCTACAACTATACATTGGGAGGTAATTCCCTTCTCCCTGAATTAATAGCAGGGGAAGCTAAAAATAACCCCATTATACTCTACGGATCCGAAATATGGGGCACCAATATAACAACTGACATTGAGAAAGAATTGTTATATTATTATAAATCTCTGCTCTAAATTCCAAATTTATCATCTTCAGCTATGGTATGTGCAGAGATTGGCCGCTACACATTGGCAAGTTTGGTGGAATCTAGCATAACTTCTTATTGGTTACTCATAATAAACAATCGTAATAATTCCCTTCCTACTGATTGCTTAAAGGAAAAGATTAGGTGGCATACCATTGGAATTTCTTCTTCTTGGTTAAATTGATTACTCAATTTACTTCACAAAACTAATACAATACCTCTATGGACAGACTATTTAAAGAATATTAAGATTGCCCCGCAATATAAAATCAACATCAAGAAAAACTTTTATTCCTAGCACGAAAGAAAGATTTAGAATCTTTCAAACTGCAGAAACAATTGAGTTGGTATAGTAAAAATAAGAATGTACATGGGACTGAAGATTACTTGTAGGTACCTATTGTACCAGAACACCAAAAGCTAATCACCTGGGCAAGGTTGGTGGTGATAACCTCCAAATACACTTACTTTAACAGACTGGCAAATTATACTATATCTGCTTCAGATATGTGCCCACATAATAGAAGGTTTATTGAAACCATTGAACATATCATCATACAATGTCCATTATATAACTCAATCAGGAATTCAGTTTTAAAGGACTTTCTAACCAAATATATGTCCTTAAATTATGATCCAGTATTCATCTTCCTGCACCCGTAATCATTAAATGAGGTTGAAAGGGTAGTAAAGTTCTTAGAGGCCATTATCAAAAGTAAAAAAAAGGGAAAATTGCCCTCTTACATTTTTAAATGTATGACTGGTAATCAAGTACCTCCACAATCCAACAGATTCATCTGCCAACTATCTAGTATAAATAATTGATATATATTTTATTACATGTATAGTGCTTTCTTGTATTTTCTGACATTGTCTTCTGATATTAATGTTTTTGTGTAAATATTGTAATGTCCACAAATATAATCTTGGATGAACAATAAACTTGAAACTTGAACTAGTGCTTGCAGATTACACCTGGAAACAAGCTCCGGCTTAGTGTGCCTTTCCTGGTTAAACAATTTCCCTTCCCTTCAGTTCCATGTCATAACAGCAATCACTAAACAGTGATCGCTGTTACAGCGAGTGTACATCACCAAAAATCAAAATGGTGATGTACACTCCCCAGTGAACCCAACAACAATGACACATCCCCCTAAATTATGATTCTCAGCTCCAGGGGGGTGCATGTCAGGGATGGTGAAAAACTTGGACAGAACAAAAAAAATCGAGTGCTGCACACATTCAAAAACCAGAAGCGCTACCCAGCCCCGAACCCTGGACCTCCCTCACTGCAACCCACCATCCTCGCCACCACACCAGAACAATGGCTCGGCAGCACACTGCCACACTACACCCCATGTACCTTCTCCTTCCTGAACCCTCCCTCTTCCTGTCCTTCACCCTCCTAGTATCTCGCTGTTTTCACCTGTTCCTTTGGTGCTATAACCGTGCCTTGCCACCCTTTCAGAGTAGCTCACATCACAGGTGCTGAAACGGAGTCACTTGAAACTGAGTCACTCAATTTCAGTCACCGTTATAATGTGTTACCCTTCCCTTCCCTTCCCTTCCTTCTACTATAGCTTTTAGGTCTAGTTTTAAGATATTTGATGGGTTTTTAAATTGACTACATTATTTTTAAAATTGTTCTAGTGTTTTTAATTGTAGTTTTAAGGCTGATAGGATATACACAATTACAATTCATGCATCCAAGAACTATGTTATTGGGCCCAGGCATAGATACCTGCTCTTACTTCTATTACTACTTCTGGTTCTGTCCACCTGAACCCTGGTCCTCACTCAGGTGTTACTGAAACATTGGGCAGTGCATGCTGGGACAAATTCTACCCTACAGATAGTTCATTTGAATATTTAGAGCCTTTTAGCCAAAAAAACTCAATTTAAAGGTTGGGTGGTGGAAAATGGAGAAAGTATGTGGGGTGTAGTGTGGCGGAGTGCTGCCGAGCTGAGTCATGGCATTCACAGAAACCTGGCTTTCTGATAAAATTACAGGTAATGAAATTTATCTGAATGGGTCTACTGTTTTTGGAAAGGATAGAATTGGTAAAAAAGAAAGAGGATTTTTGTGTTATTTCTTGGAACAATTAACAGCTTCTGAGTTTGTCAACCATTTTGAAAGTATATTATTCGAGTCCCTTTCAATTAATATTATTCTCAGTGATAATAAAATATTAATTATTAATAACATTTGTATCCTGCTCAGAGATTCCAAAATAGGTCTTGGCTCTTTTTGTAAAACCATTACTCTTTTCTTCCTAACCATGTAGGAGATTTCAATTTAAATTGGGGTACAAGTAAAGCAAATGAAGCCATGCAATTAATTTCCAGTTTGGGCCTCTGTCAACTTATTACAGACACTACCCGTACCAACTACAGAATAGGCTATGAGGCATCCCTGGATTGGGTAATTGTTAGCAGTCCATTACATGTGATTGCTTTGGGAGCAATGTCTGACTCCTTAAGTGACCACTGTGCATTTTTTTATAATTGGTCAGCAAAAGTTAATAAAAAGGAACCTCAGTTAATCACTTATCATTGCTTAAAAGATTTAAATGTTAAAGATTTTTCAGATGCAGTTAATTCTGCTGATTGGTCTTGTCTGGAAAGAATACAAAACCTTGATGATGCATTTGAATCCTTCTGTAATCAGTTCCTTGTAATTTGTGATAAGTTTCGATCCATTAAAAAGCTGAGAGTTAGAGGAAAGAGCAATGAGTGGTTTACTCCTGACCTACTTAAACTGATGAAGATTAGAAATAAAGCCTGGGCTAAGTATAAAAAAACTAAGTCACCTATTCATCTGCAGGATTTTTAATGTCTGCATAACAAGTGTAAGGCAGCAGCGAAAATAATTTTTTTAAGAATAAATTGAATATGGATTAGGGGAACTCCAAATTAATTTGGAAAACCTTAAATGCTGTCATGGGCAGATCTAAAAAAATTGAAAAGTTTTCACTAAAAACTGAGGGTTCATTACTTAATGATCCACAAGAGGTTGCCAATTATTTTAATTGTCACTTTGACAACCTTGAGAAATATAGACCCATTACACCTGAGTCACTGATACCCATAAATGGTGTTTCAGCTGAAGCTAAGGTATTGCCTTTGTTAAATTTATGTACATATGGTGCAGCCAAATTTTATTTTCATTCTTTTCCCCCAGTGAGGTACGTAATTACATCAGATGTACAGATCCAAGACCTTGTACAGGACTTGACAATTTTGACTATCGCCAAGATGGCGACCATGCTGGATCTGCCACTACGTTAAGCTTTCAATTGGCCCTTGTATTTTAATATTTTAAATGCTTACATTGCTGTTTTATTAATTTATTTTTATCCGTTTGATTACTGCAATCAGTTTGCTCATTCTAGATTTCCCCCACCATTATCTGTCCGTTGTAGTGATATCGGCATTTTGCTGTGGATTTGTGGACTTTTGCTCCTGGAGCAGCTTTGTTATTTCGCTGCTTTTACATTTGCTATATTTGCTGCTTCTAAACTTGTTATATCTGTTAAGTCATGTTTGGGATACTTGCCTGACGTTGGGATTTTCGAGTTTGGATTTGGATCTGGACAGCTTTGTGCTTGCTCCGTGGCAGTGGCTGGCTTTTCATGCTGACTTCACTGTGGACTTAGAGCCCTGAAATAGCTGGCGATTTCCTGGATAATGATTTCTTTAAATCGTCGTGTCGGTACTGTTTGGCTGACTGCCGCTTTGAGCCTCACTCGATATTTACTTGGAGGAAGTGTGTGGAGCTGCATTTGGTCGAGAATTGGTGGATCCTGAACTGGCTTGGTAACAGAGTTTGGGCACCCAGTTCTTGAGACTCCCTGTGGGGGTTAAGGCTACTAGTCGGAGGGCTGGTGGATAATCTTCCTCCTTTGCTCTCTACGGCCCCCTAGTTTTACTGGGTGGCTCTGGTGGGCTAAGTTGGGTATCTCTTGTTCTGGGGTCCTTTTTTCTGGCCAGTAATACTTGAACTATTCTCCCTTGATTTGACCTTCAAAGGCTTGCTGTTCCGTTTTTCATTTTTGTTCAGTGCTACATCGTCTTCAGGTACTGTAATTATATTTTTATTGGAAGCAGTGAGAGAGCTTCGTCGATAAAGATTCATGCACAACTTAATTGTAGTTGTTGTGGTAGTGAGAGTGCCACATTTTCTCAGTTTGGATTCATTACCCTTTGTTTTATAACTTTTTAAAGAACTCAGCAACTTTTGAAGACACTGGACAGTGTGTTTTATTGGACAATAACAAATGATCTAACTTGTTGTTGCAGTTATCAAAATTGTATTTTATTGTTATTTTGGGTGGTTATATTTTGGGTTGGGGTTTTTATTATTTCTTTTTCTTTAATGTGTAATAGTGTTTTGGTTTTTGATCCCCCCTCTGTGAGAGAGAGTGGAGGAGTGAATTATTATTTTTGGTTATTTGATACTGATAGGTTTGTTTTGTTTATTATTTTTGTTTTATTTATTTTATTTTATTTTTTCCTCTCCAGTTTATTTGTTTATTTATAACGTGTTGGGGAGGTTCAGCGATGGTTAGGCATTTTTCCCCCACCAGGCTCAGGGAATTATGTCCCTTTGAATGTCCCCCATTGCCATCCGACACCTATTTTAGGTGTCATGCTTTGGGCATTCTTAGGAAGCATAGGCGAAGGTGGAGAGCTGGGCCTGCTGGGGGTCAGGAAGGGTGTGGGCAGATTGGGGTTCTGGGGTTCAGGAGATGCCCTGGGGCAAAATGAGGTCAGGATAGAGGTTATTCTTGTCTTTTCCCCATACCCAAGGGTTCCGATTTTAGTGAGCAGGTGCCGAGGTCTTCCTCGACAGCTCATCCCACCTTGGTGGTGTTATGCAATGCCAGATCTATTAAAAACAAGACAGCTATTATAGCTGATCTTGTTGGATCAACTGATCTGGCTTGCATCACCGAGACCTGGCTGGATGAAAATCCAGGCCCTATATTGGCCTCTGCAATTCCAGCCGGGTTCTCAGTGATACACCGTGCCCAAGGTTGGATCAGAGGAGGGGTGTGGCCATTATGTTTAAGACTGAGCTGGGCCTTGTGGATGTGCCATTGGGAAGTACCAGATCCTTTGAATATATCCTGGGAGAGGGTGTAGGCTGTGGGATTCTCCTCGTCTACCGTCCACCAGGTGACAATGGAGAATTCCTGCAGGAGATAGCAGACTTCATCATCGACATGGTGTTGAGGTTTCCCAGATTGATAGTTCTGGGGGACTTCAATGCCTGGGTCGATAATGAACTCTTGCATTTTAGTCAAAATCTCCTCCAGCTGATGATGATGCTGGGCCTAACACAGGTGGTTACCTCCTCGACCCATGTAGGGGGTCATTCATTGGACCTGATCTTTCTTTTTGGTATGGAGATCAATGATTTGGGGGTGGAACCAATCAGATGGTCTGACCATCACACCATAAGGTTCAGTTTCAGGACCCCCCAATAGGTCTGCCCCTATGGAGATGGTTCGGTACTGCCCTTTAAGGGGTATTAACCCCAGTGACCTACCGGTGGTACTGGATCTGTTGGGCTTGTCGGGTGAATGCATGAGTCCAGATGATCTCATACTAGCCTATAAAAAGGCTGTGGGAGATGCTGTGGACAAGATTGCTCCTGTTTGTGTTTGGCCTCTCGCCCTTCGTTCAAGAAGCCCTTGGTTTGATGGCTCCTTGAAGGAGTTAAGGCGAGTTGGCTGAAGGTTGGAGAGAGCCTGGTGGAAGTCCGGCCATGATGCTGACAGGCTTAGGTTGATGGCACATTATGATGGCTATCAGTCAGAAATCACCCGTAAGAAGGCAGAATTCCTGTCCAGGGAGATTTCTGCTGCACAGAATCGACTGGCTCAGCTTTTCCAGACCATGGACAGATTGTGCAATCCAATCTGTCTCCAGCCCAGAGAACCTTTTTCTCAGCTGAGATGCGAGGAGTTCGCTCGTTTTTTTGCAGATAAGGTTGCCAGCGTCAGGTCTGGCATCGGTCCGACCTCCCCTATGAAGGATTGCAGTGGTCGACAGGAAGTGGCATGCACTTGGTCTGTCTGGTCAGATTTTCACCAGCTAGAGTTCACTGACATTGTGAAGATCATCTAAACATTGCGACCAACTAGTTGTAGTTTGGATCCAGGTCCTACACCTCTCTTAGTAGGATGTGTAGAAGTTATCTGCCCAATCCTTGCTGACATTGTCTGGAAGTCTTTGGAGAGGGGGGTCTTTCCTGACCCCCTCAAGGAGGCGGTCATTCGATCACTCCTTAAAAAACCCTCCTTGGATCCAGATTGTCTAGCTAACCACCGGTTTATCTCTAACCTGCCATTTGTTGGTAAGGTTATTAAAAAGGCATTTGTGTTGCAACTGGATGATCATCTTACAACTCAAAATGTCTGTGATAGTCTCCAGTCTGGTTTTAGGAAGAAGCATAGCACAGAGACTGCTTTTGTCCGGATATTGAGTGACCTTCTAATGGCTAGAGATCAAAAGGCATGTACCATTCTGGTCCTTCTCGATCTCTCTGCTACATTTGACACTGTAGACCATGGTGTGCTGTTAGAGTGCCTGTGGGTTTTGTGGGGGCTGTCTGGTACAGTACTCAAATTGTTTCATTCTTACCTCATGGACAGGTCCCAGAGAGTTGTCGCTGGAATCTATTCCTCTGGCGCTCACTCCCTGCCTTGTGGGGTACTGCAGGGTTCCATTTTAGCAACCAGGTTGTTTGCAGTGTATATGCTGCCATTGGGAGAAATCATCAGGTGATACAGTCTGGGTTTTCACTGCTATGCAGATGATACTCAGCTGTATTTGTTCTTTCTGCCCAGTTAGGATGATGCACTCTCTGTGCTAAATAATTGCCTTGCTGAGATCAGACTTTGGATGAATTCCAGCTGGCTGAGACTGAATCCGGATATGACTGACGTACTGGTAGTGGACCCAGGTCATCCAGGGGTGGATTTGGGAGCTGGACAACCATCAGGCTTATTACTTGGTGGCATGTCGCTCTCTACCTCTGATCAGGCACGTAGTCTGGGTGTTATTTTTGATGACGGTCTGACCCTAAAATCTCAGGTGACAACTGTTGTCAAATCCTCTTTTTACCATCTGAGGAATATCGCCTGGGTGAAACACCTGGTTCCTCCGGATGATCTCCCGACATTGGTCCATGCCTTTGTCACTACCTGTCTTGATTACAGCAATTTCCTCTACCTAGGACTACCTGGGGTTGATATCCGCCACCTGCAGCTGGTGCAGAATGCAGTAGCCAGGCTTTTGACTGGGACTTTTAGAACCAGTCATATTACACCTGTGCTCCGTGAACATCACTGGCTGCCAGTTTGGTGGTGGATCACCTTTAAGGTTGGTTTACTAACCTTTAAAACCCTACGTGATCAGGGACCTGGTTACCTGAAAGATCTCCTGATACCCTACTGCCCCCTCCATCCTCTCCATTCCAGCAATGAGGGATTGCTATGGATTCCCAGGGTTCGATTAAAGACATCAGGAACCCGTGCTTTTGTCTTCTCAGCACCAACCCTGTGGAATTCTCTACCTCATTGGTTGAGAGAATGCCCAACTGTCAATAGATTTAAAGTTGGGTTAAAGACATTTTTATTTAGTTTAGCTTTTTCTTAGTTATGGATAATATGTTTTAATGTTTGTCTTAAAATCTTATTATGTATATGTTTTTATGTACAGCACCTTGGCTCTGAAAGGCTCTATAAAAATAAAGTTGATTTGATTTTAAAATGTGTTTGGACTTCAACTGCACTACTATTGACAAAATTATTTAATTATTCTTTGTACTTTGGTGTTTTTCCAACAAAATGGAAGCATGTTATTGTCAAGCCCATACATAAGTTTAGATCCAGAACCAATGTAAATAATTATCGGCCCTTATCTCTTTAAGCTCCACTACCTAAAATCTACAGAAAATAGTCTCTAAGCAGATAATTGAATTCTTGGACAAATACAATGTTTGGTCAGACTCACACGATAGCTTTAGAACCAGGCACAATACAGAAACTGCCTTGGAGAGGTTCACCAATCAAATATACAAAGCACTAGACGAGGGAAAATTTGTAGCCTTAGTGTTTATGGCCCTCACCAAGGCATTTGACCCTGTTGACCATAAAGTGCTACTTAAGATGTTAGAAAAAGTTAACTTTTCCATTGATCTGCTCAAATGGATTGAGAGTTACTTGCAAAATAGGACTCGGAGGACCTTCATTTATGGTCTCCACTCTGATGACTGTCTAATTAAGTGTGGAGTCCCTCAAAGATCCATTCTTGGCCCTCTCCTATTTTCCCTCTGTATTAATTATCTCTCAGGCATTTGTTGTTGTACTGAACTAATCCTTCATGCAGTCACTATAGTGTTGTTCTGTAGTGACACATCTGTTGTAGTACTGAGCTAATCCTTCATGCAGTCAGTGCAGTGTCATTCTGCAGTGACACATTTGTTGTAGTACTGAACTAATCCTTCATGCAGTGAGTGCAGTGTTGTTCTGCAGTGACACATTTATTGTAGTACTGAACTAATCTTTCATGCAGTCAGTGCAGTGTTGTTCTGTAGTGCCATTTGTTGTAGTACTGAACTAATCATTCATGCAGTGAGAGCAGTGTTGTTCTGCAGTGACACATTTATTGTAGTACTGAACTAATCCTTCATGCAGTCAATGTAGTGTTGTTCTGTAGTACCATTTGTTGTAGTACAGAACTAATCCTTTATGCAGTCAATGCAGTGTTGTTCTGTAGTGTGATTTGTTGTAGTACTGAACTAATCCTTCATGCAGTGAGTGCAGTGTTGTTCTGTAGTGACACATTTGTTGCAGTACTGAACTAATCCTTCATGCAGTCACTGCAATGTTGTTCTGTAGTAAAACAGTTGTTGCAGTACTGAACTAATCCTTCATGCAGTCAATGCAGTAATGGTCTGTAGCGACACATTTGTTGAGTACTGAACGAATTCATCATGCAGTCAATGAAGTGTTGTTCTGTAGTGACACATTTGCTGTAGTACCGAACTAATCCTTAATGCAGTCAATGCAGTGTTGTTCTGTAGTGACATTTGTTATAGTACTCAACTAATCCTTCATGTAGTGTATGCAGTATTGTTCTGCAGTGACACATTTGTTGTAGTACTGAACTAATCCTTCATGCAGTGAGTGCAGTGTTGTTCTGCAGTGACACATTTATTGTAGTACTGAACTAATCTTTCATGCAGTCAGTGCAGTGTTGTTCTGTAGTGCCATTTGTTGTAGTACTGAACTAATCCTTCATGCAGTGAGAGCAGTGTTGTTCTGCAGTGACACATTTATTGTCGTACTGAACTAATCCTTCATGCAGTCAATGTAGTGTTGTTCTGTAGTACCATTTGTCGTAGTACAGAACTAATCCTTTATGCAGTCAATGCAGTGTTGTTCTGTAGTACGATTTGTTGTAGTACTGAACTAATCCTTCATGCAGTGAGTGCAGTGTTGTTCTGTAGTGACACATTTGTTGCAGTACTGAACTAATCCTTCATGCAGTCAATGCAGTAATGGTCTGTAGCGACACATTTGTTGAGTACTGAACTAATCCATCATGCAGTCAATGAAGTGTTGTTCTGTAGTGACACATTTGCTGTAGTACCGAACTAATCCTTAATGCAGTCAATGCAGTGTTGTTCTGTAGTGACATTTGTTATAGTACTCAACTAATCCTTCATGTAGTGAGTGCAGTATTGTTCTGCAGTGACACATTTGTTGCAGTACTGAACTAATCCTTCATGCAATCAGTGCACTGCTGTTCTATAGTGACACAGTTGTTGCAGTACTGAACTAATCCTTCATGCAGTCAATGCAGTGTTGTTCTGTAGTGACATTTGTTGTAGTACTCAACTAATCCTTCATGCAGTTAATGCAGTGCTGTTCTGTAGTGACACATTTGTTGTAGAACTGAACTAATCCTTCATGCAGTCACTGCAGTGTTGTTCTGTGGTGACACATTTGTTGTAGTACTGAACTAGTCCTTCAGGCAGTGAGTGCAGTGTTGTTCAGCAGTGACACATTTCTTGTACTGAACTAATCCTTCATGCAGTCAGTGCAGTGTTGTTCTGTAGTGACACATTTGTTGAGTACTGAACTAATCCTTCATGCAGTCAATGAAGTGCTGTTCTATAGTGACACATTTGCTGTAGTACTGGACTAATCCTTCATACAGTCAATGCAGTGTTGTTCTGTAGTGACATTTGTCATAGTACTCAACTAATCCTTCATGCACTGAGTGCAGTATTATTCTGTGACACATTTGTTGTAGTACTGAACTAATCCTTCATGCAGTCAATGCAGTGCTGTTCTGTAGTGACACATTTGTTGTAGAACTGAACTAATCCTTCATGCAGTCAATGCAGTGTTGTTCTGTAGTGACACATTTGTTGTAGTACTGAACTAATCCTTCATGCAGTCAATGCAATGTTGTTCTGTAGTAACAATGACTTCTTAACCTTGGAATGAACTTTCAGGAGGATTTTAATAAACTCCATGCATGGTTTCACACTCATAGATTAGTACTTAATTCTCAAAAAATAAAATTCATGTTTTTTTCAGGTCCTGGAAAGGCAATGGATATTAACCTCACATTTACAGATAATGATAGTAATCTTATAGAAAAGGTCTGTGAAGTCAAATATCTTGGTGTACTTTAAGACAGTCACCTGTCTTTTGAACCACATATCACCAACATTATTGGTAAACTGCATGAGAGGATGGGGATGTTGTAGAGACACAATTAGAACATTACTCAAGAGACCAGGAAAATATTGATAAACAGCTTTTTATCCCCACTTATTGATTATAGCTCTCTGGTCTATTTTTTTCATGTTAGAAAGAATGTTCAGTAAGATGTGGTAAACATATCATAATATTATCCATTTTGTATCGGGCTTCCAAGAAGGACACATCACTGTGATCTTTATGGGATATTCGGTTGTTTTTCCTTAGAGGATAAATTTAATTATAGGCCATTAGTATTTCTACATAAAGCACACTTGGGTCTTTTACCGGAATATATTGTTATGCTATTTCGAAAACAGACAAATGTTTTTTTGTCAAGGTTACAATGTAGGTTTTCCTGTCAGATCCCTTTCTTTCATACTGCTTTGGGACAAAATTCCCTATACTATAGGGCTATCAATCTTTACAATAATCTTCCTAAATCTATTGTGAATTGTATTAAAATCTATTTTTTCAAAAGCTCACTTAAGTGTCACTTACTTAATAAATGTGTTTCTGTTGTAACTGATTTTATTGTTATTATATGGTATGTTTTTGTGCTTACATTCTTCTGTATTTTATGTATGCATTGATTTCTTTCTTGTATACTGGACGCTTGTGAAAATGGGTAATTAAATGCTTTTCAGTATAGAAAATAAACAAACAAAGATTTAATTGATGTTGTTGTTTAGTGCTGTATGATGCTCTTACTCAGGTGCAGCAGGTATCACATTCTTTATGTCCTCCACATTCTGAAATAAAAGAAAACAAAACTTAGTTTATAATAGAATTACATAATTTCTTCAAAAACGGCACTGTGTCAGTGCGCTTGTTAAGACCTAGTCTCATAAGGGCACCCAAGCTGTACCTCCAGAAAGATTCCCATTTCAGAGTCAGTATTTCAAGATTACCTCCACAGGGCCCCAGAGTTAGAGATGCAGCAAAGTTTAAATTTGTGGATGAATTTCCTGCGTATATATTGAATCCACCCAGCAGATCATTTCACGTTTTCCTGTTCAATCCGAAATTCTCCATTTGTGACTTTGCCTTGCTTTTTTTTAAAGTGCAAATTGCACTTTGCACTTAAAAAAACCCAAAGCAAGACAAAGATACCAAATGGTGAATTTTCCAATTGCCATCCTGAGTCCTACTCTCTGGTGTCTATGCCCCCGCCCACCAATAGCTGCCATTGTCACTAAAGTTTTTCCCTGTTGTCTAGTGGCCCCCCTTCGCTGATCACCAGCCCAATATTAAAGTTTTTTTCCCTGGTGCCTAGTGCCCTAGCCTCTGCCTTCGCCAATCACCTGACCAATATAAAATAACATTTCCCAAATTCCTGGTAGCTAGCGGTCCCTCCCTCCACCTGAACCCATGCCCTGTAGTATGAAAACATATTCCCTGGTATCTAGTGGACCCCCCTTTTTGCTGGTCACTGGCACAATATGAAATAAAGTTTCCCAATCCCTGGTGACTAGCAGTCCCTCTACCACCCAACCCCATGCCCTATAGTGTAGTTGTAGTCTTATCCACATAAAAGGCCCACGTGTCACCCCAGACACCTTACTGGTAATATCTCCAAGGTCCAAGTCCTTCATGTAAGAAGGAGCTGCAGTTCAGTTGTAGATTTTGAGACCAGAAGTAATGGGTTGTCCCAGAAATTTGTGGCGAGGGGGTATGGTGGTGACATAATTCAGGAGGCTTATTCTAATGCTGCACATGCAGATAGGAATGGACTGCTGACAGTTAAATACAGGAATAGAGGATCTGCCAGGATGAATTTTGTCAGTACACTTACCAGGCACTTTACTCAGTTTGAAAAAAAATCTTGAAAGATAATTGATGAATCCTCCAGAGTGATCTTTTATGGAAAGATGCCACTGCTATGGGACCCAAAATAGTAAAGTGGCACCAACCTTTGTGATAGATTGGTGCATAGTCTGAAACCAGAGACAAAACCTCTCCCTACATGTAACTGGCTTCCCTCGTTACCATGGGAGATATATGCACGTGGTCATGTGAATTTTGTCCATATATTTTGAAATGCAAGGCATTCACCACTGTGAATGCATCTAAAACATTTGAAACAAGGGCCTTTGTGAATTGCATTACTTAGAACTTAATATATTTGGTGAGCTGTGAATGCAAGGCCTTTTCCATTGGTAAGACCTCAAGGCAATTTAAGATCTGTACTGGGGAACATTTTTGTAGCATGGTATGTGAAGATAACATGAATGCCTTGTCTAACCATTGCATGGAACACAGGGTAGGTGGTAGGATACACAGTTTTAAATTTTGTGGGACTGAGAGGGTTAGTCTGGGCCCCCAGCTTGTGATCTTCATATACTGATTCTGAAAAGTGAATCATTTTGGATTTATATTTTGGGTGCCCTTATGAGACCAGGTCTTAATGATTGAATTGATATAGTGCAATTTTGAAGAAATAATGTAATTCTATTATAAACTGATTCATTCTTGCTCTCTTTTGTTTTATTTTAGAGTGCATAGGATATGTAGAATTTGGTACCAACAGCACCTGAAGAAGAGCATAATTAATCAATAATACATAACAGAGTGTGGTATGTCATGGGATATCATCACATCTCAGGTGTATTGTGAGGCTGAGGCCACAGGCTGAGTGTCTCATGCACCCAAGAAGTGATGATATACCACGCTATATCACACCCTGGAGTGTATCATTGCTATTGTGAACTGGATCAATAGTTTTATAGCTAAAAAAAAAGTAAAAACTGTTTTCAAATGCTTTATGAATACATTTTTAATGTGTATATGTCAGGGGTCTTAGCCCTTCTCAGGTTCTTGGTCATAATAACCCAGCAGAAGAAACAACAGACAAGTGGCACATGTAGTAATAAACTTGTTTATTACACAAAAGCAGACTTATGCCCTAAAAACAGGTCTTACCAAAAAAACACTGGGAGCCAGAGTTTCCCAATACCCCAGGGTATGAAGACAGTCTTGGTGGGAAAACATAATGCAACATGTTATATACGGTGATAATCACCATAGCAACTGTTACTTTTGTAGGTAAGTTAGACACATAAAACAAGCCCTACTGGCCAAAAGTTAGGTGGCTACACAGTGTTATCTATAGATATAAAAATGTTTAAAATCAGCTAAACTAAGAACAAAGACTTATACATAAAACAGAATATAAGTGAGGTGTTACATAAATCCACATGATGGCAGTGTAGGCTATACAATAACTTCTCAGAAGAATATACAAAGAACACAGACATGTATTCTCAGCACGTTACTTATGCATTACTAGCAATGATCACAGTAATAATGTCCCTGGTAAGTTACACTTATATGGTAAGTGCCAATGCCATAACTGTTAGTACTGATTAGGTATATAACATAACAGATGTTGTCAGCAGTGCACAGTGGGTTACCAATATGGGTGTGGGGGCCGAGTGTAACATTCCCCCCCTTGTTTCCTTACTGAAAAGGCAACAACACTATGGGTAAGTAGTGGGAACAAGATCCATCATTTACAGACCCGACGCACATGCCTTGTAAAGGAACTTGAGTTGTTCACAGTGTTGTTTCAGAGTGCACCATAGGCAGCAAAGAGTTAATATCAAAAAGATAATCAAAAACAGTTATACAATAACAAAACCTTTAAAAGTTAACTCTAACCATGTATTGGAAAGTGTGGAGCTTAACTCACCATCATGGATAAGGGTGTTAAGGGCTTCTCCAGCTTTGGAGATGTTATTGCTGATGTAGATGAGATGGGTATCCTTTCTATCTAAAAGTGTCTTAAGAGACGAGGTCAAGGGATCAATATGGACTTTGAAAATGGGTAAATACTGAGACTGAGCAAGCAAATATTCAGGGTCGGTATCAATAATGTCTGGTTCTGGGATGGGAACAAGAATAATCACTGTATGACCAATTATAGTAGTTCGATGAGGAATAAAACAGAATTTAGGAAACTGGATGTCACAAGTTTTAGACCCTTATGAAAAGGATTTATGATTAGTAACAACACAATACTGACCAACAGAATTATATTACACTCTCACTGTAGGAATCCTCCATTTATGCAGTCAAATTGGGCAGGTGAAAGATTGATCTGTAAGTTTTGTAGTGAAGCGATGAACCTCTTCTGCATAGTTCTGGTAAAGACGTCCAGTGTTGCTCACTGGTGATGATGTAGTTGAAGCTGAAGATGCTTTTGCCCTTGGGGTATCAGTTTCATTTGAAGAAATGTCCATGTCCAAAGTAAAAGACCAGTAAATGGTGTCCAGTGAGTATCCACAAACCGAACATAAGTAGTGGTATCCCTTTTTGGCACAACAGTCTATATGAGGCACCACCTAAGCTTCCAGGGAAGGATGGAAGACCAGAAGAGGTGGAAGGTCGATTCTCTCTAGGTAGATGTCCTTGTCAAGATGCCCAATGGAATGAACAGAGGCCAATCTGTTGAATATGGCAGTCTCTGGATCAAAGCATGGCAAAGATACAGTGAAGGTAATGAACATGGTGTCATGGATGGTGCAGCAGAACATGGGCCCCTGTTGGGATGGCATGTGACATAACCTAGATTTCTAGCAGTAGACATTGGTATAGCAACAGATCTGGACATACACATTGTAATACAAGCAGTAGATCTGCAATGTGAGCAGTACCATTTAGCAAGTCTCCTGTCATGGATAATATCTGGAATACATCCAAATTCCAAATCCTGGAAGAGATTACTGATATTGGTTATTACGTAAGAGCCATAAGCAGAGCATAAATGTTCCCTGGCAATATATTGCTTATCTGCCTCTTTGTTATTTTGGAAAACAAAATTCATAGATTTTATTCTTAGTGTCATTAAAACTTTTAGCAATGTCATGCATGTTATGCACAGTGTATCTCTCTTCCTGACTAAGCCCATCTACACTATGCAATAAAGGTGGTAAAACACCATTCTTCATGCCAGTCTGGAATTTAACTGTTTGGCTTTTAATGGCAGCAATGTCTGCCCTGTTCCAGATAGACATGCTGAATCAAAAGAGTACGGATATGGTGCCAGTTGCACCAGTGACGTCAACAGTGGCACGCCTCCTGCATGGTGAGGAAGTTTTCTTATTATTGGGATTAGGTCTAGACCTGAATAATCCTAAGTGTTCAGTAGTGTGTGGACCAGCCACAGGGTCTTGTGTGCATGTCTGGTATGCTGCAAGACTATCTAATAACATAGTGCTGAAAAACCTAGAAGTGTTAGTTTTAGAACACATACCAAATTCAGCCATATTCTGACTTGTGAGATAAAAAATGACAGAAATGTGCATAAACTGCACATTGTTCACAAGTGTGCCTGGAAGTGAGGTGGCAGTGAGACCACTAGGTGGTCCAGGTTCCTGTGTGGGACAGTCAGTAAGTTCTGCTTCAGTGGAGGGTACTACAGACATAAACATAGTTGCTGTAGCCATATAACTATGAACACAAAAGTCTCTTGCAGAGTCTTCTGGTATTTATCATAAAAGGTGGGATAAGTCAAGACAGTAAGATTGTGTAGACCAGAATGTCTCTAATAAGCTTGGTAGATGGACAAGGTACCATTTAGGGTGATTCTGGCATTGGACCAGCCATGGAAGGTGCCTTTGTAAAGGCGGGCCACAGAGAGCATCTGTCCATGATTTTCAGTTTGCCATTCAATTTGGAGGGATGATTTGTCAGATGCCACAACCATGATGGTCCAGTAGGTGGCTGTGCCTTCCTGAACAGTGATTAATTTGTTGGGAACATCTATGCTGACTCCTTCAGTGATGGTGGTGGTGGGTTTATTTTGTGGAGGTCATATGTCTTCCCTCAGGATGGTCAAGAAGTGGAAGGAGTTGCCTCAAATGTGTGTTGTAGTCAGATATAGTTTTCATATCCTTGCCATGGAGAATGGTGAGTGCTTCTAGAAGGAGGATCAAATGCAAGATAGCCATCTTGTGCAGATACCTGTAAGGAAGAAAGAAAGAAAGAAAAGGTCAGTTGGTACAATTCCGCCCAATGGGGTTAGGGAAAGTAATTATTCTCCTTTGTACAATTTGAGCTGATTAGTATACAGCCATTTGTCAGTAGTTTCTTCTGATGGATGAGTCTAACTTGGTAGACTGCAGGACTGAGTTTGTTAATGATGGAGTATGGTCCTTCCCACTTATTGGAGAAGGGATGAGTAGGGTGTGCAAATCTGAGTATCATTACCTTATCTCCGACTTGCCAGTCCATCTCTTGTGTGTGTTTGTTAAAGTGAATCTTAGATTGCTGTTGGGCCTTGCCCATATGATGTGCAGTGTATAAGTGCCTCTTGATGATGTCATCTCTTAGTTTTGTGACATATGTGTTCACGGACACTCTGTCTGCAGTGGGTGTGTTCAGATCAATCAACAGGTGCTCAAGTAATCTCATAGTTCTACCAGCCATCACCTTGAAGAGTGTGCACTGGGTGATGGCTGAAGGAATACCCCTAATTGCCATGAGGAGTAAAGGCAAAAGGGAATCCCAATCTTTGGGATTGTCCTCGATAAATTTGGGTAGCATTTGCTTTATCCATCTGTTGGCTCTTTCTACCTGACCTGAAGACTGAGGATGGTAAGGAATGTGAAACTTCTTGTGTACACCGAGAAGTTTGAGTGTTTCTTGCATCAACTCACCTGTAAAGCTGGTTCCATGATCAGAGTCTACTTTAAGGGGTAGGCCCCACCTGGAAAGCAATTGTTCTACCAGGAATCTTGCAGTTGCCTTTGCTATGCATTGTTGAGTGGGAAAAGCCTTGACCCATTTGGAGAATAGGTCAGTGACCACAAGGGTGCACTTGTTGTTTCTGTTGGTGGTAGTGGTCAGAAGGCCAATGAAATCAATTTGGACTGCATGCCAGGGTCCAGATTGTCTCTAGGGAAGTAATTTAGCATTTCATTTGGTTGGGGCAGGATTATCCTGTGCACAAACGAAACAGTTTTGGATGTAATGTTTAACATCCCTAGTGATGCCAGGCCACCAACCCACAGATTTCAGTCTCTGGACTGTGTGTTCCACCCCTGGTGTCCACCAGTTGGGGTGTCATGGACCTGATGAATGAACTCAGATCATAATAATTCAGGGATTATTCACAGTTGGTGGTTCTGGTTGTCTGGCTGATACCACATCAGCTTGTTGTCATATGATAGATGCAGTTTGTCTGCAAGTCTTTTGCAGGGGTTGCTGGATGGCAGTTCTTGTTCAGTTACTTTGTATAGGTATCAGAACACTTCTTTCAGCTGAGGATCAGATTTTTGTGCTGTGAACAAGTCCAGTAGCACAAAAGATTAATTCTTCTTCTTTGTCATAGCAGCTATGTGTATAGCTGCCAGGGCTACAGGGTGAGCCATATCCCATGTCTCCCCCTCTTGAGCACCCTCTTTTGCAAGAGTGTCTGCTCGGTCATTGAAGACATAGTATGGATCAGATTTGCAGTGGGCCTTCACTTTTTAAATGAACAGCTTGTGTTTAAATTGTTGAGTTAGATTGTGAATGTATACAACGAGTACTTTGTATTTCACTGGGGTACCTTCAGAAGATGTGAAGGAGTTCTTCTCCTAGAATGGTAAGAATTCAGTTAGTCAGCAACAGACCCAGTTAGAGCTTGTGAAGATGATGGTATCTGTGGTACCATGGTGTATCAGTTAAAGAGCAAAGGCCACAGCTGCCAGTTCTGCATACTCAGAAGATGCTACACTGTAGTGTTTGGATGCGTGAAGAGTGTTACCATTAGGGTACATGATGATCACTCCAAATCCAGCTATCTGTTCTCCTTGGTAGTGCAAAGCAGAGCCGTCAGTAAAGATATGACACAGGGACGTGTCAGCAAGGTTGTTTTTGAGTAGCAGGAAGAAACGGTCCTGGGTCAGGCAAATCAGGAGGCTAGAGTGAACAATCATGCGGGTCTCCTTGGTACAGAAGACCATGGGCTCAAATTAAAGGCATTTTGGCAATGTGGATCTGTATGCCATGGTCCTGGAGAAGAAGAGACCAGTAAATCAGTCTGGTAGTAGACACAGAGCCATCCTTCACTGTCTGACTAGCAGAAAGTTTGTGGGGATGTGATTGGTGTGTAAAATGATGGGTGAATACCCAATGATGTACAGAAAGTGCTTGACAGCCCAGTAGGTGGACAGAAGGTTTCTTTCACACAAACTGCACTTCTGTTCCACTGGGGACATCATCTGGGAAGAATAGGCAGTAGGTCTCAGAATGCCATTAACCTTCTGAGCAAGTGCTGCAGACATGGAAATGTCTGAAGTAGCAGATTCCAGATGGAAGGGTAAAGCTGGATTAGGGTTAACCAGTGCTGGAGCAGAGGCTAAAGCCTGTTTCAGAAGGGTCACAGCATTAGTGTAAATGAGACCCCAAGTCCAGGGGACATCCTTTTTCAGGAGTTCATACAGAGGGGTGGCCTTTTGTGCAAAGTCACAAATGAAGTCCCTGTAATAGTTGACCATTCCAAGGAAATGTCTTGAGTGTTGCCACACTGGTAGGAAGAGACAAATCTTGTAGGCCTTGGATCTTCTTCCAGGCTTGGCTTCTACCTTGTTCTGTGATGCACAGACCAAGGAAAATAACCTCTTTCTAGCACAATTGTGCTTTTGCAGGATAGCACTTGAGGCCTGCCCTCTGTAAGACAGTCAGTAACTCAAGAAGGTCAAAATGTTGCTCCTTAGTGGCGATTGACAGGAGTAAGTCATTCACATACTGCAGAAGGCATTGTGGGGCAGAGAAACCCTGCAAGGCATTCATCATGTGTAGATAGAAGAGGGAGGGGCCATTGTGGAAGCCCTGCGGTAAGCAGGTACAAGTGTACTGACGACCCTTAAAGGTGAAAGCAAACTTGTATTGGGTTTCCTAAGCAAGAGTGCAGTGACCAAAACCCACTGGAGATATCAAGGGTGCTAAATCACTTACGATCTGGTGTTAATGATCTGAGCACATCTGGTGCTGAGGCCACAGTAGGGGAGCAGCTAGGAGTGAGCTGATTAAGTCTCCTATAGTTAGTACTGAGTCTCCAAGATCCATTCGGCTTTTTCACTGGCCAGATGGGCGAGTTGACAGTCGAGACACAAGACCTGATCACACCTTGCTGGAGAAGTAACTGAATAGTTTCTTTGAGTGATGGTAAGGCCTCTGGAGGAAAAGGATATTGCCTTTGCCTGTCATATTCAGGGCCTAGGACTTCAATGATGGTTTGCATTCTTCCACAATCATGTGTCCGTGGCAAAAACATCAAGGTGCTTCTGTAGCATGGGTAACAGTTCTTTGCAGAATTCATGTGTCTGGAATAGACCTATGACATCATATTCCTTGTCACTGACTGCAATGGCGGCAACCATGTGGGAATCAGGAATCATGACCATATGGTATTGTCCTCTGATTCAGATCAAGAGCCGATTAGCTAAGTCTGCCACACAGCTGTGTAATGCTAGGAAATCAGTTCCTAGGATGCTGGGGTGATGATGTAATACCACAAGGTCAAAAGTGTGATTCATGTCAAGGGTACCCAACACCACGGAGAGTACAATAGAATGGTAGATAGACAATCTAGTGCCATCCACACTCTGAGCACTGGTCCTCCATGCAGTGGAATATGAGGAATTAGCTGGATCCTCATCATGTAGTACAGACACAGCTGCCCTGTATCTAGCAACACAACAATTTGGTGGCCCCGACCTTGGTCTGCATACAAGGCTGTCCATTTGTGTCAAGGGTAAAGTTGTTCATAATACAGACTGGGGCCTCTAATTGTCAATCTGAACTAGTACTGGCATCTTCAGGTTGTTTCTGAAAATCCATGCCAGCAGGATCTCGCCTGGCATCTTTCAGGTCCTGCATAGGATACAGGGAAGTCTGGGTACTAGTAGTAGCTGCAACAGACAAGGCCTCAGGATTTGGGCCTGTTGTAGCCTGGCCAGAGGAGGTTCCATTATCTCCTTGGCCTAGTACAGACTGGGATACCAGAGCAAATGCTGCAACGGTCTGCCTTGGAATGGCCTTGGCCACTGATTAGACCTTCCCAAGGAATGTGTGGAGGTTATTATTAGCCTTGTCAATAGTTTCGATAGCCCTGGTTGTCATTCTGATTAGAATTAGGGTTATTCCAATTTCTTTGTCTGTTCCTATTTCTGTTGCAGTTTCCCTCCATCTTATAGCCCTGTTTGTCGTCAGAGTGTACGGCCTTGTTGTCCTGGGCCTTGTCCTCCACCATGTAGTGGGTTGTGGGCTCGCTGGTAGATTTACTGTGGTTACCTAGGCTTTGGAGCCAGAATTCAGATCTTGGAGGTAGAACTGGTAGACACACTCTGTCCTTCTGAGAATGTCCGAAAATGTATCGGTTCCGGGGAAAACCATGGGCTCGACCTTGTCAGCATGGCCGGAATCATGTTCCAAATAAACAAGGTCTTGTATTCAATTTGGTCTCTGTCTGCTATCTCTATTCTATTGGGAGAAAAACTCGGCGCCTTCGCAGAAAGTGGCGCTTAACGGCCGCCACGCCGACTCCTCCAGCTGCCACTGCCCACCTCCCTGGAACTCGGACTCGGATCCCATCAGCAGGTACTAGTGCCAACACTCTGTGGAACTCCAAACTCTACGGCTGCCTCGTGACTGGTGCAGCGCTGCTGCCAGTGGTCTTTGATTGGACGACTTAGCTCTTGCTCCTCAGCCATTGGTGCGCTCACGAACTGCTGCGTAAGTGTACTTTTCCGGTCTCCTTTCAGACCTATTTTTCAGCTTACAGTGCTAACTTGTACAAATTTGAACTGTATTTTCACCCTGCACTGCGATACTAGCCTGTATATAATGTTAACCGCACCATCTTACTTAGTGCTACTCTTTTAGTTTGCTCTAGTAATACCGCTGTTTTAGCCTATTGTGCATATGTGCTCCTCTCTCTGAGTCTCTCTCTCTCTGCTATCTCTCTCTTGCTATTTCTCTCTAACTTTGTCCTCCTGCACTTCGACTTTATTTCTCTCGTAAACCTTCTACAGTCTGAACAGCTGCTGCTACTCCTAACCGCACCCGCTCGTAATTTCCCTGGCTCGCGAACCCCTCTCCACCTGTAATTTTAAATTTTTTTTCCCTCTGAGTGTTTGCCACCTCTCCCCTCCCCCGCTCACTACCCCACTCCTGTCCTTTAAGCTAATTGCGCCTTCTACTCCCTTTGTCTTCCCACCACACCCATAGCATCCTCACTCTTTTGTTAGTTAATTTTTCTAGCACCCCCCACCCCCTGCTGACGGACTGCCGTCAGCCCCCTCCCTACTTTCCTGTGTTTTAAATTAATCTGCCTCTTCTTTCTGGCCCAACTAGGATTCCCGGAGAAAAACTTAGCGCCTTCACCGAAAGTGGTGCTCAACGGCCGCCTCTCTGACTCCTCCAGCTGCCACTGCCCACCTCCCTGGAACTCGGACTCGGATCCCATCAGCAGGTACTAGCACCAACACTCTGTGGAGCTCCATACTCTGCAGCTGCCTCGTGATTGGTGTGGTGCTGCTGCCAGTGGTCCTTGATTGGATGACTTAGCTCTTGCTCTCCAGCCGTTGGTGTGCCCACGAACTGCTGCCTAAGTGTACTTTTCCGGTCTCCTTTGACCTTATTTTCTCCCACCCCACCCCTCCCAGTCCTCCTTTAAATACACTGATGCCTCCCACCTGGGCTGCTTCACCTATCAGAAGCAGCACTCCCTAACTCATCCTACTGGTCTCTGCTGATTCCCCAATGTTCCTCAACTCTCTACTTTTTTCCCATATAGTGCCCTCTCTCAGTCAATCTGTGTCTCCCACATTCCCCTTGACATGGCTGCTTTTAGCATGCATCCAGTGCTGCCATTTTTTGTGATAACTATGCTGCACTGCCCCACCCATCAAGTGACTACCACCCCCCATTCCCAAGGCCAGCTCATACCGACCCCAGCTCTGCACTACACACTAGGAATGACCACTGGGATCCAGTTTAATAACTTTGTGCCTCTCTGTTCCCCAACCTGGCACACTAGCTTCACTCTGAAGCACCAAGGGTGTAGCCCACAGGGCAACATATATGTACTAGCAGCTCTCTGTAATAAGCCAGGCTCAAACCATTACCTCAACACACAGGCGCGCAGAAGTATTTCCAGCAAACAAGCCCTCAAAACACTTTAAACCTCCATTCTGAGATTTCTTCTACTGCTACTGCTCCTCTCCGGAAACATTCACCCTAACCCAGGCCCACTAGGACCATCTGCCTAACGCCAGAACCGGAAGTCAGGGTCTCTTACCCTGGCGTCCATCAATATCTGCAGCCTCCTCAGCAAACTTGATAACCTCCAAACCTGGATTCGGCAATACAATCCTGACATCCTGTCTGTTATTGAAACATGGCTAACTCCAAAGATCCCTGATAGTGCAGTTGCTATTCAATTTTCATGCAGGACAGGACCTCTAAGTGGGGAGGTGGCTGTGTCATCTACCTGAGGAATACTCTCATGGGACATGTCATCCCTCTTTCTAGACCGGTGTCAACATCTCAGGTCCTTGCTATCAAAGTTCTCCTCGGGGCCCACAACAAAAACCTCACCATAGTCTCCATTTGCATCCCCCCAAAGGACCCGACTTATGGCTTCTATTATGTCATGGAATGTCTGAAGGGTCTACGCCATAACACAGAGTCCATCATCATGGGAGATTTTAACATCAATTGGCTTGCACCTGAGGCCTGCACCTACAAGAATGCAGTTACAGCACAACATTTCACACAGCTAGTCCCCTCTCCTACCAGGTGTAACTCCTTAAGTGATCATTCGCCCGTCATCTGCACTTGGGCTAATAACTACATCAAGCCCCCCCTAAAATAATACAAGCCAGGGTACTCAAGAAAGGACACCTACAGCTACTAAAATCCCATCTAAGCAGTTTAGATTGGTCAAAAATAGACTCACTCAAGGCCGTAAACAAAGCACTAGATCTGTTTATCAGCCGGTTTGCTGAGGCTTCTGATAGCAATGCACCACTAAAAAAAATTAAGGTTAAAGGTGAAGCTAACCCATGGATAAACACTGAGCTTATAACGCAGCTCAAACAAAGGGATCACCTCTGGCACCGTGCTAGAGCCCCAGCTGCCCAAGCAGACATTCAAAAATACAAACAAGCAAGAAATAGCTGCACCCGTGCTATATGGATGGCCAAAAGCAAATACTTTAGAGAAGCGCTCTCCAACTCGTGGGGGGATGGGAAGAAATTCTAGAAAAACCTTAAGGACCTCTCTGGCAAAGACACCAAGTCTCCACCCACCATGCTCAACATTGATGGTACTCCTACGTTGGACCTAGATACCGTCACTAGTACGTTCATCAGTGCATTCTCCAACCTGAGCAGTGTCCTCCCACCTGACTTCTTCGACACTCCCTCCATTGCCACATCATCCCAAGCACACTCAGTGTCACAGTTCTTCTTCAAAAGGATCCCAATGCACTCAGCCAGGACCTATATTTGCAAGGCTATCAGCAAAACTGGCTATAGTGGTGACTCACTCGACTTGAAGCTGCTCACACTAGTCCTTGACGAGATCCTTGAACCCCTGACAATGATCTTCAATCTCTCCCTAAGGTATGGACAGTTCCCATCACGCTGGAAAAAGGCTACCTTCACACCAGTGCATAAGAGTGGAGACAAGTCACTGCACACCAATTATAGGCCCATCTCCATCCTCCTCCCATTATCCAAAGCACTTGAACTTATAGTCTCTGACCAGCTTGTAGAGTTCCTGGAAAAAACACAATATTCAGTGCCCTGAGCAACATGGCTTCCTAAAAGGGCACAGTACCACCACGGCATTGTTGGAATTCACCGGTTGTATCCATGACACCTTGGACCAAGGACTATGAGGGGGGCCATATTCATTGACCTGACTAAGGCCTTTGATACAGTTAACCACCCCCTACTACTCAGACAACTGACTGATCTTGGGCTCTCCAAGGATGCACTGCCCTGGTTTGCTAGCTACCTTGGGGAGAGAGAGCTCAAAGAGTTAAAATTGCTGGAGTCTCCTCAGTTGAAAAGCCAGTCCTCTTGGATGTCCCTCGGGGTCAATACTGGGCCCATTACTCTTTTCTCTTTTCCTAAACAACCTCCCTGGCATCTGCCAACAGAGGATACTACTACGCAGATGATGTGGTCCTTCTCTAGCAATTGGGACTTTAACCTCACTTGAGAGTCAGCTGCAACATGATTTCAGCCTGGTGGAAAATGGTTGGCTCTTACAAACTTGTCATGAACTATAGTAAAACTAAGGTTATGTCTTTCTGCAATGCACGTAGCAAGTATAAACCTCAACCCCTCACCATCAAGAATCAAGATGGGACCTCACTTGATCAGGTTCACAAGTTCAAATACCTTGGCATCACCCTGGACAGCTCACTCTCTTACTCCCAGCACATTGGGAAGGTTGCAAAGTATGCCAACATATGCCTTGACCTGCTCCACAAGTACAAACACTGCATGACTTCTGAAGCCCTTAGACTGGCTATCCACAGCTCTGTTACCTCCATTGTCGACTACAGTCTAGTAATCTATGGCTCTGCCTCCACTACTGCCCTTAGAGGATATTCAGGACACTTAAGGCTTGTAGATTTTTTTTTTTCAGCTGGAACGCTCTAACGACACCTGTGACTTTACGCCAAGGCTGGATGGCTACCTCTGATAAGTAGAATACAATACCAGACCTGTCTTATTGTGAAAAAAGTTCTTCTCGGACTTATGCCTCCAGGTGTGGCGAGACTCCTTACTACCAACAGCTGCACCCTGCCAACATGCAGTTCTCAATTCCAGACTTTCCAGGTCCCCTGGTGCCGGACCTCACTGGGTCAGAGATCCTTCATGCACAGGGCTCCTCTGTGGTTCAATACCCTTAACAAAGAAACTCTTGCTGCTGCAATGCTAAGCCCCTTTAAAAGGCAACTGCATCTATTCCTCCCCTCTACTTCACTCTGTGACTGCCTCCCCTAAGCCATGGTCATCACCCTCTACCCTAGTTGGAACTGTTATCAGCCATCACAGCCCTGCATTTGTGGTATCAGCCCCCTCTGCATCTCACTTTGCCCCCCTCACCCACTCATCCCCTCTCTATCGACTCACTCATACCATTGGCCATTGGCCCCTGTCCCCCTCGCTCTTTTTTATCCCTGTCTGACAATGGCACCTTCCAGCTGGCTTCCTCCTGACTCCTTCCTACCAATGTATACAGTTTCACCATGGATTCTGATAGAAGTTAGCTAGTGTTGTTCTACTTTAACATGTTGACTGAACTATTTATGTACAAGCAATCTGTATATTATGACTGTTACCATTGTTTACCATTGTTGTATGTTAACCCACATCCTCCGACATGGAACCTTTGTAAATGAGCAGTTCCTGCTCAAAGGTACTTGTAATCCTAGAGTTTAATAAATAAATAAATCTCTTGAGAGAGCACTTTGCCAGTACAGTAGGCCAACCATAGCCTCTGATTGTATGACATTGGACTTTCCTTGGTATACTGTTTAACAGGATGGGCCAACATAATGCCAACCACACCTTGGGAGTGTGTGGCAATGAGTTCCGAAACAACGTCATCAACAGTCACATCCACAGCTTGGTAAACATCCTTTGAGAGTTTTGTCCAATGGTCAGAGTCTGTGGTCTGCTGGAAGATCTGTACCTGCTAGCCTACTGGTAGACTGAGCATCTCACATTTGGAACAAACCTTTTCCAACTGGCTGCTGAGATTGTCATTGGGGGTCATGCAGCCTTTGTTGTCAGCAATCTGCTGTACAGAGTGAGCCTCCTGAAGGGAATTATGGGATGCAAATTAGGAAAGGGTTATGGGATTGTGCACCATGAAAGGCGACCTCCACTGCAGTGTCAGCCACAGAGCAGACAAGTGACTGCTGAGTAATGACTTCCTTCAACATGTTTTCCATGTGTTCTTGGAAGACCTGTCTTTGCTCCTCAGTCATCTGTGTCCTAGTGAGGACAGTCCCGATCATCTGATTGATCTTCATTCTGTCTTCCTTTTTCAGGATGGCAATTGGAGGGGCTAGGCCTCGACCCCCCCATCATGGGGGTTGCCATCTTGGCGTCGCACATGATACTCATCATATGTCTCATGATGTAGGGGCATGCTGGTACAGTGTAGGGTACCGCCATCTTGTGGGTGGTGGTTGGAGGAAGCGCCATATTGACGATGTGGCTGGGCATCATCTTGGCTGCTGTCATCACCAGAATCATCATCTCTGGATGACGTAACATTGATGGGTGTACAATGAAACCCACCCACCACTTTGACGTGACCAGCCAACACCTCTTGCTGATGACACAGTTTTGCCATCTTAGCTCTGCACTGTATGTGACTAATTTTTGCATTGTTCTGCACAACTCCTTTCACAACCTCTGTCTGGAAAACTCTATACGTGGTGCTCAATTCGCAGTTGTCCCTAAGCTCTCTATCCTACTCATGACCTGTTTCAGGTCCTCTCTCAACTCCTCATTCTCCTCGCACAAAGACTCATTCATGTCATTCAATAAATCATTCATTTGCAAAACCAGTTTCTTATCCTGCTTCAGCCTATTACAGTCCTCTTTCAACATGCATAATTCTCAATCATTGTTCTGTATAGTACAGTGCAAAAGAGTCTTGTTCTTACTATGCAGAGACTGAAGTTCCTCTTCCAGCCTCTGCTCTTTCCTAAGGCATTCAAATGCCTGCAAGCCCATCTCTTTCTTAAGAGCCGAGTGTTGAAGTTCAAGGGAATGAAACCTCACCTTGGAGGCTTCTAGAGCACCATAGAGAGCCGTGACCATAGAAACAGAGAAACATAGAATTTGACGGCAGATAAGGACAGCTCAGCCCACCTAGTCTGCCCATTTCCATACCTAACGGATAAGCTGCAGATCCTAGTTAACCAACAGCCTACTTCCTCCTATCCCCCACTAGAATTGCCTTATGCCTGTCCCCTGCATTCTTGAATTCCCCCACTGTTTTTGACTCTACGACCTCCTCAGGAAGGCTGTTCCTTGCATCCACAGCCCTCTCTGTGAAGAAATACTTCCTCACATTACCTCTGAGCCATCCCCCTCTATCTTAAAATTGTGCCCCCTTGTTCATGCATATCTCTTTTTCTGAAAGATGCTACCCTCTTGGACTTTGTTGATTCCCTTGAGGTATCTGAAAGTTTCTATCATGTCCCCCTTCTCCCTCCTTTCCTTGAGGCTATACATCTTAAGTTCCTTTAGTCTTTCTTCATATGTCTTCTGGTGTCTTTGGGATCATGATTTTTGGCTGTTTGTCTCGCCACTGAGTACTGAATTGAAATCCCCAGTATGGAGTTATCGTAGTTTTTCACATCCTGCTCAAAGTCGCTGCAGCCTCCATGGGAAGCGAGAAAGTTAGAGATATCGAGTCTCAGATCTGTGCAGATATTGGACATGACAGAAAGGTTGGGAAACCCAAATAGACCCATCAGTGGTTACCCTGCTGTGTATCGAGCCACAGTGGTTGAACCAAACAGACGGTCAGGCATCTGCACTCACGCAAGCCTGCAACTCAGAACTGCCGTTGAACAAGGTGAGACAGCATCAACCTTGCCCAGTAAGCAGCCAGAATTTACAAGAAGCTACAGAGTGAAAAACACGGGTGAAGTGGTATGGGTGTGTATACCTACTTACTACCTGCAAGGGGAAAAAACAGCAAACAGTGAATCTTCAGTAGTTTAGACTACCTGCACACGGTTGCTATTAATGTCAGGGGTCTTAGCCCTTCTCAGTTCTTGGTGGTAATAAACCAGCAGAAGAAACAACAGACAAGTGGCATATGTGGTAATAAACTTGTTTATTACACAAAAGCAGACTTATGCCCTAAAAACAGGTCTTACCAAACAGACACTGGGAGCAAGAGTTTCCCCAATACCCCAGGGTATGAAGATGGTCTTGGTAAGAAAATGTAATGCAACAGGTTATATACGGTGATAATCCCCATAGCAACTATTACTTTCGTAGGTAAGTTAGATACATAAAACAAGCCCTATTGGCCAAAGGTTAGGTGGCTCCACAGTGTTATCTATTGATATACAGAATATTTAAAATCAGCTAAACTAAGAACAAAGACTTATACATAAAACAGAAAAAAAGTGCAGTGTTACGTAAATCCACATGATGGCAGTGTAGGCCATACAATAATTTCTCAGAAGAATATACAAAGAACACAGGCATATATGCTCGGCACGTTACTTATGCGTTACTAGCAATGATCACAGTAATAATGTCCCTGGTAACTTACACTCATACGTTAAGTGCCAATGCCCTAAATGTTAGTACCAATTATGCATATAACATAATAGATGTTGTCAGCAGTGCACAGTGGGTTGCCAATATGGGTGTGGGGGACAAGCATAACATATACATTGAAACAAGATAGTCCTTTCACTTTTTGCTTTGAGCAGCAGGTGGTGCTGTTGTAAGGCATGCATAGTGTGATCAGGAATCAGGTTGACAGGAGTGACTCTTACAAGAAGCAACCCTGCTGCCCCTTACAAGTAGTAACCCTGCCCCCCTTGACCCCTGCCTGGTACAGGAAGTACCAGCTGCTGTTAAGTAGTAACCCCACATTCTCACAACCCCCATCCAGTACAGAAGGTAATGTGGAAAGGAGAAGGGTTTTTTTTTTTATAACGAAGTCCGACATGAAAAATTGAAGCTGGCAGTTAGTATGAGAAGTCATGCGGCTGGGATCTGCTTTTGAAAAGCAGATGGTCATGCGCTGAAAGGACACTTACTGTTTAGGCAGGCTGAAAAGCAGGAGACTAATGCCAGCTGAAATGACAGTCGCAGTTCACTTTGTTGAGGATCAGAAGCAAATATGAATGTGGTTATTTTTGTTGCTCTCAGGAGGGGTGGCTGAGGAAGGGGGTAGGGTAGTACTTTGTATGAAAAGCCGATGAATGCTTCAGCTTTCAGAGGATGGAGTTTTCATATTTTTGTTCAGAGGGGCTCATTTGCTGATTCTTTTTTTAACTGCCAAGTTGGGGGGGGGGCTGACAGATGCCAACTGATTTTTTTAGAACTTGACATTCCCGCTGCTGCTACCGGCCCTCAACTGCAGCCTTGCTGTCTGGCTACCAAAATCTATGGGTGGACAGATCAAAAATAGGGGCAAAGCTGGTGGACTGCTGGTTCTTTTTATGTTGGCTTCCACTTGCACAGCCAACTTATTGCATTAGTAGCAGGTTTGGAGGAGCGGTCACTGTGGGCGAATGCAGGGCACACATCAGTAGATACGTCCCTCATTCCCCAATGAGGCAGCTGCAGGCACTGACACCAGCAACACGTAACATGGCCACCAGATCAAAGAAAAGGTCCGCTGCAATGAGAGCCAAGCTCATCATGCAGCGGCACCTTCTGACGTGCCTTTGCTGGCGAAGCAAACATGGCAGCAGCGACTGCCACTACCGCCTGCCACAATGCCGAAGTTCGGGTGTGCTCACAATGCCGAAGTTTGGGGGTACCTAACTCTGTCAGCATGCTCCTAACCCATTTCATGCACCGACAGGGGAGCCCACTCCCGCCTGCATAATGTCCCCTCATTTGTTGTGTGCCAAAGGGGTGCCCAATCCCCTTCGGCACTTGACCCTCCCCTTTGGTATGTGTTGGCAGGAGTGCCCAATCCCCCATCGGCTAGCCCACCCCAAACACTCAGGTGGCATGCTGGGAGCCCACCCCAGCATGCCAAACGCTCCTGTAAAACAAAAACTGTCCGCGACATTGTTTTTTTTTAAACCTGTAAAAGAAGAAAACGGTTCCTCGCGGTCTCCCCCCTTCGGTATGTGCCAGTGGGGGTGCCTAACCCATCGGCTAGCCCCCAACACTCAGGTGGCATGATGGGAGCCCACCCCAGCATGCCAAATGCCCCTGTAAAAAAATATCATCCAGCGATGTTTTTTTAAAACCTGAAAAAGAATAAAACGATCCTTCGCGATCTGACCTGCTCCCTCCCCAGCTCATGCCCACCCTCAGTGCATCCTGCCTCCCCACTCCCCCTTCACCCTATACTTACCTCTGGAGTTTGGCGTGATGATCTTCAGTGGACTGGGAACACGTCTGCACTCTTCAAAGCTGACCACGAACTGAAGAAATGCCAGTAAGCCATATAATGGCATAAATAGGGTTTTTTCAACTTTGGTGCATATCTCAGGCATTTTTAGGAATTTTGGCACCAGATTTTCAACATAGGGTTATTGGGGCCCCTCCTCATGAATTCAGTCACTGTCATGGTGTTATTCAGTCCCAAAGGTGATTTCAGGTCACTGTGTGCAATCTTCTTTGGGACTGAGTAATGAAATGACATTGCCACTATTCATGAGGTGTGCTCTCAAAAAGCCTATATTTGCCAAATTGGTGAAAAAATCAAAAAAAATGACTTTGTTTTCTGGCGTCGTTAGGATTTCCATAGCTCGTAACTTCATAATTTGTAATATTTTCACTCCAAATTTTCAACATTGCCATTTTCCACACCTCCTTATCAACAGTACAGCTTTCATTTTACATATCCTGGCCAAAATGTGTTTTTGCACTTCTGGCGCAGAATAGCACAGTCACTCTGCAAAATCAGTTTTTGGGACAGTTTGACAAAATGACAGTGACACTCTTTATGAGCAGAGGTCCTAAAATGCATATGTTGAAAATTTGGTGATGAAAGTCCATAAAATGACTGTGTTACAAACATGCACCCTTGTAACTTCGCAAATGTGCAATATTTTCGAGCCAGATTTTCAACACTAGCATTTTTTCACACTTCCTTACGAACAGTGCAGCTGTCACTTTTCACATCCTGTCCAAAATGTGTTTTCGCACCTGTGGTGCAGAATGGTTGGTCATTGTGGGAAATCAACTTTTGGGACAGATTAACAAAATCACAGTGCCACTGTTCATGAGGGGAGGTCCCAAAATGCCTATGTTGAAAATGTGTCTCTTCTGGGTGGGGGTGAGGTTGGCGTCAGTTCAGTACTTCATTGCCATTCCTATTATGCATCTCTAACTCCTGCACTACCAATGCCAATGCCAGCGAGACAACATTCGGCATTGACAAATGCTTGTTCTTTACTGTGACTATGTTGTGGGATTTAGGAGCTCTCAGCCAATCAGTGAACTGGAGTTTTTCTATCTCGTTCATAATATAATATTAAAATAATAGAATTAAATAAATCTATTCCTATTTATTTCATTATATCATAATGCTTTGATAGTACATATTCTGTTGCAGCAAATGTTGAAACTAGTTATTGCCAGTTGTTATATTGTTGTACATTATTGTGGATTTTCATGTATTATTGTACTTTATCATGACTTATCATGTATTATTGTATCTAAATTTATATTATAGTTGCACTGATTTGGCACTTTGATATTGCACTTTGTATATGCATTGATTATGCACAGTTTGCATCACTGCACTTTCTGTCCAACTAATTCTTGGTGTTGGTACAGCTTTAAGCATATGAAATATATAACTTGTGTCGGGTGTTTGGCATTCCCAACTCTGCTTGGTGGTATGTTTGCTTTGTATGTTTTTTTTTTTTTTTTACTAAAACAAGCTTTGTATAGCTAGTAAGCAGAAGGTGGTGCTGGTTTTGTTGCTTTGGGCCATAGCATGTTCACCCAGAAGAAAAGGAGGCTGAGAGGGGGCGTGATCTCTGTTGTTCACATGCTCCAAGGTGTCAACAAGATCGAACAGCTGGAGATGTATAATCAGGTGTCCTACAGCGGGATGTGGAAACATGCCCTGAGACTCTGAGGTGGTAAGTTTAGAGGTAACATTATGAGGCATTTTTTCTCCCAGAATGTGATGAACCTAAGTAACAGCCTAAAAACCAAGGTGGGGACATGAAGACAGTGCAGGCCTTTAATGTAAGCCTGGAAAACATTCTGCTTACCAAGGAAATCACTGGGTACCCTGGGTAGTAGAGTGGGTAGGGGAATCCCTATAAATTGGTACATGTTGGCACTGCATACTAATTTCATTCATGATTATGAAGATGGGGAAGGGGTAGACATGATAGACCTAAAGTCTCTAATGACCTAATTACTGTAGCATCCACAATATCCACCCCCACTAAGGTCACTTTACTCTTTTTTCTGTTTTTCATATCTATCATTTCCTGTTTCATTATTTTTAATTTCTTTAGTGTATAAAACCATTCCAGTATTTTATTTGTGTATTTTAAAAATAGGTGAAGAGATTCCTGTGTTCTGATTGGCTAAGAAGGTTCAGATGCATTGTGGTTTGGGCATAGGAACTGCACTTGATCACACTTGTTTCAGCAAGCAGTGCACTGATGCATCAGTTCATTAAATGTTTTTGAACAAATGTTGGTTGTGTTGATTTACAGTAGTAAATATACCTATCCTTTTGTTGCGCTATAACCTTAAAAAAAAAAAAATTACCCATTTTGAACACATACGATATCTCTTGCCTCATTCCCTCAACATATCCACCCGAACAACACAAGTAAAACCCTTTTCTCATCTTTATTTTTTGTTCTGTTATCTGGTGTTGTAGCTGTACAGTAGCACCAGTGTAGATTTTCACATGTTGCACATTTTGCTCCCTGTTCTGGTTCCCTCACCCCCCAGTACCTACTTCACATTTTCCAGATCTGCTACTCTGCACCATTCTGCTGCATAAACAGAGTCTGACACCAGAAGCTCTTAGGTTTCGATACACCTTTTCTGGCCATCAGTGCACCGGGTCTGAGTGTGCCTGCTACGAAGGAGCTACTGAAAATTGCTACCTTTCTCCAAGGTCCGGCCCCCTGGAAGTAGAATAAATAGTTGTGGGCATGGGGTGTGGGGCAGCACCCCTGCATTAAATACGAAGTGTTTAAAATCTGTAGTGCCCTAATGATTTGGTGCACTAGACATGCTGCTCTGGTGGTGGAACCACGATACACAGCTCGGTGGTCTCACTAGAGGACTACAGGCTGGTCATCTATGGTTCGGCAACTGTCTCAGCCGTACAGCATATTAAAACAGTGCTAAACAAAGCTTGCCATCTCCTCACAGGCTCCGCTCATCTGACCCACACCTGTGACCTGTACGCCCAGGCTAATTGGCTCTAGTTTAGTAGCAGAATTAACTTCCAAACCTGTTTGCTGGTGAAAAAAGTTAGCCTAGGTCAGATGCCCCCTGGAGTTCAGAAGTGTCTCGCCCCCTGCATCAACCCTCATCCTACTTGAAGCTCTGTTAACCAATTCTTTAAGATCCCCCGGTGTCGTACCTCCCAAGGACAAAGGTCCTTTGCCTACTGGGCCCCACTTTGGTTCAGTTCCCTTCAGGATAACTGATCTTCCTTACCCTCTCTAGGCTTCTTCAAACAGAAACTCCGTCAGCAACTAGTGTCTAATTCCAGCTGTGATTGCTTCCTCTAATCTGTCTTTCTGCCTCTGCTGTTTCAACTCTCCTGGCTGCTGCTGTTTCAACTCCCCAATTTCCCAACCTTCACTCCATCAGGCTGGATGTATTTCCCTCATCCTCCTATTTCTTCTTCTTCCTTCTCCAACTGTTCTCTTGAACCCTTCCTTTCTTACCTTCTTACCAGCCTGCCCACCCTGTCCCCCCTAACTTTCTGCCTAATCATTGCTGTCTCCTATGCCTCCTAGATCGACGAAGGACCCATTGGCTGATACTCCTTGACTGACAAGACCCTTAGGCTGATTCTACCCATCCTACTCACTCTGTTACTCTCTTCTTGCTTACCCCCCACGCTCCCTGCATTGCCACGTAGTAATCTGATAATGACTGTACAATTGCCAATCCATGCCAACACTTCCTAGTCCCTATTGTTAGCATTTGTTTGTATTTACTTTGATCTTATCTGTGATGTGCAATTTCGTAACTACTGTTGTGACTGCACTTGCAGTACCTATTTTCTGTTATGTAACCCTCTGATGTGGAACGTATATAATAAGCTCCTAGCTCAAAAGGTGTTAAATCCGAGAATATAAATAAATAAATAAAGTATCTTTAATCTACAGTAGCCCTATCGGTAATTCAAGTAAACAGTTCCCTTCAGCCAACACAACCTATTCCCCCAAAACAATGACAGTCACATATCACAATGCTCTGACTTCTTCCTACAGGGCTGTCGGGCAGGCAGTTGTTGCTTCAATCGCATTGGGCAAACAACGATTACTGTGCTCTGCTATCGCTCAAGTAATTTATATTAAAGGAATAATGTATGACAGGTGTATTTGTACTGGGATAATGCCACGCCTGGGGGGGGTTGGGCATGAGGCTGCAGGCCGAGTGTGTCCAATGCCCCAGGTGTGGCATTATCCCAACACAACACACACCCTGGAGTTCATTATTCCTATTATACAAAGGCTTGTTGTTATACATAAAATAAAAAAAATATTTTAAAGAATATTTTTATTAGTGTGGAAAAATAATTTTGTTTCTTAGGAGGAGATGCAAAAAAAGAGAGTGCCAAATGGTCATCTATGTTGGTTCACAGTGCTGAGACTAGACCTGTGGTGTTATGCTGGGATAACGCCATGGGTCCAGACCCAAACTGACCAATCACAGTCCAAGATTCTTTCTTGCCATTGTATAATATACAACATTCAGTGGGAAATCCAATATAGTGGATGAGATTTCATGAGCAGCTTCCTTACTTTTTATTATTTTATTGGGTAGGAGTGTACTAATCAGTTTTTTTTAACATTAAATGGAGGGGGGGGGGGCAGAGCCCCTGATCTTTAAATAAATTAGTATTTGTTAGACTTTGTGAAACTGAAATCTTGGCCAAAATCTCTGCCTTCATATTGGATTCTACCTGCGTGTCTTCCATAATAGTTAAACTCTTCACTCTTCCATCCCTGATTGGGCACATGCCCATAGTCATCTTGTGAGGCTTGTTTCCTGCAGCCTTGATTGAGCATACAGTCATTGCCTCCAAGAGAATGGCTTGCTTTGCTGAACCATCAGTTTTCAAAATGTTAATCTTGCTGCTTCGGAGAAAGAGGATAACCATGCTAAACCAGAGATTATAAGAATATCGTTTCTGATCCCTCAGAGGAGACTTGGAGAGTGGAGAAACTTGATGGACCAGCACTTTAAAAATTTCAGTCCTGTCACCTCACAGCTGTGGAGAACATACAGGCTAGCCAAACAGTTGCTTTATTTTCACTCTCTCATAGGGGAATGTACATGTCAGCTGGAATGGTTGTTCTCATGACTGAAATGCCACTCCTTGAGACAGGAACATTCAAGTCCACTGCATCAACAATTTTCTTCTCACATGTAAATGAACTGCCCACCCCCAAACCACTGGCAACTGTAATCACCCTCTGGCCAAACAAGCAATGTGCAACAGGTCAGCAGAACTGCAACTTGGGGCTGGCCTTCAAGCAGTTGACTAATCCTAGACCTTCTATTAATAAGGAAAAGTGGCAGTGGTGGAGAACTATGGACTAGCACAACAAACATAGCACAGTGTGCTCCACTAGTTGCACTATTAGGGTGGGCGTCCATGAGTGCGATGTTTCTGTTCCAAATTTGTTTGAGTTGGGGGCTCTGCCCTCACCTCCTCTTTTTTCATTTCAAATTAGGGGTGTAGGGTGGACCACTCAACTTTAACAAATTGATAAAAAAATCATTATAACCATACTGATTAACCCTAAGTAGCGCAACTGCAGCATAGCCTAGAGGTTAGAGTAACTAGCTGTGAATGAGCTTGATACATTCTGCAGACCTGGGTTTGATCCCCATAACCTTCCCTTGCATACTGTGTGACTCTGAGCAAGTCACTTAACTGCCCCAGTGCCCCCCATGTCACCACTGAAAATAGGCACTTGTACCTAGTCGGCCCTACCCGGTTACCAAAGAATTAAAAAAAAATAATGTTGTGCAGCTATGCTATACCACGATATCTATGCTGGTCCATAGTCCTTCCCTATCATTGGAAAAGCTCTTCATAATTGAAAGCTGGGGGGAATACTTTTTTACTGTTCCCTATAGAACATTTCCCCAAGTAAAGTATTATAAAATACACCTAATATTTCTAAAAAATAGTTTGTTATCTTTGTTGTTTGTTACCCATTTCATAAGCACAAAAGGACACTTCAGTTGTTGGTTACTATTTTGGAACCACACTTCCAAGTGGTTGAAGGCAGTCTGCACAAGCGCCTTGTGCCTCACAAGGCACCTGGGCATGTGGTTCAGGAGTAGTAACCTACAACCTGTTGTATCGTATTGATTACTGTGTACATATTGTAAACACAGTTAAACATTGTATATTTAATCCATCTGTGACTGAGCTTGCTTTAATAAGTATAGGTACCTCTTTGTCACTGTCCAATCTGTGTTCCATCTCTGAGGGTACATTATCAAATGAAAGAGAGGCTGCTTCAAGTTCAGATAAAGGACCAGGAGTGTCTGAAGTGGACAGGGGTTCCTCTGTCCAGGTCTTGTATCGTGTGGAAAAGTGAAGAAGTCAGACGAAACTGGAACAGCCCATTGGTGACTTTGCAATAAAGTGGTGTCAGAGTCATAATGAAAAGTTGCACTGTGGGAATGGGAAGGTGTCTTGATAAAACAAATTCTGGTCAGAGCTGATATGGCTGTGGAAAGCTTTTGGGATGCTTTTACCCATTATTTCTAATGAATTCGGACAATGCAGATCTGCTGAGAGGCAGTTTCAATGTGGTCTTCCTTTTACACATTTTTACAATGTATTTTCCTAGAATATGCCTCCTGATTGCTATATATTTAGCCTGGATAGTTCACAGAAGAAATGGCATCTTATTTTCAGGTGGTGGAGCACTGGCAGTAGGATGCTGGAATGTGTCATACATATTCATGAGCTGTGTGCGGGCGATAATGCCCAGTGGCCATACACCTCAGGCGCTCACATGCGGATCCATCATCTCGGTGCCGATGCACTACTCTGTGCGGGTGACAGCCAATGCTGTACCCACTCACACAGGTCCTGGAACAGGCATGTTACAGCTGACCTCCCATTCATTTGTACAATCAGGGAACTGTGGATGCACTATCCATAGCCTGGATCGTACACTGCAAATGGCATTGCAGGATACTGTATCCCATGGCACCCAGGATACCTCAGTAGTCTGGAGGGTGGCCTCTTACACAGAGGAACAGGGGAGAGAGAGTAGGCCTGCAGCAGTGTATGACAGCAGAAAGATCCAGCATCAACAAGGCATGCATTGGAGATATGTCAATTCCCTCTTACGGTTTGCCAGGGACATACACACGGCTGCATACGCTAGTGGGTCGCAGCTTGCGTAGTGCCCCAATGAATGGTACAACCACTTGGATCATTCCGGAGTGCAGGTCCCTGGCCTGGATCCAATGCAGTCAGTGGCTGCCCATGGCCGGGTGTGGAAGGCCGTGCCAGTCTCCGCAACAGATCAGGTATGGAAGGAGCAGGGTGTCTATGTACCAAGGTAGTGGGTGGATATTACTAAGATCAAAGAGAATAAGGTGGAGTGTGTGGAGGAGGACCAAGGAAAAGCATCTATCCTAAATAGATACTTCTGCTCAATATTTACTGAGAAGAAGGTAGGGCAGGGCCCACAGCTCAGCACTATGGACACAGGGGGAAGGGAGGTGTGCACAAGTCCCTTCACAAAAGAAAGGATCCTACAAGAGCTCGCTATGGCCAGGGTGGACAAGACAATAGGACCTGATGGCATACATCCCAGGGTACTATACGAGCTAATGGTGGAACTAGCAGAGCCATTAGCAGAACTATTTAGTGAGTCTCTGAGCACAGAAGAGGTCCCAGAAGGCTGGAGAAGAGTTCATGTGATCCTGCTCCACAAGACTGGCAGCAGGGAGGAGGCAGGAAACTACAGACCAGCCAGTCTTACCTCAGTAGTGGACAAGATTATGGAGGCACTCCTTAAGGAAAGGATAGTGCAACACCTGGAATCCATAGGAGCACAGGATCCAAAACAGCATGGGTTTACAACAAGAAGGTCCTGTCAAACTAATCTCATAGATTTCTTTGACTGGGTAACCAGAGTGGTAGATCAAGGGGTTGCAGTTGATGTCACCTACCTTGACTTCAGCAACGCTTTCAATACTGTTCCACATAGAAGATTGATTAATAAGCAGGGTAGGCTTGGGGTGGGTCAGAGGTTGGTCAACTGGGTGGCAAACTGGTTGGCAGGTAGAAAACAGAGAATGGTGGTAAATGGTATACAGTCAGAAGAGATGCAAGTTGCAAGTGGGGTACCTCAGGGATCAGTCCTGGGTCCAGTCGTCTTCAATATCTTCATCAGTGACATTGCAGATGGATTGGAGGGTAAGGTTTGTCTGTTTGCAGATGACACCAAGATCTGCAACAGAGTAGATGATCCAGATGGGGTGGGTAGAATAAGAAGCAATCTGGAAAAGCTGGAAAAATGTTTGGAAGACTTGCAACTGGGGTTTAAAGCAAAGAAGTGCAAGCTCATGCGCATATTGAAGAGAAACCCTGAAGCTACCTATAGGTTGGGAAGGGAGTTGCTGGCAATCACAAGGGAAGAAAGAGACTTGGGCATCATCATCACAGATGATCTGAAATCATCCAAGCAGATCATTAAAGCAATAGGTGAGGCTAGAGGGATGCTGGGATGTATTAGTAGAGGTTTCATCAGCCATAAGAGGGAGGCAATAATCCCTCTTTACAAGACACTGGTTAGGCCCCATCTGGAATACTGTGTGCAGTACTGGAGGCTGCACCTGCACAAGAATATTAACAAAATGGAGGCAGTCCAGAGCAGGGCAACCAAAATGGTGCAGGGACTGCATCAGAAAACATATGAGGACATATTAATGGAGTTCAATATGTATACTCTAGACAGAGCAAAGGAGGGAGAGAGGTGATATGATCAAAACATTCAAACACCTTAAGGGCATTAAAAAGGTGAAAGAGTCTAACATGTTTCAATATAAGAAAAATAGCAAGACAAGAGGACACAGCATGAGATCAGAGGGAGACCGAATAAGGGGTAATGTGAGGAAGTTCTTTTTCATAGAAAGGGTGGTGGATGCATGGAACAGCCTACCTCAGGAAGTGATGGATATGAAAACAGTGCAGGGCTTCAAATAGGCATGGGATAGGCATGAGGGAGCAATACAGATGAGTATGAATAGATAGGCCATTGACAGAGTAAAGGCCTATGGCACATTCATAAGGTAGAAAAAATGGGCAGACTGGATGGGCCTTGCGATCCTTATCTGCTGTCAACTTCTATGTTTCTATGAGCACTTTGTCTCTAGACAAAAATCCTGGAGACTGGATGTCATGGGTAAGAGGACTTACGTCTCTACCACATTGGGGCTTTGCATTCAAATTACCAGGTTTACATGATTAAGTATCAAAAAAGCCTATGGAAGTCTGCCATGACTACTGTCCAGATGCTGCCTGATAGTCCTGTGAAAGCAGAACTTCTTAAAGCTACATTAGCCAGTCTGAATACTGGGAAACATAGATTAAGGACAGCATACAATGCGTCAGATGATGCTGCCAGGCAGGGCTGCAGCTATGAATTTTGGGGCCCCGGACAAGTCCCTTGAAATGGGCCCCTGTTTCCCAAACTAGCTAATGCCAGGGGTAATGCCAGTTCCTCAGGTGGGCCCCATCCTGAGCTTGGGGCCCCAGACAACTTCCCCCCATTACTGCGGCCCTGCTGCCAGGTCTCCTGCTTCTGGCATCTGCCTCCGGAGATATTCCTGGCTCAGAGCAGTTGACTTTGCTACTGACATACAACAGGTCATACTCAATGCCCCTTTTCAGTGCTCTAAGTTATCTGGGCATGATGTGTATAATGGACTAAAAGACCTTCAATCAAAATGTCTCTGAGTTCGGTGAAGTCCTTGACCCCAAAAACTTCAAAGGTCATGGCGGAGGTGCTTTTTGGAGGCCTATGGGCTGTGGCTACTGTCCACAATATTGTGATAGAGGAGGCGGTTCCTCTGTAGGCCCATTGCCCCAGGTGGTCATTTCAAGGTGGCCAAAGGTTCCAGTTCCGGCAGCCCTGCTGCCCCCGGCACTTTCTGGCTCCCCACATCCCCTCCTCCATGGTTACCATCAGGGGTACAAGTGGGGGAAAGGATCTCTCTTCACATACCAAAATGGAGAGAGATCACCACAGATAAAAGGGTCCTGGAAATAGTGAAAAAAAGGCATGTGCTGAAACAGCTCTCCAAATCTCCAGTACACCTTCCACCTCCTTCTAATTGTCCTCCAGGACACCTGTCCCTGCTGAGGGAAGAAGTACAGTCCCTGCTTCACAAGAAGTCCATAGAGCCTGTTCCTCCCAAAGAAAAGAACAGGGGTTCTATTCCAAATACTTTCTGGTCCCCAAAATACTCAGGAGACCTGCTTCCAGTTTTGCATGGTATCTTTCAAGGGTCTCATTCCCCTTCTGCAAACAGGTGATTGGCTTTGTGCTCTGAACATGAAGGATGCTTATCTTCGTATCATAATCTGAGCATACCACAGGCAATACCTCTGCTTTATGTTGGAGGACAGCCATTATCAGTTCTGAGTATTGACCTTTAGCTTACCCTCAGCACCATGGGTGTTTACCAAATGCTTCACAGTTGTAGCTGCTGTCCTCTGGAAGGAGGGGCTTTATGTCTTCCCTTATTTGGATGATCGGCTCTTGCAGAGCCCACCCTGGGAAGTGGTCCAGTGCACAGTGTATCGAACTCAGCAATTATGTTAGGACCTGGGTGTCACAGTCAGTGTACTGAAATCTGTCTTTGCTCTGTGCCAACACCTCCAGTATACTGCAATGATTTTGGACACAGCAGTGGGCAGTGCATCGCTGCCCACTGACAGAGCCAATGCCCTGGTAGCCACAGCCTGTCTGGTACATGGGAGCCACTATGCATCTGCTAGTACTATGCTGTGCCTCTTGGAGCTTTTGGCAGCTGCCACTGTAACCGTCCCATTGGACCACCTCCATATGAGAATTCCGCAATGGATTCTTTGGGTACACTGGTACCAGTTGTCAGACAAGTTCTTCAATTGGGTGACGAAGGTGGTTGACCAGGGAGGGGCAGTGGATGTAGCCTATATGGACTTCAGTAAAGCCTTTGACATTGTCCCTCACAGGAGGCAAGTAAATAAGCTGGAAAGCTTAGGGGTAGGATGGAAAATTACAAGGTGGGTGTAAAACTGGTTGGCGGGCAGAAGCCAGAGAGTGGTGGTTAATGGGGTGCACTCCAGGTTGGGGGGGTGATGAGTGGGGTGCCCCGGGGTCAGTACTGGGACCCCCTCCTTTTTAATATCTACATCAGTGATTTAGAGGACAGGCTGGAAGGAAGGGTGTGCCTATTTGCAGATGATACAAAGATCTGCAATATGGTGGACATACGAGGGGGGGGGTGGAGGCCATGAGGAGGGACATGAAGATTCTGGAGGGGTGGTAGGAAATTTGGCAGCTGAAATTCAATGCAAAGAAGTGTGCAGTGATGCACTTGAGGCATAAAAACCCACGAGCAGTTTACACTCTGGGGGGGAGGAAATAAAAAAAAAAGAGCAGGAGAGGGATTTGGGGATTATAATATCGAGCAACCTTAAAGTAAGCAGCCAATGTAGCAAAGCTGTGGGGAAGGCAAATGGAATGTTGTCTTATATTGGGAGGGGGCATAACAAGCAGAAGAGGGGAGGTTCTGATGCCTCTTTATAAAGTCATGGTGAGGCCACACCTAGAGTACGGGATCCAGTTCTGGAAACCCCATCTAAGAAGGGACATAGATGGGATTGAGAGAGTTCAGAGAACGGCAACCAAGAATTATTTTCCTGGACTTTCTGACACCGTGGGATTGGAACGATTTGCTCAAGTGGTGAATCGCATGACTGTGATCCTTTCAGTGAAGAAGAAACTTGCTGGGCTCTGAGTTGGGACTGGTGAGCGGCGGCCCGGCCTGAATGCTCTGTGGGGTTGGGGGGTTGGACAGGGGGGTGTACCGTAGGGTTCAGCTCATTGTCCACCCCGGGGGGTCTCCAGGGCATCATTGTCTTTAGCTCTGGGGCCCTGACCTGAGAGGGGGTTTGGGGTTTGGACTTTCGCGGGGGGCCGTTCCATTCTCTGGGGCTTGGTTAGAACTTGTTGCATTTGTGATTTGGATTGTGTTGCACTCCTGTTTCGAGTATTGGACTCTGTTCGATCATCCAGACCTGGGAAAAGCAAAGCACTTTGGTGACTTAAGGGCTTGAATACCAGATGGCTCTTTGGTGAGGTCATGAGAGGGCTTCTGGTAAGCATGTTTTCATCCTTAGTCTTTATGTACTGTTGTGAGAGAACAGTACCTAGACTTTGACCTTTGTGGTGGTGGTGGGGGTGAGAGCCCCATTTGTATTAATTTTCATAAAACTGTATTTATACTGACCCTGTTACTGTTATTTATTTGTTATTTTATTTGTACTGTAATTGTATTTTTTTTTTTTTACTTTCTATTTATCCCTCCTTCCTACCCTCGGTATCCACTTCTTCGGGTCGCTTATGCACTCCAGCCCCCGAACCCAGGATCTGCCCTTAGAGTGCTTCTTCCTCCTTCTCTCCTGCACAGAGGGGTCTGTCCTGAAATTGGTGGTCTGGGTGACTTCAGAACGGTCATCATCTAGTACCACGAGGGTTTTTTTCCATTTTCTGTGGTCCCTTTCCCAGCCCCTTGAGACGCCGGCGCAAGGACTTATGTCCAGAGAGGCGACGTGCTGACGCATGTCTCTCTCAAGCACCTAACAGCATCTCCCCTCCCCGACTCCATGAAATGGAGCCTCCAACCCCTTGAGAGCCCATGTTCCCACTGGCTCTCTCAGGATGTCGGGTGCATATTGCACCCCTGATATCCCACCCCAGAGGGAGGAGAGCATCCATTGGGACACTCAGTCCTCCCTTTCTCAGCTGACCCCCGCCGACCCGAATCTGTTCCCAAACCTGGGTTACCAGCATAGCGTGAGGTGTGGCGTCCAGCGCCTCAACGCTCGGCGCCACCGGACCGGCCCTAAATTGTATTTTTAAAGGTGTTGGGTGGGGAATTTTTATTTGCATTACTTTGTTTAATTTGTTGTGGGTTTTGGTTGTGTGGTAAATTTGCTTTATTTGTTTATCTATTATGTGTTGGCAGGGGTCTCTCCCTGTTAAGTGCTACTCTCCTGTTGAGCTCCATGGCCTCCGCCCCTTTGATTGTCCTCATTTGCCGGACGAAGTTTATGCTCGATGTCATGCATTGGGGATCGTCAGGAGAAGGCATATGGGTGGCTCAGCTCTTCTGAACTGTAGACAGACTGTGAAATCCAGCCCGTCTGCAGTCTCAGAGAGCATTGTCGCAAGAGAAATGTGACGAGTTTGCTTGCTTTTTTGCCGATAAGGTTGCCGACATCAGGTCTGAGATCCATGCAGTGCGCTCCAGTGTGGCTGACAGTGATCATTGGGAGGTGACAGCTCCTTGGTCTGTCTGGTCTGATTTCAGCTGGCTGCGATCAGGGATGTTGTGAGGATTATCCAGTCTTTGCAGCCAACCTGCTGTGGTTTGGACCCAGGCCCAATGCATCTCCTTGTGGGGTGCACTGAGATCATCGACCCGGTCCTTGCTGAGATAGTCTGGTGTTCGTTAGATTCCGGGGTGTTTCCAGGCACCTTGAAGGAGGTGGTAGTGATAAACCCTTCTTAAGAAACTATCTCTCAATCCAGACTGTCTTGCTAACTACAGACCCATCTCTAACCTTCCCTTTGTGGGTAAGGTTATTGAGAAGGTGGTCGCGCTGCAGCTGGAGGATCATCTGACCACCCACAACGTCTATGATCCTCTCCAGTCTGGTTTCCGAAAATGACATAGTACTGAGATGGTCCTTGTTTTGGTCCTCAATGATCTCCTTACAGCAAGAGATCAGAGGAGCCATTCCATCTTGGTTCTTCTTGATCTCTCGGTGGCATTTGGCACTGTGGACCATGGAGTGCTAGTTGAGCGCCTGCGGTTAATCTGTGGACTGTCTGGTATAGTCCTCAGATGGTTCCATTCTTTCCTCACTGGCAGGTTTCAGAGAGTTGTCTGTGGGGTTTACGCCTCTGACAAGGTCTCCCTGCCATGTGGGGTCCTGCAGGGCTCTGTGCTGTCTTCTATGCTGTTTGCAGTGTACATGCTGCCTTTGGGAGACATTGTAAGGCGGTATGAGCTGAGTTTTCACTGTTATGCAAATGATACTCAGCTCCACCTGTCCTTTGTGCCCGATCAGGGGGGAGCTCTCTTGAGTTTTAACAACTGCCTTTCTGAGATTGAGGACTGGATGAGTGCCAGCTGGCTGAGTCTGAATCCAGATAAGACTGAGGTTTTGAGGGTGGACCTGGATCATCGGGTAGAGGTGCCGTCAGAGGGGTGAGCTTCAGGCCTTTGTCTCGGAGGTCGCCAGCTGGCGACCTTTGAGCGGGTTCACGATCTGGGTGTGATTCTTGATGATGAATTGATACTTAAACATCAGGTGTCATTCGTTGTCAAGACTACCTTTTACCATCTAAGGAATGTAGCCCAGATCAAGCACCTAGTTCCACCCGATGACCTGCCAGTTTTGGTTCACACCTTTGTAACCTCACTCCTTGATTACTGTAATGCTCTTTACCTAGGGCTTCTGGGGGTTGATATCCACCGCCTTCAGCTGGTGCAGAACGCAGCAGCTAGGCTATTGACTGGGCTACCTTGTAGTTGTCATGTCACTCCGGTGCTGCGTGATCTGCACTGGCTGCCATTCAGTGGTGGATCACCTTTAAGGTCGGTTTACTGACCTACAAAGCCCTACACAGACAGGGACAGAGTTATCTGCAAGATCTTCTTCATCCCTACTGCCCTTCCCGTCTGCTTTGCTCCACTGATGAGGGGTTGCTAGAGATTCCCAGGGTTCATTTAAAGTCATCTGGGGCCCAAGCGTTTGAATTTGTGGCCCCATCCCTGTGGAATTCTCTACCTCGTCGGATACGACAGTGCCTGACGGTGGAGAGTTCTAAATCTGCCTTAAAAAAGTATTTATTTATTTTGTCGTTCCCTGATTTTATTTGAGCTTCTGCAGTTGTTTTTAATATAGAAACATAGAATCTGATGGCAGATAAAGACCGCTTGGCCCACCTAGTCTACCCATTTCCCCTACCTAATGGATAAACTGCAGATCCTAGTTAACCAACTGCCTACTTCCTCCTACCCCACCACTAGAATTCCCTAATGTCTGTCCCATGCATTCTTGAATTCCCCCACTGTTTTTGACTCTACAATCTCCTCAGGAAGGCTGTACCATGCATCTACAACCCTCTCTGTGAAGAAATACTTCCTCACATTACCTCTGAGCCGTCCCCCCTCTATCTTCAAATTGTGCTCCCTTGTTCTTGCACATCTCTTTTCTGAAAGATGCTACCCTCTTGGACTTTGCTGATTCCTTTGAGGTATTTGAAAGTTTCTATCATGTCCCCCCTCTCCCTCCTTTCCTCGAGGGTATACATCTCAATCTCCTTTAGTCTTTCTTCATATATCTTCTGGTGCAGACCCTGCACCATTTGGCCCCCCCCCCACCCGTACAGCCTCCACTCTATGACTTTGTGGAGATGGGGTCTCCAGAACTGTACACAGTACTCCAGATGTGGTCTTACCAACTGTGTACAGAGGGATAACAACTTCCTGTTTTCTACTGGTGATGCCTCTCCCTATGCATCCCAGTATCCCCCTAGCCCTCCTTACTACCTTTTCTGAACTTTTTTATTGTTTATGTACTAGTGCTATGATCTTCTGGAATAGCGCTATTTTACAAATAAAATGTGATTGATTGATTGATGGTGCACAGTATGCAGGGGAAGATATACAAGCAGAGGTATAGGGAATTGGATCTGTACCCATTGGAGACCAGAAGGGGGGGGGGACATGATTGAAACTTTCAAGTATGTAAAGGGTATCAATAAGGTGAAGGAGGGGAGCTTGTTTAAAAGGAAGGAGGAGGCTAAAACTAGAGGGCATAGTCTAAGATTGGAGGGAGAAAAATTTAGAGGAAATGTAGGGGGGGCATTTCTTCACAGAGAGGGTGGTGGAGGCCTGGAACAAACTACCAGAGGAGGTGGTGGGGCTCAATTAGTGGAAAGAATTCAAGCGTGCATGGGGCAGACATATGGGGTTGGTTAGAGGGGGAAGGGGAGGGTCCGCAAAATTGGTGATGAATGTGGGGGGGGGGTAGGGAATGGGCAGACTCGATGAGCTGATTAAATTTCTATGATTCTATGATTTCTGTGAGTTGGCACAAATGGTTCCCATCACGACCCCTCTGAGAAAATCTGTGCTGTGGTAGATGGAACTCCTGCACTTGTTACAGGGAATCCCATTATTTTCCCAACACCTGCGTGAATCCTCACTATGGATGCCTCCGAGTTGGGTTGAAGTGCACACCTGGGATGGTTCTAGATCCAGGGGGTGTGGACAGATTGAGATTTGGATCTCCACATGAATGTTCTGGAGATGAGGGCTGTTCTTCTTGGTCACCAGGCCTTCGCAGAACATCTCTCTCCAGGTCCCCTGTTGATAGGAACAGACGATGTCAGTGTAATGTGCTGTATCAATAAGCAAGGGGGCACTCATTTGTACCCCCTGTGCAGGAAGGGGACAATGAGAGCATGGCAAGGGGCACTTTTTCACAGCCTTTAATTGACAGCTGTTTTTCTCCCAGGAGTCTAAAACATCTTGGCAGACAGGTTAAATCTGTCCCCGTCTCAGTTACATGAATGGGAACTGCTGCCTTCCATGGTAAACATCCCCTTCACAAGATGGGGTCATCCAGAGATGGATTTTTTTTGCCTCCTCACAAAATGCAAAACTGTCACTTTTCTGCTTACTCTCTCCAGGGTCTGGAGTTTTTGGGTGAGATGCTTTGTCCCTCTTCTGAAAGGGGAGTTTTCGATATGTGTTCCCTCCGATCCCTCTCATTCAGAGTGGTCTACTCAAGTTGTGGGCAGAACGGGCCTCCGTGATACTAGTAGCTCCACTCTGGCTGCACCAGCTTTGGCTTCCACTCCTGCAGGCCTCTGGCAGTGGAACCTCCTGTTTAATTATCTCTGCATTGGGGTCTACTGTGACAAGTCCTGGGGTCCCTGATCCATCCAGACCTATGGTCCCTCCATCTACATGCATGGCTCCTGAGAACATAGCCATTGCACGTTTTGGGGTCTCTCCCCACAGCTAGCTAATGTCTTCCTTGTGGCTAGGAAGCCTTTCACAAGGCACACCTATTCACTGAAATGAATGCATTTCTCCATATGGTGTGAGTCCCACTCTAAGGACCTATTTGCATGTCCTATCAGTACTGTACTAGCTTAACTCCTGTCATTATCAGACTCCAGTCTGCAGTACTCTCCAATTAAGGTGCACTTGGTGGCCATTTTGGCCTTCTGTGCCGCTATTGACGGACGCCTGGCGGCACTACTGGAAGTGTCCTGCACCTTCTTTGAGAGTGTTTTCCAACTGTGTCACCTGATTCGTAAACTGATTCTGCCCTGGGACCTTAATTTTATTCCTGAGAAATTGAGTTTGGCCCCCTTTGAGCCCACTGTAACTTGCAAACTGTGCTTCCATTCATGGAGAGCTCTTTTTCTGGTTCCTATCACTTCTGTCTGAAGGATTTCTGAACTTCAGACACTCATGCATGAGCCCCGCTACCTGATCTTTCATAAGGACAGGGTGGCCTTGTGTATTTACCCACTTTTTTTTTTTTACCAAACGTAGTTTCTAATTTCACGCTGAACCAGACCATGAATCTACCAATGTATTATCTTGAGCGTGCTAACAAGGGTGAGGCATTGTTCCATACCCTTGATGTACGTAGGGCACTACATTTTTACCTAGATCGTACTAAGGGCTGCAGAAAGTGCTCTCAGCTTTTTGTCTCATTCACGCCTGGGAAAGAGGGCATACCTGTGACAAAATAGTGTCTGTCCAAATGGCTGGTCAACTGCATTACATGTTGCTATAGGAAGTACTGTGAGGGATTTCCTGGTAGATGTGCATGGCCATTCTACACAAGGTATGGACCCCACTGTTGCCTGTTTCCAGGGCGTGTCTGCTGCTGCCATATGGAGCACTGTAAATACTTTCACTAAGCACTACAGTCTAGACATCATCTCATGCAGATGTGTTGGCTCTGGTCTTGCTGTTCTGTAAGGCCTTCTGCCCTGATTTCATATCGGACTTTGCCATCCTCCCTAGGTGCCTTATGCTGCTTGGAAATCATTCCAAAGGTGTGGCCCAGTGGAGGAGATATCCTTGATGAAGATAATATAATTACTCACTGTAACAGTAGATCTTTGAGAGAATCTCTTTCATTGAGCCACACCGCACCCACTTTCCTTCCCCCTGTATAAGGTATAAGCTGGCAGCATGTTCCACTGCCTTTGCGGAAGGTATCCTTATGGATCTCACTAGTTTCTATTTCCAGTCCCATGCCTCACATTGTGTTCCAGGTAGTGGTGTGATCTTCTGGTTCCTCACAATAAGTGGCCCTCCGAGCTTATCTTCGGTGGGGAACTAAGGAGCAAGGGGGCCACTCACGTTTTATAGGTGCTGACATTGTACATCATCATGGGTGGCTGCCCACTGGCAAATGTGTTTGAGTGGTCCTGATGCCAACGTCTTACAGTTCCAAAAGAGTGTCCCGATGGAGGAAATTCTCATGAAGATCTGTTACGGTAAGTAACTGTTCTTTCACATTTAATTGGATCTGAAGCATATTTCTTGAATCAGTGCTTATAAGTATCGATTTAGCAGAAGGGTTAAGTGTCCAATTTATTTTGTTCTTCCTAGACTGGTGGCAGGAAAGATGGAGTGTCTCAACCTGCTGGTAGTACATCAGAAAACCTTGTCCCAGTTGGCCCAGTGGAGGAACAGTTGTGTTTACACCCCCTCCTATGTCGATGACATAGGTTCAGGAACAGAGAGGGTCACTTGGTAGGCCATCAGGGTGAGGGAGGATCGAGCACTCGAGGGCAGCTTTCCTTCCTTGGGGACAGGGGACACCAGTTCCTGCTGTAGGGACTGCTACCTGGCAGAGGCGCGGTGGCGGTACAGCAGGAGTGCATGCAGTAATGGCAGACCTGGAGTGTGACGTGCTGGCGCACATGTCCCCATGCTCCTGCTCAGGGGAGAAAACAGGAAAAATGCAGAGCTGCTACATGCTGGCACCCCCCACAGGCTCCCGCACATCTGACATGGCTGGCCACCCAACAAACAGGGTCCTGTGTAAGTAGTGGATAACTGGTAAGTCCGTAAGAAGGTAGATGACAGGGTGGAGGAAGGGTCCCGTCAAGCAGGCCCAGGCAGGAGGATCAAATACTGATTAAAAAACAAGAAAACTGATTCTCATCCCTGCAGAAAGGAAAATGTTGTGGAATATGTGCTGTACTTCAAGGAGATGCTAAAAGAGTACAAAGGGTTTACTCAGGAGAACCTCTTGAAGGCACAGAAAACACAGAGGGCCTCGTATGAACACATGCCACGTGCTTGTGAGTACCAGGTGGGTCCGAAAGTTATGGCTGTCATTCCAGATAATAACCTGCAGGTCACATCAGAGGGGCATCTTGTTACTACACAGTGAGTGTGAGTGCTTGACATGACCTGTGTTTTGGACACAGTTGGTGATTCTCACAAACACTGGATGTTATCATGTGAACGTGATAAAGCCATATTATGACAGAAAGGATTTGACTTTAGGGGCCATGTGTTTATTTAAGTGGGGAGGGGACATTGTATCTGATTTGCTGGCAGAAACCAGGACAGGTTTTTCCATAGAATCAGTTAGCCTGCCCACACAGGTAACTGCAGAGCAAGGGACAGAAATAAATGGGATACTATAGACTTTTCAGATTCTTACTTCCAAACCAGATATACTCATTTGACTGAGCCTGATGTGAACACTGTGACAGACAAACCTGTTACCCTGAGGCCTTATCAGGTTCCCACCAGTGTCGGATATCTCTTGCACAGTGAGCTGAAATGCAGACAATTGGAGTTATTCAAAAGTCTAGCTGCCCAAGGGCATGCATGGTGCTTCTGGACCCTGAAAAGGGTGATCTACCTGGTTCTGTGTGCAGGTGAAAAAAATACCAGACAAGGTTAGGTGGACACAACAATGTGAAGCTGAGGTCAGCCAGCCCAGAGCTGCAGCGTCAGACATCAGTAATCGCTCATCCAGACTTTGCCTAGGAAGTCATTTTGCTGACAGACACTTCAGACAGTGATATAGGGGGAGTGCTAAGCCAGAGCACACCAACAGCACACCAAGTGAAGAAGAAAGCCCCAGAGCTTGCAACAGTTGAAGTCTGCATATTATGGAGATGGGGCACAGAATGTTAATGTGGATGCTATTTTTGCCAGCTAGCATAAATGAGAGAACTAAAAAAAGATGTTTTTGCTAAGGCACATGCATCTTTAATTTTCCTTAGCTGTGGGGAAAAATATGGCAAAAGTAGATGTTTTGCTATGAAGGCTAAACAAAAGGGGCCTGATACTGGAATATGGGCAAAAGTGGAGTGCAAAGGTTTGCACTGGGCTTGTCCTTGCCATGACCCTGAGGATGCTACATTCAGTTGCATAGTGCACCAACATTATCCGACTGAATTTAGGGTAATGTCAGGGCAGTGCAAAGTCAAGAAGTGCTGCCCCACAAGGGATCTGGGTTGTATGCAGTCCATAGGTAGGTGCATGGAACTGCACCCCCGACCTGGTAGCGCTAGGAGCCCGTGGTGCAGTATTTAGCCAGCACCGTGCAAATGAGCTCATGGGGCATGCAAGGTGCTAAGAGCCATATACATTCCCATTATGGGCTCATTTGCAGGGACCCAGTGGCAGGTTTACATCCCTACAGAGGCCACCCACCATGTCAAACAATGTGGTGAATGGCTCTACCCCCACACCCCGAATGCCCATCCCTAAATGTGTAACCACCCAGTCCCCTGGGGTTACTAGAATCCTATCAGTATTAGATCAGGTAGGTCTCTGGGCAGCTTGCAGGGAGTTTTTATAAGCTGTCTACACACGCATCATTATTTACTTAGCTAGGCTAGGTAGAAAATGAGTGATGTCATTTAGAACTGTCGCAGCAGCATAAGCCTTTTAGCTCAGCTGCAGGGAAAACAGTTTAGAATCTTGGGATTTCAGTGTGTGAGTTTCAGTTTGGAGAGTGAAGAGGAAGGAGCTCTGTGTCCTGTAGAGGGCACAAGGTGTCTGACAGCCTCCCTGAGCTGGGTGACCTCTGATCATCATTTCTCACCCTAGTGTGTAGAACAACAGTGTGCCTAAAAGAAGTGGTGGAGACCTGTGTCAGTGGTACCCCAGTGGGTTCATTTCTTTTGAAACGTGAACAGAGAAAGAACTCAGTGGTTCTAAGGAGCAACCCCCTGATGGACTGAAGATTGTCACAGTTGCCCAGAGAAAGGGACTAAAAGAGTTTCTGGTAAAAGATACGGATTTCAAGGAAGCAGTGTTTCTTCAAATATTGTCAGATGCCTGTAACAAAGGGAATACCAAACCATGAGTACAGTGAGCATTTGGTAAAGACTTTTGGGTTGTCTGGTGGTGTGTGTGCCCTATGCTGGCTAGATTACATTTCACTCAGGACCCAGCTCACTACAGATATGTGCCAAAGTAATGTATCAAAGTAAAGGATGTCTCTTGCAATCCAGGAGGGGTTGTTGAATCCAGAGTAAAGGATGTCTTTCGCAATCCAGGAGGGGTTGAAGGATCCAGATGTGTGTCCTAAATGGAATGACAGAGACTGACTGGGGCCAGGGTGGGCAGAACCTCACTTTTAGTCACAGGTCAGGGCTGACTGGTTATCAGATAGACACCATTGCCTGCAGGTGTTAACATAGTCTATCTCATCAGGAGTTTGAAGTAAAGTATGTGGCAACCCCCACTATATAGATACTTGGTCAGAAATACAGAGATCCCTAAGCAAAGGGGTGGATAGTTTGTGTTTTTGGAAAAGGTTCATGTTGGAATGTATAGTACTGCTTCTGTGTGAAAACAAATGTTTCTTCTACTGCAAGTTGTGTCATCTGTTTGGACAGTACAACCTTTGGGGAACCACCCTAATTCTGCTTAACATCTTTTCAGAAAATAAAGCCATACAATACAAACCCAATATTTGGTTGTGGACAGTCCATCTGTGATTCCGAGTGAAATATAATGGAGCCCCATTCATAGAATGTGACAGCAGATAAGGACCGCTTGGCTCACCTAGTCTGCCCATTTTCCTACCTAACAGATAAGCTGCAGATCCTAGTTAATCAACAGCTTACTTCCTCCTACCCCCCACTAGGACTTCCTTATGTCTGTCCCATGCATTCTTGAATTCCCCCACTGTTCTTGACTCCACGACCTCCTCAGGGACGTTGTTCCATGCATCCACAACCCTCTCTGTGAAAAAATACTTCCTCACATTACCTCTGAGCCGTCCCCCTGCTATCTTCAAATTGTGCCCCCTTGTTCTTGCACATCTCTTTTTCTGAAAGATGCTACCCTCTTGGACTTTGTTGATTCCCTTGAGGTACTTGAAAGTTTCTATCATGTCCCCCTCTCTCCCTTCTTTCCTCAAGGGTATACATATTAAGCTCCTTTAGTCTTTCTTTGTATGTCTTCAGGTGCAGACCCTGCACCATTTTGGTTGCCCTCCTCTAGACAGCCTCCACTCTGTCTATGTCTTTGCAGAGTTGGGGTCTTCAGAACTGCACACAGTACTCCAGATGGGGTCTCACCAACTGTCTGTACAGAGGGATAACAACTTCCTGTTTTCTACTATTGACGCCTCTCCCTATGCATCCCAGTATCCCCCCAGCCTTCCTTACTGCCTTCTCACATTGCTTGCCCACCTTTAGGTCATCTGATATAATTACCCCCAGGTCCCTTTCCATTTTTACTGTTGTCAGTATCTCACCCCTCCCATTATGTACTCTTCCCCTGGGTTTTTGTTTCCCAGGTGCATTACCTTGCACTTCTTTGTATTGAATCTGAGCTGCCATACATCATTCAAATAGGAGACACAGCATAGCCCTGGCACCTCTCTCACTGACTCGGAGTAAATATAAATGTTATTTTGTGCCCTAACCCCCTGACCTCTTAGATGCCTGAGCTATGTATTTACCCTAATGCCAGGGGTGATACTTATTTTCTGCCAACTTGTGGTTTGTTGCCTTGTCTGTATAACAAGTTGGGGGTCCTGGCTGCAAGATGCCGCTCTTGACTAGGGTAAGGGTTTTAAAATTTGGGGCTCATCCAAAGATCTTGGGGTAAAGGAAAAAGTTGCCATGCCAGTGCAAGTGCAGATGGTATGTCTGTGGTCTTTCTTTCTGGTGGTGGTGCACTATACCAGGAATCGTTGTGAGGAAAAGTTAAGCTATGCCAAGGAAAATGCCATCCAAAGATCTGCTGCATTGTAATTTTCTGTTGAAAAAATGTGCTGTTTGTGCTGTTTTGCTGAGACTTTGATGCCAAGGACTTTAATGCCAAAGAATGTCTTAATGAGAGTGAGAACCCTGTTAAAAAGTGCTTAAAAGACTGTTAAATTGTCAAAACTGCAAAGTCCCCTGTGATTTTGGGCAAGAGAACATTTCTTTCTCTGGATTACAAATGTTTTCAAGTGCTTGTGGATTACAGCGTTGGAGTCGATAAAGGAATTGTACAAACAAGTACTTAGATTGCCAAGAAAGCACTGCCGAACTGTGAAATTTCAAACCGAGGAAAAAAAAGTTTGTTTTTGCAGTTTAAAATTGTTCCCTAGCTCAAGGATTGCAGTGAGCGAGCAGAAGAGAGAGCTTCCAGCTCATTTGCATGGCATCAAGTAATTGGCCCTGGCATGCAAGCCACGCCCCCTGGCTAGAGCCCTGTGGAACAGCTCAGTGTTCAAGGAGGAAGAGAGAGAGAGTGTGCGAGGCATCATGCTGAGCAGTAGCAGTGCTCCCATATTGATTTGACATTTTCCCTGTAACTCCAGGGTGATATTCCTGTGTTTTCCTGTAGATTACATTATTTCCTATGGAAGCTGAATTGTCCTGTTTTCCTGTATAACCAATGCAAGTCTATGGGAAGAGTTTTCCTGTAGATGCCTCCAAATCCCTGTAAAATACAGGAATCCCTGTAGATATGGGAGCCCTGCAGTAGTGATGTGGCTGAATTTGGACTTCTGTTGATAGAGATACCTAAACAAAGTGTAAAAACTTTCAAATCGATCTTCTCCCAAATAGTGATCACTCCGGTAGCTACTGCTGGTGTGTACATTGTGGAAATCATTGGGCGGGACTGCCCAGAAGTAAAGAAAGTGCCATCGAGTCAGTGGCAGGCTGCAAGCATCAGGAGGGAATCAGCTACTTATGTAAGTACACTGGTCAGTGGTGGAGCTAGAGGGGGGGGCTGGGGGGGGCAGTCACCCCTCCTGGCTGCCCCAGTGTGAGTAGTGGTGGCCCACCACCATCTTTATTCACTGTTTAGTGCCCATTGTGGAGCCCATGATTGACTGAATGGCCCCCCCCTGGCTCCCAAATGCTCCCAAACCTGGCTCCGCCACTGACACTGGTGAAAGTTTGGCAGAAAAACAAAAGACTGGGCAGCTTAGTGTTGAGCAAAATGAACAAAGTTCTTAAATAAGCAAGTGTTGGAGAAAAGCAAGCAAAGTTGTGTGCAGAGAGCAAGGACTGAATAAGTAGCTGTATCTAGTGCAAGTAACCAAGCTGTGTTAACTAGTCCAGTACTGAGTAAAAATGCTAAGTGTGTATGTATAGAATTTAAAGACTGAGCAGAGTAAGCAAGATTTTTTGAGCCAAATAAAAAGTGTTTGAGCAAATGGAGCAGAATGCTATGCAAGAGACAAATGGAGAGCAAAACATTGTGTGGTGATGGAGAGAGAAAATCGACAGCCAGGCTGAGGATGGGGGGCCCTAGAGCAAAGCAATGTAGACAAACCGAGAAGTGCCATGTTAGGGCAGGACACTGATAGCAAAACCAATCAGAGTGTTACCAAAGTTTGGAACTGAGAAAAAAAATACTGAGCAGCAAGTTTCAGCACAGGAAAGAGAGAGACATTTTCTTTTAAAATCAAATCAAGTTTGTCTGTGCAGCAAGGCAGATCAGTAACCTGGGACTTGTGTGTTGTTTTACAGAGCAGAATGGCTAGCAAAACAAAATGGTATCCACTCCATACCAGGATCTGGATTACCGAGAGAGAGAGAGAGATTTGCAACAGTCTGAACAGCTTTATGGATGTGAAGGAGCACCAGCTAATGTTGCCCTGTCGGATTTTCCTGTAAATGTGTGTGTAGTCTGCATGAAAACAGGGAGAGATGTTCTGCTGATTCCTCATTACAAGGACTGTAGAAAACAGAATGGCATGAGTATGGACATTGGTACTGTACAAGCAAATACTAAAACCATAAGTCTGGCTCCGACGTGGACACTTGTGAGGGCCCAACCTGTACATTATAGAAGACAGCTGCATGCAGGCAGGAAGAAAAAGAGGATTTTGTGAGAGAATTCTTTGAGGGTGTGACTGAAAGAGACTCACAGTGGCAGGCAGAGACAGACCTTTCAGCCTAGGAAGAGGTTGAGAGGGACCAGCCAGAAACTCAGTCTGTGGATCCATGTGCAACAGGTCCTGGTCCAAGCTTGATTGGTGAGAATGAGCATGAAGAAACCTTACAATGGGAGGTGACTGCCTCAGAAATGAGTTAGGAGTGGACTGTGTCGGGGCTGAACTAGCTATCAGCTTCTGGTTAGAACAAGTAGAAAAAGAAGAAATTGAACTAGTTAGTAAGGTGACTGATAGTGAGACTGGGCTACCGGTGTCCCTAACTGCAAGTGAGCCATCAGAGACTGTGCAGGGCTCAAGAGAAATGGAAATGAGTAGAGGGATGGACTGCAGTTTCTCTGTCTGGAACAGACAAGACTGGCTTGACCAGGTCTGGCCTCCGCCAAGTCAGGCCTCTGGTCTAAGTCTACCTAAGAGTAGTAAAGAAGAATGCCTGATCAGATGCAGGGCTGATAAAGAGTTCAGACAAAAGTATCCATTTTTCAAAAGATGGATGTGGGAAGAAATTGAGGACCATAGAGAAGAATGGTTGCTGGAAGAAGCCAGAGCTGCCATTAAATCCGGCATGTGTATGTTCATAGGAATCAAAATTTGTCAAGACAGGTTAAAGTTGTGGAGATTGGGTCACACTCTCCATCTTGATTCCATCAGAGTGACTGATAGAAATGGAAATGAGATAGTCCACACTACCAGAATTGTACACCCTGGTGAAACAGTCATATATGGTCCTCATCCTAAAGGGCACTGCCCTTGAGTACCAACATCAGAAGATGCTAGTTTGAAAGAAGGCAACACCGGCAAATGTCCAGCATGGTGGGTCCACCACTCAACTCTGCAGGCAATCGGCCAAAGAAAGAAGATCTGAAGTCTGAGTACAGCATCCCCCCTAGGAGCAATGGGACAGCGTCCCCCCTGGGAGCAACGAGGGATGTCGTGCCTACAGCTTTCTCCCTTGATCAACAAAAACTAGGTCCAGAGGTGGCATGGAAGAGCTTGTTCTGAAGATTTGTCTTCAGCCGAGGAAGAAGAAAATATCCAGTCCGGATCCAGAGAGGTGATGCAGGACTGTTAGCCTGCACATAGGAACTAGTAGGATCAAGTTTTCCTCTTACTTTTTAATGTTTGTGAACAGCCCACTGAAGAGGAGATGTCCTCGTTCTGTTTGGTCCAACAGACATATGGATCTGGACTAAAATTCCCAGTAGGCCTGAAGCATATGGGCAAGAACAGCTCTGACTTGGCTTTGGCCTGCAGTGACTTTTCTTGAATGTGAGTGCCTTGTGCACTCAGGACACTTCCTCCTTAGTTTGGACAATGTAGGGTACCCTTCCCCCAAAATGTCTGTATGTATTATTTTGGTACTTTTATACTACCTTTTGTAGAAAACCCTTTAAAAAATATTTTTGGGATTGGATTGTATTCTGCTGGTGGGAGGTTTGGTTACTGTTTTTCTTGCAGGTTGTTTCTTGTTTGCAGGTTGTCTTCTTTTACAGGTGCACCTGGAAGAAGAAAATAAGACAAGAAGAGGATATTTAGGGCCCAGTGGAGTCCTCCTTTTCGGTGTTTTGAAATGTTTTAACTAGGAAATGTTAAACATTTTTTGCTTTTCAGGTTTAAAGTGTGTAGTGCTGGGGTTTGGGAAATGCATAGCAATGCCATATGTATATTTCTAAAGCAGTACACAGTGTAGTTGTGTAAAGTGTATGGATATAGATTACCACGTGGGTAGTGTATGTTGGATAGCTTTTCCCTAGTGAGCTAAGGGGATAGACAGGCTGGTGGTCCGGATCCGGATAGGGGTCACCACTGTTGTTCTGTCAGGGCATGCTTCAGGCAATTCCTTGGAGCCACACTGGCAAGAGTCCTGGGCTAGTTTGTCAAGTAAAGCTGAAGTTGCTTCAGCAGGCCTCTGTTCTCTGGTGCAACCTGCCTATGCCTTGGCATGCGTAGGAGGAAGCCTGGCCACCTGTCCCTGTAGGGCGCCCAGAGGTTGGATGGTCTGTGTTGCAGTCCAAAGCCCTTGCTGTGGACAGCAAGGTTTGTCTGTTGGTGGTAAGTGAAACAACCCAGTCCCCTGGGGTTACTAGAATCCCATCAGTATTAGACCAGTTAGGTCTCTGGGCAGCTTGTAGGGAGCTTTATAAGCTCTCTACACACAGACCTCATTGTTTACTTAGCTAGGCTAGGTAGAAAATGAGTGATGTCATTTAGAACTGTCGCAGCACCATAAGCCTTTTAGCTCAGCTGAAGGGGAAGCACTTTAGAATCTTGGGAGTTCAGTGTGAGAGTTCCAGTTTGGAGAGTGAAGAGGAAGGAGCTCTGTGTCCTGCAGAGGACAAGAGGTGCCTGCCAACCTCCCTGGGCTGGGTGAAGGACCTCTGATCATCATTTTCTTACCCTAGTGTGTAGAACAACAGTGTGCCTAAAAGATGTGGTGGAGACCAGTGCCAATGGGACCCCAGTGGGTTCATTTCTTTTAAAACGTGAACAGGGACTGAGAAATCAGTGGTTCTAAGGGGCAACCCCCTGATAGACTGAAGATTGTCACAGCTGCCCAGAGAAAGAGACTAAAAGAGTTTCTGATAAAAGCTATGGATTTCAAGGAAGGAATGTTTCTTCAAATATTGTCAGATGCCTGTAACAAAGAGAATACCAAACCGTGAGTATAGTGACCATTTGGTAAAGACTTTTGGGTTGTCTGGTGGTGTGTGTGCACTATGCTGGCTAGATTGCATTTCACTCAGGACCCAGTTCGCCACAGATATGTGCTGAAGTAATGTATCAAAGTAAAAGATGTCTAGCAATCCAGGAGGGGTTGGGGAATCTAGAGTAAAGGATGCCTTTAGCAATCCAGGCAGGGTTGAAGGATCCAGATGTGTGTTCTAAATGGAATGGTAGAGACTGACTGAGGCCAGGGTGGGCAGAACCTCACTTTTAGTCACAGGTTAGGGCTAACTGGTTATCAGATAGGCACCATTGCCTGCAGGTACATAGATACATAGACACTGTTGGCAGATAAAGGCCTACAGCCCACCCAGTCTGCCCATTTGAGCTTGTAAGTTCACTTTATGTTTTCCTAGAAGTCTGTTGCCTCTTTCCCCTGACCTCCAGAATTCCCTCATTTCTATCCCATGCATTCTTAAATCATGTGATTGTTTCATCCCCTACTACTTCCTCTGGCAGGGTGTTCCACTTGTTCATCACCTGTTCTGTGAAGAAATTCTTCCTCATGTTTCCTCTGAATCGCCCTCCCTCCAACTTCTTCCTATGCCCTCTAGTCCTGGAACATCTTTTTCTCTGAAAAATAGTGTATTCCTGCACTCTGTTCCTCCCTGTAAGATACTTGAATGTCTCTATCATATCCCCTCTCCCTCCTCTCCTCCAGGGAGTAAATATTCAAGTCCTTCAACCTGTCCTCATAGGACTTATGATGCAATCCATGTACCATCTTTGTCACCCTTTTCTGTCTATGTCCTTACGTAGGTAAGGTCTCCAGAATTGTACACTGTGCTCCAGGTGGGGCCTCACTAGTGTCTTGTATAGTGGAATTATGACCTCCCTTTTCCTGCTAGTGATGCCCCTCCCTATGCATCTCAGCATCCTATTTGCTTTACCTGCTGCCTTCTCGCACTGTTTCCTTACCTTGAGGTCATCAAAGATGATAACCCCGAGATCCCTTTCCTGCTTGGTGCATGCTGTTTCCTCACCTCCCAACTGATATGCTGTTCCAGGGTTTTTGTGTCCCATATGCATTATCTTGCACTTCTTTGCATTGAATTTCAACTGCCAAACCCCTGACCATTCTTCAAGTTTCTGCAGGTCCCTCCTCATTCTGTTTACACCCTCTAGTGTGTCCACTCTGTTACAGAGCTTTGTGTCATCAGCGAGCAGGGAAATTCTGCCTTCTAGAACCTGCACAATGTCATTGTTGAAGACGTTGAATAGGACCAGTCCCAGCACTGATCCCTGTGGTACCCCACTGTTCACTTTTCCCTCTGTGGAGTGACAGCCATTTACCACCACCCTTTGTGTCCTGCCACCCAACCAGTTACCTACCCACTGCACTACTGTCCTGCCCACTCCCATATTCCTTAGTTTGTTTAATAGCTTTCTGTGTGGCACTGTGTCAAAGGCCTTACTGAAGTCCAGATAGGCCATGTCCACTGCCCTCCCCTGATCCACCTCCCTTATAACCCAGTCAAAAAAACTGAATAAGGCTGGTCTGACATGACCTCCCACTGGTGAAACCATGCAGCCTTGGGTTCTGTAGTCCATTAGCAACCAGATGTTCTACCAATCTCTCCCTCAGTAGTGCTTCCATGATCTTCCCCACTACTGAGGTGAGGCTGACTGGTCTGTAGTTCCCCGCTTCCTCTTTATTAATATAGTCCATCTCATCAGAAGTTTGAAGTAAAGTGTGTGGCAACTCATACTATATAGACACTTGGTCAGAAGTACAGAGATCCCTAAGCAAAGGGGTGGATAGTTCGTGTTTTTGAAAAAAGGTTCATATTGGAATTACAGTACTGCTTCTGTGTGAAAACAAATGTTTCTTCTGCAAGTTGTGTCATCTGTTTGGACAGTACAACCTTGAGGGATCACCCTAATTCTGCTTAACATCTTGTCAGAAAATGAAGCCATACAATACAAAACCAATATTTGGTTGTGGACAGTCCAGCTGTGATTCCGAGTGAAATGTTATGGGGTCCCCTCAGGTAGGAGACACAGCATAGCCCTGGCACCTCCCTCCCGGACTCGGAGTAATATTAAATGTTATTTTGTGCCCTAACTCCCCCAAACCTCTTAGATGCCCAAGCCAAGTATTTACCCTAATGCCAGGAGTGATAATTATTTTCTGCCAACTTGTGGTTTGTTGCCTTATCTGTGTAACAAGTAGGGGAGTCCTGGTTGCAAGATGCCACTCTTGACTGGGGTAAGGATTGCACATGTAACATGTACTTTCTGGTGTCCAGTGACACCGCCACACCCCCTGATTGTCTTGCCCTGTTAAATACACAAAGCCCTTGGTGTCTAGTGGCACCCCCACCCTCCAGTCGTTGAGCTTCATAATTGTGTAGCTTTCCCTGGTGTCTAGCGACACTCCCCACCCTCTGATCGCCAGCTGCCATGTTATTGAAGTGTTCCTTGGTGTCTAGTGGCTCCCACCCTCTGATCACTCATCCCTGTAAGTGTTTCAGTTTTCCCCAGTGTCCAGTGGCCTGCAGCATCCATCTCAGTGGCCTGCAGCACCCCAGTGGCTAGCAGATCCCCCACCACCCGCACTGAACACAGCACCTGTGAACCCCCACCTGTACCTGTCTGTCCAGTGCCATGGGAACTCCGATATGGTGACTGGCACAGCCCTCCTCTCACAACCTTGGCCAGCTGCTGTATGGAATGACACTGAACGTGCATACTGTGTGTACAGTAGACAGTACACGCACTCAATGTCATTTCATATGGTGGCTGGTCGAGGTGGTGAGAGGAGGGCTGTGCCAGTCATCATATCAGAGTCCCCACAGCACTGGACAGAAGGGAATGGGGGGTTACTGGTGCTGTGTTTGGTGTGGGAAGTGGGGGGCTGCTAGCCACTCGGGTGCTGTGGGCCACTAGGACGAGTGCTGGGCAGGGGGGTGTACCACTGGACACTAGGGAAAACCAAAACACTTATGGGGACAGATGATCAGAGGGTGGGTGCTGCTAGACACCAGGCAAAGCTTCAATAACATGGTGACTAGTGATTGGAAGGTGGGATGTGCCACTAGACACCAGGGAAAGCCTCACTAACATGGCAGCCAGCAATCGGAGAGTGAGGGGTGCCACGAAACACCAGGGAATAACAACACTATTACGGGGACGGGGATGGGGGGGGCACCACTAGACACCAGGTTATCCACTGTGTACAGGAGCTGGATTGCGGGGGTGGCCAGCTGCAGTACCTATGTCCACCACCAGGGCCTTGCACCCCATTAAATCTAGGCTTGCAAAGGCTGTAATCTGCATCTGTTTGAGTGGCATTTATCACCTGTGTAAGTCTCTCAATATCCTGCTATGCCCGTATGCAGAGGATTACCTCCTCATTTACATGGGTGCAGTGGTAACTTAGCCTCAGATGCTAATAGGTTTTGCCTGCATTGTGGGGTTGTCTGAATATAGACACATCCACAAATCAGGTGCAAAATCTGGTTAGTGCAGGTAAACACCCCTTAGTGCCCAGGCTAAGTTTTGAATATCTGGCCCCAGGTCTTCTATTTAGCCAGGGCAAAGACAAAGAATTTGTATTGTGGACTTTTACCCTCAGATCTGGGGAAGGCATGCCTTATTTCTCAGAGAAGACTGTGATAAACATGGACATTGTTCTTTTTGAAGTATTAGCAAAATCCAGACTCAGTTTTGGACTGAGGAGACGGAGTTAGAGATAAACTATGAGATTTGGGAAAAAGTTAGCCCAGTTTTGGAGTCTTGTTTCAGAATCTCTTGAGGAAAAATTTGCTGTTGCTTAGACCTGACTATTCATCACATTCTGTTCCAAAAGCTGTTACCACTTGGACAAAGCCAAGGTGTTCTGTAGCTACTTTGTGCACATAGCCTTGAGATTAGAGCATGGAGCTGTGAATCTGAAGACCCTGTAGACCTGGGTTTAAAACCTGTAACTGCCACTTATATACTGTGTGACCCTGAACAAGTCACTTTATCTCCCTTTGCTCCCAGGATGCACCTAGAAACAAGATGTGCATCACTGTACCTTTCCTGACTAAAATTACTAGAATAAATAAATAACTTAAAAATGAACAAATAGGGCATAGTTTTGTATGAAAGACTGTGCAGGTATCTTTGTCTCCAAAAATTGCAGCTGCCTTTCATGTGTCTTTGGAAGAAACACACAAAGTGGTCCACTACTGATGGTGATTACAGGACCAGTGAGATAAAAAGGAATACCCAAGTATAAGCTCCAAGCTGGAGTTACACAGAGGTGGGTAGTAGTGGCAGTGACTACTAAAGGAACTTTATCACACTGGCAAGAGAAGGAGTTGTATGGCAGCTGTAAACAAAGGGGCACACTCAACTAAGGCAGAGTGACCTCTGAAGAACTGCATCACAGTTATCGTTTATAAATTGTTCAACAATATACTTTTGCTATAGAATTACATAGTAATATATATAGTATTGTGATGACAAACGGAACTCAGAGTCCATCTTGTCCCCTCCACTACAAAACCACATGGCAGTGACTACACTCATTTGAAGTATGGATACCCCTCAAAATGTATCAGTTGTAACTGTAATGCAGCTAACTGACTTGCCTTGGTTTCACTAGTGGGGTAGTCAGTGCGGATGTCCTGAAGGATGCCCGGGGCTCATGAGGTCCACCTCTCCTCCCTTTGACTCTGTAGTGGCCAGCCTATGTTCTTGGAATAAGAAGACGCAAACAGGATAAAAAGTAGTGGTTTGCTTCCACCTGAGGTAGCAGTGATGGTGGTTCCCCCAGGAAAATTCAGTATAAACCTCCCGCACACTGGCAGATATCCTCCCCAAACAATGACATGGTACTAAATAGCAATGCCCAACACAACAGTAAAATGCATAAATGAACAATTTATTTGAAAGGGAGGGGTAAGGAAAGAACGAGGGGACATGATGGAAAAGTGAAAGCAATGGAGGAAATTCTTATACTCTATAGAAATATTCAAACAGTCCCACAATCCTTTGGCAGTCCCCATTTCTAAATGCAGGTGCACCTAGCTTTCCCCACTGGCCTCAATGGGAACTCATTGTAGAAAATGAACAAAGGGTCCCTTATAATCTACAACAGGGCAGGACTGCCTGGGCCTGTCTAGTGGATGACATAGTCCTGCCCAGGGCTTCAGCCTCCTTCCCCTCCAGCTATTTAATTACCCAGAAGAAAATCCTCAGAGCCACAGCTCTAAGGTACTCACAGTTCAGAAGTGTTCTTACAGATCATTCTGTGTCCTTTCTGCACTTCAGCACTGGGCTGGATTGTGGTGACATCTTAGCTGTTTTAGGCACAGATGTGAGCTGTGGCTACACTCGCACAAGGCCCTTTAGCTGGGATTTCTGTGATCACATTTGCCTCTAATGCCTTTCGTACACTTTGCCCCCAGGGCCTTGTGTTGCACCTCTTGTTGGGTGGCTGCTCCAGTACATAGGAACAATGCTCCAGACCCCTCCTTTCAGAAGGATCAGACACCCCCAGTCTGGTGTTGGATGAGGAATGGCAACAGCTGCTGTGGCTGCCTCCTCTACAGGGCTTCACCTCAGGTGGGAGTTCCCCCTCTTTGTATTCTCTTTTCTCATGGTTTCACTGGAACAGTAGTTGGCCTGGGTCCTGCTGAGACCAATACCTGAAAAGTTGGATCATATCCTGTCTGGGAACGCTGTCAGGGTAAATTGTTTCACTTAAACACCCATCCCCTTTAAAGATTTCCAAGATGAAGTATACTTCTTTCAGTTATCAGCTCTTGAGAGCCTGGCCTAGGCAGTCTCAGAGGTGGCTGTTGACTTCACAGCCCACCTTCTCAATCTCTTGCCAAGCTCTTACTGACCTCAAGGGAACAGCTCTCCCTCTCTTTCAGGGTTGAAACTCGACATCTGATTGGCTGTTCATCTGTTGCTGGCATCTGGTGATTGGCTGTGACCACCAAGTCAATCATGACACTCCTTGTCCTTTCCCATCATGCATGGTAGCCTTGCAGTCCACTGTGGCCACTCCGTTTATTTACAAATTAAATGTAATTTATTTTCTTTCCTGCGGCCTTTGCTGCTTGTTCCTTGGCCCCACAGGGAAGTTTGCGGCAGGCCTCGTCCCCGTAGTGAGCCCTGGGGTCAACACTAGGGTGCTTTGGGCAGTCGCATCCCATGGGCCATTTATGTTGCTGCTGCTTCATTACTGAGGAACTCATTCATGCACAGAGCCCAAATGGTACTTCAAATGTTTATTTATTTATTTGTTTGTTTCCTGGTCCTGCTGCCTACCCTGGGACTGAGAAGTACTTTGCATGGCAAATCGCCACTGGGACAATCATTTAAAGTGTCCCTGCTCTGCTTCTTCACCGGGGGCCAGAACCATTGATGTAGGGTGGGCATTTGGCATGATTTCAGGCTTGGAGCTTGTTCTTCACTGGGTATGGGCACACTGTCCTGTCATGGTGCTTCATCGCAGCTGGTTTCGCTCCTAATCCTGCTTCAGTCCCAGGGATTGGGGAGCACTGAAGGTGCACTTGATGGCACTGGCAAATTCAGTCCTGGTCCCAAACTGCTTCCTAGTTCTAGTGCCAGGATCGTGGGATACCAACACAGCCATAGCTGCTATTGCTGTGGTGGGGATCCCAGACACCTGTCAGAGCCACTGATGCATGGCTACCTACCCTGCTGGTTCCCACTGCTACAGTCCTGGGGGATCGGATAGTGAAGATTATCAAAAGCAGGGGGAAGGGAGTAGCTGAGGGCCCACATATCACCAGGTATTCCCCAAGAAATAGAGGGGGGTCTACATGGCGTTGGTTTTCTGAACTTCAATCATATGTGTTAAATTGTCTTAGTTGATCTCATTTTTCACCCTTGCGTGGATGGACCTGCCTGTATGTATCACTCGTCTAACCCTGCGTGGATATCTGTTGTGAATTTGTTATGGCTGAATTCATGCACCTGTGTCTGTTTAATTGACTGTAAACTGTACTCTTCCGGGTTGTGTCTGAAAATAGGCAGGGCCGATGCCTAATGCACTTACCCGGTTATCAAAGGCAAATAAATAAATAAATAATTTTACCCTACTCATGATATGTAAACATCAATGCAATGCTCCCTAAGGAATCTGTTAATTCCTGCTTTGTAGCTTCCACAATCACTTTAGGTGGGCCATTCCATATTGTTAACCACAATCTGAAAAAACTAAGCAGTAAGATTTTTATAATTACTGGTCACTATGTACCCTGATTTTGAACTATTTCAAATCTCATAATATAGGAGTGATAATGCACATATGTATATTATTAATCATGTATTATAATACAAGTGATTGTACAAGCATGATAATACACATATATGTATTGCCTCTCATGTATTATGACATTTTTTCACTTAAACATTTTGTTTCAAAAATTCAAGCTAACCAAACAACATAATCCTTGATCCAATAAGTGTTTTGCAATTAAAAAAAACTTTCTTTAATATTTTTCATTTCCTGGCTCCCTTATTATTTTCCATCACAACTTACTCATAACAATACAAGTCACTCATTTAAAAAAAGTGAAAATGCCTGCATATGTTACCAAAGAGCAATTATAAAAAATTAAATACGGGATGTCCACATAAACCTCTTGATGTTTATGGGACGTCACACACTTTGGGTGTGTAAAAAACTTTATAACATACAGTTGCCTATGTATTATTCTTGGTGCAATGCTGGCAGCAGAGTGTCTGTGTCTGTGTGGAGTTCACATTGCTAAGGGCACAGTTTCCTAAATTTTTAAATAGTTTTCATGTACTTTATACAGTTGGTGGATTGAGAGGGAAAATGTTGCTGCCTACAGGGGGGTGTGAGGTTTGTGTGCTGGATGTTGCTTGAGGGTCAGGATGGTCACTGCATTTGTTCTGTGGGGAATCACTTCTAATGTAATTTTATTGTATTAATTTACTGTATTTTGGCATTGTGTGTGTGTGTGTGTGTGTGCCTTTTGTGAGGTAGCCCTTGTCACCACAATTTTTTTGTTTTTTGCTGTGGTGGCCTGGGGATGGTGTGGTGTGGTGATTTTGTCTGTCACTGTTTGCTGGGCTTTCTGGACTGCTGATTTGTAGTTTAAAAAAACACATTATGGAAGGACATTTTTGTCTGCACCTGGCTGTTCTAGTTTGCTAAAGCATCTGAAGTAGCAGCCAACTGATTTCTAGAATACTGAAACATTTCTTTGTCGGTTTAAAAATAAAAATTTGCCAGTAATTTGCTTTTAGTATTTGTATCATACAAGGATTTCATGTAAGTAAGAGAGGTATTCATATGTTTATATTTATATTGATACCACAGGGGTGTACTGATAAATAACAAGACAAAAAGTGTCCTCTTGACTGAACACTGAACAAAAAAAAGGCTCCTACAAGAGCTCTATAAGCTCAGGGTGGACAAGGCAATGGGACCTGATGGCATACATCCCAGAGTACTAAAGGAGCTAAGGGTGGAACTAGCAGAGCCATTATCAGAACTGTTTAGTGAGTCCCTGAGCACAGGAGGGGTCCCAGAAGACTGGAGAAGGGCTCATGTGATCCCACTCCACAAGACTGGTAGCAGGGAGGAGGCAGGGAACTGCAGATCAGTCAGTCTTACCTCAGTAGTGGACAAGATTATGAAGACACTCCTTAAGGAAAGGATAGTGCAACACCTGGAATCCATAGGAGCACAGGATCCAAGACAGCATGGGTTTACAAAAGGAAGGTCCTGTCAAACTAATCTCATGGATTTCTTTGACTGGGTAACCAGAGTGGTGGACCAAGGGGGAGCAGTTGATGTCACCTACCTTGACTTCAGCAAAGCTTTCGATACTGTTCCACATAGAAGATTGATTAATAAGCTGGGTAGGCTCGGGATGGGTCAGAAGTTGGTCAACTGGTTGGCGGGCAGAAAACAGAGAGTGGTGGTAAACAGTATACAGTCAGAAGAGATGCAAGTCACAAGTGGGGTACCTCAGGGATCAGTCCTGGGGCCAGTCCTCTTCAACATCTTCATCAGTGACATTGCAGATGGACTTGGAGGGTAAGGTTTGTCTGTTTGCAGATGACACCAAGATCTGCAACAGAGTAGATGATCCAGATGGGGAAGAGATCCGGATAAACTAGCAAAATGGTCAGAAGAGTGGCAACTGGGGTTTAATGCAAAGAAGTGCAAGATCATGCACATAGGGAAGAGAAACTCTGAAGCCACCTATAGGCTGGGAGAGGAGTTGCTGGCAGTCACAAGGGAAGAAAGAGACTTGGACTTCATCTTCACTGATGACCTGAAATCATCCAAGCAGACCACTAAAGCAGTAGGTAAGGCTAGGGGGATGTAAGGGTGTATTAGTAGGGGTATCACAAGTCGGAAGAGGGAGGTAATAATCCCTCTTTACAAGACACTGGTTAGGCTCCATCTGGAGTACTGTGTGCAGTACTGAGGCCACACCTTCACAAGGACATTAACCAAATTGAGGCAGTCCAGAGAAGGGCAACCAAAATGGTGCAGGGACTGCATCAGAAGACATATGAGAACAGATTAATGGAGCTCAATATGTTTACCCTAGAGCAAAAGAAGGGGAGAGAGGTGATATGATTGAAACATTCAAACACCTTAAAGGCATTAACAAGGTGAAAGAGTCTAACATGTTTCAATATAAGAAAAATAGCAGGACAAGAGGACACAGCATGAGACTGGAGGGAGGCCGATTAAGGGGTAATGTGGGGAAGTTCTTTTTCACAGAAAGGGTGGTGGATGCATGGAACGGCCTACCTCAGGAAGTGGTGGATATGAATACAGTGCAGGGCTTCAAACAGGCATGGGATAGGCATAAGGGAGCAATACAGATGAATATGAATAGATAGGCCACTGACAGAGCAAAGGCCGATGGCACATTTATAAGGTAGAAAAAGAAACAGGCAGACTGGATGAGCCTTGCGGTCCTTATCTGCCATCAACTTCTATGTTTCTATGTAACACAGCAGATAATATTATTTTGTAAAGTTGGGTGTATCACAGTACATGCTGAACAAATCAAAGCAGCTTTCATAATGCTGATGACATCATAATAGCCATGTGCAGCACTGAACCCAGCAGTCGAAATCAAAGCAAATCAGCAATAGTTTTATACAGATAGCAGATATGACAGCTATATCTAGTAAACAGACATTGTATAAACTGATTATGCAATGGCCTAACTGAAAATATGCAGTTTATCATCACTTGTGAAGTGTCAGGACTTTCATATTTCACTCGAGACTCTGTCACCGTGAGTTTTGGTCCTGCTCCTTTACATGTGATGATAAATTGCATATTTTGGGTCAGCTTATTGCATATCCACTATTTATGTGTAGGTGAAAGTTATGTACTGTACATGGGGTGAAGAATCCCGAAGGCAGAATATGGGATGGAAGATGTAGTGTTTGAGAAAAAAACAGCAGAGGAGATGGACCTCAGTGTCTTAACAGCAGGCATCTTAAAGCAGTCAGCACAGTTCACAGAGTAGTGGAGAAAGCAAATACTATAGAACACTGGGGTGCCTAAGCAGGGGGATCAGCAGATGTAGGAAGGAGATTACCTTGCCCCTGTATAGTTTCTTAGTGTGGCTGCTTTTGGAGCACTGCATACGTTTCTGGAGTCCGCAGTCGAAAGAGGACAAGAATAGGGTTGAGGTGGTGCATGAGGAGAGCAACTAAAATGATTCAGGTTCAGCAAGAGAAGTCCTGCATGAAGAGGCTTGAGGACCTCAACATGCATACACTGGAGACCAGGAGGTAGGACATGGTTGAAACTTTCAAGTTCCTTCAGTTAGTTTAGTGGACCTAAGTATGTCAGATATGGACTGATAAATATTTAAGCAATAAACCACAACAGAGCATGGGTTATGCTGGGATTTACCAACGCTTGGTGTGGTTTGGTCAGGAAGCTGTGGGCCGAGTAGGTAAACCACACCAGAAGTGGGTAAATCCCAGTATAACCCACACCCTGGAGTGGTTCATTGCGATTATACAATGTTCCCTTTTTTTAGGAGATAGAAAAAAAAAAAAAGGTAAGGTTTTGGGGGGGCATTTTAATTTGTTTTTATTGCATTTGTTACTGCACCATACAAAATAGTGCTGGGTTGCTAGGGCTGTTGGTATGGCTGCGGTTTGCTAATCTGAATGTAGCCCCATATGCAAACAGTTATATGTTATGTCTTTTTTTTTGTTTGTTTGTTAAAGAGAGAACCTGGCAGTGGTCAGCTGTTCATTTATTTTCATTACAGAGTGTGCCAGTAACATGTAGATGTGGGTGCTCTGAGTACTAACGGGCTGCCGCTGCAGAGCATTTCCTTTCGGGTTCAAGTTTGCGGTCAGTACAGAGTAACATCGTGACTTGGGGACCATCTCTTTTGTGCGTTTTTTTTCTTTTGTGTTTTTTTTTTTTTTTTACAGTTATGGGAGACAGAAAGAGGGAGAGTGGGACTGCATGCAAAAGACAGAAATATAATGAAGCAGAGACCAAGCGAGTGAGTGGGAGTGGAGTGGAGAATGACCGCAAAGTGCGGAGATCTGCTTCGAGGGGGACTGTGATGTGTGGTTGCAGATTTCAAATCTGGAGTGGTGGTCTATATCGGGGACAAGAAGTCATTTTAAAAAAAGAGTTGGTGCCGGCCTGGTGGTGCTGAGGGTTAAGATGCTGGATGTCACACTTTGCGCCTCACTGGCGACCCGGGTTCAGGAACAGACTCGGGCCGCCAGGGGCTGGCAGGGGGAGGGAAGGATTGAGCATCCTGCGACTGCTCTCCTTCCTTCGGGGTGGGTGAGGGACATGCACCATGCTGTAGTGACACCTGGCGGAGGATAGGTTCTCCACAGACATGGACATACACGGGGAGGAACACGGCGGATGTCTGCACGTATGTGTATTGACGTCATTGCACGACCAGTTCCTCATTGGGAAAATATGGTGGAAAATCGGTGGAGCAACCTCGGCGGCTGATGGCCAGCCATGCACCCCTGGAGTCATGTGGCATCTTCGCCAGCTCCGTGCCACAGGTCCCTATAGGGTGGGGATCCTGCCACTGACCGAACAAGTGTCACGGGGCACATAAATTCACACACCTGTGTGGTAGCACTGTGCCTCCCCCGGCTTGGGAGGCAAGTCTGAGAGAAGAGACTCTGTACTGTCATCTTTCTTCCATCCTGAAAGCCTGTTGCACAACAGCACCCCTTTTCTGTCCAGTTCTTTACTGTACTGTAGGCAGGCCACCTACGCTACTGTTTTTTTGTTCCTTTCTCTCTCTCTCTCTCTCTCACTCACTCTCCCCCCCCCCCCCGCATTAGGAAAGCAAAGCAGGCTATTGCCAGGTTTTACTGCATTCAACTGGCTGTCATGCCAGTAGTAAAATAGAAGAAAGTTTTTATTGCAGAGCTGCAGATGCAGCTTCACTCTATAAAACAAGCTTCTGTGTTGTGAAGAGCCATTGTGCTTTCCTGCATGAACATGCACAGGATTGCAGCGCTGTGCAGCTGCCGTAAGATAAAGAGTAGCTTTAATAAATCAAAACAGCTTTTCAGATATCTTCTTGTTTTGTTTTGTCTGAGGGAATGCTGTAAATATTGTAAAACGGTGTCTACAATCAGATAAATATGTGGCTTGTTTCCCCCATGGAAGAACTGCTGAAATCAGGAAAGAAACAGCTCTTAGGCAAACTCCTGTTTAAAAAACCCTGTTATGAGAGAGGGAGCTGCCTTTATGTTCCCTTGCTCCTCTTTCCCCAATTTAGTTAGAGGCTTTGTGCCTTTGTGTAAAAGTCTGCAGAACCTGTTAAAAGAAAGAAAAAGAGGCAGCAATCAAAACTATGCCTTCCTTTGTGTTGCAAGCTTGCAGCTTGTAGTGCTGCTCTGCGAGTGAAACCTCTGACCCAAAGTATGTGGGCCGGAATTTCAAGGCCTTAGATTGGCCTTAAGATTCTGCGTCCAAACAGTTGTTACACACGGGCACCTTGTGCCAAGGGCTTTACCAAGTGTGAATTTCAAAGGCAGCCTGCGTCACCCAGCAGGCTGCCTGCACCAAAGTGTGCTAGCGCCAGCCTTGCACCACAAAAGTGGCTGCGGCATGGTGCTAGGGGGGCTTCCGGCAGACCCAGACTGCCGCAGCCCTTGGATCCGGAATTTGAAAAACCCTGCCCCAGGAACCAAGTGCCAAGTACCCTTAGACCAGTGAGGGGCTGGTGTAAGGGGACTTAGATGGCTCCTGGGGGGTCATCCTCTACGTGCCACTGTGTGGCCCGCCTCGATACATTCCTGGTGGGCGAACTCTGGTGGTCTGATGGTCCCCCCGCACCCCCGACACGATCCCCGACACCCATGTCTGTGCATCCTGCCAACCCTTCCCCAAGGTGGTACCCATCTCAGCACTCTCACCCCCCTCCCGTACCCCGATCCAGTGACCAGCACAGCCCTCCACACGCCAACATGGCCAGATGCCGAATGAGCCGTCATTGTGTGTGCTGTATACAGTACGCACACGGACAGCTCGTTCGGTGGCTGGCCAGGGTAGCGTGTGGAGAAGCTGTGCCAGTCACTGAATCGAGGTATGGAAGGGGGTGAAATATTGAGATGGGTACCACCTGAAAGCCTAACCCACCAGGGTACGGGTGTGTTGCGGCACCACTGCCAGTGGCGCAGTGGTGTTGGGGGGCAGTGACCGGTTGCCAGCCCCTGTCCGTGGTTGCTGTGGATTCCTCACAGTGGTTGTGGCATTCTGGGTGGGTGCGCCATACGTCAGGTGCAGCACCCCCTTTACCGCAAGCCACTGGACTTAGGCACTGGGACCCTGTAAATTATAAATTCGGGTGCAGGGTCCCGGGCACACTGCACTCAGCGCAAGCTGCCTCATGCATCTTGTCACTTGTCTGTATATAAGGTCCTGTCTCCAAGTCTAAAGCCGATCAGTTCAACCTTGAAACAGGTTGAGGAAGCACAGCGGGTGGGACTGACGCTAAGTCCTAACTGTGTAATGTTAATTTGATTTCTTTTTTTATTTTTCTGAAAGTCTTTATTTTATTTTTTTTTTGTAAATAAATGTACACACTTGTGTGTGTTTGCACCTACTTCTTGTTGTCTGTGCTTTTCTCCCACACACCCACTACGACCGACTCCGGGGGTGCGGGTGCCGGTGGCCGGGAGTGGAATGGGGCCGCTCTGACCAAGGTGGATAAACTGTGGCATAAAAAAAAAATTAAAAAAAAGAGTTGGTTGTATGTACACTGGCCATGGGGAGTCTTGTGGGCTGTTCATTTAGAACTGTAGTTTGTTTAGAACTCCCACTTTACCATCGCGGTTTAGTGGGAGTCAATATGGCGGTTTTTCGTGGTTGATCTTCAGGGGGTTGGATAGATTCACGAACTGGGGATTCTAGATGTGGCTGACTGGCACCTTCTTCATGAGTAATGCCAGGATTTATCATGGCTGAAAGGTGCCAGTCAGCCAATCAGGTTTGAGAATTCTCGGACCCCATTGTATAATGGCAGCCAGTAGTGTAAGAAGTCAGGGGCTGCTGTATATGATGTAAGACTACTTTCTCATGCAGTGGGCTCTATAGAATCAACTACAGAGTTGGTCCACCCTTGATCTGGTTCTGTCAAAAAACTGAGTCACAGAAGTAGCAGTGAGGGAGGCACTGGTGTCCATTGACCCCAATACAATGTGGCTCAACATAACCATAGAAATACATCACTGCAAGTTAAAAACTGTGGTCCTGGATTTCAGAAGGGCAGACTTTGACAAGATGGGGGAAATGATGAAAAATAAACAGGCAGGGGTAGAGAGAGTGGAAGGGGAAAATGCAAAGTGGGATGTCATAAAGAGGGCTGTAACCAAGGTTGTGGCATCATGCATGAGACAACACATATTGGGGAAAAACAAAGAAACATAAAAAATTGATCAGGTTTTCCAGAGGTCTGGAGAAGCAGTGAGGACAAAAAGGGTAACATTCCAAACATACAAGGGGGAACAGAGGGAATCCAAGTGGTAGGATTATCTGAGAAAAACTGAAAGAGACCAGATAATGATAAGGAAAAGTAAAGCAGAGATGAAGTTGAGAAAAGCAGATGGAGTCATAGAAGACAGAAATCCTCTGCTACACAAATCTGGACTATCATGAATACCCTTAAATGACAACTAAACCCCCTATTTTCACAGTAAGCTATTCAAAAAATATGGCTTAGTAGAAAGGTAAAGGAAAGGCTGCTGTTACAGTGATGCTAAAACTGCATTTATGTAAGTAACATAAATACAGATTCATAGCATTTGAAAAATGAAATCTTGATTCTGGCTCAGCCAACCTCGGGTAAAGAGATAATGCAATAGTAAATGTGGGGAGAGGCCAAGAACCAATCAGAGCTATACAACATGTAAAGAGAGATTGGAATGAATGGCTCACTCGCCCATAGGTAAATAATTAATATCTTTTTATTTTTTACATCCAGACAAAATTAATGTCCTATGTTTTGGGGAGATCCCTTCATCAAGGAATCTGGTTAATAATTTGCTTCTTTTCAACATGTAACAGCCCTTTCATTCACCTAGGCTGCTCCATGGCCCTTGGTTCCACTACGACTACACCCACAAGGGGCCCGGCTTGGGTTTCGCAACTGGACAGTAACTTGGTGCGGTGCCTCCACCTGGGACAGTGGCAGGGAATACCTGTGATCAAATTGCAGATTATCACCCCCCAGAAAATAATAGTATTTGCCCGCTAGTGCGCTTCCCCACACAATAACAATTCCCCCCACACACAGTAACTAGAGCACACAAATTTACAGCCACAAGAATTAACATGCAACAATGTTTTGGTTTATTTAAGGAAAGGGGATGAAGGAGATAATAAGCAACAAAACATTTGTAATCACTTTCGAACAATCCTGCACAGTTCCTTTGCTTCCCCTCTTAGGGTGCACCCATAAATGTTGCAGTGGGTACCACACCAAGTAGTGACGCAGGCCTGAGATCTTTTGTCAGGGCCCAATAATTTGTTAATCACTTGCAACACTTTAAATTTTGCTTTGTCCCAACTTTTCTTTTCTCTTGCAACACTTTAAAACTTGCTTTGTCCCTGTGGTGAGCTGCCCTGCTGCTAGCCCTTATTTGTAGATATTATCCTGTTGTACATATGTTTTTTATGTAATTATATGTACATGCCAGTGTCAGCACAAAGGTACATAGGGAAAAGACTAGATTTAAAAAAAAAAAGGCTTGACCTTCTTTTGACCTGAAGGCAGCTGTTTGCTAGGAACTGAAATTGCATTCCCAGTTTTTTTTTAACAGGGATATGCCAAAATCCATTTGTATGTCATAAAACCATGCACTCAGGAGCAGAATGCTTTGATCTAAGGAAAGTATTATAATACGCTACATTTTATGAGGTAACAGGAGAGGAACGTGCTTCCTAGAGAACCTGTATGAATTTTATCTTATGGGTGCCAATGGTCTACAGGGGACTTCAGAGGGCTTAACTATGAAATGTCATATCCATGCTCATTATAGGTCTCAGAATCTGATTTTAAATATTCTTGGAAATTTTTGGAAACAGCACAACAGTGCCATCTGCTGGTCTAAAAGTTGTGGGATTTTCGCTCACTATTTCAAAGGTATAAATAGTCCTAGCTCAGGGCATTTGGACGCATATTTTGCTTGGACCCTCTCCTGACCTCAGAGAATACCTGTCAGCACAGAGACTGCCTAAGAACCAAAGGTTGCTACAGAAAGACTGAAATATTATGCAAACCAGTGATTTTCTGGACTTTGAAATCTCATACCTAAGGTAGACTTTTTAGCTAACAGTTTTAGTGCATTTCACTGTATATTTGTTCCATTTTTTTCTACTGTAACCTAAATTAGTATATGTTCTCTTTTAGTTGTAACTGCATTTATTTATTTTAGTGAAAAAATTTGTTTTCCTAAAGAATATCTGCCTGAGTGAGAGTTTCTTATATTGTATGTGTGACTGTAGAAGGTTTATTAATAATTTGTGATAACTGTTAATTGCTTAGAGGGGCCACCATAAGCAACCAAACTGAGAAAAGGGTCTGTAAGGAATCTGGAAGAATAGGGAGAATACCAGAGTCTACAAAGATTTTGAACCAGGCTGTTGCATATAATGTAGGGAGAAGACCAAATCAGGTTTACGCTGCTACCCCGAAGAAAGTGTTATACCTGGGTCTTCCTCCTGTGTGTAATAGCCAAGGAAAGGGTTCATTTTTGGCCACAAGACTTGAGGCTGATATTACATCCTTATCCAGACTTAGTGGGATACCCTGGAACCTCATGGCAAAGGTGCAGCCATGACCTTGGCGAGCATTCAAAAAGGATGAGGAGGGTATCCCTGTTCTTCCCCCCTGTCATGGATTGCACTTAAGGGTGGGCACTGTGAGCTCAGTGAGCCTGAAACCCAGGAGTGGGTTTGTGACAGTCCCAACTTCTACTTTCATTTGACACAGTCCTGATATGGTTTGCCCCAGCAATCTAACTAGCTAGCTACAAGAACTCTCCAAAATCACAGCTTGGGGTACTCACAGTTTTGCAGTCCTCACAGGGGGCATTGCAGCCGGCTGAAAGGCAGTCTCACTAACAGTTACATGGTACCGAGGAGGTCTCCAGATGATGCAGCAACACTGCAGGAGCACTGGGGAAAGAAGCAGTGGATCTTCACCTGCCTAGCCTTGCCAGCTTCACTGAGAGGCCTTTGTAGACAGTTTTCACTAGGCAGGCCTCTCGACATCTTCAGCCATGGGTCCTCTCCCAAGTCTTCAGTCTAGGGGAGGTGATTGACTCTTGGCCCCCTAGACCACTTTGTGGCACATGCTGGACAAGTAGGGTACAGCTGGACTTTCACACAGTCTCTTTAGCCTAGCTCTCTACACTTATTTTCTGTATCACAGAAAGGCTGCTCTTTCACAGTCACTGGCCAACAGCACTCTCAGACTCTCCCCTTGCTGGAAGATGCACTCACAAAATACTCCTCTGAGGAGGGAACTCTCAGTCTCTATTGCAAGGGTTATCAAACTAGAAAAATTCAAGCAGCACAAACCAGTCTCTCAGTTTCCTTTTCAGCTTTCAATGCTCTCTTTCTCATCTGGCTGAAGTTCTGGCACTGAGCCATCTGCAGCCACTTCCAAACCCTTGCTTTTGTTCCTGCTGCAAACTCTGAGCTCACTCTCTGCTCTTTTCCAGTATATTCTGATACTTTAGGCTGTGTGGTCTGAGTGCAGTTATGGGGCTGTGAAGCCACTCAACTGTACTGCACTCCCCCTCTGGGTAATCTCTCCTTTTGGTGGGCTGCCAGTCCTATTTATAGTCTCATCCCAGCCCTTCACAGATTGGCCACTCAAATGCAGTGCCCTACAACGTTTACCCAGCAGCCCCTGTTATGTAGTCTTTTGGTGGGGGCCGCCATATTTGTGTACAGTAACCCCTCAACAGTGCAGTCCTTACATTTTAAACACATGGGCCTTAATAGGACTAAACACAGTTCCTCTATGAATCAGAGACTTTCCAATTTCTGTATTACTTGGTCCCTGGCTCCCACACCATCTCTGGAGCCCAGGATACCATTTAATAGTGACCGAAGTGCTCACACCTTAAAGGGAGCCATGGCTCCTTTAAATTTGCCTCTTGACAGTTGCACATGCTCAGTGGAGCTCAGGCTACCATGTATTTTGTTTACCTTTTTGTACGGGGCTCACGCTGCCTCTGGGACCCCAAAGCAAACCTCCTCAACACTGGGAGGTGCAAATACATTACTGGAGCTGAACCCCCAACTAATCAGGGGTCAAGACATAGAGTCAGGTAACTTACAGTCATGGAGGCAATTACAGGACCAATGGGTCCAGAGCCCCCCCCCAGAGCCACTGATGGGATTCTGCCAAGGGAGCATTGGGGCTGCAGCCCTACAAGATAAGCCCATTTGGATGGCTTACAAATGTTTTACTCATTTGCTATATAGTTTTTGCTAGTTGACTTCCATCTAAGTTCAGGTTATCACCAGTTTCAGACAAGCAGCTTTTTTAATTTCTACCTTCTCTTTAAACTCATCAATGTCTCACTCACTCACTCATTCACTCACTCAGCCTCAGGTGGCCATTTTGAATAAGGTTACACATAGAACCTTTTGACTCATATTTGTGCTGTGGGGCTGAGTGATGTATTACATGCAGAAACTGAGTTTTAATCTGATAGGATTTCTATGCAAACACGGGTGCAAACAGAAGTACAGTAAAATGTTTCAGATACCTGGTGGTCTAGTGGTTATACTGAAATGTCAGTCTGGTCCAGCGCCAAAGTTGTTGTTTTCTTCAGTTTTTAGTATGCTATTCCACTGTTATGCTGCTAAAGAAATAAGTCCATTGCAGTGTCAAGTTTTTGCTGATTTCAAGGTCCCCCCATTAGCCTGCTTGCTTGTTTGCTTGCCCACTGTCACACAGTTCATGTGTGTCCACTCCACTAGAAGACCCAGTGCCCTTTATCATGTTATGCTGCTAAAGAATGAAATCTAGGCACAGTCAAGTTTTTCCCAATTTGAATCCCCCCTCCCTGGTCATCTGCCTGCTTGTTCACCTGCCTGCTGTCACACACTCTGCCATGCACCCACTCCACTAGAAGACCCAGTGCCACATATCTAGCCAGTTCCACTAGAAGCATCATCATTCACAATCTTGTACCTGTTCCTCTTCTGAGAGACTGCACGCTGTTACTGAAACACTCCATCCTTCCCATCTGGCACTATTAAATGATGGCGTACAAGTGGAAGGTGGTTGTAAAGTTCTGTTATGCACTATCCACAACTGCTCACTTGGAAGGGGAGAACTCAGACAGAGAATGGAGAGGTTGTGCTGACAAGGTGGATCACATTCTGGGGGTGACCTAAAATTAAGGTACTGGCACCAGATCCATGCAGATCTGGACAGGATCTGGGCCAAGGGAGCTCAAAGGAGAAAGGTGAAATTGCATTTCTGGGGTCTCCCATGCACAGGGTTGAATACAAGAGGATACAGATATGATTTCCACGCTATGTGTATGGTCACCATAAAAGGGATTACCTCCCACTGACTGTCTCTTATGAGGGAGTGCAAAGACCATATGAGTCAGGTATTTTAGATGTACAGAATAACAACCACCTAATAACTCATGCAGGTCAAATTTAGGGACAAATGTAGGGGATGGTCTATGTCACACATACTGTATAGATAAAAAGGACGAACAAAATATGACATGGACACATGGGCCAGATTTTCAAAGGGTGGCACAGGGCTAGCATCAAGCCCTGCATCACATTCTTTTGTTTTCAGGACTGTGCCAACTTCTTTGCTGCAGACTGTACCCAATGTTAGTAGGTCGGGTGCAGTTATGACACTTTACCTGATTTACGACACCTTGTGCCAAATATTTGGTGCAAGCCCAGTGAAAAGGATACCCAGGATTTCCACAAAATAGACCAGAAGATGCTGGTCTAACTTATGGAAATTGGCACCATTCAGAACAAATCATGACCACCGCTTAACTAAGAAGGTCCTTCTTAGTTAAGCAGTGACCATGAATTTGTTCCAAACGGCCATCTAAACTACACAAATTTTACTTTGAAAAACAGCCCCATTCATGTCTATGGGGCACGCCACCCATGCTATCTGTATAGTGACATCACAAAACGTGATAGCGCAGGGGTGGATCTCAGACTGAAGTGGGACTAGGAAGAAGAAGGGATCAGCACGGCTCAGCTCCACAAAGCCAAATTACAATCTCTTCCCTTCCTAAATAGGGGCACATAAAAAATGTAATTTTGGCACCAGTGGACTCGGAGCCCGTTAAGAGTTTTTCATGCTTCTGAGGGGATCTTTTGGAAAAGAGTGAGTTAGTTGCTCTTTAAGTTTTTTTCCATTCTTTTTTCATATGAAGGCATTTTTTGTATGTTTTTTTCTTCATACAAAAAAAGAATACCTTCATAAGAAAAAAGAATTTGGACTTAGGTTTTTTTCCAGTCTTTTTCATATGAAGGCATCCTTTTTCATATGGTTTTTCATTTGATATGAGAAAGGATTCCTTCATATGAAAAAAGATTTTAGACTTGTTTTTTTTCCCATATTTGTACTTCATCAAGCCATAACTGCATCAGTATTTGGACTTAAGGGACAATCTATATATCAAAACAAAGGTCTTGATGTGTACTACACAAATAAGACATAACCAACCCCCAAAAATTTAGGGTCTGCACAAAAAAACATAAAAATTAAATATATGAAAATGTTTATAGTTATAACATTGGAACTTTATCAAGCCATAACTCCCTCAATATTTTGACTCAAACAGCAAACTAGATATCAAAACAAAGGTCTTAATGACTACTATAAGAATAACACATATCCCCCCCCAAACATGTAGGGGCAATATAAAAAAAGATATAAGATGCAAATTCCAATAGGATAACACACTGAAACTTCAACAAGCCATAGCTCCCTCAATATTTGGACTTAAGCAGCAATCTAGGTATCAAAACAAAGGTCCTAATGAGTACTACAGAAATAACACATATTCCAACCCCCTAAAAATTTATGGGCACTATAAAAAAATGAAAATTCCCATAGGATAATACTGAAATTTCAACAAGCCATAACTCCCTCAATATTTGAACTTAAGAGACAATCTGTATATAACAAAGCAACGGTCTTAATGACTACTACAAGAATAACACATATCCCCCCCAAACATGCAGGGGCAATATAAAAAAAGATATAGGATGCAAATTCCAATAGGATAACATTGGAACCTCAACAAGCCATAACTCCCTCAATATTTGGACTTAAGGGTATCAAAATAAAGGTCTTAATAGGTACTATATGAATAACCCATATTCCCACTAAACATTTAGTAACAGTATAAAAAAAGCATAAAAATGTAAATTCCCATAGGATAACATTGTAACTTTAACAAGTCATACAAAGAAGTAAAGAAATTGCTGTTTTGACAGAGACAGATGCACAGGGCCCATTGCGCTCCCGCAGGCAAATTAGGACATGATTATACTGTCTCAAAAAGTAAGGAAATTCATTGTAAAGAAAACTTTGTAATGCATTAGTTAGGATTAAAGCAACAAAAGTAGGCAAATGTGGTGTTAGGGTTCCCAAATCTAATACCCTCTCTGCAGGCAACAACAGGAAAAACCATTATGGTTTGACCTCTCCAGCATCTTCACAAATCAGACATGGGGTGTGCTTTGGGGTCATCAATCCTAACTCTCACCCAATTCTCATATACTGTACATATCTCAGCTTATTTAGTGATGGAGTGGGGTGATCGTTAGAATTGGGTGTGACATATGTGAGGGAAAGGGGGATATGATTGAGACATCCAAATTCTTTTGAGAAAGCAAAAGGATGGATTAAAATGACATATTCACTAGGAACAAGTGCACGGTAACTAGATGACATGGGTGGAGACTAGTGGAGGGGGGGGGGAGATTCAGGAGGGACAGAAAGAAGTTTTTCTTCCTGGAGTGGCTGGTGGACAAATGGAACAGACTACCCAGGGAGTTGGTTGAAGCCAAGACTGTGAAGGGATTTAAACTTGTGTGGGACAGATATAAGGGAATACTGGGACCCACAGGAAAAAGAGGGGAAGGGATACCTGGGAAAGGGGCTGACTACCAGCTATAGGGCTTTAGGATCTCCAAATCCAGCCCAGTTTTAGACCATGCATGGAGCTAGGTAGGACAACTGGCAGACTGAATGAACCTCTTGGTCTTTTTCTGCTGGCACAATCTATTTTTCCATAATAAGAACCGACATAGCAGTCCTTTTTATTTAATTTTTTTTATTAATTTTTCTTTAACACCAGTACAAAATATCAGACCTGACTGGAGTGAGGGTCCACTCCATGGATTTACAACACTAGTGAAGTGAGTTTAGCTGGCTCCCTTGGGGGCCACCTCCCTATTAGGTTGCCCCCTCCTTCTCTCTCATTGTTTGTTACCCCCTCTAACCTTCTCTGTGTCTTCCCTCTCCCGTACGAGGTTAAGTTTTAGATTATGTGATTTGCCTATGTCTGTATTTGCCATCTAAGCTATGTATGTTGTTTTTCGACCTTTTTTATTACACAGTTTTACTATCTATCATGCACAAATTGTTATGTTCTTGTTATTGAATATGTCCTATGTGTCCAGGACCATCTTGAAAATAAGCCTGCTCAATGATGTAACTGCCTGGTTAAATAAAGTTTGATTGATTAATTGATTGATTCTGAAAGATGGAGTATCCAAAGTCAACCCTCAGAACTAATAAATCAGTATGAAAGTGTTTAATAGCAGCCATACCTCCAGAATATTATTGACCAGTATAAAATGAACCTATATGATCTGTTGCACCTAGTGTCGTGGCATGCACTCTCATACAGTACATCTATAACTCTGTGCTGTGTAACACAATATCTGTAATATCTACAACTAGAAGGACTGGGGATTAGGGAAGGGGAAATACACTTGGAATTAGGGAATGGTTAACTACAAGGAGGGAAGCAAGGACCAAGCAAGGGGTAATTGCCTCTGATTTGGATCTCCTTATCTGCATACTAATTTATATTTGTCACTTGCCTTTCTAGGGAACAAAGAGGAAGGAGAAGGACTGCAGGGCTACTACAGATATGGACCAAAGGTGTTATCTGCTGCCATAATATAATGGATCCGTGGGGTCCATTTTCTATAAATAAAATCTGTTTTTTATCAAGGCTGTGTGTGATTCTTTCCATCTTGTATACCTGATTTACTAACTGATGCTAAATCTGTATTGTGGGTGAGTGGGCTTGTAGCCAATGTTTTCTAATAGCTTTATAGGCCATAGTAATCAAGATCCGTAATAAGTATCTGATATTTGCATTTTTAGGAGTAGGAGGGAATAAGAGAAGAATATATAATTGCCCCTCAAATGGAAGGGTAATAGGCCGGATGTCATTAATTGCTGTATGTATGTTGTTCCAGAAGGGTTGTATTTTTGGACACACCCACAGTATATAAATATGGTGCGCCATGAGCTCCTCACATTCCCTCCAGCATACAGCCGTAAGGTTTGTTTGATATTTAGCCTGTATGACAGGTGTTCTGAAATATCTAATTTGGAATTTCCACAAAACCTCCCTTAGAGTTGGTGAGGATGAGGCCTTGCCCGACTCTTCTGCATCTTTAGCCCATTGGGAATGCAATATTTCGTGTTGTGTTCTCAGTACCAATTGGCTTAGAGGTCATCCACATAAGTGTCTTGTTGCTCTAGTAACGCACAGTAGACATGAGAAATGAGACGAGGTGATAATTCATCTGTCTCTGTTCACTGAATAATTTGTGGGATATGAGGGGAGGACATGGCAACAGTTGGGATGTCAGTGATATGAGTCCTTATATAATGTGTGACTTGTAAATACTGATAATGATCAACTGGCTGAAGGTTATATCTTGTTTTGAGTACATTCAAAGATAAGATCTGTACAACCAATGAGAACTGAGGGATGTGTATTAAGCTTATTTTCTCCCACATCCGGTAGCCTGTGTCTAACTTAGATGAAAGGAATTTGGCGGTATAAGCAATGGCTGCATTCAATCAATCAATCAAAACTTTATTTATAAAAAGGTGCCCTTCTAAAAACCAAGGCGCCTGTACATCACATAATAAGACAATATTAATAAAACAATAAATTAACCACACTAATAATATATTAAAAGTCATTATATGCTTGTTTAAAAAGATATGTTTTAAGTGCTCCCTTAAAAGTTTAGACAGTCAGGCAATCTCGTACCTGATGAGGTAGAGAATTCCACAGGGTCGGGGCCATAAAACTAAAAGATCTAGCCCCGGAGGTCTTCAAACGAACCCTGGGAATCTCCAGCATTGAGATGGACTTGGGGTGAATTACGAAGTGGGTATAGGGCTATCACCTAGCTATTCACTGTAGAATAGGTATATGGGTGGTCTTGTTGTGTGGGTATGGGTATTTTAGGGTATGCAAAAGGGACCCCGTTTAAGGACCACGCGTGTCACGCTATGCCTGCTGTGTATCACTCTAACTATAAGTCTATTTATTCCTCCTCTCTTTTTCCTTTGTCTGATTTACTTACTATTAGATGTTCTTCTACAAACTTGCAATCTACTAGGGGTACTACCCTTATAGTCCCTCACACAAAAATAACTTTGGATTAAGATCCTTTTCTATTTCTGCTGCTAAATTGTGGAATGAGTTACCTTTTGAGCTGTGCTCAGTTTCTACATTGTCAAGTTTTAAAGTGAAATTTAAGACACCTTTGTATTCCTTGAATGTATGTAATTGTAATATATGATTTTTTATGTTTGTGTTGGTTAATTGTTAATTCTGTTTTTATGTTAAATATCCAGGTTGGCCCTGAAAAAGGGATTTTTTTGTCCAGTGGCCTTACCCGGTTAACAAATTTAAAATAAAAATAAAATCACTGGATTGCTAAAATAAACTTCTAATACTTGGAACTGCAGAAAGTCTCCTCCATTTTTGTGAATACAGGAGTGCTTGTCACCTTAACTGTTTGCATTCATGTTTTCCTGGACGCTTGTCCCCCTTATTGTCAAGCACCCACCAGACTCTCCTTAAGTCGCACCACTAACTTTCCACCCTAGAAGGTTGATTGGCAGTAGTCATTCGTGGATGAGATGTAATTTTTTGGGGGGGTGTTTTCCTGTGTTTACCTGGTCTGTACAAATCCAGTCTGATCCATATTTATCATTTTAAAGAGAATCACATCCAGTCTCTGGACAAGAATGAAGGTAAATAGTTTATAACCTGTATTAAGTATTGATATAGGTCTATATAAGTCCAGGTGGGTGGGATCCTTGTTAGGTTTTAAAATCACTGAAATCGATGCCTTTCTGTTGTGCATAACAAAAGGTTTAGAGGAGCAACAGGAAAGTGTCATCTTTGAATTTTTTATAGAATTTAGATAAATCTCCATCCGTACCAGGGCTCTTATGCATTTTGCATTTGGAGAGGGTGAGCGCTATCTTAGTGTTTCTAATGGGCGCTATTAAGATCTGATGTCGGGAGTATCTCTTGCAGCAGGCTACGCCTATGGAACTATAGCTGCCAGGCACTAGGACCACACAGAAACTTTTCTAGCTAGCAGTCTACCAGAATGCCACTCACTCCAACATCATAAGCCGATGTCAACTTATCCTATAAGAGTGTGCAGCCCTTGCACCCTCCTCAGTTCTTTCCCCTCTGTCGACCATTGCACGTCAGACTTCACAGGGATCCGTCAGCTTCAGTTGACCACCATTTGGCTGAGATTCTTCATCAGACTTCTATTTTTTTTATTTTTATCTCCCTAGTCTGTATCACTTTAGTGATAAAGTAATTTTTCTCCTCCATTTATGCCAAGCTCTACCTCCGGGAACCTCTTCAAAAAGTGTGCCTGCAGGCAGAAGATCCCTAAGAAGGATAACTATGAGACCTGTGTCTGCTGCCTAGGACCAGAACACAACACTCAGACACCCAGGCTTGTGTGATCTGCTGCAGCTTCAACCAGGCCACCAGGAAGCACCATGTGCAGACCCTTGAAACTTTTATGCTGAAGCAGAAGGTTGCCCAGATGGAAAAGGAGCTTCAGGCTCAAAGTTCCTCTGCTTCCCCTTCAATGTCCTTGGGCTTGCAGTCCTCCAGGACCCAGGACAAGTCTTCGGGGAAGCATAGACATCGAGACAAGGATCATCCTAAAGAGAAAACCCGGTCGTCCTTGTCTCTATCCTGGTCACCGCTCCATGTGCTGACCTTGGTGGGGCCATTCTCGATGTTGGGGATGGCCCCCTCTGCCTCACTCACCTTTTCCACTGCAGGGCTACTGTTGGCAGCTGCAAAGTCAGAAAAGTCGCACTTACAAAATCAAAGAAACACAGTGAATTCTGCAAAAATTCAAATCTTTTAAATTTAAATCAAAAGTAGAGAAGGGTCAGGCAAATGCTCCAACACCAGATACCCCAGGGGCATTTAATGACTGAGTAGCACCATAGTCTGCACCTCATCTGAAACTGGTTAACATAAGCCTTTTTGTGTGTATCTCTTTCTATTGTTGCCAGCTCCCCCCACCAACTTTGTGGTGGCAGGTGTCAGTTCCAGAGACTCTGGTGCCTCCACCGACTTCTCAGCCCTTGCTGTTCAGGCCCTTGTTTTCAGTGGGCACTCAGTCAGGTGGCTCAGCTGGCCCATCATCAACAGGTTCAGCATCAGCAATTGCTGGGGCACAGCCTACCACCCTCCCCGCTGCTGACCTTGGCCATTTCTTCGGCCGTTGCCTCAGGCCTGGAGCTACTACCCTCTCCTGAGTCATCTCAGTAGAGCCCTGGATGCCATCACCCTCCCTGATACCAACCCATGCCGAAGAGCTTCCCCGCAGGCCCCAGCCTGTGCATCCACCCTCCTCTGTGCCAACCCAGGCACCGACTCCGGTGTTCCTTCAGCCAATGCTGATGGGTCCAATGCCAATAGCGATGGACTTCCAAGCCATACATACCACCTAAGGAGGCTTTATGCAGGCTAAGGTTGCTCCTTCCCAAGGTCCGGCCCCACAGCACCTTCCTGTTCCTCCAGCAGGGCCACGGTCCATGCCCCAGAATCCTGGGCCCTCACTCTCCCTCAGGACTTGGGAGACAAGGATGAATGCTGTCTGGACCTCATTCCTTCCAATGAGGGCAACGATGGGGGAGCCACCCCTTACAACTCCTCCACGCTGTCATCTGACAGAGAGGGAACCCTGAGGTATATCCCGCGGCCTCCCCTGGATGACCCCTCATTTGTCTTGGTTATGAGACAGTTACAGTTGGCCATGGGCTTCAACACTGATGAACAAGATCCTGCTCGTCATTGATTGTCCATTTATTTATGGCTACCGGATGCACCTTCTCTGTTTATGCCTCCCTTAATTGAGCCCTTTGAGGAAATCAACATGGCCGCCTGGCATTGATCCAGTTTGATACCTGCCGTGCCCAGGAAGGTGGACAAATTATGCCAGGCTCCAGCAGGAAGGCCTTTCTTCACCAATCAGCCTCACGTGGATTCAGTGGTCATCAATGCCACCCACAAATGCACCAAGAGGCCAAATCATCTCTGTTCCTTGCTACTGAATAAGGAGTCCCAGAGGCTGGATCACATTGGCAAGAGAACCTTTGCCTCTGCCACACTGACCATCAGGGTGTTGAATTACATTGCCCATATGGTCCAGTACCAAAACCAGCCATGGGACCAGGCCCTTGAATCTGCCTGGGCCCTCCCAGAGGACCCCCTAAAACAGCAGATGTTTCAGTCTCTTAAAACAGGTTCCAATGTCAGCACCCACCTCCTTAGAGATGCCTACTATGTCATAGATACTTTAGCCAGAGCTGCCGCTGGAGGCATTTGTCTGCGAAGACACTCTTGGCTGAGGGTATCAGGCTTTGCCCAGGATATTCAACTGTAAATCCTGAATGCCCCTTTTAGAGGCTTCAAACTATTTGGGGCAAATGTACAGGACATACTGTCTCAACTGCAAGTCACTGGCCGCAGCTTTCAGTTGGTTCACTCTGTGTGTAACCCCCCCTCGGTCTCCTTATTTAACTAGAAGGCACACCTCTCACCACCAAAACAGGTCTGGGGTAGAAACAGTGCAGGGTGGAGGGGGTTATATACGATTAAACAACAGATACAAAAACTAGAAAACTGTGTCTGATTGCCTACCATAGACAAGATTGGACCAATGCAGACCACAACTAGGTGTGGCACAAAATGCCTGGCACACACCAGGTGGGACCAATGCATGGCCAACAACCCAGGTCCCGGGGAGAAAACATTTGCTCAGGGCTATGCTAGGTTTGCACTTCTAGACAGGGGTACCCAAAGCAATTCCACACGGGGAGCAATAACATAAATATCCAAACCAGGTAGAGATTCTAGAGTGTGGCTTTATTCCATAACACAGTAGGAACAACACAAAGTCAAGATGGACCCCCAAGGATTACACACACTGTAAATGCAGACATCTAAGGTATAGAACTCCAAGAATTCCCATTTAGCATAGGATAACTATAGAACTTGTGGACTAGCCACCTGTAGAACACACACAAGCAAATTTCCCTTGACTAGGCACACACGGCCAGTACCTGGAAGTCTCATATGGCATGATATAACTGAAGAAAAAATGTGGAACTAGCCACTGGTGAACACACTGGCTTCTCTGGAAATGGCACTCACGGCCAGTACTTGGACACTTCCCATATGGCATAGGAAAAGTTGTGGCACACAAACCACAAAAGACCACAAAAGGCTCCACACTCACAGAACCCACATACACAAGGGGTAAACTGGAGAAAAACCCACTCACTGGGGTAGAACTGGAGAATACCCACTCACTGGGATAGAACTTTCTTCAGGCATTGGCCACATACACTGACAGAAAGAACAAAGGTGCCCTTCAGAACCCGGAGTGCTAAACTGGTTACTCCAGATGGGGGGTCTCCCACCTTTTGTTTGCAAGTTCATACTCGGCCATTCATCTGGTAAATACACCTCACACACTGTAAAAACTGTAGATGCTGTCTTGAAATGTATATCACACTTAACATCATACAAAAACACTTCAGTGTGTCAAAGGTAAAAGTTCTGTTCACTTGGACGGTCACATACTGGACTCCACAGAGGACAGCCAACTTTTAAAACTGTTTAGGGTGACAGGATCCCTGTGTCAGAGATTCCACCCTTAAAATGCAGGTACTCCTGGGCAGTTTCACACAAAACAAAAGTATTCACAGGCAGTTGTCATACAAAGGCAGCTTCTAAAGTCCTGGGAGGATCAGGGGATTGCCCCTGAAATCCTGGAGTCCTGCTCCATCCCTCCTGGGATGAAGCACAGGAAAATCCAAAGAGAGATGGTTTCCACCACTTCAACATGCTGGCAAAGCTGTCCTCCACTAGGGTGAGAAAAGAAAACAAATACGAAAAACTGCAGCTCTATATCAGAGCTGATTGAGGAGCTGCAACTGCACTCTGCAGCCTTCTCCACAAACTCCACTGCAAGACTTCCACTTCAGACTTTATTTATTTATTTATTGAAATGTTTCACCAGGAGGGCACACTGAACAACAAGTTGCTTGTCTCACGGTGCGACCTGGGGGGAAGGGGTTACATAGGGTTGTGAAGGATGATCAGTTACAATAGTATGTGGGTAGTACAAACAATACAGCATTGTAAGATTATGCAACAGTTGGAACACAAGGTATTGTACAATAAAAGTAGTGGAACATTGGGTAAATTACAATACATGTCCAAAATCATACAAAAGAACATATAAACGTACAAAACAGTAGTAATGCAACAGAACCATTATAGTGCATGAGTGTACCATGAGCAGGCTCGAAGTAGTACGCAAGTGCTGTTGAAGTAAAAAGGATGGGGTAGGTTGTGCACAGGGGTGACCCGAAAGGCAGGTGGAGAAGAGTGGGGGAGAGGCAAAAACTAAATATGAGGAGAAGAGGTGGCCATTTCCCGAATCCCCCTTCAGGATGTTGAGAACCCTGCTGGGAGGGGGGCTCAGGGTAGGAAGGCAGAAACTGGAGATAGGTATTAAGGAGGGTTAAAACAGGAATGACTGAGGGAGAGGTAATTGTGTAGGGCAGAGGTAAGGGAGTAGTTGGAGGAGGAGTGTAATATTTCAGGGAGGAGGGAATTCCAGATTTTAAGGAAGTGATAGGTGAAACCAGTCTGACCGATGAGGGTGGAGCGGCGAGGAACTGTCAAGGTGCGGGTATCATTAGATCTGAGAGAGTGGGTGAGGGGAGATGGAGTGGAGGGGGAGAATGAGAGATAGGAGGGGAGCACTCCGAACCAGAATTTGGAGGTTAGTTTGGCACAGTGTGAGATGAGTCTGTAAGACAGTGGAAGGAAGATTAGAGAGTGATAGAGTTCACTGTGGTGGGAGCGGGAAGGGGAGTCAATAGCAAAGTGGCAGAAGGAGTTAAAGAGAGTGTCCACCTGGTCAGGGAAGATTTGGGAGCAGCACCATAGACCACGTCACAGTAGTCAAAGATGGGGAGTATCATGTTCTGGACAATTTCACGCCTTGCAGTCATCGGGATGCAACTATGATTCCTGTACAGAGCACCAAGCTTGGGGCACAGTTTCTCCAGGATAGCATCGATATGCACAGAGAAGTTGAGGTGCTTGTCCAGCCAAATACCCAGATATCAAAACGAGGAAGAGTCCTCCAGGAAGGTCCCATCAAGGGTGTGGAAGGTGGATAAGGCCGGGAACCTAGAGAGTCTCTGCCTGGTGCCAAAGGTCATTGAGACTGTCTTCTTGGCATTTAAAAAAAGCTGGTGAGAAGCAAACCAGAGCTGAACTTGGTTGAAGTCATGCTGTAAGCTGGTTTCCACAGCAGCAGGGTTTTTGCTGCAACTGTATAAGACAGTATCATCAGCATATATGTGAATAGATGAGGATGAGCAGGCTGTGGGAAGATCATTAAGGAAAATGGAGAAGAGTAAGGGACTAAGCACTGAGCCCTGAGGGACACCAGTGCTGATGGAGAGCAGAGGGGAGATGGAATCAAGGATTCTCACCGATTGGGTCCTGCCAATGAGGTAGAATTTAAACCAGTTGGTGGCTGATGGAGCAAGGCCAGCTGAGGAGAGGGACTCAAGAAGCAGGGGATGGGAAACAGTGTTGAAAGCTTTGGCTAGGTTGACAAAGATGGCCAAGGTGATCAGGCCATCATCCATCCCTGAAAGGATGCAGTCAGTAAGCCTGAGGAGGGAGGTGGTTGTTGAGTGGTTCTTCCGAAAACCAAATTAGAAGAGGGTGAAGAATGAGGAATTGGAGAGGAAGGGTGATAGTTCAGACAGAACCAAATGCTCTTGAAGTTTGGCAAGGGTAGGAAGGAGGGAAATAGGATGATAGTTGCCAGGAGTGGATGTGTCACCACCCTTGGGAAGAGGAAAGACTACAGTGTGTTTCCAGGATGAGGGTACTTGGGCAGAAATAAAAGAGAGGTTAAGGATTAGGGAGATAGGATAAGCAACTGCAGGAGCGGAAAGGTAGAGAAGTTTAGGACTGAACTCATCTAGTGAGGAGCCTTTAGAGGGGTTCAGGGATAGGAGGGCACTAAGAGATTCATCAGAGGAGATGGTAGAAAAGGAAAAGGGGAAGGGGTAGGCACTGGCTGAGGTGAAGGGCTGAAATTAGTAGGCAGCAAGGGGGAGAGGGAATTTAGAAGAGATGTGGTGCACGAGGTGTAGTAGGCATTAAATTCCTTGGCCACGGAGCCAGGGTCGGAAACTAGGAAGATATTTATTTTGAGAACTGGAGGGTGGAGGGTGAGAGGGGGGAGAGAATAGGGCATGAACGACCCTCCAGAATTTAGATGGAGAGTTAATGTTAGTCAGGAATGAGGAGTTTAAATAATTGGTCTTAGCCAGTCTAGTAGCTTTAGTACATTAATTGTGTAGCATTCTGTACTTGGCATAGTCATTTGGATGTTTAGTAGATTTGTGTTTTCTCCAGGCCCGACCACGCTCCCTGAAGCAGGCCAGAAGTTTGGGGGTGATCCAGGGGAGGCGAAGCCCACAGACTCTGGTCCTTCTGAAAGGAGCAAAGGCATTCCAGGTGGCAATTAATTTATCCTTAAAATAGTCAAGGGCTTGGTTGACAGAAATGGCAGTGGAGAGGGGGGCCCCAGTCGATGGAAGCAAGTGCAGAGCTGAGTGGGGTAAGGTCTAAGGATTTAAAGGACTAGAGCTGTATAATTTTAGGGGGAGGTTTGGGTGATGGACCATACGTACAATGAAAATGGGGTTGTGATCACTAAGGGCATCAGGGAGGAGACTAGATTTAATGACGGGGGTGCGGGTGGGTTGTGAGTGCCCAGTCAAGAAAGGTGTGGTTTTGTGTTTTGGGATTAGGGTGTGTGCGCTCAAGTATAAACTGAGTGAGGTTAACAGCAGTGACATCATTGCATAGCTTGTTTTACTTGGGAGACAACTAATTTAGAGTCACATCACCCATTGTGAACAGTTCACCAGATTGTGAGAGGGAGGTGATATTGGCTAAGAGTTCAGTCGTGACTGAGGGTTGAATGCTTGGGCGGCAATAGATGCCAGCCACAAAGATTGGGATTGAGAAAGGAAGGGTAATGCGGGTGACAAGGGCTTCATAGGTAGCTGGGATGGAGGTAGCTAGGGTGGTAGTAAACTGCAGTGAGGACAGGATATACATGGCCACTCCCCTCCGCAACCCGATCGATCTTGTCTGGAGAGGGAATACCCAGGGATAGCAATGGCATTGTTAGGGATGCTTTTTTTTTGAGCCATGTCAGTATCAGTGGCTCAGCAGGTAGCACACTCACCTCTGAGGCTGGGAGATCAGTGGACTGTGGGTTCTATTCCCACACCAGGCACTTGGGTTAATATCCCAGTACTGGCACTGTAGTGCAGCATGAGGGGAGTGCTGCACTCCTGAGGTGCCGTCTTTCAGATGAGACATTAAACCGAGGTCCTATCTGCCTGTTCTGGTGGTAATCCATGTGGATGTTAAAGATCCCAAAGCACTTCTCGAAAAGAGTAGGGGAATTTCCCTGGTGCAATGGCCAAATTTCCTCCATTCACAAAAAATACCACCAACAGCTTAATCTGGTTCAAAGTCAGTTGGCATTCATCTGTATCCCGCCCCGGGTCGTGTCTGAAAATAGGCAGGACTTGTCTAGTACACTTACCCGGTCAACAAAAACTAAATAAATACAGTAAAATAAATAAACAATTAGGATGTCAGGGGTATGTGAAATCATGAGAGTTTGTAGGAGGTTGATACCTGTTAGGAAAGGGTGTAGTGAAAGTGGGGTTTGGAGACATGTTGTTTGGGTAAGGAGTCAGGGTAGGAGAAGAAGCAGGACCAGAGTTGGGGTGGATGTTCCCTGATGAAAGAAGGAGGAGGGCAAGGATTAAATAGTGTAGTTTTGGACTTTTGTAATTAGAGTAGGAAATAAGGGAGGGATGGGAAGAGGAAGGGAGAGGTGGAGAGAATGAGATAAGAAAATAAAGAAAGGCAAAGTAACTAAAAAGGGAAAACAGAAAAACAAAAACAAAACACAGTTAAAATTACATTTTAAACTGAAGAAATTCAGCACTGAGTATTAAAACAGTCCAGATATCAGAGGCAGTACTGGATTAGGGGAACAAGAGGTTAAATAAACTGGCCGATGGTAGTGACATAGACCAGTCAGGAGGAATTTGAATATGCCTGGCAGGATGTGGAACCAAACAAGGAGTTTGTGGTGCATGGATGACCAATAAGAGCTGTCCCAAGAGAAAGGCAAGTGTCCTTAGAAAATTTACACAGACGGCCACGCAGCCTTGAGTTCTCGGAACATTGTCCAGGCCGTATCTGCAAGCAATGGCTTGGGGAGTGTGGCAGCAGGCTCTCCTCACTGTGGAGGCATGTAGACCCCCATCTGAGGTGCTGTTAGCCCAAAGGGCTATGAGAGGACACCTGCAAGCAATGGCTCGGGGAGTGTGGCAGCAGGCTTTTCTCCCTGTGGAGGCATGTAGACCCCCATCTGAGGCATTGTTAGCCCAAAGGGCTATGAGAGGATGCCTGCAAGCAATGACTCGGAGAGTGTGGCAGCAGACTCTTCTCGCTGTGGTGGCATGCAGACTTGAACATTCTATCTACCTCACTCACAGCTACTGGAGTGTGGCTTATGCAGCTGCGAGAGTTCCGAATGACATCACCTCCCCAGCTCTCAGCTGTCACTGACAGCAGAGAGGGAGAAAGAGTAAAATCTATTTAACTGGCATTTCATTAGCTGCCTGCCCTGCCTACCACTAATTATAACTGGGATTCTAGTAACTCCTGTGAACAAAGGGGTTACACCCACCCTTAGCCAGGAAAATGACTGTCCCCAGTCATTACCTTACCCGGCACCAGACCATCCCACCCTACCCTATGTATAACCTATGGAGAGGGGTGATCAGGCCCTCTCCTACCATGTGCCAGGCACAGGCAGGCAACACTCAGGGCTCAGATGCCATTGGCTGACGCATCAGCCCCTATTCTATGATCTTGCTATAGAGAATCAGTGGTTGTGGGAGAACTGCCCAAAGCATGCCCTAGTAGACCAGAACTGTGTCTCCTACTGCAGGTCAGAACCACATCCTGTCTATCCCCTTAGCCCTCTAGGGAAAAATCTATCTATCCAAACCACCCATAGTGGGACCTCTCCCCAGCCCAGGGTACCTGCAAACCAAAAACACCAGGGAATTAACACTATGCCAAAGCATTACACTCCCACACTCCCCCACACGTACACCTGTGGAAGAATAGGTTAACACATGTTAACAGCTACACAAGACTCTGGAAAACACTCTAAAGCACAGAGAAACTCTGATGAGTTTCCCAGATCCTCTTCTGGTCTTCCTTTCTTTCTTCGTCAGGAACACTGGAAAGAGAAAACACAACAAAAACACCCCAAATCTGCATACCACAGTACCACAACCCTTCCATCAAACAGCGGGGAATCCCAAAAAATATTTTATAGAAAAGTAGAAAACACTGACTTTATATACAACACACTTTTTTGGGGGGTGGAATGCCCTGAAAGTCCCAACTAGTCACAGAAAGTGGTGCCCGAAGCAAGGTCCATTAAAGAGTCTCTCCTGGGCTGGAGCCCAGTGAAGTACAGTCCTTGAGCACTGTACTCCAAAAGGGAGAGTCTTTGTGAACAGTTCAATACAGTTTGTGGAAATCTATGTATTGCAAAGTCAGTTGGGTATAGAAAAGTCTGGACTTACCAGTCCCTTGAAGATCAAACAATGAAAAATCACCTACTTCTCCAGCCGAAGACTCTTCCCCTCTGGCAGGATTGTTCGGATACAGCTGGGATGATGTGTTCTGGAAAACAGTTGATGAAGACAAGAAAAATAGCTGGGTTGATGTCATCTGGGAAACTGAACCATGGAACAGGAGCCAACAGCTGGATTGTGTCATCTGGGATACCAGGCAATGAATCAGGAAAACAGCTGGGTTGAGGTCATCTGGAAGTCCAGGCGATGAAACTGGCAAGGCACACTACAGGTCTGATGAATCCTGGATGCACCTCGAATCCTGGAACACCAGTCTGGTGGAATCTATGGATACAGAAACTGCTGGATGGCAGACACTTCGCTACCACTGCTCTGCTTCCCTCAGGGTAGGCATGGGCATATTTGCAGAGAGTGGCACCATTAAGGGTAATACCACTCTGGGTCAGGTGCAAGAACTATGACCCCATCTGGGTATTCATAATTGATGTTGTGGAATGTCTCCTTCCCTGCTTTGACCACAAATCATACAGTGTCCATGAACAATGTCCTGCCCAATTTCCAAAACTTTAGTCTACCATTTATGACTCTGGTTCTGTCATAAGGGGTCTCACCTGGATGCAGATTCTTGCTTGCTTCCTCCAGTAACCAGGCTTTCCTGTTTTGCTCAATCTCCCCCCAGACTCTCCAGGGAAAGGTAGGAAGGGACTTCCCATATATGGCATCGGCCCACCTATGAACCAGTCTCTCCTCCTTTCTACTCTTCATCAGTACACAGCCCTTGGCATGGCTTGGGGGTGACCAGTTCTGGTTCAGCCAGTGCCACATACTTAAACAACGAAATAACTTGACCCCGACCATCTCTGCAGGCAAGGTAGTGGAGTCAATAACTTCTCTCTCTGACTCCTCCGAGGCAGGAGCTTGAGGCCACTCACTGAGATCCTCAACATGAAGATACATATCCTCATCCTCCTCTTCCTCACTTAGGACCTGGGCGCAGGAGTGAGCAGTCATTCTCACTCCTGAGACAGTCCATTCCTTGCTGGGTGTGGAGGTAGACACCTCCCAATCCAAAGTTTCTCGAACTTCGTCCTCCTCAACTAGGCTAGGACTAGGACCCTTTATCTATGGGTCCACGGATCCTTCCTCCACACTGTCCATACAAGGCACAGGTGAGGAAACATCACGAGATGTCTGCCCTTGCAGTAAATCCACACTGTCTTCCTTTGTGCCACACTCTACGGGACCTCCCCAACAGGTTCAACCTGGTGCTGTGTGCTGCTACATGCAGGGTTCTCTACTTTTGTCCAGGTGAGAGCCAGATGAATATGTGCTGCTTTGGACATACCATACTTCACTAAGCAACCCGAGCAGTGAGGAATTAAGAACACATGTCTTCCAGCCTTGAGGCACGTGAAGCATACTCTCACAGGGTAGTTGGGAATTGCAACATGTGGAGGCAAACCGTCACCATAGAAAACTTGCTCTATTTCCTTTAGTTTAGCAACCTCCTCAGCTATCATAGCTCGGGCATGATCTAGGTAGCAGGATGGTCCCAAAGCCATGTCTGTAAATAAGCACATTAAAGTTCATTGTTACTATAGAGTTCACTATATTTGGAACAGTTTCTCAAAATGGCTCCCTGCTGTTGTGTTTACTTTACTGCCCCACCCTGTAATGGCAGCAGCAGCACTCCTATTGTATTAAATTTGTCTCTGACTCAAACAACTATGCATCCGACCTTTCTGATTTCTGCTCAAGACCTGTAACTATTGCACTGCTTTCACATTTCTCAGCACACTTATATGATTTCTGGACTTTACGATTAGCACTCAGATCAATTTTTTACACTTGCTTAAAGTCACTAAAAGCCACAGTATTTCTTGACACAGGATTGCCTGTTTGTTGCAGCTTCTCATACAACTCACAGTCTCTCGCTTGCTCAGAACATTTATTGTTGCTGAGTCCATAACACATGCTTACAGTCTATTGCTCAGAATTCTTGTTTGTTGCTTTAGATTTCAATTTACAGTCCTTCTTTGCAAAACAATCTCACTGCTCTCACACAGATCCAGCTGGCTTTTAAAATCACTCGCAGTTTGAGGCATAGTTATTTTAAATGGTACTCACTGAATCAGTAGCTGGCTTGCTCCGATGGAAATTCTCGGCCTAAGGCCAATTCTGAAAGGCCTCTGGGGTGAAACAGGCTGGCAATCCCGCCGATTGTTACTACGAACGCCATACTTTCTTTCCAGTCGGTTGGATAATGGGTTGAGCCCAAATTTCAACAGAAAAAATCTGTATTTACAGATTTAGAATGTTCACTGTCCCTTCGATGAGTTCTCCTGACTAATCAGCTCACACACCACTCAATCTCTCCTTCTCGAACACTGGGCTGCACTCTGAAACTGGCTAGGGGCAGAACTGACTGTAGTCGCACCAATCACTCGACGCCATGCAAATGAGCCTCTCTCTCTCTCTCCTCATGCTCTTCCTCCATGGCGATCATCAAGCAGGACAAAATTGAAACTGCAAACTGAACTTTTTTTCTTGGCTGAAATTTCATGGCGGGAGCACCGTTTTTGAACATTTCTTTCCTCAGAACTTGGCTATTTCTTTAGCAACTCCCCCAAATTACACATTAAGCACATGAATATTTTAGGGCACACTTTCCTCCTTGTTTCCCAAAGTCCACAATACTTTTTGTCACTAAAACTTGAGAATTAAAGTTTAGTAAATGCTCCCTTTATGCAGCACAAGGTCATACACATTCTGGCTTTACAGTCCCTAGGAAAAAGGTGGCACAAACACACAGCAGCACATGAACAGCAGGCACACAGCGGCACATACGGATGGCACTATGCTATGCAGATCCTTTTGTGCAAAGCTTCCCCTTCAGTTTTGGGCTACCAACTGCCAGACAGGCAAAACACTTGCCGTACCCCAAGCAAATCATCCAGTGTTTTCTCCCCAAATTAAACACATCGTTGAACAAACCCCTATTTTTGTAACCCCCCACCATCCCCTTTACTTAACTAGAAGGCACACCTCTCACCACCAAAATAGGACATGGGGTAGAAACAGAGAGGGGTGGGGGTTACATACGATTAAACAACAGATACAAAAACTAGAAAACTGTGTCTCATTGCCCACCATAGACAAGATGGGACCAATGCAGACCACAATCAGGTGTGGCACAAAATGCCTGGCACACACCAGGTGGGACCAATGCATGGACAACATCCCAGGTCCCGGGGAGAAAACATTTGCTCAGGGCTATGCTAGGTTTGCACTTCTGGACAAGGGTACCCAAAGAAATTCCACACGGGGAGCAATAACATAAATGTCCAAACCAGATAGGGATTCTAGGGTGTGGCTTTATTCCATAGCACAGTAGGAACAACACAAAGTGAAGATGAACCCCCAAGGATTACACACACTGTAGATGCAGACATCTAAGGTACAGAACTCCAAGAATTCCCATTTAGCATAGGATAACTATAGAACTTGTGGACTAGCCACCTGTAGAACACACACAAGCAAATTTCACTCGACTAGGCACACACGGCCAGTACCTGGAAGTCTCATATGGCATGAGATAACTGAAGAAAAAATGTGGAACTAGCCACTGGTGAACACACTGCATTCTCCAGAAATGGCACTCACGGCCAGTACTTGATCACTTCCCATATGGCATAGGAAAAGTTGTGGCACACAAAACACAAATGACCACAAAAGGCTCCACACTCGCAGAATCCACATACAAGGGGTAAACTGGAGAAAAACCCACTCACTGGGGTAGAACTGGAGAATACCCACTCACTGGGGTGGAACTTTCTTCAGGCATTGGCCACATGCACTGACAAAAAAGAACAAAGGTGCCCTTCAGAACCCGGAGTGCTAAACTGGTCACTCCAGATGGGGGGTCTCCCACCTTTTGTTTGCAAGTTAATACTCAGCCATTCATCTGGTAAATACACCTCTCACACTGTAAAAGCTGTAGATGCTGTCTTGAAATGTATATCACACTTAACATCATACAAAAACACCTCGGGGTGTCAAAGGTAAAAGTTCTGTTCACTTGGACGGTCACATACTGGACTCCACAGAGGACAGCCAACTTTTAAAACTGTTTAGGGTGAAAGGGTCCCTATGTCAGAGAATCCAACCTTAAAATGCAGGTACTGCTGGGCAGCTTCACACAAAACAAAAGTACTCACAGAAAGTTGTCATACAAAGGCAGCTTCTAAAGTCCTGGGAGGATCAGGGGATTGCCCCTGAAATCCTGGAGTCCTGCTCCATCCCTCCTGCGGTGATGCACAGGAAAATCCAAAGGGAGACGGTTTCCACCACTTCAACAAGCTGGCAAAGCTGTCCTCCACTAGGGTGAGAAAAGAAAACAAATAGGAAAAACTGCAGCTCTATATCAGAGCTGCTTGAGGAGCTGCAGCTGCACTCTGCAGCCTCCTCCACAAACTTCACTACAAGACTCCCACTTCAGACTGACTTGAACATTCTATCTACCTCACTTACAGCTACTGGAGTGTGGCTTATGCAGCTGCGAGAGTTCCGAATGACATCACCTCCCCAGCTCTCAGCTGTGACTGACAGCAAAGAGGGAGACAGAGTGAAATCCATTTAACTGGCATTTCACTAGCTGCCTTCCCTGCCTGCCACTAATTCTAACTGGGATTCTAGTAACCCCTGGGAACAAGGGAGTTACATATGTACCATACCAACCAGCCCAAAAGTGGTCAATAAGTGCCCTTTTGGAGGTCTACCCATAGACCTAAGCCTTCTAACAAGCTTCAGGGTAAGCGTCAAGCTTCCCCTGCCTGCCCACCCCCTTTCTCCACCACAGGAAACCCCCCCAGAGGAGGTGGTGTGACCTTGGCCGCCCCAGCCAGTTTGGCCTGACTCCTTGCCCAAACCTCCCCCCCATAAGGCAGGAAGAGGTGTTAGGGGGTAGTTTCTCCCTGCACTTGGACAAGTGGAGGGAAATTACCAGAGATGTCTGGGTACTGCAGTTCATAGAAAGCAGCCATAGAACATAGAAACATAGACTTTGCCGGCAGATATGGACCGCTAGGCCCATCTAGTCTGCCCATTTCCCTACCTGCAGGATAGGCCACAGATCCTAGTTAACCAACAGCCTAGTTCTTCCTACCCCCCACAAGAATTGCCTTATGTCTGTCCCATGCATTCTTGAAATCTCCCACAGTTTTAGACCCCACAACCTCCTCAGGAAGGCTGTTCCATGCATCCACTACCTCTCTGTGAAATAATACTTCTTTACATTGCCCTGAACCCTCCTTCTATCTTTAAATTGTGTCCCCTTGTTCTTGCAAGTCTCTTTTTCTGAAAGATGCTACCCTCTTGGACTTTGTTGATTCCATTGAGGTACTTAAAAGTTTCTATCATGTCCCCCCTCTCCCTTCTTTCCTCAAGGGTATACATATTAAGCTCCTTTAGTCTCTCCCATACGGCTTCTCTTGCAGACCCTGCACCATTTTAGTTGCCCTCCTCTGGACTACCTCCTGGACTACCTGTCTATGTCCTTGCGGAGATGAGGTCTCAGAACTGGACACAGTACTCCAGATGGGGTCTCACCAACTGTCTGTACAGAGGGATAACAACTTCCTGTTTCTGCTGCTGATGCCTCTCCTATACATCCCAGTATACCCCAGCCCTCCCTACTGCCTTCTCCATTGATTGCTAACCTTCAAGGTCATCTGATATGATTACCCCAAGGTCCCTTTCCTTTTTGTTGTTGTTACTACCTCCCACAATTGTGTATTCTTCCCTGGGTTCTTGTTTCCCAGGTGCATTATTTTGTACTTCTTTGCATTGAATCCTAGCTGCCATACTTCTGACCATTCCTCCAACCTTGCCAAGTCCCTTTTCATCCTTTCCATGCCTCCTTGTGTATCAACCCTGTTGCAGATCTTTGTGTCATCTGCAAAAAGGCATACTTTTCCTTCCAGTCCCTCTGCAATGTCACTGATGAAGACATTAAAAAGGACTGGACCCAATACTGAACCCTGCGGTACCCCACTAGTAACCCCTCTTTCTTCAGAGTGGACTCCATTTACAATTACCTTCTGTGTCCTGTTGTGCAGCCAATGTTTTACCCAGGCTACCACCCTGGGACCCACTCCCAGGCTGGTTAATTTGACTATTAATCTTTTGTGTGGGACTGTGTCAAACGCCTTGTAAAGTCTAGGTAGGCCATGTCCACAGCCCCTCCCTGGTCTACTACTTTGGTCACCCAGTCAAAGAAATCTATTAGATTCGTCTGACACCTTCCCTGTAGAACCCATGCTGCCTTGGGTCCTGTGCTCCACTGGCCTCTAGGTACTCAACTATTCTTCCCTTCAGAAGTGACTCCATCACTTTCCTACCACAGAGGTCAGACTGACAGGTCTGTAGTTTCCTGCCTCTGTCTTGCTCCCACTTTTGTGAAGGGAATCACATCCGCCTTCCTCCAGTCCTCGGTACCACACCATCCTCCCATGATTTATTAAAAAGAGTAGCCAGTGGTTTCACTTAGTTCCTCCTTAATTTTTTAGAATTCTGGGTGAATTCCATCAGGACCCATTGCTTTGTCCACCTTCAGTTTTAGGAGTTCTTGCAGAACCCTTTCTTCTGTGAAAGGACTGGGATCGACCCCTATCAAGAGTGCTTCTGTTAACTGGATTAGGCACTTCACCCTCCTCTTTGTGAATACTGAGCAGAAATATTCGTTCAGTATCCTGCTTTTTCACTGTCCCCTCTGCCCACCCACCCTTCATTCTATTCAGCCTCACTATCCTCCGTTTGTCTTCTCTACGCCGCTGATGTACCTATAAAAGGTTTTATCCTTCTTAACTGAGTTGGCGATCTTTTCCTCAGTTTGAGCCTTGCTATTCTGACTTCCTCCTGCTTCCTTCTGCCTTAACTGGTACAGTCTCTGTCCTGCTCCTTCTGTGTTTCCTTATACTTCCGAATGCTATCTTTTCTTCCTGACTTCACAGCCACCTCTTTTGAGAACCATAGTGGCTTTTCTTTTGTTTTGATTTGTTTATTTGCTTCACACAAAGGCTTGTTGCCTCTGTGATGGCAGTATTGATGATTCCCCATTGTTGCTCCACACCTCCTTCTAGCCTGTTTGCTAGTGCTTTTCTGAGGCACTCTCCCATCTTGCCAAAGTCAGCCCTCCTAAAGTCCAGTACCCTCACTTTTGTATGGCTTGACTCTGTAGCTGAGTGTAATGTGAACCACACTGTTTGATGGTCACTTGTCCCCAGATGGCAACCCACTTCTAGATCTGAGATCCTCTCACTGCCCCCATTTGAGAGTACGAGGTCTAAGATTGCTCCCTCATGAGTGGGTTCTGAAACTAGCTGGAAACTAGGCCACACTCTGGAACTTCTGGAGTGCCCTCCAGACAACCCCCCAGTGCTGTCCTCCTATCCTTCAGACCAGATCCCAGTGCTCTGGGAGGAAATCCACTCTCTTCTACACAAAACATAGAAGTTGATGGCAGATAAGGACCGCAAGGCCCATCCAGTCTTCCCATTTCTTTTTCTACCTTATAAATGTGCCATCGGGCTTTGCTCTGTCAGTGGCCTATCTATTCATACTCATCTGTAGTGCTCCCTTATGCCTATCCCATGCCTGTTTGAAGGCCTGCACCGTATTCATAGCCACCACTTCCTGAGGTAGGCCGTTCCATGCATCCACCACCCTTTCTGTGAAAAATAATTTTCTCACATTCCCCTTAATCGGCCTCCCTCCAGTCTCATGCTGTGTCCTCTTGTCCTGCTATTTTCTTATATTTAAACATGTTAGACTCTTTCACCTTGTTAATGCCCTTAAGGTGTTTGAATGTTTCAATCATATCACCTCTCTCCTCCTTTGCTCAAGGGTATACATATTGAGCTCCATTAATCTGTCCTCATATGTCTTCTTATGCAGTCCCTGCACCATTTGGTTGCCTTCTCTGGACTGCCTCAATTTGGATTAATATCTTGTGAAGGTGTGGCTCCAGTACTGCATGCAGTACTCCAGATGGGGCCTAAGCAGGGTCTTGTAAAGAGGGATTATTACCTCCCTCTTGCGACTTGTGATACCCCTGCTAATATACCCTAACACCCCCCTAGCCTTACTTACTGCTTTAGAAGTCTGCTTGGATGATTTCAGGCCGTCAGTGATGATGATGCCCAAGTCTCTTTCTTCCTTTGTGACTGTCAGCAACCCCCCTACCAGCCTATAAGTGGCTTCAGGGTTTCTCTTCCCTATGTGCATGATCTTGCACTTCTTTGCATTAAATCCCAGTTGCCACTCTTCTGACCATTTTGCTAGTTTATCCAGATCTCTTCTCATTCTGCCCACCCCATCTGGATCATCTACTCTTTTGCAGATCTTGGTGTCATCTGCAAACAGACAAGCCTTACCCTCTAGTCCATCTGCAATGTCACTAATGAAGATATTAAGAGGACTGGCCCCAGGACTGATCCCTGAGGTACCCCACTTGTGACTTACATCTCTTCTGACTGTATACCATTTACCACCACTCTTCTTTCTGCCCACAACCAGTTTTCCACCCAGTTGACCAACTTCTGACCCACCCCGAGCCTACCCAGCTCACTTATCAATCTTCATGTGGAACAGTGTCGAAAGCTTTGCTGAAGTCAAGGTAGGCGACATCAACTGCTCCACCTGGTCCACCACCTGGTTACCCAGTCAAAGAAATCTATGAGATTAGTCGACAGGACCTTCCTTTGTAAACCCATGCTGTCTTGGATCCTGTGCCCCTATGGACTCCAGGTGTTGCACTATCCTTTCCTTAAGGAGTGCCTCCATAATCTTGCCCACTACTGAGTTAAGACTGACTGGTCTGTAGTTCCCTGCCTCCTCCCTGCTACCAGTCTTGTGGAGCGGGATCACATGAGCCCTTCTCTAGTCTTCTGGGACCTCTCTTGTGCTCAGAGACTCACTAAACAGTTCTGCTAATGGCTCTGCTAGTTCCATCCTTAGCTCCTAAGTACCCTGGGATGTATGCCATCAGGTCCCATTGCTTTGTCCACCCTGAGCTTAGCGAGCTCTTGTAGGACCCTTTCTTTTGTGAAGGGAGTAGTCCCCCCTGTGTCCATGGTGCTGAGCTGTGGGCCCTGCCCTACCTTCTCTTCAGTAAATACTGAGCAAAAGTATCTATTTAGGATAGATGCTTTTACAGGGTCCTCCTCCTCCTCACATGCCCCCTTTTCTCCTTTGAACTTAGCAATACCCCCTCTGGACTTTCTTCTTTCACTAATGTATCTATAGAAAGTCTTGTCACCTTCTTTTACTGTTTGTGCTAGCGTTTCCTCAGTTTGGGACTTTGCCTGCCTTACTGCCTTCCCTGCTTCCCTAAGGGCAGTTTGGTATGCCTCCCTATCTTCATCCCGCTGTGTCCCCTTATATTTACAGAAGGCCAGCCTTTTGGCTCTGACCTTTCTGCTACTGTATTTGAGAACCAAAGTGGTTTCCTTCTTCTTTGCACTTCCTTTTTGTCTAACACAATGGGATGTTGCTTCAAGTATTGCATCCTTCATGCTTGCCCACTTTGCCTGTACCCCCTCTCCTGTGTTTCTTTTTGCCAGGGCTTGCTTAACTCTGTTGCTCATCTTATCAAAGTCATCTCCTCTGAAGTCCCATATTTTTGCCTTGGAATGGGATGATTTAGATATAGTGGCCAAATTGAACCATACCATGTGATGGTCACTGGCCCCCAGGTGACCTTCTACCTGGAGATCTGTGATCCCTTCCCTGTTAGTCAGTACTACATCTAGGATAGCCCTGTCTTTTGTGGGTTGTTGTACCAGTTGTTTGAGGCCCTCCCCCTGAAGGAAATCCACCATGTGCTTTGATCTGGCAAATGTTCCTACTGGTATTGACCAATCTGTATCTGGCATGTTGAAGTCTTCCATTATCGGAACTTCCCCTTTAGCTGTCATGTTTTGTATATCTTCTAACAGTAATGTGTCTATATCCTCCCCCTGGTCTGGGGGCCTGTAGACAACCCCATTTCTTATGGCTGTCCCATTTCCTGTTTCCAGGGTGACCCACAGTTCTTCTGGCTCCTTATGTGTATTCTGAATTTCTTTAGCTTTGTTATTTTCATTGACATACAGGGCCACTTCACCCCTCCTTTTTGCACCTTGGTCTCTAAGTCTCCCAAGTGTGGTTACTGGTAAACCACGTCTCACTAATTGCTACTATGTCCAGTTTAGCCTCTGACATTATTGCCTGCAGGTCTGGGATCTTATTTCCCAGGCTGTGAGCATTTGTGTACATGATTTTCCATTGGCCAGATTTTGGTGTGTTAGTTGTTGGGTGAGGTTTGGCATTTCTCCTGTGCATCGTATGGAGAGACAGACCTTTTTTCTTACCTGGTGATGCAAATGAACTGCAGACATGCTGAATCCCTGTTTGACCACTAGCTGAGGGGGCAGGGATGTTCTTCCATTCGACGTATGGGGTGCTGCACCCCTCCCCCCATTTGCTAGTTTAAATATTCTGCAAAGACGTCAAACTTCTGCTCCAATGCACTGACTCCCTTCTTAGTCAGATGCAGTCCATCAAATTTAAAGAACTTTCGCTCCCAGAACTGTTGCCAGTTCCCTACAAATCTGTGTCCTTTTTCCTGGCACCAGCCCTTGAGCCACATGTTTAGCTCCCCTATCTCCCCTTCTCTGACCTTCTGTCCATCTGCCTCCCTCTCCCAGACTGGCAGGATCTCAGAGAAGGAGATGTTGAATAAAATGGATGATAGTTTGTCACTCAGCCTGGTCAGGTGTTCCTTGGTCTCCACCACTGACCGGCTGGCGAGATCATTAGTCCCTGTGTGTACCAGGACATCAATGTTTTCTCCTGCTTTGTGAACAATTTTAGCAATGCGGTCAGTGTCTCTCCACGCTGATGTACCTGGGAGGCATCTGACCATTACCCCTAGCTAGAGATAGGTATCAACTCTCCGAGGAGTCTCCTGTGATCAGAAGTTTTTGGGATTTCCTGTTTGCTTTTTTTGTTTTGGTTCCTGATTTGGGCGCGTTTTGTTGTGCTAGCTCCTGTGCTACAGTGACCTGCTCTGCAGTGTCCTCTGCCCCTTTGTTTGATTTTGGAGATAGAGGCAGATACCTGTTTGTAGTGCTTATATGGTTTTTGGAGGTAATATGTTGGGGAGCACAGAGTGACGGGGCACCCGATTTACCCCTCCTAACCACCTGCCAACCTCCTGGACCAACTACCCTCTGTGGTTGAGGTTCTTCTGTTGGATGTTGGGTAAATAGCCCAAAGGGCTATGAGAGGACACCTGCAAGCAATGGCTCTGGGAACATGACAGCAGGCTCTTCTCGCCGTGGAGGTGTGCAGACTTGAACATTTTATCTACCTCACTCACAGCTACTGGAGTGTGGCTTATGCAGCTGCGAGAGTTCAGAATGACATCACCTCCCCAGCTCTCAGCTGTCACTGACAGCAGAAAGGGAGAAAGAGTAACATTTATTTAACTGGCATTTTCCTAGCTGCCTTCCATGCCTACCACTAATTATAACTGGGATTCTAGTAACTCCCGTGAACAAAGGGGTTACACCCACCCTTAGCCAGGAAAATGACTGTCCCCAGTCATTACCTTACCCTGCACCAGACCATCCTACCCTACCCTATGTGTTACCTATGGAGAGGGGTGATCAGGCCCTCTCCTACCATGTGCCAGGCATAGGCAGGCAACACTAAGGGCTCAGATGCCATTGGCTGATGCATCAGCCCTTACTCTATGATCTTACTATAGAGAATCAGTGGCCCTGGGAGAACTGCCCAAAGCATGCCCTAATAGACCAGAACTGTGGCTCCTACTGCAGGTCAGAACCACAGCCTGTCTATCCCCTTAGCCCTCTAGGGAAAAATCTATCTATCCAAACCACCCATAGTGGGACCTCCCCCCAGCTCAGGGTACCCACAAACCAAAAACACCAGGGAATTAACACTATGCCAAAGCATTACACTCCCACACTCCCCCACACGTACACCTGTGGAAGAATAGGTAAACACATGTTAACAGCTACACAAGACTCTGGAAAACACTCTAAAGCACAGAGAAACTCTGATGAGTTTCCCAGATTCTCTTCGGGTCTTCCCTTCTTTCTTCGTCAGGAACACTGGAAAGAGAAAACACAACAAAAACACCCCAAATCTGCATACCACAGTACCACAACCCTTTCATCAAACACCGGGGAATCCCAAAAAATATTTTATAGAAAAGTAGAAAACACTTACTTTATATACAACACACTTTTTTGGGGGGTGGAATGCCCTGAAAGTCCCAACTAGTCACAGAAAGTGGTGCCCGAAGCAAGGTCCATTGAAGAGTCTCTCCTGGGCTGGAGCCCAGTGAAGTACAGTCCTTGAGCACTGTACTCCAAAAGGGAGAGTCTTTGTGGACAGTTCAATACAGTTTGTGGAAATCTATGTATTGCAAAGTCAGTTGGGTATAGAAAAGTCTGGACTTACCAGTCCCTTGAAGATCAAACAATGAAAAATCACCTACTTCTCCAGCCGAAGACTCTTCCCCTCTGGCAGCATTGTTCGGATACAGCTGGGTTGATGTATTCTGGAAAACAGTTGATGAACACAAGAAAAATAGCTGGATTGATGTAATCTGGGAAACTGAACCATGGAACAGGAGCCAACAGCTGGATTGTGTCATCTGGGATACCAGGCAATGAATCAGGAAAACAGCTGGGTTGAGGTCATCTGGAAGTCCAGGCGATGAAACTGGCAAGGCACACTACAAGTCTGATGAATCCTGGATATACCTCGAATCCTGGAACACCAGTCTGGTGGAATCTATGGATACAGCAACTGCTGGATGGCAGACACTTTGCTACCACTGCTCTGCTTCTCTCAGGGTAGGCATGGGCATATTTGCAGAGAGTGGCACCATTAAGGGTAATACCACTCTGGGTCAGGTGCAAGAACTATGACCCCATCTGGGCATTCATAATTGATGTTGTGGAATGTCTCCTTCCTTGCTTTGACCACAAATCATACAGTGTCCATGAACAATGTCCTGCCCAATTTCCAAAACTTTAGTCTACCATTTATGACTCTGGTTCTGTCATAAGGGGTCGCACCTGGATGCAGATTCTTGCTTGCTTCCTCCAGTAACCAGGCTTTCCTGTTTTGTTCAATCTCCCCCCAGACTCTCCAGGGAAAGGTAGGAAGGGACTTCCCATATATGGCATCGGCCCTCCTATGAACCAGTCTCTCCTCCTTTCTACTCTTCATCAGTACACAGCCCTTGGCATGGCTTGGGGCTGGGCAGGTCTGGTTCAGCCAGTGCCACATACTTAAAGAATGAAATAACTTGTCCCCAACCATCTCTGCAGGCAAGGTCGTGGAGTCAATAACTTCTCTCTCTGGCTCCTCCGAGGCAGGAGCTTGAGACCACTCGCTGGGATCCTCAACATGAAGATACATATCCTCATCCTCCTCTTCCTCACTTAGAACCTGGGCGCAGGAGTGAGCAGTCATTCTCACTCCTGAGACAGTCCATTCCTCACTGGGTGTGGAGGTAGACACCTCCCAATCCAAAGTTTCTTGAACTTCGTCCTCCTCAACTAGGCTAGGACTAGGACCCTTTATCTATGGGTCCACGGATCCTTCCTCTGCACTGTCCATAAGAGGCACAGGTGAGGAAACATCATGAGATGTCTGCCCTTGCAGTAAATCCACACTGTCTTCCTTTGTGCCACACTCTACGGGGCCTCCCCAACAGGTTCAACCTGGTGCTGTGTGCTGCTACATGCAGGGTTCTCTACTTTTGTCCAGGTGGGAGCCAGATGAATATGTACTGCTTTGGACATACCATACTTCACTAAGCAACCCGAACAGTGAGGAATTAAGAACACATGTCTTCCAGCCTTGAGGCACGTGAAGCATACTCTCACAGGGTAGTTGGGAATTGCAACATGTGGAGGCAAACCGCCACCATAGAAAACTTGCTCTATTTCCTTAGTTTAGCAACCTCCTCAGCTATCATAGCTCGGGCATGATCTAGGTAGCAGGATGGTCCCAAATCCATGTCTGTAAATAACCACATTAAAGTTCATTGTTACTATAGAGTTCACTATATTTGGAACAGTATCTCAAAATGGCTCCCTGCTGTTGTGTTTACTTTACTGCCCCACCCTGTAATGGCGGCAGCAGCACTCCTGTTCTATTAAATCTGTCTCTGACTCAAACAACTATGCATCCGACCTTTCTGACTTCTGCTCAAACCTGTAACTATTGCACTGCTTTCACATTTCTCAGCACACTTATATGATTTCTGGACTTTACGATTAGCACTCAGATCAATTTTTTACACTTGCTTAAAGTCACAGTATTTCTTGACACAGGACTGCCTGTTTGTTGCAGCCTCTCATACAACTCACAGTCTCTCGCTTGCTCAGAACATTTACTGTTGCTGAGTCCATAACACATGCTTACAGTCTATTGCTCAGAATTCTTGTTTGTTGCTTTAGATTTCAATTTACAGTCCTTCTTTGCAAAACAATCTCACTGCTCACACACAGATCCTGCTGGCTTTTAAAATCACTCGCAGTTTGAGGCATAGTTATTTTAAATGGTACTCACTGAATCATTAGCTGGCTTGCTCCGATGGAAATTCTCGGCCTAAGGCCAATCTTGAAAGGTGTCTGGGGTGAAACAGGCTGGCGATCCCGCCGATTGTTACTACGAACGCCACACTTTCTTTCCAGTCAGTTGGATAATGGGTTGAGCCCAAATTTCAACAGAAATAATCTGTATTTACAGATTTAGAATGTTCACTGTCCCCTCGATGAGTTCTCCTGACTAATCAGCTCACACACCACTCAATCTCTCCTTCTCGAACACTGGGCTGCTCTCTGAAACTGGCTAGGGGCAGAACTGACTGTAGTCGCACCAATCACTCGACGCCATGCAAATGAGCCTCTCTGTCTCTCTCTCCTCGTGCTCTTCCTCCATGGTGATCGTCAAGCAGGACAAAATTGAAACTGCAAACTGAACTTTTTTTCTTGGCTGAAATTTCATGGCGGGAGCACCGTTTTTGACCATTTCTTTCCTCAGAACTTGGCTATTTCTTTAGCGACTCCCCCAAATTACACATTAAGCACATGAAACTTTTAGGGCACACTTTCCTCCTTGTTTCCCAAAGTCCACAATACTTTTTGTCACTAAAACTTGAGAATTAAAGTTTAGTAAATGCTCTCTTTATGCAGCACAAGGTCATACACATTCTGGCTTTACAGTCCCTTGGAAAAAGGTGGCACAAACACACAGCAGCACATGAACAGCAGGCACACAGCGGCACATACGGATGGCACTGTCCTATGCAGATCCTTCTGTGCAAAGCTTCCCCTACAGTTTTGGGCTACCAACTGCCAGACAGGCAAAACACTAGCCATACCCCAAGCAAATTCTCCAGTGTTTTCTCCCCAAATTAAACACATCGTTGGACAAGCTCCTATTTTTGTAACCCCCCACCGGCCCCCTTTACTTAAGTAGAAGGCACACCTCTCACCACCAAAAGAGGTCATGGGGTAGAAACAGAGAGGGGTGGGGGTTACTTACGATTAAACAACAGATTGAAAAACTAGAAAACTGTGTCTCATTGCCCACCATAGACATGATGGGACCAATGCAGACCACAGCCAGGTGTGGCACAAAATGCCTGGCACACACCAGGTGGGACCAATGCATGGACAACAACCCATGTCCCAGGGAGAAAACATTTGCTCAGGGCTATGCTAGGTGTACTCTTCTGGACAGGGGTACCCAAAGTAATTCCACACGGGGAGCAATAACATAAATGTCCAAACCAGGTAGGGATTCTAGAGTGTGGCTTTATTCCATAACACAGTAGGAACAACACAAACTGAAGATGGACCCCAAGGATTACACACACTGTAAATGCAACATCTAAGGTACAGAACTCCAAGAATTCCCATTTAACATAGGATAACTATAGAACTTGTGTATTAGCCACTTGTAGAACACACTTACGCACATTTCCCTCGACTAGGCACATACGGCCAGTACCTGGAAGTCTCATATGGCATGAGATAACTGAAGAAAAAATGTGGAACTAGCCACTGGTGAACACAGTGGTTTTTCCGGAAATGGCACTCACAGCCAGTACTTGGTCACTTCCCATATGGCATAGGAAAAGTTGTGGCACACAAACCACAAAAGAGCACAAAAGGCTCCACACTTGCAGAATCCACATACAAGGGGTAAACTGGAGAAAAACCCTCTCACTGGGGTAGAACTGGAGAATACCCATTCACTGGGGTAGAACTTTCTTCAGGCATTGGCCACATACACTGACTGAAAAGAACAAAGGTGCTCTTCAGAACCCGGAGTGCTAAACTGGTCACTCCAGATGGGGGGTCTCCCACCTTTTGTTTCCAAGTTCATACTCTGCCATTCATCTGGTAAATACACCTCACACACTGTAAAAACTGTAGATGCTGTCTTGAAATGTATATCACACTTAACATCATACAAAAACACCTTGGGGTGTCAAAGGTAAAAGTTCTGCTCACTTGGACGGTCACATACTGGACTCCACAGAGGACAGCCAGCTTTTAAAACTGTTTAGGGTGAAAGGGTCCCTATGTCAGAGAATCCACCCTTAAAATGAAGGTACTCATGGGCAGCTTCACACAAAACAAAAGTACTCACAGAAAGTTGTGATACAAAGGCAGCTTCTAAAGTCCTGGGAGGATCAGGGGATGGCCCCTGAAATCCTGGAGTCCTGCTTCATCCCTCCTGCGATGATGCACAGGAAAATCCAAAGGGAAATCGTTTCCACCACTTCTACAAGCTGGCAAAGCTGTCCTCCACTAAGGTGAGAAAAGAAAACAAATAGGAAAAACTGCAGCTCTATATCAGAGCTGCTTGAGGAGCTGCAGCTGCACTCTGCAGCCTCCTCCACAAACTTCACTACAAGACTCCCACTTCAGACTGACTTGAACATTCTATCTACCTCACTCACAGCTACTGGAGTGTGGCTTATGCAGCTGCCAGAGTTCCGAATGACATCACCTCTTCAGCTCTCAGCTGTGACTGACAGCAGAGAGGGAGACAGAGTGAAATCCATTTAACTGGGATTTCACTAGCTGCCTTCCCTGCCTGCCACTAATTCTAACTGGGATTCTAGTAACCCCTGGGAACAAGGGAGTTACATATGTCCCACACCAACCAGCCCAAAAGTGGTCAATAAGTGCCCTTTTGGAGGTCTACCCATAGACCTAAGCCTTCTAACAAGCTTCAGGGTAAACGTCAAGCTTCCCCTGCCTGCCCACCCCCTTTCTCCACCGCAGGAAACCCCCCCAGAGGAGGTGGTGTGACCCTGGCCATGCCTGCCAGTTTGGCCTGACTCCTTGCCCGAACCCCCCCATAAGGCAGGAGGAGGTGTTAGGGGGTCGTTTCTCCCTGCACTTGGACAAGTGGAGGGAAATTACCAGAGATGTCTGAGTACTGCAGTTCATAGAAAGCGGCCACATTCTGGAACTTCTGGAGTGCCCTCCAAACAAAGCCCCAGTGCTGTCCTCCTATCCTTCAGACCAAATCCCAGTGCTCTGGGAGGAAATCCACTCTCTTCTACACAAGAGAGCCATAGAACCTGTCCCAGAGACACACCAGAGTAGAGGGTTCTACTTTCACTTCTTCCTGGTCCCCAGATGCACAGGGGATCATTCTAGACCTCTGGGAGCTAAATCAGTTCATTCAATACAAAAACTTCCAGATGATGACACTTCAGGGTCTACTGCCCCTTCTGCACCAGGGTGACTGGATTTAGTCCCTTGACATGAAGGATGCCTACCTGCATATCCAAGTACGTCCCTCCCACAGACAGTACCCAAGGTTTCATTTCCGAGGGAAAAATTCCAGTTCTGGGCCTTGCCTTTTTGCTTCTCCTCTGCTCCTTGGGTGCTTACCAAATGTCTGGCAGTGGTAGCAGTTGCACTCAGATGGCAGGGACTCTATGTCTTTCCCTACCTGGATGACAGGCTTCTCAAAGCCCAATCCAGGGTGTGCCTGTTACAGACCCTGGAACATCCCACCAGCCTGTTCCAGGACCTGGGCATTACGGTCAACCTTCCCAAGTCATTACTGACCCCCTGTCAGTGCATTCAGTACATGGAGCAGTCCTGGATACCTCTCAGTGCATGGCCTCCTGCCCCAAGGCCAGGCAGATTGCCTAATAGCTCAAGCCTACCTGCTGTACAGAAGCCGCTATGTCTCAGCCAGAATCTTCCTCCAGCTTTTGGGCCTGATGGCTGCAACCATAGTCACAGTTCCTCTAGCCAGATGGCACAAAAGAATTCCTCAAAGGACACTGAGGGTACAGTAGGACCTGCGTACCAATGACCTGGAACAGCCGGTCCTATTTTCATCTCCATTAAAGAGAGTTCTGCCTTGTTGGATGGAACCCAGCAACCTTTTTCATGGGGTTCCTTTCCTCATTCCTTCCCCTCAGCAGATTCTCACAACAGATGCTTCAGGGTTGGGGTGGGGGGGCTTATTTAGGGCCCACCAAACACAAGGAACGTGGTCCCAGCTGGAATCCTCTCTCCACGTAAATGTCCTGGAGATGCGGGCTTTTCTTTTTGCCTTGCAGGTCTTCCAGACTCAGTTATCCCTGGGTCTTCTGCTAATGCAAACAGACAACATCAGTGTAGTCCACTAAATCAACAAGTGGGGGGGGCACTCAACCCTAATTTCAGGGAAGTGATGAGAGTCTGATACTGGGTCCTGGACCACAGTCTAAAACTGCTTTCTGCCCATGTTCCAGGTGTCTGAAATGTCCTGGCAGACAGCCTAAGTCAGTCACAGTCAAAGACGCACAAGTGGAAGCTCCTGATCTCAGTAGTAAAAGACCTGTTTGACAGGTGGGGTCATCTGGAGCTGGACCTGTTTGCATCCCCACTCAACGCAAAACTGCCACTTTTTTGCTCACTCAGTCCAGGGCCTGGAGTTTTCTGGCGAGATGAGTTGTTCCTCTCCTGGAAAGGGAGGTTTCTGTACATATTTCCTCCCTTCCCCCTGCTGCAGAGGGTTCTATTCAAGCTCCAGATGGAAGGGGCCACAATGATCCTCATCGCCCTCTTCTGGACTCATCAAATCTGGTTCTCTTTACTGCAGCAGCTGACAGCAAAACCTCCAATACTCTTTCCTCTGTACACCAGCTTGCTGTCCTAGAACCAGGGTACCCTGGTCTGCCTGACCTCAAATTCCTGCATTTACATGCCTGGCTCCTGAGAACATAGCCATGGCTCAGTTCAAGGTGTCACCCAAGGTGGCTGATGTCCTGGTGATGGCTAGGAAGCCTTCTGGTAGGGCCACTTATTCTATGAAGTGGAAACATTTTGCTCTGTGTGATGCTTCACATCTGCTGGATCCCTTCACTTGTCCAATGAATCAGATTCTGGAGTATTTGCTCTCCTTTTCAGACACTGGTCTGAAGTACTTCTCTCTTAAGGTGCACGTGTCTGCCATCTCTGCCTTCCATGTGCCTATTGATGGCTGTACGGCGGTACAGTTTGAGGTGTCCCATACATTTCTGAGAGGCATCCTTCACCTGAAGCCTATCTGCAGTCCAGTCCCACCTTGAGACCTGAATTTTGTGTTAGAAAAACTTACTTTGGCTCCTTTTGAGCTGTCTGCGACATGCGAGATATGCGTTCTGTCATGGAAAGCATTATTTTTAGTTGCTATTACTTCTGCTTGAAGAATTTCAGAGCTATAGGCGCTCATGCACCAGCAGACTTATTTGATTTTCCACAAAGCCAGGATGTCTTTGCATATTAACTCTAAGTTTCTTCCTAAGGTGGTGTTTGAGTATAATTTAAATCAATCCATCCACCTTCCTGTTTATTAACCAGAGCGTGCCAATCTAGGGGAAGCATTGCGCCATCCTTTAGATGTGCATAGAATTCTGCATTACTACACACACCATATGAAGGACTGTAGGAAGTCCTCTCAGTTGTTCTTTTCTTTTGCCCCTGGGTAAGAGGGCATTCCTGTTTCAAAACAGTGCTTGTCCAAATGGTTGGCCAACTGTATCACTTATTGCTATAGGAAGTATGGCAAGGATCATTCTGGCATCGTTCGTGACCACTCCACCAGAGGCACGGCCACTTCAGTTGCCTGTTTCAGGAATGTGTCTGCTGCAGATATCTATGCTGCTGCTACTTGGAGCTCTGCCCACACCATTACCAAACACTACAATCTGGACATTGCCTCTAGGCATAGGACCAGCTTTAGTCTAGCCGTCCTCCAGGGCCTATTTTCTTAGGCATGTGGTTTCCTCCTCCCAGACTGTGCTGTCTGCTGACAGAATTGCTTGGGACTCATTCCATAGGTGTGGCCTGCTGCAAGAGATACCCCTAACATCAGATAGTACAGTTATGTAAGAACTTACAATAACAGCAGATCTGTGAGGAGATCTCTTGCAGAAGGCCATGCCATTCCTCCCTCCTTCCCCCTGGACCTGGGAGGTCTTGTTGTGTCTGTACCTCTTTCTCCATTATTTTCTTTTTGGTGGGAACCTTTTATCCCTTCTTGGTTCCCTCGGCTGGGACTAGGTGGCTTATGGTCCCCCAGCAGGAGAACTGAGGAGGTTGCAGGGGCCACCCACTCTTATAGGATAGGCTGACATCAACGTATGACATTGGAGTGGGCGGCCCCCTGGTAGACTGCTAACTAGAAAAGTTTCCATGTGATCCTAGTGCTTGTTGGCTATAGTTACATAGGTGTGGCCAGCTGCAAGAGATCCCCTCACAGATCTACTATTAGCGTAAGTTCTCACATAACTGTACTTTGTGTATCAGCCTCTGAGACCTTCAGTAATTGTAATGCGTGGAAAATGGATGCAGTATCATTTAATTCAACTTCTTGGTCCATCGTGGAGTATAGCCACTCATAGTGTCACTTTAAGGCATCTAGAATCTCACTGGCTTTATGAATGATCTGCTGTGATCTATGATCATAAACCTTAAGTATGAGAGCTTGGGTGCGTTGTTTCCTGAGTATATGCATCCGAAGCCTGGTGGCTGTCAGTGCCCCTTCATAATACTTTTGTTTCAGATAGACGAGGGCTATCTCTACTTTTTATGACTGCAGGGTAGAGCTCTGCAAGCTGTCTTGCAAGTACAGAACAAAAGGGAGCTCACCGGATTCTAACCAAAGAACAAAACATTTTGGAGTTGAAGCACATTCCCTCTGCTAGCTGAAGCACTCCGCTGTCTCCATTCATTAGCCAGTGTGGTCAATAAGTCCTACAGTTGCTGCCAAAAAAAGAAGAGCCCATCGTGCCCAAGGTGGACACTATGAACTCATCACAGTGACCATTGCAGCCCACAGTCTGCACGGTGCCTTGTCTCTCAATTATGTCAATGGATGAATGGCTGCTGCAGATCGAAATCTCTCTGTCTCAGCAAGCCACTCAGATAGCACTTCCTCTCACTCACATACTACCAATGTTGCATAAGCCCCAAGTCTTTCTACTGCAGTAGCAGCCGTTGTGGCTCCAACCAGAGCATGCTGTACTTGTAGTGTTTGTATCTCTCTCTCTGTAGCCAGTGAAGTCCTATATGAGAAGAATAAGAGCTGGTTGGGAGAGTTAGTGCCTGAGGGGAAGTTGGGGGCACTAATCCTTGACCAGTCTTTATTCAACAAATAAAAGACCAATAAGGAGGTCCTTGTTGCTATTATAAACCTCTCAGTTGCATTTTTAAGTAAAGATAATGCTAAAAAGCATTGTTTAAAGTTAAACATTTTTGAATTGCTGAGCACATGGAACAGACCAGTATTTTGTTTAGACTAGCTGTTCATTAACAGGGGAATAAGGACAGATAGTGAACCAATCAGAATGCAGGATTCCTCACTCAGCATTCTGTAAGATTCATACTGATTTCTAATGTTTCCCTTTATCCCTGCCCCAGAACATTTTCCTCAGGGTCTGCCTGTAATCACCAGCTCAGACATAAGTATTTATAAAATAGGAAGAGAAAATCCTGCATCCTGATTGATCATTAGCCATGCATTAGAAGTGTCTAACACATGGTTAAAAAGAAGTGCTGGCCAGGTGGACACAGAACAAAAAAGAAATCTATGGGCCACTAGAATTTTACAAATCTGCCAGCTGCCATTTCCACCCACACTTAACAAGACAGCCTAACACACGCAGTAGCTTCCTTGTCTATTCTGTCAAAATGAACACACAGAAAAAAACAAGGAAACACATTAATTCACATTCCATTAAATCAAAAAACAGTGGTTTTCTGCATTTTAATGCAAAGGTTTTCCTTATGGCTGCCACCTATCGTTATCTTCTCCAGGTCACAGAAATCTCCACCTGCCCGATCCGGTTTCAGTTAGCGGTCCTCAAGTCACAACTGCTTTGGTGCCTCCCCATGACACACACCCTTGCTTGACACACTACTTCAGTATTTAGTGTGTAAAATGTGTATGAAACACACACAAAAAAAGGAGCAATCATGAGCTGTTTTGTAGCTTTCAGCTCATGCACCCACTTGTTCACCTACTGACACTGCACACTAACGGTAAAAAGAAAATCAAAACTCATCTGGTTGTGTTATGAAATTCCAACATTGAAAGTTCCTGCCAGTACTGTTTGTCAGCCTCTTCATCTTGAAGTCTGCCGTGGTCCTAAAAAGAACATAAAAAATAAATAAATAAACTGCTCTTGCAGTCAACACCAACACACACCGAAGGTTGTGTGTGTGTATGTGTTAGGAGGGGTGACCAACTGCTACTCTCTCTGTTTTGATCAAAGGCTGTACCAAACAAATTGATTGGGGGAGAGCAGAGTGGATTTACCATGACTATCTTCACTATTAACCTCACTGACATTCACAAATGCACTTGCCAGCAGGTGCCAGTCTTCTTATCATGGTAGCACTCTAGCACTCCAAGTTCTGTTGACTTTCTGTCACTCCTGAAATTCTCCCCTATGTGTACAGTATGACAAATATGGATACAAAACTCCCTGCTCACTAATTTTTGCTGGTAGCCAACCAGCAACCTCACTCTCTTGGTATCTTTCAAGAGAAATGCAGGAAAATACTACAACTACCGAAGTCTACTAAGGTCAAAAATCAAACTAAAAAAGCATCAAGCATGTAGGTGGAGGAACTATTGAATGTAAAATGTAGGCAAAAATAGTACTTTTTTATTATTTTAACCTATTTATTTGAATTTTTACATGATATAAGATAGTCCCATTTTATAAGCGCAATAAGACACTCTGAGGTATGCATTAGACAGTTCTAATGCATGGCCGGAGGCTGAAGGTACGTGACCTGCAGCCTTGTGCCTTACAACACCACTGGTCATGTGTTAGAAATGTCTAATGCACACTCCATTGTGTCTTCTTGCTTGCATACTTCACCCTATCTTGTTTGGTATTTGGAAAATCATGACTATGTCCCCTCTGAATCTTCCTTTCTCTAGACTGAATAATTTGAATATATCCAATTGCATTTCAATATCATCAGAAATTCAGGCATGTGTGACGTCTGTTTTATATCCTAGGGTATCGTTTCATGTCCTTGTTTTGATTTCATCTTTCATACGCTAATAAGGCCATTATTACTAAAAGGCTGAGAAAAGTCAGGGAAACTGCCGGGGAAAATCAATTGGTGATTAAATCCCCAAATGAAATAAAATTATTTCATAAGGTATTACTGTCAGACACGTGTAATCCTTGCAGATAAGTGCTTCTTGGAGTTAGATGAAAATTACTATTGCTGGTACTCATTTGGAATTAATCCATTAAGATAAGGGCTTGTGTAAAATCTACCCCTTTTCTAATTATTTGAAACAAAAACTCCTCTGTTGCGGATGCTCAGTCTGTTTAGTCAGTGAGATTTCTTTTATTTTCCTATTGCATTATATAGAAGTATAAAGTAATCCCCGATGTAAAAAGATGTCAAGTTAGTTTCTGTAACCAGATAGGTGCACTAGGCTTTCAGGTACAACCCATCAGTTGCACTATCCTCCATGGTAAGCCTATTTTCCATTATATTTACCAGCATATTATAATACTGTTCCATACTGAGTACCTCTTCCTACTGAAAAAACTGATTTTATGTGCAGTGCATCAGAGGTGAGGCACGTTGCTTCAGTCAAAAGATCTGCCTGTCACAAATTTGCATTTTATAAGAGCTCATTATTATCACATTCACATTAGGGATTTGTCCGGATCTTATACCTCTTGACTGCTATGAATTTGGCAAAATGCTATGAATCTTATACTCAAATTTACTCTTGCTCTATGAAGTTTTATTAATGTCCCTCGTAATGTTTGAACTATTTCTGGGTACACAAACTATGAAAATATTGAATTAACTTGACTGGAACATTCCTTAACACTAAACATATGCAACTCACTAATCTTGGCCATATTATTCCTAAAAAAAAAGTGTTACACATTCTGGCCATTTCTATATATATTTTGAGGGCTAGTGCTATGCATGTTAATTTTCAGAGATTGAGAGGTATGCAGGACCCTTTATAATCCACGATAAAACACATGACTGGCACCACAGAGATACAGTTTAGCATTACAACTAGATAGACTCTAACAAAGTGGTTTGGGAGAGCCCTAGAAGTAATTTCTTTTTTGCATTTAATGTGGTGCCATGCTCTATTATACTTTTATTTTTGTGTTTAATTCCACTGCCTCTGATTGTATTTGATGGAATGGATGTGCATCCCTGTTATTTCTCGATTAAAAAATATATTCACAAAAAAAGAAACAAATGATCTGAGCCCACAGAGCTCAAACTGGATTGCCTTTCTGAGCATGGTTCACCTTTGTTTTCTACTGTGCAGCTCACCCATGGTGAAATCATAGGAGGCTCAGCTGTGTAATTATGTCACAGATCTCTACCACAGTAATTTTATCATGAGAAGAGACTCAGCTGTGTCATCCTGTCATAGCTGATTCCCACTGTGATGCTGTCAGTGAAGTCAGAACACACTACTAACTCAGGTGTGTCAGAACTTGGCATTAGTGACCATTACCTGATTTTATATACCTTCAACTGCGAAATCAAAAGGTATGCTGCTACATAGAACACCTTCAGATAATAGAACATATTCTGCTCTGATCACTTTCTGAGTGACTCCACTATAGGTAAACCTCTATGGCATAAAAATTATATAATATATGATTAAGGCCAATAATTGACAGACCATCATTTTAAACTTTGTAATTCATGATTTTAAAATCACAAACCCTGTAATTCACAAGTGGGACTTCAAAACTGTAAATTATTCCCAATTGCTGTTAATTGTTTTCTTCAAAACAGTACACGCTCACCTGTACTGAAAGCAAACAAAACAATCGTCCAGCATTAAACTTTCACCAAAAGCCCCAACCCATCTGCTCAAACCCACTCTGAACCCCCCCAAAATATTTTAATTCCAAAAAACCAAACTTTTTATGTTGTCTTCCGCATGCGCAAGCAACATCTTGTGGTAGTAATAGCACAGTGAGAGGTGTGTCAGTGTTGGTGAACGCAGGGCATGCTTTAGTACATGCGTCTCTCATTTCCCAATTGGCCAGCATGCTAGCGCTGATGCAAGAATTATGTATAGTGTCACCAACTTCAAAGAAATGTGCCGCTGCAATCAGAGACCAGCTCATCATGCAGTGGCAGAGATGACAAACCTCCGTACGTGCCTTTCCTGGTGAAACATTTCAATAAACATGGCGGCGGTGGCACAATCCCCAAACAAAGCCAACATTGGGAGTGCAATCCCCGTGTCAGCATGCCCCTACACCCCCACATTGCGTGGCACACTGGGAGCCCATCCCAGTGTGCCGCAGTTCACACAAAGCCAACTGTTTTGGCACCACAATGTCCAGGTCCAGTTTTGTCCCCCCCCCCATTGTGTGTTACACTAGGAGCCCACCCCAGTGTGCCGCTGTTCATGGAAAGTCAACCATGTCGGCACCACAATGTCAGGGTCAGTTGTTTTTTTTACCTGAAAAAAGAAAACGTTCCTTCATTGTCTGTGGCGCCCACCTCCCCCAACCTGCTCCCACCCTCTAGGCACCCCACCTCCGCACACCGTCCTCACCCCATACTTACCTACAGAGGTCCGGAGCTGTGATCTTCAGTGGACGGGAACACGTCTGGACTCTTCAAAGCCAAACTGCAAAATGAAGAAATGCCGGTAAGCTGCATAATGGCATCAATGGGGGGGTTTCAACTTAGGTGGCAATCTCAGCCATTTTTTTGAATTTTGGCTCCAAAATTTTAGCATAGGGTTCTTGGGACCCCACCTCGTGAACACATGCACTGTCATCTCATTATTCAGTCCTGAAAGGTGATTTTGTGGTCACTGTGTGGAATCACCTTTTGGGACCGATTAATAAATGACAGTGCCACTGTTCATGAGGTGGGATCCCAAAATGCCTATGTTGCAAATTTGGTGAAAAAATTTCCAAAAAAATGACTGTTATGAGCGTGCATTGTGCAGTTTCCATACACGTTCGTAATTTCAACAGTTTTAATATTTTCACTCCAGATTTTCAACATTGCCATTTTTCAGACCTCCTTATGAACAGTACAGCTGTCATTTTCACATCCTGCCCAGAATGTGTTTTTGTACATCTGGCGCACAATGGCATGATCACTGTGGGAAATCAACTTTTGGGACAGATTAACAAAATTACAGCACCACTGTTCATGAGCGGATGTCCCAAAATGCCTATGTTGAAAATTTGGTTAACAAAATCCCCAAAATAATTGCGTTACAGGCGCAGTTTCTACGCACGGTCGTGACTTCACCAATTTTTCATATTTTCACTCCAGATTTTCAACATTGCCATTTTTTTACTCCTCCTCATGAACAGTACAGCTGTCATTTTTCACATTCTGCCCAAAATGTGTTTTCGCACCTGTGGCGCCAAATGGCACAGTCGCTGTGCAAAATCACCATTTGGCTATCGAACTGATAGTGCCACTGTTCATGAGGTGGGATTACAAAAAAACCATGTTGAAAATTTGGAATGAAAATACCAACAAACACCTGGAGCATTAGGGTTTCCAACCATAACACCCCACCCTGTAGAGACTGACAGGCATCAGGGGTGTGCCTTGGGATTGTTGTCTGTAATGCTCATGCTCATGCCATTCCACTCCCACCCCCACCCTGCAGCCAGTGACAGGCATCGAGGTGTGCCTTGGACTCTTTGGCCCCAAAGTTCACCCTATTCTCCTATACTGCACCCATCTCAGCATATTTCCTTATGGAATTGGCTGAACATAATGCCCGAAGACCCCAAGGCACACTGCAACACTTGTTGGTGTCTGTAAGGTAAGGTGAGGTAAAATGGCATGAGAGTTATGGCCGACAACCCAAAGGCACACCCCAATGCCTGTCAGTCTCTGCAGGGTGGGGGTGGGGTTGGTGTCAGTTCAATACTTTACTGGTGTTTCTACTATGCATCTCTCTAACTCCTGCACTACCTACTCCTGCACTACCAATGTCAATGCCAGCAAGATAACATTCGGCATTGACAATGTTTGTTTCTTTAGCCCCTTAGACAGGTGGAATACCCCTTAGTTAACGCTGCACTCTGTGAAAATGGTACTGCTTGGTAACCAGGATTAACTTGCTGAGAAGTGGTGTTTTGTTAAATCGCAGCATGAATGAAGAGACGAACCTTCTGGTTGTAAGTAAAAGTAGCTAAACAAAACAGTTACATTTTTCAAAAAAAAGACTCCACTATTGCATTGCCTCTTGCTTCCCACTGATGTCTGTTTCAAAGTAGTTGGTTTGGGACCACTGATTCAGGTATATCCTGCATCTACTTTTTGTTTAAAAAATATAGGAAAGTTATTTTTTTTTTTTCTGCTTGATTTGTATAATGGAGATGTGGGGTAAATAGCAACCTGAACATAGAGCTCAGCGAAGGGCCCATACTGCGACTGACATACGGTATAGTAACAAAAGATCTGAGTAGGCTGGTTGTTTTTGTATTTAATGGTACATTTGCTTTAATTAATAGAGCACTGGCTGCATCTATAGCTTCACACATGGAGTAATGATGACAAACTGTAACAAAATTACAATGGATTCCCTCATGTGGTACTGCAAATAAATGTGACACTTGATTCCGATATTAAATGTTGGTGTTAATTCACTAGATGGTATTGCCATTTCTTGAGACAATTGGTTGCTGCACATTTCTACAAAATATAATGAAAATAAAGTTTCTTTAACAAGGATGGAGTATACACAGCTGTTTGACTTGGGGACGGCATGCAGACCTAGAGGGCATTCTTTTAAACTGAGGGGGGCATACAGTAGTAGAATAGTGAGCCAACAAATTGGAGTTTTATAGGGATAACACATGACTGCTTTCTTACACAGTAAATTCAAGAGGGAACTGGGTGAAACAATTCTAAACCTGGTAATGTACAACTAAGACATTATCAGGGCTATCTCATTTGAGAACTAAACTGTACAGAGAAGCCATAAAACACTGAGCTGGAATCTTAGCAACTGAATTCCAGCACTGTGGTCACTCACTTTGGCAAAATTATAGTAATAATCAAAGATCAGCTGCCTGAAGCAGGACATGCATAAACTAGAGGGACTTAGAATAGCTAGGTAGCAATTAAAGGGGTAAAATGGGAGCAGTCCAAATTGTATAAAACTTGTGAAACAAAACAAACAACAGATCAGAGATAGGGTACGCACCTATGGAGAGAGAGAGTTCTGAAGGGCTGGTAGGGCCTAAACATAAACAAATCCATAGGGCTGGATGGGCTGATTCTGAGGGTACTGAGAGAAATGAGGCAGGCCCTGGCAACCCTCTTGGCAAACCTATTTAATGAGTCTCTGGTAACAGGAGAAGTGTGAGCGGACTGGAGGGTGATGAACTTTGTCCCCCTGCACAAGGTGGGGATAGGTAAAACCCAGACAATGACAGGCCTGTGAACCTGATATAAATAGTGGCACGCTACTGGAGTGAATTATAAAGGAACAGATACTAGAGGAAAACAACCTTATGGACAGAAATTAATATAGGTTCATGAGGGGCAGGTCATGCCAAATGAACCTGATCAATTTTTAGGACTAATGTGGATAGCAGACCAGTTCCTATTGGGATCAGATTCAGGAAGTGTTTTGCAACTGTTCCATTGATATGCATTGGGGCCTTGGGATACGCCTGTTTTGGCTGTCAATGACTGATTGTTGTGCTGTGCTATTGCTCTGCGCAGCTGTCTGTAATGCCTTGCTAACTTCCTGTTGGTTGTGAGGAGAGTGCATGAGAACCTGTTGAACAAGTGGTGCTACTCTCATGAATGTGCAGCTGACCTAGGTGATACACTGAAGAAGTCCTCGGGTTGTTTAGCCAAGCCCTTCCCCCGCATTGTGATGACACGAATGACAGTGAATGAACTCACATCATAGAGGAAGTACTAATAAACTCTCTGTGCAACTTCGTGAATGGAAAGCTAAACTTTATTTTCTCAAAAAAAAAAATTTAAATCACCTATGTAAAACAGAGTTTCCATGCTACTAAATCTTTGTGATGCAAAAGGACACAGAATAGCATAGCTGTGGCTTTCTTTCTTTCTTTCTTTCTTTCTTTCTTTCTTTCTTTCTTTCTTTCTTATTGGTAACTAGGAGAGGCACACTGAGCTGAGGCTCGTTTCCAGGTGTGACCTGGGGAAGAGAAGAATAGGAGCATAGTACATGGAACTGCAAATAATAATGAGTACTGTTCAAGCAGAAAACCAGAATTACATAATAATGTTTCAAAGCATATCAAAACTAGCAGTTTGCAACAGAAATAAGGTACAGAGGGTTTCAAAACAAAAAAAATTGAGGAGGCATTTGGTAGGAAATGCAAAAGTGTGAGGTACACAGATGAACAAGGCTCCAATGAGACAATTATCAGAAAGTGGAGCAGCAGTAGGAGACAGCGAGTTAGTTGCGGGATGGGGTTAGACCTAGCATGTGCAGGTGTCAGAGAACACAGAGTGTTCAGATAGATCTCTTCTGAGAGCTAAGGAGAAGGTGGAGGAGGAGAGTTGAATGGAAAGAGGGAGAGGATTCCAGAGAGAGGGGAGCCTATAAGAGAAGGCAGTACAGCCAGTGCAAGATAAAGGGCATGGGAGGAAGAAAGTGCAGCTGTCTGTAGATCGGAGAGGATAGGGGTCCTCGGATGCAGGGGAGAGTAGAGAAGAGAAGAGAAGAGAGGTAGGAGGGGAGGGAACCATACCAGAATTTGGAGATGAAGAGTGAGAAATGCAGTATGTGATGGTAGTGAAGTGAGGAGAGGGAGAGGGAGGAGTACACAATGCAGTGATGGGAGCAGGGGGGGCATTCAAGGCAAAGCGGCAGAAGGCATTATAGAGGGAGTTGAGCCTGGGCAGAGCAGAGGCAGAGGCTGTACTGTAGATAACATCAGCATAGTCGAAAGTGGGTAAAATCATTTTGGTGAGGAGTGTATGGTGAGCATGCCAAGGGAGGGAGTCCTTATTTCGGTACAGTGCTCCTAGTCTGGGACTGAGCTTTGAGTGAATGTGCTTGATGTGTTTAGTAAAGTCCAATCAGCTGTTGAGCCAGACACCCAGATACTTGTAGTAGGGGACTTCTTCCAGTAGGGCCCCGTCAAGGGTTGTGATTTTGAGAGGGGAGGAAAGGTTAGCCAATCTGTGTGGAGAACCAGAAGTCACTGACAGTTTTTTTGACATTTACTTTGAGGTGATTGTCCTGAAACCAATGAAGAACTGAATGAAAATCTACTTAAAGCAGATATTCCACGTCAGGGCAGAGGACCAGAGATGTACAGATTTGTGTGGCAGCATACATCTGTATGTTTGATACAGAGCAGGCTGACGGGATATCATTCAGAAAAATAGAGAAAAGTATTGGCCCCAAGTTGGAGCCTTGGGGGGCGCCAGCTAGGAATGGGGGAACGAGCACCACCTACTAGGACACGTTGAGACTGACAGGAGAGGTAGGATTTCAACCAGTTAATAGATGAGGTGGAGAGTCCAGCAGAGCTGAACTTGTTTAGTAAGAGAGGGTGGGAGACCGAATCAAAGGCCATGGCAAGGTATATGAAGATGGATGCCATTAAGTGGCCTTTGTCCATATTTGAGAGGATAGAGTTAGTGACTGGAACAAGAGCGGTGACAGTAGAGTGATTTGCTCAAAATCAAGATTGGAAAGGGGAGAGAAAATCTGTGGAGTTAAGAAGGTTTGTGAGGTGAGAGAAGACAAGAGATTCCTACAGTTTGGCCAGAGAGGGAAGAAGGGATATGGGATGATAATTACCTGGTGTGTGTGCTTTCCCACCCTTGTGGAGAGGTTTTACATTTGCAGTCTTCCAGACTTGAAGGACCTCACAAAGACTGAAAGAGCAGCTCAGGAGATGGGTAAGATGGAGCGAGATGGCAGGTGTGGAGATGTGTAAGAGAAAGGAGTCAAGACTGTTGGGGCTGGTTTTATTAGGGTTGAGAGCTAAGAGGGCATTGTAGACTTCAAGGTTAGAGATAAGAGGGAAAGCATAGCCATGGGAAGAAAAGGTGGCAGGGAGAGAAGGGGGGAGGGGTTAGAGGGCAGTGTGCATGTAGTGAAAAAGGAGTTAAGTTCGGAGGGCACAGTAGTCGGGTCAGAGACTGGTATCCAGTCAATGATAAATGTAGGGGTGGATGGTTGGGTGTGATGGTCAAGTAGGGAAGGGAGTGTGTGTGCCAGAAATTGGCTGGAGAATTTTGGTGCTGGTGAAGCACAGAGTGGAAATATGTAACTTTGGCAGGGTCCCATAGCAGTGGAGGTCAGAAGGAACACATGGGGTTTTGAAGCTGGCCCAGGCTAGGTCACAAGATCTACATAAGTGGACAATGTCACCAGAGATCCAGGGTTGGTGGTATCACTTTACACTGTGCCTCCTAAGTGGGGCAGGATGGTTCCAGACTTTGAGAAGGAGATGTGTGAAGATGGAGAGGGTAGAGTCAAAATCAGGTGCTGAGTACATTAAAGACCAGTCTGTTGAGTGAAGGTCGTGGAGGAGAGCGTCTGAGTCAAGGGACCTATAGGAGCAAATCCACCAGTAGATAAGGTGTGAATGGGGAGTGTGAAGTTTGCAAATACAGAAGGTAATACGGTGGTTACTGAAAATGTTAGGGAGAGTGCCAGCTGCTGCAATCCGATGATGGTGGGTGGAAAGTATCCAGTCAAGGAAGGTGTGGTTTTGCGTGACGGGGTTAGGACGGGTATGCTCTTTAAATAGTTGGGTGAGATTAAGACACTCGATCTTCTCAGTGAACGGCTTAAGTGAGGGTGAGACTCACTTTAAATTAAAGTTCCCTAGGATGAGTAATTCTGTTGATGAAGCTTTAGCGACAAGGGAGGTGATTATATCTATGAGGGAAGAAGGGGAGATTTGGGGGGAGGCATACAGCGCAGCAATGGTAAGAGGAAGAGAGGATGGGAAGTTTAAGGTCACTGACAGACACTCCTAGGATGAGGGACTAGGCATGCTAAAGGCAATATGGCATGGGGGGTTAAACTGGGCATAGATGGCCACAACTCCTCCATACAGTATATGCCCCAGTCTTGGCAGAATAGATGGTAGTTTGGGAGGGATACCTGGGAGTCAGGAGTTCATGATGAGAACCAGGTCTCGGTAATGCACTGGAGGTCAGGGGAGTATTGGGTGACCCAGACTTGGAGAGACTCAAGCTTGGGGAGAAGGCATCTGGTATTAAAGAGACAGAGTTTAAAGCCTTTTGGAAGGTCAGGGAGAGGGGGGAGGGAGGGCCAAGTTTGGGATGAATGTTGTCCGATAGGATAAGGAGGAGGAGGAAAGGAAAGAGGAGGTGATGCTTAAATTTAGGAGCTTTCAGTTTAGGGGTAAGGCAAACTCTAGATGTGCATAGGGAGGGGGAGGATAGGCGATATAGGAGCTCAAGGTTAAAACAGTAGGAAGCACGAAGTCTAGCATGAGGGAGGAGAAAGGTTGACAGTGAGGTAAAGGGGGAAGAGTGAAGGAGGAGGAGTTGAGAAGAATGGGGCAAAAGAGGGAGGGGGTACTAAGGGGAGGTGATTCATATGCAGGGGTGTAAGGAGAGGTGGACAGAGAGGAGAGGAGTGAGAGTAAGGGAAGCAAGAGAGCTAGGAGAGGAGCTGACAGTAGGGGGCGCATAACAATAAAATGAAGAGATGGGTGGAAAGAGAGATAATTAATGATTTATTTAAGGGAAAGGTACCAGTAGGGAGTACAGGAGGCGAGGGTGGTTAGAGGGTGGGACCTAGAATGGGGAGTAGAAATGAAAAAGGAGGGCTATTTGCTTAGCAGCAGTGCAGATCAGTTAGGGAGAAACCATGAATAACTGGGCAGCAGGCAGGTAGATAGATCGGGAGAGAGAGAGAGAGAGAGAGAGAGAGAGAGAGAGAAGGAAAGCAAAAGTGGAGGTGTGGAGCAGGTACTGAAATAGCGCGGAAGGTACAAGGCAGAGGAAGATACTGAGAGGAGACTGGGCACTGGGGAGGGCCAATAGGGGAAAAAGTAAGTTGATTGTTTTTCTATGAGGGCAGGGGGAGTTCTATCTATAAAAAGAGAGACACAGCTTGGGTGGGAGGGAAGGAGGTGGGTGGGTGGACTACTCCTATGCAGTGGCACACAAGTGCTGGAGCTGCAGACTGAAGCTGATGCTGGAGAGTGAAGTCAGGTACCTGGGGGGTTGCTGAGCCCATCGGTGTGGGGAGGGCATTCAGGCTCCACCCTCTTGACCCAGTATGGAGCAGCAGCAATGCCAGGGAGGAAGAGGGAGGCTGGCAGGAAGAAAAACAGCAATATGAATGTAGTGGGAACAAAAGGAACAGAGAGAGAGCCAATAGGGCAGAAACGGGGCAGGGTGCAATGCGAGGGGGGAGAGATTAGGCAGAGCGGTAGTGGGAACAAGGATGGGGCAGGGGGAGATTACAGTGGAAATTATAGAGATGGAGCCAGCAGGAGGGTGTAAAGACAAAAGATGGAAAAGAGAGGAGAGGCAAACAATACATGCTGCTGTAGCATATGCAATAAAATCAGTGTACAGGACTCCCAATTCAAGTAACAAGCACAAAAGAACAGTATTAGCCATACAGTGTAAGTGAGTTAGCTGGAAAGCATAAACATGCATGAGACACCCTGCAAAACACCAAGCTAGGTTGGCCGTGGTAATTAAAGAACGTGGAACAAACTGCTCAGGATCCAGTGTGCTGAGACCAGAACCCTGATAACAAATTCTGTCAGCCCAAGTTGGCAGACACATTTAAAACTGGCATCACACAACTGCTGGAGCTGCAGACTGAAGCTGATGCTGGAAAGTGAAGTCAGGTACTTGGGGGGGGTCACTGAGTCCGTCGGCGTGGGGAGGGCGGTTCAGGCTGGGCCATCTCAACCCAATATGGAGCAGCAGCAATGCCAGGGAGGAAGAGGGAGGAAAGGGGGGGTCACTCAGTCCGTCGGCATGGAAAGGGCAGAATTAGAAAGTATCTTTCTCAACCTGTATAAAAACCAGCTGAATTTCCAGTCAGTCTGTGTAGCCTGGCCTCGGACTGGGAAAACTAAAGGGGAGAGCTCAGTTCCTGGAGCAAGAAGGAGCCTGGGCGAGGCAATTTGCAAAACATTTAACCGATATGACTTTCATACACACTGTATTAAAAAGTGTTTTACAAGGTACAGGAGTTCCAAGCTGATAGCGCAGGGAATGTAGAATAGACTAGAACAGAACAGAACAGAACAGAACAGAATAGAATAGAACAGAATAGAATAGAATAGAATTTCTGGTGCCCAATGTGACCCAATAGGGAATAAAAGAAGTCTGGCCCCCTCTCCCAACTACCTGATGGGTCTGGTGAGCAACCAGGCCCATCAGGGATTAAAAAAAAATCTGTCCCCGTCCTCCAACAACCGGATGGGTCCAATGCCCAACCCAACCATCAGGGAATAAGGAACAAATCTGTCATCACCCCCCCCCAACTACCTGACAGACACAATACCCAAGTGAGCCCATTAAGGAATTAAAACAAAATATGCCCCTCCAAACAACCTGATGGGTCCGGTATGTAACCCAACTGGTCAGGGAATAAAAAATATGCCCCTTCCCACTGACAACCAGATGGATCCAGTGCAAAGCGTGGCCTGTCATGGAATAAAACATTTGTCCCCCTTTCCCAAACTGTTGAACAGGTCCAGTGCCCAACCTTGCCCTTCAAGGAATAAAAAAAAAGTGTAACCCTCCCTCAACAACCTGACAGGTTCAGTGTACAACCAGGCCTGTCAGGGAATTTAAAAAAATCTGACCTTCCCCTTAACAACCTGACAGGTTCAGTGCTGAATCCCATGTGGCAGGGAATAAATAAAATCTAGCCATCTTCCCCCATTACATCTTACCTGTCCCATGCCCAACTTGACCCCTCTGGGAATAAAAATAATCTGTTCCCCTCCATCCAACTACCTAATGGATGCCATGCCCTACCTGGCCCATGTATTAAGCCAAATGGAGATAAAAAGGAGTGGCAGCAAAGTGGTGAGTGGAAGGTGGGATAGACAAGGTAGTAAAACACTGCTTTCCCCATACCCATCCACACAGGGCACAGTGAGGGGCACAAACACTGCACAGGAAGTTTGGGGCTTCTGCCGCACTACTGCTGCTACCAGCCCACAACACACTAGCACGTGAGACTGGACCGAGGGGGACAGATGGTGAGCCCTTCCAAAGCTATAACTCCCAAGTGCCAGTGATCCCAGCTTCATCACCTGACTGTCTCCCTCTCTCCCTCTTTTCTTAGAAACATAGAATCTGTCAGTAGAAAAGGACCACTTGGCCTGCCCAGTAGCCAAGACAGTCCCTGCCTAGTTTGTCTCTGCAGACCCTAACTGGCCTCCGGTGTCCCTCCCTCCTCCCTGCCTATATATTAATATTCCTCTAAGTCTATCCCATGCGTGTTTGAAATCCCCTACTGTTTTCATCTCCACCACTTCCTTTGGCAGTCTATTCCAGACGTCTACCACTCTGCCTTTCTTGGACGTCAATGCTCTGCACTCTTCCTGAAATGCATATAGGGATCCATAATGCCATGCACACACCAACCCAGCCTGCTGCACAGCAGAATGGTCCGGTCCTCAACCAGGCCCACCAGAGAATAAAACAAAATCTGTCCCACCCACCAGCAAACTACCTGATGGGTCCAATGTCCAACCCAGCAGGGAGTAAAACAGATCTGGCCCCTTCCCCCAACTACCTAACGGGTCCAGTGCCAAAAATGATCTTTTAGAGAATAAATGATCTGTCTCCTCCTCCTCCACCCACCTACCTGATAAGTTCAGGACCAAGCCAAAACCATCAGGGAATTAAAAAAAAATAATCAGACTCTCCTCAACAACTTGATGAATCTCAAGCACAACCCTACTGACAGGGAATAACAAATCTGTCTACCTCCTTCAAACTACCTGATGGATCCCATGCCTAAGCTGTCCCATATATTAAGCCAAACAGAGATAAAGAGGAGCAGCAACAAAGCAGGGAGTGGAAGGTGGAATGAATAGACAAGGTAAACACTGCCTTCCCCATACCCATCCACACAGGTTCCAGTGAGGGGCACACACACACACACACACACACACAAACACACACACACACACACACACATGCACGCACTGCATGGGAGGCTTGGGGCCACTGCTGCACTACTGCTGCTACCACTCTGTTCCGGCATCTCCACCTCCTCCAGCCCACAGCACACTAGAATGGGAGACTGGACCGAGAGGAACCAATGGCACGCACTTCAACTGTAAGCCCAAGTGCCAGTGATCCCAGCTTCACCAGTCAACTCTCCCTCCCTCTCTCGCTCTTTCCTTAGAAAAAATAGAAACACAGAATTTGTCAGTAGAAGAGGAATACTTTACCCACCCAGTCTACCCAGATGGCCCCTGTCTAGTTTGTTTCTGCAGCCCCTAACTGGTATCCAGTGACCCTCCTTCCTGCCTATTTACTGATATTCCCCTATTTCTATCACATGCATGATTGATGCCCCCTACTGTTTTCACCTCCACCACTTCCACTGGCAGTCTATTCCAGGCATCTACCACTCTCCTTCTTTGGACCTCAATTTCAGCTCTGCACTCTTACCGATACACACATTGGGATCATAATGCCATGCATGGTCCAACCCAGCTTGCTGGGCAGCAGAATGGTTCAATGCCCAACCAGGACCATCCTAGAATAAAACAAAATCTGTTTCCCTCCCACAAACTATATCCATCCTAGAATAAAGCAAATCTGTTTCCCTTCCACAAATTATTTGATGGGTCCAGTGCCCAAACCAGCAGAGAATAAAACAAATCTAGCCCCCTCGCCCAACTTCCTAATGGGTCCAGAGCCAAACAGGATCTGCCAAAGAATTTAAAAAATCTGTCTCTCACTGTCCTCCTCCACTCAACTCCCTGATGAGTTCAGGGCCAAACCAGGACCGTCAGGGAATAAAAAGCAATATATCCTCCTCCCCTCCTCAACAACCTGATGAATCACAAGCCTAACCCTTCTGGTCTGGGAATAAAAAAATCTGTCTCCCACCCCCAAACTGCCTGACAGGCCTAATGCCCAACCTGGCCAGCCAGGCAATGAAAAACATCTGTCCCATTATTATCATCATCTAATCTCCAAATGAGCACTGACCGCATTTTGTCTCCTATTGTGTTTCATAACTGAGATTAAATAACTGAGTACGTCTCTCTCTACGTCTCTTGGGTGTCAGCGTGGCTTAGTTGGTAGCACATCCTCCTCTGGACCAGAAGGTCATGGGTTCTCGTCCCGCACCGGGATTGGACTTGCACCTAAAAATCGCTGGCATCTGAGTGCAGTATTGGGGGGTGCTGTACTGCTGGGGTGTGCTGTCCTTCGGATGAGACGTTAAACCGAGGTCCCTTCTGCCCATCCTGGTGTAGTCCTGGTGGGTGTCCAGATGGAAGTAAAAGAACCCAGGGCACTCTTCGCAAAGAGTAGGGAACATTCCCGGTGTCCTGGCCAACATTCTCCTTCCCATAAAACCGGTTCATGCAATTATCCAGGCTGTGTGTGGGTGATGATGTGCGATATGGCCGCCACCACACATTTCAGTCACTTCACTACCAGTCTAGCATTGCTTGTAAAGCGCTTTGGATGTATGAAAAGTGCTATATAAATACTGATTCTTCTTCTTCTTCTTCTCTCCAATGTGGTTACAAGCAGATTTCAGACATGATGATTTTCCTGCATTGACTGTATTGTGTTAAATAAGTCTAACATAGTGTTTTGCTGTATCTGGCATGCCTGTATGCAAATATGATGTATGTGCCTCTATTGTATTTTAAAAAAAAATGCAATAAATATAAAAACATCTGGTCCTCTCCCCTCAACTACCTGACAGGTCCAGTGCCCACCCGAACCCATCAGGGAATATAAAGAATCTGGCCTTCCAGTGTCCAGCCGGGATCATCAGAGAATTAAAAAAACGGAGGTATAGAGGGAGGTTATAAGTGAGTTTGGTGCTGGGGGGATGAAACTGATTGCCTGGTGTTTGGTGGCCTTGAGCCATTGTGTACAGTGAAGTTGGCATCACTGAAAAGTAGTGCCTCTACATCAAAGCTCCCACTATGGGCACTGTATACAAAAAACTCCATAAAACTGACTTTGACTGTGGTCCTCGTATAACTACAATTATACCAGTGAGACTGGTGAGACAGTAAGACCTGTACAAAAATAAACTAATATAACGTAGTGTAACCCTATCCTCAGGAAGGGGCTTACCTGGACTGCTGCTGCAGCGCTCCCGAGGTCCTGCAGTGCTGCTGTCTTTCTTTTGCTTGACCATGTGTGTGGCATGGAGAGAGAGCTCTGGGTGGTAGCATGAATCTTCAGCATCTCCAGAGCCCCTTTTCTTTGTGGCTACAGCTGTGCTTCTTGTTATGGTCCCCTGATATGGGTGGAGGGGACTGGGAGAGAGGGAGAAGAGGACTGTTGTCTTTTTTTGGCACCTGTTGCACCCACCACAGAAAGGCTGCCACAAGAGCAGGAGCATGCTACATGGCTCCTTCCCAGCTGTCCCAACCCATAGCCCCTGCCAGCACACCTGACCACAGACCCAAAACTCACCTGACCCCACTACCCAACCAAATAACAGCCCAGGGGGGCTGCAACAAGAGCTGGGGCCAGCACACCATTTGGGGGCACATAACTGGATATAAAATAAAAGACTTGGAGCACAAGGCTCCTTCAGTTCTGACTGTGACCATCTTGGTACCCTCTGAACTTGTCACTCAACCAATCAGAGGGCTAGAAAGCCCTAGCAGCAGGAGTGGATTCTGGGAGGATGATGCAATTGAACCCTCCCACATGGACTGGCAGGATTTAGGAGCCAGTCAGAAAGTAGAACAGGGCAGAAAGACTGATAGACAGCCCTGCCTGTCCAATGAGACACTGAATGGAGGGAAAAAGGTTTCTGGGCTCTCAAGGAGCTGGGGGCAGTCTGAGAGGGACACTGAAGTGTTCAGATCTGTTGCTGGTGAGATCAAGTGAGAGGCCTAGCTGGGCCAGAGCTCCTGCAAGCCCTCTCCAGGGTTTCTTCAGAATTTTCTATGTGAGTTTTTCCTGGGTTCTACTTTATTTAGATAACATTCCAGATGAACCGCTGTAGGAAGAAAGTGCTGAGAGTGTGAGTAGGTGGGCCATTACTGTATACTGAAGTGGCTGAGCTGTGCCATGCAGAAAGAGAGTCCTGCATCCTACCCTTGTTGCTCAGGAGCCTGGTAAGGGGCCTGCCAGTCCTAATCCAGTGAGGTGGATTGGGAAGCAGGGAGCCACAGGGCACGTGTCTGAGTATGGGTGTACTTTTGATCCATAGGGGAGTCAGATTGTGGGGTTTCTCCTTGGAGCTGGGCTCCTTGGGAACTGGGAAGCCATTGTGTAGGGCTCCTGTGACTGAGTGTCAAGCCAGAAAGGCTGTATCCTGAGAGGGGGAGAGCCAGAAGGGCTGTGCTGCTGTAGAACGAGAGAGTCTGAAGCTCCTATTGTTGTCTTTACTGCTGCTGTGTGCTGCTTCCTGCCTCGACTGAACTGCTGGCTTAAAAAATTGAAACTAAGGCTCGGTTTCTTCTGCAGAAATAAAACCATCTTCTCCCGGACCTCTAGACTGAGATTAGTCCTGGTCACCTTTCTGCCCACCCTGGAATATGCAGATATTATACAGTATACAGGAACTGTGCAATCACCTACCTTCACAAATTAGATACATTATAACATCATGCTATCCACTTTATCACCAGTGCTCCAGCCAGAATCCATCACTGCACACTGTCCAAAGAAATGAACTGGACCTACATCTGGATATATAAAACTCTCTTAAACAAACTACCTCCTTACATTACTACAGTCCTCCATCGCTCACATAGCTTGTATGTGCTGAGGAAGAATGCGTATATTTCCCCTAGAGATTCCCAAAATTCGCACCCACTGTGGTAAAGCAGCCATTAGTTATGCACTCCCTGCAGTCTGGAATAAACTTCAAACAATGCTAAAGCTCCAAACTTTAATCCCCTTAAATGCATCGAAAACACTCATCAACAAAATCACTACTGATATCTGCCACTGCTACTAAGCTTGTATCCTACCCCTTATTCCCTTCCTTTGTCTTACTTCTCATCTCCTACATTATAGGCATAAACGATTACTGTGACTTTAATGTTTATGCAATTATACTGGCTGGTATTCTGTACTGAATGCAATTATTGTACGTATTGTAAATACCATTTAGAAATTGCTGTTTCTATTATTATATTGATCTATGTTATTTCTATTTTTGTACTTTGTTCCATGTATTGTATTGTTATCATTGCTTGTACAGGGGACTTCCTTGCAAATGAGCTTAATCAATGGACCTTTTTCCTTCACAATAAACTTGAACTTGCTGCATCCGTGGGTCACATGAGTACTGACATTGCTGGCTGAGTCTGTGTACTTTTCTTCCTTTGGATTACATATTTTTGGTTTTTGAGCCTTCTGTTTTGGAATTTCAAGTTCTCTGAATTGTACTAGAACACTATGTCCTGCTGGGGAGTTAAATTGCAAGCTTGGTAACTTTTGTCCAGTGCACCACCAAAATAACCCAGGCAGTGTAGCAACCAGGCCTACACCAGGACTCTAGTGTAATTCCTGGGTACCCAGAGTCATTGCAGTTTGTGTCATATGTGAAACTGTAATTCTACTATTGGCATCAGTTAGAGTTTTCTGCACCCTGTGTAAAATAATTCATTTTTTTTGTGCCCCTTGATTGGGCAGGTGCTTCCTCAAACAGTGTGGGATCCCAGAGGGTATAGTGATCTACAGTACAGTGGCTCTTGGGGTGCATTGTTGTAGGGTGGGAGCACCAGAGGTGACTTGCAACTGCTTAACCTTTTCTTTTTTCCAGTGGCCAGGTCTGTGTTATTAAATAAAAGCACTACTAGTTGTTTGAATGTCACCGCTGTGTGTGCACTCAGTTTTTACAATCTGATTGAAGTGTTTAAGGGTGAAGGTAACAATTGTCTTTGTGTTTCCCAAGGGGTGGTCCAGTCCAGCGTGGGGAGCTGGGTAGGTACTGCATCCCAGAGGGTGGCACTGCACTCAACATCTGACCCACATATTCTCTGAGTGGAGGCACCGCACTGTTTATTATTTGTTCTGGGATGAACACCCCTACCACAGGAAAAAAAAGGAACCCAAACCTCTCAACTAGGTGGACCCTGTTCAGTCACCCAGCAGGGGTGTGAACCTGGACATGGCATCCTGGGGGGTCACAATTAAAAAAAAAGACCAGCTTTGTTGGCACCAGCCAAATCTTGTTTTAATTTGGTGATACAGGTGGTAAATAGGGGCCAGGCAGTTGACATGCTGTTCTTAGATTTCTGTAAGGCCTTTGACTTGTTGTCCCATAAGAGGCTTATACAAAGGGTAGAGGACTTTGAATTAGGGGAAGAGCAAAATAGGTGGATTGGGAATTAGTTGGCAGATAGAATTCCGAGAGTGGTCCTGAATGGAAAGTTCTCCATTTTCAGGGGGGATCACAAGTGAGGTGCCACATGGGTCTGTCCTGGGGCTGAAACTTTTTAACATGTGTGTAATTTGACATCAGAGTGGGGCTACAGGGTAAAGTGAGTCTGTTTGCAGATCATTCAAAACTATACAGGGGAGTTGAGAATGATGAGGGGATCAGCAGCATGAAAAGCGATGTAGAAATGCTGGAGCAGTGGTCCAGAATTTAACAATTATTACGGCAGGAAAAGAACATACGCTACAGATGACTCCTTTTATTTAATGTTTGGTGAATAACGTGAGTGCTTGTGTGAATTTTAATTTGGCCTTTCCCTATTCGCATCCTCAGTAGAGGTACCTGGTGGCATTACGAGAATAAAAGGCCCAGCACTGAGGATGAGAAGAGTGCCAGAGGAGGAGGTGGGGAGGATGGAGGGTTCGAGACATGCTAAGCATTGAATGAAAGGAGAAGTAGGCTTTTATTTAGCTGGTGGGAGGAGTTATTCCCCAACATTGAATATGGGGGAAAAGCCTTCCCATTCAATGTTTGGTGAATAGTATGAGTGCTTGTGCGAACTGTAATTTGGTCTTTCTCTATTCCTATGCTCAGTAGAGGTGCCAGGCAGCATTATGGGAACAAAAGGTCCAAAGGAAGAGATTACCTCTTCCAAGTCAAGGAGAGTGTGAGCAGTAGCACGCAGGAGAGGAAAACCCCCTGTGGAGAAAACCTCCGAGGAACCATAGCTACTAAACTGCCCTTTCTCTGGGCACACTACGAGGAGATAATCCTAAAAGCTTGTCAGATTTCCTGTTCTGGATTTGGGATGTAAGTTTCAAAACATGAGCAGGTCCATCTTCCAAGTCTTTTGATGATGTGAGCTGGAACATTGTTTTGTGAGGCTGAAGAAGCTGCTCTGATCCGGAATGAATGACCTGTGAAAGAAAAAGGATTGAGTTCAAGTCAGTGTAGTAGAAGTCTCATGTGTTCCATAAACCATTTGATGGTCATTGCAGAATGGCTGTTAGCAGACAGGAGAGGTTGTGAGGAGTTGGATCTGGCATGATATTGCATAAGCCGATCGAAGACAGGTACTGGGCACCAGTTGTTATGAGATGGGTAGTGTGCAATCTGAACTCTTTTGTGCAGTCTATCAGTTTTTGAATTCAGCAGAAGCAGGATATAATCATCAGCTTGTTTCCTTAAATTGGCAATTGTGAGAAAATTAGCAGAGGAGGCTGAGAATATTGTAAACTCGCCAGGCGTCGGAAACCATAAATGGCTAAACAAATAGTTCAGAAAATGATGATGTTTGTGATAGGGTTGAAGGGATTAGAATGGAGCAAGTCCAACAATTTTTGAAATATAGGTCCATTAATAGGCAGACTTTTATGAGCCTTTGGGAGAGACTTTCTATGGACTCTAAGAAGGAGGAGTTTAACAGAGGTACTGGATAAAATCGAGGACATGGATGGATTTGAAGGAGAAATTGTGTTCTAGATAAGTATTGTTTTATGGTCCCATATGATAATTTTAATGCTTGATGGCAGTAAGTTATGAAATCTGATATATGGTTGATAGACTCAGTCCACAATGAGTAGCACACAAGAAGAACAAAGTGAATGCTGAGATTACTGCAAAATGTTTTATTCAGGACTTGGAGGACACTGACTAACCTGCCCCGGCACTTTGATCACATGGGTCTTCCTCAGGGGGTGTGTCTCCAGAGAGAGAGCCACACCCCCTGAGGAAGACCCACATGGTCAAAGCAAGAGGGGCAAGGTCGGTGTCCTGCAAGTCCTGAATAAACCTTTTTACAGTAATTTCAGCATTCATTTTGTTCTTCTTGTGTGTTACTCGTTATGGACCAAGCCTGTTACTATTGGGATCCTTGTATCCAGGTAAGCAGCAGCACACTTTTCAGAGCACCCCAAAACTTTTTAGTATATGATTGATGGAAAATGGATTGTTATGAAGAGACTGGAAGGCATAAAATGAAGAACATTTCTTCCAAGTGGTAGAATATGTAGCTTGGGTGGGAGCTAATGCCGACCACAAGGGGCCTTCGGCTTGTTCACGGCACTATATAAGATCATGACGAGACTGGCAAATCGAGGAGGAGGAGTCATGGTTGAGTCTGCTGTGGGACAGATACAATGGAATTCCTGCAATTGAAATAGAGATAAATAATCAGCAGCTTCATTCACATAACCAGGAATAATGTGAAAGCATTTCATAGTAAAGTTATGGTGTAGCGATAACCAAGTCAGCATGAAAAACATGATGGAATGAGATGAGAATCTGCCTTTATTAATAATATTGACTGTAGACTGATTCTCTGAGGAGATTGAGATGGTCTTCAGTGACCAACGATGGCCCCATATGAAAGCAGCAGCTATGACTGGGTAGATTTCAAATAGAAGAGATGTCTTTGAGGAGTCTCAAAGGCTATATATTGGTGGGGGGGCAAAGATCAGCAAACTAGGAGTATTCAAAAATTGCAGCAAAGGTGTAGTTAGAAGATGCATTGGTGTAAATTTGGGGATGAAAATCTGGAGATAGATCCTTGTAAAACACAGAACATCCATTCCAGAATGCTAGAAAATGGGACCACATCACTGGAACTGATTTGGCTGCAGCAGTAATGGTGATGTGATGCAGTTCTAAAATGGACGAAGCCGATGTCAGGAGGTATGAAATAAAAGAGTGACCCTGTAGAAGAGTTCACATGGCAAAACTAAGATACCCTAATAGCGAGAGAAGTTCATGTTTGGTACAGGAGGAATGAATGAAAAAGCATTCCATGAGAACTTGGATCCTGTGGAGTTTATCAGGAGATAATCAGGCTTCCATGCATACTGTATCCAATTCAATACTGAGGAATGCAATAGACATAGAAGGACCAAGAGTTTACTGTTCAGATAAGGACACCATTAATTCTTCAAAGAGTCGGATGAGTGCGGCGATGGTAGCAGCTGGAAGTGAATCAGATGGATCAATTAGCAGGAGGTTGCCTAGTAGTTGAATAACTGCTGGACGATGCCAAATGTTGAGCAATAGCCCACGAAGCATCTCTGAAAACATGTCAAATAGTAGTGGGCTACTTTTACAACCAAATTTCAGATGAACGGCAAAGTAGTAGTGATCTTCCCATTTAATATCGTAGAGATGCCACAGGGATGAATGTATGGGCAGTAATTTATAAGCATCTGAAATGTCCACTTTTGAAAGCCAGGAGCTAGGACTGAATAGTTTAATAATGGTGATGGCATCATCGATACGAGCATATGAGAGAGAGTAGTCATCAGATGGAATCAATGAATTAGGCTGATAGATTGATAATCAGCCATGTCGTGCCTGAAAACTTTCTGGTAGCAACGCCAATAGAGCTAATCCAATAGGAGGGAAATGGTGGATACAAAAAAGGGCCAATGAGAAATTCTTTTTGTAGTTCTTTTTGCAGCAGTTGCTGGACAACTTCTTGTTCCTTTAGAGTGGACTGCAAATTCTTACATAAGAATGAGTCGGTGGGAAATACTGAAATGCCCATATGAAAGCCTTCAGAGAAGTCAGAAATGAGAAAGTCCACCAATTGGCACGAAGGATGAGAAGCTAACACTTGAGCTAAGGCTTGTACATTAACAGGGGGTAAAGGGATGGACTAATTCTCATTGCTTAGACTGAGACATCTTCGGATGAATAATTTGAGCAGGTGCATCGCCGCAGAAACTACTGAGGTGGAGAAACTGACATCCAGAGCATCCTTCATCATTGAAGTTATTGCAGATTGGCTTATTTCCCACATATTTCATCTGACTTGTCTAGCCAGGTAGGGGGGACACAAGCATTAGGATTAATAATCATGTGGGTCAATCTTGGAGAAGAAAAGGAAGGAGGACCTGATCCACCTAATGAATTCGTCCTAAGTGGGATGGACTATGAGGGGATCTTGGATACTGACAAAGGACAGAGAGAGATGAAATGGGCAAGGGAGCCACACAAGGGGCAGGAATATACTTGTTGCCTGACAAAATGATGACAAAACAGCTCATTATCCAGAATGGCCCAATTCAGTTTAGATTGAAATGTGCTAAAGCAGCTGCTTCTTTTACAGAAAAGGAGCTATGGTAATAGTAGAAATGCATTCCTTCATATCTGATGCCTTGATTGACTAAAATATATTAATGTGATTCCAGTACTTCACACCTAGAAGGAAATACAGAGCAAATGACATCACAATACAAGCTTAAGACAAGAATGAATTAGGAAATAGTCTCTTCATGAGTCTGTGCTCTTTCAATTTCAATATGACAGAAATGTCTCCACAGGATACTATATTGTATATTGTTTTCTATTCTATTCTGTTTTCTGTGGTGTCATGGGATGAAATGAGGAGAGATATCAAATTGATGTCCTTTCCATCTATAAGATCCTTGCAAAGGTAATTTGGGATGAGGTGAATAGGAGATATAAATGGCAGAGGAGTGGTTGAAGAAGTACTTGAATCATGACAAGTTGGCAGGTCTGAGGTCAACGGAATGCTTAAGGATGGAAAAGTGCTTGGCAGAGCAACATGCTTTAGAGAATGGCTGGAGGACAGAAGGGGAACAGGAGCTGTGGAACCTAAAGCCAGAGTAGACTGTGAGGGAAAGTGAGCTTCAAGGGAGGTGATATGGGATTGTAAGTCAGATACTGAGGTAGTAAGCTGAACCATGAAGTCTTGAATTTCAGATAAGGCAGCAGAGGCTGGTTGTTGGACTGGTTGATTAGGAACAGCAGCCCTGGCAAGCCAGAGTTTGGCTGTTACAGATAGACTGAATTGGTTTCTGTTTCTGAGCAGATGCTGAGTAGGAAACGCCTAGCTTCTGGAGTCTGAAAATCAGGTGCAGAACAGTCCAGTTCTTTAAGGAATATTTTGATTTAGATGATCATTTGCATGGAGCTTACATGTTGAGAGATGTCTGAGGGGACCCTGAAGGACCTTCTTCAGGATCTGGAGAAGATTTTCAGAAGAAAACAAGGCCATGGCACCAAACTGATGTAAATAGAAGACAATAATTAAGAGCTTGATGAAGTAGGCAAGGACTCCCATCTCTTGGCAGACAAAGTCGAACCCTTGCCTACACTCATAACCCCCTGAAGGTACAAGTTAGGGAGATGGAGTCTAAAATGCACTGCTGGTGAGGGCTGTTGACAGAGGAGAGTGAAACAACAAGAGAATGTACTAAAGGTAGAAGAAATTAGGCTGGAAGAGATGAAACAATGCTAGAAGGAACAGTGCTGGAGCAGATGAAAAATGCAGTCTGAAAAGGAATGACTAAAGGAGGGAATGCAGAGTAGTAAGGTCAAGGAGAAGTTGATAGGAGGCAGTTAGAACAAAAAATGGAGCTGTAGCTTTAAGCTAGGTGGTGAAGTCACCATGAGTCACAAACTGGAAGAGAGAGGACTGGAGCAAGCCCCCGCAGAAGTGGAATGGAGAAAAACCCCAAAAGGAGTGAAAAGCAGCAAAACGAGGGCAAGAAGGAAGAGGAGGCAAGGAGGTATGGGGGGACGGCAAGGACCACAGACAAGCCGCAAATGGTGGTGAAACAGGGGAGAGAGAGGCAAACCAGAGAGCAGAGGAACAAACAAGGCAGGCAGGTGTGGCAGAAGCAGAGGAGGGAGGGCAATGAGCTGCGGAAATAAGCAGCAGGACAGGAGAAGAAAGGGGAGAAAACAAGCAGAACAGCACAGCCACACCGGCGATACAGCAACTCAGCAGTCGAGATGTGCTATGTGTAGAACAAAGGGAGAGGTAGGCTTTTATTTACCTGGTGGGAGGAGTTATTCCTCCACACTGAATCATGGGCAAAGCCCTCCAATTGAACTGAAATTCAATGCTAAAAAATGTGAAGTGATGCATACTGAGAACAATTATTCACATGTGGATTATTGCATCAGTGGGGTCATGGGAGAACACTCAAAGCAGGAAAGGGTCCTTGGGTGATAATTAAAATTAGTTGTAAAGCCTTTTACCAATGCGGTACAGAATAGAGGAAAGCTAACAGAATGCTGGGATGCATCAGGCAGGGTTTCACCACTTGTAGCTGAGATTATATTGACACTGTACAGGTCACTGGAGTGTTGCATGCAGTTTTATAACTCATATCCAAAGAAAGATAGGGAGAGGTTAGAGACTATCCAGAGTAGGGCTGAAAAAATGATTCAGGGGCACCAGGATAGGAATTTTGAGGTGAAAGGATAGTCTTAATAACATATCCTCTCCAGAGGACAGGAGGGAAAGGGGTGATATGATTAGAAAATACTAGTACATGCAGAGATATAGTAGTGTGGACTCTACATAGCAGAGGAACAGCACAGCCACCAGGGGGCATGACCTTACACTGGTAGAGGTGGGATTCAAGAAGAATATTAGAAAATATTTTTTCATGGAGCAGGGGGTGGACAGGTGGAACAGTCTACCTGGTAATATGATCAACACAGGAACTATCTTAGAGTTCAAAACCCACCTGCTGTGATTTTTCTCAACCATACTGGATGTCATTACAAATGAGACCTGCAGTAAATTGAATTTAACTGAACTGATCAATGGGATATCTTCAAGGGGGTTGTTAGGAACAAAAGAGAGGCAGGAGGTGGTGATACCTCTGTAAGGGCAAAGTGAATCAACAAGGGAATATCAGGGCAGATTTAATGGACTCGTAGGGCTGGATTTTTTTTCTATATGCACTTTAAGCTCTTTTGGCTGAGGCAAGCTTGGACTACTTTCAGCCCTTTCCCATTGGCCCCCACCATCAATCACCTCCCCAGGGCTTACCTATGCAGCTCAAATACCCCCACAGATTACCCCCCCCCCATGGTGGGGTCAGGAATTATGGTGATGGCTGACTGTCCTTCTCCCCAAATCACAATCCAGTCTCAGGCCCCTAGGTTCCTGGTGGTGAGGTAGGTGGAGGATTGGTGTGCAGAGCCTCATGAATGCCTGCAGCACCACCATTTTGTACCACTTTTTCACTTGAAATTCCCTGCTGGGAAGTGCATGTTACAGAGTCCTGCAGTGCCCACCATTCTTTTGCCACTCCTGTCCTACATTGCAAGCAGGCCTCCACCTGGTGACAGTCATTTGGCAGAGTCAGCAGTCCCCCCGAGAAGAGCAGTCCCTCAGACACTCAAACCTCTACCCTCCCCAATGAAACCTGGCAACCTGCGATCACCTCCAATCACGAGTTGCCAGCATGGAGCAAGGTGCGGCATCTAGCACCTCAATCCTCAGCGTCATTGGGTTAGCTGTAGGAATGGATTTTCAGAAGTCTTGAGTCAGAAATAATTTTCAATTTTGGCTTGCACCTGCATCAAAATAAATACACCCTGACATGGTTCACATAACTTTGCCACCTCTGCATCTAGCCCATTTCTCCCTCAGTGCTCACACACAGGCTGTTGTGTTGCCCACAGAAGCACCAACCTCTCAGTGGCCAACTTGATGTCCAGAACTACTTTACTTCCATTCTCTGCTGGATCTTGGCATTTTCAGGATGAAAATGTGTTTTAATTTTGCCCTGCACTGCAAACAGTAGGGCACAAAATGCTGTCTCAAAAACAGGATTCACAAAGCATTTGGGGCTAATTTAGCCCATGAAACACGAATGCCGTTCATCTCTCGCCCTGTGTAAACTCCTCCCATTCTTGGACACAGGTCAACCAAACAATAAATGCACATGCACATTCTACATAATTAGGCTATCTGCACATGGTCTCTCAGCTCAACATGGAAACCATCACTCGCCCCAACAAAAACATGGCCATAATTTCTAGCTTGCAAAAACTTTTCAAATGAGTACACCACACAGATTTTGTCATTGGTTCCTTGATTCCCTATTTGGGGTACCATTTCTGTGACACTGGATCTTGGAAGGGGGGCCACTCAAAACAGAGAATGCAGGACCAGTGTTGCTAGATGAGGAAGCTAACACGTGGTGCACCAGAATAAAGAACACCTCCAACAAACAAATTCATTTTCCATTCCAAGAAATAGTTGATAATCACTATTAATGAAAGAACAATACAATTAGTAAATGAACATACTTACAGTTCTCAAGATAGATTACCCCACAGAGTCCTGTACAGGGAGTTCATGAACTAGGAACACATATGCACCCTTGCCCATTCATCCTCTCTCCATGAGGTAACAGAGTCACTCAGCCATCTCCACATCTCCAGCCTTTACCAACAGGTGGGCTTTCTTGCTACTACTGGACCCCAAGACACTGACCTACCTGAACCCTAAACATCTTGTAGGCGATCTCAGATGGGATATGGCTATCCCCAAAGCAATCCTCCTACTTTCTGACCTCAGTTGTTGATACCAATCATAAAGCCCCTTACTGATGCCAGGAGATTTCTCCTCCTACACCAGGTCCATGTCCGGGTGCCATATAGGCCTAACCTCCACCTTCATGAGTGGACCGAAACAGGCTTGATTGCCTTGCATAGGCCCACCCTTAAGGGGAACCCTCCTTTAGTCTTCCATTCACTCTCTTCCATTTCTCCCTTCCTCTCCCTCTAGTACTGGCTGGTACCCCCTATATATAAAGAGCACGACACCCTTAGGGTCGGTATTAGCAGCCACCTTAAACTCATAGGCTGAAATGCTGCCACACAGAACTACCCTCAAGAGGAGGGTTACACTATGTTTTTAGGCATTGCTAAGATTTGGGTAGACTGGTGGGGCTAAGATAAACAGAAGTCTAAATTGGAGATAATGGTTGATGAGGAAGCCACAGTAATTTACTTCACTACAGAATACATTGGGGTATTTTTAACAGTGGTCAGGGAAGCAAGGATGTTGCTGTTTGTAGGGGAACTGATTCCTGTGTTGGGCTGGGGGCAGAGAAGTACAGTTCTGTTTTTATTGTCAGCGTTCTGGAGCAGGATTCAAGGCATAACAGAAGATGACACCATTTGCTGAAGGACATCAAGAGAAGGAGACTGATCTCAGGTAAATGAGGAGGCTGTTGGCAGGAGGTAGTATCAAGCCTTTATTATATCGTGACATATTGCCATGACTGGAACTACCTCTCACAAAATCAGCTTCCATGACAAAAAAATCAGCATTCATGGTACTTACCATCTATTTCAGAATTATTGTAATACATCCTTCCTTTAACAATTTGAAATCCACGTCCCCCCGCCCCCACCCAGTCACACCTGGAAATGAGGTACGACTCAATGTGCCTTCCTAGCCCAAACTGATAAATATGAACTCCAATTGACACTGTAATCTACTAGATTAGAATGCCGAGCTGTGAACCTGGAGACACGGGTTTGAATAAACCAATACTTATCCAATGTGACTTTGAGCAAGTTGCTGGGCTCTACCTACTCTATCACTCAGTTTTTCTCTGTATTTAACTCCCAGACGAAGTTTGCTTAACTGCCCTCAGCCCTTTCAGTGTGAACCAAATGATGATTCCAGTTGTTTTAGGGAAAAAGATGAAAGGCCAAACTGACTTTTTTTTTTTTTACAAACATTGTACATCCAATTCCCTTTAACATGGTATATGTGTTTTTTAAGGAATGCACTCGATTTATTTTAAAACCAGGGTCAAAGATCCGGTTAACATTTCCTTTATTTGAACACTGTCCCCCAGCTCCCTTTCAACATTGCTCTATGTAGTTTCTGTCAGACAAAATATAAAATGGAGATTAAAAGATCAATCTGTAGTATTCCTGCCACCTTCTGAGATTGTATACCTTTCCAATTCACTGTAGTGCTCCTTTGGTATATCCTCACAGGCTAACTTATAAATATTTCTGACCCTAAAATCCATCAGGAACCAGATGCTATAAAATAGACGTTCCAGTCAAGAAACCATTCTATTTTAATTTAGTATTATCAGAGTACAACCAGTAAACTTAGTGCTAGTACTATAGGGTCGCAGGCACAAAGTACGATTCACTTTATACTGACATGAGGCAAAAAAAACCCACAACATTTTAAGCCATCATAATCATGTCAGAAACATTGCCTGGTTCTATTTCTAAACAAAATAATGTGGGAGTTTCATGTCTCAGAGGCAGGGTTGCAACTTTCAAATCATCGTAATGTTTTTGTTTATAAAGGGAAATTATGATTGATGCCTCCGTCATTATGGTGATGACTCAAAGTATATTTTTATTTCTACTCAAGGTGATGTGGCCTGGACTCATACTGTTTGTACACAAGATGTAATAAACAAGAATACGTTTATGAATCTAGCCTTCAGACTGGTTAGCAACCATTGACTCTCATGTGCACCCAGCCATTCAAATGAGTGAAAAATCTGCAGCAGGGAAACTGTCTTTCACTCTCTCACTTCAACGTTAGGATTGATTTTAAGCCTTAATTTTAATTTTAAACATAAAATATCAACTTTAATAAATGCTTGTGCAAATATAATGTATTTGGCCTCTTTAATTTACTGGTGAATTCCCTTTTAAATTTTCTGCTCTCTTTCCCTGGATTTGCAGACTTCATCCCATGCTTTAATGGGGCTTCATAATGGGTCCTATTCAGGAAGCAGTTCAGTATCAATGCAGTTTACGTGTAGTAGGTCCTGTGCAGCCCCACATCACATGCTGATCCATGGGCAAGGCTCCCAGGCAGCACGTATGACCTTTGGAGTTGCCGTCCTGCATAAAGGCCAAAGCCCACGCAGTAGGAAGTTGGGGTAGCTGGCAGCTGAAGCCTGGCAAGGCACTGGGATTTCAATCGGAAGCCTTTACTGCTTGGCAACTGTGCAGCAGAGGGTAGTGGGATATTATTTATTTATTTACTTATTTATTAAAATTTGAGGGCCTAGGAAAACTTTAAAAAGGTCATAGGACAGAGGCAGCATTATACAAATAAAATGGTATAATATTCATACATAACAGATAAAAAAACATGCATACCACATATATATAACTTACAGAAAGCCATTAGAGTATAACCAATAGTGACTGCATGTTACATTTAACACTCATTTATAGTGTATAGTGGAGTGTTGTTCTGTATAGAATTCCATCCCTTTCAAAATGCTGTTCTGCCACAGTTCCAAGGTCATGGAATGCTGTTCTACCCTACTGTGGTAGAACAGCATTCTAGAACCTCTAAAACTGCATGAGTCAGTTTCATTTTGAAAGCAAAAAAACTCACAAAACACATTTTTCACACAGTACTATACACTATAAAAAATACAGGATGAGGAACTTTATGCACAACCAGTGTGTTTTGCCACCTCGAGGTTCTGATTCCCATGGACCTCTCAAGCTTTGCTCTTGAGGTCACAGGGAATCAGAATCCCTCTGTGGCAGAACACACTGGTTCTGCATAGTTGCCCATCCAGTGTTCTCTATGTCTAATCTCAGCAACACTGCTTCCATATTAATTTATAAACGACGTCACCATATTCTACTGCAAGTAGCAACTGCTGCTTTATTGTTTTTTCTGCAGAGTTAAACAAGCACTATTCCTGTATAAAGCTCCTAGTTTAGCTTTTGTAAGTTTAGTAACTTGTGAGATGTGGTCTTCAGACTTAGGTCACCATCCTGTTGCTAGTCCCAAGTACTTAACAGTCTTTACCTGTTCCAATTTGTACCCCGTTAATGGTCTTATACCCAGATCCTTCCCATGTGCTTCTGTTGCTTTGTTTTTAGCTAACACTGCCTTTGTTGTTGTTTCATGGAGTGCTAATTTTAATTCTTTTTTTAAAATTGAAGATTATTGAGTTTTAAGAACCATCTTCACAAGTTTTTAAAACCTTTGTGTAGACGGGAGTCCTAGACTCCTTAGTGGTGTCTAGTACCCCTTCCAGGTAAGGTTGAAGACTGTTGACTGAGGTTTGAGAGGCAGATTGGGACCCCTGATCAATAGTTGTCTCCTGGTGTGGGAGGGGGCTGCATCACTCTTCTATCATGCCCCCTCCCCCGGTGTAACATATCCACATCTTTTGATGTTTGAATCTTGCCCTATTTGACTTCAGGCAGTCAAAGATAATTATTTGTAGCCTCAGTACATCCCCTGGCCTGTCCACTTGTGTAGTTCCACAGTCCCCAGTGGCTTGCAAAGGCTTTCATAAAGCCAGTTGTGTTCAGTATTACAGTATATCAGAATCCTTTTTTTCGAAAACAGACTATGATGTTAACAGAGCAATTGTGAGTTAATTTGTTGGCAACCAGGTATTTGTGGAACTCAGAGAGGAATAAGTACTGTTTTTAAATGTCCAATAAAAGGACAAAGAAAAGAACTAAAGAAAATATTAAAGTGAAATTCAAATGCAGTTGTAAACGTAGTGGTTTGAAATGTGTTATTTTTTGTATGTACCATTTTTTTAAAGAAGAAAAGTGGTTCCCACACTTTAAAAGCCCACCACTTTCCTCCTAATGACATAGACCCTGTCCACACTAGGACTTCTGTAATGCTACGTGCATAGTAAATATTACAGGAGCTCCCAAACACAGTTCGTGTCCTCACCCCTAATGTTTAAACCCTGATAGTATCAGGCTTTTAGCTCAGTTTTCAGCATGGTTTGAAAACAGGCACGCTTTTGTCAGCAGAGTGGACGGGTGTCCGTACCATCTTGTAGCATCTGCTGCCATTGTAGACCTCCAAGGAACCATAATTCACTGCTCCTCCATCCCAGCCTGCCTCTTGCCATTCACACATGCGCAGTGCGGTCTGTGACGCCAAGGCAACGTCAGAGCAGACAGCTAGAGGGGGGAGTGCTCAGGGATTGATGGTGTTTGACAGCTCCTGCATTAGTTTTGACATTTAAGCACTTGTTGCCTTACAAAAGTGGTTTGTGAGACTTCTCTGTTTAAGGCTGGATAGTAAACTGCAGTGTATTACCTAGTACCACATGAGTGGTACTTTCTGTGACAGTGTTTCTGACAGATTTTGTGTTAACTTTTAAGGCTGCAAGTTAAATATTAAAATTAAAGTAAAAAGATTAAACCTTAATAAATTAAACTTCAGTGTAGTACACAATTAAACACATATATCTAGATGTATCTATTATATATATATATATATATATATATATATATATATATATATATATATATATATATATGTGCAACCCCCTTGTTACCCGGGGTTACTAGAATCCCAGTAAGACCTAGTGGCAGGCAGGGAAGGCAGCTTGTGAAACTCCAGTTAAATGGGTTTCACACTGTCTCACTCTGTTCTCAGTCTCAGCTGAGACTGAGGGATGACATCACCAGTAGAACTATCGCAGCTGCATGAGCCACAATGGAATCTGCAGCAAAGGGAGTTAGATAGAACGTTGGGAGGTTTTGAAGTCAGTGTCTTCAGTCAGTCTTCAGTGAGTGTGTGTGAAGTTGGGAGCTTGCTGAGAAAGCAGCTCAGTGAAGGCTCTAGGAGACTCAGCCCTGACAGAGGGCTACTTTTAAGTAGAAGGGTGTGTGTCTCCACCTTAAAGAGAGACACAGAAGATAACTGAAGTGGTGGAGACTGCTGTTTTTGGGTCTCAGTGCCCCCTCCCTTCGGGGGGGCAGGAAAGGTTTCCCTGCAGATTCCTGGGGCAACCCCCTAGTTCTGCTTGTGAAGGAAAAGCTGCCTATGTGTTCCAGTGTTTATTTGGGAGAACAAGAAGATTTGTGAGTCACCTGTGGGGCACCTGCAACGTGAGGGTGAGTGTCTGCTCTTGCTAAAAGGGCCTATGCTTTTCACCCTGGTACTTGTGTGACAATGTGGGGATTGAACTACTAAATATTGGAAAGCCTAGATTAATGGGCTAAGCAAAGTAAAAGTAGGTTCAAGTCCAGAATTTGTTGGGATGCAAATAATATGTAGAGGAGATGTGACAGATGTCTACCCATAATCTACATTTGAAAGTTCAGTAAAGGAATTGTTCAGTTTCCAGAGAAATGGCCGAGTATGGGCTGTGGGAGCTGGAGGTGGGTGGGCCCCCCATCTTTAGTGACCAGGTCCACCTCTACGGATTTCTTCTGTGGATTTCTACTTTGCCTCAGGCACTTGGCCGGTGATGAGGGAAGTACCCAGACGTGGGATTGTAAGGAAACTTCTGTATAGGAGTCGAAGACTCTAGTGTGGTTTGGGGAGCCACAACAGGACAATTGGTTTATTCCTCAAATGGACCGTGGAGCAAGTGGCCGGTGGGGGAACTGGGCCAGTGGGGAAAACCCAAGTAGTGTACAAGTCGGGCTGTGTACCCAAAGCTGTGTGCAAGTCTGGGCTGTGTGCCTGGTGGGTTTAGAGCCTGAGGGCAGGAAATAGTGATAAAGTGTTCTGTTGTCTCCTATCTGCATTACTAGGAATGTAGCCCCATGGGGGTCCATCTATGCTTTGTTTGTTCAGCTTGGATGTGAATAAAAGCCACACTGAAGAATCCCATTCCTGGTTCTGGACATTACAGTTATTGCTTCCTGTGTTCGGATTTACTTGGGTGCCCCTGTGCAGTAGCCAAACCTAGGTCCCCCTGTGCCGAGTAACCTCATCCTCCCAGACCAGTCCCACAGGTACTGCTGTCAGCTTCAACAGCATGCCACCTGTCGTTTTGCTAAAAAGGCAGGGGTGAGGGGTTACATATGTATATATATATATATATATATACATACTTTAAAAGCCCACCACATTTCCCTGCTTTTGTCACTTTATTAAGAACTCTAACTGATGTATTAACAAAGGTTTTTTTTTTTTGCAATGAATTTCCTTACTTTTTCAGATGGCGTAATCATATCCTCTGGGCCCTGCACTCCCATCCCTCCATAGATGCACATACATATGTAGGTATAGAAGCACAGGGCCCACTGGGCCCTGCACTTCCATTTATAGGACAACAGTGACCAAATTGTAAGCATAGCCATCTTATTACCCCACCTCATGTACCCTGGTACAGAAAACTTGTCAAGTCCAGCCAAAATGCAATTCTGCACAACTGCAGTGCCATTCTACACTACAGGTGTGAAAACACATTTTGGGCAGGATTTGAAAAATGACAGCTGTGACATACATGAGGTGGGGTAATAAGAAAGCTATGTTGAAAATCTGGGGTAAAAATATTTAACATTTCCAAAGTTATGAGCAGGTGTAGTGAAATTGCAACAAATCATCATAACTTTGGTATTTTTTCATATTTTGACCCCAAATTTTCAACATAGTCTTCGTATGACCCCACCTCATAAACCCCATAAGTGAAATGTTAAAATCCATGCCAAAACACCATTCTGTGCCACAGGTGCAAAAACACATTTCAGGCAGGATGTGAAAAATGACAGCTGTACTGTTCATGAGGTGGTGTGAAAAAATGAATATGCTGAAAATATGGTGTCAAAATATGGAAAATGACCAAAGATATGCGTGTGCATAGAAAACTTTCAATGAACATACAAAACTCAGGCAATTTTAGGAATTTTTTCACCAAATTTTCAACATGGCCTTTTTGAAACCCCACCTCATGAACGCTGGTAGTGAAATTTTATTTGGGCCTGAAAGGTGATTTCACGTAGTGACCATGAAGTCACCTTCTGAGCACAATTAATGAAATGACAGTCACAGTATTCATGAGGTGGGATGCCAAAAGGGCCATGTTGAAAATTTGGTGTGAAAAGTCCCAAAAATGGCAAAGTTATCAACATAAGTTCCCAATGAACTGCTGTCTATCACCACCCATGGGCATACCACCCTGTATGAGGATGACCTGATCATCTTGGCTAGTGCCTGAGATATTGCCACCATTAATTCCCAACTAAATTCTGACTTCAAGCGGATCCAGTCCTGGCTGGTGGAACACAGGCTTACCACCAACCTCAAGAAAACCCAAGCCATGCTTTTTGGTCCCCTGATCAAAACAAAATCCTGCCCTGCTCTGCTACAAATCTACGGGGCTGATGCCACTCCCCTGAAGACGGTGGCTGCTGTCAAATACCTGGGCATCACTCTGGACCTACAGCTGGATCTCACCCTACATATCCGAAATGTCTGCAAGGCCACGAATGGCAAGCTTGGTCTCACTGATAGAGCCAAAAACTGCTTAACCCTGGCCGCCCACGTGGCCCTAGCCAGGGTGGTCCTCTTCCTCCCTTCTCTCTGCTATGGGCTAGAAACCTTTGCCCCTGTGCCTAAATCCAGCCTTTCAAAATGGGACACGGCCTACACTAACATCTGCCGCTTTGCTCTTTCGGCCCTCCCCAACCCACCGCTGCAACCTCTACACACTCCTAGATTGGCTCCCTCCCGAGAAGCACCGCACCTTTGTAGTTGGGAACTTCATTGACAACATCGTCAGATCAGCTACACCTGCTGCCCTTGCCCTTCCCCCCACCCTTGACACCTCCTCCTACCACCTCAGGTCGAGAGCAACACTTGACCGCCCGGTTCCTAGAACCCGCACCCTTGCGGGGGACCAGGCTTTCACCACCTATGCCCCTAAAATTTGGAATTCGCTCCCTGCCCTTACTCAGTCCTCCCCCTCCCATCTGGGCTTTAAAACCTCCCTTTGGAACTACTTGAAGGGATCCTCCACTTGTCCATGTACCTCGTAGTACACCAGCCCAGGTATGCTGGGGCGGTCACTGCGCCCACAGGGACCACTGCACTTATCCTCCTGGCAACTGGTCAAGTAACTGTTAAATGTCACCTTGCACCAGTCCTACCCCTCCTCCCCTGATTAGTTCACCAGGCCTTGGTCCCCCGGTTGGTTCATCCTACCTGCTGGCACTTACTTCTGTTTGCATTGACTGAACCTGTTTATATAATTTTGTGCACTGTACTTATCTTATGCTAAATCATTTCTATTGTTGTTAGCTACCTACTCTAACCCTGTTAAGCTTGTCATTTTTCTGGATGTCAATCTCTGATATTGCCTGATATCTCATTGTATGTAAACTTGACTTCCTCACTGTTCTTGTGTGATCTAGCTTGTAACCCACCTGGGTCTCACCTGAAAATAGGCACTTGGCTGTCTAGTGTGACTTACCCAGTTAACAAAAGCAAATAAATAAATAAATAAATAAAATGCAATTGAAATACATTATATGGCGCTTACCATGATTCCTCAGTTTGTGGTTCAGCTTTAAAGAGTGCAGACACGTCCTGGCCCACAGAAGATGACAGCCGATGACTTTCAGTGGTAAGTATAGGGCAAGGGGGTAGCAAGGGGTATGGGGTGGTCAGTGCTCAGTGGGAGGGTTGGGAGGGGAGAAGATGACAAGAGACCATTTTCTTTTTCAGCTTTAAAAAAAGATGTTGGGGACTGTTTTTTTACAGGCAGCACATAAAAGTATTCTCCAGTCCTCCTGCTGGGAGGACTGGAGAATGCTGACACAGGGATTGGGCATCCCAATATTGGCACCCATAATAGAAACAGCAGACTTGGGGGGCATCCAACACCAGGGATGGGCATCCCGGTGTCAGATTTCACAATAAACAGTAATTAAACTATTTCAGGACACTGGGGTGAGCTCCCCAGTATCCCACACTATTGGGAGGGTCTAAGTGCTGACACAGGGATTGGGCCCCCTGATGTCTTCTAATAAATAAAGCAGTGGACATAATTTATAATGCTCTTCTCATGCCTTGGGACCCTTCCTTTTGTTAATTGCAGAATTAGGTAAACACCAACAGGTTCTTACTTAAATGGGGGTTGATGAATCAGATTCTTGGCCCAAAAATGGGCAGAAATGTTATTTGTTTCCACAACCATGTTTATGCCTCAAATTGTGGCAGCTGTTTGCACGGCACACCCTTACTTGTTTTTGTGAAACAATGGGATATCATCACAATTTGCAGCACAAACTCCCCTTGTTTCATGAAACAACGGCTGCAATTTGCAGCAGAAATATGGCTGCAGACAAAATTAACATATTTATGGGCAGCTGTGAGGCAAACTGACCCTAGAATTGGATTTCTTGGGCCCTGATTAGGTAAAGACAACCATTGGTGTTTACCATCTGTCATTAATTTCTGAAATATTTCAATTTGTTTACCTTGTTAACTGAAAACAAGATGGTGGAATCTCAACATTATATTCTGTATTTGTGAGAATAAAAACTGCTTTCGCAGCAGCAAAACAGTTGTTTCGCACAGCACATCTAATTTTTTTCATAGGACATAATGGTAAAATTGAAACTTTAATAACTTTTGAACGGATTAATATTTTTCCACCAAACCTTCAAAAGGCACATCTGCGGCCTAAGCCTGATATACCCTAAAACCTTCAGACCAAACCCCCCAAGCTGTTTCTGAGAAACAGAGTGACAAATGATTTACACAAAAATTTTAATTTTCACATTTTTTCACACTCCGCATCTCAACACCTGCACAACCGACCGGTACGAAACTTGCCACATTAAGAGATCATTGGTCTCTGATGGTGCGTACAAAATTTAAAGCGAATCATTCAAACAGTAGCAAAGTTATTAGAGTGTAAAATTTTGGGTTTAACATAGAAGTGACTGTTGAACCTTAACTATAGTGGCACTATTGCGCCAATATATATATATTGGTGTCTTGCTATTCTGGTGCTTAACTTGTGTGACACCAGTGTGGGATTAGCCTGTTTGACACCTGTACTGCTGAAGTTTTGTCATGTGTTATTAAATTTTGTCCTGTGATGTTCCACAACTACTGAACACCAAATATGTGGTGTGTGCTCCCATTGGCAGGTGCAGTACATATATTTAGATTTATATATAGATATATATAAAATACATCAGAACTTATTTTTCTAGTCCATTTAACAGGAATTGATTCATAAGTGGCACACTGAAATATTTTGTTTGGTGCTACTACTGTCTGCTATATTAATGGCATCCTAGTTACTGAGTGTGATGAATTGACCCATATTTTACAGGAGCATACTATGGGTCTTGATTTGTTTCTCATATGTGACTTTAATGCAGCATGGAACAAATCTAGAGGGAATGCTCTTAGATGCAGCTTGACCCCATTAACCCTAACTCAAAAAATTGCAACATTTACAAGGAAGACTGATTTAAATAGTAGACTAGACTTGATCTTTACCTCTGATGGTATAAAAGTTAAAACTATGGAAGTAAAAGATTCCATATTTGGGGATCATTGTTCGATCGAATATATATGGGAAATTACCCTAAAAAGTGGCTCTTCAATAAATGAGAAATCCTCTGAGACAAAGCATAGAGATTTTAAAGTTTGTAGCAAAGAAAAAATTCTATGTAAGTTAAATGATATTCCCTGGCAATGATTATTTTTAATCCCTGAGCTTGATTGGGCAATAGATGAATTTACCAAACTCTTCATACAGGTATGTGGTGAAGTAGCTCCTTTCAAAAATAGTGTAAACCAAAAAACACATGTTCCATGGGTAATGGAGAGATGAAAACTATAAGATTTAAAAATAGATTATGGAAAAAGGCTAACAAACCCCTAGATGTCAGCAATTGGGCAAAATATAAAGAAACATGTAACAAACTTAAATCCCAGTTAAGGAAAGCTAAAAAGAGTCATTATAAAACTAAGGTAGAAAAATGTACAGACCCTAGACAATACTGGTCCTTAATAAGATCTCTTGAAAGACCAGTGGACAATAGGTTGCCTATACAAATACATGACAGGGGTATTTTACTGTCCCCATTGAGCTCAGGGGAAAAATTAAATCAATATTTTCCCACTCTTCCAGATATAAATATTCCACAAGGGGGAAGTATAGAAGTTAAAACTACAGACTCATGACCCTCAGATAAATTAAAATTTAGATTTAAAATCATTACCTGCAAAGAGGTAAAAGAATAGTTGAGCAAATTACATTTAAATAAAGCCACATGCATGGACCAAATAGTAAAGATTCAGTTGAAGTAATCACCCCAGTTTTGACCAAATTGCTAAACTGGAGCCTAATGGAGAAAAAGTTCCCTACAGCATGGAAGAGAGCAAAACTAGTACTGATTTACAAAGGGGGGGTCAAGCTACAGAACTTACAAATTTTAGACCTATAGCATTATAATGTATGGAAAGTGCCTATTAACCACCATAATCAGCAGTCACACAGCTTTGTTATGCACTGTTTAGAATTTTAAAAGTTGTTAACCACACTTCGGAACTTCCAAACAGTGGCATAACAAAAAAGAATACACCAGAGTTCCATAATTCTCACACATAGAATACAAATAGTGTTTTTTTGACCATACACTATAAAAGATGATGGCTGGGGATCAGGTAACAACCATGCTGAAATCAACTGCAGAAACTTGAAGAATGGTCAGGGGTTTGGCAGTTGAAATTCAATGCAAAGAAGTGCAAGATAATGCATATGGGGCACAAAAACCCCGGCACAATATATCAGTTTGGGGGTGAGGATATAGCATGCACTAAGCAGGAAAGGGATCTTGGGGTTGTCATCTCTGATGACCTCAAGGTAGGAAACAGTGTGACAAGGCAGCAGGTAAAGCAAATAGGATGCTGGGATGTATAGGCAGGGCATCACCAGCAGGAAAAGGAGGTCATAATTCCGCTATACAAGACACTAGTGAGGCCCCACCTGGAGTACAGTGTACAGTTCTGGAGACACATACCTACGTGAGGACATAGACAGGGTAGAGAAGGTTCAGAGGAGGGCAACAAAGATGGTGCATGGATTGCATCACAAGTCCTATGAAGACAGGTTGAAGGAACTGAACATGTACTCCCTGGAGGAGAGGAGGAAGAGGGATATGATAGAGACATACAAGTATCTTACAGGGAGGAACAGGGTGCAGGAAAACACTATTTTAAGCGAAAAAGATGTTCCAGGACTAGAGGGCATGGGATGAAGTTGGAGGGAGGACGATTCAGAGGAAACATGAGGAAAAATTTCTTCACAGAACAGGTGGTGGACAAGTGGAACACCCTGCCAGAGGAAGTGGTGGGGGCTGAAACAATCACGGGATTTAAGAATGCATGGGATAGACATAAAGGAATTCTGGAGGTCAGGGGTAAGGGGCAACAGACTTCTAGGAAAACAAACTGAACTTACAAGCTCAAATGGGCAGACTGGGTGGGCCATAGGCCCTTATCTGCCGACACTGTCTATGTATCTATGTATCTATGTATCTATGTACCTCTCATGGTTGCTAGGGCTACAGTAAACCTCTCAAGCTGCACTCTTGAGGTTTACCATGTTGCCCTAGCAACCACTCGAGGTGATTACAGTGTGGTTATCACCCGATCCCCAGCCATTATCCTCTGATATCTGTTATGTTGAAGGTCTTGGAGAGGTTGGTGCACAAGCAATTGAGTGGATATCTGGAGAAAAACTTTTTAGTGACATGTTACCAGTCTGGTTTCTGTAAGGGACACCCCACAGACATGGCGCTCACCAACCTAGTGGACAACATAGCCACTTATTTAAACGGGGGAAGGTCGGAGGGTGCCATGTTCGTAGTCCTCTCCAAGGCCTTTGACACCATGGATCATGCTATTTTACTTGATAGAATGTCGGGAATGGGGATGGATGAGGAAAGCCTCCCATGGTTCTGGTCTTATTTAACTTTAAGATCACAGCAAGTGCAGATGGTTAACTCCTTATCCAGACCAGCTTTGGTCAAGAGGGCAGTCCCACGAGGCTCAATTTTAGGGCCATTATTATTTGTCATTTACATAAATGAATTGGCTAATGTGGTAGAAAATTCAAAAATCAGAATGTATGCAGATGATACAGTTCTGCTAGCACATGGAGATTCCATCCAGGAAATGGAGACTTGTCTCCAAAAAGATTTTACAAAATTAGAAAGATGGCTATATCAATCCAAGCTTGTACTTAATAGTAAAAAAATGAAAACAATGATTTTCTCCAAAGTAAAAGGAAAAGGGTGTGTTCTCAACATAAAATTCAAATAAAAACATCTAGTAATGAAACTTTGGATCAGGAGGAATCCTACACATACTTGGGGGGCTAATTTTGGATGGAAATTTAAAATGTGATTTTCATATAGATGAATTGGTCAATGAAACAAATGAAAAACTGGGTGCTTTCCGGCAATCTAGCCACTGTATTGATCAAAAAATTAGATTGGATATAGCAAATCAATTAATCATACCTTGTATAGACTACGGAAGCCATATTTATGGCATGGCCAGTAAAACTAGCCTTAAAAAGATTCATGTACTATATAATAATCTGGCTAGATTCATACTGAAATGTGAATATTGCACTCATCATTGTGATATGTTAAATGCTTTACAATGGCTGTCTTTGGAACAAAAAAGGGAAATGAAATGGATAAACCAGATCCATTGGGTGGTACACCAGAATAAACCAAATTATTTGTATGCTAAGGTGAAAGTAGGTGAACACAGACATAATCATAATCTTAGGGACAAAAGAAACAATAAATATATAAAACCAAAAGTGTGCAACAGATTTGGAGATATGACATTTGTGGCTAAAGTAACTCTATGGGACCCAATAGGTAACGAGCTGAAACAGATATGACAGACCAAACAGTTTATGATGTCAATAAAGATATGGTTTAAATATGAAATGCATGTGTAATGACTGAGGTGCTGTAGTTAGCCTTGTATGTTTAAATTTGTTTTCCTGGGTGTATGTAATGCGGTCTTTGAGGATATATGTTGTATGTAATTTACCTAATTGTAAAACATTTTAAATATAAATATTCTGAAACAAGTCCATCTTGAAAATAGGTCTATGACCTAATGATGGGTTGTACATCTACCTGTATAAAAATAAAGTTTTACTAATATATATATATATATATATATAGATATATATATATGTATATATTATTGATGTTTACAGACTGCACTTGATTTCCATGGCCGATAGAAGCACTAGCTGGTCAGATGATGCCACTCATCTACTTATTGAGTATTGGTCACAGGAGCAGGTGCAGGACAAGCTGGCCAATTTCAGGCGTAACACAAAAATATATGAGAAGGTTTCACAAGACCTACTAGAGCATGGTATTGAGCGTACTGCAAAGCAGTGCTAAGAAAAAATAAAACAAATGAAAGTAATACAGTCTACCACAAAGCCAGAGATGGCAATTGGGGGTCTGATGGTAGTGAGGTTCTTTGACCATTTTATGATGACCTAGACAAGTTACTGGGAACAAATCCCACATCGAAGCCTCCTGTGGTACTAGAGTACCTCAGTAGAAGACCTGGACCAGGCTGATGCTGATGACATTTTTGATCCCAATCCCATACTGGAATCAGGTATGCTGGCATATTTAATGTATTTCAAATGTCAATATTGTTATTTTTTTAATTTTTGGGGGTTGGGGGAGGTGTTTTAACATGACTGTATTTTGTTTTTCCTTCTGCAAATGATGAGCAACAGGACATGTCAACAAGTCACAAAGCTGATGTCACCTCAGAAACTACAGCCCTGTTGTCAGAAGAGTCCATATCTTCTAGCACTGAGCAGGCATCAACCAGTAGTGGGAATGGCTAGAAGAGAAACCAGAGCCCAGAGCCATTGATAAACCTCCATAAGAAGAAAAAAGTAACAGGAGATCATGGAGTCTGTGTTTTTAACCCACCCTCAGGATGCTACTAAAACAACACAACTGAATGCTTCAAGTAGAGAGAGAGCGGGCAAAGGAGGAATGAGAATTGGAGGCCAGGTTACACTGTGAGGAGGCCAACAAAACAACTTCTTTTTCCAAAATTTGCTATAATTGTTTGCTACCCAGTGCCAACCATATAAGGCCCCGTCCACACTACACCGCTTGCGCCCTGTAACGGATGCAATCCGTTACGGCCGCGGAGCGGTGCAGTGCATCCACACCTTGGCAGTGTCCGTTATGGGACGGCACGCCGGTCCACATTAAGGATCTGGGTGACGTTACGCGTTTCCGATCACAATACCTTCGGCGCTACTTTGTGCCCTGCAGGGCGCCGTTACCGGCAGTCCACACTACCACTGGTAATGGTCCCAGGGTGGGACCGGTTTCATAACCGTTGTGGAAACCACCTCATAGGTGGTTTTCCCAACGGTTACGAAAACACCTCCTGTAACGTTACCAGTGTAAATGCACGGCGTTACCGATGCGGTTTACACCCTCTGTAACGTTACAGAAGGGTTTTCGGGCAGCAGTGTGGACAGGGCCTAAATGTCCTCATAGTCAGTATCCATTCAGTGCTGCACCAGTTAGTAACCTGCCATTCACTGTTTCACTAAGCATGGCCTGAACCCCACAGTGTACCCATCAACAACAGCAATGGCCCTGTTGTACTGAGTACCTCACAACATGTGCCACTTCCCTACACACCCATGATGCACCTGGTAGTAGTACTGTCCCCAGCACTAGTATACAGTACTATTTACAAGCAACAACACATATAAGTGTTGTCAGTCCCCCACATGCAACATCTGTGCAAGGCGGCAGTACCGCAGTACCATTATTTATGCATTGTGGGTCTTTCACGGCAGAAATTTACAATGAAGACTTCACATGCACTTCATTATAATTATATCGTGAGCAGAAAGCCACTAAATTGTTCTGTGTCATAACATGCAAACATTAATGCTGTCACTGCATAGCTGTCGGTTGGTGGGGGGAGGGGAGCGAGAGGGTCCCTGAAACATGTTTTATCTTGATAGTGTTTATTACTATAAACTTTAAGAAGGGGAGGTGAATGAAAACATATCATTCTATGCTGTTGTTGAAACACTGACAATTATGTGAGAAACACAGATTATTACTATTTACATGTGAGTGATTTCTTCAAAAATGAGACTCAATTACCATATGTTGAAATACTTTAATATATGAATCTCATGACAAATGAGTTAAACCACTTGAGTTACACGTGTTACTGTTTACCAAAAAAACTGTGACTTACTTAATGTGGGAATCATTTTCCTACAAAACAATTTTTTAATGTTTTTAAGGTATACACTTTTTAAAGTTACTCAAAACACTTTATTAAACATCCAAATTGAATTATGTACAGCTTCAAAACTGGATAGATTTGCAATAACTGTTATCATACTACTGTCAAATAGGAAATATTGGTTACTAATACATTATGATGTTAAATACAGTTCTTAACTTTACTAGTCAAACTTTTTTTACTCATGTAGATGTTGCACTGAATTTTAAACACTTTCTGTTTGTGAATAAACTGTTGTCCAAAATCAATATTTTGCATTAAGGGTTAAACTGCAACTTTATGCATCTCTTGAAATGTTGAACCTTTACCATTTACGTTCAAATAAAGATTTGAAAATATTAACTTTGTGTCCTCATTCTGGCACCAGACAGGTCATGCCACATCTGTCCCTGAAAATTTTGAGCAAAAGCATCCCTTATAGATACTGCCTGTCAATTCATGGCAGCTACGGATAGATCCACCACAGGAACGCTGTCATCTGGCTGTTGAAACACTGCATCATCTGAATCACTCATCCAGATCACCAGAAATTCTTCAGACTTCATTTCGCAGATGTTGTGATGTGTGCAGTTACGTATGGTACATTGTCTATCCTGAATTAGTTTCTTTTCAGCAGACACCTCCATCTCTTCTTCAGACACCCAAAGACACATTCCACTACCATCCTTGCTTTGCTCAGCCTGTAATTGACATTCCTTTTCTTGAGATCACTATAATCTGGATAAGGTTCCATCAACCATGGCAATAAGGGGTATGCTGGGTATCCTAAGATGACAACAGGGACACTTACTCCACAAATGTCATGGTTAAGTGCTGGGAAAAGTTTACCACTTTGACCTAATTGATATAAAACTCTAATTTTAAGCATATGTGCATCACACACTTTCCCAGGCCAACCAATTTTCACATCAATTAAACAATACTTATGATCAACAACTGCCTGAATGACCGCAGAATAGTACAATTTATGATTGAAGTACTCAGTTGAATTGGCTAAGATGGGGAAGTGTGTGTTGTCTACTGTGCAACCACAGTTAGGGAACCCCCAGTCTTTCTCAAACCCTGCAGTGATTTTGTAAACATTTTGTACTTTTATCACTTTTGGCACTAACACAAGCAAATAACCCTACACACTTCAAGTACAATTTCATGAAAGGTAGAGCATCCCACTCAAAAGAAGTGAACAAGGATATGATACTCCATGTTTGTGGCAAGACACCACAATGTATTGACAACATGTTTCTCAATGGACACTGCCTTTCTCAGCTGTGTATCCATTCAGCTAATGTATGGCAACAGTTCACTGCAGCTAAAGTAAAGCGAATCCTTTTTCATTCTAAAGTTTGCTAACCAGTGCTCATTGCTCCAGCTTTCAAGAGCAATCTCAATCCAACAAGGAGTTGTATGTTCTACAGCTCACACAGTTCTCTGTACAGAACCTGTCACAAAGGCACACACCATTATGTCATGCAGCAATGACATGGCCACCAAAGGTTGTATCTTTAGTTATCTCCTCATGTCTCTCTTCTCCCGATCAGCGCTTCTTTTTTTAATTTTCTTCTCAATAATGCATCTATTTCATCTGTGTCTGACAGCCAGTACCAGCAGGAGCAAACTTACGGATGGAGCAGCATGTTTCAGTAATGGTTGCATAGCAATGCCTAAGTGCATGCTGGGAATCAATACCTCCAGGTCATATTGAAAAACTCTTTGGATATATAGTAAAAAACTTCAGCCTTCCTACTGAAGGTCTGCAGTCACATGGTCTTCTCTGGTCTCTCCCCTGACCAAATAGTCATTTCTCTCTTTACATTTATAGATAGTAGAATTTTGTATACATTTTCAGGATTCTTATCAACAGTCCATTTGTAAATTAAAAACACTAGGGCTTGCCATATGCAAACCTGTATTGCACCTGTGGTCTGCTTATCAGAATAAGGCACTACTGGTGATCTATCTTATGTTATATACTTACACATGGTACTAATTAATTTAAGCTATGATTTTGAATGGATGGAAATGTAGGTTTGATTCTTCACTGTAACACATTGAGAAGATAAACTTGTTTAGATGTTAGCTCTGTATCACTGGATGATGTAAATCTATTGCTAGAATGATCTTAAATTATAGTAATTTTTCATTTTGAATTTGAATATTTTAGTATTTTGACTGCATTTTTTTTTGCATTATTTGTTTATCCCCTCCGTGCTCCTGGTGACCCCCACTCCTTCAGGCCCCTTTCAAGTCCTCTCTGACCCCACCGGCCTTACACGAGCTCCTTCGTCTCACAAAGCAGCTGGTCCCTGGGAAATCCCAGACATAACCCTTCGCCGGGCAGGTCCCCCACCTCCGAGGGGGAAGGCACCAGGAGAGAGTCCAGCGCACTCTTCTTCAGTAGGGCCCAGGGATGCTGCTGAGGGAAGGAGGCCCATTGAAGGCACCAGAGGAATTGGGGGATGGAGAGCTGTCATCCGGCGGCCACCATCGAGCGGTATTTCTGGTTTTCTAGGTTTCCTCATCGCACCACTCCTGCAGTGCCTCCAGTCTGCACTGGGGGCTGCTGCTTGAGCAAAGCAGTCCCAATCCCACCCCAGGATAGGAGAGCAGTCCTTCAGATGCTCAATCCTATCCTCCCCCTGCTGACCCTCTGGCGTCCTGAGTCTGTTCCTGAACCCGGGTTGCCGGCGTGGTTCGAGGTAAGGCGCCAGCGTCTTAGCCCTCTGTGCCACCAAGCTGGTCCTGACTGCATTTTTATATCTTATGGTGAAGGCATCTTTTTGTAAAGGCTTGTAGCTGTAGCTAAAATATCTGAACATTGAAGATTAGTCTTCTTTGACCGCCAATCACGCCATCTGGTGTGGCACTGCACCCTCCCGCAACTCTCCCACTGCTGCCAACCTCTCTCCTGCTGTCCCTCAACTATTCACAAATCCCAGTAGTACTGGTTATTCAGTTATTTATATTTATTCTTTTTTCATACAAAAAGTAATACAGTATTTAGTAATATAGTTATTTGGCTGATCCTGCTCCGTTGCCATCCTGCACTTCACTAGAGGGAGGTGCAGCCACATTTAAAACAACCGTTGCATGGCAACGCCGACCTGCATGCTGGGACTCTCATCACACCATCAGCATGTCCTGCAATGCACTATGGGACAGTTGATGAGATGTGGTGTGACACAGATCTCAAACCGAGTTTACGTGCCATGGCTTTGTCCTCCAGTGTGGATGCAATACGCAACCATGTTCAAACATAGTTAGGCAAGTGCAGACACACAAGCACAGTAAGTTTTAAAACATTTTTAAAAACATTACCACCAAACCATGCTCATTGTGGACAGGCCATAGTAGCAAGGGAGTCAGATTTGATCCCCTAAAGCTGGGTCTTGATTAGGCAGTGGGGGTGGGATTGTAGAAGACCACAGATGCTGCAGCTTGGCTGCCCCTGATGGCTCATTGAGGTGTGGAAGCAAGCAGCAGCCTCACTCTGTTGCTGCTGCCTGATGTGTCCTCAGGCACCAGAATGTTACTGTTGTCCTACCCCAGTTCCATTTTAGCTCTGCCCCTGTGAAGTCACTAGTTCCCATCATGGGTGGCAGTCATGGTGGGTCACATATACCCTCTGATTTGAATGTCAGTTTATCTTGTACCATTTCAAAACATAGAAATACAGAAGTTGACCACAGGAAGAGACCTTTGGTCCATTTAGCTTGCCCATAGTACCCCATCCTATCCCTGAGACTTAGTGTTCATATGGGGTTTATGCCCATACTACCTGCCTCATGTTCCCTGCCATGCTGCTGCTACCCTGTATGACTCTTAAACCCTTAACTCTGTCCCAGCTGTGTCTGAAGCTGCTAATGGTCTTGACACCCAGTACCTCATTCGGTAGGTTGCTCCATGGAGCAACCATTCTCTCTGTAAAAAAGAACTTCCTTCCTGAATTTGCCTTCCACCTGCTTACACTCATGTCCCCGTGTTCTAAATTCACTATTCCTGTTGAATGTTTCCTCACAGTTCACCTTGTTCATTCCTTTCAGGAACTTGAAGGTCTCTATCATATCGCCCCTTTCCCTTCTGGCACCCATTTATTGTACTCCATCATATCTTGTCACCTCATCACAATCCCAGATCATTCTGGCCTTAGATCAAAGTTTCATTTTTTTAGTTTATTATTTAAGAACAGAAGAATTTATTTATTTCTTTATTTAACTTTGTTGACTGGGTAAGTACACTAGCAATAGAAGCCTTTTTCAGGCATGACTCATGCAAATGCACAAATAACATATGCAGAACATTGTTATACAAATACATTGGGTGAGTAACGACATTTACAAAGCAGTAATTACATGTTACAATACAAGTCGTCATAAACAGCAGTATTTACATGATGAAATTGCAAGGAGTATTTGGACAGAAGAAGGCTGCAAGCCCATTGAGACCGTCCCCTCCCTCTCAACAATAACAGCTCTTTAGATACCCCTTCCCCTATGTATCTGTTTGCTATTCTTAAACAAGTGAATTCTGGGATCAACCTTTGATTTTGCAGACTGTTCCATACTCCTACCATCCTCTGTGTAAACTAGTACCTTCTCTATACTCCTTTAAACTGCTCCTCCCTCAGTTGGATACCATGTCCACTGGTAATTCTAGTATCATGTTTATGCTCAGTATTAGTCATCTATAGCATCCCTTGCTTAACCAGTTTGTACACTTGGATTAAGTACCCCTTTATTCTTCGCTTCTCCAGACAAAACAAACCAAGCTGATACAATCTTTTCTTATTGGGCTTGTCTTCAAGTCCTCTGACCATCTTTGCTGCTTTTCTCTGCACTTCCTCCACGCCTTTAATATATTTCCTAAAGTGCAGTGTCCAGAATGTGCTGCAGTACTCCATGTGTATCTCACATGGGATCGGTAGAATGGCAATATCAACTCTCTTAACCTGCACTCAAAATTCCTCCTGACATACTCCAACACTTGCATAGCCTTTCAAAGTACTGTTTCACACTGCCTGTCCTGCTTTTTTTAACTCTTTAGTTACAGCATTTCCAAACTTACAAAAAATACAGGGAACAATATTTTTACATAACATAAAGAGCTACTGATGCCTCAAAGAAAACCTTAAAAACATGATAATTAGGTAAAACTCTGCTTGTGTTCCATGTATATTCTATATTACTCCTCTCCATTATTTATTACTGAGGACATTTGCATGAATACATGATCTTATCCCTCAGAGTTACTTTAAAATTAATCTGCCTCTATAGCCTTCTCCCTACTTCAAGTCATAATCCTCTATTGTGACATCACAATATGTTGCCATGAGAGTAACTGTGATGTCACAAGCAAAGCAGTATGACATCATATAGGGAGGCTGCAACAGGAATAGATGAACTCTTCAGGAGCAAAAATCCTGTTTTCATACAGATGACCTCAGTAATAGATAATGGGGAGGAAGGATATAAAATTAATGTGAAATACAAGCTGAACAGTGTCTAAATATTATGTTTTGTTAAAGTTCTCCTGAAGGTGTCAGCTGCTCTTTAAAAATATTGAAACTTATTAAAAAGGAAAAATAATATTTCTTTATTTTATTAATTTTGTTTTTGTTGACCGGGTAAGTGCACTAGACAAATCCTGCCTATTTTCAGGCACGTCCCGGGGGAGGAGGATACAGATGAAAGTCAACTGACCTTGAACCAGATTAAGCTGTTTTGTGGTATTTTTAGTGAATGAGGGAAATTTGGCCAGGACACCGGGGAAATTCCCCTACTCTTTTCGATAAGTGCCATGGGATCTTTAACATCCACCTGAACTACCACCAATCCAGGCAGATGGGACCTCAGTTTAACGTCTCATCCGAAAGACGGCACCTCACAAGTGCAGCACCCCTCTCATGCTGCACTATAAGGCAAATTAAACGTATGTTCCTAAATATAAGATTAGGTCCTCTTCAGTATGGGGTAGCTCAAAGAGATAGTAGGAAAAAAATTATATGGGTTAAACAGATCACCATTATACACTGCCTATAAAAAATAAAAGAGAATTACAACATGTGATGGATTCAATCTATAGACTCTCATAATATCACTTTCATTAAGCTTTCCTCCAGACACTGACCACCCAGCCCTGATCCCTCACTTTCCATCAGGACTTACCTTCGCATCAGGGCAACGTGGCCTGGGTTCTCAATAGGGCACATGGCTCTGGGTGATTGGGGCCAGCAGCAGCTCAGACAGCCACATTCTTTTTTCTGGTTTTATCCCCTGATGGGCAGCATGCAGTGCCACCCAAACATCTCCATGCGTGCATCCATGCATGGCATGTCAGCAGCCGCCGCTCCCTCCCCCTAGCCAACAGCCCCGGCTGACCCCCTCCGGTGATGCAAGTCTGCATCCAAAGTCAGGTCACTGAAGTTGTGTGATGTATGGCAACCAGTGCCTCAACCCTCAGTACCACTGAGCTGGCATACTTTCATTAAGTTTTTAAGTGTTTAGTAGGGGTATAAGGCAAAAGCCTAAAGTATAATTGATATAAAAGATTTAATTTCCACAAGATAGAACGCCTTGAGCTGAGTTAGTCAAAAGGCAAAAAAATTGTACATTTACAGACTTTATATCATGCTCTCTCATTTTGAGCCTGCTATAATTATAATTAATAATATAAAGTAAATGAATTCAGTGTTCCTTGTCTGATGCTCTTTCTATTTACTGCTCAAGTGCAGGAATATCAAAATATTCTTGCTGCATTTCCTGTTCTTTAATATCTGTCATGTTTCTTGGCAGCAATACTCCATGTGTGGTCTGACAAGGGATCAGTCTTACAGCAGTATCACCTCCCCCCATCTGCACTCAGGATTCCTCCTGACACACCCCAACATTGCCTTCCTAGCTACTGTCTCCGACTGCCTACCCTGTGTAAACTCTTTAGTCAATAAAACCTAGGTTCCATCTCCTCCTCCTCTGTCTCCTAACTTCATAGTATCATACCATTAGATAGCAGTCTGCCTTGGCATTCTTCCATCTCAGGTGCATTACTGCACCTATATCAGTGTTAAAGTTGATTTTCCATTTTTCCACCCTTGTTGACACTCTAACAAGGTCCTTCTGGAGCTGCTTTATCTACTCTAATGATTATATGTATTGAAATTTGTGACAAGTTGTCATGTGCATGGAGGTAGACACACACGCTTTCTGCCCATGTAGTTTAGGTAAACAGCCCCAGCCTTTATTTATTTATTAGCTTTTGTTTGCTGAGTAAGTGCATTAGGCATGAAAGTTCGCCTATTTTCAGGCATGACCCAGGAGAGTACAAAATACAGAGATTACTAACAGGTGCAAGAAGCATACAATTCATACAGCAACATCAGGTATCCCTGAGGGAGAAATAGTACAAAGCTAGCAACAATCCACGCAGGGATATATAACAAAAAGACAAAACTACTCACAATTGTACAGGAATGCTTCAACATTACAGGCGAGAAACAATGACGAACACAGCAAAAGAAATTAAGGGCAATTCCATGCCCCAAGTGCATAAAGGGGAGAGAACAGTGCATTCTTGGAGGAGGAGGAACAAGATAAGGAGCCTTTTAGGTGGGGAGGTAGGGAATTCCAGAATTTGGGGGCAAAGGGTGAGAAGGCCTGCTCACCCATCCTAGTAGTGCAGAGCGGGACTGATAGTTGGGGAGAGGCGGAGGACCTGAGAGAGAGAGGAAGGGAGTGAGTTACAGGGTTGAGCATAGCCCCCAAAGAATCGGGGTGAGGATTTCTGGTTAAGGAATCAGTGAAACAACCCAAGTAATAAGAGCACAGATACTTAGATACTTTGTCTAGAAACTTTGTCTATATACTTTGTCTAGAAACTAAATGGATGGTCTGATCACTACACGGTGAGGTTCAATTTTGGTGCCCCCCCCCTTGTAGGCCGACCCTTGTGGAGATGGTCAAGAACCGACCTTTACGGAAGGTTACATCCGATGGCCTAGCAGTGGTGCTTGACCTATCAGAACTCCCTGTGGATTACAAGGATCCAGAGGCTTTGGTTTTGGCATATAACAATGCCATTTCCTTAGCCTTGGATTCTATTGCACCAGTACATGTGCGTCCTCTCTCCCACTGTCCTCGGGCTCCGTGGTTTGATGGAGCCTTGAGGGAGTTGCAGCGACTAGGTCACAGGTTAGAATATTGTTGGTGGAAATCCGCCTTATATGCTGACCATCTTAGACTGCTAGAACACTATCAGTTTTATCACTCAAAAATTTCCCGTAAGAAGGCAGAGTTCCCGTCTGGGGAAATTTCTGCCACTCAGAACCGACCAGCTCAGCTCTTCAGAACTGTGGACAGGCTGTGCAACCCAGCCTGTATGCAACTCCAAAGAGCTTTTTCACAATTGCAGTGTGATGAGCTTGCTTGGTTCTTTGCTGATAAGGTGTCTGACATTAGGTCGGAGACCCTTTCGACACATTCTATGTGTGTTGCTGATGATCAGGGCTTGGTCGCTATCCCTCCATTCTCCTGGAGTACCTTTGACCATCCGGAAGTCATGGATGTTATGCGGATTGTCCAGGGGATGCACCCTACATGCTGTAGTTTAGACCTGGGCCCTACATCTCTGATAATGGGTTGTGGTGCTCTTATCAGCCCGGTTCTGGTACAGATAGTCTGGTGCTCCCTTGACTCTGGTGAATATCCCTGCTCCTTGAAAGAAGCAGTTGTGACACCGTTGTTGAAGAAAGCTTCTCTGGACCCAGACTCTCTTGCAAATTACAGGTCTATCTCGAACCTCCCCTTTATGGGGAAGGTGATCGAGAAAGTAGTGACTGCTCAACTGGAGAACCACTTGACCATCTATAGCATCTACGAACCTCTCCAATCCGGTTTTTGAAAGAGGCATAGTACCGAGACAGCGCTGGTTCGGGTGCTCAATGATCTCCTGATGGCGAGAGACCAGAAAAAATGGTCCATTTTGGTACTCTTTGATCTGTCATCAGCTTTTGACACCATTGACTATGGGATTTTGCTTGAGCGCCTGAGATTTATCTGTGGACTCTCTGGTTTGGTCCACAGATGGTTTACATCTTACCTCACTGGAAGAACTCAGAGGGTAGTGTCAGAGGTTTTCTCCTCTGATCCAATCTCTCTGTTATGTGGGGTTCCTCTGGGCTCAGTATTGTCCTCCATGCTGTTTGCGGTGTATATGCTTCCACTTGGAGACATTGTAAGATGGTATGGGTTGAAGTTTCATTGTTACGCCGATGATACCCAGCTCCACCTGTCTTTTGCACCCGACCAGGAAGGAGCAGTCTCGGTATTTAATAACTGCCTCGATGAAATACAAGATTGGATGAAGTCCAGTTGGCTGAAGTTGAACCCTGGGAAGACGGAGGTGATGGTTTTTGATCCAGGTCGCCGGATAGGGGAGCTGGGGGCAGGCTGCTCCTTAGGATTGTTACTTTGAGATGCCGAGCTTCAGGCCTCTGAACAGGAGCAAGACCTAGGGATGTTATTGGATGCCAGGCTGACACTTCGGGCACAGGTGTCGGCTGTCGTTAAGTCATCTTTTTATCATCTAAGAAACATCGCTAGGATCAAGCACCTTGTTCCGTCCAGAGACCTGCCTACATTGATCCATGCCTTTGTGACCTTGCGTTTAGATTACTGCAACTCGCTTTACTTTGGGCTACCAGGGGTTGATATCCGCCATTTGCAGCTGGTGCAGAATTCAGCAGCCCGGTTGTTGATGGGGATTTCTAGATCTTCCCATATCACACCAGTGCTGCGGGAACTGCACTGGCTGCTGGTTCAGTGGCGGATCACCTTCAAAGTCGGGTTACTGACATATAAAGCCCTACACGGACTGGGCCCTGACTACCTAAAAGAGCTGCTGATCCCTTATCACCCTGAGCGACCACTCTGCTCGGCCGAAGAGGGGTTGCTGAAGATTCAGAGGGTGATTCTAAAATCTGCTGGGGCCCGGGCATTCGTGTTTATGGCACCTACCCTCTGGAATTCTCTACCCCATCGGATTAGGGAGTGCACAACTGTGGAGGGATTCAAACGGGCCCTAAAAACATTTCTGTGGAATAAGGCATATGGTGTTGATGATGGTTGATATTGTTTGTATTTTATATTTTAATGTGATGATGATTCTGTTTTATCTGTTTTAATTGTTTTAATTGTACTGTGCCTTGGTATTCGAAAGGCGCATTATAAATAATGTATTATTATTATTATTAAATAGATGTGGTACCAAGAATGACACTAATTTTATTTTTATTGGTTACCAGGCTAGAAGTGCAATTAGTGACACTCGGGATGAGCAAGGAGGACAGATCAGCAGGAAGGAGCCCATCATAACATTTCAGGGAGCTAATGTTTACATTAACATCCATCCAAGGCTTCAATTCACACTTCTGCTCACCCACCGAAGTCGTAAACGCAGAGGGACAGAAAGAGACAATTAGACCTATTCTGAAATTCACAGACTGACCCAGAGAACCAATCAGTTAAGCCGTTGGACCCTGTGCTGTTAACACCTGTTAGTACAGAGCACTTTTGTTGTTGTTGCATTTCTCTTGCTTGACCAATCTCTGTAAATAATCAATAATGAGATGGTATTTCCCCATAATATATATATATATAGTGTGTGTGTGTGTATACTGAATTCTATACTCCAGACAGTGATACCACTTTCTGAAATTTTCTTTTTTTTTTGCTCCCCGGCCACGGCTTCACCCCTGAGCCACCCCGGACACCCAGACACACCCCAGCCATGAATCATCGACCCTGCAGGACCCCCTTCCCCCCCACATGATGGGGCTGTCCCAAGGGATGGTACTGATGCTACGGTGTGTCCGCGATGATCATGCCAGGAGCCAGGAAGACCAATATGTGAAACCACTTTCTGAAGACACAACTATCAAAGGCACACTGGTACATCCAGAAGAGAGAAGTGGTGAAGCAGTGTTGGGCAACATTAAAGAGCAACTATCCAGGAGCTCACACCAAGAAACCTGAAGAACAGTGTCCTTGTTAGTTGAGCAGTGCCCTTGATTTGCTTGCATTGGCCATCAAACACACAAAAAACTGAGTTTAAGGAACAGCCCCATTCATGTCTATGGAGCACTCCCCTGTGATCTCCATATAGTGACTTCACAAAATGTGCTAGTGCAGGGATGGCTCGGGGGCGGATCGCAATATCAGGAGGTATCAGGAAGTGGAAGGGATCAGCGCGGCATGGCTCCATGGAGCCAAAATACGATCCCTTCCCTTCCAAAATAGGGGCAATTACAAATGGAGATATTGGCAGCATATGAATTGAGGGCAGGTAAGGGTTCTTCATGCTTCTTGGGGGACAATATGAAAAAGAGCATGATGGTTGCCCTTTAATGCAGGTGAGTGATATCCTTGAGGGTGTGCACATAACGTGACATTTGGATAACAGACCAGAGAGGATGCCTTGTAAGCCATTCCTCTGATAAGTTCTCACAAAGGAAGTAGTGGAAATGTGTAACAGTTTTGTGCAAAAGACTATAGAATGAGCACTATCATTACAAAAAAAAATTGTTAACCAGGAAAAGCAAGAGTAAGTCAGTGTAGTTTTGTTTTGTACTGGGTGATAGGTGACCATAGAGTATGCATAATATAAAAATGTACAAGATTAAAATATCATGGTTAATTAATTAAACCATACTGTACACACAGTAATATCATGTTTTATCTCTAAGCCATTCAGTGTAGTTTTCTTTATTTCTGGTGCACGATACCCTCCCCAATTCTTTTCAAAACTTGCATATGCATTTATTTAGTGGTTCTAGACAACAGGTGGTTAAACCAAGTGCCTACACCAAAAATAACCAGAAAACGAGACTTAAGCCACGAAGCTTATTGTTTATATATATCTATATTTTTATTCAGGTAACTTCACCAAGCACCAAGTACCACCAGTCAGTTCCTTCTGGCTCACTGTGATCCTGCTACATATGAACTTTGCAGCATTGCTACTAAGGAGACGTGTACAGGAATTCCATGGTGCTTCACTTGATCATTACTATAGCCCTGTTTACACTGCAGTCTTTGCAGCGGCACAGGGTCAATACCGCTCACGGCAGAATGTTGTGTGAAATAATCGCGTTACGCAATTTAATGAAATCTTTTTTCGTCAGGGCTTCTCGCCTATGACCCCATTATGGGTTGTTTCTGGACCCCTCACTAAGGATTCTAACTCCGGGGTCCAACACAGAGCGCATAACCGGGTTCGCGATAATGCTGCACGCTATTAAGCATATGACATTATGACCTGGTACGCTGCAGCGCACTAATCTGTGTGCATCAGTTGATGCGCTCCAAAGACGGCAGTGTAGACACTTACCAGAGTGCGTTAAGAGCGCTGCAGATCCATTTTTGGCTCCAACACAGGAGTGGGGGTTTCAGTCGAATTGAGTGCATTAAGCTGTGTTGTAAACTCCTAATGCGCTCAATCCACTGCCAAGCACCTTGTCTCCCTGAAAATGAAACCATGCTCCCGGACTGTCCAACTTCCTCCGTAGCGTGACCGGCAGTGCAGCAAGAGCGGGTGGTGTAAACTCTCTCTTGTCCTGGGAGCATCTGTGCTGCGGGAAAGGAATGTTGGAAAATAGCAAGCGGTGCTGCGGTGTATACAAGACTTATGAATCTGTTAAGAGATAAGAAATCCCTGATCAAGCAGTCTGGTTCATTCAGTACACGCCAAGTCTCCCAGCTAGCAGGAGTAACAGTATGGGCTGAGTGACATCATGCACAACATTTAAAGCACTGAAAATATTATGTTTAAGCATAAGTACTACTTATAAATTAATAGTAATTTAACCATTAATTTACAATAATAACAATACACAGTAGTAATGGGGATTTATGGTGATCATATTAATTGATTGATTGATTTCAAAAGTTTTACTAGGAAAGACATATTGAGCTAGTAGCTGCTCATTTCTAGATGTGTTCTGGGGGAAGGGTAACAGGAGAATAGGATAACGTGACAATAATGTGCAATAAATAAACTAAAACAAATAGCAAGTTACAGTTGTGAAGAGGCAAAATATAAATATAGAATAAACATAAAGGCCTGGATATTCAAAGCAGTTGCACATGGCACAACAGGGTTGCACATATGCAACTGCAGAGATGTGCCATAGAGTGATAATCAGCGGGAGCAACTGCGCCGCGCAAGTAGCAGTGTGCTAATGCACAACTGTAATGAATGCATGTGCAAGGACAGTAGGCGGACCCATGAATATGCGGCACAGTGTGATATTCAACCCCCGACTGATGGCGCAAGTGAGGAGCAACTGCCAGTTGCACGGAGCAGACTTGAGCCCATAAAAACAGGGAGCAAGTCGAAGGAGGGCACTTGCACCGGAGGGGAGCAGGACAGAGGGAGACAGACAAGTGGCCTGAGAGTGGAAGAAGGAGATGGGGGGGAGAGAACAAGAAAGAGAAAGAGAGAGTGGGACTGTGAGAGAGAGAGAGAGAGAGAGAGAGAGAGAGAGAGTGGGAGTGGGACTGCGACAGACAGAGAGGCCCACAGAGGGAGAGTGGGTGCCAAACACAGCCACCTGACCCAAGGGAAGTGACACAGGCACCCACAGGGCTGGGTAACAGGGTCCACAGGAAAACGCCAGCCAGGGGCAGGGTACACAGGAGGGGACCCTGGCGAGCGACAGGCACTGCCCCACAGAGTCGGGGGGGGGCCGGATGCCCAGGGAGTGGCAGAACAACAGGGGCCATGGCCAGTGCAGTATTCCAGATGGAGGCCATAATCAGGGATGTGAGGAGGCAGGAGGTGGAGCAACGTGGCCGTGGAAGGGCCATCGGCGATACGCCTGGAACAGGTGGCACCGACACTGCATCAGCTTTGAGACCCACTCTGACACTGAGATCATGGGCCAATCACCTGAACTGGGCAATTCTGAGGCAGTTCTGTGAGCTGTGCAGTGAGGAAATTCAGGCACCCACCCGACAGAGCCACGCCCTGACAGTGCAAACAAAGGTAACAGCTGTCATGTGCCTGCTCACCACGGGCACCTTCCAGAGACCAACAGAGGACACCACAGGCATAACCCAGTCAGCCACATCATGGCTCCTCACACAATTCCTCAACACCGTGCTGCCACATGCTGCAGAATACATCCAATTCCCCAGCACACAGGCGGAGCGTACAGCAACCATGCAGGGGTTCCACAGCGTGGCACGTATGCCTGGCGTGCTGGGGGCCATTGACTGCACCCACATGGGCATCCGCATGCCACCTGGCACAGAGGGAATAGCCTACATCAACAGAAAGGGCTACCCCAGTATCTACTGCCAGGTGGTGTGCGATTCCAGGGGGTGCATAATCAATGTCTGTGCCACACACCCTGGGGGAGCACATGATGCCATCATCTGGCACAGCTCGGCACTGTACCACAGGTTCAAGAGTGGGGACATCCCCACAGGTCACCTAGTGGGTGAGTATCACATGACCATGGGCAGCTGGGTACAGCAGGGCATGGAAGAGGAGCGGCCAGGGCAGGGGGGTTGCTGAGGGTGCCCAGGAAGGGCATGGGGTACAGTGACAGGGGACAACAAGCTAACCATCTTTCTCTCACTACACAGGTGACAGTGGCTACCCACTTAGGCCCTGGCTGCTCACCCCATACCAGCGCCTGTTGCAACACACAGCTGCCACAACCGTGTCATGCACACACACACACACACACACACACACACAAAACACCCATGTGCACACAGGGTGGTGGCTGCAGACAGCAGACAGTAGACAGGGTGGTGTGCCCCTCAGGTCCACCACGCAGACACACAGCCACCACGGACACGGGGACAGCCACGCTGCAGCCACCCAGCAGACTCAGGCTGCACTACAGCCACAGGGCTGGGACTGCGGTACCATGGCCAGGACCTCGCAGGGGTCTCCAGGCTCCCAAACAGGCCCGCACCAGGCGTGCCTGGGATACTCATAGTGGAGCCCGGTGTTTACACTGTTGGGGTCGCCCGACACCAGGGCCGTGGGGTAGACAGTGCACTGTGCAGTGTCTGTGGCAGTCAGCCACGTCCTGTGGCAGCCAGTGGGGCAAGGCTGACCAAGATCGCATTGGCAATGCAGTCCAGGGCTGTAGTCATGTTCTCCCGCAGGCGTTGAATGGCCTCCAGGACCTGTGAGGTGCCCCTCTTGCACTGCTTGACTGCCTGGTGCACCTCTGTGCAGAGTGCCCACACCCCTGCCAAGAGAAGCACCTGTTGCTGCTTGGAAGCCAGCAGCAATCGGGTGTACTCGGCCACGGGGTCTGTGCACAGGGGTGCATGGGTATGGCGCCGATCCACCGATGGTGTATGACCGTGCTGCACGGCCCCCTGCTCAGGTGGGTGCTGCACAGCGGGGTCCTCCTGGGGTTGGGCAATGGCAGATGCTCCGGCGGCAGATGCTGCGCCTGGCCACTCAACGTCTCCAGCTGTCTGCTGCCGCTGCCCTTCCGGCCTCTGTGTGCTGGCCAGTGCCTGTGTCTGTGCATTCAGCAGCACCAGAGGCACTGGCAGGCAGCTGTTTCACTGCCAACAGGCCACTGGCTGTGCCGCCCATGATGGTGGATGGTATTGGTGCCTCCCCCATGACAACACCCCTGCCATCCAGGACTATGGTCAGTTCATCATCCGCGTTGGACCCTGCCCCGATCAGAGCACGCCATGGTTGGCGCCCGCTGGAACACAGCCAGGACCTCATCCGCCACCTCACCAAGGACATCCAGCTGGACGGCAGTGGTGCACTGCAGCTGATCGGGCCCCCGGATGCCCATGGAGGTTGATGGCTGGTCCTCCAGGGCTGGGCATACCCCCACGGTGGCCATGGGCACCCCGCCACCATATGCTGGTGCACCAGTGCTGTAAGGGAACACAGATGTGTTAGTGCTGCTGTGTCTGCAGGCCCCAGCCCCCCTAGGCCTCCATACCTACTATGCAGTGATGGCTTCCCACCGGTCTGGAAGCCACCACCCGGCACACCCTTGAGTGTGCTGTGCCGCATGGTGGTGGCCACCAACTCCTCCTGCACTGTGAGCTGTGGCATGGCAGGCTGGCCCCCACCCGTGGCTGACCTGGTGGCCCATATGGCTGCCACTTTTTCCTTGATCCTGCACTTGTCGGTGCCCACCTTCTTCTTGCACTCCTGTGCAGACCACTGGTGTCTGCCCTGCTGGTTCACAGTGTCCGCAACCTCTTCCCAGGCTGTGGCCCTGACCTGGGGTGTGCCGGTGGTGCCACTCAGCAGGGGCTCCCTGTCCAGGTACACCTCAAACAGGGTATCCTCCTCTGCTTTAGTAAAGTTGGGCCTGCACTTGCGGGCAGGTCCACGCTCCTCACCCTCCTCATGCTCGGACATGATGCTACCTGCGGACAGGGACATGTGGTTAGTGCCTGCACTGGCCAATCCCCTTGCTGGCTGTCCCAATGGCAGGTGCTACATACCTCTGATGGTTGCAATACCAGTCCATGGCCTGTGCTGTTGTGCGGCGCCTTTATAGCACATCACATGGAAATGGACTGATGTGCAACGGTAATGACTTGCAAATTTCCTCATTGTGCAGCTAATCTGCATATGACGGCTGACTATCGCACACTTGCACATTGTGCAATGGAGTTGCTCTGGTGCATGTCGTGGTGCAATGCCGTGACATGTGCAGTGTGCCCTCGACAACACGTATGCGCCACTGCATGTGCTGCCGCCAATTGCGCAGCATGCATTGGGTGTGCTATCGGGGCCATTGTACCCTATGCATGATGGGCCCTATGATGCTTGAGCACTATTGGACCAATGGCTTTCAAGCACTATTGGGCCTATGGTGCTCCAGCGCTATTGGGCCCATGGGGCATGGTGCTGTCATGGCCCTATCGCGCAATATGCGTCATGTGCCCCACTGCGCTCCTGTGCACAGTGCGCATGCTGACCCCTGACCCCGCCATGCCCTATGCCCCTCAGTGTCTGTGCCCCAGGTGCCGGGGTGGACACGCCCATGCTGCGCATCCATGGAGATGCGCGATTGCTGCGGACAGTGCATCTCCATGCGAGGCACGCATCCTGTGCATGTTGTGCACGTGTGCTACTGGGTTCCAATTTGTCATTCCACTGCTCCAACAATCATGCCACACAGTACAGTGCCCCACACCTGGAATTGGAGCCAGGTGGAACTCATCAACCTTGTTGCCCTGGTGGAGCCCCATGCTGCCGGCCTCTTCAGCCAGCAGCCCCTGGCACACCTGAGGACCACTGTGTGGCAGGAGGTTGCAGATGGCCTTGTACAGGCCACCAGTGTGTGGCGCTCCAGGGAGCAGTGCAGCCACCATTATGGTGACCTGGTCTGAAGGGATCCAGGATGGCTGAGGGCGCTTCAGGCGCTCATCCAGCGGGGTGCCTTGCCATGGCTAGGTAAGTGGGCCCCAACCACGTCCGTGCATGTCCACTGTTCTATGGGGCTGGCAGGGCTGTATGCCATGCATGGGGGGCCCCTTGTAGTGCACCTGTGGCATGGCATTGCTGGGCAGTGTGTGCACTGCGCATATGCCCTGCAGCCCTGCCGGGGCGGGGTGCACTCTGTACATGGGTGGTGGGCCCATGTTGTGGCTGTGTTCTGATGTGTGCCTGTCTGTGTTCCCGATCTAGGACCTGTCGAACGGAGGAGAGCCAGGGTGGCTGGTGCACCTGGTGGTTCGCAGCAGGCCATTGCGAGCCCATTGGCAGTGGGAGGAGGCCCAGCTGGGTGAGCAGGCCAGGACCAATGCGCTGTGTGCCACCGGGAGCAGGTAGGCACTGTGAAGTCCCACATTGTTGTGCAGGGTGGGCGCCGGGGGCGGGGGTATTTCCATGGTCCCCTGTGCCTTGTGCCATGGCAGCTGTGGTCGGCGCATGGTGCAGTGTGTGTGGCACCACAGGGCAGCCACTGCACATGTGTGGCAGCTGTTGTTGGGGTGGGCGTGCGTCCAGCCACCACCTGTGCTACTGCAGTTCCACTGCAGCACCATGCCACCTGCGTGCTGCTGTGCTGTCTGGTGGGCCTTGGACGGTGGATTCCAGTGCTGTGTACTGCTGTAGCATGCTGGGATGGCAGCAGGCATAGGCTTGCCCACTGCAGGTAGCCAGGGCGCCACCCCAGGGGCATGTGCTCCCACTGTCCACTGCACACAGGGGGGCTGGGGTGCTTTGGACTTGCACTGACCACCTGTTCCTTCCTCTTCTATAGGTGTCCGGAGGGGTTAACTCCTCCCCTTGTACTGCTGTCTGCTGCGGCAGATAATCCTTATAACTTCCTACATCCTCATGGTATCAGAACAGACCAGGAGGATCCTGCTCAGAGACAGGCGGTGGTGGCGGAGCCAGGCACAGGCAGACTGAGGACAGCCATGAGGACCACCGGACTCCTTCACACCTTTGTCTTCCCTTCCCCAACCTTGCCCCATCCACCTGTACAGGCCCTGTCCCCTGATCCCTTCTCCCTTACACCTTCCCTCCCCTTTGTTTGCTGTTGCTGTTGTGGTTTTCTTTCCTACTGTTAATATATTTGTTACTTGTTTACCCTTCTGTGTCCCTGTCTGCTTTGCAGCTGGCGAGTGGGTCTATGCTGCAGTCATGTGCTGCACTAGTGTTGTTGGGTGGTGCGTGCATGGCTTTGGACTGCCCCACAGTCAGTGGCTGTGCCATGGTGTGGCCCTGGGATGGCTGTTTGGGTTGGGTGGCGTGTGTGTGGTGGGTATCATATGTTGAGGTGTGGCCTGTTGTTGATTGGGTGACTGCGTGCCCTCTGGTGTGTGGTGGACTGGGGTGCACACCCCCGTATGGCAGTGCCACCTGTGCCCTGTGTCCTTCACGGGGGGGGAGAACTCCGGCTGCATGCTTGCACACCCTGTGCAGTGGTGTCCTGTGAGTTGGCTGTCTCCCTGCCAGTGTTCCTGGCCTGGAGCTCCCGCCCTGCTGCCCTATTCCCCCCTTCCCCCTTGCCCCCCTCTTCTCTCTGTCTCTCTCTCTCTCACTGTCTCTCTGCTGTGCCTTGGCGCATCCTCCTCTGCCCCTTGCGCATCCCTGGTTGTGCTATGGAGCATTTCTAGTTGCTCCCTGGTGCACCTCTCAGTGCGCTATGGTGTAGTGACTGCGATATTCAGCCATGTTGCGCTGGCGCATATTGCTGTACACAACCATGGAATATTGCAGTCACTGCGCCAATGCGCAGTTGACTTGCGCTGCACTGGGGCTGCACCTGCTTTGGGCACATTTCTGAATATCCGGCCCCTAGTAGATATGATCAGTGGACAGTTGCACTGAGTAACACATTGAACACAGACAATTTACAAAACTCCAGGCTAAACTGTTGCCTAAGAGGGGGTCTGAAAGTCAGGTCAGTTATGGGGAGGGAGCAAAGCCAGAATTTGCAAATAAAGGAAGTGCAGGGAAAGAGATGTGTGGCTTCAAGGGAGGGGTGGGGAGTGACAGAGAGGAATAGAGGAAACAGTGGTTGGTGTGAAAGGGGCAGTCCAGAGCAAAGCAGCAGAGAGTGAAAGATGGGGTCAAGTGTGGCAAGAATGGACTTGGTAGCAGCACAGTGGACAATGTCACCATGGTCGACAATTGGGAGGATCATTTTTAAGAGAATTTCTCTTCATGCAGGAAGCTGAATGCTGTCTTTATTCCAATGCAGCCCCAAGTTTGGGACGGAGCTTCTGGCTAATGGTATCCATATGCACAGACAAATTGAGGAGGTGGTCTCACCATACCCCAAAGTACTTGAAAGAGGAGCCATCCTAAATTAATCCACCATGAAGGGTATGGAAGGAGGAAAGGGAAGAGAGTCTGACCTGTCTCTCCTTGGTGCCAAAGGTCATAGAGATATAGTAGCATTTTAATAATAAAGAAATATGGCAAAAAGGTATTTTTTAAGACATAGGCAAACACCAGTCAAATAGTCTGGGTCATTCAGTCCCTACCATGCTTTCTAGCTACAGGATAACTGAACTCAGGTTTCTAGTGCAATCCCTTGTCAACTGACAAAACTGAAGGTCCACAAGTTTCACATAGTTGTATGATCACATTTATTGATGCAAACTGAATGCAACAAAGTGTTCTGGTGCAGTCCTTCAGTGCAAAATCTGCCACGTTGTACCAAACTGCTAAAAATGTATGTCAAAAATGAAAGGAAAGCAACCCTACAGTTACCTATGCAACAAGAACAGGGCTATATAAAAGCACGTCGAAGTTGCATATCTTAAAAACATGGCAACCTGACTAAAACAAAGCCTTTATTTTTAACACAGAATCTTAACCAAAGATAACATTATCCTAATGAAGAAAATGTTGTTCTAAAATTAATAAAAGACAATATAAACATAAACAGCAAATAAACTGGAGTGCTGCGTAAGCAATAAGGCATGACCAGGTGTGTGTTATTGTGGGATAAAGGCACACGTCGGGAAGTTAAGCCCAAGGAAAAGCTAAGAGCTTTATGCACCCGAGAAGTGCCATTATCCCTCAGTTACGCACATGCTGGAATACTTTATTGTGATTATAAAATGGCTTCCCTGATTTTTTTATTTTAGGACCAAGTAATGAGGTTCAGAAAGCTAAGCATTTCTGACCAGTGCAGGTATACTGGGATAACAGCACAGTCATGTGACTGGATTCCACTAATCACAGTACAGTATTTCTTTTACCCATTTTATAATAATAATTAGTAATGGCACTGTGGAAAACAAATAGAGTGACGTGGAACAAGAAACAGAACCTTGTCTTGATGAAATTGCTTTGCAAGGAAACATTGGTTTTAGTTGCATGTGGTTATATTTATTTATTTAAAAGATATTTACCAGGAAAACATACTGAGCCATGAAGCTCGGTTCCAGATGCATCCTGGGGAAGGGGGTAAGTGATAAGTACAAAGAAGTAGAAGCAAAGTAATAACAATACAACAATATACAGTATGTACAATAGCATACTTTACCAGAGCAAATAATAATGCAGGATTAAACATCAAAAGTGTGAAATACCCGACACACACAAGAAAGTAGCATCACAAACACAGAAAAGGATAGGAGAGAGAGTAAGTAGAGGAGGGTGAGCAAGAGAGGCTGGGGGTAAAGTAGTGGTGGGAGTAAAACAGAGAGGAGAAGAAAACACATTATGGTGAGTAGGGTGGAAGAATAGTGTTGAGGATTAGGAAGGGGTAGAAAGGGTGATTACTGGGGGTGGGAGTGAGTGAGAAAGAAGTAAGGGAGTGGGAGGGAGTGGTGGAGGAGAAAGGGGGATAGGAAGGAGGGATGAGGTGGGGTGACAAGATGTATGGAGGTCAGAGTAGATAAACTCTGTTAATGCATCAGTTAGGGTTAAAGTGACAAAAGAAGGGGAAATGTGGTGTTAGTGCTCCCAACCCAAACACCCCACCCTGCAGGTAGCAAACCAGGCATGGGGTGTGCCTTGAGGTTCTCCAGCCTAATGCTCATCACATTCTCAGATACTGTACACATCTCAGTTTCTTTACTGATGGAAGGTGGTGAGCATTAGGTTGGAGAATCCCAAGGCACACCCCATGCCTGGTTTGCTGCCTGTAGGGTGGAGGTGTGGTGTTTGGGTTGGGGACCATAACAACACATTTTCCTACTTTTGTCACTTTAACCCTAAATGATGGATTAATTAAGTTTTTGGCAAAGAATTTCCTTATTTTTTGAGATAGTATAATTGTATCTTCATTTGCCTGTGGGAGCGCAGGGCCCTTTGGACCCTATGCTCCCATCCCTCCATAGATGCTTACATGTATGTTGGTGTGGAAGCATTTCAGCCAAAACAGCAACCAAACTGTCAGCATATCCTTGTTATTACCCCACTTATAAATGCTGTGCTGAGAAAGTTGAAATTTCCCACCACAATGTCATTCCGCACCACAGGTAAGAAAACATGTTTTGGCCAGGATTTGAGAAATTACGGCTGTCATGTTCATGAGGTGATGTAAACAATGGCTATGTTGAAAATTTGGTTTGAAAATATTCAAAATTCCTGAAGTTATGAGTGAGTGTAATTAAACTTAAATACATGCACATAACTTTGCCATTTTTACATATTTTTCACACCAAGTTTACAGCATAGCCTTATTATGACCCCACCTTGAACAAAGCAGTGAACATCTTCAAATCATGTCTAAAAGGTGATTTCGCCCAGTGACCCCGAAATCGCCGTTCAAGATGGATTTGTGAAATATCAGTGACATTGTCGATGGGGTGGGGTCCCCCAAAGGCATGTTGAAAAGTTGGTGTCAAAATATGCAAAAATGGCCAAGTTATGCATCAAAGTGAAATCCCCATTCAAATACATTGAATTGCGTTTACCTTAGTTTCTCATATTGCAGTCGCCATTTCCAGTGGTAAGAAGTGACTTCGATCAGAGAGTGGATCTTGAACCTGGGTCCTGTTCAGGTGAGTGAGAGTATGTGGGGGTGTACTGAAGGGTGTGGGGAGGTGTGTGCTGAGTGGTAGGTGTGAGTAGGGGGCTCAGATCAGTGAGGGACTGTTTTATGTTAAAGAAAACCCCATCAAGGATGGTTTTCTTTATTTCACGTATTGACACAGCATCAGTGGGTGGGGGTGCCACTAGACACCAGAGAAATATATTTTTTTTGTAAGGGGTCGATGATCGGCTGGTAGGCGGTGCCACTAGACACCAGGCCAAAATATATTTTATATCGGGGATGAAAATTGATGGGTGAGGGGGGTGCCACTAGACACCAGGGAAGCAAAAGCAGACAGGGAATGGGGATTGGAGTTGCCACTCACTCATGATATGAAAAAGGATTATTTTTTCATATCACATGATCATGAAAAAAGATTTATAATAGAAGAAACATTTCTAGGGCATGTCTGCAACTGTGAAGTGCGAATTACACCTAACGGGGTCCCGATTACCCAGATAGATGTGTTGGCCTCTGGCAAGGATGTCAGTTTAGTATCTTTTTGAAATATTTTTAAGAAAAAACAGAAACAAGATGGCAGCAAACGATAAAGGAACATTCCAATATGAAATATGATTCCTTTTTCATTTCATACATCTATCCTGAAGTGCTTACTGAGCATGCTCAGAAAGATTTTTTTCAAAATTTTAAAATTAAATAACTTTGGGATAGAGTGTTATTTTTTCACCAGACTAGCAAAAGGCACCTCTGTGGGCTAGTACCTTTATGCCCTGAAAACTTAAGACCAAGATTCCAAACCATATGGGCTGTAGGCAAGTTCAAAGAAAAACTCAGCAAAGTCAATGAGCGAAAAGTGCATTTTTACCTCTCTGGAACTCAGAAACTGCATATCCGACCGAACGTAACTTTGCCAGATCCAGAAATCTACCTGGGGCGATGGTGCATGCAAATTTTCATGCAAATCCATTGAACGGTTGTAAAGTTATTAAAGTGCACAATCTGGGATTTAACATTGACGTGCCTACTCAACCCTAACTATAGGGGCATGACCATGCCCCTATAATATATCTATAGATAGAGAGAATCAGTTTAGAATGTTGTTGTTATTGCACACTTGCACAAGTTGCACAGCCAGGAGTGCACAGTGGCAATAACAACAGCATTTAATTAAGCAATAATGCACAACAGGGGGTGTATTATGGTGGGACAAGGGGCCGCTTCCAAATCTATATTTTATTTGCCAAAAAAAAAAGATACAAAATGTTGAATAAATCTTTAAAAAAAAACAGTAGTCCCATTTGGACATTGTGTTGTACTGCTTTGCCAGGAGGTGGCAACAGTGTTTTAAGCATCATTTCTTATTCTCAGTGGAAGTAATGGAAATAGTGAGCAATGGCTTTATGTTACAGAGTGGCGCTAGGTCAGGGCAGAGTAGGCCACGTAAGAAGCCTCGGTGTGTAAAGCCATAACTGCCAGTGCAGAGTGTCTCGTCAGGGCACAGCAGGCTTTTTTTAGGCCTAGACTGGGGATAACACTGTTTGAGGGATTGAGCAGGCAATGACAGAATGGCAGTTAGACTCACCGCCCATGGCTTCTCAGGTCAGGAGAATAACAGGAGCAAGCCACTGGCAGCGGGAGCCCGAGTGCTACCTGTTGCTGGAGATTTTAGTTTTAGCTGCATTCCATGGCTAAGGTAAAGAAAACTTTGTTTTTCAAACACCGTCATATAGAGGACAGCCGCATGCTTCCCAAACATAGCTGTGCTGCACTGCCACGATATTAGTTGCAGGCATTCTGACTGAGAGGCGCATTAGTATATGGTAAAGGGGGCTAAGTCCTGATTGTGTGGGGGCTACTTTCAGCTGAGCTGTTGTGCTGGGATAACGGCCCAGCTGAAAGTACCCCCAGACAATCAGGATTCAACTTACGAACATATGAACATACGAAATTTTCCAGCAGATAAAGGACTAGAGGTCTATCAAGTCTGCTCAAATGTGCAGCTAGCACCCCTTATTCTGCAGCTGCCCCCCTCCCTTCCACCCTTCCTCTTCATTGACCCTCCACCTTGTCCTGTCCCATCCCCTTTTGAATCAGTCCACTGTTCTACTGGATACCACTTCTGCAGGTAATGCATTCAACCCAGCCACCACCCTCTCTGTAAAAAAAGTGTCTCCTCATCTCCCTCCTGAACCTTCCTTCCTCTAGTCCCATATCATGGCCCTTGGTGTCCCTCCCATCCCTTACTTTGAACAGCCCCTCTGTACCTGTCTTGTTATTCCTTTCATGTACTTAAAGGTTTCAATCATGTCCCCCCCCGTCCCTCCTCTCCTCCAGTGAGTACATGTTCAACTCCGTCAGCCTCCTCTTGTATGATAAGTCCCCCAGCCCCTTGATCATCTTTGTTGCCCTGCACTGCACCCCCTCCAGTAACTTAATGTCCCTCTTCAGATATGGGCACCAGTACTGCATGCAGTACTTTTTTTCTACCCATTTAATTATTAAGCAATAAGGCATGACGGGGTACGTTATGGTCGGATAACGGCCCACCTTGTATGGGTTGAAGCACGAGGTGAAGCCGAGTGCTTCCACCACCCAAGAAGGGCCATTAGCCCATCACACCATACTCTCTGGCGTGCCTTATTGCGAATATGAAATATGTCCTTTTTAGTAAAGTGGATGTGTTTTTAAAATGAATTTTTGTTGAGCCACTTACAGCTGGGCTGTTGTGCTAGGATAATGGCCCGGCTGAAAGAACCTCTTGGCCAATCATTGTTCTGGGATAATGGCCTGGCTGAAAGAACCTCTTGGCCAATCAGGAGCTAGCATTCTTTTTACCATTTCATAATTGCTGTTATGTAATGCATTTAAAAACAAATTCATATACTGCTGTACTATATTAAATCCTCCTGATGACGCATATTTCTATGCGAAACCGGTAGAGGGTTGTAGTCACACACCTGAAGTGTTTTAGTACCTTTTCGGTGATAATTATGTATTAAAAATATTGCCTTGTACTAAGATTCTCCGAGTGGTGCAGTTTTCTTGCTGCTTTTACTATATTAAAACAAAGATGTTTTCCTGTTGTGGGAAGTTGTAAATTGGTGTTATACTGTTAAAAAGTTTCAGATTTGATTGCTGGCCGACATGCTACTTCTGTTACTCTTTCAATTACATTTAAGCATTTCTCATTGCTGAGCATTGTGCTGTCCTCCGTGTTCAGAATAGCAGCAACCTGCCCACCAACATGTGGATTGGTTCATTGTTCCTAGGAATCTATTGGATGTTACTTGAAACACAGGATTGTAGTTGTTGGCAGCCCTGTCATTCTGAACACTCTCCTGTTCAGCACTGTAGGTTGTGAGTTCATAGCCATGCATGCCATGTTTTGTAAAAGGCTAACTTTTGTATAATTTTGGTGGCATTAATAAAGCTATTGGCACTAAAACACAGTTATCACGGGACAGTTACCCTTAGGTACAGATTATGTCTGCATTGTGGTGTGGGTTGGTTTGCAAGATGCAGTGTGAATGTGTTGTGAGGAGGAGTCTATTAACAGTAAAAATGGATGGTAAAAGTGTTTGGGGGGTTGTAATATGAGCAGACAACGTAGTTTGTGAAAGGACAGAATGACTGGATGAAATACAAGCATGTTTGACATGATATATGGCACAATGTATTGAGTTAACACAGTACACATTCGTGGGTGAAAAAAATTAATTTAATGTTTACAGACACTCATTTTAACTCAGAATATTATAGGTACAACAGCTGATAAGGCGTTATAGTTAACTCTGGTAGCAAAGCACTTGTAATAACGACTCCAGGCCCAATATTCAAAACTTTGCCCCAGGGCAAAATTAGCTCTGCCTGGCATGCAAACCTAGCCCGGACACAATAGATTGCTATATTCAAAAGGAATAGCTTGGGGCTAACCATGCTGAATACAGCATGCAAAGGACGCTGGGCAAACTGGGCTGGGAGTACAGGGCAAACATAGCCCGGGAATAAGACAGCCCGTAACACAGCAACCAGGAAGTGCAAACCACAACAGCAACCCAGTGCACAGTGACCAGAAGGACTGCAGAGGTGAAATATGTGGCCAATGTGTGTGCCAGCAAAGAAGTGGTGTCAGCAGAGCTGCAAGCATCAGCGCATATGAATGTACAGTCTGCAGAAATGAAAAATGATTCTGTGACGTTTGCGCAATGCAAAGATGTTTGCGCAGGTCTTGCGCGGTGCTAAGCCGTTTGTCTGGCACTATCACGTTAGCCCGGGACAAAGATCTGCTATATTCAAAAGTGATATGCAAATGAGCCTACTTAGGTAGGCAGTGGGCAAACAGCCAGATTAGCATCTCATTATGCCCTGATTTGCATGCGGTTTGCCCAGCCCTACTGCAGGGTCCCACAGCTCCACATGTAGGTCAGTCTGGAAGTACAGGGGCCAGCTGGGTCTGCCCACAGCTCCACCTGTAGGTCGGTCGGGAGAAGCATGGTGGTAGCTGCAGGCTACATATGTACAGACCGGCATAGAAAAATATGCTCCAAGGGACTGCACATCACAGGCACTGATGGTGGTGTGGGAAGCAATAGTCCAACTGTAGGTTCTGCTATACAGTGCACAGCAGACAGTACAGTGACACAGGGGCCAGTGGGGTGTGGGACACAGCACTGCCTATGGTGTGGTGGGCAGCATTGCCAGCAGTACTGTACACAGTGACACCCCATCTTGCAGTTGTGTACTGACAGTGGATAGTACTGTAGCGCTGTTGTACGACCCACAGATGCTGCACTACTGGCATGGGATGCCCACATTGACATATACATTGCTGGGCAGGGGTGTCAGTAGGCATATGTACTGTACCCAGCAGAGCACAGTACAAACATCAGGCAGGGGTACCACACAAAGGGAAGCAGCGACATTGTAAATCACACTGTGTCCATGTTGCACTGCGCCCTTTCACCTTTGTTGTTTGCTATGGGGCACTGATGCCACCAGCCACATGCACAAACATGAACAACATACAAGTCAGGTGGAATCACAAAAGTGGGAGGATTAGAGGAAGAAACCATGTACTGGACCTCAGACATGGCAGATGGGGGGGCTATTGTTGGTGTGGCATGACAGCACATACTTTTGCATATGTGTACATACCAGGGGGACAACAGTGCAGCTGTTTTGAGTACATGTTTAATATTCCTGGATACACCCCTGTTGCTGTGTGTGTGTGTGTGTGTGTGTGCAGTGGTGTCTGTACAGCTTTGTGGTATGTGGCTGGGGGGGGGCCTTACCATCGGACAGGCACACAGGTGTTGGGGTATTCCTTACACTGGACTATGTATGCTGCAGGGCTTGTCCCAGCCATGTGGCAGCACCCAGTATGTGGTGCAGACAGGTCACCTGTACACCCCCCATGCCCCCTGTGCAGCATGTGTGTGCTGGCATCTGTTGGTGTCCACAGCAGGGTGGTTTGCAGGTGTGTGTTGTATGGCCACACTGCCATGGTGTCCAGTGGGGGCTGGGTCACAACTTACTGCCTGGCATGGCTAGGACCGGTGGCAGATGATGGTATCATAGTGATGCCATCAGTGGGCAGCATGTTTCTTCTACGTTTGGCTTATTGCTATGTGTCATACATATTGGTTAAGGTCTTGCAAAGCTGCGCAAACATTGCGCAAAGCTGGTTGGCCCAGAGTTAAGACCACTTTTTCCCGGGCAGTAATTCAGCCCACACACTGTGTTACGCTAAGTCACACAAAAGCACTTAGCGTGGTGCTATTCGCTGAATATAGCATTGTGCTGTCCCACCCTCTCAATTTGCCCCTTGCATGCATTATCATTTTGCCTGGTGCTACTGCAGTTTGCATGCGCTATTGGCCCTTTTGAATATTGCAGACACACGCTAACCCAGTGCTAAACCTGCGCAAACGGTTTGCGCCCAGCGCAGAGTTTTGAATATTGGGCCATCTGTGTATTTCTTTCATTTTAAACTCCTTTGGAGTTTTCTGAGCACTTTCAACGTAAATACTGACAACTGATTTTATGTAATACTTACTTTTTATTAGAGTATGTTTAGTTAACAAACTGTTTGCATCTATTTAATACTCCCTTTAAGACGAAGAACTTTGAATACTAAAACTTTGCACTGAATCTGCTAAAAACTAGAAATAGAAAAAGGATAACTCCTTTTTTTTGGGGGGGGGCTGCAAACTGACACATGCAAGTGAGTCTGCAAATGTGAATGTTTTACTGAGGAAAATCAGTGCTATCAGACACACCCTAACTTTAAGTACAGTAACAACTGATTTTATTTAAGTAAAATACTGTTTGGAGCACAGTAATAGCAATGCATTTCAGAGTCCACCTCAATATTTCTTTGTGAAATTTATCTTTTGAAACTGTGCCTTGAAGAATCATTTTGATAGCATGGGTGATATAGAACATTAGTCACTTCTGACCTATTTGTTGTATGATGGCATGTTGTGAGTACCTGCAAACAAAGCAAACACAGGCAAAAATACAGTACTAAGTTTCAGTGATATGGAAAGCATGCCATTGTGTCTGTATGCTTCAGCTACACAATGCATTTGTGACTGTCTTTATGCTGTTTTTACTGCAGGGGAAGGGGGTCAAACTAACAACATGATAAATTAATTCTATTTTTTACTTAAAGCTTACAGAGCACTGTCAGACGGTGACCCCTATTCCACTGTTAGGACCATATTTCTATGGCTTATTGTCGCTTCTGTTTTTTGAGTGTTAGTCTGTCAAAAACTGTTGCAACAGTACTCCTCTCCTCTTTCTTCTCATGTTACTGTACTATTTTTCTCTCCTAACTGTTAGGCTGGCCACCTATAGTGCTTTCTAGTATATTTTGCAACTACAAATTGGTCCTGAGTGTTAAAATAGCAGGGTAGCATTCATTTCCATTATAAGTGACGCATGTCCCATTAAATATTCTCAGCGTTTGTATTTCTTACGGAACTTGAAAGAGTTTTCCCAAAATGTAAAAAAAGAAGTTAAAACTGTTTAAATTGTGTAGCAGTGAAAGAAATTGAAAGGCTGCTTGAAAGTGGGGCTCCACAGCCACTTAGCATTTGCCAAACTGCCTGTTTGTGAAAAAATGAGGCCTACACAGCCTGGGGCCTAAAATGCATGAGTGGACTACACACTTGACATAAGATAAAAAACTTGACTGTAATTGTATTTTGAATCCCCCCCCCCACATCAAAGAGATCAGCTTAGAAGCACATTTTGTTGGAAACTGCAAATGTTTAGCTTGCAAGTAGAAACACTTATAAAGAGCAGGCTGTAGGCTGAGAGTAGGCCCAAATGAAGTTTTCCCTGTGTACTTGTAGCAACATATTTTGCCGTAAAAATCAAATGTTAAGAGTTTGCTACAGAAGAAATGCATAAAGGGAACTCAGAGCTTTAAAATACATATTAATTCCTTACCTGGGAGTTGCAAGCTGTATGTATGTAAATACGATCTCTCTAAGGGCTGCCAGCCCACAAACTGAACTTTTTTATACCCTTTCAAAGGATGATGTCATAGTAGAGGGTGGAGCTAGACCCCTTCATTATACCCTATTTCATATCTAACCTTGAAGATTTTCCTTTTCTGTACAAGAACATTTTTTTTGTTTTGAATACCTAAATAAAAAGAACAACGCATAGCCTGCATTTCTATGCACCTTATCTACTGTTGTTGCGTCTGACTATTCTCACACCTTAACAAGTGGTGTTAGCAGTGGGATATAAAGTGGATATCCACCGATATCCAAGTAGATGCAGAAAGGTGCTAGTGCGGGAGTTAAGACTCAGATCTTGACCAGAACCATGGCAGAAAAGCAAGAAGCAGTCCTTCTGCCAGGACTGAAGCCAGGAGCCAGGAACAAAGATACATCTTTTATTGTTGATACCCAAGAAGATATCGGAGAGGACAACAAAGAAGATGTCAGAGAGGAAACCCCTTTCTCAGAGAGACCCCAAGAAAACGTGAGTGACCTCCTTAAATGGTTATGTATTAAGCAAATGGAAACTGAGAAAAAGTGGTTGAAAGTTGAGGAACAGAGAGAATTGGATCGACAACGACAAGATGCCAAATGGATGGACACTCGCAGGGCCATACAAGCCCTCAGTCCAAACACCCCTTATAGAAGTGTTCCTAGAGACATTAAGCTAGCCAAATTCAATGAGACAGATGACACAGAGGCTTATTTAACAACATTTCAATATATTGCCCAAACGTGCTTGGCCTAAAGAACAGTGGGTCACAAGACCTTATTTGTCTGGTTGTGCTCAACTTGTCTATAGTCATTTATGTGTGAGTGATACTGAAAATTATGACCGAGTCAAAGAAGAAATCCTGAGAAGATATGACATAAGCACAGAAACTTATCAACAAAGGTTTTGTAACCAGATAATGATTGCTCAAGACACCCCAAGAGGAGTTTATGCTAAGCTCACAGAATACTGTTGCAAATGGCTACAACCTATAGATAAGACTGCAGATCAAATCATCACTGGGCAATTCATTCGCGTTCTACCCCCAGATGTTCAACTTTGGGTCAAGGAGCACAAACCTGACTCAGCTGAGAAAACCATCACACTGGCAGAAGACTGCCTAGCTGCAAGACCTTCCAAGCTGAAGGGATAACAGGGTCCAAGTCCATAACCACCTACTCTGGTAAGACATTTTAATTACTCTAAACCTAATAACCAGAACACTGCCAGAACTGAGTGGAGAAAGGAAAGAGGGGGAAAAAATAATCAAGCAGATGTAATATGCCACAGTTGCTTAGGAAAAGGACACTTTGCCAGGAACTGTACTAATAAGAGAGCCACCACATTTGTCACGAGCTAATTGGGAGTATGTCACCAGTGTAGAAACTGGAACCAAACAAATGTTGGGACTGTTGGATTCAGAAAGTCGGCAGACATTAATAAGGGAAGATTTGTTGCAGGACATTGCTAGAAAAGGCCCAGCTACTTAAGTAATTTGTGTGCATGGGGATGTAAACCAGTACTAAACCACAACTGTTACCATAACTGTTAATAATGAAAAGCAATCCATGACAGTTGGCCTGGTACCACAACTTTCAGCCTCCATCATAACTGGGCAAGACCACCCTAATTGTGATCAGTTGATAAAAAAAGCAACAATCCCATAAGAACTTGGTTCCTGTAACTACAAGGGCCCAAGTTAAATGTGAACAGTTACCAAACATGTTTCCTTTTGAAGAGGATTTATTTGAAAAACCAGGGAAGAGCAGGAAGACCCGAGCAGAAAAAGACACTAAAAAACAATGGAGAGACTCACATCAGGGTGCTTTACCACAACACCTAATCACCACATAATCACCTTTAGGATTGGTGTTACAGGGAGAAGAAATCAAGCAAGAGCAATTGTTGGACACTACCTTAACTCCTTTTTTTACAGGTGGACCAGGAAAAATGTACATGGACAACCACAGTGTTCAGTTATTAATGAAATATCATATAGAATATGTACAAATCCAAAAACTGGTGAAACTGTTGAGCAAATGGTGGTACCCCAGAAATTTAGGGAAAAGCTGATTCACCTAGCTCATAATATCCCTATGGCAGGACATGAAGGGAAGGACCACACCCTAAATCGCCTTCTAACCAGATTTTTCTGGCCTGCTATCCATCAGAATGTGACAGAGCACTGTCACAACTCCCAGAATCTCAAAAGGTGGCACAAGGAGGAAAGAAGGACAAGCTACCCCTCCAACCCATTCCCAGTGTTACCACTCCATTTGAGAGAGTAACAATGGACATAGTTGGTCTGCTACAGAAAAGTTCTAAGGGAAACAGGTTTATCGTGGTGTTCTGTGATTATGCCACCCATTACTTCAAAGCAATACCCTTACGTACTATAACAGCTCCAAGAATAGCTGAAGAACTGGCTAAGATTTTCAGCAGAATGGGTATTCTACAAGAGATATTAACTGACAGAGGTAACAATTTTACTTCTGTCATGTTACATGAATTGTACCGGTTGTTGGGTTGACAGCTGTAAGGACGTCCCCCTATCAACCCCAAACTGATGGTTTAGTAGAGAGGTTTAACAAAACCCTCAAACACATGTTACAGAAGTGTAACCCCTCACCCCTGCCTTTTTAGCAAAATGACAGGTGGCATGCTGTTGAAGCTGACAGCAGTACCTGGTGGGGGACTGGGTTCGGGGAGGATGAGGTTACTCAGCACAGGGGGCCTAGGTTTGGCTACTCTGCACAGGGGCACCCAAGGAAATCCGAACACAGGAAGCAATAACTGTAATGTCCAGAACCAGGAATGGGATTCTTCAGTGTGGCTTTTATTCACATCCAAGCTTAACAAACAAAGCATAGACGGACCCCCATGGGGCTACATTTCCTGGTAATGCAGATTAGAGACAACAGAACACTTTATCACTATTTCTAGCCCTCAGGCTCTAAACCCACCAGTCACACACAACCGGACTTGCCGCAGCTTTGGTACACAGCTAACAGCCACACTACTTGGATTTTTCCGCTGGCGGCTCCCGCCCGGCCACTTGATCCGCGGTCCATTTGAGGAATGAACCTATTATCCTGTTGTGGCCCCCCAAACCACACTAGAGTCTTCAACTCCTAGAGAGAATTTTCCTTACAATCCCACATCTGGGTACTTCCCTCATCACCGGCCAAGTGAGGCAAAGTAGAAATCCACAGAAGAAATCCGTAGAGGTGGACCTGGTCACTAAAGATGGGGAGCCACCCACCTCCAGCTCCCACAGCCCATACCCGGCCATATCTCTGGAAACCGAACAATTCCTTTACTGAACTTTCAAATGTAGATTCTGGGTAGACGTCTGTCACATCTCCTCTACATATCATTTGCATTCCAACAAGCTCTGGACTTGAACCTACTTTTACTTTGCTTAGCCCATTACTCTAGCCTTCCCAATATTTAGTAGTTCAATCCCCACATTGTCACACAAGTCCCAGGGTGAAAAACATAGGCCCTTTTAGCAAGAGCAGACACTCACCCTCACGTTGCAGGTGCCCCACAGGCGACTCACAAATCTTCTTGTTCTCCCAAATAAACTCTGAACACATAGGCAGCTTTTCCTTCACAAGCAGAACTAGGGGGTTGCCCCAGGAATCTGCAGGGAACCCTTTCCTGCCCCCTCCCGAAGAGAGGGGGCACTGAGACCTGAAAACAGCGGTCTCCACCACTTCAGTTATCTTCTGTGTCTCTCTTTAAGGTGGAGACACACACTCTTTTAACCTAAAAGTAGCCCTCTGTCAGGGCTGAGGCTCCTAGAGCCTTCACTGAGCTGCATTCTCAGCAAGCTCCCAACTTCACACTCATTCACTCACTGAAGACTGAACTGAAGACTGACTTCAAAATCTCCCAATGTTCTAACCAACTCCCTTTGCTGCAGATTCCAATGTGGCTCATGCAGCTGCGATAGTACTATTGGTCATGTCATCCCTCAGTCTCAGCTGAGACTGAGAACAGAGTGAGACAGTGTGAAACCCATTTAACTGGAGTTTCACAAGCTGCCTTCTCTGCCTACCACTAGGTCTTACTGGGATTCTAGTAACCCCGGGTAACAAGGGGGTTACAGAAGTATGTACAGGATGAAGAAAAAGATTGGGATAAATAGCTCCCCTATTTACTGTTTGCTTACAGGGAGGTGCCCCAAGCCACTACAGGTTTTTCCCCTTTCATGTTACTTTATGGTAGAAATCCCAGGGATCCCCTTGATGTTATACGAGAGTATTGGGAAGAAGGGAGAAATGTGGGACATGTAAATGTGTTGGATTATATGACTAATCTCTGAAAAAGACTGGTGAAATATGTCGAACTGACTGGCCAAAATGTGTCTCTGAGACAGAAAGAGCAAAAAGTAACATATGACATGGGTCTGAAGGAAAAGGTATTTCAACCCAGCGAGAAAGTGTTACTGTTATTGCCCTCATCAGATACAAAACTACTTATGAAATGGCAAGGCCTGTTTACTGTTCTTAGGAGAACCAGTCCTGTTAACTATGAGACAGAAATTTCAGAGAAAAGGGTCTAACATATATCATGCAAACTTGTTACAGCAATAGTCTGAGAAACCTTTCCCTGCCCCTACATTGTTTATACGTACAGAGCAACAGGACACTGAATTGGACATAGCCTATGGAAGGTTAGAAAATGGTGGGGAAGTACAGGAAGTTCAAATTAGGCCAGTGTTAGATGGAAAACAAAAGAAAGAGATTCAACAGCTTTTACAACCTTTTTCCAAGACATTCACTAACACTCCAGGTAGAGTCAATGGAGTAGTACACACAATCAATGTGACTCAAGGGAAACCTATACACCAAAAACCTTACAGATTGCCTAAGAAGGATAGGCAAGAGGTCATACAGGAAGTGTACGAGATGGAACAGTTAGAGATCATTACCCCTTCAAGTAGTGCATGGTCATCGCCTATGGTTGTGGCGAATAAAAAAGAGGAGGGGATCAGACTTTGTCTAGATTTTTGCAAGCTCAGTGCTGTTTCTACATTCAATGGCTATGCCATGCCACGCATTGACGACATTTTAGACAAAACTGGTAATGCACAATACAACAACTCTTGATCTCACTAAAGGATACTGACAGATTCCTCAAGCAATACAGGCACAGCAGAAAACAGCTTTTTGCACACCTGTTGGATTGTATCAGTTCACCACCATGCCCTTTGGTTTGCATGGTGCCCCTGCTACTTTTCAAAGATACACAGACAGAATCCTGAGAACACACACATAATATTGCACAGCCTATTTAGGTGATGTAGTCATCTTTAGTAGAGACTGGAAAACACATCTAGCACACCTCAAAGCAATGATTCAGTCCATTACAGATGCTGGTATGACCATTAATCCTACAAAATGCGCAGTGGCTAGAACAGAAACCAAATTCTTAGGTTTTGTTCTGGGTAAAGGCAAGGTTAAACCAGATGTGGAAAAAGCAGAATCTGTTGCTAATAGCCCAGTTCACAGTATGAAGAAACATGTACGGGCTTTTCTTTGATTAGCCAGTTATTACAGAAGCTTTAGTTCTAATTTTGCTACAATAGCCACACCCCTCACTGACCTCACAAAGAACAAGTGTCCCAATAAAGTAAAATGGTTTCCAGAATGTGACGAAGCTTTTAGGAAAATTAAAGCCATTCTGTGTTCCTCCCCTGTGCTAGCTAGTCCAGACTTTGATGTTCATTTTGAGGTACACACAGATGCCTCCGAAACTAGCATTGGAGCTGCGTTGTCCCAGAAGACTAAAGAGCACCCAGTGATTTTCATAAGTAGAAAGTTACATGAAAGAGAACAAAAGCATTCAACCATTGAAAAGGAATGCGGAGCCTTTCATTGGCCAATTGAAGCTTTAAAGTATTACTTTTATTTTATTTAGTTTTTGTTAACCGGGTGCGTGCACTAGCCAACAAGACTATTTTCAGGCATGACCCAGGAGGGTAAAGAGACAAACTTACTGAATACATTTAGTACAATACTACAAATGACAAGTAAGTATTTGAGTGAAATTAACAGTGGAAAACACTGACAAGAACAATGCATCATTTAGGTTAGGCATGTATCAAAAGTACAATCAGGTCAATTTTTAGAGTGACTGAGCAGTGTACAAGGGACGAGGAATAGAACACAAAGACAACAGGTAGTAATAAAGTAGGAGACAGGTTGGTAGTGGGCAGAGGAAGAAAAGGAAAAAGTGCTCCCTGTTGGAGTGGATCGTGGAATGAATTTACAGTAGTAACTGTTCATAACCCATTGTGTTGGTTGAACCACATGAAAGATAAAAACATGAGGATTATGAGATGGTACTTAGCACTGCAGCCTCACCGTTTTTCTGTTGTACACAGAGCTGGGTCACAGCATACACATGTTGATTTCTTGTTCAGATATGGAGCAAGTATTGCTGATGGATGAAATATGATGTTTTGTGAATGTATAACTAGTAAATGAAGTCTGTAATGCTGTGCAGAAGTTTAGCTGTCTTGTACAGTACAGGGAATATACATGTTTGAAGATGTTAAGATGATACGTCAAAAAATAAATGAAATTGTTTTCCTCTTAGGCAGGGGGATAAGTCATAGGGTGACCTCTATTCAGTATTAGGACCATATTTCTATAAGCTCCCCTTGTCTCTTCCATTTTTGTGTGTGTGTGTTATTCTTTCAATAACCTTCACCTTTTCTATCAAAAACTGTTGCAACAGTACTTCTCTTCTCTTATTTCTCGTGTTACTGTACTATTTTTCTCTCCTGTTAGGCTGGCCACCTATAGTGCTTTCCAGAATATTTAGCAATTATAAATTGGTCCTAAGTGTTAAATAGCAGGATAGCATTCATTTCCATTATAAGTGATGCATGTCCCTTTAAATATTCTCAGTTTTTGTATTTCTTATGGGACTTGAAAGAGTTTTCCCAAAATATAAAAAAAAAAGATGTTAAAACTGTTTAAATTGTGTAGCAATGAAAGAAATTGAATGGCTACTTGAAAGTGGGGCTCCATAGCCACTTTGCATTTGCCAAACTGCCTGTTTGTGAAAGCATGAGGCCTACACAGCCTGGGTCCTAAAATGTGTGAGAGGCCTATACACTTGAAATAAGATAAAATACTTGGCTGTAACTGTATTTTGAATCTCCCATTTTTACAAAAATATCAGCTTGGTAGGGCATTCTGTTGGAGACTGCAAACATTTAGCCTGCAAGTTGAAGCACTTGTAAAGAGCGAGCTGTAGGCTGAGAGTAGGTCCAAATGAAAAGTTTTCCTCGCAAACTCACAGAAACCTTCCCTGTGTACTTGTAACAACATATTTTGCCTTAAAATTCAAAATCTAACAAACACATAAAGGGAACTCAGTGCTTTAAAATGCATATTAATTCCTTACCTGGGAGGTACAGTTTTATGTATGTATATATGGTCTCTCTAAGGGCTGCCAGCCCACAACTGAACTTTTTTATACCCTTTCAGGGGAGAATGTCACAGTAGAGGGTGAAGCTAGACCCCTTCATTACACCCTATTTCATATGCACATAGAAATAAAGTGTTTTCTCATGGGTATTATGTAGAGAAAGGAGACTGTGTAAATATTGTCAGTATGTATCTCTATTTAATTCATGTTACTTGATGTTATAGACTTTTTTTTCTAAAAAGGGGTGGATCACATGTCTGTGGTGTCACTCCAAGCAGTGTATATAAACCCTCCACTAGGTCTGATCAGATCAGTTTTGACTTCAGTTCAGCGAAGTCAGTTGTCTGCTGACTGGTAAGATGAGTTTCCAGTTCATTGCAGTTTGCTTGAAGTTACTGGGAGATTGCGTTTGCTTTCATGCCTCCTGTTGATGCTGATTCCAAGTTTATTTATCCCGACAAAGACAACTGCTGGAACCAACTAACCTTGAAGATTTTTCTTTTCTGTTCAAGTACATTTTTTTTGTTTTGGATTACCTAAATAAAAATAACAACACATATCCTACATTTTTATGCACCTTATGTACTGAGAACAACACATATCCTGTGTTTTTATGCACAATATCTACTGTTGCGTCTGTCAATTCCCACATCGTCACAAGCACTATAAGCATTATACAACTTTTTGGTGGGTGGCTCAACTTACCAGTCTGTATTTGAACCATTAGTGATAACAGCTGTTCTTTTTATTTTTGGCAGGGCTTCATTACCTGTAAATTCACACAAATAACATAGCAGACCAGTAATTTCATTCATGTGGTGACAGCATATTGATTTAATTGTATTTACCTGACATGGTCTGTGTTGTTACATGCTGTCTGTTGAACAATGGCTTGAAAAATATTGATTCAATGACCGAGCCAAGGGCCAATCCGCCTTCATTTATTGCATTGTCTATTTGACACTGTTGGGAACAGCTTGGTATTTGCACATCTCTGGTATTGCTCAAAATATTTGATATGGTCTCTTGTTTCTTGTCATTCAAAGTTGAATAGTCTTTGACAATATTCTCTTGTGGCCAGTTACTTGAATTATGTCAGTTGCCTCGACACCACTGTTGCACACCTTCTGGATGAGGTGTTTAAGGGGCTGTGATTAGTGATCTGCTTGGTGGTTGAGGTGTTTGTGGACTTTATCATGTCCTTTACAGTAGTGGAAAGTCGGTTTCTCCCAAGTGGTTGATTTTTAAACCAGTAGTCTGGCACATTTGACAACTTCACAGCGTGAGTAATAGCAAGAAAACATGGGCTTCCATCTTGCATACATTGTGGTAATCTCCGAGCTTTGTATAGTATGAAGTTCTCAGCTGGACATCGTTGAGAATCAGTTGGGTTTCAGTAGGCAGTTGGTTTAATTTTCCTTGTGTCAGTAGAGATTTGACCAGTTCTAGTTTTGATTACTCTCTCTTTGTGGTATTGCAAAAATGTTCTACCATTTTCATCTGTGCCTGCATCCATACCGCCCCACTTCAAGCTGTGCAAGTCTGTGACCCCCACAAATGCCAAAATACATACTAGCTACCAGCCATAGTGTGTTTAGTAGAAACAGAGCTGATTTTGGGTCAAGCTGTCCATATTTATACAGATCATCTGTTATATCATCTCTGGGTTCATCTGCAGCACGGCTCCTGCAACCTTTCCCTTCAGACTTAAGCTGTTTCTGCCTTGCTATTAGCTCCTGACGTGTTTAGATAAATTTATTAGAAGTGGATAATGACTCAGGGAAGTTGTTGATTTTCAAGAATCATTCAGTTGATTGGAAAATAGATCGTAGATTTTGAGGCTCATATAATTCTCTTGTTTTTTTCTTTCTTATATTCCTGAAGAAGTGACTCAAATAATTATTCAGTGCATCTGGAGTAATTTTATCTAAGTCAGTGTTATCTCCAAAACATTCAGTTATGTATTTTTTTACTAAACTGACATCATATAATGTCTTGCCTGTGTCTGGATTTGTGTTCTTTTGTATGAAATCAGCAGCTACTCTGCTAATTGTGGACTGAAACACTGCATTTGTAATGATGCCTGAGCTGTTTTTCATAGCGTCCACGTTTTCATCAAAGTAACAGGAACTTGCATTTCTGTAATGAGTTCAGAGCAGATGGTATCATTTTTCTCAGGCAATATTTCATTCTGAGACAGAAACAGCTCATTGGCCGGCCCATCAGTGCAGCAGTAGTGCTACCGCTTGCAACACCGGTGACCCGGGTTTAGGAATGAACTCGGGTTGCTGGGGCTGTCAGGGAGCATGACAATTGAGCATCCTAGGGGTGGGGGAGGGAGGATTGTTGCCCCCACTTCTATATCACCACCTGGGTAACCACGGGTGGAGGTACAGCTTGGGGGCACCAGAAGTCAGGGGAGATGTTGGCCGAGCTCTGGAGCAGTTTGGGCATGCCTTCTCATGCCCACACTCCCATGAGCTCCTTGTGGGCTGATGCCTGCGAGGGGACATATGGAAAAACAGATAATGGCCCCACAGCCAAGCCAGATGATGAGCCCCTGGCATCTCAGCAAGGGACCTAACCCAGGAACCATGGACACTGACCTGACATGGCTAGCATTAGGAGGGCGATGAGTGCATCCCCTCTTTCCCTGCCTGAGGGGTAAAAAGTGGCAATGTGGGGGTGTGTGCCACCAGTACCTAGGGTTGGGCCAATCTGAGGATGCCTTATGGGATCAAAGGAAAGACTGGCAGTGCAGACAAAGGGGTCATAAATAGAAAGTTAGAAAAAAAAACTGCTCATTTGTTACAGGATCAACCTCAAGAGGTTCAAGAGGCTGAATTACCTCAGTAGGTGATGCTGAACTGTCAGTGACTGGGTTCTATCACAGTGTCAACAAAAGCAGATTCCCTACTTTGACCAGTTTGAGCTGTTTCATCAAAGAAATCATCATCATGTTCAAAAACGTACAGTATTTCCTCTATGGCAACTGCAAAACTGTAGTCTACTGACATAAAGGTGTTTAAAGAGAGACTCTGGTGATTCAAAAAATGGAAATAACACTCACCATCCACAAGCTTGTGTCTCATAGCAGAATCGCAATCAAACATACATTTTTTCGTGGTGTCCATTTTTGTTAATCAACAATGTCACCAGCCGCATAGAGACGTGTGAGCTTTAGCCACTTGAAGTGTTGCACCCAACTGAAAGCGAAGCAGCATCCTGGATGAGTCACTGACATCTCTCTGAGGCTTGTAGCTGTCATTAGTATGAATTTTGATACCTGCATATGGATTGCTGTGTAGAACTTCTGTAGTTGTAATGAAAGTTTTTTTTAACTTATTCTCTATATTCTGTTAACTGCTAACAGGGCATAATTATGTATTAGAAAATGGGTAGAACAGTTTCAGGCTTCTGATTGGCTAAGGGCCTTGACATGGTGGGCATTTATGAGACAACAATTCCCACCTAAAACAATCCCCTCTGCCAGATACCTATTTACTTAGAAGTGAAAAAAAATCACTGCCCATATACAATTTTCAAAAATACTGCTTACCATTTTCTTTTTCTTGCTTAGGGAGTAAGAGATGGCCCACCTGCACAATTCCCCAAAATGTCACCGGGAGTGAGGAAGTGCCAACACACACCAGAAAGAAACCATTAATTTTCATTAAACTTAACATTTCAGTGCTACTGCAGAGTGTTCTAAGCTATGAGTGCTACTCACACCCCCCTCATTCAGAGGTCCACTTGACCGATGTCTTCAGTGATGCAAGTTGGCAGCATGTCTACATCTGCAGGAGATTAAATCAAGAAACTACAGCTGGTCTCATAGTGGAGACAGCGTGGTACCCTCATGATTGCGTTCCCCCTACTTGGCTTTACTTGTAACTACCGTGCTGCTGAAACCACTGTTCATATGAAAAACATATCGATGTTTATCTGGATTGCTGCATCCAATAAATTAAATAAATCAATAACAAAGACAGTGGGATGGGTAGGGGGGAAGTGGAAGCAAGCACAAAAGAAAGACACTTTCAAAGACACCAACACCCTCTGGGGACAACTTTATGAGAAACTCAGCTAAAATGCTTTTTTACATTTTTTTAATCATTTTTTTAATTATTACTTAAAAACATAATACATATACCCATTTTCTAAGCACAATAATACCCTGCAGGGTGGGAAGTGTGGGATATACCTGCCCTTCCGGGGGCTATAGGGTTCTCTGCCTGCAGTGCTGGGCCTCATTACACCCCTGGGTGGGTGGATTAACATAGCCCAATACTGCCCACCCTATTGGGTATTATTGCTTGCTTAGAAGGGCTTCTTGGTACTGAACATTAGTTTAGGGCCTGACCACATCTTATGCTGCATATCTGATTGTGTGTTGTTGATTGTCAATTGTTCTTAGCTGATGATGCCTTCGTAAGTGAAAGTACATTTTTTTCATAAAGTCATTTGTAAAAGTTGCCAGCAAGACGTCATCTTCCACCACATGAAATTTGCATCACCTCATTGTTCTGTTTCCTACCCACACTGCAATAATGTTCTCTGCACTGTATGTTTCTTGGCAGAACAGACCCCTTCCCCTCAGATGAGGTGATTCTCTAGTAGGGCACTCAATTCTCCCCTCTCAGGAGACCCCTGCCATGCCATTAGATAATACAGAAGGCGTCTCAGCACTCCGCCACACCATGCTGGGCCAAATCAGTGTATATAACACATATGTTCTCCAAATGATGTCTCTTATGTTTGGGGAGTGTGGGGTCTGCTTTCAGGGCTGCGGCCTTCAATCAGCGGTGCTCATTTCAATTTTTCCCTATCATTTTCTTCACACTATCACCACCACTGGTCTGTAGTGTAGTGATGCAAGGTGTCAGCGTCCACCCCTGCAAATCTGTGGCACCTCACTATTCTGGTACCTACTTGTACTACTACAACATTTTCTGCACCAACTGTCACGCAGCAGAACAACCCCCCCCAAGAGGAGGCAAAGGTTGCAGTTGGATGCTCAGTCCTTCTCTCCCTGTAAACCCATTGCATGGCAGCAGATAAGATGCAATGCACCTTACCAGTCCACCCCACAGTGCTCGCCAGACTAGGTATATATTACACATTAATTGGGCCTCCAAATGATGTCTCTTATGGTATTACTCACTCCAAGCATAAGGATTTGGAGAGTGGAATGCAAAGCACATCTGAGCAGTTCTGTCTACCCAAACCTCATGAGAGTAGCATCTCATACCACAATAGACATCCTTTGAATGTCTATCAACTTATTATAAATCACTTGAGTTTAGCTTGCTTAAATTGCCTTTTTTATTTATATTGTTTATATATCCTCCACAACCCCCTCCCTGGAATGTAGCACCATACTCTGATCTACCTGTCCCGCACGAGAGCGCACCATACACAATGCAAGGTACCATGGCAGTGCTTAATCATTGACTGAAACCTTGTCGAGTATCAATAGTCCCTCATACTCTCAAACCTCTCCCCCTGTGAATCCCCTCCATCAACACTGTGTCTCTGCATGAAAATTGTTGTCTGATGTTGTAATGTGTCCCACTACCACCATGCTAACGTGTGGTAACCACCACATATCACTTAAGCCACCAACCATTCTCCTTGTCAGCAGATGTTATAATGTCTGAATGTGTATGTATATGTTATAAATAAATAATTTATACAAAATTTATATATCTAAAATCAGATGGCCTTTTTTACTCCAAAGATAGTTCATCAATACATGGAGAGCAACCAGGCAGGCAATATAAATGACAGAGTGTCAAACGCCACTGACGCTGAATGTGACTGTGCTGGTAGCACAAATCAGGTCACAGATCTGGACACTGAAATAGAAACATAGAAACATAGAATTTGACGGCAGATAAGGACCGCTTGGCCCACCCAGTCTGCCCATTTTCCTACCTAATGGATAAGCTGCAGATCCTAGTACTTCTGTAAATGTCATATGATGACTGCAGTGAGATATCTGGATCTGTTTATGCTAGCAGGAGCACTTTCTATCAGAGACCACCTCATAAAAGTATAGGTAATCAATAATTTTATGGCTAAAAATTTTCTCATCTTCCAGTACCCACTAATTAGTTCAGAATGTGGTGAAAAGTATGTATGTCAGTCAATGTGTTATTCTCATTTTGCACGTTTCTTTATGGGTTAATATTTTCTCCCCTTGTTTCACACAACTTACCATTGCACCGGCATAGTACATGCCTCCCCATACACAAAACTTCTTATGCACGTAACAGTGTTATGCAAGGTTTATCAGTGCCCTTTGCTCACACCAGTGTTGACTAAGCAGATGGAAGAGGGGTACATTACTTGTGTAATGGTGCACAGACATTTACCCACATTGTAGTTGTCAAATCAACTCCCCATGTCCGCTCATGAATCTGGGTGGTCAGCACCCTTTTTCTGTGCCTTTGAGCATGCTGTTGTTCTTTCTTTGGTAAGCAATAAGTAATTCACAGCACCCACAGGAGGCTGATGGTAAATCAGGGATAATAAGCCCTTAAATGCACCGCATTGGCTGCTTATTAGTAAGGATGCAATAACTTTGATGAAAAACAGATTGGAGGACTATATTTACTGTAACTCACACTTATGATGGGGGGGATAAGTTGTCTCATCGCCCTTAGTCACCTTGTGGAGGAGACTGAAAGGACCCCACCCTCCAGTCATGGCAGTAAGATGTGATCAGTCAGTAGGCTGTTACTGACACAGGTAGGTGGGACTTCCACAGTGGTGTGGATAAGTACTACCGTGCAGTATTCAGCAGTGATGATACTGTATCATAGTGCACCAAGGGAAGAAGGGGGGCATCTGGGAGAGAGGTGACACAAACGGGGTCATAGGGGTGGAGAGGGTGGGAAAACCCTTAAGGTGTACAAATCTCCATGTATGGATGGCGTACATCCAGTGGTGTTGAGGGAGTTGTCAGATGTGCTGGTGGTTCACACTGGCATACCTATTCATCACCTCAATGGACAGGGAGTAGTGGCCCATGACCAGAGCACAGCACATGAAAGGGTGCTGAGGGATGACAACTGGAAAGTACAGGCTGGGCAGTATGACCCTGATAGTGGGAAAACTTATGTTGAACCACACTGTATAGGAGTCACAGGTCCCAAGGTCACTTCCCACTGTGAGGTCTGCAATACTGGACAGCACCAGGTCCAGAATTACCCCATCACGAGTGTGCTGTTTGCTAAAGTTCTATTTATATGACCTTACCAGTAATAAACTGTAACATGGCTGTACTGCATAATTAAATATAAATGTCACAGACTTTCATGTGGTGGATAAATATAAATATTCATAACATCATAACATTTGCACTAATAATTAATAACGTTTGTCTTACAACTGATATCTGTTCTCAGCTATTCAGTCAGTGTCCAAATATAAGGATGCCGGTTGCAGACAGAAGTGATGGTCCCTCAACTTTTCACTTTATCTCCTGTAATTAGTTCAGAGTCTGAATCAGACGGTGAGCCAATACAAGCTATTAATGATATCAGCTATGTCCCAAGCAGTTCAGAGAGTGAGCTAGTGGTAAAAATAAGTAATCATGATCCAGGGTAAGATATAATTTAAACACAATAAATGTTTTATTTATTGGTAGCAACCACAGTTTTGATTGGGCATGCCATTAGAGGAGGAGGATCATGCATCCCAGAAGATGCTATCCTCCGGGTAGGTAGGGTACCCACTGTCAATGTGCCACCACCACTTGGGTGACCACCAGTGGCACTGCATACATGAGTGGAACAATCTGTGATTTGGTGATTATTGACATTCACTGGCTGTGGATGGGCTGCAGGCAGGTAGTCCACATTCCAGCTCTCTGCTCTTAAATGGTGGTATGATATAAGTTCAAAAACTGACCACCGCCTGTAAACTATGACTGCTGTGCCTGATATACCTGATATACCTTATCAACCAAACGAGCCAACCTAACTGTCAAATGTAATGCTAAATGCAGTTTCCATTGGATCAGGTACTGGCAAGCTGCTATGTAGACGCAGATGGTCTATTTCCACATCCGAAGAAGGTGTATGGGGATATATAGATGAATGAGCCTAAAGGTGCTACAAGATACCAACCAATATAGAGAATGGCTTAATGTAATGTTCAAAACCTAAAATGGAAGGAGTTTTTGTAAATAAATGTTACTTTTCTGATATTGTAGTTTGGATAGAGGGCTGGATGTACTGCAACTGTCTGCCCACATACTCCCATTCAATCCCTCTAACATGTTCCCATATGGTCCACTAGTTCACCTGCCTCATAACTGTCTATTTGATCACTGTAGCATATTCCATTGTGGTCCAGTGGTTCCAGCAACACCCCTCCACTAGTATACATTTATACAGCACTTCATGGTGGTCAGTTGTTCCTCCCCCAACAGCCCCACCCCCGACCAGCCTGCTGGCATGCCACATCACTATGCCACCAGTGCATTACCCTGTTGCTCCTAACTACCACATGCTGCGACGGGCACACCATCCTCTCACTTCTGTGGCACTCCTCCATATCAGCTGTCAAAGAGAGATTGTAATGTATCAACAGTTACTGCTACAATACACATGATCAAGAACAACTCGTACAGTAGCTGGTTGCAGAGTTCAGACAAGGCCTGTGCCAGTCACCATAGGTGACTGGTATGAGCATCATGCAGTGGGGTAAGGGGGGGTGCATGGAGGTCAGATGTTAGTGGGTGGGTAGTGTGAGTGGCTATTTGGGTGGTGGCCTCTGACACACCAGGAAGTGCGACATTAATGTATAATAATGTGGGGGTGTTGGTGGAAACCACCAGACTGTGTTGGTGGAGACACTAGACCACCATGGCTCACATTCAAAGTTTGAAAATGGAGCTAAGGGCCAGCTGTACCACATGAAAACAAACTCATAATGGCCATGCAAATGGACAGTTAGCAAACTGCATGCCCAGTGGGATCGTTTGCACTGCTCATGCTGAATGCAGCCCACAGTTGTGTTGTTATTATCCCATACCTGGCAATGCTATTACCTGTGGTCCATATACAGACATGCTCCATGTAGGTGCAGTGCAGATTCATGCAGCACAGTGCAGACATGGGCAGATATGTGGTCAGATAGAGCTGATTGCTAACCATCTGAGTAATATATTAGCTGGGGTTTGTGCAGGAGCAAATGCAGCACAAATTTCTGTGTGCGCATACCCCTTTTTCTGAATAGGGCGACCAGGGTAAGTGCAGTATGTCTATTTATTAAACAACAGAAAGTATAGTAATATGCAATCACAAGTAAGACTCAGCCTTAGCTTTCTCAGATGATTAAATATATTTCTATGCTGTTCTACCATAGGTCGATACAGGAACAAACAAGAAAATGTCTCAGAGCAAGTGGCAGGAAAGGAAGTTAATAGTGTTTGAGTCATGTTTACTTAAGCCTTTTGACATATGCGTTTACTGCCATACCTCCACAACTCCAATTATTTAAAAAAAAAAAAAGAACATTACTCGGTATACACCAAAGTTGTCAGGACTGTGGATATGAGTGTACGTGGTCATCCCAACCTTACACTGGTGACTATCCTGCAGGAAATGTCCTGCTATCAGTGATTATTGGTTCAGTGGGGTGCCACTGCAAAAAAAACCTATGGGTGCTTAGACACATACAGTACAAATATAGTGTATGTGGGATGCTACTTTTCATCAGCACTCGCAATTGTTTGTGCAAACAACTACACATGGAGTTTGGCAGCAAAGTAAAGCCAAAATTGTGAGTGAAACTAAATTGAAAAATATAATATAGTTCTATCTGGCGACGCAAGATTTCGTTGCCCCCAGGACATTCAGCTAAATTTGGCACCTATACATTGATGGAGATGGACCATCAAAACAGTCTTAGTGTCAACTTTGTTAATTTAACTGTCAAGTAGATGTAGTGATTAATGCAAATAATACTACAATTGTTTGTTCATATAATGATAATTTAATTTTACAGTTGTACTCTTAATTGTCGTACATTATCAAGTAGGGTTTATAGAATATATTCAGCAGATACAAAATCCTGAATTTATGCTTTTTATATCACTGTCAGCCTGCTACATTCCTTCTTGGTGCCACATGCTGCATAAAACCCGTCACCCCAGTTATTTCCCATGACTTAACTGTCTCCTGGAGTAGTGTCCCGTATTATTCAATGGGGTCCGAGAATCAAAGACTCTTGATTGGCTGACTGGCACCTTTCAGCCATGGTAAATATTGGCATAACCCACGTAAAAGGTGCCAGTCAGCTGCATCTGCAATCCCCGCCTTTCCAAAATCACACTGACCTCCAAACATCAACATGGAGAAACTGCCATGTTGACTCGCTGCTAAAGCACGAGCTTCAAATGGGCAGCTCAGTTCCCCATGAGCTTTGGCCTGATCCAAAGGAAAAAAAAACTATTTTTCAGATACAGCTCCCCAGACAAGAATCTACTCAGCTGAGAGAAAGTTATGTTTGCCATAAATCATCTTGAAGCTGGAGCGAGTATCCACTGTTTGTATCCTCAACCCCCCCAAGCTGCCACCACTGCCATTTATGAGTAGCTGCCACATCCTCCCCTGCCTGGTAGAGGAAGTAGCCACCTCTCTAAACTAGTAGCCCCACATTTTCCTGACCCTCATCTGGTACGGAAAGTAATGTGGAAGGGAGACTCTCTTATTTTATTTACTTTTTTAATGACTTACTCCAAAGTGAAAAACTGAAGCTGGTGATTAGTAGGATAAGTCGCTGTGGCTGCACTCTACTTTTGAAAAACAGATGGTCACATACTGAAACAAGACATACTGGTTAGGTAGGCTGAATAGCAGGAGACTAACGCCGATTGGAATGACACCTTCAATTTTAGTTTGTTGAGGAACACAAAAATATGAATGTGTTTTTTCAGTTTGCTGACCACAAAAATATGAATGTGGTTATTTTTGTTACTGTTGGAAAGGGTGGCTGAGGGGTGGGGGGTACTGTGTATGAAAAGCCAATGATAGGTTCAACATTCAAGCAAAGGCAGCTAGTGGGAAAACTAAACTATAAAATGTTTACCAGGGAAAAGCTGACAGTGGCATAAGAAAATTCAATAAAAATCATTTGAAATGCCATAAAACTGCTTTTTTCTTTATTTTTTCTTACAAAAAATATAAGAGGACATTGTATAATTGCAATAAACCACTCCAGGGTGTGGGTTATGCTGGGATTAACCCACATCTGGTGTAATTTACTCATTCTGCCTGCAACCTCATGACCAAACCACACCAGGCATGGGTAAATCCCAGCATAACCCACACCGTCATAGTTTATTGCTTAAGTGTCCCCTCCCCTCTGAACAGATGATTGGTGATGTGGGACTCCAGGAGCAAGCCTAGACTGATGAATTGCAGTGTCTGCAGTTGCACAGTTTAGTCATGTACCACAGCTTTTTCTCTACTTTTTTCTTTCACCCAAAGGAACATTAGCTGACAGGCATGGTCTCTCATGTCATGTGTGTCAGACAACCCATTCAATGGTCCACAAACCCAGTAATGCATTTTTCAAGCACCAACAATTGTGGTCTCTCTGGGGGTGGTAGCACAAGAACAGTGATCGACCATACCTCCACAGAGGCATTACAGCATCCAGTGGAATGGTCAGTCATCCTCAACCCCCTGAAAGCAGTACAATGATACCATCTCATCACCAAACACTGATCGTGGGTGTCACAAGCTGTAGCACTAACTCTGCACTGGCAGGCATGAGTATACACATTTGGTGGGTATACCTTTGAGAAATCATTCTTTTTTCTTTTATGGGGGGGGCAGAAATGTAAATTAACATTGCATGAAGGTCTAAGAAATTACAAAGGCCATGTCTTGACCTCCAGCTTCTGTGATATGAAGGAACATCACAGCCTATCCTTGCATGTATGGTCCAGGGAGGTCTTGCCTAATAACAGCCATATGTAAAAACAAAATATTTGTAACACAGTTTGGCCCAGTGGTGCTGAGGGTTGAGGCACTGGATGCCACACCTCGCACCATGCTGGTGACCCGGGTTCAGGAATGAGCTTGGGCTGCCAGGGGTCAGCAGAGGACAGGAAGGATCAAGCATCTGGATGACAGCTCTCCTTCCTCAGGGGGATCCAGGGACTATGCCTGGCACCACAGCGACCTCTGCTGGAGACCGGATGTACCACAACCCTACAGGGCTTAACTGGAGGGCTGCGGATCCACAGCAAGATGTTCCCTGGTGTTATTGCATGTCGGGGCTCTGCGTGAGGGGGGTGGGGTGAGGGTGCAATGAGGAAAAAGAAACAGAAAACCCTTCACCTCCTGATAGGTGATGGAGGGTCCGGGGGGGGGCGAAGTCCACCATGTTCAGAGTCAGGCCATTCTCTTGCCCCTGTGTGCTCTCCACCGCCTCACTACATCAGACTGGATTGTTAGAGTACCAGGTGGAGTGTCTGGTGGTCCTGCCTTGGGGGACATAGAGCTGGGAGGTTGGGTGGTAGCAGGGCGGTTGGAAGAGATGAGAAGAGGGCTTCAGATGGGCGGGAACAAGGACTGGTACCCTGTGTGACTATTCCTGAAAGAGTTAAGGAGGTTGGAGCGAGAAAGAAAGATTAAAAAAAGGTATATATATATTTGCAACACTAGCTGAATATTTACATATTTCATGATCTCCCTTTTAAACTAAGAAGGGTAACCATAAATCTTTGAATTTATCAAGTTCTCCAGACATATTATAGTATGTCCTTTCAAGTTTTACTGAGACAATCATCATATTTAAGCTGGCCCAGTGGCGCGGAGGGTTGAGGCACTGGACGCCACACCTCGCGCCATGCCTGTGACCTGGGTTCGGGATTGAGCCAGGGCCATCAGGGGTCAATGGGGAAGGAGAAGATCGAGTGTCCGGAGGACTACTCTCTTCTCCTGGGGTGGGATCCAGGGAGTACCGTGCTCTGTGGCAGCCCCTAGCAGAAGCTGGGAGCATTTCGTCCAGTAGCACGGTTTAGATATGGGTTGAGCGTAGCAGGCATTTACATGGACAGCCCGCATGCCGGCGCTGTTTCACGTCACGCTCATGGGGAAAAACACCAAGGAAAAAGCCTCTTACACCATCGGTGAGATGACGATGGCCCCAGGGGGGTTTGCCCACATCCCAAATGCTGGCCCAACACACTCAGGATCCTCCTCCACCTCCAACCTGATGACAACAGGTAGGCACTTCACACTTAAGGAGCCAGCTGCCGAGGGAGGACAGAATCAGCCCCGGAGATGGTACCGGGGGTTGAGCCTGCCTGGGGTTGATCAGGGGAGGGGATCATGGGAAGAAGCGAGAATTCAGGCTGGGAGTAGAGTGGACTCCGAGTGGACACTCCTGAAGGAAGCCTGGAGGTATAGGTGAAGAAACAAAGTTAAAATTAAAAAAATCAGCATATTTAAAAGACTTTCAAATACTGGAGAGTTTTACTCACGTGGCTGGGCCTGTGCTTTCCCTTTGACACACTTTCTTTCTCTGGTGTTGCGCAATACTGCAGCTAGTAACAATGATTACAACAAGATGTTGTTTTCTTAGTGCAGCATTAGCCACTACTAAGCAATTTTAAACCACAAACTGAAGTGAGAAAGAAATAATGTGACCCACTGGGCTGGGATTTGAACCCAGGCCCCTGGAATATCATTCTGGTGCTCTTAACCACTAAGCTATGGCTCACATGGCAGGCCCAGCTGTGTGACCCATAGCTTAGTGGTTAAGAGCAACAAGTTTCAGAAATTAAGAAATAATCTATAATTGAGTATGTCTTGTGCACAGGTGAATAAAAGGGAATACTCCCTAAGTGATGGAAACTTAACACAAAAAGGATCTAAGTGCCAATTCTTCTAGAAAACCTGGAATTATGCAAGCTCATTTTACCTTCCATTCCTTTCCTACTGTACAGTCAAAATCCTCGAATGTCAAATTAAAGCCTCTTACTATAATATATGGAGGTGGAAATTAAGCAACTTTCAGGAACAAATTTACATGAACTGTATTATCCTCATTAGGAGCATAAATATTAATTAGACTAAACATAATATTGTTATTCTTAATCGTTAGTATAACAAATCTACTTGCTGGATCCAATAATTGACCCTGAATTTCTAGTTGCTGTGTTTTTTTAAGGATTATTGCCACCCCTCTAGCCATGGTATTATATTCTACAATAAGCCCTATACCTTGGAAAAAAATTGTGATATATTTAAAATTGTCTTCCAAAAAGTGGGTTTCTTGTAGCATCAGGCAATTTACCGAATTGCGTTTTGCCTCTTAAAGAATTTTTCTTATCTTAGATCTGTCTTGAGCCCCTTTAACATTCCAGAGTATGCAACTTAACTTAGACATTTCATCAATACTTTAAGAAAACGCGGAAGGAAAAAAAGAACAAATAGTAAAGAAAAAAAGAATATTTAAGACTGGTAGACCCCCCCCGACCATATCTTGTGCAGACTTGTCTATTTCTTCTTTTTTTGTTTCCTTGCCCACTCTCTTTCATTGTCCCATCTTAGAGGTGGGCTTGCTGGACTCTTCAACTTGTAATTTAAATGTAAATTTGTAAGATACATGCTACTCCTTTCTACCTGACTAAACAGACTCCCTGCAAGTTGAACCCAACAAGAACAATGGAACGTGACCTTTATCTTTGCTAATCCCTCCCCCTACACCCTTGTTATTCTGCCCAGTCCCTCCTATTCCACTTAGTACCTTAATATCTCAACCACCTTCCCAAAAATGTAAATTTAAAAAGAGAAAAACTCCCAGTTTTGTTTGGGGTACCCCCTCCTCCCATTAGCCTGCAAAAACAACTATGGCACGTGCTGTGCCTTAGGAGTGTGTGAGGATATACCGGAGCTCTGGCAAATCAAAGCCAACCTATTCTATCACCCCCCCCCCCAAAAAAAAGAAAAATACTTTTTTATCTGTTTTTTTCTTCTTTTTTTCTTCTCCCTCCCTTCACCTTCTTCTTCTTATTATTCTACCTAGCTGCCATTCTCTAGGAACTATCTCAACCAACTTAACCTACTGCCATGTTGCCCAACAGTTCTAATGCTTCCAGTTGTTGAGTCTCATTCTGTTGTTGCTCCATCTGCATTCTTGTTTCCTTGTCTTGCTTTGAAGTGATACTCAAGGATGTTTGAGGATCTGTAACTTCTGAGGCTAGGACTGCAGACTTCTCCTTATTACTTTAGGACACCTGCTCATTTGTATTTTTATGTGCTTCATTCGTGCTTGAAGTGGGGCCACACTCACTAGGCCCTTGATTACGTAATAAAGATCCCAGAACTCTTTTTGCTTCTCTTGACATATAGAAAAAAATATGTTGTGCCCTGAAAATGCACCTGAAGCTTTGCTGGGGGTAATAGTGAAAATTTAACATGCTTCTAGCTTAATAAGTCCAGAACAAAATTAAAAGCTTTACATTTTTACAAAGTTTTTAGGGCAAAGTCTGGATACTCCGCTAATGTAAGACCTCTTACATGTAATCCTCTTTCCACTATGGCTTTGTATAAGAGTTTTTCCTTGTCTTGGTAATGGTGCAGCTTGATATAAACAAATCTAAGTTGTTGACCTTGGTAGTTAGGATTTAACGCAGCCCTTTGGGCTCGATCCAGTTTTACCTTGTCTGTATCTCTGTTTCTTCCCAATGCCTCTGACATCAGTTCTTCAAAGAATGTCACTGGATTTGATCCTTTTGAGCCTTCTGGGATTCCCCTGATTTTCAAATTACTCCTTCAGTTTCTTGTTTCTAAATCTTCCGCTTTTACCTGATTTGCGCCTATTTCGTACTAAAGGAGTCAAGTCTTCCTGTTTACTTATTCTTGCTTCGGACACTTACGTTCTTGTAGAAAGGGATTCCATTTTATTGGTTATAGTGTTGAGTGCCTCTGAGAGAGCACCTAGCATTTTAGTAATCTGCTAAAATCCTGCTTTCTTTTCTGACCGTATTTCTGTCATTAATTCATTTTGATATTTAGGGGAGAAGTGCAGGGTTCCTGTGTTGTCTCTTCTTGTGATATCTGAGCACCACTTAATTCCTCACATTCTTTAATTTCTCGGTTTCCCTTCACGATTATTATTTTGGTATATTTTGCTTCCCTGTTACTTCTGGTTTATTTTTGCTCCAGTCCCCAGCCATTTTTTCTTGACTTCTTAAGTTACCTCCTGGTAGCACTGAATCACTAATCTGTATCGTTTTGAAGATACTAAAAGATCTGCAAACTAGCATATCCAAGTCTTAGTCAGTGTTATCTAGAATAAAGGGACAAGATATTTCTGTGTCAATGCTTTTGTTTTTTGTTCCAGCACTGTCTTGTTGTGGCATAATTATTTCTAATTCTTCCCTAGTGGTCATGGTATGAGAGGCGACTGCTGCTGGAGGCTCCAGTCACATATTAGGATTTTGGCCCAATATATATATCAGCAACACAGAAGAAATTGGCTCCACTGGCACTAGCAATTCGTATACAAATATGCTGGGAGACTGAAGGGATTGCAGAGCTGATGATACTGTAAAAATTTTTTATAACAGAGTCCTTCTTGCTCCCATTATTTCCTGCTTGTAGATACAGGGCCAGTATGTCTCCTACAGCCCTCTCAACAGTAATACAGTTTCCCTCTGCTTCTCTGTGTGTTAAGTTTTCAAGCATCTGATGTATGCTTGCATAACAGCAATCAAACATTAATTTGCTAGTATCCTTCCCAGTTTCTGAACCTCTCTTTGTAATATATCGAGCAGTTTTATAGTGCTTTGTTAAGTGAGGGAACGTTTCTAAGTAGCTTTCCTCTCCTGCCCTGTTGCTCCTGTTCTACAATTTCCAAACTAACAGCCTCCAATATTGTTATACTGTTTGTAGTTTTCCTTTGTGCTGTGGAAGAAAGAAGCACTACTTACAATTTAAAATGTTTATTCTCCCTACCTGAAGCAATAGAATACCATCCTTTTGTTGTCTGCTCCTACTCCATGCTTTTGCCAAGTGTCAATAGACAAGGTGAATTGTAAAATATGGAAAGCAGCCCTTCTTAATCAGACAATCCTGACTTGGTCCTAGAAGCTGTGTTGTCATCCAGGCCAGTGTGATCCTCTCTTTCTGGTAGCCCTGGATCCTCAATATGGTGGAACTCTAAAATCTTAGTTACCTGGTTCATCTCATTGAATACCTGGCGGTTCTCATTTGTCTTAATTCCATGGTCCTCCGAAAACCTTTCAACATCACAGATGAGCCACTCCTACTGAATTTAGCTGTGGGAAATCACAGGTATAATCTGAATCTTTCTTATTTCCTTCCCATGGTGTGCTTTAACCTTGCTTGAGAATGATGTGGTTGACTAATCTGCTTCGCAGCTCACCCACACCCGACCTCTTCCTCTGCCATCTTGGATCTTCAGTCATTCTCAATTTCATGTTTGATTGCATAACATTGTACATGGGAGAATGTTAAAATAAGCATAATTATTTTACACTGACGGATTTGTCACTTGACAATACTTTCCATACCACAGAGCAACAAGGCAAAGCGTGCCCAACACATGGAGTTGGAGGGACTTAAATGGGAATGCTAGATGTTAAATATGATGACTTGAATCCAGCCTGCCTATTTACTGATCAACACCCTCATATACAAAAGTGTCTCTATGGAATGAACTGGTACTTGACCATCAGTATGATGTCTGGCACCTTGTCAAAGATTGATATGACTACTTGGCAATCATATTTAATACATACTCCAGCTATGCAACTGTCACATATAACAGGTCTGAGAAGTAGTATATATATATATATATATATATATATATATATATATTTATCATGATGACTGATATGTTTTTGCAAGACCACAGTGTACTTCATTTAGAAATGTTGGTGCAGTGTTGCATTTTTTCTACATTGTACCTGAAGCACATCATGTTACTGTGACTCCACAAATCCATTCAATGGCATGTGTGTGTGAAACATGACCATAGTGCTTCATGTGTCTGCATGCACATTGAATCTATTGATCGTTGGTAATCATGCATTCAGTAACACTTGTACATGCACATGTTTTCACATATGTAGTGACTGAGTGTCTTGGTTTGTCACAATTATTGCTGCCATGAACGTATCATCAGCTGTGACTGTAATCACGACTACACTTCCTATGTGTTCTCATCATTGTTTATACAGCAGTGTGACAGTTGCCGTTTGCTCAACATTATCAGTAATGCCAATCACAGTTAATAGTGTTTGACTGAATAATGCCTGTAAATGTATTTAATTCTGATTTCCTTTTCTAAAATTTTTAAATAAAATAACAATCTTATTAAAGGCATTAGCATCACAAAGAAGATGGAGACATCAGCTGCACAACAATGCAAGCCTATGTGAGATTGGATAAGGAGTATAAAAAAGATGGTATACTGGATCCTAAGATCAACTCCAGGCAGCAATGTGGAAGTGATGCTGGTCAAACTGGAATCCATTACTAATCACATACAGGGCATTCATCAACATGCCAACCCACTATTTCCTGAGTGTGCCTATGGGCCGCTGGACGACAGCATCAGGAATTGTGCATTCCTCGTTTCTTCTCCCTCAGCTTCCTACTATCCTCTACACAATAATACTTCCCATTCCCTTACTATTCCTTCTAGAAAATCTACTGTTGGTCAATCTGCTTTTTTATACCACTTTCCTAAATTCTGGTTCTCTCTTCCCTTTTCATATTGCTCTCTCTCTCCTGCTTTCTCTTTAAAGTCTCTCCTTCAAGACTATTGTCCCTCCTGCAACTGTCCATGATCCCCCCCACTAGTTTTGCCCTGGCAATTTGTTTTCTTCATTACCTGTGAAGTGTTCTGTTTTTTGTTTGTTTTGTGTGTTTGTCTCTATTCCACATATTGGTTATACTGATTTGTACTCATAAATTGTGTTTCCCACTGCCTCAAAGCCTATCTCTCCCAGAACTGAGTCCATAAACCTCTCAAAACTCATAATGAAACCCACCATGCTCAGTGAAGTCACCTCTAACCACAATGTTGTAAAAGTAGTCTTGCATATGTTGACAGTTTATGACATTTGTTTGTTGTCGACACATTAGTGTCTAATTTATTAATACGTCATGCTGTGGTGTGGATAATATGTAGAATAATACATGGGGTAGTGTATATAACAATAATTTTACAAACACTTGAAGTGTTGGATGCAACATAAACCCAGAGAGCATAGCTTGGGGGTTTACGCAAGCATCCAACACCAAAGATGTGTGTAAAATTCAAGTTTTACACATTACCCCATGTCTTGTTTTATATAGTTGCTGTGGAGCATTTCTTTGTCACAGCAATTAAATAAACACAAATTGAACTCCCTGCTGGTATCTGCGGTTAGGCTGAAGTGGGGTGGCAGTGTGGACATACATGGAGCGAAGGAAACCCGACATGTATTTGCCATTATAATCAGTTGGTTAAAATGGTGAATAATAACTGAGTTTCTCTATCGGAGAAAACTCTCCTCAGTTATTATAACATTGTAATAACTGGCATCAGTTTTTTTCCATTGAGAAACCCGGTTATATTTCGCCGTTATAACTCGCATAGTTTTTTTTCCTTCTTTGTTAAGAGGAAAATGCAATTCATCACTTGAACGTGCATTTACATAGACTGAATGCGTGTTCTGGTGATGTGCTTCAGCAAATCATGTTTGTGACTTTGTCAGATTCCATTTAATAAAGTGTTTTATGTTGCCTCATTATTTTAATCAGATGAGAAAGCCTATGAGAAGGTAAAGATGATCCTTAAGCCCATTGTGGTAAAACATGATGTTAAAATATTGTCACTATACCATCAGACATCTTCCTTGGAGAGTTTTTGCAGCCTTGTAATCCAGTACGCCCCTAAAAGCTTTGCTTTTGGTTACAAGAGGACGTGCACAAGGTGATCACCGTGATTACTTATAGTCTATTCATGCAGGATGGAAAATGAGTAATGATATTGTATTTGTAACATAAGATTTTTCAATTGGGTCACAAATTTAAAATCTGTTTACATAGTTTTATTGGCAGCAATTCACATTAATACAAATTCAGAGAGAGAGAGAGAGGGAGAGAGAGAGAGAGCAGTCTCAAGCAATGGTGAGGCGTGTTTCACAGTGGACATGCCAACGTTCAAAGGAGGACAAATATGGTTAAGTCCATGTTTTGTTGTCAGAGTTGAAAAGTAGCAATATGAAAAGTAACAGCAATACTGTAATAAGCATATACAACTTTGTTGTTATATTCAGGGTTTACAAAGCAAAGTTACATGAGTTTCATTGACCACAAAAAGTCAATTAACCATTTTATTCAGCTGTGACACCCATCCAGATTTAAGTTTTATTTGTTGCCAAATTTAGAGGTTTACCTCATGTGGGTGGCTAACACACATCAGCAAAAGAAATACTGTGGAGGACATGACAACATGCCAGACAGTTTGATATTTATTTATTTTGTTTGGTGCATGATTTAAAAGTTGTATTCCTTTTGCTGTTCCACATCTGAGAAGTGCTGTACCCTTTTGGAGTGGATTCACTAAAAATCCACAGGCTTGAAGTATAATTTTCATCTAGAACACAGTCCACTGATGAACTCCAAAGCCATCTTCTGTCTGACAGTTGCATTGCACCATCACATTCACATGTCTATATGAACAAACAATACATTGACATTTAAAGGAGAAAGCCATCACAAAGGCACCCAAACTCAAGTGTAGGCCTGATCTCAGTGTGCACTTTGTGTGCAAAATCATTTTTTTTAATTTGTAGTTTTTAAGCCCCCCCCCTCCGTTTTCTCCTCGTTACTCCCAGGACCCCAGCAAACGTGGCAGTACGTGCACATGGAGGCACACATGCACTCCAGCAGGCACCGGCTCAACTCCCTTCCACCCCCACCCCTAGCAATCGCCAGGCTCTCCCATAGCCTGAACTGCCATCCATCCTCCACTGGGTGGCAGCCAAGGGCCAGGGAAACCCCTCACCCTCCCCAGGAGAGCAGCCTTGCGGCAGCTCAATCTTTCTCTTCCCCTGCCTCTCCACTGACCCCCAACAACCCAGGCTCATTCCTGAACCCAGGTCACTGGCGTGGTGTGAGGTGTGGCATCCAGCACCTCAACCTTCAGTGCTCCCAGGCCATGCAAATTCATTTTATATTACTTTCTCTTTACTGTAGCACAGTAGATTGTATCAGACTACTTTTGCTCACTTATAAGCTGACATTTTCTAGTATTAAAAATGAAAGAATCCACTGCTGCTGACATCATATCAGTAGGTAGCAGTGGCAGATTTAATAACTTGCAGTGCATACTACAGCTTTTATAATCTCTGATAGGATGTTTTCCAGTTCTGCTTTTCTCTGGGTGCTTAGAATAGTCTTTTGTGACTGTAATTAGCACATTGTGGACAGCTTGACAAGCAGTAGAAGGATCATTGCTGATATCAACCGTAACATGTATGATGGTGCCACTCTGGTAGACCTCTCAGTTCGTCACCCTGAGATGTGAATGCAACTATCTTACTACCAGCACCAGTGTCACTTCCCAGCAGGTGTTGTGGTGGGGTGACACTATAGGTTCCTGAGTGGGTGGATGGAGACACCCAACAAGGAGAGGCAGGAGTTATATACAGAGGTCCGATGAAACAAAGATGTTTATTTGATGGGAGGGGAAGAAGGACATGGTCATACAGGAAAACACCAACAGTGATAATGACAGGTAGTAAGGACAGCATTATGATTATCTAAGCAGTAATCACATCTAACTCTAAAATGTACTGTAAGTTCTAAAGACTATACAACTAACTCCACAGGTTATGTCAGCACTATACAGTCTGTATGAGCACTCTACAAGCTGTATGAACTCTCTATTCCAACCTTGAGGTACACCTCTGCCCACTTGGGGCTATCTTTGGAGCACTCCAGACACAAGAACTGGTACAGTATGCTACAGCTAAACTCTAGAATTGTACAATTTGCAATTTGTGCACAATTGTCAAAGTATCTGTCCAGTTGACGGTTGATTAGTTGTAGGAAGAAAAGGGAAACAAGGAGGATTCTGAAGGGACAAAAAGCAGGCTCGCCAGCTGGCTTGGCTCCTGAAATATCTGTGGGACTAAAGGGATGTGGAGAGATTTTTTATACAGGCCATAGGTTCATTGGCTACACCCACCTCTCCTGTGTTGCTGGAAACAAGGGACAATGCAACAACTCTTTTGGCTCAAAACCCGCTGGTGGACCGCTGGAAATGAAAATCAGATGCAAAAACTCCCTCGGCTCAAAACCCACTGGTGGGCCACCAGAAATGAAGAACAAGCACAAGGATCCGGCCACAGTCCTCTAGTGGACAGCCAGGATGAGACAATGAATGCAGAAGACCACCCTGCAATGGCCCGCTTGTAGACTGCTGGGACATGATACCAGATACAGAAGACATTGTGAGGTCCCCACAAAAACTGGGAACCAGGATGAGGATATCTTCTGAAGCCAGGCAGATGATAAAGTTTGGGGTACCGAGGCCGGACAAGCCAAGGACGAACATAAAACAATAAACAGGACATTAGTTTGGGGAAACTAGAGCAAAAGATCTTGAAGTGTCTGGAACAAGAACCAAGAAAACAAGAAAACGGCAGCCGTGGATCACACTGGGCTTTGACAGACTGCGACTAGCAGCGAACAACAAGGGGACACTGATGTGGTTCTTCCAGGATGATCACACTCTGGGTGAAGAAGATTTCACCCAAGACCACAGGCATGGAAACTGGAAGATGGTAGTAAAGAATGAACTGTAGGATTTTCAGGGGATCTTCGCTGCAGACTGATTCTGGAATTTACTTGCTGACCACCCCTCTGGGGCTGCTGAAGACTGATTCAGGAATACACTTGGTGCAAGATGTTGACACACTATGGTGTAACTGCAGCCTGGAGCAATTACACAGTTCCAGAGGCAAACAAACTGCTTTGGGGCAATTGACCAGTTCAAGCTATTTTTGGGCAGTTTAACACAGTTCAGACAGTTCTCAGGCAATGTAACACAGTTTAGTCAGCTTTCAGGCAACATAACACAGCTCAGTAATTTTTCATATTTATTGCCACTTTCTGATGCCCCAAATGCCCTCTTGCCCAATACTAGCTCAGTAAGAGAGCTGCTAGCCAGCTCCTTCCTCGGCCACTTCTATAGACAGACCAAAGTTGGAAATATTTTGAAAAACCCTTCCCCACCAATGTGACCACAGTCTCAATCCCAAAGCTCCAACAAACAGCAGGGGTCTTAGGGCCAACCAACTTAACACTGGGCCGCTAAACCCCTCTTCAATAGGTCAGGGACTAGGGTGTGACAGGGTAACACTGGGTACCTAGGCTTGCTGGACCCTCTTAATTTGCCTTGCTGGGCCCCTTTAAGCTGTGGGCCTCTCCGCTGGGCCCTTTTAATCTGTGGGTCTTCTTGCCCTTTTAACAATCTCCCCAGGTGTTGCCCCTTTAAGCAGTTCCTTCAGACTTACAAATGTGACAGCCAGGATGCAACCCAGAAATGCTACAGAATATCAGACAATGATGCAGTTTACTGCAGGGGCCATTGTAATTCAATGGCAATAGCAGGGCCTAATGCCTTTGGCTCCTCCTGAGCTCTGCCTCTGGAAGCTCCTCTAATGAATATTTACAACCTTTCCTCTGGGCTCCTATGCCTAGGCCTCTCCTATGGGTGTCATTATGCCCAAACTCAATTAGAATATTTAAAATCGGCTCTCTGGCCCACTCCCCCCCCCTCGGTTCTCGGCTGTTGCTTCCCTCTGCACCCTAGGCACTTTTTAAACTTTATATATTTTTTCCAGCTTCAGGTAGTCAGCACCTAACAGCTGGTGCTGCTGCTGACTCACTGCCCTAGCCCGATGTGAAGAAATCTGGATAGGGAGGCTGGGAGGTTTCTGGCAGTGGGAGGGATGGCTGCAGGTGCTGGGGCGGTCCTCTCCTTTTGGGCCCTGATGTGCCCCAACACTCCTTCTCTTTCTCTGACAAGGCAGCTCCTCTACACACCACCTCCATGGGACTGGAAAGTTTACTTTAAAACTAAAACTAAAAAAAAAGGGGGGGCAGAACAGAGCCCTCACCGCAGACGTACTCCGCCGACAGCCACCACACAGTTCTGGATGCCGCCGCACCACTGGGAGCTGATCAGATCGCCAATCTGATAGGTACCTCAGGCGAGCCAACAAAACTGGTTTTAATTCAGCAGGCAAGCCTCTTCGGTTCCCATTGCTTTTCCTCGGTTCTGCTCCTTCTCCAGCCAACAACTGACTTCCCTAAAAAGCAATACTTTTTTTTTAAACAAATACTCAGGGTTCCAGTTCTCGAACCCCAAGCCTGCATCACCAGCCACTGGTCTTTTTGAGAGATAACACACCCGCACTGGGCAGAGACAGCAGTCCCAGCGTGTGGGTGACCGCTGCTTGTGCTGCCTGCCAGTGGGGGGGGGGGGTCTGCAGAATGGAGCAGGCAGGCAGCCAACAGAGGAAAAACTTTCATTTTTCTTTTATTAAACAAGTGCTCTGCCTGGCAAGAGGGGAACAAACACTGACAGGTGCCCCAGCACACTATTCTTATGCTGCCCCCACTAATGGAGACCCTATGCCACCTCTTGCCCTGTCCACCCGAACTAGTGTCTATGGGGCAACTTAAACTTATTTTTTTTTCTCTGTTGTGCCCCCAACTTTGGGGCACTACACATGCACTTCAGGCTGTTGAATCTAGCAATGCTGCGTACTGCTATGAAGTTAACTTTGGTTGATTTGTTTTTTTTTTTCTAATAACTGATGAAGTCAGCCAGCAACTAAGCAAAAGTATACAATCTCACAAAGTCAGCAGTACTTCAGTAAACAAAAAAATCCCAAACATTTTTGCACACAAAGTGCACGTTGTGGCCAGCACCACACTTGAGTGTGGGGCCCCTAGTGTTGACTGCTCCCCTTTAACAATCAGTGTAACCTAACAAGGAATATGAGGTGCTTCAGGATAGATGAGTGGTTGCCTGTCCGGTTTAGCCACCCAGTGTTTGAAAAAGCATATCAAGGGTATCACTCGCAGCAGATGAAAAGGATCCAGTATCAGATGTAATGTCATGTCAGAAAAGGAAATGTATTGTGTGCTCTTTCTAAACAGACTGTGAGCCTCAAGCACTAAGCACTCCAACCTCAGTGGTCTTCATCGGGGGCCCACACCTGAGGAAGATAAATGCAGTTGTGATGCCTGGGGCTTTAGGCTCACATTCAGTTTAGAAAGAGCACACAACACATTGGCACTTTTGACATTACATTAACACTGATATTTAACGTTCAGTGAGCCTCATATGATTTTGTGCTTTTCAAAGGAGATACAAGAGCAACTGTGTTGTGATTAACTAGTAACCAATTGACAATGATATTAGTGGAGCAGTGCAGTCAAAATCTGCAAAAACATGTGCCTTGCAGAGTGTTTTGATTTGTGTGTATAGTCTTGGTGTGTATTTCCCTTTCTTTGCTATTAAGAGATTTTTTCCAAATTAGCCTGCTAGTTATGTGGTAGTTTTTATGGCCCTTGGGGATCTCTATCTGAACAAGTTTTATTGCTCTTCTTGTTCCTACAGTGGCTTCTGTCCCATGTGACAGTGATGCATTTGGGGCCAGTGATTCAGCAAGTACTAGAGACAGGAGTCAGATCTTTTGGCCTCCACTAAATAGCACTAATTCAGTATTTTTGTTTTCTATGTGTGTCAGGTCTAGCCAGCAGGACTAAATGTTTTGCTTTTAAAAGTTTTTATTTCATCAAACTATACACAGCCATAAAAAGCACAACAAATCACCCCAGACCATCAATGCTCTAATTAGTAAATACTCTAGGTGTTTTCTTACAGAATAACCCACTCAAGTTAGCCCTCAACTATTTTCTAAACTGTAAATGTAACCATTCATGCTCACTGTATAAAGAAAGTTACTTAATATCACAGCTCTGCTGTTGTACACTGACTCTAAACCGGTGCTTGCTGAATCCATCATCCCATATACATCACTGCCACATGGGACAGGAGGCATTGTAGGAACAAGAAGAACAATAAACCATGCTAAGATGGCGATCCCCAGGGGCCATAAAACTGGCATAAAACTAGCAGGCTAATTTAGAAAAAACTCCTAATAGCAGACAAAGGGAAGGACACAGTAGGAATACACACACAAATCAAAACACTCTGAGCAACATGTTTTTGCAAATTCTGACTGGACTACTCCTTGATAATAACATATTTTTTTCATTTCTAGCCCTTGTCGAGGAACTGCTATCAACAATAGAAACAGCTGTCCATAGAGGGAAATCCAAGAAACTGACATAAAACTGATGTTCCACCATTGCTGACTTTCAGATTTCCTACAGTGGACAAGCAATCAGCCATTGAACATTGGAATAAAAACAGGAGATTTGTTACACAGTAGACAGTTCTCACTCTGCTGGTAGGAAGCCCATGTATAGTGCGGAAGGCCACTTCTCCTTTATACATTTGACAGCATAAGATGGCAAAATGACTCTAACTTTCCGACCAAGCCATCCTCAGCACCATCTGACAAAACTTCAGTTAGACAGAAAGTGATGATGACTGTAAAGAAAAGAAAAGAATAAGAGAGATAAACAAACATGAAAAAATAATTCAGTGGATAAGTGGTGACCAGGACTTTGTTGATCTGTCTTTTTTTTTTTTTGCTTTATTTCTTTATGCTCCCCTGTCCCCTCAGCTGGCCACTCCTTCGGGCTGCTTAGGACTTCCCCAGTACACCAAATGCCCTGTTGCCATTCTCACTGTCCCCCAGTACCGTGGCTACGGTTGAACCACTATATCCCTTCATGAGGGATTCACCCCGGGGTGGGATACCAGGAAGGGAGATTTTGCCCAGCATTCCATTGACACTGGGTGCACACAGTAACGGATTGACTTGGACACTTCCAGGTTACATGGTGAGTGGGGGAGCGCTGCCATCTTCCAGTTGGCCGAGCAGGCATTTTCCATTTTTCCCAACCTCCCACCCCCATGTATTGGTCCGGCCACAGCAGCATCCTGGGGGCAGGTGCATTCAGTGGCCTGTGGAGGCCACACACTGCCAAGAATGCCAACTGCAGATCACCACCAGGAGCTGCATAATAGCAATCTGTGACTGACCTACCCCCGCCAAGGAAAGCATCTATAGGATGCTCTAAACTCCCTCCCTGATGGTCTCTATTCCTGATGACTGGGCTCAGGGCATGAAGCTGGGTTGCCAGGGTGCCAAGCGAACACCCATTGCTCGGAGTCATCAATCTGCCGGATGCAGATTGGAGCCTCCTAGCTGTGGCTTTAGCCAGAAGCAGGGACATTCTTGACTCCCTGCCCCCGCATTCCTCAGGCAACTAGTCAGTTAACCCATTGCATGATGGAGCAATATTGGACCTGGTGTTTACTAACAGAGACAGTATTACAGACATCAAGGTTTGAAGCCCTTTGGGGACCAGCGATCATCGTACTGTGTGGTTCAATATAAGAGCAGCTCTGGAATCCTGTGGCAGTGACAAGAGTCCTGGACTTCAGAAGGACTGACTTTATAAAAATTAGTAAATGCCTCAGGAATGACCTGGCAGGGAGGATGACGTGTGGGGGGGGTGGAGGAACAGTGGGCCAAACTAAAAGAAGGCACAGTGACATCAACAGACCTCTACATTAGGCAGGTAAGCAAAAGAAAAAAGGAAGAGGGGACCGCTATGGTTCTCAAAGGAAGTGGCAGAAAAGGTAAAGGCTAAAACCGAGGCATTCAGAAGGTACAAAGAGACCCAGAGAGGGGGGAAGATAGGGAAGTATATCATAAAAAGCAAATAGAAGCAGGGAAAGCATTGAGGTGTACAAAGGCACAAATGGAAGAAAGACTAGCACAGGCAGTACCAAGGAGGGACAAGATATTCTTTAGACTTGCTAGCAAAAACAAGCATTTGACAATGCCGGAAGTTCACTGTTGGTATTGCTGTTGTATATGCCTCCCATATTTTTCTGTGTATATTCCTTTGCCTTGCATTTTAAGGCATCACTCTCAACACAAATTTCTTATGTTCTTCCAGCACTGGTTTACTTCATTAGAAAACAAGCATTTGTCAATGCCAAATGTTTGCTTGCTGGCGTTGGCATTGGTAGTGCAGGAGTTAGAGAGATGCATTATAGGAATGGTAGAGAAGTACTGAAGTAACACCAACCCCCCTCCCCCGCAGAGACTGACAGGCTTTGGGATGTGCCTTTGGGTCATCGGCCATAACACTCACGCCATTCCACCTCACCCCGCCCTGCAGACACCAACTGGTGTTACAGTGTGCCCTGAGGTCTTCGGCTCTTTTGCTCACCCCCTGTCTTGAGAATGGGGTGAACATTAGGGCCAAGGACCCCATGGCACACCTTGATGCCTGTCAGTGGCTGCAGGGTAGGGTGGGGGTGGAATGGGGTGAGCATTGCAGCCAACAACCCCAAGTCACAAACCTGAAGCCTGTCAGTCTGTACAGGGTGGGCATTACAGTCAGAAACCCTAAAGCCCTGGGTGTTTGTTGGTATATTTGCTCCAAATTTTCAACTTGGGCTTTTTGGGACCCCACCTCATGAACAGTGGTAGTATCATTTCGTTACTCAATCCCAAAAAGTGATTTTGCAGAGCGAGTGTGCCATTCAGCCCCACCTGCACAAAAACAATGTTGGGCAGGATGTGAAAAATGACAGCTATACTCTTCATGAGGAGGTGTGAAGAAATGGCAATGTTGAAAATCTGGAGTGAAAATATGAAAAAGTGGTGAAGTTACGAGTGTGCGTAGAAACTGTGCAATGCATGCTCATAATGCAGTCATTTTTTGGAATGTTTTCACCAAATTTTCAACATGGCCTTTTTGGGACCTTCCCTCATGAGCAGTGGCACTGGAATTTTGTTAATCTGTCCCAAATGTTGACTTAGCATAGTGACCGCACCATTCTCACCAAGTCAGTGTCAGTGGCTCAGTAGGTAGCACACTCACCTCTGAGGCTGGGAGATCAGAGGGCTGTGGGTTCAGTTCCCACATCTGGCACTTGGGTTAATATGCCAGTACTGACACTGTAGTGCAGCATGAGAAGGATGCTGCACTTCTGAGGTGCCGTCTTTTGGATGAGACGTTAAACCGAGGTCCCATCTGCCTTGATTGGTGGTAGTTCAGGTGGATGTTAAACAGTAGGGGAAAGTTTTATTGAGACAAAAATTGTACAATAGTACACAAAGCATAATACAAAACAAAGGAAAAACAGGATAAGTATTATACAATCATTCAGGTAACTGCAAAATCAGAGTCAGTGATCCAAGGAAGAGCTTTCCAAAGTTCCAAAAGTGTCATATCTGAGTATAGAGTACATTCATGCTCATAAATTTCATTTAAAATCTTGTACAATCTTTTTTTTGAGCTCCAAATAGGAGCAGTCCTTTTGCTGTGAAGAAAACATGCAATGTACCATCCAAATATTCCATTTAATGCCGACAAAAACAAGGTTTAAAGTGTCCTGGTGCCATTTTGACCACTGAGGAGAAAAAACCCTGTATACAAGATTCAGATAAGTAACTGACTAAAGCAAGGGGGTATCCCATGCCTGCGCCAAAAAGGACCACCAATTTTTGATAAAGGAACAGTCAAAAAATAAATGAGGGATAGTTTCAAGTTCTGTAATACATAATAAGTGAGAACACATTCTATCTTGGGACTGCTTATGTTTATGATTTGATTTTACATTAATCTTTTCATGGCATGAAAGACAATGAAAATCCCACATTTTGGCTGGAACCCGCTTACATTTTCACAATAACAAAAGGGAAGGGAGGTGTTGACCAGGACACTTATCAAAGGGTATTGACACAGCACAAACCGTCAGGAGTAATTTCTTATATAAAACTTTATGGGAATGATTTAATAACATCTGAACAGACACCTTTCATTGTTTGAGACGTAAAAACATATGTTTTACGTAAGTTGGTATACCAACAGTTTGTCTTAACACAGTTAAGGAATTAGTTTCCCATTGATGAAACCAAATCCTGCAACAGTCATAAAACCAAGGTTCCCACCCACTTTGGGCATGAATCAATAAAGGCCTAAGGTCTGCAGTGAAAAAAATACAAGAAAAAAAATAACAAAGGGTTAACCATACAAACGCCACCCTCAGGGATAGGTAAATAAGTGATATTCTGCTTTATCAGGTTTAACCTACTACCCCAAAGAGCCTGAAAAAACAGGCTAAAGACAGCAGTTTCTAGTTGTCATGGAATAGGGAATACATAACTCAGAAAAAGGAAAGTAGAGATCAAATAGTTTTTAGTTAAGAAAACACGTTTCTTTTTCCCTATCTGCCTCCAGTTCCAGGAGGCCACCTGAAGTTTACCTTGTTGCAGTTTAACATTCCAGTTAAAATAATCTGAGTCCTGTGTCCCAAAAAAATTCCCAAAATGCGAATAGGGCCCTCAACTAAACATAACGGGCCAATACGGTCTGCGGCGGGGGAAGTTACTGAACCAACCCGAATAACCAGGCTTTTAGTGTAATTTAAAACAGCACCAGAGAAGTTTCTAAAAATAGAGCACTCATGGAGAGAATGAACCATTGAGGCTGCATCAGCTACAAGAAAACAAACATCATCTGCATATGCAATCACCTTATAAGGCAAGCATAAGGCACAACTAGAAATAGACTGAATCTGAGAATTAGTATTCAACCGACGGAGCAAAACATCAAGAGAAAATACATATAACAACGGGCTTAAAGGACAGCCCTGACAAATTCCCCTTTTTATGGGGATCATGGGTCCTATCCAACCATTCACTACAGGCACAACAGTAGCAGTTCTATAGAAAGCACGGATCCAGCATACCATAAGATCAGGTACATGCAGAAAACGAAGTGCTTCCCAAAAATAATCATGCCTAATCAAATCAAAAGCAGCCTTCTGATCTACGGAGAGAACAAGTCCCAAAGCCAGACCTGCATAGCCATGAGAAAATAATTCTCTTAAGAGGATCAAATGATCAGAAATTCTCCTTTGAGGCACAGAACAGGTTTGGGCAGGATGCAAAACCACCTCTGCTATCCTCACCAAATGCTTCACAATAATTTTCATTAAGAGCTTAAAGTCGGTGTTCAACATACATAAAGGTCGCCAATTCTCTAGAGAATGGATATCACCTTTCTGTTTATAAATGTGAATCAAAGTACCCTCAGTAAATTCCAAAGGGAGAGATTCACATGTTAACAGAGAATTAAACACAGATGTAAGTTCTGGGTCCAAATGGTCACCCAGCACCTTATATAAGCCAGCAGGGAGACCATCTGGACCAGTAGTTCTCTGTACAGGTAATGAAGAAATAGCCAGTGTCAAATCCTGCTCCGTGATAGGAGAACAAGCCTGGTCCTGACATAACTGTGAGGGAGCTGGGATATCAAGGCCACTATACAAAGTTGCACTGTTACCAGCCACAGCAGGGAGGGGAGAAAAAAGGGCTGTAGTATACTTTGTTACAATATGACAAATCTCAGTTTGTGAGGAACATAAGGTCCCTTCTGAATTTAGAAGACACGTCATATTTTTGGGCGGTCTGGCGGGAATTAGATTCAAAAGGACAAATAACATCACGTGTTCCAACAGTACAGAATTTATGTTGGTAATAAAGTTGTTGTGATTGTTGTAACTGGAAAGTCAACATATCATTCTGTAGGACTTTTATTTGTTGAGTAAGATCTTGCCCCGTCGTGTACGCTATGGTTAATAATGACTGAAAATGTATCCTTTTCTGCCAATAGTCTAGGTATTCCCTCCTACATTTTAAATGACTGTAAGTTTTTAAAAAAGTGACCAGATCATGTTTCGTGTCTAACCACCACTGAACAGGATCTTCATAACAAATAAAAACAGATTTACGGGCTTGTATGAAGGACAGGAGGGACTGCATAAACATTGGAATCTGCAACAAAGATGTGTTGAGTTTCCAAAGACCTGGACCTTTACGGGAAGAGACAACAGAACCAAAACCAACAGACAGCAGCTTATGATCAGAAAACTCAACCGCTTGAACTTTGGCAGAAATAATTGGTACTGTAGGAGAGGAAAACACATAATCAATACGTGTGGCTAGTTTACCCTTTTGGAAGGTAGGGGTGTGTTGTGTAGTAAAGGAAAGATAGGAGTCCGTTAAGTGGGTGACTCGAACCAATTTACCCAATTCGTGGGAACCACAAAACAGTTTCTTTGTAGCAGCAAAGGAGCTCTTATCTTGAAGACTCAGGCCACAATTAAAGTCATCAGCAAACAATACCTGAAAGGAGTATGCAAATAAGGAATGACAAAGTAAATAAAGCTATGTTCAGTTTTGATTTGAGGGGCATAAATGTTTATCACCCGGTAAGGGCAGGACCCAATGAACAAATCTATAATAAGCGCCCTACCAGGGGCTACATCAAACAATTTTAGCAAACGGAAGTCTGGGATATTAATTAAAATTCCCAGTCCCGAACAAGAGTCCTGACCAATCGACCAAAACGAAGGACCCAGTAACCAGTCCTGTTGTGCTTGTCGGGTCTCATGTGTAGTATGAAGTCTTGTATCCTGTAATAAAATTAAACCCAAAAGCAAAAGCCGTAGAAAGGAAAACATCAATCTCCTTTTAGCCATACACTTCATACTGTTTGCATTAATAGTATGGCAAACAAAGTGAAACATAGCAACAAAAAAAAGGAAAACAGACAAAAAAATGCATTTTACAATTTCCTTTTCCTGACCACCTTCTTCCCTTTAAGTTTTACTCTGGCCTTTCGCTTCTGAGAAGGCCAGTGTAAGCTGCAACTCAGAGTCAGTGGTACCATCAGGAGAGAAGAAGCTATGGAGGAAGAGTCCGACTCACCTCCAGCGTCATCAGAAAGGGTTGGAGAAGTTCAAAAGAATTAGATAAAAGGGAACTGGTGGGGGTTCGGACCACTCACAGGAGATGGTGCAACCGAGGTTATTTCTCAGTGACCTTCTGCATGATGACACTTGTAAGCACTCCGGGGGGGGCATAGTACTTGGACCTGGGACCGGGTTCTGAACAGGAAAATTAGACTGGGCAGGATCAGGGACAGGAGAAATCTCAAGCAAGGGGTCATCTGTGAAGGAAACTATCTGAAGTACGGCCTCAGAGGATACAACAGGCACTGAAGCCTGCAGTAAGGGCTGGGCTGCCTTAGGGGGAGGTACAGCCAAGGTGGTCCGGAGACGGGCCTTCTGTGCCTGTGTGATAATAGAGCACTGGTCCACTCCACCATCGTGAAATTCCTGGTTATGCGCAGCCCATTTACAATTCTGAAAGGTGTGCCCCTGTTCATCACATAGGTTACATCTACATTCATTCAAACAGTGTGCCCCTACGTGGCCCAATTCCCCACAGACATTGCATTTCATTTTATCACATACATTACTAAGATGTGCAGGGTCACCACACCGATAGCAAGCCTTCGGCTGGCCCAGGTAGCACAAGACCCCCCTATCTCGGCCTATGAAAAAAGAGTTAGGCAGATGTACAACCCCATAATCATTAGATCATAACAAGACTTTAAACTTCCATCCCCCAGTCCAAATGTTCTTGGTATCCAAAATTGCTTCAGACTGTCCCTGGACGTCACAACGCTGTTTCAACCAATACACAACATCCTCCACCTCAACTCCCCCATTACGAAACAGAATAGTGATCGTCTTAAAAGTAGGTTTAGAAAGAGGAATAGCCTGAAATAGGGTCCATAATGCAGTAGTCCGCAGAGAATTATACTTTGACCAAAAATGCTCCAGTCCCCTAGATGTTTGGAAACTAATGTCAAACGTGGTTTCACCAGAGATATGAATTAACGCATACATTTCATGGGAAAAGAATTTTAAAGAATCCTTTAGAAGCGTACGTGCTACATAGACCCGATCAGATGGTTCAGGTAACCCCCCCCCCCGGTATGCCAAGTGAACAGCGTTGTGTCTCTTAGCAGCCTGGATTGGAAATTTAAAGAATGAAGAATATGAATGGCTTGGTCCCGATATTTTGGGGGGGGGCTGTAGTGGTGGGGGAGCCAGAGCCTCTATAAAACTAGTAGAAAGAGAAGTCTGAGGTAGAGAACCCTTCAGATAATCCAACACAGGGTTCTGTGTAAGTTCCAGTTCATGAGGGAGACACAAGGGGTCAGTAGTGACTTTTGAAGCAGCTATCTTGCTCTGTAGCTCTGGAAAATCTTCAGGGCGGGGGGACTGAATTGGAGACGGACCAGACTTCCAACTTCCTGGGACAGTACCCTGAACCCAGCCAGCACCTCTCAGAGCCGATTCAACAGTCCAGGTAGGTGCTTTATTACTATTTACTGTAGATGATTCTTGTACATGTAGGGAGCTCTGTGATGAAATAGAAGCAGCTAGTGAAAAAGAAACTGAATCTGTTTGTACTGCAGGCGGCAGGGGAGCATTTACTGTAGATAAGTCTTGTACATGTGAGGAACTCTGTGATGTAATGGAAGCAGGTTGTGAAAAGGAAACCAAATCCGTTTGTACTGCAGGTGGCAGGGGAGCAGGCAGTAGGGCTTCACTTACCGACGCATTGGTCAGGTCAGAGCCTGTCACAGCAACAGGCAGTAAAGGAGACAAGTCAGGTAAATCTTCAAGAGCTTCCACCCGAGTGGAAGATGCATCTGTGCTGTCGGCTCTCAGGCGTTGCATATCTCTGTGCATTTTCAGTTTTGCACTAGCAAAACGGCGCTCTGCCGTTGCAAAACGCTCCCAGATCTCTTGTGCTGTTAAACAGTGGTTTTCAGAATCAGATGAAGTAAGATCATCCAGCAAGTTGACTGTAGGCATGCAAGTCAGTTCCATAAGAAGTAAGCAAAGGGCTATGTATAGCATCCTTAGTATGAGCAGCAAAACTTAAAGTTGAAGCAGGAACAGCAACAGGCAAAACATCAGTTGTTGGCATTGTGGTCTCCATTTGATCAGAGGTAGGAGCAGAGACCAAATCTCCCACCTCCATAGCTCCCTCCTCAGAATGCAAGGGTGCATCCGCCATCTTGGACAGAGGTTCCCCCTCTGATGAGTAGGGGAATTTCCCCAGTGTCCTGGCCAAATTTCCCTCATTCACTAAAAATACCACCAACAGCTTAATCTGGTTCAAGGTCAGTTGGCATTCATCTGTATCCCCCTCCCCCGGGTCGTGCCTGAAAATAGGCAGGATTTGTCTAGTACACTTACCCAGTCAACAAAAATGAAATAAAATAAATAAAATAAATTCTGCACCACAGGTGCAAAAACACATTTCAGGAAGGTTGCAAAAAATGACAACTGTACTGTTCATAAGGGGGTGTGAAAAAATGGCAATGTTGGAAATTTGGAGTGACAATCTTAAATTGATGACGTTACAGGTGTGTGTAGAAACTGTGCAACAGACACTTGTAATGCAGTCATTTTTGGGAGTTTTTTCACCAAATTTGCAACAAGGGCTTTTTGGGACCCCACTTCATCAACAGTTGCACTGTTGTTTTGTTAATTGGTCCAGAAAGGTAATTCCATGCAGTGACCGCAAAATCACCTTTCAGGACAGGGAAACAAAATGACAGTGACTGTTTTCATGAGGTGGGGTCCCAAGAACTCCATGTTGTAAATTTGGGACCAAAACTCCAAAAAGTGGCTGAGATATCAACCTAAGTTGAACCCCTCCTCCACATTGATTGCCATTATAGGGCTTACCAAGATTTTCTTCAGTTTGCGGTTAGCTTTTGAAGAGTGCAGACATGTTCCCAGTCCACAAAAGATCACTGCTTCTGCCCTCCAGAGCTAAGTATTGGTAAGGGAGGCTGTGGGGAGGTGGGGTGCACAGAGGAGGGTGCGGGTTGGGGGTTGGCAGGAATGACGAGGACTGTTTTATTTTTCAAGTTAAAAATACACTGTGAGTCTGTTTCCTTTTTTACAGGTAAACTATTCATGGGTTTTGGCACACTGGGGTGGGCTCCCAGTGTGCCAGAGTACTGGGGGGGTCAATGCCAACCCAGGGATTGGGCCTCCCAGGGTCAGCTGAGAATATAGGGGCATGGGGGGGTGCATCCAAAACCGGGAGTGGTCATTCTGGTGTCAGAAATACCAGAGGTAGTTTTTGGCACACTGCGGTGGGCCCCCAGTGTGCCACATTAAAGGGATGGGGGGATACATGCTGACATGGGGATTGAGCACCCCGATGATGGCAGATGGGGGGGAACTGCTAGTGTGATCATGCTTAGAGTTAAAGTGCCTTCAGGCACTGTATACTCCCAGCCCGTATGGAGATTAGGCTGTGGCCTACTCCGCAGAGGTGGGAGAAGATAAACAGAGACAGCAGAACTTGGAGGAGGCAGGCGGGGAAAGCACCTCCTCCCACCTTCCAGGGTGGCTTGGCAAGAGGGGGCAGCGACATCAGCCAAGTTGTCCGCGACACAAACAGCTGTTTGCTGCGTGGTGACCAGCAGATGAAAGGAAAAAGCCACCACATCATTGATACAACTTTTTCTTTTCAAGTGCAGACCATTTCAGGCAAAACAGCATCAGGACCTACCTGGCTGATGATTGGTGTGATACTGTCAAACCCCTTGCAGAGTACTCTGCATTGGACAGACAGTGTCACACCCCTTAAAAGTCACTATCCCAAGGAGTTCGCAGTGCATGCGTGAATTCAAAAAGGGAGACAAAGAATGGAATTGTATGGTTGGGGAGGGGGCTGTATGGAGAGGGATCAAGAAAAGGCAGACATCTTGTACAAATACTTCTGCTCAGTATTCGCAGTAGAAGGGGATGGAGAGGAACCACGAAAGGGCACCAGGAGCTATGAGTGAAGGGGAATGGACACAGCTCCTCTTTTTGTGGAGAGAGTCCTGAAAGCACTCACTAACCTGAAGGTGGACAATCTATGGGACCAGACGGGGTGCATCTGAGTGTGCTGAGGGAGCTCAGGGAGGCACTAGCTGCACCTTTGACAGCTCTTTTTAACAGATCACTGGAGAACAAAGTGGTCATGGAGGACTGGAGAAGTGCTCCCACCTCACAGAAGTGATAACAAAGAAGAGGAGGGCAATTTTTAATGGTTCTGGGTAACTTAATGAAAACACTACTGAATGAAAGGATTGTGGAATAGCTGGAATCCAACAGTTACAGGATCCATGGCAGCATGGATTCAGAGGCAGAAGGTCATGCCAAACTAATCTTATAGCTTTCTTTGACTGGGTAACTAAAGAGCTGGATCAAGGAGGAGCAGTGCACATGACCTACCTGGATTACAGCAGGGCTTTTGACATCGTTCCACATAGAAGACTACTAAGCAAGTTGTGTAGGTTGATGGTGAGCAACAAGATGGTAGCCTGGGTAAGAAACTGGTTAGAGGATAGGACACAGAAGGGAGTGATAAATAAAGTTCACTCTGAGGAATGGGGGTGACCAGCGGGGTATCTCAGAGGTCAGTGCTGGGACCGGTCTTTTTTAATGTCTTTCTAAGTGACATAGCAGAGAGTTGGAAGGGAATGTCTGCCAATTTGTGGATGACACCAAGATCTGCAACAGAGTGGTCACTTCAGAAGGAGAGCAGAAAGGATGGGCAGGGTTCTGAAAAACTAGAGGAGTAGTGAAGAGTATGACAGCAGGGTTTTAATGCAAAAAAGTGCAAAATAATGTACTTGGGTCATAGAAACCCAGGGGTGGATTATAAAATGGGGAATGTAATACTGAAAATGGCAAAGCAGGAAAGAGACCTGGAGTAATCATATTGGATGGCCTAAAGGTGGCCAGGCAGTGTGACAAGGCAGTTGGGAGGACTAGAAAAATGCTAGGGTGCATAGGCATGGGTATCACTAGCAGGAAATGGGAGGTGGTGTTGTCTCTACATAGATCACTGGTAATATCCCACCTTGAGTAATATGTCTTTTTTTGAGGACCACATCTGAGGAAGGACATAGGCAGAGTGAAGGTGGTCCAGAGGAGGGCTACCGAAATGGTGCAGGGTCTGCATCAAAAGCCCTATGAGGTCACAACAGATCAGGCCCTCTGCTCCCACAGTGCCAACCTCCGAGTGCAGTATTGTGAACAGGTCACAGAACAGGGTAACCCTCCTGTCTGCTTGTGGGTCTGAATCACCTTTAGTCTCAAGTTCAGGGGGGATTCAAATTCCTTCAGATTCAGATTCAAATTCCTTATGCTAGCATACCCAAATGTATAGGCTTGGATAATCTGCTCTACCGTGGATGCCAGATATCTTTCACCTAAGGGCACCTAAGCAGGTATCCAAAATGAACCCTTAAAACTCTATAAAAGATCTTAGGTATATTCTTACCTTTTCCCAGTTTGGTACACCATCAAGCTTTGAACAGTTTTAGTCAGTCTTAACCATCTATACTTCACATGCAAAAGAAATAACTTTGAAGACATACCAGGCAGTCTCTTTAAAATAAGAGGTTTACTTAAAAATGGATAAAATATGTAAAATGTAAACACAGAACACTATATCACAAAGCATACAATCACTTAAAAGAAAACAAGGAAAAGTACAAACATAAACTCCTACCACAATACAATTAGACTTTCCTATCTAATGTATTACCTTCTTATAGTGCTTATAGTTAGTTCTTGTTTCTAAGAGCCCACAAAGAAATGTGTCTAAAGATCAGACACAGAATAGCTTAAACTGTCTCTCAAACACACCCCTTCCATGATGTCACCTAGCCCCTCTTTGTTAAATATAAAAAAATATACAAACAAGATGTCCTATTCAGGAGGTATATTAAATAAGGTGACATCAGCAAAAACTCATTTCCCAATATGACTCCTTAATTAACATCCCCCTCTTTGATCTTGAGCACATCCTGTTTTCCCCAGGATCAAAGGATTTTATATAACTTTAGCACCATCATGGGAACATGTTTTTCCTCGAAGACATCATAAAGGTTTATGAGCCCTATATCCTGGCAGCTGGTCAGTTCCAATTAAATCAGATAAACAGGAGACCCTTAATTAAGCCTCTCTAGTCCTTTTAATTACCTCCTGGTTTCAGGTTAATACATCCTGTATTCTCACTAAAACCTGACCCATGGCACAGCTGCCTTATGGAGACAAATCACACACCACATTTTTATATTACAAATATCAAAGAACATTCATAACCAGCTGGCCAAGCATTACACATCGGTATGGGTATCACTAGCAGGAAAAGGGAGGTGGTGTTTTCTCTACATAGATCACTGGTAATATCCCATCTTGAGTAATATGTCTATTTTTGAGGACCACATCTCAGGAAGGGCATAGGCAGAGTGAAGGTGGTCCAGAAGAGGGCTACCAAAATGGTGCAGGGTCTGCATCCAAAAGCCCTATGAGGAGAGGCTAAAGGAGTGCAATATGTTTCCCATGGAGGAGAAGAGGGAGAGTGGGGATATGACAGAGGCCTGTAAATACCTCACAGGGTCAATAAGGTATAGGGGAAGTATTTTTCAGAGAAAAAAGGTGCTCTAGAACAAGGGGGACATAGTATGAAGCTGGAGGGAGGTAGATTCAAGAGAGATGTGAGGAAGTACTTATTTACAGAAAGGATGGCGAATTCCTGGAACAGCCTTCCGGAGGAGGTGGTGGGGGCAAAAACAGTGGTGGGGTTCAAAGGTGCCTGGGATAGGCACAAGGGAAGCATTGTGGTAAGAATGGGGGTGGCGCAGTGTCATAGATCAATTAGGATCTGCAGCAAAAATGAAGATAATAAAAATAGACAGATTCAGTGGGCCCAGCAGCACTTATTTGTCATCAATTTCTATGTTTCTGTGTTTCTCTGAATGTTCCAGGTCACAATAAACAGTCTTATTCCAACCAATTTTTCATCCATGTGCTTATGGTTTGTGCCAACACAGCACAGCCTTGACTTCTGCTTATATAGCGTGACACTTATGATTTGTATTTCATATGTGCAGCTGATGTTATTATGGCAGCATGCCATTGGGTAAGCCATTAATGTCGTTGGTGTATGGCTTTCTAACATTATATGAAAGGACATTTGCAGCTCAATCTGTCATCAGAAAATCTTGGTGTGCATGTACACAAACATTAGTCTCTTTTTTTTGTCATCTGTCTCTCATAAAGCTTAGACCTACAATATAAAAAGAAGTAGTATAGCCGTATACGCTGTCAGCTTTACGATTGATTTACTACTGGCATTATTTACATTTATTTGGTAAAATAGTGTGTGTGCAAATATACCAATGAACTGCTTGTCAGACTATGATGTATGGTCGCGATATTAGTAATTAAGTAGTTCAATGTTTGTCTGCCTTTCAATAGTGAATAGTAACATTTTAGGTTATGAATAATACACAATATTTCTGAGAAAGAGTTCTCTTGTCGGAACAGGTTACATAATAATTGGATAATACCACAGTAGTCTGCGTTACTGAGAACATAAAAGTACCACTGGTCGTCAATGGCAGGGTCATTAACTTTGTATTAGAATGAAATAGAAGTGAACTTTGACATCCTAATAATAAATAACGTTCACTCACGATACGTACATTTTCCTTAAGATTAATTTTGGAACATTTTACTGTTTTATGCAGTTGTTAAAACTTTTGGGATAAATTAAATGAAGTATCCCCTGACAAATTTTAGGATACAAATTTGCAGTTTGTGTATGTTACCTAAACATTCATTAAAATTAATGTGGCCTGCAGGCCAGTCAGTGCGGCAGCAGTGCTACCACTTTTGGCACTGACAACCAGGACACATGAGCAAACTAGGGGCACCGGAAGGTGGGCCAGGGGGTGTAATAGGAAAGGAGGTCTGAGGGACTGCTCTCAGATCACTGAGATTGCACATGCAGTGGGGAAGGGGGGCCTTGAAGGCATGGCGGACATCCAGTGTGCTGTATAAGGAAGCATTTGTAGCTGGGCCATTCATTTCATTGAACACCACCTCTGACACACAAGGGGGAGGAAGACATTGCAAAAAAATAACCATGGCTGGCAAGATGATCTTACACCGAGGAGGAGCCACTCCAGAGACCTGGCATGGATCCCACTGGATCCTGTCTGGCAGTTTGAGCCATGGCTCTCCACCGCACCGTCGGGGGAGCTGTGGTGGAAAATGGAGCAAAATAAGTCTGTGACACGCCAGGTGATGGGGCAGGGGGGTTGGAGGGTAGAGAAGCCAGCTAGGGAGTGACAAAAAAGGATTAACAAAATAAAAATAAATAAGTAATGTGGCAGACCCAGTATTGAGGCACCTCAACTCACCTCCCTTCACGCTGTTGACCCATGTTTGGGAACAGACCTAGGACACAGGGGGTCAGAAGGGGAGGAATAGGATACAGTGCCCAGAGGTCTGATCTTTTTTTCCAGTGATGGATCTTTACAGTGCCTGGTGTTAGCATAGCCTCTATTGTTGTCTTGGTGTCTGGCAGCCAGGGGCTGTCTGGATGGTGGCAGATTTGAGGTCACCGACGTAAGACATACCGTACTGTATGAGGTGAAGTTTGAGAGTCACTGCATGTACGCTCTGCAGTCTGTAGTCCCACCAGTCTCTCTTCATATCACATGACTATCCAGCTCACATACAACATCACAGACCTCCAAACCTTCTGTCACAAATATCTATTGCTCTCGTCACAGTACATTGATACATCGATCACGATATAACTCCTCTCCACTCTGTGGCAGGCCATCATATCAAGTGTCAGTGATCACAGAAACTGTCAAAACAGATGGTTCAATAATACACATACTCAGTAACAACTATAAATACAGCCAGCCACAGAGGTGAGAGGATGGATTTGATAATCGCTGTACTCGTGGTGGAAAGAAAGCATTTGTGAGCCCTTGATCAATTTTGATACTAGCTTTCAATGTCTGATTGCCAAATCAGTACTTTTAGTGGCCATCCTTTTAAAACAGCTCAAAAAACCACTTTGTGCACAGGTAGCCAGTTGACTGGTTGTCCTACCATGGCTATACTACACAGTCAGCATTGGTCATTGAGGTGTAGGATGGCGATGGCCATGAGGTTGGAGGCTGACAGGTGGTTTGGGGGAAGGGGACACGTGAAACCATGTATTTCAATACATCAAATGTATGTGGTGTGAAGCACACATTAAGCATGGGGCTTAATGTTAAACTGCCGCCCCTTTAAGAGCACTTTGAACCTGCGTGTATCTAATTGTTGCACTGCCTGGCAGTGCCATGTTGCCTGTCAGTCAGAGATTTTGTCAGTCTGGGGCTTGTCCTCAGAAGAAGAACATCTGCAGCACAGAATAAACCTGCCTTATTATTATTTTATGCTTCCGTCTAGTTATTCGCATGGTCCAAATGGGGTCCTCACCAGCAGCAACCGAAGGGTCTGGCAGACCACAGAGAAGGTAAAGGGCCCTTCTAGTGGCAGACCAAATAACCAAAACACCACAGTGGTAATCAGGTAGCTGGTGGGAAGTGGTGGACACACTTTATTGCAATGAAAGAAATATACTGGAAAATAGTGGTGTACATTGAGCCACTGTGCCTCAGGGATTTACATATATATCATTGTACTGTGATGGGGAAGCAACTTGCCACATGAGAGGGTAGGTACAGTACAGCCACACTGCATTCTGGAGTGCACGTGCATGTGCTTAGCGCACAGATAAGAGGAGCTTCTCGTCAGCGGTAAATATTGCCATTCAGTGAAATGCTGACCGCCGCTTGAAACCTTTGAAAATGATACCACACATGGGGGTGGACAGCCTCATTTGCATACTGGTCGTGGGGTTTTTAGCCACTTAGTCACTTGACATTCCTGGTTATGTGTTGGCAATGGGTGTGTCATGAAATATGTAAATTAATGGGACAATTATATTGTTTATTTTGGTAAGATAAACAATTTCTAACTCATTCTCTGCTAGCCGTTCACTGTTGTGGTATTGCCTGTAAGCAGACTGTACAGCCTCCAGTACCCAAATGCTGAGACCACACTTCAGCAAACCTTGGATGCTCAGTGATGCAGGATAGTATCTCAGCATCTTCGATAACATTTGAAATGTCATTCATCTTTTGAACTGCATGAGGAATCTCTTGGCAGCATCTACAGTCCACCTCTGTAGGCAGTATGACACAGTTTCCCAACTACACCTGAAAAAAAGTTGTAGTGTGAAAAAATGTTAAAGCAAGTAGTATTCACTGTAACCACATGTACATATTTTGATCATTTACACTAATACATTGACAAGCATTTAAACTAGCAAAGGGGGGTGGCAGGCCAGCAAGGAGGGTACCTACTTGCTCACCCCCCCACAGCTAGCAGTGGAACCAGTGAACCAGAGGAGTGGCTATCTCTGCAAAGCAGTGTGAAAAAGATGGAGATTAGTGCCCAAGAGGTGGATAAGCAGAAAAGGGGCAAAATTCAGCAGAAGGGCAGACAGCAAGGAGAACCTGGGATAAATGACAACCAAGGAAGGGGCTGGGTAGAACAGTGAAACAGTCTAGGAGGTCAAATCATGGAAAGCCATGTGTGCAAATGCCAGAAGCCTTAGCAACAAGATGGAAGATCTGGAGGCTGTCATGGTGCAGTCAGACCTGGACATTGTGGCCATCACTGAAACCTGGTGTAATGATAACTACGACTGGGAGATGGCCATACCTGGCTACAACATATTCAGAAGAGACAGAGCAGGCAGGAAGGGAGGAGGAGTGGCACTGTATGTGAAAAATGACATAAGGGCCACAGAGATCCAGGAGGAACAAAATGGGGAAGAGATACTGTGGGTTAAGCTGGAAAGGAAAATGGGGACAGCCATCCGCTGAAGGTGTGGTCTATAGACCACCAGCCCAGGAGGAAGAAACAGATGGGGAGCTGATGCTAGCCATCCAAAGGATGGCAGACAAAGGTGAGGTAGTACTGGTTGGAGACTTCAATATTCCAGACGTGGACGGAGCATCCCAGCAGCAGCATCAACTAGGAGCAGATTTATCCTGGACTCCTTCAGGGTGCCTTCCTCAAGCAATTGGTCATGGAACCAACTCGGCAGAAGGCAACACTGGACCTTGTGCTCACAAACAGGGACAGTGTGATGGGGTGACAGTGGGGAGCACCTGGGAAACAGTGACCACCAGTCATTGTGGTTTGAAATCACAGAAAGAGCAGAACCAAACCACACAAAAACACGTATCCTGGATTTCAGAGGGGCAGACTTTGGGAAAATGGGGAGATACTTGAAAGAGGCATTAAGGGGAATGGGACGGGAATCAGGGGTTGAGGAACAGTGGACAGTATTTAAAATGGGGATTACAAGAACAACAGAATTATGCATTAAGCAGGTTAGCAAGAGGAAAAGGAAGAGGAGACCATTATGGTTTTCCAAAGAGGTAGCAAAGAAAGTGAAAGCCAAAAAGATTTCATTCAGGCAATACAAAAAGACACAGGCAGAAGGGGATAGGGAGAAGTACCAGGAGCAGCAAAGGGAGGCAGGGAGGTCAGTAAGGGAAGCCAAAGCTCAGACAGAAGAGCACATTGCAAAATCAGTGGGTAGAGGGGACAAAACCTTTTACAGGTACATAAGTGAAAAAAGAAAGACAAAGGGAGGGATAGTGAGACTGAAGGGGGAGGATGGGGGCCACGTGGAGGATGACAACAGTAAAGCTGACATATTGAACAGGTATTTCTGCTCAGTCTTTACTGAGGAAGAGGAGGGTAATGGGTCTGAAGGGAGTACAAGGGGTGAGAATGGTGCAGAAATGGACACAAGTCCCTTTACACGAGAAAGGGTCCTGAAGGAACTGGAAGTAATAAGAGTTGATAAAGCAATTGGACCAGATGGGATGCACCCCAGGGTCCTTAAAGAACTAAGAGAGGTGGTGGCTGAACCTCTGGCTATCCTGTTTAGCTGATCACTGGAAACAGGGGCGGTACCCAAAGACTGGAGGACAGCAGATGGTCCCCTTATACAAAGTGGGAACAAAGAGGAAGCAGGGAACTACAGACCAGTCAGCCTCACCTCGGTAGTGGGGAAGATCATGGAAGCACTACTGAAGGAGATTGGTGGAACATCTAGTTGTCAATGGACTACAGGACCCAAGGCAAGCATGGTTTCACCAGGTGGAGTCATGTCAGACCAACCTCTGCTGAATTTTTGACTGGGTGACTAGGAGGTGGATCGGGAGGGCAGTGGACATGGCCTATCTGGACTTCAGCAAGGGCTTTGACACTGTGCCACATAGAAGACTATTGCACAAACTGGGGAATATGGGTGTGGGCAGGACAGTAGTGTGGTGGGTAGGTAACTGGCTGGGTGGCAGGACACAGAGGGTGGTGGTAAATGGCTGTCACCCACAGGGGAAGAGTGACCAGTGGAATACCACAGGGATCAGTGCTGGGACCGGTCCTATTCAACATCTTCATCAGTGACATTCATAGGACCTAGAAGGCAGAATTTCACTGTTCGCTGATGACACAAAGCTCTGTAACAGAGTAGACACACCAGAGGGTGTAGACAGAATGAGAAGGACCTGCAGAAACTTGAAGAATGGTCAGGGGTTTGGAGTTGAAATTCAATGCAAGAAGTGCAAGATAATGCATATGGGCACAAAACCCTGGCACAATATATCAGTTGGGGATGAGGATATAGCATGCACCAAGCAGGAAAGGGATCTTGGAGTTATCATCTCTGATGACCTCAAGGTGAGAAACAGTGTGACAAGGCAGCAGGTAAAGCAAATAGGATGCTGGGATGTATAGGCAGGGGCATCACCAGCAGGAAAAGGGAGGTCATAATTCTGCTATACAAGACACTAGTGAGGCCCCACCTGGAGTACAGTGTACAGTTCTGGAGACCATACCTACGTAAGGACATAGACAGGGTAGAGAAGGTTCAGAGGAGGCAAAAAGATGGTGCATGGATTGCATCACAAGTCCTATGAAGACAAGTTGAAGGAACTGAACATGTACTCCCTGGAGGAGAGGAGGGAGAGAGGGGATATGATAGAGACATACAAGTATCTTACAGGGAGGAACAGGGTGCAGAAAAACACTATTTTTAAGTGAAAAAGATGTTCCAGGACTAGAGGACATGAGATGAAGTTGGAGGGAGGACTATTCAGAGGAAACATGAGAAAGAATTTCTTCACAGAACGGGTGGTGGACAAGTGGAACACCCTGCCAGAGGAAGTGGTGGGGGCTGAAACAATCACAGGATTTAAGAATGCATGGGATAGACATAAAGGAATTCTGGAGGTCAGGGGTAAGGGGCAACAGACTTCTAGGAAAACAAACTGAACTTACAAGCTCAAATGGGCAGACTGGGTGGGCCATAGGCCCTTATCTGCTGACACTATCTGTGTATCTATGTATCTATGTAATAACAGCTCCAAGAGGCACCCATCTGACCCAACACAAACAGTCTAACACTTTGTCAGTAACAGAATGGACACACGACACAAACCATGTACATTTAAACAAGCACACTTACAGCGATGACATTCATAGATAGGCACGCAGAACTATGACACAGTGCATCAAGCAACGGAAACAGTAGCATCACTGAGCCAACCAGACATTAACAGGAATAATCCACACAAGTTTATGTACACTGCACTCCCCCACAAGTGTGGCATCACCATTAATGATACACCGACTTGTGATAATGGAGATATGGAGCCCGATTCACAAAGGGCGACGTAGGGCTTGCGCCAAGCTTCTGCATTAACCCCAGGGGCTGGCACAGCTGCACCAAACTGGTTGCTGCAACCTGTGCCTGATTCAAGTAGATTGGGTGCATTTGCAAAACTTTTCCCAATTTACGGGGTTTGTGCCAAATATTTGGCACAAGCCCCGTAAAATGAGTACTCCAGATTGCCTCAAGCTGGACCAGAAAAAGCTGGTCTAACTTGCGGCAATTGGTTCAGGAGGTCGAGAATCCCAATTGCCAGCAGGGGAATGCCGCAAGTCCCCTGCACCAGACGTTCAGCGCACCGTGGCTTGTGGCATTCCTGACACATTTGTAACTTGACGTTCATGGAGTCTGCCAACAACTGCAGGCACTAAAATATTTGACCCACCCCAGTGACAGGAATGGCCCACCCAAGACTATGTACACTGCCCACCCTCAAAGGGTGTCATCACAACAGCCACACAACAGTCACAGTAATGACATACACAGCTATGTACCCACAGAGGTGACTCAGTGACTCAAACAACACAAAAAGTAACATCACCGAACAAACCGTGATGTGGCAGGAATGTCACACACACCAGGGATTATGTGCAGTAAGCCCCCGAAAAGGGTGCATTATTCATCAACAAACCAAGCCATGATAATGGAGACTGCCACCATCGACCCACCCAGACAGAGATAGGAATGACCCACCAAAGTTCATGCACTATCAGCCAGACCCAAAGTGTGGCGTCACCACCAGTGGCACACGGACTTATGATAATGGAGGTACGGAGACAGACAATAGCAAACATTAAAATATCCGACCCACACCAGTGACCGGAATGGCACATTCAGGATTGTGTACACAGCACACCCACACAGCATGTCATCACCAGCAATGACACACTGACGCATGATAATGCACTCGCTGTCAGTAACCGAATGGACACACACAACTCATCCTGGACATTTACACATCACACATACAACAGTCGCACAACAGGGATTATGTACACTGCCTCCCCCCAAAGAGTAGCCTCAACAGTAATAACATGACAACTCTGGATATTGGAGACTGTCACCAGCTCAGCTGATGTTAACATATCTGACATACTTAGACAGTGACAGTAATGACACACTCAGTTTTATGGACACGGATCCCCCACCCAAAGCGTGGCATCACCAGCAATGACACACCGACTCAACAATGGAGACTGACAACAACCATAAATAGTAACGTCACCGACACAACCGGAAAATGACAGGAATGAGCCACCCAACAATGATTATACACAGTGTTACAACCAAATCATAACATCACCATACTAACCCCTCAGAACCAGCAATGATTCATGCAACTGTGGCTATGAACACCAGCACCAACACACCCAACACTCACACACAAAAAATCCCGGACAGTAACTGGAGTGACAATCAAGGAAACAGCATGGGAATGAAACACCACAATGACAGTAATGACATTCACATCTATTCCACACAATAAACAAACTCAGTGGCTACCACACCAGAAAAAGATGATATTACTAATCCATAGATATAGTGACAGGAATGACATATACCACAGTCATTGTGTTGCTTGCATACGCTACATCACCCCAACCAAACCCCTACCAATATACACACAATAACCTTGGCAGCAATGACATAACCCTGCAGCACAGACCCATGCTTAGGGACTCTGCGCACACTAAACACATCACTGACAATTACGGTAACATGTCTGCGCACAGTGACATGACAGCACTGAATCCCCCTACACCCCAAAGAAAAATAAATGGTAAAATCAGTGACCAGAAAGTGAAAGTCACAGATCAGCAGTAAGCGAACACATCTGACATGCACAACTCAAAACCGACAACTGAGGAAGCACTGCCACATTCCACAAACCCAACAGCAGCATATGTGAAAATTCATGAAATTTACATTGCTCCAAAAAAAATTATAGTACTACTACCACCAACCACAAAACAAAAAATATTACCCCTCAACATCATCTCTGCACTAGCAGCCACATTTTCACAGATAACACAGATAATGTATTGAACCTATCAGCTAATATTGAAAAGAAGCTGTCTCTGTCTGCTGTACTGGAGCTGTCAGAACTGCTCGATTCATGCTCACTGCACAGTGGGTCAAGACAATGTGGATTATCAATTAGAGATGCATCAGTGGACAGACTGCAATCAATACTCTCACTGTCACTAGGTGAGAGTTCAGGGAGCACGTCAATTCACTCCCGAATGTTCGCTCCCTGAAAACCCGCTCCCGACAATTCACTCACGACTAATTCGCTCCCATCCCTTCTCGCTCCACGTTATTTCACTCCCTAGCAGACTTGACAGTAACAGTAAATAGCAAAGGCTAGTGGAAACATCTGAAACAATGCAATTCCCCCTTTGGCTGTTCTGTGACTTAGAGGGCTGGGATAACCTTTGTTTAACCTGAGTGTAGACCACACGCATTTAATCATTTTCTAATTCAACTCTGGTGTAATAATTTTAAAGTAAAGTAACTTCATACCTTAAGTAGTTAATCACAGTGTAGTACTCCCCCTTTGTCATGTGACATATGATTAGTCATGTGATGCAGTGACGTTAGCGCCAATGTAGCGTCAATGTTAGTGCAGAAGTTCAAATATCCAGCTTAAAACCACATCTTTATTTAAGGTAAATTATTAAAATCATAATGTTTTTCTTTGTTTTTAAAAATTATTACTCAAAACAGTGAGCCACTCCTCGTAAAAATTCCTCTGTTGTGCGTTTGGAGGACTTGTCAATAATGTGTTCGAGCCTTGATGCGTTGTTCTGGTACACCCATTTGGAACGATTGGGTGCATTGCCAGCTATTATTTGTTCAATGTCTGCCTCCCGTTTCTCACTGTATATCCTTCAGTGGGGATGAAGCAAGTTGACAAGGTGAGTTATGCAGAACCAATTGCCAAGAAATTGGGATTGACCAGTAATCGCGGGAAGCGGTCGGACATAGACCGAGTTCACTCTTACTATGCTGGCCATTCTAGCAGTGCGAGCCAGATCTGGAACATACGTCACACATAGTGCTGTACATCACTGAGGCAATTCATGTATGGTGCTGACTCTTTATAGTTTTGTTGCCAGTTTATTAGTTTCATTTAAAAAAAACTACTGGCTTTTGGAAAAAAATGGATATTACAGTTTTGCTAATTGGGGATAACAGGTTGGAAGTGATGAGACAGGTAGGATTGTCAAAGCCCCTCTTTAATTACTTTTAGCAGTTTTCTGATCATTTGCCTCAACCAGTGCTAATGTGATCACTTTAAACAGAGAGTGTACATGTCAGAATGAAATGCAGACTGCAGTTCAGCAGTTATTAAGCCTGCACAGAGGAATCCTGGTTTCAGCTGCTCTGTAAACCATTGATCATCAGAATGGCAGTGGTGGTCAGTTTTTTACATTGCAGGTAGCTGACGAGATTTAAAGAGCTGCTGGCATGTTCCAGGCAGGTAACTCATACCAAGGAGTTGCCTGCCCGAGGATCAAATTTAGCTGTTAATTGAATTTTTTTGTGCAGGATTAAATGAAAGTTTTATTTTATTGTGACTAGCTCATAACTAAGGCAGTATTATTTGCACGATTTTTCTGAGCAAATTTCATGGTGGCTGCACAGCAAAAACTTAGTATTTCACTAAATAAAAGAAGATAACAAAATCATGTAATAGATGGAATAAAGTTATGCTTTAATTGCTAAAAAAAAATCAATGGTAATTTAAAACATAATTAAGACCATTCTAAAAAGCTTTTAAATAATACTATTTGACTGTGCAAAATGTGCTAAATTTTCAAGATCAGTTCTGCTTGATGCTGCATCTGTTGTCAGTCAACATGGATCCATACTGTGAGAATGAACGCTCGACATTAGCGCTGTGTACAGGTACGGACAGACAACTCAAGGCAAATACATTTTGGTTACAGTGCTCAGTGGTGTTAGCAGGTGTTAATTAAATAGATGAGCCCACATTAAGAAATTAACTGGCTCTAGTCCAAGTTAAAGGATGTAATTAGCAGACAATACTAGATTAAAGACGTGTTTAGAAGTGTTAAAGTGTTCCTTACATTGTTTTTTTTATGTGCACCAGCGCTACAAACGTGTACCAGACTTGCTCTTAAAACAAAATTTTACTAAATTTCATGCTACATTTACCAAAAATGGGGATTACACAGATATCTGCCCGTTTCACGGTAATCGTGAATTCCGTGTGGTCCGCAATTTTATTACTGCCTTACTCATAACTTCCATGTATGAGCTAAGTGGATGAACAGTGCTGCAGCCTCGCTCTTAAAAAAAGCTTTTTGATGACGTGAGGGAAGGCACCGAGCTGCAGGTGCTCTATAGACGAATTAGTAGGATCGGGGAATGGGGCTGTCTAAAGGTACATAGTATTTTTGCTGGCAGTTGTACACATATGGGGCCAGTATATAATATATATTACAGCCCCATACATCTATAACCATAGTAAAATGCTATATATACCTTTAGACATTGCTAATCCTACTGATATGACTATCTAAGCACCTGCAGCCCTATTCCTACCTTGCATCATCAAATAACATTTTTTAGGGGTGGGGCTGCAGTGCTGTTTGGCTGCTCGGCTGATACAGAGAAGTTACGAGGTGCACATAATAAGATAAAACTTTAATTTAATCCTGCGCAAAAAAATTTCTCAGGCAGGCAATTCTTTGATATAAATTGCCTACCTGAGACTGTATATCAATTTAGCTGCTCTTTAAAATCTTTTCTGTTTGCTCCAGTTTGTTTCCTTTGACTAGCATGCTACTTATGCTGTCTACTGCAAATTACATTTGCTTAGTGTTATACAGAAAGTAGGTGAATGCTTCAGGAATTAAGAACTGTTTAATGCAGAGAAACAGTGTTTTTAAAATAATTCAGCGTACTTTCCATTCAAAGTATGTTTTACTGTTATACTGATGATATGAAGAGTTGATAAACTGGAACATAGAAACACAGATTTTGTTGGCAGAAAAGGACCTTTAGGCCCATCTAGTCTGCCCCTTGTCCCTGCCTATTCGATCACCACTGACCCTAGTTGGTCATAGGTACCACTCCCTCCCCGTTTCTCTACCTAATATGCTCCTGTGCCTATCCCAAGCATGCTTGAAGCTCTCCACAGACTTTGCCCCTACTACCTCCCTTGGCAGGCTGTTCCAGTCATCCACCATCCTTTCCATGAAGAAGTATTTCTGCACATCTCTCCTAAACTTCCCCCTCTTAACTTCATTTCATGCCCCCTTGTTCTAGTGTCTTCCTTTCTCTGAAGTAGACCCTCGACTTGCACCTTGTTCACTACTGTGAGGTACTTTTAGGTTTCAGTTATGTCCCCTCTCACTCTCCTCTCTTCCATGGAGTACATGTTGAGTTCTTGCAGCCTTTCCTCATATGACTTCTCATGCAGCCCATCACCATTTTGGTTGACCCTGACCTCTACAGTACCGCCTCCCTCTTTCAATGTCCTTGTGGAGATGTGTCCTCCAGAACTGGACACAGTACTCTAGGTGGGGCCTCACCAGTGGACAATACAATGGCAGCACCATCTCGCTCCTCATGCTAGAATTCCCTCTCCCAATGCACCCCAACATCCTCACAGTTTTGCCCACTACTTTCTTACACTGGCCTGCAACCTTGAGGTCATCAGATATGATGACCCTGAAGCCTCTTTCTTGCTTGGTGACTGTAGGCTCCACTTCCCCCACCTTATACACAGTCCCTGGGAACCGCAGCTGTAAGTGCATAAACTTGCACTTTTTGGCATTGAAACCCAGCTGCCACACCCAGATCATTCCTCTAGATTCCGCAAATCCCTTTGCATTCTCTCTGCCCCATTTTGCAAGTTAACCCTGTTGCAGATGTTTGTATCATCTGTAAAGAGACACACCTTACCCTCAAGTTCCACTGCAATGTCTCTTATGAGGACATTTAAGAGGACCAGTCTCAGCACAGAACCCTGTGGCACCTAACTAGTCACTCTGCTATCGTCTGAGCAGCTACAGTTTACTACCACCTTTTGCCTCCTATCCCTTAACCAGTTTGATACTCAGCTTGTCACTTTCTCCCTCATCCCCAGACCACTTAGTTTCTTAACTAGCCTCCTGTATGGAACAGTGTTGAAAGCCTTACTGAAGTCCAGATAGGCCACGTCCACTGCTCTCCCTTGATCCACCTCTCTGGTACCGCCCTCAAAGAAATCTATGAGATTAGTTTCACATGACCTCCCCCTGTGAAGCCATGCTGCCAGTGGTCCTGTAGCTCATTTGCCTCCAAGTGCTGCATGAGTCCCTCCTTCAGTAGTATCTCCATTAACGTCCATATTACTGATGTGAGACTGACTGATCTGTAGTTGCTAGCGTCCTTCCTACTGTCAGTTTTGCACAGAGGGACCACATCAGCACTCCTCCAGTCCTTTAGAGCTTTCCGCATCTCCACTGAGGTGCTAAAAAGCACTGCCAGAGGGGTGGTCAGCACCATGCTCAGTTTCTTTAGGATCCTTGAATGAATCCAATCCAGCCCCGTTGCTTTATTCTCCTTCAAGGCTTGAGACCCTCTCCACCGAGAATGGATTTATGTCCACTTCCTCCTTCTTGGTTCTTACTGCAGCATGCTGGTCTGTCCCCGCCCCCTTCCCCCACCTTCTACTGTGAAGACTGAGCAGAAGTAATCATTTAGTATTTCCATCCATTTTCTCTTGATCTTTCTCTGCACAGTCCCCCTACCTTCCTGATTCTCACTATCCCTCCCCTTGTCTTCCTCTTTCCCCCATGTACCTGAAGAAGGTCTTGTCCTCTTTTTTGACCTCCTTAACTATCCTCTCTTCTGTTGGTGCTTTAGCTGTCCTTGCCCTTCTTCCTGCCTCCCATTGCTTTGCCAGATATACCTCCCTGTCTTCATCCTTCTGTGTCCTCTTGTATTTTCTAAATGTTGTTTTCTTCTCCTTCACTGCCTTTGACACTTCCTTAGAGAATCTAGTGGCCTCTGTCTCCTCTTTCCGTAGTTCATTTTTTCTAACAGCATGCCATTGCCCGGGCTATATCCCCCTTAATGTTTCTCCATTGAGTCTCCACTGTCACTCTGCCTCCCCCCACTTTTGAGGCATTGTCTAAAGCAGTTTCCCATTTCTTTAAAATCTACCCTCCTGAAGTTCAGGTCCCTCATCTTGGTGTTTTCTTCCTTGCCCTTTCCTATGATGTTTCAAAGAAAAGTGACATGGTTGTGTGGACAGATGGACTCTGAAACTATGACTGTGGTCTACTGTACAAATAACATAGCTGCTGTGCAGATAACACAATTTCAGATGTCATTTGCACAGTATAGCTATCTCTTCAGTGAAAATAACAGCTTTTATTTTCCAGATGTATTTGCCCTCCCATGATATACATAGGGAATATCGCATGAGGTTGCTTGATATTTGCATGTTATTTGGTTTGGGATGTTGGTGTTGTTGCACACCTACACAAGTGGGGCAGCCATGAGTGCACAGTAGCAATAATGCCAACATTTAAAACCAAATAACATGCATAGTTGGAGCTACCTCATGGGATATAGAGTGTGTGTGTGTGTGTGTGTATGGTAAGGCATAAAATGTGGTATGTGTGCCTACTACAGATACAAAAATTGCTGTGTTCTGTAAACAGATTAGCTCTTTACAGTTTTTTTCCTTTTCCACTTTATTAACAATGGTAATCCAAGCCTTTTATTTGCATGGTTAAAATGACAGCGTCACTGTTGGATGTGCTGCTCGCAAGGAGCCAGATCACATGAAAAACAATGGTTGTGGCTGCTATGCAAATAACATAGTGACTGTGCAAATAACATTATTTCAACTGTAATTTGCACAGTAGCTATGTCTTCAATGAAAATAACAGCTTTTATCTTCCAAACGTATTTGCACTCCCATGGTGTGTATATAAACACACAAAAACACGCATATGCGCATGCATACACACACACACAAGGCTTGGGTTAAATTTGATCAAGATATCACTACCCTGTCACTTGCTACTATGAAGACAGTGCTATCTTCCAATTGATATGTCACAGTGGAATACTGAACCAATCAGAAAGCAGTTTTAACAATGCTGATGACATCACAATAGCCATGTGCAGCACTGAAGCCAGCAGATGTGAGAGGCTTTGAGGGGCACAGTTTAAATTTTACACTTTTTTGTTTTGTAACTTTTTAAAATTTCCATCACAAAAACACGAAAACAAGTGTTATGCAAATCAAACTGACATGGATGAGAGTGAGATGCTTTGAGTGACACAGTTTACATTTCTTACTTTTTTCTTAGTAATTTTTTATTATTTCTATCACAAAACCACCCAAACACCAGCTGTACAAATCAAATATGACATGTTTGAGAGTGAAATGGTAGAAATGCTTTCACTTGCTATACTTGATACTTGACCTCTTCTGACCTCGCTTCTGGCTTTGCCACCTGTGAGGACAGGTATAGCTTGTGAATGTATTTCTACTTCTCACTCTTAACCATGTCCTAGCTATCTGTCTGTCTGTCTATCTAGACATAGATATATTTATTGACACATATGATATGCCTGCCCCATGAGAAATATTGCTGATAGTTTTCACGAGTGCTATTTGATGTTATGACATCATGAGTGGCAGAGCCCCAAGTGATGACAAAGGTCAAACAGCACAAATGAAAAATATCAAGCTTATTTTATCTGTAAGGGTTTTATTGAGTGTCTTTCTTTACTGTTTTAATTCTGTTTTGTAATGCTGTATTCAGATGGCTGAGTTGCACGTGCCACATGATTTTTCAGCCCCCCCCACCCCCAGGAAAATGCAGTCTTGTTAAGCAATAACATGCCTAGAGGTAAGGGGGCGGGGAGGGTGATTGGTGGAAGGGACTTTCCACAAATGCCAGAAGCCTGGGAAATAAGATGCTAGGTTTGGAAGCATAAATGGAGGGAGAAGGTTTGGATATTGTAGCAGTAACGGAGACCTGGTGGTCTGAGCGTCAAGACTGGGAGGTGGGGGTCCCGGGATACACGTTGTTCAGGAGGGATAGGATAGGCAGGAAGGGGGGGGAGTGGTGCTATACATTGAGGAGGGGATTAATATCATGGAAGGGAAGGAGGAGCAGGGTGAAGTGGAAAGCTTATGGGTCATGCTGGAGAGGAAGGTTGGGACAACATTAAGACTAGGGGTGATATACAGACCTGCTACACAGAGTGAGGAACAGGGTGTACAGATGCTGTGGGAGGTTCAAGGAATGGCTCTGAAAGGGGATACTTTACTGGTGGGATACCTGAATCTGCCAGATATAGACTGGGATAGCCCATTGGCTAGATCGACTAGGAGTAGGGAAATCCTAGGGATACTCCAAGGTACCTTCCTGCATCAGCTGGTTAGGGAGTCCACAAGGGAGGGTATCATACTTGATGTCCTTACCAACTGAGACAGTGTGGAGGGAGTGGAGGTAGGGGCCATAGTGGGAGATAGTGACTACAGCATTGTAGGCTTCAAGGTCAGAGCAGGATATGAGACTGATCATACCACCACGAAGGTACTAGACTTCAGACAGGCAGATTTTCCCGGGATGAGGGAGATTTTCTGGGAGATAGAGAGAGGGTGGGAAGTGATGGGGAGGGGAAGAGGATCTGTGGAAACAGATCAAGAGGGGCTCCTTAAAGAGGCAGAGGGATGTGTAAGAAGGATGAGGAAGAACAAGAGAAGGAGGAAGCCACTGTGGTTAAATAGGGAAGAGGGAGGCAATTGGGGAGAAGAAAAGGGCATTCAGAGAATGTAAGAGGAAGCAGGGAAAGTTGAATAGGGAAACTTACAAAGAAAAGCTGAGGGTGGCAGGGTGAAGGATTAGGATGGCTAAAGCAGAAACTGAGGTGGGAATTGCTAGGCAGGCCAAAACGGGGGACAAGATGTGCTTTCGGTACATTGGGGAAAGGAGGAAGGCAGGACAGGAGATAGAAAGGATTAAGGGCGAGGGGGTTGCAGGTGGAAGGGGATTTCGGGAAAGCTGAAGTGCTGAATGGTTACTTCAGCTCGGTTTTTACGATGGAGGGGACGGAAGGGGACCAGAGCTAAGTGAGAAGGGTAAGGGGAAGGGGTGGATCCTAGCCCAGTCAGTGTGGAAAAGGTAAAGGAGGAATAAGGTAAGTTAAGGGTGGACAAGGCCATGGGACCAGATGGTCTTCACCCTGGGGTGCTCAGGGAATTAAGGGAGGTACTGACAGAACCACTGTCAGGGTTTATTTAACTTGACCCTAGATACAGGGTGGGTACCAGAGGACTGGAAGAAAGCAAACATGGTGCCAGTTCATAAAAGTGGCAGCAGGGAGGAAGTGGGCAATTATTGTCTGGTCACTCTCACATTGGTGGTAGGTAAAGTAGTAGAGGCAATATTGAAACAAAGGATGGTTAGATATTTGGAAGAGGGAGGCTGCAAGATATTCGACAGCATGGCTTCACTCGGGGATGGTCATGTCAGACAAATTTGATCGAATTCTTCGATGAGGTGACATGGGTGGTTGATCAGGGTAGGACAATGGATGTGGCATACCTGGACCTCGGGAAGGTCTTTGACACAGTGCCCCACAGAAGGCTGGTTAATAAGTTGGGGAGTCTAGGGGTGGGACAGAAAATAGTAAGATGGGTGGAGAACTGGCTGACGGGGAGAAGTCAGAGGGTGGTGGTCAATGGGGTGCACCCTGGGGAGACCGGGGTGTGGAGCAGGATCCCTCAGGGGTCGGTGCTGGGGCCCATTCTGTTTAACATCTACATCTGCGACATAACAGAGAGACTTCAGGGGAAGGTCTGCCTTTTTGCAGATGACACACAACTCAGTAACAGAGTGGAAATCCCGGGAGGCAATGAAGAATGATATAAGGTTAATGGAAGAGTAGTCGGAAACATGGCAGCTGAAATTCAGTGCCAGGAAATATGAAAATACGAAGAAGCCAGCAGAAGAAGGCCATTTGGTCTATCAAGTCTGCTCATATTGCAGGGTCCACGGCTTGAACTAATGTCCCTGCCCTCCCTCCTCACTCCGCCCATCCTCTCTACCCATTGTCCTTACTATCCCCCCCCATGCCAATTCCAGCCTATCTTAAAGCTGCCCACTGTCTTCAATGAGATTATCTCTTCTGGCAGCACATTCCAAGTGTCCACCACCTTCTCTGTGAAGAAGCGCTTTCTGACTTCCCTCCTAAACCTCCCATCCTCCAGTTTAAGACTGTGCCCCCTCATGTTATGGTTGCCACTCAGCTTAAAGAGACTCTCCTTATCAACCTTATTTATTCCTTTCAGGTACTTGAAGGTCCCAATCATGTCTCCTTACTCTCTCCTGTCTTCCAAGGAGTACATATTAAGTGTCTTCAATCTCTCCTTGTATGCCTTACCCTGCTGACCTGCCATCATATTTGTAGCCCTCCTCTGGACCTTCTCCAGAAATGCAAAGTGATGCACTTGGGGAGGAGGAATTCAAATGCCACATACACACTAGGCGAGGAGAAAATGGAAGCAACCAGGCAGGAGAAGGATCTAGGGATTATAATCACAAATTACCTTAAGGTGGGGAACCAGTGCAGCAAAGCAGTGGCCAAGACTAACAGGATGCTGGCATGCATAGGGAGTGGGATAACCAGCAGAAGGAGGGAGGTGCTGATGCCACGTTACAGCTCCATGGTGAGGCCACACCTGGAGTATGGGGTACAGTTCTGGAGGCCCCATCTAAGAAAGGACATACATGGCATGGAAAGGGTGCAAAGAAGGGGCACAAAAATGATGTATGGACTAAGAGGGATGGCATATGAGGAGAGGTTGATGGAACTGGATTTGTAGCCTCTGGAGATAAGAAGGGAAAGAGGAGATATGATTCAAACATTCAAGTATGTGAAGGGGCTCAATAAAGTTGGGAAGAGCTTATTTACAGGGAAGGTAGATACAAGAACTGGGGGACATGGACTGAAGGTGGAGCAGGGAAGGTTTGGGGGAAATGTTAGGAAGTATTACTTCACAGATAGAGCGGTTGAGACCTGGAACAGACTGCCAGAATGGGTGGTGAGTGCCAGTACAGTGGAGGGATTCAAGAGGGCCTGGGAGAAACACAGAGGGTTGTCAAGGGGAGGATGAGGGGAATCTTGGCAGGGGTGACAGGAAGGGGGGGGGGAATGGGCAGACTCGATGGGCTAGGGAGGCCCTTTTCTGCCATCACATGTCTATGAATCTACGATGTAGGTGATGCCTCTGCATGTGTCAATGCATCAGTACGTTTAGAAGGTCGAGAGTGCTGCAGCTCAGGAGAACAGCGTCCCGTGTGATCTGGCACAGCAACAACAGAAGTCATTCATTTGGATGCTGGAAGTTGGCAAGGCTATTAGAAAATGGCAGATGGAGTGGGACTCAGGAATATGGCAAGAGATCCGAGATGCCATTTTCACTGTAGCAGCGATAGGAGGTACATTCTAGCTGGGCATGAGAGAGAAGGTTCAAAATAGATTTACTTTAGTTCAAAGACTGTGACTGGGATGTTATTTTTGGTTGAGTAATATAAAAGTGTAGGTAAGAGACGATGAAAGTGCTGTGAGTGAGGCTGACACAAAATGAAACTAGTGGGGGGGAGCCAGCACACGAGTGAAGATTTCAGTTCTAAATTTAGAATAACTGTGCTGCTCGTGCTGCTAACTCTCACCAATCAGGACCTAAAGTGAAAATATTTTTGCTCGTGGGTACGTAGAATTTAAATATTTTGATATTCTCACTCAAGGTCTGGAGGGAGCAAAAATTTCACTGATAACTGCCAGAAAATATCCTTACAAGCATTGGATAAATATATTTATACAAGAAGTGTGGATCTGGATTTGGATCTGGATTGGCCAAGATTAAACTACTATCTCATGACCAATTTGCAAGATTGTACTAATATCTTGCAAAGTGCGGTATGTCACAGTGGATTACTAAACTAGAGGACAGCTTTAACAATGCTGAGACATCACAACAGCAATGTGCAGCAGAAAAGCCAGCACATATGAGATGCTCTGTATACTTCATTATTTTATACTGCACATCTATTTTGAATGTTTCGATTTGTACTCTACTGACAGTATTGATTTGAACTGTACTGATCTGTAATTTATTGCTTTGCTTCTCTTGCACTGAGACATTGATCACAAGGACACGGTTTATATTTTGTACTTTTCCTTTTTTTAACTTTTGATCCTTTCTGTCTCAGAACCACCTAAATACCTGGGCCCAGATTTTCAAAGCCCAGGCACAAGCTGCAACAATGGCAGCTTGCGCTGCGTGAGGAGTGCCTAGGACCTTGTGCCCGAATTTCTATTTCTCAGGGTCCCGGCGGCTTAGTCTAGCGGCTTGCAGCAAAGGGGGTGCTGCACCTGACGTATGGCGCATCCACCCGGAATGCTGCAACAGCCGAGTGGAGTCTGCAGCACCCATGAAGAGGGGCTGACAACCGGGCACTGCCCCCCCAACACCACTGTGCCAATGGCACCAGCGCCACAACATTCCCCCATACCCTGGTGGGCTAGTGCCCCCTACCCATCTCAGCACTCCCACCCCTCTTCCATACCTGATCTGGTGACTGGCACAGCCATCCACACGCCACCCCGATCAGCCACCGAATGGGCAGTCTGTGCACGTACTGTATACTATATACAGTACACGCACCGATGGCTCATTCAGCAGCCGGCCATGGTGGCATGTGGAGGGCTGTGCCAGTTGCTGGATTGGGATATGGAAGGGGGTGGGAGTGCTGAGACGGGTGGGTTGGCAGGACATCAGAACCGTGATGGGGTGAGGAGAGGACCACCAGACCACCAGAGATAGCCCACTGGGGATGGATGGGATATGCCACATGGTGGCACATGCAGAACGACCCCCCAGGAGCCGTCTAAGTCCCCTTAGACCTGCCCCTTGCTGGTCTAAGGGTACTTGGCACTTGGTTCCTGGGGGGTTCTTTCAAATTCCAGATCTGAGGGCTGCGGCAGCCTGGGTCTGCCACAAGTCCCCAGCACCATGCCACAGCCACTTTCATGGCACAAGGATGGCGCTAGCATACTTTGGGGCAGGCAGCCTGCTGGGTGATGCTGGTTGCCTTTCAAATTCCCACTTGGCGCAGCCCTTGGCACAAGGTACCCTTGCATCAAGCCTGTTTGACGCAAGCAGCTTGCATCAATCTAAGGCCTTTGAAAATCCAGCCCTTGTTGTATAATGCAAATATGAAATGGGTGAGACTGATATAGTAGAAAAATCTTCACTCACCATACTCACCCCCTCTTTTGTCCTCACTTTCAGCATTGCCTCTCTCGAGGTCATGAGGTCAAGTATAGCTTGCAAAGATATTTCCACTCACCCATGTCATATATATGAGATATATATATATATATATAATATATATATATATATATATATATTTATATATATATATTCATATTTCCATATATTCTTTGCAAAAATAACTTTGTTAAAGCACCAGTTAGTGTAATGTAACACCACAAAAGTCGGGAAATGTGGCATTAGGTTTCCAACCCTAACATCGCCCCAACCCCCAAGCAACAAAAGGAAAAAACATTAGGGTTTTGGGTCTCCAGAGTCTTGGAAAATCAGTAGTGGGGTTTTCCTTGGGGGTTGTTAACCCTAATGCCCACCCCATTCCATGAGCAAACAACGTCACACATGATCTCCTTTCTTCACGCAGGGCCCCGCATGAAGAAGGGTACAACAAACTGTGCTGGCAACCTGTGGTGAGGCATACTTCTCTACCTTTGAAGAGTGTCTCATTATGAGGCAGTAGCTTGGAGCTGTACCTAGAGCTTCGGAATGGGGGCTGAAGGGGGGGAGGGAGGAGCATTAGGGTTGACATCCCCCAAGGAAAACCCCACCACTGATTCACCAAGACTCCGGTGACCAGAAGCCCTAATGTTTTTTCCTTTTACTGCTTGGGAGGTGGGGCACTGGGGCTGGAAATCCTAACATCACATTTCCCTACTTTTGTGGCGCTAAATTACCCTAACCGGTGCATTAAGTTTTTTTCAAAGAATTTCCTTACTTTCTGAGACAGTGAAATTGTCACTACTGAAATTGAAAAACAGAAACATAGAATTTGACAGCAGATAAGGACCATTTGGCCCACCTAGTCTGCCCATTTTCCCTATCTGTTTCATCTACCGCAGATCCTAAATGATCTGCGGCTTACCCTCTCTTTCCTATTGCTAGAGTTACTTTATGCCTGTCCCATGCATTATTGAATTCCCTGACCATTGTTTCCCCTACGACCTCTGCTGGGAGGCTGTTCCATGGATCCACCACTCTTTCCATGAAAAAATACTTTCTCATGTTACCCCTAGGTCTATCACCCTCTATTTTCATACCATGGCCCCTTGTTCTTGAACATCTTTTTTTGTGAAAGGTGCTACCCTCTTGTGCCTTATTGACACTTTTGAGGTATTTGAAAATCTCTATCATATCCCCCCCCCTTCAGGAAATACATATTGAGGTCCTCCAGTCTCTCCTCATATGCCTTTTGGTGTGGCCCCTGATCGATTGTTTATGTTTGGATTTGCATGTCTCTCCTGTCATTGTGTCAGGCCATCACTCCATTTACTCCATTTACAATCACAACATGTTAATTTTACCCATCGTGCTATATACTGCACAATGTGTTTTACATGTACTACTCAAGCATACCATCTTCTTACTCTACTCACATTTTTATTGGGGTACAACCATCTGCTTTGTTCTCCATTTTGCAGTATGATAGTACCTCAGTATTGCTCCTTAATAGTGCTGTGACTGGGGTTGGAAAATATTTTAGCTCATCCAGTAATTGTGAAATACATATACAAAGTTTGACACAACAGGTAAACTTGACATGTCACGATCAGTTAATATCAGAGAAAAGACTGGAGCTAACGTCAATGCATAAACTCACAATTTGGAGTGTGTTTTCTGATTGCCTGCAGCAAAGCTTCAGTCGCTTGATCAAACACAAGTTTTGTGCCCTCGTGCTGCGTTACCAGGTACAACTTAACATCTCCAGTTAGGCCCAGTAAATGTAAAATTACATGTTTCACAGTATTGCACAGCAGTTAACAGTAAAATACATCTTGCAAATTAAAACAAGGCACATAAAATGTGAAAACAATGTAATGTATCACACACTTAAAGTTTGAATGGTAAAATCGAAAAACATGTCGCACTTGGTAATGAAAAGTAAAATCAGGATACCACAAACGGTAGATACAGCCGCTAGATATGCAAGCAACATACAACAATGATATGACAGGCAAAACCCATGTTCATAGAAATGTGCAATTACATGGCCATATAAGGACCACATGACCCAACTAGTCTTCCCATTTTTCCCTACCTACTGTATTACCGCAGGCTCTACTTGATCTCCGGCCTAACTCTCCTTGCCTTACCACTACAGTTTCCTTATGCCTATCCCATGCATTCTTGCACCCTGCTACTGTCTTTGTGCCCACCACCTCTGCTAGGAGGCTGTTCCAGCTATTCATCACTCTTTCTGTGAAGAAGTACTTCCTCACATCTCCCCGAGTCTTTCCCCCTCCAGCCCCATAGGATGACCCATTGTTCTAGATCATCTTTTTTTCTGAAAAATGCTTCCCTCTTGTACCTTATTTATACCCCTGAGGTATTTGAAAGTCTATATCACATCCCCTTTCCCTCCTTTCCCCCAGGGCATACATATTGAGGTCCTTCAGTCTCTCCTCTTAGAGCTTTTTATGCAGAGCCTATACCATTTTAATTGGCCTTCTCTGGACCACCTCCACCCTGTCTGTGTCCTTCTAGAGATTAGGTCTCCAGAACTAGACACATTACTCCAGATGAGGTCTCACCAGTGATCTATACAGAGGTAACTCCACCTCTCTCTTTCTGCTGGTGATACCCCACCCCATGTACCACAGCATCCCACTAACTCTCCCAGCTGCCTTGCCACAATGCCTGGCCACCTGTAGGTCATCAGATATGATTATCCCAGGTCTCTTTTCTGTTTGGTGGTCTTCAGTATGACTCCCTCAATTTTGTACTCCACTCCTGAGTTTCTGTGCCCTAAATGCATGACTTTACACCTTTTCACATTGAAACCCAGCTGCCATACTCTAGATCACTCCTCACACTTTCTCAGATCACTGCTCACTTTTTACATTTCTCCTGGAGTGTCTACCCTATTCCAGATCTTAGTGTCATCTTCCCATCTAGCCCCTCTGCAATGTCACTAATAAAGACATTAAAGATGACCAATCCTAGTACTGATCCCTGTGGCACCCCCTGGTCACCCTTCCTTCCTCAGAGTGAACTCATTTACCACCACATTTTGCCGCCTATCCACAAACCAATTTTTACCCAGTTTACCACCTTTGGTCCCACTCCTAGGCTACTCAGCTTGCTTATGAGTCTACTATGTGGAATGGTGTTGAAGGCCATACTGAAATCTAGGTAGGCCACATGCACCACTCCACCCTGATCCAATTCCCTAGTTGCCCAGTCAAAGAAATCTATCAGGTTTGTTTAACAAGACCTCCACCTTGTGAATCCATGCTACCTCGGATCATGTAAGTCACTGTATTCAATATATTCCACAATCCTCTCCTTCAGTAGTGATTCCATTATCTTCTCAACCACAGAAATCAGGCTAACTGCCTGTAGTTACCACCCTCCTCCGTGTTATCACTTTTGTGAAGTGGGATTATATCAGCTGTCCTCCAGTCCTCCGGAACCACTCCCATCTCCAGTGAGCAGTTGAACAGGACTGTCAGCAGTGCAGCCAGTACCTTCCTAAGCTCCCTCAATATCCTTGGATGTACCCCATCTGGTCCCATTGTCTTGTCCACTTTCAGGTTTGCAAGTTCCTTCAGGACTCTCGCCTCTGAAAATGGACTAGTGTTCACCTCCCTTCTTTCAGTGCTGTTGTTACTATTATGTGGCCCCTCACTTCCCCTTCCTTTGTGAACACTGAATAAAAGTATTTTTGTTCAGGATGTCTGCTTTTTCCTGCCCCCCCCCCCTTTCCTTCTTAGCCTTACAATCATTCCCCGGTCTTCCTTTTTTCACTTACATACCTGAGAAATGTCTTGTCCCTTTTCGCTACTGCCTGGGCTATTCTCTCCTCTGTTTGTACCTTTGTGCTCCATACTGCCTTCCCTGCCTCCCTCTGTTTCTTCTGATACACCTCCCAATCCTCCTCCCTCTGTATGTTTTCTTTCACCAGAATGCTAACCTTTTTGCTCTTACCTTCCCAGCTACCTCCTTTGAGAACCATAGTGGTCTCTTTTCCCCTTGCTTTTGTACACTTGCCTGACACAGAGGTGTGTTGCCTTCACTATGCCCCCTTTGAGCTTTGACAACTGTTCTCTACTCCACCCAAGTCCCCCTTCCCCCACCAGGGCATCCCTGAGGCATTTGCCTATCTTTTTAAAGTTGTCCCTGTGATGCTTGGCCAGCTGGTTATGATTGTTGAAGGATATTTGTAATATAAAAATACAGTAGGTGATTTTCTCACATAAGACAGATTGTGCTCATGGGTGCCCCCCCCCCACCAGGTTTCAGTGACACAGGAACCATTTAATTAACTGTCTTACTTCAAAATGTCATTTTATTATCTTTTTATGATATGCCTAGGATCTCCGAAATGGAAATGAAATGTGATTTTATGAGTCTGCCAGGGTATGAGTCTAATAAACTTTTATCACATATTAAGACGGAAGAAACATGTTATATCATCATGGTGCTAAAAGTTATAAAACCTTTTGCTGTGCCTTGGGAAAAGGACCTGCTCAAGATCAAAGAGAAGATGTTTAATTAAGGAGTCATAGTTAGAAAGTGGAATTTTTGCTGATGGCACCTTATTTAATATACCTCCTGATATGACATCCTGTTTGTAACTTTTTTATATTCTTAAAGGAGGAGCTAGATGAGTCACAGAAGAGGTATGAAGAGATGCAGTTTAAACTAATACTAGTGTCTGCTCTTTTTGTCATACCATCTTGGGACTCTAGACAGACACAGCTGTCTGATATAACTATAAGCACTATAGAGGTAATACATTAGATAACAAAAGTCTAAATGTATTGTGGTAGGAATTTTTGCTTTGTACTTTTCCTTGTTTTCTTTTAAGTGATTGTATGCTCTTTGATATATTGTTCTGTGTTTACATTTTTCATATATTTATCATCTTTAGTAAAATCTTTATTTTGAAAGACTGCCTGGCTCTGCAGGTTCTTTTTTTTTTTGCATGTGACGTATAGATGGTTAAGTTTGACAACTGTTCAAAAGCTTGATGGTGTTACTAAACTGGGAAAAGGTGAGAATATACATAAGATATTTTATTTATTTATGTATTTATTAATTTATTTAAAAGATTAACCAGAAAGGCATACTGAGCTAAGTACTGCTCAGTTCCAGGTGCATCCTGGGGGAAAGGGACATAAGGAGACAGAAACATACAAGCAAGTGCAGTAACAGCACAGATACATCGCTAGTTTGACGCTTAGGTTGGAAATATATTTGATCATACATATTTATATTTGGACATTTTCAATGTGACTTGCAGCTACTGACAATAATTTCATCCAGAAAAGGAAGCACAGCCTGCAATTAGAACTCAGACAACAAGTCAGTATAGTGGTGGGAGGCTGGGGCAGGAGTACTGAACCGGGCACCACTATGCACATGTGCAGGGTGAGTTGCAGTGCTGGTTTATGACATGTATGGGGTGAGTGAGTGAGTGTATTAATCGAGTGCTTGCAGAGAATGAGTTCCATAACTTAGGCATATGGTCTCTGAAGGCTGCTTGGCCAACTGACGAGATCATGCATGGTACTGACAGGAGAAGGGTGTTCGCTTTTTTCAGGGAATAAGCGTGATGGGAAGAGGAGTTAGCACAGCATTGAGGTATTGGGAAGGGACTGGGACCAATACTTTGCTATGAGCATGGTACAGTGTGCCTGCCGTTGATCATGGAGTGAGGGCAGCTTTAAGGGGCCATTAGAGGTCACAGTGGTAAATAGAGGGCAGGCTGTCAAGGGAAAATCTGCAGAAAGAGTGGAAGAGGGGGTCCAGTCTGGATAGGATGGATTTCGGAGCGGCACTATAGACTACATCATGACAGCAGTGTCAGTGGCTCAGTAGGTAGCACACTCACCTCTGAGGCTGGGAGATCAGAGGGCTGTGGGTTCAGTTCCCACATCTGGCACTTGGGTTAATATCCCAGTACTGACACTGCAGTGCAGCATGAGAGGGGTGCTGCACTTCTGAGGTGCTGTCTTTTGGATAAGACATTAAACCGCGGTCCCATCTGCCTGGATTGGTGGTAGTTCAGGTGGATGTTAAAGATCCCATGGCACTTATCGAAAAGAGTAGGGGAATTTCCCCGGTGTCCTGGCCAAATTTCCCTCATTCACTAAAAATACCACCAACAGCTTAATCTGGTTCAAGGTCAGTTGTCATTCATCTGTATCCCCCTCACCCGGGTCGTGCCTGAAAATAGGCAGGATTTGTCTAGTGCACTTACCCGGTCAACAAAAGCTAAATAAATAAAATAAAAAACATCACCGTAGTCAAAGATAGGGAGAATCATTTTCTGTACTAGTGCCCTGCGGTCTGGCAGGGGATGCTACCACAATTGCAGTAGAGGGCACCCAATTTAGGATGTAGTTTTTTGTGGATGGCATCTACATGTACAGAAAAGTTGAGATGCTGGTCCAGCTAGATTCTGAGATATCTAAAAGAAGTGAAAGTTTCCAAAGTGGTCCCATCTAAGGTGTGGAGGAAGGGAAGGGTTTTGAGCCAAGAGAGCCTTTGCCTCATGCCAAAGGCCATGGACACAGTTTTCTTGGCATTTAGGAATAGCTGGTTTGCACAAAACCAGAGCTGGACTTGATTGAAGTCCTGCTGCAACCTGGTTTCAACATCAGCTGTTGAGGGGCCAGAAGCATACAAGACCGTGTCATCCATATACATGTGTATGGAGGTGTGTGGACAGTTGGTTGGCAGGTTATTTAGAAGGATGGAGAATAGGAGTGGACTGAGGACAAATCTTTGGGGGACACTGGTGACAACTGTGGGGGTGGATCCACTAATTTTGACAGACTGGAATCAGCCCCCCAAGTAGGAGTGGAACCAACTGGTGGCCTTGGCAGAGAGCCCAGCAGTGGAGAGCTTATCTAGCAAGAGAGGATGGGAGACCATGTCGAAGGCCTTTGCCAGATCAACAAAAATAGTGGAGATGAGATGTCCCTTGTCCATGCCATCAAAGATAGCATCGGTGAGCTGTAGGAGAGAAGTGGCTGTGGAGTGGGACTTCCTGAACCCACACTGGTAGGGTAAGAAAAAGGAGGAAGAGTTGAGGAAAGTTGGGAGAGGACTAGATTCTCCTGGATCTTCACCAGGATGGGGAGGAAGGAGACAGGTCGGTAGTTTCCTGGTTCAGAGGTGTCGCAACCCTTAGGGAGCAGGATGACTGTAGCATGTTTCCATTCTGAGGGAATGGAGTCTAAGGAAAATGAGAGGTTATAGAGATCAGCCAGAAGGGCAGCTATGGCAGGAGTGGCTAGGTGGAGCATCTTGGCATCCAGCCCTGTAGGGCATTTGCCTTTGTTAGTATTTAAGGAGATCAAGGCTTCAAAGACTTCAGAGCGTGTTGTTTGACAGAAGGAGAAACTGTGGAGGAGGAAAGGAATGAGCTTGTGCGGTGGCAGCTGCAGCTTTGGGTTTTGGCTGTAAAGGGGGGAGGGTGGACAGCAGGGCAGAGGTGCAGCTTGTGAAGTAGGAATTAAAAGCAGTTGCAACAGCTAGTGGGTCAGTTGTGGTGGTTCCACCCACTTTTAGTGTGGGGGGGCTGAGAGGGCGGAGAGAAGAGAAGAGTGATTTGACCACTTTCCAGAATTTAGTTGGTTTGCTTGTGTTAGCCTGGAAGGAAGCTTGGAAGTAACTCGTCTTGGCCTGCCTGACTCACTAAGTGCAGGTGTTGCTCTGGGAGTGGTATTTTGCCTGGTCAGCAGGGGAGCTGGAAATCTTAAAAGATTTCCAAGCCCGGTCTCTTTCTCTGATGAGGGCCATGATATCCACCATGATCCAGGGCAAGTGTGCACCCCTCACCCAGGACCTTTTGAGTGGTGCATGTGTATCCCAAGCTGCTAGAAACTTGAGTTTGAAATAGTTCCATGCTTTGTCAATAGATGAGGCATTATGGAGGAGGGACCAATCTGTGGCTGACAGATCATTTATTAGCGAGGGAAGGTCTAGGGATTTGAAAGACCTAGAGATAATGATCTGGGAGAGGATGATTTGGTTCTGAAAATATTACAGATTATGAAAACCATATGGTGATCACTTAGGGAATCAGTTAGGATGCCAGAGGCAATTACTCGATGCTGGTGGGAGGTAAGGACCCATCCAGAAGGGAGTGATTTGATGACTTTTTATTTAGACGAGTGGGTTTGGTGAGCAGTTGTGACAGGTTAAGTCCAGAAACTTGGTTGTGGAACTTGAAGGTGTTACTGGATAGCCAATTTAAATTGAAATCCTCCAGGATATGGAGCTCGCCACACTTAGCAAGGGATTTCAAGGTGACAAGGAGTTCCAAGATTACAGATGCCGAGGAATTGAGGGGTAGTAAAACCCTGCTACAAATATTGGGTTTGTATGGGGTAGGGAGAGTTTGATTAGTGCTGCATCTATCAGGTGTGGGAGACTTGGTAACGTGATTTGGGTGAACTATACGGAGGAAGAGATGTAGACAGCTAAACCACCTCCCATCTTGTTGCCCAATTGGTCATGCCTGATAATGGAGTAGCCTGGGATAGTGATTTCGCAGTCCTTGTGGTGTGGCTTGAGCCAGGTTTCTGAGATGACTAGGATGTCAGGGTTCAGGGAGAGGTTAGTAGGCTTCAGCAAGGTTATTTTCTTTAGCAGACTGCGGACATTCAGGTGCATCAACTTTAGGCCATGGGGTAGGCTGAAGGGAGTAGAAGTGGGTCCATGAATATATGGAGTGGGTGGCCTGGGATTTGTCTTGATGTCTCCCGCAAGTAGTAACAGGAGGGTTACTAGCAGAGTGTCATAAGACATTGAGATTTGCATATTACAGGTAGTGCCCCTTGGAGAGGGGACAGCTGTGGAGTGATATGGGGCGGAGTACTTTAGGGCTATGAGGCCAGCTTGAAAGGAGGGCAGCAGTACAGAAGGGCTGACATGCCAAAGCAGTAGCGTGGGAGGTGGGTACAACCTGCCTTAGAGGATGCTAATGGGAGAGTGCCAAGCAAGCAGAGTACAAGTTGGAATAAGTTGTGCCTGCTCCTTGGGGAAGTTTGAGGGTGGGAGAGACAACAGTGGGAACAGTGGGGTAAGAAGAATGAAGTAGAAATAATATGGTTCTATGTGATAATGGTGAGCACTTAACAGCGACCCGCATTATCGCGAAGTTAGGGCGACGAAAACAATTTCGCCACCCTGACAACTTGTGCAATCAGTGGCTCCATTCCATCTCTAGGGTGGCCCACAGTACCTCCGCTCCTCCCTGAATTCCCTGTGTCTCTGCTTTTTCCTCACATAAAGAAGCACCCCCCTTTCTTTCCTACCCTGTTCTTCTTGAACAGAGTATAGCTCGGTATGGCTATATCCCAGTCATGGTTCTCACTGCACCACGACTCGGTAATGGTAACAATATCTTGGACAGCCTCTGCCATAATGGCCTCTAGGTTCGGAATTTTATTTCCCGGACTTTGAGCATTTGCACACATGGCCTTTCAGATTTTGCCAGTACTCTGCTTGTCAACTCCCTTCTTCTATTTTGCCCTCTTTCTGTACACCCTCTGTGCTTATTCCCATCTCCCTTCCTTACCATTTTGCTTTTCTTGTAAATAGGTACTCTTGAGGATTTCTCTCTGTTAGAGTTCTCCCTGCTGACTACTTCAGCCTGTGGGAATGGTGGAGGGGGTGGGAGGCAGTTAATTTATCTATTTATTTTTAAAGTTTGTAACCAGGAAAGGAACACCAAGCCATGGCTTCTTTCCAGGTGCAACACAGGGGTGAGGGAAGGAGAATATGTGTAGAGATTTAGACTGATTTACAGAACCAGATTAAGCTGTTGGTGGTATTTTAGTGAATGGGGAGAATTTGGCCAGGGCACCAGGAAAACTCCCCTACTCGAGAGGTAGGGGGCGCTGTGGTCCATGGGAATGGCAGATGAGGTTGGCAGTTTGGTGTTAGACGTGGAGGAGGCAGAAGAGGCCACTCCTTCTCCTGTTTCTGTATTGCCAAGAGCTTCTATGGTGATGATGATGGATTCCTCTAGGAGAAACTTACAATATCCTGGAAAAATGCTGCAAGATGAGGCAGACAACTGATTTCTTCATCTGGAAGATCGTAAATGGCAGTTGATCACGATTATAGCCGAGCAGGAGGCAATATTGAATTTGCAGTGCAGCTTCTCGATGGATGGCGTTGATCGGGTCGAAGGAGTAATTCAGAGGAGGTGAGAGAGCAGGAGGAACAAAAGGAGCAATTCTGGGTTTTTACCCAGACAATGGACCCAGGAGGTGAGGACGATAACACTCCCATGCGGAGGCTGGACACAGCAAAATCAGAGGAAAGAGTGGAGTCATCTGGGACCCCAGTACATACAGGTAATGCTTTTACCTCATTACAGTTTCTGGAAAGTCCCAGACCCATGCATACAGTGGCAGACAGTAATGACAGGGAAGGTGTAATGAGGGAGAGGGTGAATCCTTCGGGTCTCCCCCAGGCTGCAGAAATACGAAAAGGCTTACCAGATAATGACAGGGGGATTTTGGTGGCCTCAAGGGCACAAGATAACAGGGCAGGAAATAACATGTCCTCTCCCCCTCTTAACTATGACGACTTGCAGTCAAGCACAGGGGTTACCATTGCAGAGGCCTTAAGAAATGCAGGGTGGATACAGCCCAAGGATTCCGGCCCTTGGATGTCCCCTGCAAGGGAACAAAAAACCCATACAGAAGTGGACGCTTCCTCAAGCAATCCACTGGCTTTACCATCAACATTGGAACTTACACAGCATCCAACCATGGGGCAGTTGCCCTCAATAATGAACATAGAGGTCCTGGCTGAGCAAGGACCTACAAGGATACCCCTGGAACCCCAAGCTGAGATGGTAACTGATGAAGTACCAGAGGCTACAGGTACAACTGGGGGCCAAGCTGAGAGCAAAGGACACCCAGCACCTTCCGGAGCGGGCACATGGGCCAGATCTTTCATACTCCTCCTGAATTTGCTAAGAGGTGAAATGCTGCCCACCTCAGGTATAGAGGTGGGCTAGAGGAGTATCCTGACAGACTATATCTGGGCAGTAAACTTATTCAGGTAAATATGGGGTTTACAGCAACTGAACTGTGTGCACTTATTCATACCTCGGGGATCTGATCTTTGACCTGAGTTTTAAGACCTTTCAGGGCCTAGAAACATTTTGGCAGAGATATCCCCAGGTTAGACATACCCCCCATTTGGGCACCCTTTGTGGCTATACCTCTCACTAGACCAGCATTTCACACCATTACTGTACTTTTTAAGAATTAGGAAGTGGCTATCCCTGATATAATTTATTGGCTAATCACAAAATGTACAGTTCTGGGCCTTCCAGACCCCATTCTGTATTCCTTACAGATTTGGACTGGGGGCTGGCATATCAAGGTGCGCCTGCCTCAAGTAAATGGCAGGATACAGCATCTGCCTAGCTGCTTTTTTCTGGGTAGGGACAGGGGCTTCATATTTTATGCTGGCCAACCGAAGTCATGCTTCAGATGTGGAGTCTACACCCACATGAACAGTGCATGCGATAAAGTGAAGTGCTCCTGCTGTGGGGCCATTGGCCATGTGGGGATTAGTTGTCCGACCCCACAGTTTTGTAACTTATGTGAAGACACGCATCACACCTATAAAACCTGCCCCTTGGCACAGCATATTAACCCCTCTGCCTCTTCTGAAGAACAGGATGTCGGGGTGCTCAAGCTCAGCAGATCAATCAGGTTCTGCAACCTTTTCCCCCTGAGAGTCTTAGTGTTCCTTCAGTAGATCTTGCAATGGGAGGCCAGGAGGTTTTTATCCCACTGGCCCAGAAACCCTCTGCTACACTGATCCGTTTAGAAACTCCAGTAGCAGATACACTAGATACACTCCCATCAATAGATCTAATAGCAGCTGAACCACAGGAGGAGATTTTTCCTACCCATGACTAAGTACGACCAATTGCAGGAGTCACTATGGATCAAGGCCCTGAACCAGGAAGTGGAATGCCCCCACCCCCGTGGAAGTAGGATGGGAACCAGCAAGGAGGAGACGATCGCAGAGGTTAAAAGGTGGCAGGGGGTCTCTGGGGAGTCCCAAATTAGTCCCCATCAGACTCAGTACCAGGAAGAGATATGCACCTTGGCTGAAACAAAAGCAGAGGCTAGTATCAGAGGAAGATTCAGATGCCTCCTCCATTGGGTCTTCCCAGCCTGAAGCAATAACCAACACAGAGGGCACATCTAGTTACTCTAGATCCTCGAGTTGGAAGCAGTCAAAAATGAAAATCCCACAGTCATGACTTCTTGGTTATAACTTCATATGGCAACCCAGTCTTTAGTGTGTGGCTCCTTAAATACCAACAGTATTAAATCTCCTAGAAAATGAATAACCACCTGTTCAGTCCTACGTACTCTAAATAAATGTATTTATTTTTTACAGGACACCAGGTTACATACCCTCCAAGAGGTTAATGTGACAAGTAAAGAGTGGCACGGAGGACCCTCTTTTGGTCCATGGGGAGGAGCCTTGCTCTGGGTTGGGAATATGAAAGCAATAAGACATGACAGGGTGTGGGTTGTTGATTTATAAGAGAATGCCCACAGGTGCGTTGTTAGGCACGAGATGCTTGCACCAAGTGACTACAGCAGCTGGGTAGTACTGTTATCAGTCAACAACCCACATCCTGAAGTGTCTTATTGCTCTTATAAATTGGGTAACAACTATTTCTATAACAATCAAACAAAACTCTGGACACATTATTAAAGATTTAATAATAGTATGTTACTTTATTTAAATATGGTGAAAAATATTCCCCCAGACTTGGGCAGAGGAGTGGTAAAATTGACTGAACAGCAACTCATTGAAAAATACTAAACTAGTGAGTTGGAGGGACAGCAATGTATTTGAGCAGTTTGGGTCTGCCTCTGTAACTGTGTTTTCCCACCTTTTCTTTTTCTTTAGAAAGTATTACTACTGTATTGCCTACTTTCTTCATCCTGTTTTTTTTCTATTTTTTCCCCTCATTCAAGACACAGAATGCTTTTCAAGGAATGTTTACCATGGAATACAGGGATTCAAAATTCTGCTCAATTCCGTTGGTAGAATGTTACTCTACCAACATACTTTATGCACAGACAGCAAAGTCCTGTTTTAGAGCCAGTGACTCAATTATCTCACTGTCAAGGCAAGCAGAAGAGATTTCCCTGATAAGCAGGTAACGACAGAAGGGGGATTTTTCACTGTTGGTAAAGAAACAGTTGTAATGAAAACTATAAACAATACTTAATGTTTCTAATTTGTTTATGTGTGTAAGGAGAGTGTGACGATCAGGGAAATGACATTGAATTAATTTGTTTTATTTTTTATTTAAGGTAGTTTTATTTTTAGGGCCCAGTTGAAGGTTTTTACAGTGTAATGGTGTAAAGGTAGCAGCCAAGTTTGTGACGGAAGATCAGTTCTGGTTGCAGAGGGACTTATGGAAGATATCAGTTGCTCAATGTTAATGCTGCCCTTTCACTTATAGAGGTTAAGGTATTAGGAAAGTAGTGCCACCTTTCAGTTTATTGACAGATAAGGACATGCCTTTTGATGAATCAGGGTGAAGGATTTCTTTTACCCATTTTATAATTTAATTTTATTATTAATTAATTAAATTAATTTTATAATATTATTTAATATACAACATATTTGTGTGATTAAATTATTAGACTTCATACCAGGGAGAGTTTTACTGCTTGATGTGTCTCTCCATGGTCAGGAATTTCGGTTTAAGTAACATATATAATTGGCAGACTAAATTCCTACGAGTGGGTATTATGAAAGAGATTCGACCCTACTTACATACCACTAGATCAGTAGTTCTGGACGGGGACTTTAACTGTATTCTCTCATTGTCAGATAAGACTGGGGAAACTACAACAATTTATAGTGATTCCAATTTCTTGAGGGAAATGTACCAGACTGCTAAGTTGAGAGATAGTGCTCTATACAGGCCACAGCCTCCTAAGCCTACATTTTACAAAGGACAGCTTTCAACGAGGATAGATTTTCTTTTCCTGTCCCAGTGACTACCTTGTCAGAAGCATGAGGTAGTCTCTGTGGAGTCCTCTGGCCATGGTATGTTGGTCATCGCGGTGGGGAGAGCTATTAATAAGCCTTCCTCTCACAATGGGTAGAGACTTAATACTTCTCTGTTGGATGACCCTGTGTCCGGCTTGGAACTACAGTACTTCCTAGAATCCAGACTCTCCTTAGGGGACCTTTATTCGAATACACTATTATGGTGGCAAGATACTAAAAATGATGCTCAAATTCTCTTTCAGCAGATAGCACAAAACGGATCTAGAACCAGGTATTTTAAATACCTAGACTCTCGGAGACAATTGCAGAAATTGTTTTCCTTGGCAGCAAAAACTGGTCTAGATTATTCATCACAAATAGCCATCTTAAAACAAAATATGAATCGGTTTCAGTATGATCGTGGTAAAACTTTATATATGGAACAGAAATTTGGAATCCGGGGTGCGGCACAGGTTGTCAACCCACATGATGGCTGTAAACAAAGAGTGGAGGCCAAATATATGGCTCAACTGAAATCTGATACAGGGTAGGGGGTGTGCTCTAATCAGGAACTGATGGTGGTAGTGGTGGTGCGGCACACTGCATACCTTTTTGGTAAGGCTTTTCTGGTTTCTGAGGCACTGATCCCCTTCTTGAAAGGATTGTCAGTTCCAACCCTTACAGCTGAAGTTGTGCAACAGCTGGTGGCACCTGTCCACCAGGAGGAAATCATACTAGTGGTAAATGCCCTAAAACTAAACACTGCTCTTGAGCTGGATGGGTTACCAGGGGAATTTTATAAAAAACCTTAGACCTGCTGAGTCATCAAGTAACAGTGGTGTTTGATGCACTATTGTCTGGGAATGTTTTTTTTTTTATACTTTCTGTTTATGCCCCCTTCTCGCTGTGCTGGATTCCTTTCTTCGAGGATCCCTAGGCTGTGTATTCCCATAGTCCTGCCCCAGGTACCTCCCTCCAAGTACTGGTCAGCCTTTCCCCATCCTGCCTTGGTTCTCCACCCCGGGCAGGGAGGAGAGGAACCCCCCTCTTAGTCCCCCTTTCACGTCTCAAGTATGCGTCGGAAGGCGTCGCCAGACTCATCTATGGAACCTGGTTATGGGTTATCTTGGGACAACCGGGTCCCGTCTACAGGAGCCCAGCACAGGGTTTTTCCATTTTTCTTGGTCCCAACCCACAGGACATCTGCACGCAAGGGGGGCCAAGGAGTGACGCATGTCAAGACGTGCAAATGTTCCAGTTCCCGGCAGATGTCCTCCCTCCCTTGTATACTGTCTTGCTGTACCTCCACCTGTGGTCACCCAGGTGGCGGTATCGCAGCAGGACCCGCATCCTACTCCACCCAGAGGAGGAGAGCAGCCCCAGGGCGCTCAATCCTCCTCCCCACAGCTGGCCCTCCAGCTGCCCAAGTCCGTTTCCGAACCCGGGTCACTGGCGTCGCAAGCGGTAGCCCTACTGCTGCACTGGCGGGCCAGCCCTCGTTGTCTGGGAAGTTTGATGTTCCACCAGTTTTGGCTGACAGTTTGTTGATTTACTTGTTTAAAATGGGGGATAGACTGAATTTGCATATATGGAGACCCATCAGTCTACTAAATGTAGATTGGAAAATCTTAAGTAAAATTCTTAATAACAGACTTCTGGAAGCACCAGGGGAGGTCAACAGTGAAAATGTCGACCTCCCGCACAGCAATGGTACAATACCGAAGCAGGTATTGTGCCACCCATTCTACAAGTGTTTTCTTTTAGGAGCTGCATCCCCCATACCCCCCATGTGGGGGGCTCTGCCCCCACCCCCTGGACTTTAGGATTATCAACTACTGGTAGGAATTGGTTTGGGAAGGGGGCAGAACACTGGGGGAAAGCAAAACATGGAAAAAGGACCATTACAATGATTGTTGCCATAAGGGTCTTTTCTCGTGTTTCACCGTCGGGGTGTTGACCTGAAGGGGTGCACTGCAGACTTATGCAGGCAGCAGAAGTGCTAATTTCTGCTACACAGACATGTACCATTCCACGTTGGAATATGACGGACAATTTATTACTCCTGAGAGAAGTTTTTGAAAGTTCCATGGCAGAAGGCTATGTCCTGAGCCTGGACCAGAAAAAAAGCTTTTGATATAGTATCTCATGACTACCTTTTCATGATTTTGTCCCAATGCAGCATACCACAGATGTTCATAGGAAGGATCCGGCAATTGTATAATAAGGCGTCCACCTGCCCAATGGTCAATGGCATTCATGGCAGCCATGTGGCTATTAGGAGGGGCGTGCATCAGGAGTGTCCCCTGAGCCCTCTTCTGTACATTTTTGCCATTGATCCCTTATTACAAAAATTGGAAACTGCTCATAACCTCCATCATATGATAACCCCACTAGACAATACATTCCCAGTAGCTTTAGCTTATGCAGATGATATCTGCTTACTAGTAGCAGATCAGACATCTGGGACAAGAGCTTTGAACCTGATACAGAAATATTCAGTGTGTGCAGGAGCTCAATTAAATGAATCTAAAAGTAGAGGCATGCCGTTAAATAGTGGCCTGGTGTTACAAGTCACGGAATTACCTGGTATTCAGATCCAACAGGGGCCCATAAAATTGTTGGCTATTCAGTTTGGCTGACAGGATCCAGCAGGGGACAACTGGGAACCTGGGTTGGAACAAGCAGAACTGAAAGTAAATAAATAGAAAGGATACCCAATGATCAGGACAAAACGAATTTTCATGTTGAAAACCTTTATTCTCCCACTATTTTTGATGGTTAGCATGATTTTCCTGTTGCCCCAAAAACTGGAAGTTAGGATGATGAATGTTTGTGTTTAGCTCCTTTGGGGCAGTAGACTAAATCCGATAAAATGATATGTGACATATTGGCCTAAAAATAAGGGAGGCCTTGATTTGCTCAATCTGGTAGTGTTTCTGTTTTGTATGTTTCTGTATGCTAATATAGCTCCTATATTACGAGGTCAGCAGAAGCTATGGGTTCTGTTGTTACAACAAAGAAGCATGCATTTTGTTTTTCAAAAATGGGCAGCCCAGCATTGGGATGCCTTTTGGTCAATATTACCTGCAACGGCCCCTTATTTAATTGACTTTTCCAAAAAGGTTAAACAGTGGCAAATATCTTGCCCAGACCTGTAAAGGGTTGGCTCAACAAGTTCTACATAAGCACTTCTTGGTTTCACCCTGTTTTACTTGCCCAGTGGAGGTAGAAGTACAGGACTTATTGAGGCAGCTCACAGACATGAACATACCACAGAAAGTGTGGGATATCCTGTGGTTGTATTGCCACAACAAATTAAATGTTAGAGGTGTTCATTACTAGTGCGACTGGGAAGCCTATGGGGGTAGAGGGAGCTGCCGACTAACACAGGCTCCCTCCCCCCGCAACGGAGAAATTGCAAATCGGGATTTTAATTTTTAAAATCAGAGTGAGGTAGCCACCAAGGATAGATTGGGCTGCCCCCTCCTACCAGAGACACAAAAAAACAGAGGACTTGCTGGCGAGGGGCGAGTGAACACAGCAATCTGTGTGTCCTCCCCCTAGCTGGGAAAAAGGCACCAAGATTTAAATTTCCTGACTCTGGCTCCCTACAACAAGGGCAGCCAGAGACCCTGAAAATGGCCTGCCCTCCCACCCACAGCACCTCCTTTAATTATATAGGGCTCAGGCACAGCCCAGCCTCCCCAAACTATTATTTGATACAAAGTTACATGAGAGCAGTGAAGGTTTAAAGGGGAATGAGCACTAATCTTAAAGTGTCTCATTCAGCACCTGCTACAAATGTACGAGATCTGAATACCTCAATTGTATGTGAAGCCACATTCATCAGAGTCCTTTACTGTTACAATAAATTATCATGACATAGCCACCTCCCAGGAGGTGGAAATGCTGTAGATCCTATCACTAGGGTCAATACTGGATACTCTGTAAAAGACTGTTACCATTACCGATTAAAGAGATTTAATCTGGATATCTGGTAGACAGACTTTTACTACTACCTCAAACTATCCTGCCATAACAACCGGATGTGCCTTGATCTTAGTAATTTGTATTATTACTGGAAGGGTTCATAGCAATTACATTATTACTGGAAGGGAGAATGACTGTTCAAACCTCCTAAAGTGCATCTATTATAGTACTGCATAGTCTACTTACCCAGTATAGGTCACCTGTATTATCTGACCTTGACAGAGAAGGCTAGGTAACACAGGAGAATTACCCTTATCCCAGAACGACTGTACCTAACCCAAAAGAAGTGCTTGAAAAGTTAGGGGCACAAACATGGGGGGAGCTGGGATTTTACTCGGATCACTATATGCCTTAGCAATTGTTGAGGTTGACAGCATGGCCTTAGGGGAGGGCGGGCATGAGCATGAAGTCAGTCCAGATGGAGGTCCTTTTATTCCTGGGTGTCACCATCCCTGTTTCAGGGCCAATGAAACAACAGTTCACATGCTAAATAAGAGGGGTCTGTTCCTGAACACCAGTATGTATATCAGGACCTGTAAAATAAAAAAAAACTCTCACCCCATTTGCCAACGAAACTCCTGGCAATCCTGCATGGATTGTTGCTTCTCATAGTGGGTGACATTGAGCCAAACCCTGGCCCCCTAGGGGTCAGTATCCCAAGCCTCACACCCACCACACCCAGGTGGGTCAATGCCAAGGGACTGAGAATGGCCCATATGAATATTAATGGTCTCAGGCCCAAGGTGCACAAACTTGAGGGCTGGGCCAGCCTTTACTCACCCGACATAACTGGTATCTCAGAAACCTGGCTGAAGCCCAATATACTTGCACCCAAGGTGGAACTGAAGGGCTTTACTACATTTAGGAAGGACAGAAAGGGGAAGAAGTGCGGGAGGGGCCTTCTCTATGTCAAGTCCCATCTCAATGCTACAGTAGTGAATACCTCGGATCTTGAAGAAATGGGATGTGAGGCTGTGTTTGTTAAACTTCTCCTTGGGGGAATAAAACCACTCCTGATCGGTTGCACTTATAACATTCCAAAAAAGGCTATGGAAGCCATAAATATTCTCACAGACAGCATGACTTCACTACCCAGTAGAGAAAAAATTGTACTAGGTGACTTCAACCTAAACTGGAGTGAGAAACTAAATGGGGAAGTTAAAAACTGCTTGAAAGGAGCTAATCTAACGCAGCTAATAAGAGAACCAGATCAACCAAAAAGACAGGAAAACACACCACCCTTGATTGGATGCTAATGTCCAACCCTGACAGGGCCAAAATAGTGGGGACCTGCGCTGACTCACTTAGTGACCATATGCCTATCGTTCTGGTATGGAGGAACAAGTACCCTAAGCAACCCCCTAGAATCTTCTGGTCCAGAAACTGCACGGCCTTAAAGAAGCATCTTTCCTTCAATCCCTATCAGAAATGAACTGGGGGAAGGCTGTAGATACCCCCAATATAGATGATGCTCTAGATGGCTTCAGCAAACATTTTCTATCAGTAGCTAACAAGCACTGTCCCCTAAAAAAGATTAGAGACAAAGGGCAAGACGTCAGATGGCTTAACCCGGTTCTAAAGACAAACATGAAGGAAAGAGGCAAAAAATGGAGGAAATTCAAGGCCTCAAACCAGGACCAGGACTGGTGCAATATTAGGAAGTGAGAAACACCTGCAAAAGTGAATTCAAGACAGCAAAAATGAGTTACCAGCACGGGCTGCAATCCAGAAACCTAAAAGATACAAAGAAGTTTTGGGGGCATGTAAATGCACTACTAAAAGGTAATAAATGTAAAGGGACTGGGGAAATAAAGGCTAATGGAGTACCTCTCTCCACCCCGAAGACAACTGCCAATGCATTCAATGAGTTCTTCTTGGATCTCCAGAGGTTCAGAACCAGCAACCCCAGTCAAAGCCTGGGAACTCATTCGAGCCAAGGGAGCCCCCCTCAGGGCCTTGAATTCCACCTAAAACTGGTCTCTGCAGGTGAAGTACTAAAATTGCTCAAGGGCCTAAAACCTGAAGGGGCGGCAGGCCACAACAATCTAGAGCCCAAGCTGTTGAAGCTAGGATCCCTAGTCATTGCAAGACCTATCGCCCAGTTATTCAACTGATCCTTGGTAGAAGGAAAAATACCCACCTTGTGGAAGGTGGCACTAGTGACCACAATCCTGAAAGGTGGGATACACAAGGACGTAGAATATTTCAGGCTTATCTCCATCCTATGTACCTTAAGCAAACTGCTGGAAAAGGTGGTGTACCAGCAGGTTAACAAACACCTGGAAATGCACAATCTGCAGATAGATCAACAGCATGGATTTAGAAATAGACACGGCACCGAAACATCCCTGCTATGCTTCACCACTGATGTATATGAAGCCTTGGACCAGAACAAACTCCTTGGGGCAATATTCATTGACCTAACCAAGGCGTTTGATCTAGTTGACCACCAGCTACTGCTAGAATGCCTCAGGGGACTAGGTCTAGATACACTAGCCCTAAACTGGTTCACCGACTACCTGTATGGGAGGACTCAAATGGTCCACTGGAACGGTGCAATATCGGACAAGCACCCACTATCAGATGGGGGTTCCCCAGGGGTCTATTTTAGGCCCCCTCTTATTCTCATTGTTTGTTTACAACCTACCCCTGTGTTTGGGTGAGGCGAAGGTCACGCTGTATGCCGATGATGCAGTGCATTGCAGAACTGGGAGGGACGCCGGGTCCCTCAATCAAGAACTGAATCAAGACTTTGCAACTCTAGAGGAATGGTGTCAGGCAAACAGGCTGGTCTTGAACAGTAAGAAGACCAAAGCTACGCTTTTGGTCCAACAAAACTGGGCCCAGAGAGAGATCAAACCTTCTATCTCTCTCCACCCTGAATGGGGCAAAGATAGAAGTAGTGGACAATATAAAGTACCTTGGAATGTACCTGGACCAGGAGATCTCATTCAGGACACATATAGACCACCTTACCAAAGCAGTAAACCAAAAACTGGGGCTTCTTTATAGGCTGAATCCCTATCTGACCAAAGAAACCAGAAAAGCAGTCAGCTATGGGACAATCCTACCCACCCAGTTTTAAGAAGCGGCTACACTCCAGACACTAAGGTCAACGGAAAGACTGTATCTGAGCACCCTATACCATAGGGTCAGCCGGTACACAACAGGGGCACAACGGATGGAACACCATTGCAATGTGCCACAAGCCCTAAACTAGCCTACATTTGAAGCCAAATTGGCACATCCCTCCCTTTGCCTGGCATATAAACTACAGCAACCCAACGCCCCCCCTGAGTCTTCGGGACCTAGTCGCCTCCAAAAACAATAGAAGAGAGCTCAGGTCTACTGATCAGAAGCTATTCAAAATCCCAAGAGCCAAAATATTACTGGGGCAACGGTCAGCCAAGGTAGCCCTACCCAAGTTCTGGAATGGTCTTCTGAAAGAGTTACAGGACAGCACCTCTCTTGCAGGTTTCGAGAAAGGACTGAAGTTACACCTAAGCCCTGGATCTCAGTGCCACTGCCCTAACTGAGCACTAACAATGGGACTCCACCAAGTGTGTTGATGCTTAGGAAACTCAGTCAAATGAGATGTAGGGACAACGAGACTGACAATTAAGTGCTGGCTTTTCACTTGCCCATGTGGTCTGATAGATATGTAAAGATGTGTATGTCCGTTCCTAACAAAGATGCGTGCACCTAGTCGTAAATGTTGCATCGTAGTTTTTACTGTTGATGCCCATACCATTACACTATGTACTTTTTGCTGGACTGTAAATATCAAAGCACTGGTTTTCTATTTCCCTAGGTACATGTAACTAACCCCAGGTCACCCCTGAAAAAGGGACTGTCAAGGACCCAGTGGGCCTACCTGGTTACCAAAATTTAAATAAATTACTATAAGATGTTACAAGACAGATACTGTTTAAGACCAGAATGTGATAAGGTGGTTGAAACAATGTCACACCTGTTTTTTGAGTGTACATACATACATGAATTCATAGATTCATAGATGTTTACAAGTTAAGAAGGCAAATGCACATAAGTGAACTCGACACCACAATTTAGGGGTGAAAGGAAAATTTCCTGTCACCTGTTGAATTATGAGGGAAATAAGCACATAAATGGGATATGCCACAATTTACTGATATGAATTATATGATGCTGGTATATGGTCAATTTAATATAGCTTGGCAGAGTTTTAACAGTAATACGTTGTGGGTTATAACAGCACTCATTAAATGGTCTATATGACAGGTTTGGTGTCAATATGCCTTACTGCATAAGTTCATTTCTATAGAAGGTTTTATAGTGAAAATCTCTAAAGAAATACAACACGTATATAACAGTGAATGGTTAACACTGCCTGCTCCAGTCCTGTCCACTTGGTGGAAACATGTTTAGCCTAGAGTGTTGTGGGACCCTGGATAGAGTAATTTGTGGCTTTACCTCCTGTATAGAGGGCCATAGCCTGGTATAACATTGGGGTTCAGATAGAGTATCCTCGGAGCAGGGTGCATCTTTATGGTGTTCTTTTTGCTTACACTTGGGATGGAGAGATGGGGGGTTACATGTAGTGGGATAAGAGGTTTTTCACATGTGTTTGTTTCCTTTTTTGAATGTCTCATTTTGTATACCTGTCTGTATATTTTGCGCTCTGATATTCTTTGTTAGTAAAAAATTCCCTTACTCTTGCTGTAGAGGGACTGCTTGCTGTCTTGGCTTCCTCACAAGATGGCAGACATCAGAGAGGATGTGAGGCTGAAGACATGGAAGTGGGGGAGCTGGTCTCCTCTCCTCTCCTCTCCTACCTCAACATGGCTAGAGACCATTGCCATTGATTCTATGGAATTGCGCACTAACACGGAAAATTTGAATGGGACTAATGAGGGAACAGGAGTACGTTATGGTTCAGTATTGACAACGGAAACAATGGAGAATGCTTCACTAGAAGAGGTATCTGATTTGGATATGGACACCATAACTGAAGATATAGCTCCAATGAGCCATGATACTGAGGAAACAATGCAACTGGAACAACAACCAGAGGAAGAAGAACATAAATTTCTCTACAAGAAAATGGTTTTAAAGGTGACCTGCAAAGAAGCTAAGTAGTCTGCTCCCATCCCCACATACATTGCAATACTGTTGCTGGGAGTCTGGGGCTGCAATCATTATTATTTTTCATATCAAGGTGAAATTTTAATAAAGCACCAAAACTTTCAGCCGAACATGAAAGTGAGGAGGGGGTCCCGACTGAGCAGCTGCAAGTCCTCATGGGTATTATACCCATTTAGTGACGTGTCAAACACCACTGCTGTTATTGTTGCAGCAGTGCTGGTACTTTATTATACTGATTTTATTGCTTCTTCGGGGTCTTGATAGCTGAAATATTACTTGCAGCAATCAAATCAAGTCAATCAAATCAATCAATCAAAAACCTTTATTTACCCAGGCGATCACCATTGAGCAAGCTCATTTACAAGGTGGACCTGCAGTTTGCAAGATCGAGGGTACAGAACAGAGTACAAGTCAAATATACATAAAACAACAGTAGCAAGACATAACATATTCAACAAAATATATACAGTGTAGAAATAAAGGTATATAATATACACAGAGATGCCATTATATTTACAGCAACACTTGGGCAGGCTACTCACAGAACACCTCAAAGACTATTTGCCATGCTATTTAAAACACCAATTCTCCCAGCAAAGAGGCACAACACAGTGTGTCTTTCATATGTAGGAGGTAAGCCAGTCCCCTCCAGACAGAATTTTTGTTGCCAGGACACTGTTAACAATCTCACATTTTTTTGCTCATGAATTATACACCCTAATACATGTTTCCAGGGAAACTACATTTGACATCAGTTTTAAAACAACAAAAGGACTGGAGACGTTTTAGCAAAAGTATCATACCATAAAGAAAACTGCCATATGGACTCCGATTAGTGTCATACCCCATACCAAACCTGCATACAAAACAATATCAGTACTGTTTAGAAATGAAAGTGTGAGTATAAATGACTTAATATACTGGCTGAAACATTGCTGAAACATTGTTGCACCATATTGGGCAACCCAGAAGCCATCCTTGACTCAGAAAATATCTGGACTGGGGCATGGAAGGTTAAGGTGTTACTAAAAAACAAGTGACCATAGGGTAATACACCTTCCAAACTCCTTCTTCCTAGGAAGAGACAGAGGAGTACTGTTCTATCCCAGCCAACCTAAGGCTTGCTATAGGTTTGGGTCGACAGCTCACCTTGGCAGTATTTGTGATAAAGTGAAATGTACAGTTTGTGGGGAACTAGGGTACACGACTGTTTAAATGAATGCAAATGTAATCTCTGTGAGGACTCACACATTTCAAAATTGTGTATGGGCATCACATAATCAGAGGGTTCATGATGATGGGGCAGAACAAAGGTTAGTAATCACACAAGCTCAAAAAGTAAAAAATCAGTAATCGACCTCCTCCAGACCCAGTTCAGGTGTCTCTGGAGTCAACCCAACAGAACATGATAATGTATGGCAGCTTAGATTCAATGCTAAGAAGTGCAAGATAATGCACCTGGGAAACAAAAACCCAGGGGAAGAGTACACAATGGGGGGTGAGATACTAACAACAACAAAAATGGAAAGGGACCTGAGGGTAGTCATATCAGATGACCTAAAGGTGGGAAAGCAATGTGAGAGGGCAGCAAGGAGGGCTGGGGGATACTGGGATGCATAGGGAGAGGCATCACGAGTAGAAAAACAGGAAGTTATTATCCTCTGTACAGACAGCTGGTCAGATCCCATCTGGAGTACTGCATGCAGTTCTGGAGACCCAGTCTTCACAAAGACATAGACAGGATGGAAGCTGTCCAGAGGAGGACAACTAAAATGGTGCAGGGTCTGCACCGGAAGACATATGAAGAGAGTCTTAAGGAGCTTAATATCTATAGCCTCGAGGAAAGGAGGGAGAGGGGGGACATGTTAGAAACTTTCAAGTACCTCAAGGGAATCAACAAAGTCCAAGAGGGTAGCATCTTTCAAAAAAAGAGGTGCGCAAGAACAAGGGGGTACAATTTGGAAGACAGAGGGGGGTTGCTCAGAGGTAATTTAAGGAAGTATTTTTTCACAGAGAGGGTTGTGAATGCATGGAACAGCCTACCGGAGGAGGTTGTGGAGTCAAAAACAGTGGTGGAATTCAAGCATGCATGGGACAGTCATAAGGCAATTTTGGGGGGGGTAGGAAGAAGTAGGCTGCTGGCTAACTAGGATCTGCAGCTTATCCAGTAGACAGGGAAATGGGCAGACTGGGTGGGCCAAGCGGTCCTTATCTGTCATCAAATTCTATGTTTATAACTGTGTCCACTGACCTTCCTTCTAACCCTCCCTCCCTCCCCAAACCTCCGACTGAACAGGCAATACCACAGGTTCAGGAAGACATCCCAGCACAACTGATTGCGACTGACCCTCCCGTAGACAAGTCTATCATTAAAGACAGCATGCCCCCATGCCCCCCTTACTGGACAAACCAAGAAAGCAGACCCAGCAACACTCTAAAGCTGCACCTCTCCAATATTATTTAACCCAAAGGATGAAGTTCCACTAGCCAAGAAATATGAATTTCTGCAAAGTGTCTCAGAAGACTCAAATGGGGACACAGAAGCCTCCTTTAGCACCTCCTCCCTTCCTGAGGTCACTACGGACACAGAAGCACAAACAAAAAATGTGGGGGATCAAAAATGAAAAGCTAAAACAAAACATAAAGAACATCACCATAGGAGGGGTAGACAAAGATGATGGATTTAAAAAGTACAATTTTCCTTCTTGTTCTAATACAAATGTGTGATGCATTTACACTTTACACTGTGAATGTTAACAGTGGAAAGAGAACAGAAAAGAGGCATGTTATATTTTCATTTTTAAGGTATTTACAACTGGGAATATCTTTTTACAAGATGTAAGATTTCACACTGTACTTGAAATAAAATAAGCCCAAAGAGAATGGCACCTAGGCCCTTCCTTCTGGTCCATAGGGCCAGAAATCTGCTCCAGGGTTGGGATCTTGTTAAGGATGCCTGAAATATTCCTTAAAAAATTATGTGACTTGGTACCAGGATGAATACTAATATTAGATGTGCTAATACAGACCACCCCATATAGACTCATCAATCTATAAAGACCTCAAACAAAATTTCTATGAAGAGCTATTACAATTACTATAATCCTACCTCCATACATCCCAAACCATCATATTTGGGAGGGGGGACTTTAACTCTAGCCTCGTCACTCTTGACACAAGCAAAAACTCAAAAACATAGAAAATTTACTGTGATTCCCACTTCTTAACTAGCGTTATACATACTGCAAGATTAAAGGACGTGTATTTAACAAAAACTAATTTACACACACACCTACTTTTCATAAAGGCACATTGCCAACAAGAATTGATTATCTTTTCACTTCCAGAAACACAGCGATTATAGACACTCAAGTACACCCTGCAGACTCTTTGGACCATAACATCCTATTTCTTACCATAGGCTGACAGTCTTTCCTGTCTAAAGGCCCAGGACTTTGAATGTCCTGTAGTAATGAAGTATTCAATTTCCAATTCACAGCAGCTCTGACACAGTGGGTGATAGTAAGGAAATCAGTTTTTGTGTTCTTCGATAAGCCTCTATTATGGTGGGAGGACACCAAAAAAGAGCTAAAGAAATTTATGAAAACCTTTAGTAAAATGAAATGCTTAAATACATAGTTAGCTTATCTATAAAAAAGACACCACCTACAGAATGTATTAACCTTGGCTTATGATACCTGTCAAGACCTTACACAGAAAATTGGTATAATTAACAAAGAAATTACACAGTTCCATGAGCAAAAAGCAAGTCAATTAATTAATCAACAGAAATATGGCACCCAGGGATCTAGTGACTCTGTCCATTTGACCAAAATTACAGTTGTATTAGTAAAGAAGAAATAACATGCTTATTGGATCAAGGCATTAACCAATATACACACAAAAATGACATTCTACGCCTTGTGTCACAATATACAACTGAAATGTATGCAGCTTTTCTTACAGATACAATTCGAATACCTACATACCTTTTTGTCATCTTGGTACCAGAAATACCACTAGATACCACACAACAAGCCATACAGCCTAGCACCCCACAGGAATTAAGCACTGCCACATCTACATTAAAGTCAACCACTACACCCAGGCAGATGGACCTTCAAATGAACTCTATAGACTAATAGGCCCTGAATTACTAATGGAATTTAAGGAAGTATACAATTTTATGTTGAGGATAGGCACAGTCCCCTAGAATGAATATGGGAACTTTAATCTATTTATATAAAAAATGAGATAAATCTAAACACAAAATTGGTGACATATTATCGTGTTAAACACAGATTTCAAATCACTTACAAAAATTCTTGCAAAAAGATTAACACTGATCGCTTCAAAAGTGATTTCCACAGCATAATCCTGCTCAATACCTGAGAGACAGATTTCGGACCACCTCATACTCCTCAGAAAAATAATGGAACATGGGAATGACAACTCCCTGACAGGTAATGTAGTCTCACTCGTTCAAGATAAGGCAATTGATTCTATAAGCCACAATTTTCTTTGGGCCACACTAGCACATTATAGAATCCCAGGTCAAACGATCAACTGGGTGAAAGCTCTATATAGAACTGCAATGCTGATTCCTGTGGTAAATGGATGGGAGAGGCCCCATAATACAGATTAAATGTGGAGTTCGACAAGGCCGCCCTTTAAGCCCTTGTCTGTACATATTTTTAATTGACCCCTTATTAAGGAAAACTAATGCATCAAACAATATACACCCTCTTCACAACACTATAAACGGTACCCCACAAAGCTATAGCTTATGCAGATGACCTTTGTCTATTGGTAGCAGATGACACTTCAGTAGTAGAACTGTTGCAATTCTGTAATTGCAACCCTTAGGTGGCGCTATCCTATGGGCTACTACCCCTGCCTGCGTGACTATGCACAGGTTGAAGGGCTTGAGCTCAGTGAATGGGTGTCTCCACCCGGAGGAATGGTTTTGGGGTAGCGTAGCTGCTGTTGGTATAGCCCTCCAGGATTCCATAGTCACCCACCAATCCTTCTAGTGCTCTAGACAATTCAGCAACAGAACATTCACAATTACCATATGACAGTAATGATATGCTCACAGACATTGCACTTACCACCAGGGCTGGGTCTGCTGCAGTTGCCCTTGGAGACCCCCTGGAAAATAAGACCAGTGATACAACAATACTAAGGCAGTATAGTGCAGCCCACTAATAAGAACATCAGATATAAGAGCATCCCAGATATAATCAAATTTTTCTCATGTACCAATCTAACTCTATTGTTTTCTATGGGAGCAAAGCACATTTTTGAGAATACTAGGATCGGTTATAATCACATTTTTTTTTAAAGCAGTGCTTTCTGTGAGGGCCTGGGACGCATTCCTTCACACCTCTTTAGTTGCTTCTACCCGTGCTAGCACGTTAACTATGCTCATTAAGCCCAGTGCAGCAGTGCCGCATTCCTCTTTGATCTCAATTGATGTCAGTTGCCGACACTTAGTGGCAAACAATGAGGGTGTCTGCCTCGTGGAGGATTTTTAAGTGCACACATTCACATCTAACTAGCCCCCAAGCATTTAATCATTAACCCTGCTTTGCAAGCTAATTAGCCAATTGTTAAAACATTCCTTCATGGCAAAACACTGCGGATAACATAAATGCAGGCAATCATTAATTCCTCTGAATGCAGTCTGCTATGGAGAAACACAAGCGTACTGCGTTGACCCTTGCCCAAAAAATGCAAATCATTGAATCCCTCGGTGTTCCGGGCACTAAGCGATGTGACATTGTGAAAGAATGTAACATAAGTGTGTGCACGATTTCTAAAATCCTTGCCAACAAAGAGAAGCTGCACTCTGATTATCAGTGTGGGTTTAACACCGAAATCAAAAGAAATTATCTGGGCAAAGATGAAGTGGTTGAACTTGCCTTGCTTTGGTGGTTCAGTGCCTGCAGGAGTATTGATGCACCAATTAGTGGACCACTGCTGTTAACAAAAGCACAGGCTAAGGAAAGGCTATCTGCCCTTGTGTGTGTGAACAAGACAGGCACAGACAGAATGCCCCTCTTGGTCATCGGGAAGTCTAAGAAGCCACGGTGCTTCCGTGGCATAAGTGTGGATGCCCTGCCGGTTGAATATCATGCCAACAGTAATTTTTGGATCACTGGGCAAATCTTCACAGAATGGGCTACAAGGTGGAATGTCAAGCTGCGAATAAGGCATACGAAAGTTTGCCGATTTCTTGATAACTGTAGGGCACACACAACGCTAACTCTTAGCCACATAAGGCTTGTGATTCTCCCCACCGAATATGACCTCCCTGATCCAGCCTATGGATCAGGGGGTCATCAGAAATCTGAAGCAGCTGCACAGAAATAAAATGGTCAAAAAGCTGCTTATTTCAACTGATGCCAGCAGAGCTGCTAAAGCCAGTGAGCTCACTAAGGAAATTAAGATCTTGGACTCCATAATGATGTTAGATGGGGCTTGGAGACAAGTGACTGCGGACACAATCAGCAACTGCTTCAGAAAGGCCGGCTTCAGTGTGAACCCTCCCGAGCCTGCAGAACTGGGTGCTGGTTGCAACAACCTGACTGTCCCTGAGGTCAGTGCTCCTGCTGTGATCACTCCTGAGGAATTCAAGGAGTACGTAGCCATTGATGAAGGGTTAGAGTGTGCCTCTGTTATCACGGAGGACAACATATGCCGTGACATCCGACAGGTGGACGAGAGCAGTGATGAGGAGGAGCAGCAAGCTATCGAGCCACCTTCTGTCAGTAACTTAAAACTTTGTATTGACAAAATCAGACACTACATATTAAGCAAAAATAGTGAGTTAACAGCCTTTCATCAGCTCGACTCCTTTCTCAATGAACTGTCTCAGTCCAGCCACAAGCAGCAAAAGATTATAGGCTGTTTTTAAAACTGCAGGGGTGATACATGTTATACTGGGATGCCAGGACATTGTCATAAAGTGTTCTTTTTATAAGTGTTTTCTATACGTGTTTTTAATGGAATGTATCTATTGAATTACAGAATTTGACCACAGTAAACTATTTTTCCATCATCTAACTTGATCTCTTTGAACTTATTTTGGAGTGCAGCGTGCAGGAGGGGGTTGGCATCACATAGCAGTGAGCGGTAAGATTGAAGTTAGTGTTAGCCCACTTATAAGAACATTTTCTCTTGGCAAATATGATGTTCTTATAAGCAGGCTGCACAGTACAATATCCCCACCAAGAAGGTATACACTAGCCAGATTAAACGTGAACAACCATAATCTGATTTATTCAGTGAGATATGAACAAGGGTGAGGCGTGAATTTAGCAGGTGATTAGGAAATCTGATTAAATTCAGGCTGAATAAGCATGCACAGTGAGTCCCTTTAATATAGCCCTCACAACCCTGGATACTCAGTATGGAAAACAGGCTAGCCTGAAGCGTTGTAGGTAGACGGCATTGCAGCTATTATTGGGGCCCGTAGGAAGAAAAACGATTAATATGCACTCAACCCAAATATTTGTGATCTGGAGCCAGATGGCTCAGTCTGTTGCAACAAAACCCAAAACAAGCAAATCAGATGACACACAATGATTGTAGCTTATGTTGCAGGGAGCTACCCTGTTTGTATTCACGCTACCCAGACCAGTATACAGAACAGGTGAGATGAAGACCTCATGGTGTTGTACTGGATTGCCAGGGGAAGCAGGGCCTACATGACTCAGCATGGTGGTCACAACCTGATCGATGGTGTTGAGCAGGGGGCCGAATCCCTGAGCGAGTCTTTCACCGGAATGTCTCTGAATCAGGTGCAGTGGCTTAGAATGGGATGGCAGAGCCCAGGCAGAGCAGACAGTTTGGATGAAGTCCGTGATGCAGTGCTGGAACAGCCTCCAGCTAGCATAACAGAACTCGCCGTGAGGAACTAAAATCGTGACCCACGATACACATTTAGCACACTTATAGGCATTTAAAATATTTTGCCACAGTTCAGATAAAGTTTGTTTGCAAATTGCAGGTTCTCTGAGCAAACCTTTTGATTTGAGGCTCACTTTGTTATCTGGTGGGCCGATCGCTTCTGGAGCAAGTATTCGGTCCACTTGCAGGCAGCAATAACACACTTGTCTTTTCAGGTTCAGGTCTCAACCCAAATAATTGAATAAATCCAACTTTCACTCTCAAGGCAATACTTCACACTGGAAGATGTGACAGGCAGGCCAGCAGAGCCTTCCCATCAATTCTCCCATGCTCCTAGCAGGAGTGGCTAATCTATGGCTCGAGCTGTTTACTCTCCAAACTCCAACTCTCGACTGACACACACTGCTGCAGGCAGTTCTGGGCTTTCCCAGTAACCCAAACGGTTCGGTTGGCTGAGGAAACTGTCTATCACAGAAAGGGATCCCCCCTCCAGGTCCATGTGGGTGCCAAACCTTAAAAACTACAATTCCTACAGAATTTCAATCCCACAAGACCTCTGGGGACAGTCTCCATTTTAGGTCCCCTGAGCTTCGATTGATCCAACTCTGGCAGTCCAGAACCAAGATGGTGGTTCTTATGCAAAAACTCAAGCTGCAATGGAAGGCAGGTTAGAAAAACTCCTATATTATTATTATTATTATTATTATTACAACAGATAAACAGTAAATAATCACAGTTCCTAACAGAGCTGCTGCTGCACAAATAGTGACTGCAGAATGGAGCAAAAATGTGGATGGTCTGGTGGGTCATGAGTCTCAATTACTCGGACCCAGCCAAAACTGATTTTCTCACACAGAATAACAGCTTTCTTAAAGAGACAGGCATGGAGACTTAGTGAGGCACTCTCATGCAGGCAATTAAAACTACTGCAGACACAGGACACCATCCTGACAATGGCCATTAGGCAGCCCAGGAAGACATTTATAGGAACCTCTTTTTGTAGGGGGTTTACACTCTTCCTTGCCTGGAAAAACTTGGTGTCTGCATCAAGTCTATACTTACTATGACATTCTATAAAAAACAGTATAAGACAACATATATGCATGTTTCATTTGGCATACCATAAAGAAAAGAAGTCTGATGCATCAGCAAATAAACGGCATTGAGCATTACTATACTTTTCCATGATAACAAATGCTTCTGTAATACTTCTGTAATGATACAGTTTTCATACCTTTGTCATACACATAAACATTCTCAGAATGATTTAAACAGATAACCACATTACTCTGACCATTCGGGTCTGTACTACTTCTTGTATTTTAACCAACATGACTGAGAGCCTATCCCTGTCAGCTACTTCAGGGCTGCATGGGACAGGGGTACCAGGGTTTGAGGGTTTGACTATTAACTTGGAAGTTGCAGAGTAGCTCAATTTGGGAAGGGATCTTTCATAAATGTAGACTTCTTTATGCACAACATGTAAGGGAAAATCCACAGGCCTCCCTGGGGAGTCTTAATTGAGGCAAACCACTGGTTTGGTGGCCCTTCCAGACTTTCTTTGAGGAACAGACACAGGCTCAGTGTTGTCAACTTTTGTATTGGAGTCTGCTCCTGTAGAAAGTGGTATCTCTCTGCACTGGTTGATGGTTATATATTGGAAGCATTTTCAGCTCCTTGTTCTGGAAACTCTGGTTCCACAACATTGGTCTCAGTACTGGGGTCTGGAAGAGGCCTAGATTCATCATCCAGGGGAATTTCATAGAATTTAAGTCTTGCAACACTTGGCTAATACTCTCAACATCATTCACTCCATTATTGCCGTTTGCCACAGCAGGTTCTGGATAAATACTTTTGCACAACTCTGTATTTTCTGGTATGTCACCAGGAATGCTTGCAGTTGCAGGCTCTCTTTCTAGTAATTCAAACAGCTCGACCAGACACAAAGAGTCAGCTACTTCAGAAGTCACACTTTGCACCTCACTTTCAAGGGGCACAAGGTTTGTGGACAAGGCTGGAGGGTTAGGCAGTCCTGAGGATCCAGCTTCATCTCCGATATTATACTTGGGATTACCTTGAAACAACTAACTTAATTCATAGGATAGGTAATAAGATGTTTCACACTCACTGTCATCAGACTCAGACTGACAATTAATGTTATTTTGGGCCTGCCGGGAGGGGGGGTCCTTGAATCCTTGGCAACTGGAGAAGGGGTAGTCTGTCTCTTTTTAGCCGCAGCTCTAGTTACAGGCCTGGGAGGGGCAATGTCTCGAGGTACAGAGTTGATGATCCCTTAACCAATATGCAGTAAATGATTCCGGTGCATTGTCTTGGTAGCCCGGGGATCATTCTCAGGGTGCACTTTATAGTCTGGCAGATCTTCCAGCTTACTGACAACATCATAAGGAAGGTGATGCCACCTATTAGCAATTTTATGCTTTCCATGCAGTCCCAAATTTAGCAACAAAACACAGTCTCCAGGCAGCAGTTCCTGAGCTTTGACATGCTTGTCATGTCTTTCTTTATTTGCCAAGTTTCTTTTGGCTACCATGATTTGTGCCAGTTGGTGGGCTTGGTTTAAGCGAGCCTTTAACTTTTGAACATACTGCAGGTAGTTCTCAGTTTTGACTCCATCCAGAGATACCCTGATGCAAACATCCTCAAGCAACCAGGCTTCCCGCTGAAATATCAGGTGGTAGGGGGGAAAACCCAGTGGCATCACTTTTGGTGCAATTATAAACGTGTACTAAGGTGCTGATCTGTTGGCTCCACCTTAACTTGTCCTGGGGATGAAGGGTGCCCAGCACGTCAAGTAGGTTTTAGTTAAACCTTTCTGGTTGTGGATCTCCTCGTGGATGATAAGGGATTGTTCTGAATTTCCATACACTCCTTAAGGACAAAAATTCTTTAACGTCTGTTTAGTTGAGGTCTGGACATAGGTGAGAGGATTATTGTCAGTCTTGACCAGAATCTTAGCACCATAAAGATATTAGTGGAATTGATCCACCGCAGCTCATTTTAAAGCAAGAAATTCAAGCCTGTGTACCTGATAATTTCTTTCGGATGAGGTCAGGCTCAGACTGGCAAATACCACTGGGCGTTAACCTTCCTTGTACTCTTGATACAGGATGGCACCAAGTCCCTTTAAGCTAATGTGTCAGTGAGTAGCATGTAGGGTCTGCTAGGGTCAGCATAGGCAAGCACAGGGGCATTGGTGAGTTGATGAATGACGTCATAGAAGGCAGTTTCACACTCAGGGGTCCACCTGGTTCCGAACGGATCATGTGTCCAAAAGTAAACCTTGTCTTCCTCCTTGATTGCACTCTTTTTATACTTCTTATTGATAGGGGATAACCTTGAGTCAGATTTAGTGAAGGGTGAATGACTTTAGAGTAGTCTTTTATGAATTGATGGTAGTAACTGCAGAACCCCAAGAAGCTCTGTAACTCTTTTAGGTTGTTAGGCTGAGGCCAGGTGGTCAAGGACTCCACTTTGTTTGGGTCTGTCTGTATCCCATCAGCAAACACTATGTAGCCAACATATTTCACTAATGTTTGGAAAAACTGACACTTGTCTATGGATAGCTTTAATCCAAAATCCTCTGGTCTGTCAAGGACCTTGAACAAGCGAGCTTCATGTTCCTCCAGGGTCCGGCCGAACACAATGACATCATCAAGATACACAAGGTATTCTAATAAGTTCATGTCTCCCATTGCTTATTCCATCAGCCACTAGAAAGTGGTGGATGCACCCAAAACACCTTGAGTCATATGTAGAAACTCACAGAAACCAAGGGGGCAGATGAAGGTTGTTTTCTCATGGTCCTCCTAGACCTTCAGGATTTGATAGTACTCACTCCGGAGGTTGAGTACTGAGAACCACTGGCTTCTGTTAAGGCAATCAAAGGAATCCTGGATATGGGGCATGGTGTACTAGTCTGGGACAGTCCTACGATTCAACATCCGGTAGTCCACACACATCCTCACCAATCCATTCTTCTTTCGGACTACCACAATCAGGGAGGCATAAGGACTCTGTGACTCTTGAATAATCCCTGTGGCCAGCATCTCTTGACGTTGACATCTAACATCATCTATATCAGCTGGTGCAAGGTGATGGGACCTCTCTCCGAAGGGCTTCTCACCATGAAGTCGAACGTGGTGTTCAGCCCCAGTGACACAACCTATGTCCCACTCCTTCAAGGAGAATACTTGGCTTTAGGTCCACTTCACCACTGATGGTGCAGTGAGCATTGGCCGGTAGTACTAGTGAGTCAGGATCTTTTTTCCAGACCACTCCCACAGGTTCATCCTTCCTAGTCTCCTGTGTTTGCATCTGTAAGTCATAGGCATGCTGTACTGGGGCCAAAATGCACAGAGCTCATCCAGTTCACTTGGCTTGCTTTTCCTGACACAGCTGAGCTAACAGTCCAAACATATGAGCATTTGTACCAGTTAGTAGAGGGACACCATCATACAGTCCAGTTGGCAGGCATACCAAAGCCAGGGTCTCCACTTACTCATCCATGCCTGTTACAGCAGTAGGGAAAGACAGCCAAACTTGTATATAACCTAAATAAAGACAGTATTTCTCACTCAACCCCCATACATGCAGTCCTTCGAGGGGCTGGAACAGAAGCTCAGATAAGTGCTGGTCATACCAATGCTGAAATATAATGGTTACCTGTGAGCCACTATCCAACATGGCACATGTGGCATTGCCATTGACTGTCTTGGTAGTCTCCATGGATGGGCCCATCATCTCGGACCAGTCCTGGGAGGTTGATTTTGCAGACTGTCTCACAGCAGTTTTGGAGGAGTAGGATTTCTTGGGTGGGCCCAGCAGGGGTGTTATATTGCTTTGATGAACCACGTTTAACAGTCTGGCGATAACCTTCCACAGGTTCTCCGGAAATGTGTAGTCCCATCGGTTATGTCCATTTTCTCCACACCGGTAGCAGAACACCTGTTTCCTGGAGTCATTGGAGTGGCTAGACTCTTCTCAAACCTTGTGCCAGTTGGAGGAAGGGGGTCTGCTGTCTTCCTTTGACTTTGACTCAGGTTCTCTGTCCCTGCCACTCCTCCAGCGGGCAGAAGTGTGGCATGTATGAAGTCCCCCACTAAGAATCTCAGCTCTCTTATTTCTTCCATTAACTGGGTCTCAACCCAGGGTTCAGGAGTGGTGGCATGGATCCCCACACTCCTGGGAGAGACCTCACTTATAGTTTCAGTTGGCAATGGGCAAGGGTGGGAGCTTCTAGCCACTTCAGCTGCAGCTTGTTGACTGGCTTGCATCTCCTTTACCTGTTTAAGCAGTTCTTTGACTTGCTGGATTTCAGTAGATTCCTCCTTTTCCACGGGCTGATCTGAGACTTGACGTGTGCGGGCAACCCCATCATAGGGCTCCCACTTCTCCTCATCATTCTCGGCCTCTCTAATCTCCTTCATTAGCCAGCAGTATTTGAGAGGATTAGCTTTCCTGTCCTGCAGTTTCAATTTCAGCATGAGCACTCTCAAATACCAGACAGATATCAGGACATGCTCCAGCCTGATTCGGTTCAGTTCACTAGCAGGTACTCCCCCTTTCCAGTGCGCCCTTTGCAAGGCACTTTCAACTCAAGTGACAAGAGCAGACAATTTTTTATTCTTCTATTGCTTAGCAGACTTGAATTTCCACATTAAGTCCTCCCCAGATTCTGTGCTGCCAAACACCCCTTCTAAAGCAGAGAGGTACTTGGCTGCAGTGACTTCTGGGTTGGTAGATCACAGAAAGTGGATAGCTTCCAGTGCAGGGCTCCTTAAACTTTCCATAAGTCTCTTTCTCTTTTCCCCTTCTGAACATTGCCACTCTTGGACCAGTGGAGTAGCATAGTCCATCTATGTTTCCAAGTCGTCCTCCCTCCCTGGCACAGGAACTGCACCAGAGAACAGTCTGAGCCTGCAATAGGAATCCAGGTGTACAGAGGGTATCACAATGGGGGAGGCCATGACAGGGGAGGCTGTAGGAGTAGACAGAGAGGCTGGAGGAGACTGAATGGGAATGGTCTCCTCTGAAACATTCAAAAGTTTTAAAAACTCTTTGTCTGGCTTTCGGTGGCCAACAGCCTTAACAGTTTATCTTTTAACCCTTCCACCCTCAGGGGCCCCCAGGGGAAGATGGGCCATTATACAAATGAATAACTCTCTACTCCTTCTGGGACCCTTTGGGTATGATAACAGGAGGTACCTTTTCAGGGTCTATAGGGAGGCTACAAGAGAGGAGGGCCACCAAAGTTTGATCAAACTGATCTGAGTCCAACCCATACTTAGGTAGATAGACAAGATAGATAAAAATGTTTATTTTTTGACAGGAGTTTATCATTAGGACTATTAAGCCATATTTACAAGATGGTCCTGTATAGATTATGGTTTAAAGTACAAAATCTCGACATAGTTGCATACAATATGACACAGACAACTAAACAGAATCTATAGACAATACACAAAAAAAATACAAATTCCAAAGAGTTACAGTACAATGAGCTGAAAAAACAATATAAAATGCCCAAACAACAACATGATTTAGGAGCATTTCTAAGATCCTAAACACATACAATTCCCCAGACATTTAATTTTCCCCACAGTCTCTTCAATCATGTCATTAGTGGTCCCTAAAGGGATATCAAGTAACAATATGGCATGTCGGGGATTTACTCCTCCGGCCACACTCCACCCCATCATACAGTGCATGACCAGCTTATGGGGACCAATTTGACACAGTCCCACACAAAAGATTAATAAACAAATTAGCCAACCTGGGAGTGGGTCCTTGGGTGATATCCTGGGTAAAACATTGGCTGGACAACAGGACACAGACGGTAATAGTAACTGGAGTCCACAGTGAAGATAGGGGGGTTACTAATGGGGTACCGCAAGGTTCAGTACTGGGTCTGATCCTTTTTAATATTTTTATAAGTGACATTGCAGAAGGACTGGAAGGAAAAGTATGTCTCTTTGCAGATGGCACAAAGATCTGCAACAGGGTTGATACACAAGGTGAGGTGCAATGGATGAGAAGGGACTTGGCAAGGTTGGAAGAATGGTCAAATGTATGGCAGCTTAGATTCAATGCAAATAAGTGCAAAGTGATGCACCTGGGAAACAAAAACCCAGGGGAAGAGTACACAATGGGGGTGAGATACTGACAATAACAAAAATGGAAAGGGACCTGGGGTAGTTATATCAGATGACCTAAAGGTGGGCAAGCAATGTGAGAAGGCAGTAAGGAGGGCTGGGGGGATATTGGGATGCATAGGGATAGGCATCACCAGTAGAAAACAGGAAGTTGTTATCCCTCTGTACAGATAGTTGGTGAGATCACATCTGGAGTATTGTGTGCAGTTCTGGAGACCCCATCTCCACAAGAGCATAGACAGGGTGGAGGCTATCCAGAGGAGGGCAACCAAAATGGTGCAGGGTCTGCACCACAAGATATATGAAGAAAGACCAAAGGAGCTTAACATTTATAGCCTCGAGGAAAGGGGGGGCATGACAGAAACTTTCAAGTACCTCAAGGGATTCAATGAAGTCCAAGAGGGTAGCATCGTTCAGAAAAAGAGATGTGCAAGAACAAGGGGACACAATTTGAAGATGGTGGGGGAAGGCTCAGAGGTAATGTGAGGAACTATTTTTTCATAGAGAGGGTTGTAGATGCATGAAACAGCCTTCCCGAGGAGGTTGCAGAGTCAAAAACAGAGGGGGAATTCAAGATTGCATGCGATAGACATAAGGCAATTCTAGTGGGGGCAGTAGGAAGTAGGCTGTTGCTTAACTAGGATCTGCAGCTTATCTGTTAGGTAGGGAAATGATCAGACTAGGTGGGTCAAGTGGTCTTTATCTGCCATCAAATTCTATGTTTTTGTGTTTCTATGTTTCCACTTGGGCATAGCAAGTGCCTCCATTTACACTTCTGTCTCAGTTTTTCTTTGGGTTGTAGTTCCCACTTCCCCAGTGGTGCCTCCAAGATGTAACCCCTAGGTGGTGCTATCCTATGGGCTACTACCCCTGTCTGCGTGACTATGCACAGGTTGAGGGGTCTGAGGGGTTTTGGGGCAGTGTAGCTGCTGTTGGTATAGCCCTCTGGGATGCTATAACCATCCACCAACCCTTCTAGTGGCCTAGACAATTCAGTAACAGAACATTCACATATACCATATTGACAGTAATGATATGCTCACAGTCCTTGCACTTACCTCCAGGGCTGGGTCTGCTGCAATTGCCCTGGAGACCACTGGAAAATAAGACCAGTGATGCAGCAATACAAAGACAGTACAATATCCCCATCTAGAAGGTACACACTAGCCAGGTTGAACATGAACAACAACAATCTGATTTATTCAGGGGGATGTGAAAAAGGGTGGGGCATGAATTTATCAGGTGATTATCAAATCTGATTAAATTCAGGCTGAATAAGCATGCACAGTGAGTTCCTTTAATATAGTTCTCACAACCCTGGATACCCAACATGGGAAACAGGCTAGCCTGAAGCATTGCCTGGGGTAGGTCGGCATTGCAGTTGTTGTTCAGGCCTTTAGGAAGAAAAACAATTAACATGCACTCAACCCAAATATTTGTGATCTGGAGCCGGATGGCTCAGTCCATTGCAATAAAACCCCAAAATAAGCAAATCAGATGACACACAATGATTGTAGCTTATGTTGCAGGGAGCTACCCTGCTTGTACTCACACTACCCAGACTAGGATGCAGAACAGGTGAGATGAAGATCTCATGGTGTTGTACTGGATTGCCAGGGGAAGCAGGGCCTACACAACTCACCATGGTGGTCACTACCTGTTCAGTGGTGTACAGCAGGGGTCCAAATCCCCGAGCGAGTCTTTCGCCAGAATGTCTCTGAATCAGGAGCAGTGGCCTAGGCCGGGAGGGCAGGGCTCAGGCTAAGTGAACAGTTTGGATGAAGTCCGTGATGCAGTGCTAGAACAGTGTCCAGCTAGCGTAACAGAACTTACTGTGGGGAACCAAATCACAACCCATGATACACATTCAGCACACTTATAAGCACTTAAAATATTTTGCCACAGTTTGGATAAAGTCCATTTGCAAACTGCAGGTTGTCTGTGCAAACCTTTCTATCTGAGGCTCATTTCAGTATCTTGCGGGCCGATCGCTTCTGAAGCAAGTCTTCGGTCCACTTGCAAGCAGCAATAACACAGTTTTCTCTTCAGGTCTCGATCCAAATAATCAGATAAATTCAACTTTCACTCTCAAGGCAATACTTCACACTGGAAGATGTGACAGGTAGGCCAGCAGAGCATTCCCGCTGATTCTCCCATGCTCCTAGCAATAGCGGCTGCTCAATGGCTTGAACAGCTTACTCTCCAAACTCCAACTCTCGACTGACACACTGCTGCAGGCAGTTCTGGGCTTTCTCAGTAATTCAAAAGGTTTGGTTGGCTGAGGGAACTGTCTGTCACAGAAAGGGCCCCCCTTCCAGGTCCATTTGGGTACCAAACCTTAAAAACTACAATTCCTACAGATTTCAATCCCACAGGACCTCTGGGGACAGTCTCAGTTTTAGATCCCATGAGGTTCGATTGGTCCAACTCTGGCAGTCCAGAACCAAGATGGTGGCTTTTATGCAAAAGCTCAAACTGCAATGGAAGGCAGGTTAGACAAACTTCTATATTATTATTATTGTTATTATTACAACAGATAAACAGTAAATAATCATAGTTCCTAACAGAACTCCCTCTGCACAAATAGCGACTGCAGAATGGAGCAGAAATACAGACCGTCTGGTGGTTCGTGACCCTTAATTATTTGGACCCAGTCCAGACTGATTTTCTCACATATGATAACAGCTCTCTTAAAGAAACAGGCACAGAGGCTTAGTGAGGCACTCTCATGCAGGCAATTAAAACTACTGCAGACACAGGGCACCATCCTGACAATGGGCATTAGGCAGCCCAGGAAGACATTTATAGGAACCTCTATTTGTAGGGGGTTACATAATGATTTTGGAACATTTTCTGGGACTTCACTTAATTTGGGAAAATGCACCAGATATATACTAGGCTCTGATGGCCAAAATGTACTAGCCATTGAGCCTATACAAATGCAACAAGACCCAATCTCAATACTTGGTATACAGTATGGTACACCAGAAATGTATGTATTAAACTGGGAGAGGAAAAGAGGAATAGGAAAACAAAAAGTGGCCAACTGGAATAAATGGAAGCTGGAAAAGAAAAAAAGAGAATATTTTGAGGTAGTAGAATTGTATTGTCATTCACACAGTCCCAAAGGGACCTGTGTGAACACATCCATGTGATTATGGAAGTGCAGGGCCCTCTGGGCCCGGTGCTTCCATGCCTCCATTTATCCACATGTGTATATGGGTGTGGAAGCGCTGGGCCCTCCAGAAAAGCAATGTATGTGCCTCCTTAAAATTGTTCTTTGTAGGGATGGACCATTTTCAGTTCTTATTTCTTAGGGGCTCAGTGTTGCACTAGTCATTGAGACCTTTCTATTGATATATGTGTTGTCTGTTAACTCCAAAGATTGACAGAGTTACAGCTTGCAGCTTGTTAAAGTTGTAATGTTATCCTATGGGAACTGTAATTTTTTTAATTTTTATGTTTTTTATATGGCCTCTAAATTTTCTTTTTGATTGGGTATGTGTTAGTGCTTGTAGTACTCATTAAGGCCTTTATTTTGATATATATGTAACAGTTGTTCTAGAAGCCCAAAGCCCCTTTCGGACTCACCTTGGCTGTTTCTGGGGCCCCTCGGGTCCTTCCTGGATACACCTTGAGGGGGCCTGCCTGGGTTCTTGAAGTATGAGTGATAATGGGACAATAAATGTGCTCGGTGCCTCCACCTGGGATAGTGCTATGGTAAGCCTACAATTAAATTTCAGGTTAACACCCCCCAGGAAAATATAGTAGCTTCCCCACAGTATCTTTCCCACACAACAGCAATTCCCACTTTTCACAGTAAGTCACTGTACCAGAATGTAGCATGAGCAGTTTATTTTTAGTCTTTGGTAACCGGGTAAGGCCCACTAGGCACAAGTGCCTGTTTTCAGGGGCAACCTGGAAGCACTGGGCGGTTAAGTGACTTGCTCAGAGTCGCACAGTATGCAAGTGGAGGTTGTGAGACTCAAACTCAGGTCTAGTCTATTGGATGCACCAAGCTCGTTCACACCTCGTTCCTCTAACCTCTAGGCTATACTGCCAGCCCAAATAACAATTTTTATTTTAGGGAGAGGGAAATAGAAAAAATAGCAGAACCACTTTGACAACTTTAGAAACACTTTTTTGTCCACTAAATCCTGCTTCCCACCCACTGGTGCAACCGACTTTCACAAATGGCAGCTGCCCAAAATGTCTCTAGAGTCCCTTGTTTGGGTACCACACCTGTGATGCAGAAGACACTGGGAACTTGCATTGGGCCCAATAACTTTTAACAGATGCAAAACCTTTAAACTTTTGCCTGGGCACACTTTTGATCTTGGCACAGTCCTACCCAGGAATTTACCCCATTTGTTTCTCTGATTAGACCGCTAGATGAAAAGACTTCCCCAAAGCCACAGCCTGGGGTACTTACAGTTCTGTAGATTCTCAAGGGGTTTGCAGATACTTGAATTCACAATACCGTGGTGGTATAACTTGTTGTTGCAACACAAAGCCACTGGCTGAAATGATCATGAAAATCCAATCTTCACCTGCCAAGCCTTTCCATTCTTCACCCACAGGGGACCTTTGTATGTGGCATTCACCTGGCAGGCCTCTCAACTCTTCCTCTTGAAGGACTCTCTCCTTGTGTGGGCACAACTTCTTCTCCACAACTAGGGGAAACACTGGAAATCACACTTTCTTAGTTGGCAGAGCATTGTGGATTTTAGGTAGTGACCTTTACAGTCTCTGAAGCCCAGCTGTAATTTTCAATCCACTTTCTGCGTGGCAGAACAGAATAGTTCAATTCCTTCTGGACAAACCTCAGAAATCTCACTCTTCAAACTGTGGAGTCTTCCTTCCCCAGACGCAGGTTCCAATCTCACTGGCTCACTCTCTGGAGCAATTCAAATCTTACTGGCTCATCTTCTGGAGCAAACTTCACTTCCCTTCACTGTAGCAACATTTGTCAGCCACGGGTTTAAATATCACTGGCTCTCCCTGTGGTGCAATCTTCCACTTCACTGTAGCACCTCTGTCGGCCACAGGTTCAGATCTCACCCAGGGCACCTCCTCAGCGATCCCCTGGGGCTAACTAGATTCCAGGCTCAGTGCAGCTTGTCCTGTTCTGTGGCCAGCTAGGCCAAGGAGCAAACACACTTAGTTTAGTACTTATTGAAGAAGTACTGAACAAGATTTGTGGTTGTATAGGGAACAGGTCTCTAATTTTACTAGGAGATATGAATTGTGATTGGTTCAAGCCTAGAGATAGGAAATTAGATGAGACTGCTTCAACTCTGGGACTAACTCAGCACATTAAGACACCAACTCGGTACACTAATAACAGGACAGAAGGAACTATACTGGACCTTTTATTTACAAACTCTTTAACAGACATTAAGGAATTAGGAACTTTACCACCCCAGCTTAGTGACCATAACCCAATATGGGCTGTGGTGACAAAACAGGCTCGGTTTTTGTCAAAATATTTTAACAACAAGAAAAGGGGTATGCGGAATTTCTCTGAACAGAGATTCCTGCAGAGTGTAGCAAATGAAAACTGGGAAAGATGTAGATTATTACCAGAATTGGATCTAGCTGTAGAATACTTTTCCACTACTTTTCATATGATTTGCGATTATCATGCACCAAAATTCAGATATTGTGATAAACATACTAAGTTACCCTGGACTAATGAAAGGATTACATAGATACATAGACAGTGTCGGCAGATAAGGGCCTATGGCCCACCCAGTCTGCCCATTTGAGCTTGCAAGTTCAGTTTGTTTTCCTAGAAGTCTGTTGCCCCTTACCCCTGACCTCCAGAATTCCTTTATGTCTATCCCATGCATTCTTAAATCCCGTGATTGTTTCAGCCCCCACCACTTCCTCTGGCAGGGTGTTCCACTTGTCCACCACCTGTTCTGTGAAGAAATTCTTTCTCATGTTTCCTCTGAATCGTCCTCCCTCCAACTTCATCCCATGGCCTCTAGTCCTGGAACATCTTCTTCGCTTAAAAATAGTGTTTTCCTGCACCCTGTTCCTCCCTGTAAGATACTTGTATGTCTCTATCATATCCCCTATCTCCCTCCTCTCCTCCAGGGAGTACATGTTCAGTTCCTTCAGCCTGTCTTCATAGGACTTGTGATGCAATCCATGCACCATCTTTGTTGCCCTCCTCTGAACCTTCTCTACCCTATGTCCTTACGTAGGTATGGTCTCCAGAACTGTACACTGTACTCCAGGTGGGGCCTCACTAGTGTCTTGTATAGCGGAATTATGACCTCCCTTTTCCTGCTGGTGATGCCCCTGCCTATACATTCCAGCATCCTATTTGCTTTACCTGCTGCCTTGTCACACTGTTTCTACCTTTGAGGTCATCAGAGATGACAACCCCAAGATCCCTTTCCTGCTTGGTGCATGCTATATCCTCACCCCCTAACTGATATATTGTGCCAGGGTTTTTGTGCCCCATATGCATTATCTTGCACTTCTTTGCATTGAATTTCAACTGCCAAACCCTTGACCATTCTTCAAGTTTCTGCAGGTCGCTTCTCATTCTTTCTACACCCTCTGGTGTGTCTACCCTGTTACAGAGCTTTGTGTCATCAGCGAACAGTAAAATTCTGCCTTCTAGGTCCTGCACAATGTCACTGATGAAGATGTTGAATAGGACTGGTCCCAGCACTGATCCCTGTGGTACCCCACTGGTCACTCTTCCCTCTGTGGAGTGACAGCCATTTACCACCACCCTCTGTGTCCTGCCACCCAGCCAGTTACCTACCCACTACACTACTGTCCTGCCCACACCCATATTCCCCAGTTTGTGTAATAGTCTTCTATGTGGCACAGTGTCAAAGGCCTTGCTGAAGTCCAGATAGGCCATGTCCACTGCCCTCCCTGATCCACCTCCTAGTCACCCAGTCAAAAATTCAACGAGGTTGGTCTGACATGACCTCCCTGGTGAAACCATGCTGCCTTGGGTCCTGTAGTCCATTGACAACCAGATGTTCCACCAATCTCTCCTTCAGTAGTGCTTCCATGATCTTCCCCACTACCGAGGTGAGGCTGACTGGTCTGTAGTTCCCTGCTTCCTCTTTGTTCCCGCTTTTGTATAAGGGGACTACATCTGCTGTCCTCCAGTCTTTGGGTACCTCTCCTGATTTTGAAGAATATTAGCGTAAAAGATAGGTTGTGGAGAAAGACTTTAAAATCTAAATCACCTTCTGATTGGGAGTTGTTTAAAGTAAAATGGAACGCATGTAAATATCTCATAAGAAAGGCTAGAGCCCATTACTATCGAAATAAGTTGAATTGTAATTCTGACCCTCGTAAATTTTGGCATACCATTAATCATTTAACAAATTCTGGTAAATCTGAAGCACAAATAAATTTAAATTTACAGATTGGGGCAAATCTAATTGATAATCCAGAGAGTACCTCTGAGGCATTGACCAATTTTTTTGTAGATCTACCAAGCTGCAATGATTTATGAGTTCTTACATCTGGAGATATGAAGTCTATGCATTCATCTTGTTCACCTTCATTTAGATTCAGGGCCTTGAAAATATCAGAAGTAAGTAGGGAATTGAAGTCTATAAATGCCTATAAATCAGCAGGGCCAGATGAAATTGAGGGTAGATTTCTTAAGTTAGCGGCAGACTATATTGCTCCAATAGTGACTTATATTTTCAATTGGAGCTTACAGTCTGAATGCTTTCCAATGTCTTGGAGATAAAGTAAGGTCATCCCTACATATAAAGGGGGTGATACTACAGAATTGAATAATTATCGACCCATAGCCCTACTTTCTGTTTTGTCCAAGTGCTTGGAGAAATGTGTAAATAGGCAGATTTCTGAACACTTGAACAAATATGGACTGTTAACACCCTACCAATCAGGGTTTAGAAAGGGCCATTCCACAATTACAGCACTGTTAGAGTTCAAAGATCTGGTTTGTACTTCTTTGAATCTGGGTTTGGAAACTGCTGTTGAATTTGCGGATCTGTCCAAGGCCTTTGACCTGGTGAGCCACTCCCTTTTACTGGACAAATTAAAAGATATAGGCATAGTTGATGGGCCCAGAAATTGGATAAAATCTTATCTAACAGGACGTACTCAGAGGGTGGAGAGCTTACAGACTTTATCTACATCTAGAAATGTAAGCAGAGGAGTTCCACAGGGTCCATTTTAGGGCTCTTGTTATTCCTCTTGTTTATTAATGGTCTACCCCAGGTAGTGAGACATTCAGCCATGAGGCTTTATGCTAATGATATTGCGATCATCACCACCGGAAGTTCTGTTATGGATCTCCAACAGAAGCTTCAAATATATTTTGCCGGGTTGGGGGGTGGCTCACCAGGTCAAGGCTCTTGATGAATGCTAAAAAACTAAACTGGTGCACTTTTCAAATAAGAAGCCCAAATCACAGATTCATATCGTAACACATACAAATAGGCTCATAGAACAGGTGGATAGTTACTGCTGTTTGGGGGTGACTTTTGATTCCATGTTAACTTTTGATACCCATATAAACAATAGTATAAAAAAGGTGACCAAGAAATTAGGAGCTCTGAGATGAACTACCAAATGTTTATATATTAAGGATAGGAAAAAAGTGGCTGAACAGCTGATTATGCCAATTCTGACGTATGGGGATTTAATTTATAGAACAGCGAGTAAACATCAGTTGATTAGATTGGATAGGGTGCAACATAGAATAGCTAGATATGTTTTACAGTGTTCATACAGAACTCACCATTGTAACATATTAATAAAACTGAATTGGCAGTCTTTAGAAATGATTTTTCAAAAAAACGGGTTAATACTGATATATGAATATAAAACACTTTACCCAGAACATTATATTACACAAATACTTTTTTCTAAAGTCAGTAAAGGTAGGCATGAGTTATTAAGATCTGTGCATAGACATAGAGTTTGTCCCATAAGAATTTATAATTAATACGGTAATGGTTCCATTTTATGTCAGGCAGCTAAAGTATGGAATATTTTACCCCCTCCAATAAGATCTCTAGAAGACCACACGATTTTTAAAAAATTAAATTTTGAAACTTTATAAAATAGAATGTAGTTGCATATGAATATGCATGGGATATTTGTTTATGTTTTGTATTTTTCTTTCTTTTGCATTTGTGTTTTAATGTATTGTTGGATATTTGAAATGTTGAGTATCATTTATATGTTGTCTTTATTTGAGTATTGTTATATATTATATCTTTAGATGTAACTAAGTGAAATATAAACAGGACTATCTTGTGAACGGGATTGTATAATCCTAATGATTAGAATTTCCTGTATAAAAATAACGTTTTCATCATCATCACACAGTCCTTTGGGGCTAGTGAGCCCCCAGCATTACTGCTTCTTAGTTATGGCTGGGCTCCCACCTCCAGCCAGAAGACCACCTCTTGGCAGAAACCCGTCCTGATCCTGGCTGGGCTCTTACCACTAGCCAAAGACTCTGCTCTCAAGGCAAACAGTCTCTTTTATTCACTCTGTAGCAGCCCCTTCTCATTGGCTGCAGCACTTGTTCAAATGGAAAAATTAATATGCATAGCTTCTTTCCATGCCCTATTAGTACTGTGAAAGGGCATCAAGAATTATCCCTGTTTTTCTCCCAAAAGTCCTGTGAAAGTCCCATAAGTCCTCTTGCAGCTCCTCAGCTCCTAATTGGATGCAGCAGGGGGCAAGGGTAAACATCATGGCTGCTGATTAACAGTCCTAAGCTCAGCCCCAACTTTTAAATATGTATTGCAGCCACAATAAACACTTTTATTCAATAATTTCCCCAGTCCTCAATAGTAGCCCCTCTGCTCTCTCACCCACATGAGGATTATGCATTTTAATTCAACTGGCAGCCTGTCTCTACTGCCGGAACACTGTCCCCTTAAGGCAGCAAGCCAGTTCATTAATTTTCATGATCCTAACACTAATCTTCAGGATGCAGCCTGAGTGCTTATTGGCGCTCTTAAACCAAATACTTTTGAAGCACCTCTGTTGCTTCCTCTGTGTGTCCGGTTCCCCTTTGGCAGAATACCTCAGGACTGGAGGATGGCTCATGTGGTGCCCCTCCATAAGAATGGCCCCAAGGATGAACCGGGAAACTACAGACCAGTGAGCCTCACATCCATCATGGGTAAGCTAATGGAGACTATCCTGAAGGAGAGGCTGGTGGCCCTCCTAGAGGCCAAAGGACTACAGGACAGCAGACAGCATGGCTTCATACGTGGCAGATCCTGCCAAACCAACCTGGTCGAGTTCTATGACTGGGTAACTAGGCAACTGGGCAGGGGCCATGTAGTGGATATCCTGTATCTGGACTTCAGTAAGGCATTCGACTCAGTGCCACATGGAAGGCTGGGAAGGAAGTTAGTAGGCACAGGGGCAGGTGCAAAGTTGGTGAGATGGGTAGGAAACTGGGTGCAGGGAAGGCAACAGAGGGTGGTGGGTGTGGAGCTCTTACACCCAAGGGCAGTGATGAGCGGTGTTCTGCAGGGCTCAGTGTTGGGACCAGTGTTGTTTGGGATATTCATTGCAGACATATCATGGGACATCAAGAGCAAGATCAGTCTGTTTGCTGATGATACCAAGGCAGGCGCGGTGGTGGATGACCTAGGGGGATGGCAGGGGTTGCAGGATGATCTAGCAAAGCTTGAAACTTGGTCAGACACCTGGCAACTGGGCTTTAATGCCAGAAAGTGCAAGGTGCTGCATTTTGGGATGAAGAACCCAAGGAGGAGTTACCAGCTAGGGGAAGTGCAGCTAGCCCAGACAGAGGAGGAGAAGGATCTGGGTGTGCTCATTACAGGGTCAATGAATAACTCGGCACAATGCAGGAAGGCAGCTGCAAAGGCCAACAAAATGCTGGGTTGTATTGCAAGGGGTATATCCTCGAGGAGGGAGGAGGTGATTCTGCCACTGTATGGGCCATTAGTTAGACCACACCTGGAGTACTGCATGCAGTACTGGCGTCCTTATCTGAAGAGGGACATTAAGTTACTGGAGGGGGTGCAATGCAGAGCGACAAAGATGATCAAGGGGCTGGGGGACTTATCATACGAGAGGAGGTTGAAGGAGTTGAACATGTACTCACTGGAGGAGAGGAGAGACAGGGGTGACATGATTGAAACCTTTAAATACATGAAAGGAATAAACAAGACAGGTACAGAGGGGCTGTTCAAAGTAAGGAAGGGGAGGGCCACCAGGGGCCATGATATGAGACTGAAGCGAGGAAGGTTCAGGAGAGAGATGAGGAGACACTTTTTTACAGAGAGGGTGGTGGCTGGATGGAATGCGTTACCTGCTGAAGTGGTATGCAGTAGAACAGTGGACTGCTTCAAACAAGTATGGGACAGGACAAGGGGGAGGGTTAATGAAGGGGAAGGGTGGAAGGGAGGGGCAGCTGCAGAATAAGGGGTGCTAGCTGCACATTCAAGCAGACTTGATAGACCTCTAGGCCTTTATCTGCTGGCAAATTTTGTATGTTCATAATACGAGGGGTTAGGAGCACCAGAGAGGCTTTACTTTGGCCACAGCAGCAAGAAAATGAAAATGTGCCAGAGTGCATGTGCAGATTGCCACCTCGCACATTTGCAAGGATACAGATGGTGGTAACATGGATAAAATGGGACCACACCAGTAAACCCAACAAAGTTGAGGGGCTTACATATAGATTTCCTCAAAACTGTGTATACTGATGGAGTTATGGCTTGTTAAAGTTAAAATGAGGAAAAAAAACACTAAGTCCAAATACTTTTTTGTATGATGGGATCTTTTTTCGTGAAGTTGTGGCATTCATATAAAAAAAGATTGCTTCATATGAAAAAAGAATGTTAAAAAAAATAAGTCCAAATTCTGTTTTTGTATGAAGGGATAATTTTTCACATGGCCCTATTCTTTTTTTATATGATCGTACGAAAAAAAGAAATTTGTGTTACAAAAAAAAAAAAAAGATTTTAAAGTGTACTAAAAACACATTTCTGAGGGATTTTACAAAAACTAACTGCGGAATCCACCTAAGGAGGTCCCGATTAGCAAGATGCACATTTTGGTGTCTCTACAGGATATCATTTTTATGGCTTTTCAAAAAAATGTTTTTGTAAAGAACAGAAACAAGATGGTAAAAATATTTTTTTCTCATGAGAAAAGATTATCCCATATGAAACAGAATTTTTTTTCACATGAAACAGCTGTCCAAAAGACCATACTGAGCATGCTCAGAACTAAAAATTCTAATCCTTATAACTCTAGAGCAGATTAATGTATTTTTTTGCCAAACCAGTGAAAGGCACCACTGTGGCTCAATCCCTTTCTACCCTGAACATTTCAGAACAAAATTACAAACTATCTAGGCGCTAGGTGATGACAAAAAAAAAAACATGAAAAAAAAAAGATTCTTTTACTTTTTTCACTATCCATATCTTGAAAATTGGCATAACTGACTAGAATAACTGACTAGAAATAAACATGACAAATCATGAATGGTGGTGAAGGTATTAAAGTACAAAGTTAGGGGTTTAACATTAAACAGCCTACTCAACCCTAACTATAGTGGTGCAATCACACCACTATGATATATATGTGTGTATACGTATATATAAGGGATATGCAGTGGGGAGGTGTGTGATACCTGATTTATCTATACAAGTACTATCTGACCTCGGGAAACCTCAAGAGTGGCTAAGAGATCAAACAGCACAAGTATACATAAATCAGGTTTCACACAAGCTTCCCCGGCATGTTCCAGTTCTGTAATAGGGTAGAAGTTTGTGCATGTAATTTGCTTTTTTTCTTCTCTTTTGTTTTTTATTAATTTGGGAAATATGAGTTTTTTAATGTGAAGTGATGCCCCTCCTCGGTTTAGGTATCCTGTTGCCATGGACATGCCGTCGTAATGATGTGCTGATGCTGCAACATCATTTCTCATTGGTGGAGCTGCAGAGAGCTCCTGAAATAGTCAAAACAAGGTGGCAGATTCCTCTTAGCAAGGGTGACCAAAAATCTTTAGTATAAATGTTGCTTTTCTGGTTTGGAATGGAGCAGCAGTTGTTTGCAGAAGGAAAAAAAAATTGTTTTATTTCATCATTTTGTTAATGAACATAGAGGAGTGGGATTGTAAATGAACAGGTCTGCAGAGCAGACCACAGAGCTGGAGCATGTGAGTTTACTGTTGTAAGCAGAAGAGCGAGAGAGAGAGAGAGAGAGAGAAAGAGTGGTGCTCGCTGCAGAGTTGTTTCTCCACTTTTATTTATTTTTAATATTACATTCACTGTCCTGTGCAGGTTTGAAAATGGAGGCTGACGCAGTGAGAGAGGAAGTGGACAAGAAAGGATGCTGCTGCAGGGCAGTTGACGGATTGGGACTGGAGCTGAGCAGTGGTACTGAAAGCAGCGAGTGAGGAGTGAGAGCGGAGTGGCAGTGAGAATGTAGAATGACAAAGTCAATTAAATAAATCAAAATTGCAGAGTAAGTTATTCTACAGCCTTTTCTAAATGTACAGTATGTTAGGGTACAGCAGTGGTAGAGAGACATGAAAAACAAGAGGGCAGGCAGGAGGGTGAGTGGGCAGCAGTGAAAGTGAGAGTTTGAGAGCCATGCTTGCGGGGGGGGGGATTAAGTGTTAACTACTTTAAAAAGAATTTGCTTTAGTAAAGGAATTCTTATGATTTGTCTGGTATAGTATGAAACTGCTTAGAATATATGGTTTTCATTTTATGAATTTTATTTTGAGTGCTTGTGATGGAGTTTTCTGCAGGATGACTGTTAACTTGGAAATGCCTGAAGAAATTAAACTACATTATGTAGTGCCAGCTAACCACTAGGGGGATGTGTCTTATTAATGATGAGTTCGCTATATATATAAATCTGTAATGATGGGTTTACTACTTAGATTTATACATATAGTAGCTCAGATAACCAGATTAAAACAATGGCTTTTGTGTCTATGCCTATTGCATAAAAAAGACTTTGTTAATGCACTAATTAAGGTTAAACCTACAAAAGAAGGGAAATGCGGTGTGAAGGTTCCCAACCCTAAAACCCCACCTCCACCTTCCAGGCAGCAACAGGAAAAGCCATTACAGTTTGACCTCTCCTGTGTCTTCACAAATCAGGTGTAGGGTGTGCCTTGGGGTTATCAACTAAGTGGTGATATCTTGGTACCTAATGGGTGATATATTGATCTCTTGAAACTTTGTTTAATGATATCTCTAGTTATTATTATACATTTTTAACCACACCTGCTGCACATATAAGGATTATCTCATGATGTAGCTTCAAATATGCATGTTATCTGGTTTGGAATGTTGTTATTGCACACTTGCATGAGTGGTGCAGCCACGAGTGCACAGAAGCAATAACTGCAATATTTCAAAATGAATGTTTGAAGCTGCCTCTTGGGATAATTGCTGTATACCATGAGAGTTCCTACTGTGTGTGTGTGTGTGTGTGCATATGTGTGTGTGTGTGTGTGCCTATTGCAGGTAAAAAAAACATGCTGTATTGTATAAATGGATTATCTGTTTACAGATTTTCTTTCTTTCTCATTTTATTAATGATAACAAGTTGAGCCTTTTACTTTTATTGTTAAAGTGACAGAGCCACTGTTTGATGTGCTGCTCACAGGGAGCCAGTTCTTGTGAAAAGGATGGGTTGTGGCTACTATGCAAATAACATAGCTACTGTGCAAATAACATATTATGTGTACAGTAGCTATGTCTCCAGTGACAATGACAGCTTTTATCTTCCAAATGTGTTTGCACTCCCATGGTAGACGTGTATATATACAGTGCAGCCCACTTATAGCAGACACATTTAGACTGGACACTCGCTCTGAGCGGACATAATCTGATTACCAAAATCCATCATCATAGGTGACAAAGCAAATACAGCTGCTTATAATGGATTAATCTGTCTGTCTATAGCAGATGGCTATAGGTGCTTAAAGCAGCAGTACTGGATAATCAGAAAGTGATTATCAAAATTCTGCTCTTTGGCTGAAACCATGCAGCCATAGTTCCAGTTTCCGTATCTGTAAATATTTTTTTCTAGCAATCTTAAGTTTTTTTAGATATTTAAAATGTATTTCCATCGTTGTGGATCCACAGTAAATATGGCTGGTGCCTAATTTGCAGCCAAGCAGTCCCCTCACGTCACGTCACATCTTTTGTTTACTTCCGTCGGACCTTGCGTTGCATGTTCCCATTGACTCTGTGTAGTACTGCAAGACGTGTGCATGTGTGGTTGGCAGCAGAGGGTTCCAGTTCAACATGGCGGGTGGGAGAAATGTAAACAAAAATAAAGAAAAACAGCAAATTACAGGGTGATAGGATGGTGAAAACAAAAAAGATTAGCAGAACACAGAACATGGGGAACAAACCTTTACAAAAGATCCAGTTTTTTTAATCCAGTACTGCTGCTTTAAGTAGGTGTTAATTAATTTGTTAATCCCAACATGGCTCTTGTTATCACCTCACTCTTTCCTTGCTGTTAACCACAGCTTAGATATAGCTGCTGTTATCACATTTCCTTTACTTTACTGCTGATAGTGCTGCTACTGCTAGCCAGACTGGTAACACCCAGCCCCCTCTGCCAAATAATTGACCCAGAAGTAAGTGGTTATGATTAGAGATGTGTCAAGTGGGTAAAATTCACTCTGCAAAAAATTTTGTGAATCTTCCTCACTTCGTGTAGTGGATCAGTGTGCAAAGCCCAGCTTCACCCTCGATTAAAAAAAAAAAAAAAAAAAAATTTCTGCAAAATGTGGAGTTTGGTAACTGCTGGAAGAGTTCAAACTTTGCATTTTGTGGAGTTTGGCTACTACTAGTTGTAGTAGTGCCTCCCTCAGATTGCCCCTCCCTGGTGTCTAGTGGTTCCATCTCACAACCGATTGCCAGTCCAATATGTAAAATTATATCCCCCCCAAATTAGCATCCCAGGTGTGTCTATAGTAGTAGCTAGTGCCCCCCTCTGCTGATGACCGGACACATTTCAAAAGGAAGAACCCCTCCCATCACAGGGCACCCACCACACCAAGTCTGACCACCATTACACAAATAAACCAAACTTTTCCCTGGTGTCTAGTGGAGCCCCCACCCTGTCAGGTAGTGCCCCCCTTCCCAACCCCAAGTGGGCCACCGGCACAGCCCTCTACTTACCTCAATGGCCGGCAGACCAAGTGCGGTCCTCTGGGGTCTACAACGCCATTCCCCTCCATACCGCCCCCCCGTCTGTGACAAAAGAGCCCCTTCCCCTTCTCTACCCCCCGAAAACTGCCTAAATGACCATGAGCTGTCAATGAATGAGTGCTCATTCAGTAAGAGCTCAGTTGGGCTGCTGGCTGTGGAGATGAGGGAGAGCTGTGCCAGTGGCCCAGTCAGGGTGGAGGGAGCAGGGGGACACAACCTGATGGGGTGGGGGTCCACTACACACTAGGGAAATGTTGGGGGTTTATTCTTGTAACAGTGGTCAGACTTGGCACAACAGGTGCCCTGTGATGGGGGGGGTCTTCCTTTTGGAGCAGGGATGACGATCGTCGAGGGGGATAACACTAGCGACTACTATGAAGACACACCAGGGATGTTAACTGATTGAAGGGATGTAATTGTTTTTTGTCTAGTGCACCTACCCAGTCAACAAAAACTAACTAAATAATTTTACATATTGGGTCAGTGATCGGTCGGGGGGTGGGACCACTAGAAAACAGGGCAGGGATAGACTTTAAAGGACTGTGTGGGATTTATTTATTTTTTTCATATTTGGCAATCAGCTGGGGGTGGGACCATTAGGGCCAGACAGCATCAGTGGGGAAGGGGGAGAACCACTAGACACCAGGGAGGGAAGTCGAGCTAATGACTGTGTGGGGGTATGTGACTTCCCTTTGCTTTGGGGTTTTTAAAGTGCAGTTTTCACTTTAAAAAAAAAGCCAAAACAATCCAAAGTCAATTTTGGCAAAGATTCCATCAAAGGTGGCAACATCGCAAAATGGCAAGGGGAGGTGGAGTTGACGGATTCTCTGGGAATTCACCCCTGAAGTAAAACTTTGCTGCATCTCTAGTCGTGATCGTAATCAAAATCAGAAATCGAGCAAGAGCTTAACCGTCAGTAGAAATGCCAGCATTTAAACAAATGTAAAACTGAAATGTTTACTTGAGTTGCCTTTATTTTTTTCACTTCTCACCCGAGACACAGACCGTGTTTTTACTGGTTACAATTATACTGCACTGTAATGTTCTGTACTATCAGGTGGGTGAGCAGGCAGCGGTGATCACACAGCTTCAATACCCCAATGTATCATGCATTTACATACAATACTGTACAGCTTTTTTATTTAATACAGTATAATATGCAGCTGCACATAGAGCTTCATAGCTCTGGCAAACAGCATAGAATGCTTCACAGCTCTGGTGAAAAGCATAGAAAACAGCAACTGATGGTCAGGCAGTGAGCTAAAAAAAATGAATATGGTCAGCCCCGTGGTGCAGAGGGCTGCGGTGCTGGATGCCTTACCTCACACCCCACCGATGACCTGGGTTTGGGAACAGACTTGGGTCATCGGGAGCCAGCCTGGGGGGAGTGGGGAGCAGGATTAAGCTGCCTAATGGCAACTCTCCTCTCCCAGGGAGGTGATTCACCCTTCACAGTCCCACCACCTCTGGGTGGAGGTTTGGTGGCTGCACAAGCGGGTGATGGGTGACCAGTAGGGTTGGGCGTCCCATAGAGCATGACGCACGTGCCTCCATACATGGGTTGTCGGGGGTCAGCAGGGGAGAAAGAGAGGATTGAGCATCCAGAGGACAGCTCTCCTCTCTCGGGAGGGAGGGGGGTCATGATTCGGCATTTGACTGGCCCCAGGCGGAAGCTGGGGACACAGCAAGCATTGAACTGACGTTGAGGGATAGGGAGTGGTGACGCTGGAGATGATGCCTTGGTGTCTGGGTGCATGCCACTCCCCCACAAACAGGGAAAATTCCCTGCAGGCTCCGGGTAATGGAGTGTCAAGGCAGTCCTCTCATTACCCCAACCTGCCTGACTCTGCGGACCCCGACGAAACCAGATTGTATGGGGTATAACCCGCCCCACCTCATCCCGCCCGGAGGGGTAGAATCAAGGCTCCATGGGGGTCGACTGAGAAGTCAAGGTAAGGTGGGAGAGGTGGGGGACCGGCCTCATTGACGCTCCATTGATGCAGTGCCTGCAGGGCCGGGAGCATGGAAAAACCGTAATTAAAAAAAAAATGTATATTTTAATCGGTTCCAGAGTTATAAGGTTTTTAAATTTGGCTTCTGAGCATACTCAGCAGGGTTTTTCAGGTTAACCTTTGATATGAAAGAAGAGTTTTACTTTCATGAACCCTTTCACTTTCGTGAGAAAATGTGCTTTAGTTTCGCAATTTTTTTTTTACTGTCATGAATCTGAGCCTTAATAACTTTGGCTCCCTTTGACAAAATTGCATGAACTTTTGCATGTGTCATCAGCATGCTAAATTCTTATGAATTTGCAAGTTTCATTATGGCAGCTTTTCTGGCTTCTGAGAACTACAGAGTGTGAAAAATAAGGAAAATAACTGTTTGGGCCATTTCTTTTCCAATTTCTATTTATCCCTCCTTCGTCCCTACCAGTGCCGCATCATCAGGATGCACCCATGAAGTCTGCCCCTGCTACCCGCCTTACCTGACTGTTTGGGTCCCCCATCCTGCCGCAGATTAACCCCCCCCGGGTGGGAACGGTGTGGTGATCAGAGGGAGGGAGTACCGCTAGGCACCAGGGATATCTACACATGTCTGGGACTGGTGCAGCCCATACCACACAAGGCAGTCCAGATATGTGAATTAATTCATTCATTCACATATCTGGACTGCCTTGTACGACATGGGCTGCATGCCCATTGGCTCTTGCTCTGCACCAATGGGTATGCACCTACCGGGCTGGGTCGGGCGGATGATGGCAGGTGGTATGCTGCCACCCACCAGCTGACGGGAGGAGGAGGCGGGGTGGTGGGACTTCGTGGGTGGGGGCCACTAGATCACCAGGGTAGGTGGTCATTTAGGGGTGTTGGAACACTTTGCAGCCTGCGATCAGGCTTAGCAGGTCCACTGGACCACCAGGGATATGTTCTTGGGGAGGGTTGAACACTTTGCAGCCCAGTCGGGCTGGTGGGGGGTGTACTGCACACATTTGCCTGCGATCGGGCTGGTGGGGGTACTTTACACTTTAGCCCGGATCGGGCTTCACGGTCCACTGGACCACCAGGGATATGACCTGGGGGGGTTGACACTTTGCTGCCCGTGATTGGGCCAGTCGAGGTGGGGAGTTTTACACTTTGCCTGCGTCGGGCGGCAGGGGGCGCCGGTCCCCAACTGCTGCTACCTGGCAGGGTGCCAGGCACAAGTCCTCGGGGATTGGTGCACCTGCATGCTAATGGCATGCAAATGAGCCCATAAATAGATGCAAATGGCCCCCCGCGCCTTGCATGAATTATGGCCCCATTTGCATGTCACCTTTTGAATATGGGAAATTTGCACATGGCGCAATGGTACTTGCACCTCTGCAACTTGAATGCTCCACTCTGACCACTTGCGGTGGCGCAAGTTCCACTGCGCCATGCACAGTGGCTGTGGCCAGGAGGGTGATATTCAGAGGAGTTGCTCAATAGTGCAACTCCTTTGAATATCGCCCCGGCCACACCTCTGCGCAACTATTTTGTGCAGCGCAAGGGCTTGCACCACAAAATAGTGCAGTTTGAATATCCAGCCCTAATACTACAATTTTATATTTGTTCTATTACATGCTGTAGTTGTTCTGTTATTTCCATGAGATTGGTGTCCAGTGTATATTGCATTAATAGTGTACACCTATTTATTAAAGCATTTGCTGTACAAACTGGCAAGACCTGTATTTTTTATTCTCGCCCCGACATTTTCACCAGGTATTCATCTCAGGGTTCACTCTGTATTGCCATTGCAGTTTTGGCACCGGTCATGTAACATTTGCTATTGTTTATTTAGATTCTTTTTTCAATCGATTGTATTAAGCATGATACCAATTTTCATCAATAAGTTTTTTTTCTAGCTCCCTATTGGTATGGGCAATCTTTATAAATCCAGTGCCGATGGACCTCACCAATTATCAGTACATCCTGACTTCAGTCACACTTTATTCAATTAACAGCAGTCTGTTAGACATGTTATTTACAGAATTTCCATGTAGTATTCTAAGTTATTTACTTAAGTGGCTATTGGTTTTGGAAGAGTGTAATTGGTTAGTGCAGTACTTCCAGGATTATACCTATGCTTTAAACAGGCTAACAGATTGTGACCTGGAATTACATGCACTGTGATATGTGTGTATATATATAGATATATATATATAGATATATATAGATATATATCTATATATATATATCCTGCTCTATATAAAGTTTCAACATATGGACATCCTATCACTATTTGACAGATCCTGGTCATTCTGCCAGTTCACGGACCTTGTATGTCTTTTCTAAAATTGTTCTTGACTGCACTTTTCATGTTATGCGTTTGTATTGCACTTTTGCACACTCTTGCACTGTATGTGATTAACTGCACTGAATTTACACCGTATGTGTTTAAGAGACAGACATAAAATGTCTCGTCTGGCTGACCTCTCTCTCTCTTAGGAAATGCAATAGTGCAAAAGTGCTTGGAGGATCTTAAGCGCCAATTTAGCATCTCTGAGGTCATGTACCCAAGGGCTGCAGCAACTTAAGACTAATGTTGCACAATATGTATTGTTCGTTATGAATAAAATCATATGCAACTGCTTTATTCTGGCTGTGGTGCTGTGCCATTTTTCCTGTTTATTGTTAGGTTCTGTAAGACCTAGAATTTGAGGCAAACATGTTTTAGTAAACCCAAGTAGATCCTCCCCTTTAGCGGACTTGGAGAGACTCACTGTGTGGAGGATCTGCTCTCGAGCCTGATTCTCTAGAGTCTCTAAATGCCAACAGAGCAGGTTGTTTTCTCTGACAAGGAACATGGTAGTGTGCTGAGCTTTCAAGTAAGATTCCTCAGTTTGCTACATTGACTGCTTGACAGAATCCATCCCAACTCTAGCTTTGTTACACAAGGAGTCAGGCCATCCAGTTTTTGGTCCATAGTCCACTGGTTGTCTGAGGGTAGTGTTTAATTTGAAGGGTCACCTCTCCAGTCCCCATTTATGCTTCTCCAGAGGCCATCTCATGCTGGGGTGGCCTAGTGTCCTTCAACTTGTGGTTTTCAGGGTGAAGAAATCATACGGAGCTGCTGCATTCCTTGGCTTCCCTATAATGCAGTCTCCGCATGCATAGGAATCAAAGTCTGAAGTTTCTGCTGTATTAAAGTAATAAAATCTTAATTTTTGTTGATAAAAGGTGATTCTCTCTTGGGAACTGATCTCAGGCATATCTGCTCTTATCTGGTGTTAAGCTATGCCCCCTTCACACTCAGCTTTGAAAGGCACTGTGCACATGGCTGTACATGTGAGGCCTATGGAAATGCTGGTGGAGATGCCTACTCCTCCCATCCCATATGTAAGGAGACGGCATGTGGACCTCTCAGTTTTGTTTTTGAGTTTTGTCTGAGTTGAGTATGAATCCCAGAGAAAAAAGATTCAGAGCGGAGTCCAGCAGCTCTCCCCTCCTCTGGGGGAGTACTTTAGCCCAGAAGTAGCAAGAAAGCTGAAACAGGAAAAGAAAAATCTAGAGAATGGAAAAGAGAAGAGGGCTGAGAACACAGAGTGCGAGAGAGAGAGAGAGAGAGACAGAGAGAGAGAGAGAGAGAGAGAGAGTCAGCCTAACAGAGTCTAGAGGTTGGAGGGCAACAAAGAAGGAGAAAGCAACAAGTGGGTGGGGGGGGGCTCTCCTCAAAGGAGTTACCCAGGCTTTGTTAGGACCCCCCCCTCCAGGTTTCATGGTGTAGGAAAAATGCATTCTAGGCCAAAAGATGGAGCTACAATATAGGGAAGTTAAGGAGAAATCCTCCAGCAGCAATTGTTCAGATCATTCTGATTTTGGGGGTAATACATGTGTGTCATGCATGGCCCATCACGAATGTGTCTGATCCCCAGGAGGCTTAAGAAAGTTCAACCCACAGGGAGCTGTAGCTAGTGGTAGGGTACATGGAAGCCTGGCTCCAAGAGGGAGGTAACAGCAGCCCCATGTAGCACTAGAAGGGAGGAGGCTGTAACATTATAACTCCAGCCCCCCCTCTCTGGATTCAGTGTATGGAGACAGCTTGTTTTGTAGGGATTTCTGTCCATATCAGAATTTTGTTGTACCACAGGGCAGAAGTCATAGAATCTGGCTGTACCCTTCTAGGGTACAACAGTGTTCCACAAGCTTTAAATGCCCATGAGCCCACCTGCTGCTTCACTACAGCTGAAAACAACCGCACGGTCATCATAGTCAAATCTCAACTGAATTGATGAGATGGCCATGGCAGTGTTTTCAAAGGACAGTAGTAAGTGCCAGAAATTCATATCAGAGAACAAAAACTAGAGAACTTTACCAAAAATGGTAAACAATTTATATTAATAAATTTCCATCTCAGTCGGGAGTGTGAGAATGGTTTTAGAGTGGCAGAATGTCCATGAACAGGATGAAAGTTTCAGCGTTCACCAATAAACAAAATAAATTTAAACAGTCAAAAATTACTTGTAAAAAATCGGTGTCTTGAAATCTTTATTTTTTGCTCTATACACTACGAAAAATGCTGACTGGGCAAAACTATGCCCAGCCAGCCTGTGCTGCCACCTCACGGTTCTCTCACTCGAGGTCAACTAGAATCTGAACCTCAAGGTGGCAGCACAGGCTGGTTGTGCAACATTGCTCAGCCAGTATCCTGTATGTTATATATACCTTATATGTGATCTGTATGTGATTTAGTTTTGACCCCCTGTATATGCGAGTAAGTAAATTAATGCCTGACTATACAGCTCTTATGTGGACAGTTGCATATGTAAATGTGTATATAGTTAATGCCTTTGTTAGCAGCTTTTAGGGACCCTGTTTAGCCGCCTGTGCCCAGACACTTATTTGAACCCTGGCCAGTTTGTGATGGACGCTTGTCAGAACTCTGAGACTTGCAAGGTGATGCTCATTAGTGCCCACTATCTGGAGGACTGGCTACACAAACAGGGTGTGCTGTGATGCTGAAATCTCCACATGTTCAACCTACCCGGGGCAAGTGGTTATTCTAAAAACATCAATGTTTTCATCGACTTACTCTTAAAGCAGATAACCTGCACATGCCCTCTGCCATGGAACGACCCTGATGCAAGGATGCAAGTGTTTTTTATGTCACCACCACACTTGGAGTGTGCTATTTGCACTTATCTGCATACAGTAAGCATAAAAGTTCAGAAGTGCCTAAAGGTTTATATCATTCCGGTTTGTCTCAGGTTATTCAGTTTTTCTGATATTAGCACATTGTAGCTTGACTATTAGCTATGTTAAGTTCTGTTAAAAAAAATATAATACTCTTGTAACACATCTGAATTGCTTAAAGCAAGACTGCATCCCTTAGTGATGAAAGTACAGCAGTAAAAGGAGCAGACCACTGTGGGTGGTGTCATTGTAACTGAGGTACTTGAAGCAACTGTGGAGGAAAAAAGTATACAGGAAGAGTAAATTGCAAGACACCTTTGAAAACAAGCAGAATTACAGAGACATATTTAAGGAGAGTAAATGCAGAATCAAAGTGACAAAACAGTAGTAGAAGAATAGCTAGCTCACAAGACCAAATCCAACTAGAGAAGATGGGACAGATTCACAAATCCCCCAAAACTCCCACAGCTGCAGGAAAAAAACCAGTGCAAGTCATTTGCCACTTGCGGAGCTGCAGTTTTTCCCGCAGCTGTGGTATTCACAAAGGTGGAGCCGGTTTATGATGATTTGCGGTCCACGATTTACAGCAGCTTACAGGTGGTGTTTCCATAGAAATCCCCATGGCTGCAGAAGTATGTTACGGCTGGTGGGACAAGTCATAACGTTCTTTTGCAGCTGCAGTGGATGTGAATACCAATCTCTGCAGCTGCAGAGATTTTGGTCTGCAACTGGAGTTGCAGAGTGGGACTTAGTCCCATTTTGCTTTGTGAATCCAGCCCAATGTGTTTGTTCTTTAATGGAACAACTACTAGTATCATCAGATCTCAGTTTTTAGCTATAGTTAGTATATCGTTATGTAGCCTGTTACATAATATGTTGGAAAATCAATAGGATTTTAAACATGTTTTTAAACCATTTTATGTTTTTTTTATATATATGGAGATAGGGAAATGTTAGTAACACGACTTATACCATTGGAGGGATGAATAACATGAGGGAATAAAAAGCATTATTCTAGCACATTATTTCCTTGCAGGGTGGATAACATGTTATTTTCCTTGCAACCTTGTTATCTGACACACAGGAATCAGTAGCGTAGCATATTCCCAGAGGGCCTGTGAGCAAGGCGATGTTACAGAGCCCCTCCCCAGTTTTGAATAAACATCAAAATTATGATTTGGGCCCCTCAAACCTCATGGGCCCAGGTGCCACTGCACCCTTGTAGCTACGCCCCTGACAGGAATAAGCTTCTTATACACTCTGAAATGCTGCCTTGCTAATAACATCATGACAGCCTTCTGTAGTATGCAGTCCCACTTCTGTTTCAAACAAGCACTTCACAAGTTCCTAAGTGACTCCAACTTCTGCACCTGCAATGGACTCCCAAGTTCTGTCCTTCTCTTCCCACATATTTTCAAACTCCTTCCTATCAAGTGTCCCCCACTCCCGATCTTCTACTGTGTGAGAATTTTACACTCACCTTCTCCCGTTGTATGCATCTGAGCTACTCTCTCTGTCTTAGCCCAAAGTGTCATATTTAGTACTTACTTACTTCCTCATGAACTGTATTGCTCAATAGTGTTGCTTATGTTTACTTCATTGTTTTACCTCTGTCTGATTGTTCTGCTGTTGTATCATTGTTCTGTAATCTCCCGGGTCGTGCCTGGAAATTGGCAATGTTTGTCTAGAGTACTTACCCAGTCAACAAAAAACGAAATAAATAAACAAATATTACAAGTGGAGAACCGAATTTACAGTAACTAAGGGATGCCACCTTGTGGCCATAGTAGGGATAAATGCTTTTACCTCTAGTAATGCTTATGCTGTAGTGAACATGCTCCCTGGGGTCTGATAGAATCAAGATGGTGACTGCATAGCTGCACATGAGCAACTGATTAAGGATAAAGCTTCTAACTTCTACTTTCTGGACTCCGCAGTTTTGGCATACTATACCTTGTCCTGCCTTGAAGCCAGCTGCTGAACTGAAATAACAAAGGCTTTTTACATAAACAGCTGATTTAAAAGTTATAACCTTTAAACTGAATGTATAAATGTAACCCCCATGCCACTTTTGGTAAGTTGGACACCCCCCATAAAACAGGACTAGTACCCACATTTGGCATGCCATTTACTTTCAGCAGAAATTCAAGACTGGTACCACCCTTGGCGTTAGGATGTATACCAGGTTCATTATCTAGAGGAAGGGGGGGATGGTTACAAGACTAAAAAATGAACCTTTGTAACTACAACCAGGTCCAGGGGAGAGAATGCTAGGTGTACGCTTGATCTAACTGCTGAGGAGGCCCCAGTAATTCCACACCAGAATCAAGGAGCAGAATGTCCAAAGCAGTTGTTGGGATTTTGCAGTATGGCTTTATTCAACAGATGTTTCCAAAGCTCAATGGACTCCCAAGGGTCGGTCATGGCAAACAGGTACAAGTTCCAGAACTCTCCTTGCTAGGCAGTATAATTCTCCCCAGAAACAACAGTTCCTTTCTCTTCCCATGGTCTATGCTTGTGGAACTATGCCACACACCTGAACACTTCCATTTCCCAAATAGGTACAACGCTTGTGGAGCTATGCCACACACCCGAACACTTCCATTTCCCAAATAGGTGCACTGCTTGTGGAACTATGCCACACACCTAAACCTGCAGCAATGGCCTTTGCTCAGGTAAAAACTGGCACCCATCCATGAATCAGTTAGCCTTGCAAGCTTCCAGATGGCATTCCTCCCACCCTTTGCCCCAACCGACAGTCTCTGCCATTCCTTCAAGGTTACACCACAGAAGCCTCCATCCCCCACTGAAATGCTAAAGACTTCACTTATTCTTCACTTACTTGGGTGAACACTTTATTTCACATACTTGAGTGAACACTTCACTTTCCTTCAGTCACTTGGGTGAACACTTTACTTCACTCACTTGGGTGAACAAGGGGCACTGACGGGTGTGCTCTAGCCTTATCTATGGGCACACACACACCAGAACAAACCCCTAATGGAGAGCTGGTCTCCTAAAATAGTACTCACAGAAACAGTCACTCCTTCCTCTAGGCATGGAATAACTAGAATGCACCTTTTCCTTTGGTAGCATGTCAGAACAGTTTCTACCAAAATCCTCCTCAAAGGCAGCTGTAAATACACAAGGACTTTCAGGGGATTGCCCCTTGGATCCACTGACTAGCAGTCCCTTCCACTTCTCCTGGAGTGAAATTCAGGAATCCTGCTGAAGAAAAGGACTCCACCACTTCACTTGGAGCTGTTGATTGTAATCCAAAACTAGGGTGAGAAATTCAGGGCCCCCAGACACAGAGCCCACTGGCAGAGATACTGCCACTCTCACTTCCACACTAAAGGTGCTTTTACACACAGGTTTTTAAAATGGAATCAGCGTTACCTGTGTGGCACCGTTATACACTGTTGCGTTCAGGTTCCTTTCTACACACTGCGAGTATTCCGGCAACCCTGTCTCCATTTGTTTCAGCTCCCCCAGAGTTTGCTGCTCTACAAATGTTGTTTTCTACCTTTGTACCGGAATGGCTATTTTACACAGCACAACAAAACGGAACACAACGGTGCAAACCGCATAAAGCAGAGATTGCGGTTTGGACGAACGTTCGCCTAGGGACCGAAACAGATGCAATTTACACACAAGGGATGTAATAGAATACTGTTTCCGTAACAGTTATTCCGTTACATAAACCTGTGTGTAAAAGCGCCTAAAGACTAACTGAACATTCTAAAACTTCCCCAGAGCAGCTGTGCCAGAAAAGTGTTATGCTTCTGCGGGAGTTCCAAATGACATAATCATTCTTCATTCAGGCTACCTGAGTAAACAATGGTGTCATTGTGCAAGCAACCCAAGTGAGCTGCTTACCAGCTGTCTTTTCTACCTGCCTAACACTAACACTGATAGGATTCTGGTAACCCCAGTGGACTGGGTGTTTACACTCATCGCAACCAGACCACTGGCTGTCCACAGCCAGATTACGGCATAGTACCAGGCCATCCTACCTCCTTGCTCCCTACAGGGAGAGTTGATCAGGTTCTCCCCTACCATGTGCCAGGCACAGGTTGGTAACACTAAAGGATAGAGGCCCTCTGAAGAAACATCAGCTCCTACTCTGCTACTGTACTATCTATGGATTCTCAGTGGCTCCAAGAAACTGCCTGAATCATGTCCTAACAGATAGCATTGATGACCCCTATCTTGAATCAGGACCACCAACCTGTCTTTCCTCCTAACCCTCTAGGGAAAATCTAGCTACCTACCAGGTGCCCAAACCCCAAACCATTTTACACCCAAACTGTAACCCACTCTAGAAACATGAATTTACCAGTACATCTCCTACATCTAAGAACTACAAACACACTTTACACCTGCAAAGTATAAAAATGGTTAAACATTGTACTACACATTTAGACCAAACCTAGCAACCCTACACAAAAGAGGACTCCGATGAGTCCCAAAAAATCCTCTTCTGGTCTTCTTTCAGAAAGGGAACACCTGCAAAAGGAAACATTGCAAAACACATTCTGCAAACAACACAACCTGTAAAATCAAACAGTGACCAAAACATTCCCACCGTGGATACTGCACAATCCCAAAAAGCATTTTAAAAGGATTTTTCTATAAAAGTACAAAAATAGAAAACAAAAGCATCTACAAAAATATTTTGGGGAGGGAACCCTACAAGTCTGATATTCTAGGGAGGAGTCCAGAGTGCCAAGGCACTACACATAGAGTGTCTCCTAGGCCGGAACCTGTTGAAACACAGTTCTTGGACAGACAAGGCCTGCTAGCACTGCAGTCTGGTTCGTAATCGTTTAAGGTTTATAAAGTTCCAAGGGCATCCTCAATTGTAGGTAGAAAAGTCAAATTACAGTGCAAAAAAGTACCTTGCCAGTTTCTTGGTGACAAATGGATTTTTTTTTAATTTAAACATTTGGTAACCTGGAAAGGCACACTGAGCCGAGGCTCGTTTCCAGGTGCGACCCGGGGAAAACTGGGGAGACGGTACAAAGAACATAATAAATTCATAGCTATACAATCACAGTTACAAATCATAGCACAAAATTACAGAGGCAGCAGAGAACAGTGTGCAGGATCACAGTATGGTAAGACAGTGTACAATGGTAAATCGCAAGACTGTGTACAAAAGTAATCATATGGGATATAAGGCAGTGTTGACTGCTAAGTAGGTATGAAATAAAGCTGGGAAGGAAAAAAACATATCAGAGTAGCGATTACAGCGTAGATTAGATTAGCAGTTCGTAAGTGCTGTCAGTTGACATGGGAGCAGGAAGGAGGAGGCAGAAGGCGTAGCTGAGACCAAACAGAGGGATGCGAGAGGGATTTGCGAAGGATAGGAGGTTGAGAGTTCCAGAGTGAGGGGAGACAATAGATGTATACACAGATTTGCCCATGCTTGAGGATGGTTTGGGCAGGGAGAAAGAGCGGGCATCCCTTGAGCGGAGGGAGTAGGATGCAGGTGGAATGGGGGTGAGGTAATCAGAGAAGTAGGAGGGAAGAAGGTTGCATTAGAATTTGGAGATAAAGGAGACAGAGTGAATGAAACGCTGATGGGATAGGGGAGGGAGTTTCAGGGTAGAGAGGAGGGAGCAGTGGTGGGTCTTGAAGGGAGAGTTTGAGGCAAAGCGACAAAAGGCATGAAAAGAGAGTCCAGTCTAGCAAGCAAGGAGGAGGAGGAGGTGGTGCAGTAAACTGTGTCTGCATAGTCAAGAATAGGCTAAATTATTTTGGTCAGAAGTTCCCGCCGTACAGTAAGGGGGAGAGAGTCCCTGTTACGATAGAGGATGCCGAGCTTAGGGCGAAGTTTTGCCGAGAGATAGTCAGTATAATGAGAAAATTTTAGTTGAGGGTCTAACCAAACACCTAGATACTTATAGGAAGAGACTTCATTTAGAGGACTGCCTTCCAGGGTGGTAATGGGGGGGTGAGGGGGTGGCATTTGTCAGTCTTTTGAGGTTCCGAAGAACATGAAGACAGCTTTAGAGTTGTTTAGTCTGAGTTTGTTCTCTTGGAACCGAGACTGAACACTGTGGAAGTCCTTTGGGAGAGCAGATTTGATAGTGTTTGGGTTGGGACTAGAGGTGAAGAGGACGGTATCGTCTGCGTACATGTGGATGAGGGAGTTTGAGCAGACAGAAGGGAGATTGTTTATGAAGAGAGTGAAAAGAATGGGTCCAAGAATTGAGCCTTGAGGGACGCCAGCTTGGATGGGTTGGGGGGTGGAAGAGGTGTTTTCAATTTTGACTGACTGGCTTCTGTTTGTAAGGTAAGAGGTGAATTACTGTACTGCGGTGGGAGTGAGACCAGCATGACCAAGGGCATTTAGGAATTGGGGGTGGGAAATGGAATCAAAGGCCTTGGCCAGGTCGATGAAAACGGCTGCCATGATGTGTTCTTTGTCAGCGGCAGATTGGATGTGGTGGGTAAGCCTAAGAAGAGAAGATATGGTGAGGTGGTGTTTCCTGAAGCTGGATTGGTAGGGGGGAACAAAAAGTTAGTGGAGGTGAGGAAAGCGTTCAGTCTAGAATGTCAACTGCACCTCTCTGGACCTGTGGCCTGATGACCTTTGGCTTTGGACACACAAAATCTTTGGATCAGATGCTTCCACGACCTCCTACTGCTGGGCTGACAAACGTGGATGCTGTTGCAGATTAACCTGGATGCTGCTGGAGCTGAACCTGGAACACCAGAAGAAAGACCTCTTACTCAGTTGCTTCCTCTTCAGTGGCAGATGCTTAGCTGGCATTGCTGCATTCACTTTTCAAGCAGGCACATTTTCTGATGAGTGGCACCATTATGGGTAGTACCACTTAGGGTGTGGGGCATGGACTGTTTCTCCATCTGGACGAACCACAGTAACATTGTAAAATGTCTCTTGGCCAGCTTTGTCCACCACTCTCACTGAATCAATTAACAAAGTTCTGCCACACTTCCAGAATTGAAGTCTCTTGTTACACACTTTTACTTGGACAAATTTGTTTACTTTTGGATGCAGGTTGGCACAAACTTCCTCCTACAGGCAGGCATGCCTGTTTTCCTCAGTTTCTTCCCAGAGTCTTCGAGGGAAGAAAGGGTATGAATGTCCATACTCAGCCACAGCTCATCTATGAATTATTCTTTCTTTGCTGCTTTTGACCAACTCCAAACCAGTGGCATGGCTTGGGGGTGGCCATTCCTGGTTGAGCCCGTTTTGAACACACAGTACAGAGTAAAGGCAGTCCACCTCTGCACTCAATGGCACATCTCTAGAGCCTTCCTCCATTTCGGTCTCAGGAGGCTCCACTGAAGTCAATACTAATGGCAACTCACTGGGTCCCACCATAGCCATTTCAGCTTCTTCTTTTTCTTCCACAATTTCTGCCCAGAAGCTGACAGTTGCACCAGCTCCTGAAATTGTCCATTCTTGACTTCACTCAGAGGCATTGGCCTCCCAACACAAAGATTCTTCTACCTTAGACTCTTACACGAGACTTGGGCTCGAGCCTTCCACCCAAGGATCTACAGAACCTGCATCTGCAGCATCCCAATCCACCTTCTGTGGCGTGGACATTTCTATTTCTCCCTGGCCTTGCAAAGAATCTGCACAGACATTTTCCAGAAAACTCCTTGACAAACTCAGTTGGGTCTCTCTGACTGTACCTAGCCTACTGCTGTTCTGATCTGGCAGGGTCCCTTGCCAATGTCCAAGTTGGAGCCAAACGGATGTGTTTTGCTTTAGATACCATTGCGCCACCTGTCTCACTCATTCTGAATTGTCTGCGACAGTCTGTGCAATGGGGAATTGGCAGAACATCCTTCCCTGACTTCATACACAAAACACACACATTAACAGGAAAGTTCAGTAAAGCCACATCAGATGGTGCTGACTCACAATTATACAGATGTTCAAAGTGAGCTAATTCTTTTTCTTGCTGGGTAACCCATGCCCTGGCATGGAGCGGGTAGTGGGATCACTGATGTGCCAATTTCTGTAAATAAACACAAGTCGAAAATTACAACTTTTGCAATCACACTGAGAATTGCCTTTAAACACCCTTGTAACAGTTCGCTAACAGGCTGCCTGGCTGTTGCATTTTGTTCCACAACATTTAGCTTAATCACTTGAAACTTTGCATTTGAAACACTGTCCAAAATAGCGCTGCATTGTTTGCTTTTAGCTGACTACACCCCAAAATGGCGGCTGCAACTTTTTCCATCACACACACAGTTCAAAACTTGCTAGAAATCTCGCTGGATCTTTGCAGTTGACTGATTTACTTACAGCATAACTTCACTTTTACTCTTAGCACTATCCAGCATGTTTATACTGTTCCGTCGCTACATATTGTTTGAACCTGTTAAATTGTTTCTGCCTTAGAGCTCTCTCTCTCTCTCTCTCTCTCTCTCTTTGACACAGTTCTTTCACACACAGCCCATATTTTAAAGATCACAAAACTCTCTCTCGGTTACTTTTGCTGCATCGCTTTTACAGTTCTTGCAGTTTTCTGACTTTTGACACTACAGTCCATTTACTTTTGCACTTGTACTTACTACGCACAGGGCCCCTACTTTTCTGCGGCACAGTGGGACTAAGTTCTATGGCAAGACTACCATTTGCCGCAGAACTTCTGCGGCGGTGGTTTGTAATTACTGCGGAAGTTCTGCGGCACTAACAAACTACCACATCACAGTGTCAGCTTGTCATCCTGACTTCACTTTCATGGCAGTAGCTATAGCAATCAGGATGGTGGAAAGCACAGTAACACTAGTTCAAAAAATAACAGACTTGTAAAAATAATTTTATGCCTAAAAAAGCAAAACAAATGTCTCTCCCTCAAGGTCCTAGGATTAGGATTAGGAAGGAGGGGGGTTGGGTGGAAGCAGGGCATATAAGCATGGAAGCACTAAATGAGTACTTCTGCTCAGTATTTACTAAAGAGAAGGGGGGACACCCAAGGTGGGAGAAATGGCAGAAGCAGGGGGAAGTGGTGACAGATGGGGAAATCATGGAGGGCAGAGTTCGAGAGGGTTTGAAGGCACTGAGGGTGGACAAGGCGCCAGGCCCAGATGGCATCCAACCCAGGGTACTGAAGGAGCTGGCAGAGGTCCTTGCAGGACCTTTGGCAGACCTATTAAATGCCTCACTACATTCTGGGTGTGTACCTCAGGACTGGAGGATGGCTCATGTGGTGCCCCTCCACAAGAGTGGCCCCAAGGATGAACCGGGAAACTACAGACCAGTGAGCCTCACATCCATCGTGGGTAAGCTAATGGAGACTATCCTGAAGGAGAGGCTGGTGGCCCTCCTAGAGGCCAAAGAACTACAGGACAGCAGACAGCGTGGCTTCATACATGGCAGATCCTGCCAAACCAACCTGGTCGAGTTCTATGACTGGGTAACTAGGCAGCTGGACAGGGGCCATGCAGTGGATGTCCTGTATCTGGACTTCAGTAAGGCATTCGACTCGGTGCCACATGGAAGGCTGGGAAGGAAGTTAGTAGGCACGGGGCGGGTGCAAAGCTGGTGAGATGGGTAGGAAACTGGCTGCAGGGGAAGGCAACAGAGGGTGGTGGTAGCTGGGGAGCTCTTACACCCAAGGGCAGTGACGAGCGGTGTCCCACAGGGCTCGGTGTTGGGACCAGTGTTGTTTGGGATATTCATTGCAGACATATCATGGGACATCAAGAGCAAGATCAGTCTGTTTGCTGTTGATACCAAGGTTGGCTCGGTGGTGGATGACCTAGGGGGATGGCAGGGGTTGCAGGATGATCTGGCAAAGCTTGAAACCTGGTCAGACACCTGGCAACTGGGGTGTAATGCCAAAAAGTGCAAGGTGCTGCATTTTGGGATGAAGAACCCAAGGAGGAGTTACCAGCTAGGGGGAGTGCAGCTAGCCCAGACAGAGGAGAGAAGGATCTGGGTGTGCCCATTACAGGGTCAGTGAACAACTCGGTACAATGTAGGAAGGCAGCTGCAAAGGCCAACAAAATGCTGTGTTGTATTGCAAGGGGTATATCCTCGAGGAGGGAGGAGGTGATTCTGCCACTGTATAGGTCATTAGTTAGACCACACCTGGAGTACTGTGTGCAGTACTGGTGTCCGTATCTGAAGAGGGACATTAAGTTACTGGAGGGGATGCAGCACAGGGCGACAAAGATGATCAAGGAGATGGGGGACTTATCATACGAGAGGAGGTTGAAGGAGTTGAACATGTACTCACTGGAGGAGAGGAGAGACAGGGTGACATGATTGAAACCTTTAAATACATGAAAAGAATAAACAAGACAGGTACAGAGGGGCTGTTCAAAGTAAGGGAGGGAGGCCACCAGGGGGCCATGATATGAGACTGGAGCGAGGAAGGTTCAGGAGGGAGATGAGGGGACACTTTTACAGAGAGGGTGGTGGCTGGGTGGAATGCTACCTGCAGAAGTGGTATGAGTAGAACAGTGGACTGCTTCAAACGAGGATGGGACAGGACAAGGGGGAGTGTTAATGAAGGGCAGGGGTGGAAGGGAGGGGCAGCTGCAGAATAAGGGGTGCTAGCTGCACATTCAAGCAGACTTGATAGACCTCTAGGCCTTTATCTGCTGGCAAATTTCGTATGTTCGTATGTCCTAGCCTGTTGCAAAAATGACATATGCAGAGGGGATCTTATGTGATAAATAAGGTATTTCTATATGCATACTATCTATCCCACTAATGAGGTTTCCACTGTCTATCACTTATATATTTGTATGTGCTTTCTACACCACTCATGAGGTTCCCACTGTGTATCACTTATATATTTATCTGCAGTCTGTAACATACATACAAACATACGTGTGTGTGGTGAGAGAGACAGAGATGCTCTGTGTGTGTATATATATATATATATATACACACACACACATATATATATATATATATATATATATTTTAATTTCCATGAACTTGCATCCTCATTCATACAGGTCCCATTGGAAATGGATTAAGGAGTTATTACCAAAATTCATTTTCATGTCAACCTACTTTCCCTGACACACTGCGTAACACCATCAGGCCATGACATGCATGTGAACCAATTATGAGATAGAGCTCTCCAGCCCATCACAATGTGTTCACCATGTGACAGAACACTGCGCCATACCTTCCTGGGCTCCGAGCAGTGATGTGTTCCACCAATCCTTGTGCTGCCCAGCCAGCTCCAAGAGCTAATCTCTGAACCTGACTTGCCGGCACGGAAACACAGCATGCTACCCTCTGGCCCAACAGCTGTCCCTGCACACAACATTCTCAATAACTTTTAGGTGATTCTATCAACCAATGACAATATGTAATCAATAACCCTGGCAAAAATACGTACAGTGCAATTATTTATTTAACAGGTCTATTCTTTCAACAGGTCTACACATTATTATATTTCACTTTTCTGGGCATAATTACTTTATTTTTCTTAAAAATTTAGACAGTTAAATTCATTTTACCAGTTATTCATTTCAGATAGCGTCTCTATACCTTAAAGGCACAAATAGGTTTGTACAAAGTGAGGTATGGACTTAACAGGTCTATACTATTGACAAGGTTTTGTTTAAGTTGGCCCTAGTGCAACAATGTAAGACTGAAAATTGTGTTAGGCTGTAGTGCAGGTTTAACAAATATCACCATGCATGATGTGCTGTGCCACCATCTCTGGCAGTGGGAGCTGTGGTAGATAAGTGACCGTTCATTTCTGTTGCAGAATGCAGCCATTTCATTAGCTAATCTATGATGTTATAGCAATGATAACATCACATTCTGAGCATATGGGGGGGGGTTTGGATATAAAAAGAGGGGAAGGGAACCAGATTCTATGTATAAACAGAAATATTAATAAAAAGTCACCAAGAAGAGTGAATTCTGCTGCACCACAGAAGTTCTGCGGTAGATTGCAAGTTCTGCGCAAAATTCTGCGGCCGCAGAATTCTAGGGGCCTTGACTATGCAGTAGCTGGTTCTCTCTGCTGATGTAGAACAGCCTACTACTGTTTTTTTGTAGGCCTTTCCAATGATCGGGCTGGCAGACCTGCAGATCAGTCGCAAAAACACTGCGATTGCTGCTACTGTCGGTTGGAAAATGGGTTGAGCTCGGTTTTACTGCGAAAAGTTCTAAAAAATGCTGGTTTAGAAATGTTTCTACTGTTAGCGATTCCTCCTGCTGCTGCACGAACTAGCACGCTGCTCACACATTGCTGGCTGCTTCTCCTCGAATGCTCCACAACTCTGAGACTCAGGCAAAGGACGGGCTTACATTCACTGGGCAAAATCACACGACGCCATGCAAATGATCTCTCGCTCTCTCTCTCAGCTGCACTCCTGCATGGCAATCATCGAGAAGGCAAATTTAAAATGCAAACTGTCACTTTTTTTCTTGGCTGGCAATTTCAGTGGGGCAAGCATTTTTAAGGTATTTTCACACAGTTCTTGATGCATTTTCCTTAGCAACCCCCAATTTTTATTGTACACACATGAAACTTTCTGGGCACTTAGAAAAGGCTGTAATTAAAGTCTACAAATACTTTTCTCCTGGAATTTGCAACTCTTAACAGTTTTTTAAGCACTTTAAATGGCAAGGCAAAGGCAATCATTGCTCAGCTTAACAGTCCATTTTTCCATTTTAAACACACAAGCAGCACATTTTTTCCACTTCCTTTCACAGAACCACAGGCAGCAAAATATTCTCAGGTGGCATTTTCCTTGGCACAGGCTTTTCTTTTCTGGCAACGAGCTTCTGTTTGGGTGCACCGCCACAGACAGGAAGATCTTAGACATGCCCTCAGCATTTACCTCTTACCCGAAACATATCCCTTTGGATGAGCCCCCATTTTATGTAACCCCTATTCCACTTTTGGTAAGTTGGACACCCCCCATAAAACTGGACTAGTACCCACATTTGGCATATCATTTACTTTCAGCAGAAATTCAAGACTGGTACCACCTTTGGCATTAGGATGTATACCAGGCTCATTATCTAGAGGAAGGGGGGGGTGTGGGTACAAGAACTAAAACATGAACCTTTGTAACTACAACCAGGCCCAGGGGAGATGATGCTAGGTGTATGCTAGACCTAACTGCTGAGGGGGCCCCAGTAATTCCACATCAGATACGATACACTGTATGTAACACCTACCTTATGTAAATGTATGTAAATGTTGATTTATGTAATTTGAATGTATAATGTCTCTTCCCCATTGTACCCCTTCCCCCCAGGTCACACCAGGAGATGAGCAACGTGTTGCTCAGTGTGCCTTCCTGGTGAAACATTTCAATAAATAAATAAAAGTAAATCAGAAGTAAGGATCAGAATGCCCAAAACAGTAGCTGGGATTTTCCAGAATGGATTTATTCAACAGATGTTACCAAAGCTTCAATGGACCCCTAAGGGTCGGTCATGGTAAACAGGTACAATTTCCAGAACTCTCCTTGCTAGGCAATATAATTCTCCCCAGAAACAACAGTTCCTTTCTCTTCCCATGGTGTATGCTTGTGGAACTATGCCACACACCCGAACATTCTTCCATTTCCCAAGTAGGTGCACTGCTTGTGGAACTATGCCACACACCTAAACCTGCAGCAATGGCCTTTGCTCAGGTAAAAATCGGTGCCCTTCCATGAATCAGTTAGCCCTGCCTTGTAAGCTTCCAGATGACATTTCTCCCACCCTTTGCCCCAACCGACAGTCTCTGCTATTTCTTCAGGGTTACACCACAGAAGCCTCCATTCCCCACTGAAATGCTAAAGACTTCTCTTCTTCTTCACTCACTTGGGTGAACACTTTACTTCACTCACTAGGGCGAACACTTTACTTTCCTTCGCTCACTAGGGTGAACAAGGGGCACTGATGAGTGTGATCCAGCCCTATGTATGGGCACACCCTCCCAGAACAAACCCCTAATAGAGAGCTGGTCTCACAAAACAGTACTCACAGAAACAGTCGCTCCTTCCTCTAGGCATGGAATAACTAGAACTCCCCTTTTCCTTTGGTAGCATGTCAGAACAGTTTCTACCAAAATTCTCCTCAAAGGCAGCTGTAAATACACAAGGACCTTCAGGGGATTGCCCCTTGGATCCACTGACTAGCAGTCCCTTCCACTTCTCCTGGAGTGAAAATCAGGAATCCTGCTGAAGAAAAGGTCTCCACCACTTCACTGGGAGTTGATGATTGTAATCCAAAACTAGGGTGAGAAATTCTGGGCCCCCAGACACAGAGCCCACTGGCAGAGATCCTGCCACTCTCACTTCCACACTAAGACTAACTGAACATTCTAAAACTTCCCCAGAGCAGCTGTGCCAGAAAAGGGTTATGCTGCTGCGACAGTTCCAAATGACCTAATCATTCTTCCCTCAGGCTAGCTGAGTAAACAACGATGTCATTGTGTAAGCAACTCCATAAGTGAACTGCTTACCAGCTGCCTTTTCCACCTGCCTAACACTAACACTGATATGATTCTAGTAACCCCAGGGGACTGGGTGGTTATAGAAATCAAATACAAAATAACTTGACTCAGAATATATAATTTATTTCCATTTATGAGGGAGCAGGACTTTTACAGCTTACTCATGGCTCTGCCACTCATGATTAACGATCCCGCCCCTCACTCATGAAGCTACACTGCATATTTGGAGCCAGGCCATTGTGTATTCATGTGTATTCAATACACAATATATTTAATACATTAATGTAGCTAGTAGCTGACTCTAAACTGTGATTAAAAAAAAGGTTCCCAGCCCTAATGGTTACAAAGTGTATCTGTTTGTTGGTTTGTTGGTTTGTTTGTCTAAGGTGTGACCCAGAACACCAGGCATATATGTACACTAAATTAGGATGCATAATATATTAGAAACATGCAACACAGTTCAGACAAGGGGAATGAGATAGAGCTCAGGTAATAGAAGTGCATTTTAAACTGCAGTAGTAGCTTGTGCGTTAATCTATGCTTCAAAGTCCACAGAGTTTCAGTTTCCCATTCATGCAGTAACAGAGAGTCCCATACTTTGGGGGGACACATAAGCAAATGAACATCAATCCATGTGCATTCTGCAGAAATGAATGGACAGCAGGCACTCTGTGGAGGATCATAACATTAGCTGCCCGAGTTAGCTGTTTGTCATTTGTATTGAGTTGCTTAGCCAAGCAGTCAGTAGAGCCAGAATTCTGAATTGTAAAGGAGGGCTACAGTCAAAATATACAAAAAAATGTTGTGCAGAGTGTTTTGACGTGTGTGTAGTCATAGTGTGTCCTTTCCTTTGTTTGATTTTTTGCTTTGATTTTTTTTTCTAAATGTGCCTACTTCTTTATACCCCCTTGGTGATCTCCATGCTTGCTTCTTTTCTTGCATTTCTTTTTCCCACATTGCCCCTTGTTTTATGTGACAGTGATGCATTGGAGACCACTGATGGCCTTTTGCCAAGTCTGCAGCTGCACTGTGCTGTTAAGTGCCAGTTGTTCTTGCCTCAACTGCATAACTCTTTCTAGTCCAATTGTTTTGTTTTCTAGGTGTGTCTCTAAGTCTAGCCAGCAAAAGTGGATATTTTGTTTGTAAATCTATTCTTTTCAAACCACATACAGTCATAAAAAGCACACAAATCACCCCAGGTCATCAATACTATAATTAGGGAAGACTCTTGCTGGTTTCTAAAAAAAAAATCCTACTCAATTATCCTTCAGGTGTTTTCCAAACTGTGACTATAACCTTTATTAGTACTCATTGGTTAAGGAGAGGCACTTACCAGCCAGTGTTGGGTAAGTTACTTTTTCTATTACTTTCTATTACTTTTGGAAACTTGTTCCAGGAAGCTCTGTGCAGTCACTAGCAAGGATGGAGAAGTACTGGAATAAGTAATACACCTTACAGTTACAAAAACGTTTGTCTTTTTATACAAAAGTACTAAGTACAGTGGCGTGAAAAAGTATTTGCCCCCTTCCTGATTTTCTCTATTATTGCATATCTGTCACACTGGATGTTTTCAGGTCTTTAGACAAAATATAATATTAGATAAAGGGAACCTGAGTGAACAAATAACACTTTTTTTTTTACTTATTTCATTTATTTAATGAAAAGTTAACCAACACCAACTGGCACTGTGTGAAAAGTAATTGCCCCTAGTTAAATCAACCCAATTAAAGGGATAATTAGGAGTCAATGATTGAACACAGCCGGAGCTTGATTACAGCCAGCCCTGCTCAATATAAACCTCACTTATTTTGGCCTTACCATCAGAGTCACGTTGCCAGCACAAAGATTCAACAAGCACATTATGCCATGATCAAAGGAAGTTCCTGAAAAGATCAGAAAAAATGTGTTGCCCTCTATCAGTCTAGAAAGGGTTACAAAGCTATTTCTAAGGCTCTGGGACTCCATCGAACCACAGTGAGAGCCATAATCTCCAAATGGAGAACACTTGGAACAGTAGTGAACCTTCCCAGGAGGGCGGCCTGCCAAAATTACTCCAAGGTGCAGTGTAAAATCATCCAAGAAGTCTCAAAGGATCCTAAACAACATCCAAAGAACTGCAGGCTTCTCTCTGCCTCAACTAAGGTCAGTGTTCATGACTCCACAATCAGAAAGAGACTGGGCAAAATGTGCTTCATGTGAGAGTAGCAATGCGGAAACCACTGCTAACCAAGAAGAACATAAATGCTCATCTCTCATTTGCCAAGAAGCACCTGGATGATCCACAAGCCTTTTGGGAAAATGTTCTATGGACAGATGAGTCCAAAGTGGAACTTTTGGACAACATGGATCCCATAATGTCTCGCATAAAGCAAACACAGCATTCCACAGTAAGAACACCATACCAACAGTCAAACATGGTGGTGGTAGTGTGATGTGTGGATGCTTGCTGCCTAAGGACCTGGATGACTTGCCATAATTAAAGGAACCATGAATTCTGCTCTGTACCAGAAAATTCTTAAGGAGAATGTCCAGTCATCCTTCCGTCAGCTGAAGCTGAAGCGTAGTTGGTCATGCAGCAAGACAATGATCCAAAACACAAAAGCAAGTCCACATCAGAATGGCTAAAAAGAAGTAAAATTAAAGTTTTGGAGTGGCCTAGTCAAAGTCCAGACTTAAACCCAATAGAGATGCTGTGGCAGGACCTGAAACGAGCAGTTCATGCTCGAAAACCTACCAAATGTTAGTGAATTAAAGCAGTTCTGCGAGGAAGAGTGGGTTAAAATTCCTCCACAGCGATGTGAAAGACTGATATTGAATTATAGGAAGTGTTTGGTTGCAGTCATTGCAGCTAAATGTGGCATAACCAGTTATTAAGTGTAAGGGGGCAATTACTTTTTCACACAGTGCCAGTTGGTGTTGGTTAACTTTTTTTCATTAAATAAGTGAAATTAAAAAAAAAAACAAGTGTTATTTGTTCACTCAGGTTCCCTTTATCTAATATTACATTTTCTCTAAAGACCTGAAAACATCCAGTGTGACAAATATGCAATAATAGAGAAAATCAGGAAGGGGGCAAATACTTTTTCACGCCACTGTAACTGTAACTGATTACATTTATTTGAAAGTAATTAGTAACTAACCTATCACTCTTAAATAAATATAATCTGTTATAGTCATTTATTATTTTTGCATTGTTTTTGCATAAAAAGAAATAAGTAACTATAACTGTAAGGCGTATTACTTTTTCTAGTACTTCTCCATCCTTGCTAGTGACTGCACAGAGCTTCCTGGAACAAGTTTCCAAAAGTAATAGAAAAAGTTACTTACCCAACACTGTTACCACACAGTTGTACTTCTATAAATGGGACAGTAAACCAGCCCTCAGTGAAAACATGACGACAGGGACTGTGAGCAAATATGTAGCTGAACACTAAACTGTGTGTCATTTTCTAGTGTGAACTAAGTTGTGTGAAATTTGTAAGTGTGAACTGTTATCTTTCTCTCTCTTTAAAATCCTAGAAAAACTGAAAAATACCTATACAAAAAAGATGATACCCTCAATACCTAAGCCTTGTCTCCTTTACGCTTTGAGGGAACTGTGGGAGCTGGGATGTCAGTAGGTCCAATTTTTAAGATAGTCTTTTCAGGGTTACAAAGCACTTTTACCTGCAGAGACTAAGCAGGATCATTTTATTAAGCATTCGTCTGGTGCACAAAGCCAGATTTAAACATTTTAAAGGTTTTTTTTTTTTTGCTCTTGTCCAAATTGGAAGTTCCTGGATCTCTACTTCTAGTCTGGACACTATGAACACTGACCTCTGTGTGAGTGTCAGTGAGCACGGGATGGAGGCAACACTAGCAGAGGCAGTGTCTGCTAGTGTCAGCCAGGATAGCTAGGAAATGCCAGGGAACTAACAAACAAATGGATAAGGTAAATTTTTCTAAACTGGACATGTGCAACAGGACTTGTATGTGCACCTCTCAGAAGGTGAGAAAGGATAGTAAACTATTTACCTGCAACAATTGCAGGTATATAATGCACTTAGAACTAGAGGTTTCCAAACTAAAAGCCAACATTATCAGGTTAAAAATTCTTCAAGAAGTGGAAATAATACACAGAGACATTAATACCCTATTAAATGAGGAACTGGGCAGCTCTTCAGTTTCCAATAGATGTAACACACTAACACTACTTTGAGTAACCTTGCAGCACAAACCAACACAAATGAGAATACAGAAGGGGATCAAAACAATATGTTAAGCACAGGAAGAAGGAAAAGAGCAAGAAGTACAGAAAATTCACATACAGAGTATAATTATAATGAACAGACATTAGTCAAGGCATAAAGGATGGGGAAAAAAAAAGGCAGACTGGCTAACTGCTATCTAGTCCCCCTAGCCAATAGATTTGATTTACTTTCTTCCACAGATGAACAAAATGATGAGGCTGCTAACCTAACCATAATTTAAGTAAGCATTAACAATGAACAACTAAGTGGAAATAACCGGGTGTAGGGCAAAATATGGAACCATAGACAACTGAAATGAATCCCTCTCCTCCAGAATAGCAAAACATTCTGTTTTCAGATGATTCTGTTATTAAATTCACAGATAACAAGATTTGTAGCGGCAGAATAGAAATAACAGTTAGTTGTCTGTCTGGGGCAAGAATAACTGATATCAAAAACATTAACCCTTAGGCTGCCGGCAGATTTAGAACGCATAGGTTTTTAGGACAAGATATCTTGTCGGCGGCAGCCTAAGTTAAATGGGTTAATGAAAAATAGTGGAGACTCTTTCCTTGTACTCATCCACACAGGAGTAAATGACATTGACATGCAGGTGGACCAAGCTATCCAAAAGGACTGAGGGTTGAGGCACTGGATGCCTTATCTTGTGCCACACCGGTGACCCTGGTTCGGGAATAACCTCGGGTTGCCAGGGAGCCAGCACAGGGGAGAGGGAGGGTGGGAGCTGGATCGAGCTACCTAATGGCAGCTCTCCTCTCCCGGGGAGGTCGTCACCCCCCCGTAGTTCTATCGCTATCATGTGGGGGTCTGGTTATGGCACAGGTGGGAAGGAGTAACATGAAATGAAGGGAGGGCATCTTGGCATGTGCATGTTCCTGCAGAGACGGGGACGGGAGAAAACTGCAAAAACTACTAATTAAAAAAAAAATTTGAAAAAATTAATGCCTGGTTGAGAAACTGGGCTGAAACAGAGGGTCATGTCTTCATAAGAAACCAGGACTTCTTTCTTAACCAAAACAATCCATACAGAAAGGATGGGTTACATTTAAATAGGTGAGGAGCAAATATCCTGACTGCGCTTCCAACTGGACAACTGTTTAGACTAATATCACTTAGGGAAACAGTACTTGCACATACTGTATCAGCAAATTAGAATCTTTTTTTTTTCGTTTTCTCCCCGGGCCCATGAACGTGCAGTAGAAACATAGAAACTGTTAGCAGATAAGGACCACTAGGCTCATCCGGTCTGCCCATAAGCCCTACACTTGTATATGGCCTCTGACCCTACCTGGTCAATTGCTTTTAACCACTCCTACCCACCTCTAATGTTCCCTTATGCCTGTCCCAGGAATGCCTAAATCCCTACACTGTCATCGCTCCTACCACCTCATGTGTCAGGCTGCCACAGAGACAACTTACCCCCTGGACATGGGGTACCTCCTAATTCCTGGGGGTGTGCATGTACTGGCACTGAGCCCCACTGGGGGTCAGGCAAACAGCATGCCACACTGTCCCCCTTCCCTGAGGAAGGAGAGCTGTCTATGGATGCTTAGTCATTCCTCTCCCTGTCAGTCCCCGAGCAACCCAAGTCCATTCCCAACCATGGGTCACCAGTATGGCACGAGGTGTGGCATCCAGGGCCTCAACCCTCAGTGCCACGGGGCCAGCTAGCAAATTAGATTCATATAACAGGTGCATAAGAACGTGTGGAGAAAACTATGTACAATCTCACAAGGGATTACTGGAACATTTTAAGGGAACAATAGCTTTTCCATACTTAATAGCAAGAAACCTAAAATGTTTATTAATGCATGAAGCATGAGTAAAAAAAACAAGACCTGCTCAAGGCAATAACATCCTCAGAGGCAACTGATGTCATTGCAATCACTGAGACCTGGAGGTCAGAAGGAGGCAGTTGGTTAAAGATATTCCAAGCTATAACATCTTTAGAAAAGACAGAATTGCAAGAAAAGGAGGGAATTGCCTGATACATTAAAAAAGATATACTCAGTAGTAAACATAGCTTGGGAAATGAAAATCTAGAATTACTAGCAGTAGAACTGCAGAATAATGTTACTGCCCTTATTATATTGATACTCATATATAGACTTCCTGATACTGACCTACAGAAAAACAAACTACTTTTACAGAAAATTGGAAAAACAGTATACAGCCATGATACAATTATTCTATGGGATATTTATATGCCAGGAATTACCATACACACAAAACAACAAATGAAAAAGAATTTCTAGATTTCAGGTTACAGTACAACTTAGTACAACATGTTACAAGGAGAAACTTTGAAGGAGAGAAGCCATATTAGTGATACAGTGAAGTCCACCAGGATGAAGCTCTGTGTCACAATTTCCTGAATAACAAGAGGGACCAACTCCCAGCAAATTCTGAGTCCATTACAAATAATATAGCAAACTGTCTTTAAAAAACAAACAGCCGGCATTCAGTGGTGCTTAATCTTAAACTTAACAAGAAAATATAATCCATTAAGGCAGAAATACACAACTAAGGGCATGGACCAGAATTGGATAGCAGATAAAATAAGAAACCTACTAAAACAGAATAAGAAACTGTATTTAAAAATAAAGGCCAACAGTACCCCCACAAAGAGAGACAATTTATTAAACAATTCACAAGAGAGTGCAAGAAGTTAATTAAAAGAGAGAAAATTAAAAAAAAGAAACATTTAGCCACCAGCATAAGGGATAACTTGAATATGTGAACACCTGCATAGCCATCCTAAGGACTGTACACAATTTCTATCATGTCAAAGCAAAATTTATACTACATAGTACAGCATAGTATATCAGTGTTCTGCAATGTGAATACCCGAACTCCAGTGTAGACATCTAAAACATTGTACCCTCTTCCTATCCTGCCTAAGCAAACCTTTGAACTACACTTGTGACACTGCTGTAGATTATACACAGAACTGTGTCTCTCTCTGTATATTATAGTGCTGTTTATTGTACCACACTGTGACCTTATTGCTTTTGTTATTATGTTGGCTTGCACGCATGTGCAAGAAACATCTTGCCACAGTGCAAGTCTTGGGGGCACGGCTGCTGTTGGGCGAATGCAGGACACGCATCAGTAGATGCGTCCCTCATTCTCCAATCAGCCTGCATGGCACCGCCACACCATGCATACATAATGGGGCCAGCACATCAAAGCAAAAGACCTCTGCACTCATCATATGCAGCGGTCCTTTGCTTGACGTGCTCGTCGCCATTATGGCCATGGTTGGTGAGCGGCGGCTGCCTCACCTATGTCGACATGGGGGTGCCCAATCCCCGTGTCGGCAACCCCCCCATGTTTGTGTGCCGACGGCGAGCCCACTCCCCATCAGCACCCCCGCAAATGTGAAATGCCGAGGGGGTGCCCAACTCCTTGGCTTGCAGCCCCCGCTTGTGTTGACGCTGATGGGGAGCCCACCCCGTCGGGCATCACCCCCCAATTTTTGAATGCCAAGGGGTGCCTGATCCCCCTCAGCTTGCGCTCTCCCAACTTTGTTTGCGGTGGGGTGCCCAATCCCGCAGCATTACACACCCCTGTGTGTGCCGGCGGTGCCCACTCCCTGTTGGCTACTGACCCCAAAACCCACTTTAGTGGCATGCTGGGAGCCCACCCCAGCATGCCAAATGCCCTGCAGTGCCAAAACTGTCCCAACGCTTTTTTTTCCCTAGAAAACGAAAACCGCCCCTCATAGTCTAGGGTCCCCCTACCCCCACCGCACCCACCTCTGTGCACCCTACCTCCCCTCACCCTCTCACCCCATACTTACCTTGGGACTCTGGCACGATGATCTTCAGTGGACTGGGAACACTTCTGCACTCTTCAAAGCCGACCGCGAACTGAGGAATGCCGGTAAGCTGTATAATGCAATGAATAGGGTTTTTTCAACTTTGTTGCATATCTCAGGCATTTCTTGGAATTTTGGCACCAAATTTTCAACATGGGGTTTTTGGGGCCCCTCCTCATGAATTCTGTCACTGTCATGGCATTAATCGGCCTCGGAAGGTGATTTCGCAGTCACTGCACGAAATCACCTTTAGGGACCCATTAACGAAATGTCAGTGCCAGTGTTCATGAGGTGGCCTCTCAAAAAGCCTATTTTCCAAATTTGGTGGAAAAAATCCAAGAAATGCCTGTTTTATGAGCGTGCGTTACGCAGTTGCTATGCAGGCTCATAACTTCACGCTTTCACAATATTTTAATGCGGTATTTTCAGCATTGGCATTTTTCTGCACCTCCTTGTGAACAGTGCAGATGTCATTTCCCACATCCTACCCGAAATCTGTTTCCGCACTTCCGGCGCACAATTGCGCAGTCGCTGTGGGAAATCAGTGTTTGGGTCAGATTATGAAAATGACAGTGACACAGTTCATGAGCAGAGCTCCTAGAATGCCTATGTTGAAAATTTGGAGTTGATACTCCATAAAATGACTGTGTTACAGCATGCATTGGCAGATTGCACGCATGCTCGTACCGTCGTGCATTTGTGATATTTTCACTCTGGATCTCCACCATTGCCATTTTTACACACCTCTTGATGAACAGTACAGCTGCCACTTCACATATCCTGCCCAAAATGTGTTTCCGCACTTCCGGCGCAGAATAGCGTGGTCGCTGTGCGAAATCACTTCTTGGGACACTTTGAGGAAATGACAGTGACACTGTACATGAGCAGAGGTGCTAAAATGCCTATGTTGAAAATTTGGTGCTGAACGCCCACAAACTGCCAGTGCTGCAAGTGTGCCTTGTATATTTGCCACGCATCTTGCAACTCCGCACTTTCGTGAGTATTTGTATGCCACATTTTCAGCACTGCCATTTAGTTACATCTCCTTATGAACTGTGCAGCTGTCATTTTTCACATCCTGCCCAGCATGTTTTCCCGCACTGCACTAACAAACACCCACAGGGACACCCTAATGCCTCTCACTCTCTGTAGGGTGGGGGTGGGTTGGCATCAGTCCAATACTTGACTGCCACTCCTATGCTGCATCTCTCTAACTCCTGCACTGCCAATGGCAGCAAGACAACATTCGGCATTGACAAATGCTTGTTTTTGGCTATGTACAGCACTGTGTCTCTGAACGTTGTAGACTATTGACCTATGTACCCTCCCCGGGTTGACCCTCAAAAAGGGACTGCATTGTCTCAGTGGGCTAACCCAGTTACCAAAATTCAAATAAATGAATAAACTATAAACAACTTTACACTTGCATAAATTCTATCAAACAAACTGAAAATACATTTAGCCCCTTGATAGTAGACAACACGAAAATTAGAAATGACTCAGAACTAGCAACAGAGTTTTGCACCTATTTTTGCTCAGTATATCAAGACAAAGGCTGCCCAACAGAAAAACCAAAAAAACTGAAATGAAAATGTGGTCATTAAAGTATTCCGCTCAGAAACCTTAAGTAAACTAAATAAACACCAACAAATCTGTAGGCCCTGGTGATATGCACCCAAAAGAAAGAACTAGCTAATGACATAGCCAAACAATTAACAGAAATAATTAATAGCTCAGTAAACGCAGGCACTGCACCAGAAGACTGGAGAATTGTGTCATAGATACATAGACACTGTCAGCAGATAAGGGCCTATGGCTCACCCAATCTGTCCATTTGAGCTTGTAAGTTCCCTTTACATGTTTCTAGAAGTCTGTTGCGCCTTACCCCAGACCTCCAGAATTCTCTTAGTCACTCAGTCATACATATACACAAAAAAGGGACTAAATCTACTACATCAAACTATAAACCCATCAGTCTAACCAGTATTGGGGGTAAAACGGTGGAGGCTGTCACAAAAGAAAAGCTGGAGCAATGGCTAGTAGATAATGTGGGAGAAGATAAAACCCAATATGGCTTCACCAAAAATAAATCAATTCGAACTAACCTTTTAAATTTTTTTGAACCTTTCAACAAAGCTCTTGATACAGGTTAATCAGCTGACGTAGTATACCTTGACCTAGGTAAGGCATTTGACACTAGATACTGGTAAATTGGCTGATGTGGTATACTGTACCTTGACCAAATAAGGTATTTAATACCATACCACACAATAAACTAACAGAGAAATTGCATAATCTCAACATTACATACCCCATTACATACTGAGTCCGTAATTGGCTTCCACAGAGGGAAGAGTGACCAGTGGGGTACCACAGGGATCAGTGTTGGGACCGGTCCTATTCAACATCTTCATCAGTGACATTGCGCAGGACCTAGAAGGCAGAATTTCACTGTTCGCTGATGACACAAAACTCTGTAATAGAGTAGACACACCAGATGGTGTAGACAGAATGAGAAGGACCTGCAGAAACTTGAAGAATGGTCAGGGTTTGGCAGTTGAAATTCAATGCAAAGAGGTGCAAGATAATGCATATGGGGCACAAAACCCTGGCACAATATATCAGTTAGGGGTGAGGATAGCATGCACCAAGCAGGAAAGGGATCTTGGGGTTATCATCTCGATGACCTCAAGGTAGGAAACAGTGACAAGGCAGCAGGTAAAGCAAATAGGATGCTGGGATGCATAGGCAGGGGCATCACCAGCAGGAAAAGGAGGTCATAATTCCACTATACAAGACACCAGTGAGGCCCCACCTGGAGTACAGTGTGCAGTTCAGGAGACCTTACCTATGTAAGGACATAGACAGGGTAGAGATGGTTCAGAGGAGGGCAACAAAGATGGTGCATGGATTGCATCACAAGTCCTATGAGGATGGGTTGAAGGAACTGAACATGTACTCCCTGGAGGAGAGGAGGGAGAGAGAGGATATGATAGAGACATACAAGTATCTTACAGGGAGGAACAGGGTGCAGGAATACACTATTTTTAAGTGAAAAAGATGTTCCAGGACTAGAGGGCATGGGATGAAGTTGGAGGGAGGACGATTCAGAGAAAACGTGAGGAAGAATTTCTTCACAGAACGGGTGGTGGACAAGTGGAACACCCTGCCAAAGGAAATGGTAGGGGCTGAAACAATCACGGAATGTTAAGAATGCATGGGATAGACATAAAGGAATTCTAGAGGTCAGAGGTAAGGGGCAACAGACTTCTAGGAAAACATAAACTAAACTTACAAGCTCAAATGGGCAGACTGGGTGGGCCATAGGCCCTTATCTGCCGACACTGTCTATGTATCTATGTAATAATAGAAAACAGGAAGTAAAATTAAAAGTTTCATCTTCCAAGTGGGGTAATGTCACTAGTGGGGTCCTCCAGGAGTCCGTCTGGAACCAGCTCACTCAACATTTATATCAGAGGTACAGACAGAGGCACAGCATATTTTTGTAAGTTTTGATTACAGTTCTCTTTTAAAGTTACCTAATAGGTATTCCAACTTTTCATACTGAGGGAGCCAGTTTGGGTCAGAGTAGATTTTACAATGGTGTGTCCTCTAGTCAGCTGCTACAGCAACATAACCAATTTGACTGTATAGACTTTGAGTATTTTGGGTTTCAAAAATCATGAAACCTGATTGGCTGAGGGCCATCTTTGCCTGTGCTCTTATCTCAGAACAGCACTGGATAAAGATCCAGCAGACTCTTCACAAGAAAATCAATACTAAACATACATCCCTGATGCCATCATAAACGTGGATTCCATGCCACTTTTACTCACTAAGAACCTTCAGCTAGGACCAAAAAATAAAACTGCCTTAAATAAAAAATAATACTAACAATTGAATCTTATTTGCCCTTATAATCCTCTTCTTACATACACATACACAGATTAAATAAGCATTCAACAATGCTGAATGTTTGCTTATTGGCATTGGTAGTGTAGGAGTTAGAGAGCTGCATAATAGGAATTGCAGTGAAGTAATGAACTGAAGCCAACCCTGCCACCACCCTGCAGAGACTGACAGGCATTGGGGTGTGCCATTGGGTCATCAGGCATAACGACTACACCATTTCACCACACCCTACCCTGCAGACACCGACAAGTGTCACGATACACCTTGGGGTTTTTGGCCCTTATGCTCACCCAATTCCATCAGGAAATATGGTGAGATGGGTGCTGTATAGGAGAATGGGGTGAACTTTGGGGCCAAAGAGTCCAAAGCACACCTCGATGCCTCTCACTGGCTGCAGGGTGTGGAATGGTATGAGCATTACAGGCAAGAATCTCAAGTCACACCCCTGATGCCTGTCAATCTCTACAGGGTTGTACGTTATGGTCAGAAACTGTAAGACCTCAGGCGTTTGTTGGCATTTTCACTCCAAATTTTCAACATGGTTTTTTGTGGCTCCCACCTTATGAACAGTGGCAATATCAGTTTGTTAACCGAAAGCTGATTTGCACAGTGACTACGCCATTTGGCACCACAGGTGTGAAAACACATTTCGAACAGGATGGGAAAAATGACAGCTGTACTGTTTATGGGGAGGTGCAAAAAATGGCAATGTTGAAAATCTGCACTGAAAATATTGAAAAAAACTGGTGAAGTCACAAGCATGTGTAGAAACTGCACAATGCACACCCGTAATGCAATTAGTTTGGGGATTTTTTAGAGCAGATTGTCAATACAGGCACTTTGGAACCTCCGCTCATGAACAGTGTCACTGTGATTTTTTAAATCTGTCCCGAACAGTGATTTCTCACAGTGACCATGCATTTCTGCGTTGGAAGTGCGAAAACACATTTCAGCCATGGTATGAAAAATGGCAGCTGTACTGTTCATATGGAAGTGTGGAAAAATGCCAGTGATGAAAATCTGGACTGATAATATTAGAAATTCATGAACTTACGAGGGTGTGTGGAAACTGCAGAATGGTCCTTGTAACACAGTCATTTTGAGGAATTTTTTCACCAAATTTTTAACATAGCAATTTTAACACCTCTGCTCATGAACAGTGTCACTGGGATTTTCTTAATCTGTCTTGAACTTTGATTTCGCACACTAACTGCGCCATTGTGTGCTACCTGCGTGGAAACACATTTTGGGTGAAATGTGAAAAATGACAGCTGTACTGCTCATAAGGAGGTGTGGTAAAATGGCAATCTTGAAAATCTGGAGTGAAAATATTGAAAATTGGCAAACTTACGAGCGTGTAGGAACAGCACACAACGATGCTTAGTAAACACATGTTAATTTTCAAGTTTCAACATGGGGTTTTAGTTTCATACCATGAATTAGACACTGTCGCTCAGGAAATCAGTCCCAAAAGGTGGTTCCGCGACAGTGACCGTGAAATCACCTTTCGGGGCCGATTACCAAAATGACAGTGACAGAATTCATGAGGGGGGGGTCCCAAAAACCCCATGTTGAAAATTTGGGGAAAAAATTCTCAAAAATGCGAGAGATATGCATCAACGTTGGGGAAAAAAAAAACTATTTATTCCATTATACAGCTTACCGGCATTTCCTCAGTTCGCGGTCGGCTTTGAAAAGTGCAGACATCCAAAGATCGTCGCGCCAGACTCTGGAGGTAAGTATAGGGTGAGGGGGGTGTGGGGAGGCAGGGTGCGCAGAGGGTAGGTGTAGGTGGGGGGACGGGGGTCAGGACAGTCAGCGACGGAAGTTTTTTTCTTGCAGGTTTTTATTTTTTTCCTTAGATGACACGGGACTTGTGCCACGCTGGGGTGGGCTCCCAGCGTGGCACCTGGCAGTCTGTTGGGAGGGGAAACAGTGGAGCTGACGGGGGATTGAGCACTGCCGTTGGCCATACAGACTGTTGCCAAGCTGGGGTGGACTCCCAGCGTGGCACTTGGAACTCTATTGGTGGGGGGAGCGCAGCAGAGCCAGCAGGGGATTAGGCACCCTATTGGCCATACAGTGTGTGCATGGGGGATGCATGAGAATGCACACACATGCTTGTGTGTGTGTGTGTGTGTGTGTGTATGTGTGTGTGTGGAGTGCATGAGCACGATCTTATCGGTGCTCACTGAAGCAGAGCTCTCTCCCTTTCAACTGTACGGCACTGCATTTTCAACTGCTGTCATAGACAGCTGCAGCATTCATTGGTGAACCGTGGCCATGCCTGCAAACACACTGAATTGGAAGACAGGGTGCCACACCTACGAAAACTCGGATGATGGCACTATGTTTCTTGCACATGCGTGCAAGCAAACATAAAAATGAAGTACTGCAGTGCTTGCAGTTTTAATTTCTGGTGTTTCTTTGCTTACCATGGAAATCCCACCCCTGTCCTCATGTGTTCACCAAGAAAATATCTGCTGTTCAGCCTTCTACAGATAAAACAAAAGCTCTGGTTCCATCTGAGGCCTTTTGTTGTATGACTGTGGTGGTGAACATTCTGCCAGTATAACCAAGTACAAATTTGAATTTGTGTATTCTATCCTAAGTAACCATTTCATCTCTTGAACATAAGAAAGACAAAGAAACAAGGTTGGGAAAGGGGGGCAATAATGTAAAGAAGGAAAAAATGTGAGGAAACAGGTAAATGTGGTAACATTTAGTGGTGTCTGCTGTCTAATTAGTCACTCCTCATATACAGCTAGGGCCAGAAATCCGTTTGAGATGGAAATTAAAGGTGTTCTTCGCATGTAGCAGTTATTAGACTGAACTGCTTTAATTTGTATTGTGTATGGTATGTTAACTTCACAGGCTTCATTGGTAACTAGAGTCCCAGAATGTGCCTCTTGCCACTTTTTTTGTAATATTCTCTCCGCTATCAATTTGTTCTTGACTATAATATCAATCTGTTCTCCTTCAGCGCATGTTTCTCCATGCACGGCCCCTATAATACCATTCTTTTCCAGATATATTTGTAAATAGTTTCTGAAAACAATGCACAGGGAGTAAGTTAGCTTACTATCATTTTTCAGTACAAGTCTAGACACTCCAAATAGGCTATGTGTGACCAGGCTCTCCAGATCTTCCCTTGAGAAGGCCTCTACCCTATTAAACTGTGACCTACTAGGGAACCCCATATTGATACCTTTACGTTAAAAGATTGAAGCATTTATCCAAACAAAATTAGCCACTCTAGGTAAACTGAAATAGACATTGACAACATTTTTAAGTTCTTCACAGAAACATGTTCAGCTTCAACAGTGTCTTCATCAAAGATTCCAGCCCCATAGCTGCCCTTAATAGGTGTGCAATCTGAGACCTCAGAGGCATGTTAGAGAAATTAATCCCTTTAGCTGGGCCACTAACCTGACTGGGTCATTCTTGAAAATAGGCACACTGTTGTCTAGTGTACTTACCCAGTTACCAAAAACCAAATAAATAAATAAATCTTAGAAGTGGCCTCATTAACTGTTTTAATCTTCTCCTGTACTATTTGTTGGCCCATTTCTCCTTCATAGTTATTCCCTCTTGTTGAGTTTTGAGTATCAGTTCTTCTACCAAAACCATCTATAACCAATATAGTTTCAGTGGAGTTGAGCTGGACACTATTTTCTGCACGAGGTGGCTAATCTGACACCATCTCTAAGATTGTCCCCCTGTTTTCCCTTACTAGTCAGTTCATTGCATTGATTTCTCAGTGTCACTAATTCATTATTCATTTTTTGTATACAAGACAGCAAATCATTGTCTTGCATTAACTGCTTCTCCATATTATACCCACTCCCAGATCCTCCATCGTGTAATTGAGTGCCATCCTTTTTGCCACTAATCTCTTGTATTTTCCTCCTTATTTGATCTGGATTTGTGTTTTTATTTTTCTTGAGTGTTTATTCTTAACCACCTTCTGAGTTTCCTTAGTACTAACGTGCAACAGTTTCTTTTTCTTTTGTTTAACACCCTTGTTCTGTAATTCTTCTGGGGTACTAGGAATTCGAATACTACTGAAATCTGAGGCTAGATTCACAAAAAATTGCAAAGCACAGAGCAAGATTTTGCGTTGTGCTTTGCATTTGCCCAGGTGTCCAAAATTGCTATTCACAGTTGGATAGCACATCGCGCTGTGTGACTGTGAATAGGGCTAAGTCAAGGCAGCGATAACTCCAGTACTGCTAGCACTACCCCACTAGCGCCGCCCAACATGCATCCTCGAGAATGTCCCCACAATGAATAGCGCAGGTGTGCTATTCAGTAGTCACAAAAGCAGCCATGTAAATGTGCCCATTGGGCATGCAAGGTGCTATGCGGCTATTTGCATGCCCATTATAGGCCCATTTTCATGACCCACAATGGATTTTATTGCCCTCCTAACCAATGATCTCCAGTCAAAGAAAGAAGAATGCTCCCTGGTGCCAGTGGTCCCCCCCATGATTGGTGACCACCAACCTGAGCACTAACAAATAGTCTCCCTGGTGCTAGTGCCCCCCCCCAAAAGCTGTCCCGAATGAAAATGAACAATTCTCCCTGGTGTCCAGTGGTCCTTCCCACCACCGTATCACTTGCCCAATCTATATTTAGTATTCCCTACTGTCTAGTGGTCCGACCCCCCCCCACCTGATCACTGGCCCGATATCTGTACATATTTTCCCTGGTGTCCAGTGGTCCCTCTCCCACCTAATCCCTCACCTGATCTCTGTCTTGTATGTTCCCATAGACGAGGGGATCCCCCCCTACTCTGAGCTGTCAATCAGTGCACATGTACTGTATACCGTACATGCTCACAGACAGCTCAGTCTGCAACCAGCCATGGTGGAGAGAGGAGGACTTTGTTGATTGTTGGCTTGGATTCACGTTGGGGTACTGGGCTGGTGGAGCACTACCTGCCGGGGGGGGGTCTACTAGACCACCTTGGAATGGATGTTCACTTTTACTGGGGATTGGGTATAGGGAGGGGTGGCCACTAGACCACCAGGGATTGGTGTCATTTTCATATACAGCGGATCAGGTGGTGAGGAGGCACCACTGGCCACCAGGGAAACCTTCTCCATATCTCTGGCATGGGATCAGGTGAGGGAGGGGCAGCTAGCCACTAGGGAATATGTTTACCGATACTGGGCGGGTGATCAAGTTGGGGGGCAGGATGACTGGACACCAGGGAAAATGTGTACAAATATTAGGGGGGTGATCAGGTGGGAGGTGGGACCACTGGACACCAAGGAATACATTTGTACATAACATCCCCAGCTACTCCCTGTCTCTCTCCCATCCCCCACCTACCATTCTACCCCCTCACCTCCCACCTACCATTCCACCCCCTCTCCTGCTCCTCTCCTCCTGTCTCCCCTCCATGTCACCCTATCGCTTGTTGCTCCACCCCCAGACTACCTAGCACTTATCTTTCTGTTCTTGCACTTATGACAATGTCAAATCCTTGACTGCCTACTCCCCTTTTCTCCACTCCTCCCATTCTTATCCCCCACCCCTTGCTCCACTTATGTCACCCCAGGATGGTTTTCATTTGTATCTGTGTCTTGCTATATATACACCCATATTGTTAATTGTGCATTGTTATTTGCCACTGACTGTTTGCTGCTGTGCTAGTCTATACACATGTACTGTCTTTTGCTACTAAGTTAACCTCCTGACCTGTATTGTATCTTACCTCTGCTTCCTTCTATGTTAACCTCCTGACCTTGTATTGTAGCTTACCACTGTTTTGCTTGCACCCATTGCTGACATGGAACCTTTGTAAAAGAACCCTTGGTTCAAAGGTATTTGTAATCCTAGTAATAAATAAATTAATAAATAATAAAAAATAACAGGTGGGTGATCGGGTTCAGGGTGGGAACCACTGGACACCAGGGAAACATATATTTAAAATGGAGCTGTCGATCAGTGGGGGGGAAGGACCACTAGCCACCAGGGAATAATTATACTCTGACACTCAGGCCAGTGATTGATGGGGGGGACCACTAGTCACCAGGGAAACTTATCATTGTACATTTGGACCAGTGGTTGATGGTTGTGGTGGGCTGCCGCAGTACCTCTGACGACCACTAGGGTTACGCAGGAGTAAGGCAAGGTCTCGGTCAGCAATATTTGCTCCATGCAAGGGCACCCCACAAAAGGCCCTTTCGTGAAGCAAATGCTTTGCGAATCGGACCATACCGATATGCAGGTCCCTTCCCCCATATTTGCATTGTGGCCCCTTCCATACTTTGCCCCGGCGCAAACCTGGTTTGTGCCCACAAACTGGGCTTTTGTGAATACCACCTTGGTGCAAAACCCCATTTGCTCATGCAAAACTGGGTTTGCGCCAGGGCAAAGTTTTATGAATCTAGCCCCAAAGCACGGTGAAACTTTGTGTTTACCCAGGTGTCCAAAATTATTATTCAGTCTGATAGTGCACCGCACTATCTGACTATAAATGTATGGCAAGGTCAAGGCAGTGGTAACCCCAGTGCTGCTTATGCTACCCCACTAGCACTGCCCCAACACAGCCAGGAGTATGACCCAGCAATGAATAGTGCAGGTGCACTATTCCCAATTCACAAAGGCAGCCATGCAAATGAGCCCACTGGACATGCAAGGCACTAGGCAGCCATCTGTATACCCATTATGGGCCCATTTGCATAGGCTGCATGGAACTTAGCGGGCACCTCGGCCAATCGCCATCCCGAGTGTAAACAGTTAAGTATTCCCTAGTGCTACTAGTCCCCCTCCTCCCATGATCACCGATCACCAGCCCCAGTATAGATGAAAGTACCATTCTCTGGTGTCTAGTGGAACCCCTGCCCCTCCAGCCTGGCAGATAGATCCCCCCACCCTGCCCCCCATCCCAAACCTGAGCCGGCGACTAGCACAGCCCTCCTATCTCCACCAACTGAGCTGTCAGTGAGTGCTTACTGTATACAGTACACATTCATTGAGATCTCAGTCGGCGGCCAGCTGTGGTAGAGAGAGGAGGGTTGTGCCGGTTGCCACCTCGGGTTTGGGATGGGAGGAGCAGGGTTGTGGGGCACTACCTGCTGGGGTGGGGGGTGAGGGGTCCACTATATGCTAGGGAAAGGTACTTATTGCACATCAGACAGCAATCATGGGGGGGGTGGTCTACCGACTGACTTGCAACCTCTGAGTGGGACGGGATTGAATGGGGTTAGATCACTGGACACCAGGGACATTCATATTGTCTGTCTCAGGTGAGGGAATGGGTGGGGGAGGGGCCACTGGACACCAGAGAATCACTATCTTCCATTCTGGGATGGCAATTGATGGGGAAGGACCACTAGCCCCCGGAAGATGTCTGTATATATATATATATGTTATTAGGATGGCAATCATGGGGGGGGGGCTACTAACACCAGGGAAATGGCTTTTCTATACTGGGTCCGGTGATTAGTGATCACGAGGGGGACCACTAGCCACCAGGTGTATTTCTTTTGCAATACTGGGGCTGGTGATTACAGGGGAAGGGAAGACCACTAGCACCAGGGAAATTACTTTTTTGTACTGGGGCCGGTGATCGGCGATTATGGAGGGGGGGGGGCACTAGCAACCAAGGAAATATTTTATCTGTACTGGGACTGGCAATCGGCAATCACGGGGAAGGGGACTTTGAGTATCGAACTACCCCGATATGCAGGCCCCCTCCTCCTCCTCATTTGAATTGTGGCCCCCTCTACAATTTGTCCTGGCACAAATCCAGTTTCAGCACGCAAACCGGGCTTTTGTGAATACCAGATTGGTGCAAAACCTGGTTTGCTCAATGCTCGCGCAAAACCGGGTTTGTGCCTGGACAAAGTTTTGGAAATCTAGCCACTGGTCTCTTATTTGGTTCTGTCTTCAATTTGTTAAATTCTACTGACAAAGTCTCTTTAGGGGGATAAACCTTATTAAGGGTCTTGCATCCAGTCTAGCTCCATTAACTATACTATCTTCTCTGGTGTTTTCTAATTCACTGCATAGACTAACTACAATAACTGTTCCATTACATTATGTTTGCTGGGAATTATTTTAAGTCCCATTATTTCCTCACTAAAATAGGAAGCAAAACACTGGAAAGGTGGGGCACTCTGTCTTATCTCATTAAAGATTTTTTCATTGTCTTTCGTGAGCAAAGCAGTCACTTTAGGATCTGTGGCACTTGTAGGGTAAAAACTCATCCTGCTATTTTTCAGATTCTCTTTTTTTCTTTTTCAAACTCAGCTTTATTGTCAGGAAAGTTATAGACATTCATTTATACAGACATTTTGTAAGTTCAATTCACTCATATACATTTTTCAGTATGACAGTCAAGTTGGAATGGACTGTCTGAATCCTCCCTAGTATAATCAGTTTACTGTATTTGCTCACATTTTACTTTCAATGTTCAATAGAAAAAGGGTTGGGGGTGCTTCATTCAATAATGGACAGACAATTCCTTGTATTGCGGCTGTTCCTTTTTATTTTCATATTTTTTTCAGGTAATAAATCTCAACATAAGAATAAGGGGGCACAATTTAAAGTTAGAGGGGGAACAGCTCAGGGGTAATGTGAGGACATTTTTTTTCACGGAGAGAGTGGTGGACGCATGGAACCGCCTTCCTGGAGAGGTTGTGGGTTCTAAAACAGTGGGGGAATTCAAACATGCATGGGACAGACACAAGGCAATTATAGTGGGGGGTTGCAGGAAGTAGGCTGTTGGTTAACTAGAATCTGCAGCTTATCCAATAGGTAGGGAAATGGGCAGACTGGGTGGGCCAAGTGGTCCTTATCTGCCATCAATGTCAAAGTCTACGTAACATGTCGAATATACAAATACATGTGTCCTCAGGAGAATGCCTTATGACTTTCTCAGATTGCTTGCAAACACATTGCTAGAACATCCAGCTGGAAGAACGTGTAGGTATTCTTGCTACTCATAGCCGGCAGTGCGGAGAGACATGTCCAGGCTTTTTCTCAAACCAACAAATTGCTGGGGTGGGGAGAAGCTAGCCAGCCAAGATGGAAGCTGTGTAACTAATCTGATGCAGTTCCAGTTTCATCCATCCTGAAGCATCTGAAATCTCAGCACCTATTTCCCTAGGATATTTTATAGATTTACATACTACATGCCGAGTCGAAGCCAAATATACTTAAATTGTGCTGATCAGACCAGGGTTGGCAATTTTATTAGATTTTCAAGAGTCTATCTCATTGCCTCCATAGGCCTGTGTGACATTGACAGACCACCAGGGTCAAGCTGGCTTGCAGCACCTACTCTCAGAGATGGCCCACTCCAGCAAACCTCAGGTTCCCATCAACTAGTCAGTAGAACAACAGCTGGGCAACGTTACCTCTATGTTAAATAAAGTGCTAATTGATAATGGCTGCACTTATTTCCACTACTTTTAACACTAAAGAGGACGTGGAGAAATTAACTACCAGAGTGACAGATACAGAACACCAAGTAAAATGACAAGGGGAGATTCTACATGTTCATTTCCTTCAGTCGAGAGATCACCATAGCCAAATGCAATATTTACTGGCCAAGGTTGATGACCTAGAGAATCAGGGGAGAAGAAAAAAACATCCAGATTATGGGACTACCTGAGGGTGTTGAAGGCCCAGATATGGTTTCTTTCCTGCAACGCTTTCTCCAAGTAATGTTAAAATTAAGCAACCTTCCTCCTCCAGAGCTGGAGCGAGCGCACAGGTCATTAGCCCTGAAACCACAACTGGGAGATAGGCCATGCCCGATACTGTGTAAATTCCCCAGGTACCCCATCAAAGAATCATTTTTACGGGCAGCTCAGGACTTAAAAACCCTCCAATGGGATGGGGCTCCTGTTCAAATATTTCAGGATTACTCCTACAATCTCTCTCAGAGACGCAGAGCCTATGGCCCAGTGAACCAGGCCCTGTACAAGCTGAACACACCCACATCTCTGTGTTATCTCTCACAACTATGTGTGCTGTATAAAGGGAAACAGCTCACCTTTGATTCCCCTGCAGAAGTGGAGCTTTTCCTGGAAGACATAGCTGGAGAACCAAGGCCTCAATAAAATTCGTCTTCTACGCCTCGTGGAGAGGCCTCACTGCCAATAGATACTTCAGATCCTCGAGGAAATTCCCCAAGCCATGATGTTACCCCCTCCTCAGTGCCAAAAGCAGGAAATGACTGGCAATTGCAACACCGTGGTAGGCAGAGGAAGACAACCTCTCCAAAACTGGAAAAAACATTCCGATGCCCTCAGATAGACCACAAAGAAATTGTTCAAGGAGTCGCCAATGAACACAACACTTCTCTGGCAACAGTGGCTCGCCTGCCTATTCTACCCCGGTAAAAATCTCCAATTGTTTTGAGACGCTAAGGGATCTTGTGCCGGTGGCTTTGGACATGCCGAAAAAGAACGATAGTCCTAAAGGAGATCCCTGCTTGACGAACGAAGACCTGATGGCAAACTGGGCACCAGTTGATAAAGACTGGGCAGCTGAACCTCTGAGCCCCCAAGAGGAACAAAGAGCTACAAATCCATTGGAGCAGATCCAGGAAGGATGAAAGTCCTTGGGCCCTAATATTAATGTATGTTTAATAAGGTAAGTGGTGCAGCTAATGGTCCTGGGGCGCCTCAGCTAATATGGTGTTTTGTGCGCCTTTACTTGTTCCGAGGCCCGAGGCTGATTCAGTGGGTGAGAGCCGTGATCTCGCCTAAAACACTCCCCACGGCAGTTAGACCATATTTCCCTGCTGTCCCTTAGCCACACTGCTTACTTTCCCTTATGGATACTCTGGGCTAGTCCTTACAGAGTGTGTATGACTATTTGAATTCAAGGCTATGTTTTGTTCGTTGATGGGGTTTAATATTTCTTACACGCTTAGTAGAGTGCAAATTGTTGATTCCACATTCACAGTGTTAGCATAATTCGATGCTGCATAATGGTTCCTTTTGGGTTGTGTTTGATCTGTCCCCAGTTCTCAAGCCCCAGTGCCTCTACATAGGGGTTACTTCATTTTGGTGGCCTGTTTTCCCTGATGCCTGGTAGGAGACTCATAGGGTCACAAAAGGGAAATAGAAAATTCTGGTCTATCTCAGGAGATGCTGGTGCAATACCCTTTGGTATTATTGAGATAAAACACACCGTTGCCACGCCTTTTGAAACTGCCTGCAGCCTTGTAGACATAAGGTGCTCAGGTAAAAAGGAGACAGCTCCTAAGTGGTGGATACAAAAATGTGCTGGTTTATACAGGTTTTAATCATCATTTCATTGATAGGGGTTAATGTTTTTACACCCTCAGTAGAGTATAAATTGTTGATACTATGTTCATAGTGGAAAGTGTTAGCTTAGTTCATTGCTGCATAATGATGCCCTTCCAGACTGTGTTGATCTGTCCCCAGCTCTTGAGGCCCCAGTGCCTTTGTATAGCGGTTACTTCATTTTTTCTTTAACTCTTTTTATCTCCACTCCCTGGAGAACTCCTTCCAGCAACCTTGGATACCCAGCCTCTACCTTCCCCTGTGACAAGTCCTTCTCCCTCGTGCCACCGAGCACCAACTCCGGGTCTGAACCCTCCAGAGGTAGGGCCACCCTATCCACCAAGGGCACTCTATCTTATAGGGCAAAGTGCCTGGCGAACACGAGTGGCCTCTTGGAGAGGAGATAGTCCAGTATTGGAAGTGTGGGCTGTTGGGCAGACAAGGTGCCTTCATCTATCCCCAAGAAATTGCTTTTTCCTCTACTTTTTGTCACGTTCCCTAACCCCCCCCCGCAGAGTGTGGCTTATCAAGGCAACGTAATGCCGCAACTCTGCCCCCGCTTTCGTCGCATTGCTAATTGGTGCCCCCGACAGCCACCAGAGGCCGCTATACTAGCGATCGCATCCCCAACCCTCCCCTGAGAAGAGACAGCTGTCCTACAGACGCTCTATCTCTTCTCCCCCGCCGTTGACCCCCAGCGGGCCGGGCTTGCTCCTGAACCTGGGTCGCTGTTGTGGCGTGAGGTGTGGCATCCAGCTCCTCAACCCTCAGCGCCACCGGGCCGGCGGGGTTACTTCATTTTGATGCCCATTGTTTTCTGATGACTGGTAGGAGACTCATAGGATACCAAAGAGAAAAATACAAATCTGGTCTATCTCAGGGGACACTGGTGCAATACCCTTTGGTATTACTGAGTTAGAACACACCATTGCCCCATCTTTTCAAACTGCCTGAAGCCTTGTACACATCAGGAGCTTAGGTAAATAGGGAGGTTTATACAGGTTTTAATCATTATTTTGTTAGAAATTTAATTCCGTTATCTGCTAATTTGCTTTTTGCATCAGTGGATTAAGAGCACTTGAGATACAGTCCCCTCCTCTATAATTAATGGCATAAGCTCTCCTAGGGAGAACAATGGTGTACATATCCAATAGCTATGGATGGCTGGGACCCACTGCACTTCTATATGGCAAGCAAAGTGCATATTTTGCTGACCACGGTGTGGGACTTGGTTCCCACCTTTACCTTGTACTCCCTCCCACCCCCGGGAGCAGTCTTTGACCATTGGGAGGTGAAGGAACTTTTCATTCCTCCCTGGTCGATAACAACCTGTATCTCCAATATAACCACAAGTAAGGCATTTATTCAAGCCCATAGCCTCTGCTACGGCAATAATCCTGTGACCCACCTTTCAGTAGAGACATTGCCCTCTTCCCTAGCAATACTAACCCCCTGGGCTGTATTTGCAATATATACACATTTCTGTCACACCAGGGTTTTACACCCATATTTCAACACCTCCAAGGTCCCATTGGTTAAACTGAAAGGAAGAAAAGTGATCTCAGAGTCCACTCGGGCCTGTGTTTGGCACTCCTCGGCTTATCCTAGGGCTGCTGCATGGTTCGTCTAAGGTGGAGAAACACATATCATTATCAGATTATGCATGTTAGAACACCATCTGCATTCATGTGGCTTTAGAGGTAGTTCTTGTATGTTGGCATGCAGAAGGGGAAACATCCTGAATATGGTTAATTTTCCAGATATAATTATCACTACATGGAATGTTAGGGGATTGAACTCTCCTATAAAGAGAAAAGTGGTACTTTTTCGGTTAAAGAAAATGGGCACCCAAGTCGTTTATTACAAGAGACTAAATTGAGGTCAAAAGAAGCCACCAAGCTAGTGAGAGACTGGGTGGAAAAAGAAGCCCATTGTATGGCAGGGTCAGCCAAGCAGGGCGTTTCCATTCTGCTACACAAAACATTGCAATGGCAACCCAAAGAGGTACACACAGGGGTAGACGGAAGTTGGATCATCATGAAGGTATCTACTCCCTTTGGCTCCCTTATCCTGGCAAATGCATATGGCCCAAGTGAAGATTCTCCATATTTTTTCGCAATATAGCTCAACAAATTATGGATATATCGTATGACAACCCAGATATTTTGATGGGAGGTGATTTTAACTTGGTACCAGACAGTCTATTGGATAGGTCCAACTCCAGGCCAGAACCTCACTGTAGATTCCTTTATGCCATGCAAGGCCTCATCTCTTTGCACCAGCTATCTGATGTGTGGCGGGTATTAAATCCTTCAGTAAAAGATTTTACCTTCTTTTCTGTGCCATGCATTATGGCTAGCAGATTGGATTTCTGGCTTACTTCCCCTAGAATATCTGCAGCTATCTCAGGGGTAACTATCAATCAGATCTATATTTCCAACCATACTCCAGTCACCCTCACCTTTCTACCAGCCATGCAAATCCCCAAATCACTGCAGTGGAGGTTAGATCCCCTCCTAAGGTCTGATAAGGACTTTGTACAGTGGCTGTGGAAGGCAACAGAAGATTTTTTTCCAAGATAATCCCCCTTCTTCTGCCTCTGCTGCAAGCCCCTGGGAGGCCTTTAATGCCAACATCAGAGGAATTATTTGTTTTGTTACTTACAGAAGGAAGTAAAGAGACCAGGAACTAAAACAGAGGGCGTGACGCTCTGCCCCTGCTTCTGTTTACCTGTATATTTTTATTATAAATAAATGGTTTGTGTATGAAATGTCAGTGTGTGAGAGATTTGGCCTTTAAATTACAAGGTCAGCAGCTGAAAATCACAGGATATATTACACTGACCAGGAAATCCCTGTAATTTAAGACTTCCTTAAAGAAATGGCATTTTATTACCTTTTTAAGACCTGCCTAGGCTTTTGAAGTGAAACTAAATCTAAAGTTTATGACGTCAGGGAAACAAAAGGTAATTTGAGTGTTCCTATCAAGTTTAACACCTAAATGACACATGTTGGGATTGCAAAGATCAAAGTGAAATGTTTAATTAAAGAATGTCATATTTAGGAAATGTTTTTTTTCTTCTGATGTTCCATTAATTAAAGATACCTCCTGGTAGAAAGTATGCTATAATTAATTTTGAGGAAGGGTCTAGCTGACCTCATCCAAAAGGGGGTGGGGGAAGACAGAGAAAAAATATGTAACATTGTACATGAAGACATATCTCTTGGGCTCTAAAAGAGGGTAACATCTCTCTAACTTTAAAATGCACTTAGAAAGGTAATACTTAGAAAGGAATTTAAGCCTTTTGTGGTAGGAGTATTTTGTCTGTAACTTTCTGTTTATTTTAAATGATTGTACACTCTTTCATATTTGTTCTGTATTTCATATTACTTGTTTTACAATTTTTGGTAAAGAACATTTTCTTTGAAAGACTGCCTGGGTGTCTGTCAGTTCTTTTTGCATGGTGACGTTTATGTGGTAAAGTCTGACAACTGTTCAACAGTTTGATGGTGTTACTGAGTTTGGGAAAGAAGGTAAGAATATACCTAAGGTTTCTTATAGAGTTTTATGGGTTCATTTTGGAGACCTGCTTGGTGCCCCGGCGAAAGATTGTGCTGCAGTCCTGAAGAGGGTACATATCTGAGCCTGTACATTGGGTATGCTAGCATAAAGTTCACAGTTTGAATCCGCCAGGACTTGAGGCTAAAAGGTGATTCAGACCCAAAGCAGACAGGAGGGTTACCCTGTCTGTTACCTGTTCACACTATTGTGCTCTGAGGTTGGCACTGTGGGAGCAGAGGGCCTGACCTGCGGAGTGTGTTTGTGACAGATCTGGTTGGCAGCAGTGCAAAAAAATTGGTAACACAAGCTTTAACAGTTCAGAGTGTCAGCTTAATACTGTACAGCTCACTTACAAAATAAGGTAGTGATTTATTTTTAAAAGAAACAGAACTATATCATTTTGCTTACAGTCAAGTTCCTATCTGTTTTATTTTTTTTTTCGAGTGCAAATTAGAGTAGCCATAGTTAGGGAAGAAGAAGATGGCTTCCAACTACAGTGGGTACATTGCAGACTACTTGAGGCAGTTGTGCCAGGACAGAGGAGTCCAGTATGAGGAGAAAGCCAACAAGCAGAACCTCATAGTTGCCCTGATGGCAGCAGATGCCCAGAGCGTCGAGTCACAATCTGTGACTGTAAAGGACCAAACCTTGGTCATGGAGGGCCAGCGGCCAGTGCAGTGTCCAGGGCCAGTGCAAGCCAAGGGCCACAGCAGCAGGGGAGGTCACCAGCATTCTAGACCAGAAGCCATCAGTCTGCAGATGGAGTTGCGGAGGATAGAGCTGGAGTTCTAGAGAGAAGAGAGGCGAGAGCAGTGAGCCGCAGAGGAGAAGAGAGAGCAAGAACAGCGAGCAGCTGACCATTAAGAGCATAAGCGCCAAAGGCAACACGAACTGGAGAAGCTATGACTCCAACCACCAGCACCAGAGCAAGTAAGTGGCCTAGGTTTAACTGGAAATACAGGACTGGGTTACAAATTAAATTCCAAATTGATAGCTGAATTCAAAGAGGGGGAGGATATGGATGTCTTTTTAAATTCTTTTGAAAAAGTTTGTATTCAAGCAAATGTTCCTAGAGGGTCCTGGAGCTTCCAGCTATCCCTGCTACTTACCGGGAAAGCTCAGGATGCATTGGGTCAAATGGACAATGAGGACAGTAATGATTACAGAAAACTTAAAGCTGCACTTTTAAAAAAGTTTGATTTAACTGTAGAAGCATACAGAGCTAAATTCCGTAAGCTCAGGAGAAGCCTTGACATGAGCTACAAGGAGCTAGCCACAAAACAACGTCAATGTTTAAAACGTTGGTGGGAGGGAATTGAAGCAAACTCTGTAGATAAAACTGAAAATACTATATTGTTAGAGCAGTTGTTTTGGGCATGCCCAGCAGAGCTGAAAACCTGGCTGGAGGACCGAGATCCCAAAACAGTGCAAGAGGCTGCTGAACTCTTGGACCGCTATGCCAAGAGTAGACCTGCTCTGAGAGTGAATGGGGCGGGCATGGCAGCGCAGAAAGAGAAATGTGCACCTTCATGGCAGCTAAAACCCTCACGGCCTCCACCAAAACCAGTTAGCCCCAGGTTTCAAAGAAAGGATTTTTCTGAGAAAAGAAACAAATGTTGGATTTGCAAAGAAACTAGGCATATTGCCAGTGTCCCAAAAGGATGAGCAATATGCAAGGTGGTGCTAGGAAAGAAATGGGTTGTTTGTGTGTCTCTGGAAACATGCCTGTAAACATTAGTGAACACATGCACCCAGTCACTGTGAATGGTGTACAGACACAAGGGTTACGAGACACAGGGGCATCCCTGATGTTCGTAAAAGGGGATCTGGTAGAGCCTGGTCAGCTTATACCAAATAAATTTGTAACTGTACAAGGGTTCACTTGGGAGGAGACAACATTAGCACTTGCTAGTGTTCTCCTAGACTGGGGGTGAAACAGGGGGAACTGTGCAACAGGTGGCTGTTGCCAAAACTTTAGCAGTTGACATCATCCTTGGCAACATTCTCAAACAGGGGATGGTGTGTGCAGTTGCCCATAGTCAAGTGGCAAGGGCAAATTGTAGTTCCCTGGACCCCATAGAAGCCACTGTGGAAACCACTGGGAGTATGGTTTCCCAGCCTGTGTCTCCTGATATGGAGACTAATGAAAGGAGGGTAGAAATTTCCCCAGTAGCAGTTAACCAAATAGCTATGGAGGGTTATTCCGAAGAAGGAGGGGTGACCCATTGCCAGAGGGTTAGGGATGGCAGTGATCCTGAGTGCCCTGATGCTAGAGCTAGGGACCCTAGTTTAGATACTGGAGGAGACCTGTCCCATGCATTAGGAATGTGTAAGGAGTTTGCAGCTGCTCAAAAAAGTGCCCCTAGTCTAGAGAAGCTGAGGGCTTGGGCAGACTGTGACGGAGCACAGGGAGGTGACGGGAAACATAAGGTTTGTTGGGAAAATGGACTGATGTATATCCAGGATGCTAAGACAGAGAGATGGGTAATAGGCAGGCAGTCGTTCCCCAGGGGTACCTTGAGCAGTTGCTCAAGATTGCACACGATATTCCCTTGTCTGGTCATTTGGGAATTGTGCGCATGATGCAGCAGTTGGCCCAGAATTTCTACTGGCTCAACTTCACCCAACAGCTGAAGAAGTACTGCAGGTCTTGTCACCAGTGCCAAGAAATAGGGAAGGCCAGTAAGAAAACCCAAGCCACCCTAATTCCATTGCCCATAGTGGAGGAACCATTACAGAGGGTGGGAATGGATATGTTGGGGCCTTTAAATACCCCCAGCTCCTCTGGGAAGAAGTTCATCCAGACTGTGGTGGATTATACCAATCAGTATCCAGAGGCAGTCACCCTATCCTCACTGAGGACAGACAAAGTGGCAGATGCCTTATTTGGGATTTTCTCCCATGTTGGGTTTCCGCAGGAGGTTATCACCGATCAAGGGGGTTCCTTCATGTTGGACCTGATGAAATGTTTGTGGGAGAAGTGTGGGGTGGTGCAGAGACACACAACACCTTATCACCCACAAGCAAATTTGCTTGTGGAAAGATTTAACAGTACCCTGAAGTCAATGCTTTAAGCATTTGCTGAACAGCATGGGAGGGACTGGGAGAAATACCTTCCCTACCTGTTGTTCGCATACAGGGAGGTGCCCCAGGAGTCAACAGGGTTTTCTCCCTTTGAGCTCTTATATGGATGCCAGGTACATGGGCCCCTAGACTTGATCTGGGAGGACTGGGAAGACAAGCACGCCACCCAGAGAACTCCCAAAGTGGATTATGTCCTTAGGTTTAGGGAAAAGCTGAAGGAGCTTATGGGGACAGCCCAGAGCAACCTGGCAGCTGCCCAACAAAAACAGAAGGTGTGACATGACCGCAGTGCCGGAGCTTGCTCATACATGGTGGGTCAGGAATTCATGGTCCTCATTCCAGTTCAGAAAGACAAGCTGCAGGCTGAGTGGGCAGGACCGTACAAAGTAGTCAGAAAGGTAAATGGTGTGAACTGTATAATAGAGTTACCTGACAGAAGACACACAGAAAGAAGGTACCATGTCAACATGATGAAGCCATTTGCTAATAGGGCTGACATGGTGTTTGCAGTGTGTGGTCCTGGGGAGGGGACGGATGAAGGAGACCCCCTTCTGGACTTGCTGGAAGAAATCAAGCAGGAGTCCTCTGTGGAGGCAGTTAAATTGTCACCCCAGCTGGCCCTGGACAAGATCCAGGAAGTAAGGGAGGTTTTAGCAGACTTTGTCCCACTGTTTAGCGCCAAACTTGGAATAACCCCCTTAGCGGCACACAATGTGGAGACAGGGACACAGACGCCCATATGGCGGACAGCATATCGGCTGTCAGAGGCATCTTAAAGGACATTAGGAGGGGGATGGAGGAAATGCTGGATTTAGGGGTAATCCAGAAATCCCACAGCCCCTGGGCCTCACCCGTAGTCCTTGTTCCCAAGCCAGATGGCTCTACTCATTTCTGTGTGGACTATCATGGACTGAATGCAGTCACAAAGTCAGACGCCCACCCAATGCCCCAGATGGATGAACTCCTGGACAAGTTGGGAGGGGCGGCCTACCTTGCAACTATTGACCTGACAAAGGGCTAGGTAGAGTTAACTGACAGAGCTAGGGGGAGGTCGGCCTTCATCACTCCGATAGGGTGATTAAAATTTTTTAATTTAAAGTAATGCCTTTTCAGAATGAAGAATGCCCTGGCCACTTCCCAAAGGTTGGTGAACCAGGTGTTAAATGGTGGTGAGAAGTATGCTGTGGCATACCTGGATGACATTGCCATCTTTAGTGCCAGCTGGGAGGAACACCTGTCCCACTTTAGGGAAGTGCTGGGCAGGACACAGACGGCCAGGCTCACTGTCAAAGCTGAGAAGTGCCAGGTGGCCATGGCTGAAGTGGCATACCTTGGGCATGTCATAGGTTGGGGACAGTTCCATCTTAACCAAGTAAAAATAGAGTTGATCAAGGCATGGCCCAGACCAGAAATGCAAAAGCAGGTCAGGAGTTTTCTAGGGATAGCAGAGTACTATAGGAAATTGGTTCCCAATTACAGTGCCCTGGCTGCTCCCTTATCTGACTTGATAAAGAAAAAGATGCCTAAGAAAATTGCCTGGGAAGCAACCTGTGAAAAAGCTTTTACCAGACTAAAGGAGACACTGTGCAGTGCTCCTGTACTGACAAGTCCTGACTGCAGCAGACCCGGGTCTATGTGATAACAGCGAACGCCTGAAGGCGATCACTGTTATCACACAGTCAGAGTGCTGAAAACATTTTCAGCACTCTGACAACCCTGGCACACAGGACAATGGCACCAGGACAGTTTTTTTTAATGCACCTCCCTACTTAAGGATTCTCAACTCCAGGGGGGTGAATGTCGGGGGAGATGAAAGCATAAAAAAAAAAAGGTTCTGGCCGGGCACAATAATATTGCACCAGCGCCCGGACCTGAGCCCGGTACCTCACCCACCCCAACCACTAGCTAACCACCGACACAACGACACAGCTCAGCCATCCACCACAGCGCCACTCCCTACAGCCCCTCCATCCTCTCCCAACCCACGCTTGCCGTGCTTGCTCCCACCCCCGGCGCGTACACCTAGCGACATCCTGTCACCCAGTTTGCCCAGTTCGCCCACACCCTCATCTGGTCATCCTACCCTCCCATCGCCATGAGAGACTGCGCTGGGAAGGAGTCATCATTACGGACGGCGCCCTTCCTCATGCACCCACCTCACGGGATACCAGCAGACCCTTTATAGTCCAGACTGATGCCTCAGATGTGGATATTGGGGCAATACTAAGTCAGACATCCAACCTAGGGAAAGATCACCCCATTTTGTACCTAAGTAAAAAGTTACTTCCCAGAGAGCAGTCATACTGTGCTGAGGAAAAAGAGTGTCTTGCCATGGTGTGGGCCCTGAAGAAGTTAGAGCCATACTTATACGGGCAGCATCTTGAGGTACAAACTGACCACAACCCCCTGGTTTGGCTGACAGAAATGGGAAAATCTAATGGTAGACTATTAAGATGGAGTCTTGCCTTGCAAGGGTATGACATGATGATCTTACACAGGGCTGGAGCAACCAATCAGAACACAGATTGCTTGTCGCATCTATATGAGGAATAAACTGACTTGTGGAGCTCATCCCATGAAGAGGATAGAGCTCCCAAATTCAGTCTAGGTGGGAAGGAGTGTGATGCTCTGCCCCTACTTCTGTTTACCTGTATAATATTATTATTATAAATAAATGCTCTGTGTATGAAATGTCAGTGTGTGAGAGATTTGGCCTTTAAATTACAAGGTCAGCTGCTGAAAATCACAAGATGTATTACACTGACCAGGAGATCCTTGTAATTTAAGACTTCCTTAAATAAATGGCATAATATTACCTTTTTATGACCTGCCTAGGCTTTTGAAGTGAAACTAAATCTAAAGTTTATGACGTCAGGAAAGAAAGGGTAATTTGGCTATTCCTATCAAGTTTAACACCTAAACGGCAAATGCTGGGATTGCTAAGATCAAAGTGAAATGTTTAATTAAAGGATATCATATTTAGGAAAAGTTCTTTTCTTCTGATGTTCCGTAAATTAAAGATATCTCCTGGTTGAAAGTATGTTAGAATTAATTCTGAGGGAGGTCTAGCTGACCTCATCCAAAAGGGAGTGGAGGAAGACAGAGAAAAACCATAAAACATTGTACATGAAGACATATCTCTTGGGCTCTAAAAGAAGAGGGTAATATCTCTCTAACTTTAAAACGCACTTAGAAAGGTAATACTTAGAGAGGAATTTAAGCCTTTTGTGGTAGGAGTATTTCTTCTGTACCTTCCTGTTTATTTTAAATGATTGTCCGCTCTTTCATATTTTTTCTGTATTTTATCTTACTTGTTTTACATTTTCTAGTAAAGAACATTTTCTTTGAAAGATGCCTGGGTGTCTGTCAGTTCTTTTTGCATGGTGACGTATAGGTGGTAAAGTCTGACAACTGTTCAACACCTTGATGGGGTTACTGAGCTTGGGAAAGAAGGTAAGAATATACCTAAGGTCTCTTATAGAGTTTTAAGGGCTCATTTTAGAGACCTGCTTGGTGCCCCTGGTGAAAGATTGTACTGCAGTCCCTAAGAGGGTATATATCTGAGCCTGTACATTGGGTATGCTAGCACAAAGTTCACAGTTTGACTCCCCCCAAGAACTTGAGGCTAAAAGGTGATTCAGACCCAAAGCAGACAGGAGAGTTACCCTGTCTGTTATCTGTTCACACTATTGCGCTCTGTGGTTGGCACCGTGGGAGCAGAGGGCCTGACCTGCGGAGTGCATTTGTGACAGAGGGTACTTAAAAAAACATGGAGGCCAAACATAAAGTAAAGCCCTCATCCCTTCAGACACCTTTAGTAATAGCCGCCCTGTCTGCCACTAGACTAAAAATCAACACACTAGTAACTAGGCAGGCCGAGCTCTACATACACAGAGTCCAACACCTCTACAAAGTAGAGGGAGAAAAAGCCAGTAAGCTGTTGGCCTATAGGCTGAAACAGCAGCAAGCTGAAAGATCTATCCTTAGCCTAAAAGACGGGTTAGGCAAGCTCTCACAGAACCCATCCACTATTAATAATATCATGACCAATTTCTATAAAACACTATATTCCTCCCAGGTGTGTTGGGATAAAAAAACTTATAGCCAATTCACTGAGACCTTGTCCCTTCCAAAACTATCTAACCACCAGAAGGAGACTCTGGACCACCCTATCACAGAAAAAGAAATTTGCCAAGTAATAACCAAGATGGCCACTCATAAAGCTCCTAATAGGGATGGTTTTCCAGTAGATTTTGACAAACTGGTCCAATCCCTGAGTACATGTTGAATGAGGCCCATGCATGCGGGCAGCTCCCTCCTACTTTATCTGAATCTATAATTACTGTTCTACCAAAAGAGGGTAAAGACCACTCCCTTCCTGCAAGCTACAGGCCCATTTTGTTAATAAATGCCAATGCCAAGATAGTGGCCAAGGTATTGGCTTCCAGATTGGAGGAATATTTGCCAGAGATTATTCACCCCTCCCAGGTGGGGTTTGTTTAAGGTAGGATAAGCTCAGACCATAAGCGGGGCCCTGGTACCTTTCATGCAGTTAGCAACATCACTTCCCACCCCGGCAACAGCGATTACAATTGATTTTGAGAAAGTATTTGCTTCGGTGGAGTGGGAATACTTACATGCGGTCCTGCGCAGCTTTAACATTGGCCCATATCTCACCACGTGGATTAAAACCCTTTATGCAAGCCCTACGGTCAGGGTTCTCACCAACAGTACCCTTTCAGACCTCTTTCACTTGCAGAGAGGGACCAGACAAGGATGCCCACTATCCCCTTTACTTTTTATACTGGCTATAGAACCCCTCACAGCTGCCCTTCAAAATCACCCACACATCTATGGGATACAGGTGGAGGACAAGTGCTACACTATTAAGTTATATGCTGACGATTGCCTGATCTTGACCCAAGACCTACCCCGTAGTCTTCCACACATCCGTTCAACACTACAAACATTTGGGGAACTCTCAGGCCTGAAATCAATGTGGCAAAGTCAGAAATCCTTTCTCTAAATGCCCTAACCTCATCAGTTGGCTTGGGGACTTTGGGCCTAGCATGGGCACACTCCAAAATAAAATACCTGGGTATTAAACTTACTCCCAAACTTACGACTCTAGTGGATATAAACTTCAAACCCTTACTGGCCAAACTCCATAAAGACACTGATAGATGGGTGCAATTGTACCTTTCCATGGTGGGCAAGCTCTCCACAGTTAAAATGATGCTCAGGGTATATCACCTACTATCCTATATTCCCTTTTTCTTACCCAAAGTCTGGAACCAGAAGCTGAACACTTTGCTCAGCTCCTTTCTATGGGGTTTATCTAGGCCTAGACACAGTACAGCAAAGCTGAGGGCTCAAAACTTGAGAGGAGATTAGAATATACGCAACTTTTATCAATATTCCATTGCGTTCATGGTGGCAAAGTCTTTAAAAGAAGAAAGTCACTCTCTCCCCCCTCACTCCCCACCCTGGACTCATATAGAAAGACATGTAATGAAGGGCCCCTCTGTATCAGTGTTATAGACCCATCCCTTACCAAAATCTCTTAAGAGCTGGCACTCTATCTTACAATCTCATTTGGCTTGGCAAAAGTTGAGGTTTAAAACCTCCCGGTGTCTTAATATGCGGATATACACCCCTCTTTGGCATAACCCCAACCTCTGCATTAACAATACACCTCTGAGATGGGCGGATTCAATTTCTAAAGGAATAAAGTATATCGGGATTTGAGCATACCTGGAGACACTGCCATGGATTTGTTCCAGGGTTTACAATCCAGGTATGGCCTGCCTCACAGTAACTTCTGGAAATACCTTCAGATGAGAAGCCTTTACTGATCTTGGGTTAAGAATCATTGTACCTATGTAGTGTGTAAAAGGTACAAGTTTGTTAGACCTTCCCCTCTTCCGATTAAGGCTTGGATTATGCACCCCAAAGGCAGGGTTGGTCTCATACAGAGGTTCATAAGAGACAGTGCTCCCAACCCTGCATCTCCGGCTAAGGCCAAATGGGCAATAACATTAGGTGTATCCATTATAGACCCACAATGGCAACAGTGCTGGTTGAGAACTCACCAGGCCTGCTGCTTTCCCCAAAACCTCCTCCCACAGAACAAAATAATGCGTATCTGGTACCGTACCCCTGCCCAACTAAAAAAGATGGGTCTTCTATTTACAGAAAGCTGTTGGAGATGTGATGCCTCTCGGGCAGATTTGCTTCACATCCTGTGGTCCTGTACTCCTTTGAAGCCCTTATGGGCTGCAATAATAAATCTCTGCTCCCATATACTGAAATGACCCAACCCGGCAGACCCTGGCCTGTGGATCGTGGGCCTCATGCCTCGATCCCTGATCCTATTCAAAGCTCAGACCCTGTGGCTTATAAAGGCCTCTGTGGAATGCAAAAGGATTATCATACAAAGATGGAGAACCTTAGAGGTCCCACAGGCTGCAGACTGGCTTAAAGCCCTAGAAAAAATGGTTACTCCAACCAAGATGTCTTGCTATAAGAACAGGCGTCTAAATAAGTTTGATGAGATGTGGACCCCTTACTTTGCTTATATTACCCTGCTAACTATACATTATCTCCAGGTAAACAAAGGACAAACGCAGAGCCCCCATGACTCTCCAAGCAGAAATGGTTGACTAATTTCTAAAGAATGTTATGATCTTTCTTTCCATAGCTCTCTTGAGTGCTCCCCCTCGGATGATCACAAGGTTTTCCCCCACAGTCCCAGTTTCTACACCGTATGTGAAGAAGCTTTGCTACACCTGAACCCATTTCATCCAGCATGAGTAAGCACTTTCTAGAATTCTCTCAATTAAAGACACAGCAGGGACAAGAAGGTATTTAGACATTCCTTAGAACGTTCTCTGCTAATCAGATGATTATACACGTTGAAGTGAATTATTTGTGCAGTATGCCATAAGGTTTGGCTGTTTGTATGAAGGTGGTAAGGTTGTAAACCACTAGTTCAGCCATTTGGATTAATGGTTCAGTATCTGTAAAACTCTGAAATCACATAATAAATAGATTAACTGCAAAAAAAAAAAAACACAATAAATTGCCCCTAAATTAGGTTTCAGCCTTGCCTACCTGTGTCTCAGAGAAACGCCAGCTAACAATTGATCCACATTTTACTTTCCACTGCAGGTACCTTTACACTTGTGTTCATTTGCATGCATTTTCTTCTTATGTTACCTTTGGTGCTTTTCATGTTTTGAGTTTTATCTATTTTCTTTATCTGTATTAGGTATCTATGAATAAAAAGCTGAAACTAGTTCAAAAATTAACTGTGCATAGGCAAACAGACCATAACATTTACCAGCTACTTAAAATCATACTTATATATTACATTGTAGGCAATATTGTCATGATCAAGGCATATTTTATAATGTTAAATAAACTTTAAGTAAATCTTAAGAGATGAGGCAGGCTATTGGGTTTGAATCCATTTTTGTCCTAACTCAGGTGCATAACCTCTTAGTTTTGATTTGCTGCTCCCTCCCTCAACACCCACCCTGCTCAGATATCAGTGTGTTTATCCACAGTCAGTCTCAGTTTGGCAGTGATTTCTTCCATTCATTGTAAGCTACTGACTCTGGTTATCCATGATTCAAAGGAGGGGGAACAGGTTTGAACCAGTTTGCTGTAATTTCTTTCAGTGCCGCTATACACAGCATCCCAAAGAGGCATTGCTGAGATTTAATCCCAGTCGTATTAATTTTCATCCCTAGTATCATATATTTAAATTCACATTTGATGTCCGCACCACATATTATACCCAGGTCGTGGTGAATCCTAGCCCAGTAACCCGCGAGCCCTGGACAACCCCAAAAATATGAAAGTGTGTGCCTATTTGCCCACATCCCCTCCAGTACAAGTTAGATTGGCTCTCTGCAAAGAGTGAGGTGATTGTTGGTGTGTGGTAAAAACAAGTGAGGTATTTCCACCTAAACTCTCTCCAAGTAGATGATGCAGTGACCTTCCACCCCCTCTCCCATAGTTTCGAACACTCTCTTTTGCTTATGATGATGTTTGCCTCTGTCTCCCACTTATGTCTAAAGCCCTGTTTACACGGTCGACCTTGCAGTGCATCAACCCATGCGCACAGGTTGATGTGCTGCAAAATTGGCAGTGTAAACACTGCCAGGAATGCCTTAAGTGCTCTTCGGATCATTTTTTTTAATTCGACTCAGATGTGGGATCGGCAGCGGAGTGAGCACATTAAGTGGCAATGTGAATGCTTTGCTGCGGTTGCTCTGCTACCAAGGCTGGGCTTTTTTCAGCCTTAGGTGCATTCTCAGCCTCTCCTCAGAGCATCTTGAAGCACTGCAAGGGCAGGCTGTGTAAACCCGAAACAGCCAGTGAATATGAAGGAAGCAGCGCACATTCCACAGCGCTTCAGCCATGTAAACACAGCTTTAGTGTCGTAAACTCTGGGTGTGCACATCCCTGTAATACTTTATAAGCTTGAGATATGGTTCCTGTTCTCTCTCCTAGCATAGCTGCCCAATATAAAAAGTCTTTCAAGGGAGTAAGATCCCTATCAATCTTCGCTAGCCTTCTGTCCGACTATATGTAGTGTCTCACGTGCATCTATGGAAGTCCATGTGTAGTAGGTTATATTTTTCTTGAAGGTCCTGAAAAGTCATCACCATGTGATTCCTGATGAGGGACTGATATCTCGTCAGACCCAACCTATTCCATCTCACAAATGTGCTATCTGTTCTTGAAGAAGGGAATGCTGGGTCTCTCAGGATGGTAGGCAATGGTCCTACATCATCTAGGGAGGCAGTGATTTCCCTGGCTCTAAGTAGTATCTTCACTGTATGTTTTGTCCATGGGTTGGGTATTTCCTTAAGGAGTTTTGGTGTTATTTTAGCATGGGGAGTGTGAACAGGGGGGTGTCATTAAGTTGTTGGCCTCAGTCTCTCTCCAACCTGTATCAGGATGCTGTTTTAACCAATATATTATTGAGGCTATCTGTGCTGCCACACAGTATAATTTAAGATCCGGCATTGCCAGGCCGCTCTGTTCTCTCGGCAGTGTTTAAGCTCTCTTTTTAATTCTATGTCATCCATTGGACCAGTTAAAGGACATAATACTCTTTTGTACCTGCTTCCAGAAAGCCCCAGTAATCTTTATGGGCAGTGCTTGAAAGAAGAAAAAAAAACTGTTTCCCAAACTTTCAGCACTCAGGCCAAACTGTCCCACCTTCCAGCCTCTCCAACTTTCCACACATTAGAAGGCTCCCCCCTGGAGGTCTGCACTTCCTATAGATACCTCGGGGTCTGGTTAGACCAGCATCTTGACTTCACTGTGTGTATTGATGCTATACATAAGAAGCTACACCCCATGTTACGCGCATTATACCGTAACAGAATTTGCATCCCCCTACCAACGCGACTGGCTATCACTCAAAAGATGATCCTCCCAATAATGGACTACGACGATGTAGTCTACTGTGCAGCCCCTCAAACCTCTCTGTCCAGACTAGACCCTCTCTTCAACTCCTTCTGTTGGTTCTCCCTGAACTGTCCTCCCAGTATACATCACTGTGACCTCTACCAGTCCTTGGATCTCCCTTCTCTCCACAATTGGAGATTGCTACACTGTGCTAGAACCGCTGCAAAATTCTGGTCACAGTCCCTCTCCTCCTACCTGGTGAGCACCCTGAATGTTCTTCCCCCTCCAGCATACTCACTCAGGAACATTGATTCTTGGCTACTTCACATCCCTCAAAGGTTCACCAGGTCCGGACAGGCTGCTTTCAGCTTCAGGATGCCCAAATTATGGAACTTCCTGTCGGCTGATATTAGACACGCCACCAGCACTCCACACCGTAATGCTCTTCTTAAGACTCAGTTCTCTACCACTTGCTCTTGCATCCTGCCCTGCCGAATCCCTTGCAGCCTTGTTGTCAGTTGTTTATTTGACTCCGCTATATATTTTTTCTCCCTATTGTTGACAACCCTGCTTATTGTGTGATGTTGGTTGCTGGGTAAATACGTAATTCAGTGCGTGTTGCTCCCTTACCTATACCTCCCTGTCTGTATATTTGTTATTTGTATATAAGATTTTGACTACTCTAATATGATTGCATTGAACATGTACATGTGTAACTTCTACTATTACTGTATCCTGCCTATCCCTATTCCCCCATGGCGCATCTGGAATTGAGTGGTACACTGCTCAGTATGCCTTCCTGGTAAAACCCTTAAATAAATAAATAAATAAGAAGAAAAATCTGGGCAGGAGGTTTATTTTAAAGGTGGCCACCCTACCACCCAGGGATAGGGGCAGTGTTGACCATCTTTTCAGGTCCTCTTTAGTTTTTGTGAATAATTTTTCATAGTTTAACTTAAATAGGGTATTTAAGTTAGCCAACATATGCACCCCCAAGTATTGCACTGTATTTTGTGACGCCCATCTGAATGTGAATTCCCACATGAATTCTCTGGATTCACTTCCATTAATTTTTATTGCTTCTGATTTATCTAAATTTATTTTATACCCCAATATTTCCCATATCTCTTCTAGTTCCCTCAGTAAAGCAGGTATGGAGGTGTGCGATGAAGTGACGAAAAACAGAAAGTCATTGGCATATAGAGATATTTTGTGATTTCTTCCCCCATCTTAAACCCTCTTATGTTAACATTGTTTCTGATCACTATTGCCATGGGCTCTATACATAAAGCAAACAGGAGAGGCAAGAGTAAGCAGCCTTATCTAGTACCCTTTGTCAGATGGAATCTCTCCGTTGTCACTCCATTTACCCTAATCATTGCCTGGGGGGGCCGCATATAAATTTTGAATGGTTGCCCTATACTCTGTACCAAAACCCACCTCTTCTTCCAGGATTCTGTGTAGGAATCTCCAGTCCACCTGGTCGAATGCTTTTTCTGCCTCCATAAAGATCGCAATGGCCAGGTCTGGTTTTTTTTCGCTGTTCTGTTATCAGATTTAGTAACTTACGGATGTTGTCACGAATAAGCTTACCATTTATGAAGCCTGTTTGATCCGGGTGAACTAGAGATCCCACACAGCCCTGCAATCTCCTGGCCAGTATTGTAGTAAGTAACTTCTGGTCCACATTTAGCAGGGAGATTGGTCTGTATGAACCACTTGAAGTAGGGTCTTTCCCTGGTTTTGGTAACACCGTTATCTGAGCATAATTTCAGGAGGGGGGATTGACTCCCCTCCTCACACCTCCCCAAACACCCTGTGTAATGTAGCACAAGCTTGTCTTTAAATGTTTTATAAAACTCCAGTTCCATTCCATCTGGTCCTGGTGCTTTACCTACGTTTAACCCTGTTATGAGCACCTGTTATTTCCGTCAGGGTGAGTGGAGCATCTAATTTCTCCCTTTCCTCTTGTGATAATTTGTTTTACCTGAACCCTATTGAAAAAAGTATCTACCTTCCCTTGATAGTCTTTTATGGGTCCTTGTGAGCATAACTGTTTGTAGAATTTTACAAATTCCTTTGCTGTCTGGTGGGGTTTGGTCTCCAAGCTCTGTGGGTTGACTGGGTTCTTAATATGTAGGAGCAGTCTGCTGGCCACTTTCCTTTGCAGTTGCCATGCTAATAACCTTCCAGCTTGGTTCCCGGCTTCGTAAAAGCACTGTCTGGAATATCGAAGGTTGCCCTCTATTTTTTCATCCAGCATCTTATTTAATTTGTTTTTAAGTTCATCTAGCTCATTCTTCAATTCATTATTTAGCGTTATTTTATGTTCTGCTTCCAGATTAAAGATCTGTTCCTCTAACTCTTCCTGCTTTTTTTGTCTCTGTTTTTACATGCTTGCTGCATAGCTAATGGTCCTACCCGTGATGACTGCTTTCATGCTGTCCTACCAGATGGCCGCTGATGCATCGTTCTCTGGGTTTAGTTCCCCGTGTTCCCTTATGCTTTGTTCAATTAAGTCTTTATATTCCTGCCTATTTAACAGCGATACATTTAGGTGCCACTGTGAGGCGTTACAGCGAGGTGTTATATGAACATCTGTTACCACCGGGGCATGAGCCGATATGGTCATAGCTTTTATGGTACATACCTTAATTGTGTGCAACCTTTCTACTGGAATCAAGAACAAATCAATCCTTGAGTGTGAGGCACATGGTGCCGACCAACATGAATAATCCCTTATTCTCAGATTTGTATATCTCCAGGAGTCCTTTAGTCCTAGTTCTCTGCTACGAGCTTTTACTGTAGAGGCCGCTCTACTCAACCCCCCCATTCGTGCCTGATCTATCCAATCTTGGGTCTAGGGCTGTATTAAAATCCCCCCCCCCCCACTATATATAAATCTCCTGGCTGGGGAGCCATAGCTAATACCTTACTTCAAATGAAAGTGGCGTTCTCTTTGTCATCATTCAGAGCATACACATTTAATAATGTACACGGCCTGTCACTATACTTTCCTTTGACCATCACAAACCTCCCCTTGCATGTCTTACTTAACCTCTTCCACCATGAAACGGCAGTTCTTGTACATTAGAATTGCCACCCTCCTTTTGTGTGTTTGTCTCTGGAATTCTACGTGGAAAACCATTCCCACCCAGGATCTCTTGAGCTTAGCTCCCTCCTTTTGATTAAGGTGGGTCTCTTGCAGGAAAGCTATCTCCACCCTTAGTTTCCCAAGTTCACCTAACATCCTAGAGTGCTTTATGGGGCTGTTAAGACCCCTGATGCTGTAGGAGATTATTCTACCCAACTCCATTATATTTCACTTGTTTTGTAGCGGTTTGAACCTGCATGTTTTGGTTTGAGCCCTTCCCCGTCTCTTTCTCCATGACTTTGCCTGTTATCTTCTGGTTTGTTATCTTAGCTGGCAATTCTAACACATAAATAAAACAGTGTAACACTTTACAACAAAACTTCATAACTTTTGAGTGCTTCACTTGGTTACTTTGTTCACCCTACCTGCCTGCCTGTCTGTTGTAATTTAGCTGATAGGGGATACAGTTCCTTATCCAGAAGCTGTGCACTTAATTTGCGCTTTCTCTGCTACCCTTAGATGTTGGTAATACTTTTCTAAATATCACCCCCTTTGATCCCACTCAGTGGATGAAAGCACGAGTTGGTCTTATATGTTTCTCTCTACCCCATTCCCGGTGTAACCCCTAGGCAGTGCTACTCCTAGAGTTACACCCCTGCCTAATACTTAAGATGTAGGTTGAGGGGCCTGGGTTCCCAAACTTACATTAGACTAGTTCTTTCTATTAAGGTTTTACAATTCGCAGTGCCACCACTAACAGTATACTTTTTACGTGTGCTAGCTGTTACTTGGTACAACCTCATGAGATGTTATACCACCCACAATTACCATTTGCCACCCCAACACATGACCTATATACAATTCCCGGCATTTCAGACATTTGGTAATTAAAGACTCTCTCTAATAATATGCTCATGACAACCCTTTGTAAAAACAGTAACAATAATATTTATTTAGGGCACATGGGAGTTAGGAATGGGGAAACAGGAGGAGTAGAGGTTATGCACTGATTAATATTTACAAATGTACATTTGATTGGATTTGATTGGTTGGTGCTGGTGAAACCCTCCAGCTGGGTGAATACCAGATTAAGCAGAAAATAAATCTCATTTGAGACCAATGGTATGGCACCCAGAGCTCTGGCTATCTAAACTGCATTAATCAGATGGAACACATTTCATTTCCCCATTACTGGTACCAGTTCCCAGACATGTATGAAACTCCACAATCTCACACTATACCCTGGGTACCCGTTACCAAAGTCTTGGATGGTTGCAGGCCTGGTAGATGTTGCAGCTTTGGCACTGGCCAGCTTTAATTTAGGAGAGGAAAGAGATTTAACCTGGAAGATAATTTCACAAGCAACGACTTTTAGATTCTAGAGATGCACAGGGGTTGGCCTGCTTTTGGCAGTAGAGCAGGGATTGCCCTGCATGTAGCAGACTGAACAATTCAGGAGGAGGTAACCAGCCGGTTACATTGGTGGGAACATGGATTGGCAATCCTGAATATTCAACACATTCATAGGTTTGTCACATCTAGTACATTTATATTTTAAGACATAAGCAAGAAAGGTGGAAAACTGTCATTTCCAGGTTACATAAGCAGGTCCGCGAAGTTTACTTTCAGGGTCTCAGTCCGTTAATGTGGCAGTGCGGTTATGGCTGGCGGCTCCATGGGACATCTCAACCAGAAGATTAGCATAAGTACATATCAGCACATTTACTAGTCTGTCCTGGGCTCTCACTGGCTACCCCCAGAACAGACATGGTCGGCAAACAGTTTTACTACAGGGGTCCACCCCCGCTGGGCTAAGGTTATATGCAGCAGTAGGGTGCCGACCCAATGGACAGTCACAAATCAGTAGAACAATTCAGTAGCAGTCCAACCGCGCTGGGCTAAGGTTATGTATAGCTGTAGGGTGCAGACCCCTAAAACATGGTTACTTGAACAGTCACTTGGGCAAGATAGCCCACATTTACTAAGATTGCTTTCTTTCTTGCACCAGGGGAGTACAAGAGTACTCTCTCAGGCTCTTTACAGTAGAGCTCTCGCTATGAAGACCCCGAAGTGCTTCAGTTCTCTCACAACTGAGGATTTTTCAGCTCTCTCTCAGCTGCTTGATGTCATTTGGTTCAGGTCTTCATCTTTCCTCGATGTGGAATGGAGGGCTAGCACCTAGGGGACATTCTGGCAACCCCAGGCTAGCAGGTTCAACATTAACTAAATTACTTCAACTTAAACTACAAGAAAACAAGAAAAAAAACCTTCTAGGTGGGGGGGCTAAGCTGGATTACCAGGCCTATTTATTCTGCTGGGGGCCTGAGCCCCCACCCCTGTAGGAGACTCCCGCTCAAATCTCTCTCTCGATCTGGCAAAATGCTGGCAAACACAGTGTCCTATAGGGCTCTCCTGAGGCTCCTGATTGATGAGAGCTTTGTGTGCAAGGCCTCCGATTGGCTGGAGGGCCTGTCAGTCAGAAAAGTGTATGTATGCATGAACCTCAGTCGATGCACAGTTGATTTGCTGTTTTGGAACCTAGAATTAGGTCCCTGCAAGTCCCCATGAGTACTTGATATTTTCCCATGAGCTTTGGCTAATGTCCCACAAGTCCCGGCTTTATTATCCTGGCTTTCCAATTGGCTGTGCCTGCTTGCAATGGCTGCTGAAACACACAGTCCCTTAGCAGATTAGTGTCAAAGTCCAGGTGCAGCCAGAATGAATATAATATTTGCCCATTTTCCCCACAATCCATTAGTCCTTGGGATGTACTTGCTGTAGCTGCACAGAGTAAATCAATTGCTCAGTCCATTTTTCTGTCACTGTGGCCAATATTTAAGGACACCTTGCAGCAGCAAACAGGCTGTGACTCTGAGTCCCAATCATTTGTCTGGTGCAGCCAGGAGTAGAGCATTTATTTATTTTTAAATACTGTTCCCCTTCTAAAACACCTTCCCAAACACACATTTCAGTTACAACATTTATTTTAGACATTTTCTCTCTTTTTCTTCCAGCTACAGCTTACAACAAACTTCCCCAAGGGCAGATAGACCCTCATGAATATTCAAAACTGATCAGAGTGCAGGCTCATTAATATTCATGAGCCCCAAACAAAATCACTTTGTGGATCTCCTTAAATTTTCCTAACAGCGGGTGCTCAGGGCCCTGTCTGTGGTTACCTGGTCCTACTTACAGTAGCTGGCTGGGATCCCGGGACTGACGAAACACTCTCCGGAATGACTGCAATTGCTGGCAGTCAAAGATCAAAGGTGCTGCTTGCACCTGCGTGACACCCACTGCATTGAGATACATAGCTGAGCAGGTGATCATGGTTGTGGCCTCTTGAGCTCTGGAGGGCTGTAATGTTACCAGGGGGCTAGAAAGGGGCACCAGGGACAAAGAAGATCGAGACCAGGACCAGGGACAGGAGAAAAAAAATATGCAGGCTATTCCTAGAGGTGCCTGAGAAGAGCAACTGGAAACGCGAGCTGCTGGCAAGGTAAGCCCCAAAATTGGCAGGGGGGTTACACCAGGTTCTTGAGATCTGAACTTGGTGTATGTAAATATTCCTCCTTCCCCTTATCAGTAGTTTATATGTCTCCTTGACATTCTTGCTGCTAAACTTTAGACTTCTGAACTAACACCATGCCTTTTCTTCATTTCTAGTCTTTTTCGGTCTTTTACTTCCATCTGTCCATCCGTTACCTATGTCTAATCTCCCCTTTGTCTATCCCTAACCCCCCCAGTAGTTTCCCTTGAACTTGATGCTTTTTTATTCTAATGTCTCTACCCCCAACCCCCTTCTGACGCTCACAACCTCATCACAACACCCTATTTTTATGTTATTCTCTGTTAGGTCTACCCTCCTGCCAAATCTCCATGGCATATGTTTAACAGGGGGATTATCTGTGTCCTTAGAGTGGGCTCCTAGCTTGTACCATCTCCATCTCAGTCTCATGCTGCGATGCATTCCCTGTCGATATCTTCATCTAGGAGGAGTAGTGGAAGAACACAGTTTTATTGAACGAAGACCAAGACAGGCATAATCAGCATGATCTTCTGTCTTCACCCCCCAATTATTGCTCATTACTACCCCTCTCAAGTTGGCATAAGTTATTCTGTCAGGTGCACCCTCCTGCCAAATTACCACAGCATATTTTCAGTAAGGATGTTTAGCTGCGTATATTCAAGGAAACCAGTAGTTCAGTTCCCCCTCCTCCCAGTTCCAGACATCGACTTGTCTTTAGGTCTGCCATAACCTGAAATGGAGAGAAGAAGGCAAATGCTGGCTTGGAGTTTAGCTATATCTTATGTGGCATTGAGTCATGTCTCCTATAATTAGCCCTCTTCAATCCACTCCCCCCCCATCTTTGTCCGTTTTTTTTTTAATTAATACAAACTTCTGTACCTCCCTCTGCTGACCCTCAGTTTACTATTTTTGCAACATTTCTAGGCTCTGTTGTTCCTTTTTCATTCTAGTGTACATGTTTGAACTTATTTCTTTCAATTGAAAAAGTACAGCCATGTTTGGTCACATCTAAGTATTCATTCTACCGATCTCCCCTTGGCCTTTCCAAATATAGCCAGTTATTTCTTCATTTTGTTTCTAGGGCCATTCATTTCTCTCGTTCAACATTACATTGTCATTCAGCTTTATCCTCCTCTTTCCCGCTACCCTCATAGTAGCAGCTATTTTATTCTCCATTGTATTTCCAGCTTTCTTCCCTATAACACCATCACTATCTATAGGCTTCCATTTTTTTTTTATTATTTACACGTGGCTCAGGTAGTCTTTCACCCTTGGACTTATGCCAACAGCTCTTAGTCTCCTTTGTGTCTTGCTATTCCCTTTCTACTTTCAGACCTTGCACATGTTATACATTTACTTTCTTTTTGTCTCCCCCCAACCCCACGGGGATCTAGCTTTCTGTTTCAGCTCTTTCTAAGTCTGTTTACCCTCCCCTCGGGATCTCATTTCTGATTTCTTTCAATGCATTAATTTTTGATACCCTGGAACACCCCCCCGTCTTTGTTCCGATTGAATTGTTTCACTGCAAACTAACATGTAATTCCCATCCCTCTTCCCCACCATCACATTCAACAACATAGTAATTACAGGCTTTTGCCTCCGCCCTCCTCTAAGACAATCCCCAGTAATGTTAATCGTACAGTCTTTAATTCTATTTTCCAAAAATGCCCTTCTTTCACTTCAGGCGCCAATTGGATCCAACTGCAGGTCATCTCCAGCATTCAAAGGAACATCAGCCCAACTACACTGCTCTGGCCTTCTGACAAGATCTGATCATCCCTCGGTAAGTCCACTATCCACTATTCAGTGGATTCATTCAAGGAAATATGGAAAAGAAATGTTTTTTCAGCAGTTGTTAGTTTCCAGTGTCTCTATTTTGTGCCTGGTCTTCTGTCTGCATCAGGTCTTGAGTCTTTCTCGTCAAGCGTAGTATAGATGGCGCAGTTGCAAGATTCTTGCTTGAGCGGGAGGCCCTGAACCATGGTATCGGAGTAGAGAGCAGCTCGGCTGCAGGATCCGGGTTCCAGTACAGCTCTGGCAGGACCCCCAAGTTCAGTAATCTTGGTTTGGCTTCTACCAGCGTTCTGAAAAACTTCGGCCCCTCCGATAAGAATATTTCAAATTGCGCTGAGGCATACAAGTGCATTTTGATGTTTTTTGCTACAAGGTGTTTGCATATCCCTAGAAGCACCTTTCTCTTCTGATTTGTAATTGGAGTGTAGTCATGTTCTAAGTATATTCTTCTGTCTCTGAACAATAACTCCTTTGTCTATGATGTAGTAAGGACCTTCATTTTTGTACAATAGTCTAGAAATTTCATTACAATAGATCTTGGGTTTGCCTTGGGATTGGAGGGCTTTTCTGTGAGTGCCTTGTGTGCCCTGACAATCTTCATGAGTTCCTGAGCAGGCAAACCAAGTATTTATTTTAATATGAATTCAAGAAAATCCTCTATTCTATCGTTTTTTTGTGTCCTGAGGTAGTCAATAAAGTCTTAAATTGTCCCACCAGGATAGAATGGAGTTCAGTATCATCCATGTTCTCCACGAGCTCCCATTCCCTTTGATGAATTCATTTTAGTAACTGCTCATGTCTCGACACTGCCTCCAAAGTCTCCATGAGACCACCTTCCAGATCCTTTGTTCATTGAGTTATTTCTGTGACATTTTTTGTGTTTTTGATAACTGCTTTATCTATGCGTTCCAATGTGTTTCCAATTTTGTGTAGCTCAGTGAATAAGCGTTTAGACGTTATTGTGATATCGCCTTCCAATATGTGATCTCTTGCATAAGAATATTGTATGTTATTGTTTTTTTTAAGTAAATCAATAAAATATAATTAAAAAATTAAAAATAAAATCCTCGCCTTCCATGTCACTGCCATCGCTTGCTTGGGCCGATGCTGTAGATCTGGAACGGCTTCTGCTGGTCGATCTCTTGCCTGACATTCCTGCTGTTTTTGTTTTTTGTAAATCCAGCAACAATTCGTTATATTTTATTTAATAGCAGGCATACCTTTTCTATGCAGTACTTATTGATTAAGAGCAAATTCCGGTGATGAGGGAGTTATATTATGATTTTATATTCCCCTGAGGTGAGAGCCAAGAACCGGAAATCCCTTAAAACTCTCTTAAGCCTTCTATAGTTTGTTGTAAATCCTGCATTAACTCACTGATCATATTCTTTTAGACTAAAATATTGTTATCTTGCATAGACCCTGTTAAATTACCAGATATAATTTTGTTGTCTGTAGTGCCTGGTAATGGGAAAAAGCTATTTTCCAAGAGGTTCACTAGACCTGAAGTATTTTTTAGCATTGCCTCAGGTTTTATTCTAGTTTCTGCTGGACTTACTAGTGAGTCCAAATTAATGGAGTTAGAAAACCTTTCTAGAGTATTCAAATCAATAAGGTTGTCGGCTAAGTTTTAAGAAGCAAATGGTGGAGTACTTAATTTCACAATTACATCCCCTTTACCATAGGAGTGGAAGACCTACCAGTGTTATTTTCTAACGCTTTTGGTCATAAATAAGGGCTGGCAATTACGTGGTCTGTCATTTTAGATTAATTTTTTCCCACTATCTGTCTGTCTCTCTCTTTTTTTTTTACATTTTTACCTTTATTTCAGACTGAACAGAGGAAGTAATGTGTGAGCCCTTATTTTTCCTTTGTTGCCTAGCACTAACCTTATTGTCACTTATTCACTGAAAAAACTTTCTAAAAGGGAACTTAGTATGTAATGTAAGGTCCCCCAAATCAGGCTACAAAAAAAAAATTGACATTAAAAAAGCTGCAGTATGCGTACTGGGCATGCACGGCTGCCTGCAGCCTAAGAACAATGTTTAACAGGGCGGCAGCTCTGGGTCCTGGGTCCGGTCTCCTGACTGGGCCGGACTCAGGACCCCAAGGCTAAGGAAAAAATAATAATAAAATAAAGGAAAAAAAACTGTAAGTAGTTTTACAGTGGTCCATGCCTACTGGGCATGTGCAACTGCTGAGTTTCTGAAATTTAAATGAGCGACTGCTAAAATAAAAGGAGAGTAATTCGGTGCCATCTGGCACCAGTTGGGGGGCATTTTGTACATAGTATTTGGACTATTGGTTCCAGAGGGTTCTTAGGGCATGCGGGTCTTGGCACCTGTGTGAATGCTCCAGGATTGGACTGGTGGTTTTGGTGGGCCAGTTTTGGTGCCCTTTGAAAGGAATAAAAGGGGGTGTTTTGTCACCTTTTGGGGAGATCACAGGGAAGAGTAACAGAGGATGGGGGGGGGGATTGCCGATTCAGTCAGGAAGACTGCATCATTCTCTTTTATTTTCTGGCAGTAGTTGTCTGGAGAGCAGCTGATGTGGTGGCACCCATTTAGTTTTGGAGCCCCAAGATTGGGGCTGGTTGGGGGATCTGTTCCCCCCCCCAGAAGATGGGGAACCTCTGTGGCCCAGAGGAAGAGGAGGAATGGTTGGGGACATGCAGTATGGGGGTGGGCTAGGTGACTTCTAGCCCGGAAGACTGTTACTGAGCAGAATCCCCTAAGAAGACTGATCACCATGTAGAGTGAGCGAAGGGAGGAGTGCTGACTGCCTTTAAGCACCAGAGAGGGGCAGAAGGGTGTAGAGAATGGCACTTGAGAGGTGAGGGGATTCAGGGGTCTCGAGTACCACCCTTGGTCCCAGAGACTGTTTGCTATTGCACTAATTTTGGAGCGAGACCCTGAATAGGGTTGCCAGTGGATTTCAGGGGGTTCAGAGACAGCCCCCTGGTTCCACACAACCCCAGTCTTGGAGACTGCGCCAGGTTTTGGTTGAAGAAGGAACTGTTGCTGCTAGATTAAGGGCCTGATATGACCGCAAATTGAAGCTGCTTGCATTTGGACTGTTGGCTGCCTAGCTGCAAGGTAGTTGCCTGGAATTTAGCTTATGAGGTGACCATTTTGGTCCAGAGCATTACTTAGTTTACAGTGTGACCTATCAGTCCAGAGCAGCTTGGTGGTTATTGTTCCTTGGAGTGACAGTTCCGATTTATTAACTGTTCATTAAATGGGGTCCATGGTTTCTGCAGTTCAGAGCATTGCCTCATTTGTTTGGAGGAACTGTGTGCTACTAATGAAAGAAGTTTGCCAACACAGCCAGCACCCAGTGTGTGCTTCCAGGTTGTGCATCCAGTGATGTGAAGGTCCAGAGAGGAAGACTCTGAAAGGCCTGCCTGGTGAAGACTGTCTGCAAAGGCCACTGCGGCAAAGACGGCAAGGCCAGGCAAATGAGGACCATCATCCTCCGCACTCCAGTCATCCAGTCAGCACCCAGAGGTTCGAGAGCACCCTAACTTCATCAGGTCTGGTAAGGCAGGCTGACCAGGTATGTGGACTCTTTATTGTTGTATAGCGACAGCTTCCCAGAACATTCACCATCATACCCCTAGATGCTGGGAGGGGGGGCTTACAACATGGGGCTCATCCAGGATGTGATTTTGGGGTGCGCCAGTCTTGGCAGACTTTAAATTGGGGTGCTAGGCAAGCTGTGGAAGTCCCTCATCTGCTGATCTTATTCATTGTGCAATCAAGATGGCCCATGAGACTGGGATTGTTCGTGCCCTTTCTTCAGGAGCTGCAGTTTCCCTTGCTTTGGTCAGTGGCCAGGGTTGGAGCAAGAATGAAATTTGTGGGAGCAGAGACTGTACCATGGTATGCACCCCCCTGTGTAACCTTGGGCACAGGGTTAGTGGGTGGTCTGCCCAGCAGTTATTGCGAGCCACAAGGACTTGGACTGAAAAGCAGCCCCTATAGAGACTTCAGAACTGTTATACATGGACTATGGGCTTTTGGGGAAAATGTTATTTCATTTGGGGGGGAAAAATGGCAAAACTGTTCATGAACTGTTGTTGTAGTTCATATATAATTTTCTAAAATGGTGTTGGATAGTGCTGTGGTATGGACGAGTTTCACACTGTTTAAAGGGACACTGTCAACCCCCTTAGGCCTCAAATTGACCCTAGTTTAAAAAACTCATTTTATGATTATTCTTATTCTATAGAGACTGTTGATGCAGCTGGTACTTTGATTCAGATCCCTTTTTTTCTTTTAAAAAGTGAAAAACTGAGTGCCCAACATACTGGTGTTACCACACCAAAACATGTTTATTTACATTTCTTAACCAACTCCCACTGCATCTTTCCTGGACTCAGGAACATCCCCAACACAATCTAGCCACTCATTATGCAGTGGGAGTAGAGGAGACTATTGTATCATGAGTGGCTGCACTGTTTGAAGGTGTTTCTAATATTCAGAAGTAGTCAGTAAGAGTAGCTCAATGATTTGAAGCAAAACAAGGCTGGACATAGCCATGCATTTCAGTTCTAATAAGCAACAAGACAGCTAAAACACCCAGCAACATCAATGAATTTTAGAGATGGTAAGCAATCATAAAATGTGGGGTTTTACCTAAAAATAATATGATGCGGCTCGGTGGTGCTGAGGATTGAGGCGCTGGATGCCTTACCTCGCACTATGCCGGTGACCCAGGTTCAGGAATGGACTTGGATCGCCCGGGGATCAGCCGGGGGAGGAAGGATCAAACATCCAGAGGACTGCTCTCCTTCCTCGAGGTGGGAGAATATGCATTGCGCGCTGTCGGCTGACACCTATTGGTGTCTGGGGGTTGGCACATGAACGCAGCAGTGCAAGGGGGTTGGCCCATGTCTAGGGTGATCAGCTGTCTCCACGGAGGTGGAGATATCCTGCCCTCCCATTGCACAGATGTGGGTGCAGGAGAAAAACTGAAAATTCTGGGACCCGGCAGGACCCATGATGGCTGAAAAAGGCCGGAGGATGTACCCTTCTAAGGGAGGGATCATAGCCCCTGCCGGGTCCGCGGTGGCAGAGAAAAAAACAGTATAAAAAAAATAATAATATGATGCAAGAAAGGCTGACAGGGCCCCTTTAAAGTAGTCTGCTATAAAGGGGGGATGTCTTGTCTGGGTAACCGGAACAATAATGTTGATGAGTAAAAAATGGTTATTGGTAATGGTAGTAGTTTACTAGATCATGTTTTTTTTTTTTTATTGGATAGCAGAAAAATGTTTACCGTGTTTGCTTTTTGATGCTGTTTAGTAGGTAATGTTAAGATTTTGCATCTAAGATGTCTTGTCTTTTCTTGAAATTCCAGGCAGTCCAATGCAGGCAGCTGGCAGCAGTAATGGGGTTTAAATGATAAGTGTTGTAGAGTATGGGAACCTGGGATACTGTTGTGTAGTCTGAAAGCAATCTGTCTAGTAGGTCTAGTGGTGGGTGGCCAGGTAGAAACTCGTTTGATAGTCTTGGGACTCCATGGGTTAGGCCGAATTCAGGGAGCAGTTTGGTTCTAGTGGTGGGTGGCCTAGTGTTTGTCAGATAAGTGGTCCTGGGCAGTTTAGTGAGCCAGGTTAGTTTAGTCTTGCAATGTTAGGTTTGGTAGTGATAGTTTAAGTATAGTGTAAGAGTAGTGTAGTGTAGATAGTTTTGTGGTAGTCCAGGGCTCACCAGGATGATGAGCATTTAAGGGGGGGAGTGTGTAAGTCACCCAACTCGGGCTTATTAAGCCCCCCAAATTGGCTTACCTTTTGAGCCGTAGTGCTCCATTTCCCCCCTGGTGATGGTCGGGGGTCCCAGGCGGGATTCGGACACATGGTTCCGCTTGTTGGCGGCCCCGGTTGCAGGTTCCTGGTGCTCGGTCTGTGGTGGGAGGGTCGAGCTCCAGGTCTGTTGCTTCCTCACCTCCGGACACATTTTGTGGAGTCTTAGGGGGCTGTACAGAAAAAAAAGTAATATTATAAATAGTTGCGGTCTGCATATTGGGCATCCTCAGTCGCCAGAACAATGTTTAATGGAGTGGCAGCTCCAGGTCCTGGGTCCGGTCTCCTGATTTGTCTGGACTCAGGACCTCAATGGAAAGGAAAAAATAATAATAAAATAAATAAAAAAATAAATAGTTTTATGGTAGTCCACGCCTACTGGGTATGCGTGGATGCCGAATTTCTGAAATTTGAAGGTGCAGCTGCTAAAATAAAAGGGGAGTAGTTTGGTGCCTTCTGGTGCCTGTTGGGGGGCATTTTGCACATAGTTATTTGGGACTATGGGTCCCAGAGGGAATTTGGGGTATGCTGATCTTGGCACCTGTGTGAATGGAGCAGGATTGGACTGGTGGTTTTGGTGGGCCAGTTTTGGTGCTCTTTGAAAGGAATGAAAGGGGGTGTTTTGGCACCTTTGGAGGGAGATCACAGGGGAGAGTGACAGAGGACAGAGCGGGGTTGATTGTCCACTCAGTCAGGAAGACTGCATCAATCTTTTTTATTTTCTGACAGTAGTTGTTGGGAGAGCAGCTGACGTGCTGGGAGCTACTTAGTTTTGGAGCCCCAAGGTTGGGGCTGGTCTGTGAATCTGGTTCCCCTTGATGATGGAAAACCTCTGCAGTCTGGAGGAAGAGGAGGAATGGCTGGGGACACATGCAGTATGGGGGTGGGCTAGGGGACTTCTAACCTGAAGGACCACTGCTGATCAGAACCCCCGAAGAGGACTGGTCACCATGTAGAAAGAGCAAAGGTAGAAGCACTGACTGCCTTTAGGCACCGGGGGCAGAAGGGTGAAGAGAATGGCACCTGAGAGGTGAGGGAAGGGGATCTAGGGATCCTGGGTACTGCCCTTAGTCCCAGGGAGTGTTTGCTATTGCACTAATTTTGGAGAGACCCTGAATAGGGGTGCCAGTGGGTTCCAGGGGGTTGAGGGCAGCCCTCTGGTTCCACACCACCCCAGCTTGGTGACTTCTCCAGGTTTTGGTTGAAGGAGGAACTGTTGCTGCTAGATTAAGGGCCTGATATGGCCACAAATTGAAACTGCCTGCATTTGTACTGTTGGCTGCCTAGCTGCAAGGTAGCTGCCTGGAATTTAGTTTATGAGGTGACCTTTTCAGTCCAGAGCATTACTTAGCTTCCAATATGACCTATCGGTCCAGAGCAACTGGGTGGTTATTGTTCCATGGAGTGACAGTTCCTGTTTATTAACCGTTCATTAAATGGGATCTCTGGTTTCTGCAGTTCAGAGTATTGTCTTGTTTGTTTGGAGGAACTATGTGCTACTAATGAAAGAAGTTTGCCTCCACAGCCAGCTCCCAGTGTGGGCTTCCAGGGTGTGCATCCGGTGATGCGAAGGTCCAGGGAGGAAGACGTCAAAAGGTCTGCCTGGTGAAGACTGTCTACAAAGGCCGTTGTGGTGAAAATGGAAAGGCCAGACAGGTGAAGACCATTATCGTCCATGCTCCAGTAACCCAGTCAGCACCTAGAGGTCCGAGTGCACTCCAGCTTCATCAGGTCTGGTAAACCAGGCTGACCAGATATGTGGACTCTTTATTGTTGTATAGCGACCCCTTCCCAGGGCATTCACCATCATACCCCTAGACGTGGGGGGGGGTACAGTAATAAATAAAGCATTAATACCTCTGATTGTGCTTGCTAAGATTAAGGGCACTTCGCAGGTTTGTGCCCAATAATAAAAGGGTTGACTGTAATAACTTTTACAAATTCATTCACAATTTAAACAATTCAAATCAGTTTGAAGCAACATTGCTGCTCAACTACTGGAGAGTTAGAAAATATAGTCTCACAAGTCTGTAATCTGTACTGAAGTTTTCAGTCTCTTTCTTCTGTGTGGGACAGCACAAAAAGTCCTCTAAATACTGGTACTTGATCAGATTAAATCAAAGCAGGTAAATACTAGACTACTTGCAGGAACCCTGCGAGTTTCTGGCACAGCACAGAGAAAGCGTATAGCATTTTCTTGGTTTCTGATGTGTCAGAAAAAGAAAGCTACATGCCAGTTCCAATCTGGCAGGGCTTTAAACCTAGCAGTTGGTACAGACTGGAGTATTATTCAAAAGAAAAAGTTGCAAGCTTCTTAGAGTGGTTAATAACAGCAGCATCTGAGTTCTGACGTGATTTGTACTTAAGGATGTTAGGATATCATTTTTACACTGTTAAACATACTGTAGAAGAGTAGGGACCAAAAAAGAACAAACTCTAGCCAGAGACGATACGGTTCCAGCTGAGACTGCGGGTAGAACACGGCAGTGTCTGCCATGTCCAAGATGGCAGAAGGAAGTCTCTGAGCATGTGTGATGACTCACGCATGCGCAGTGAACTCCGGCAACATGGTGGCACAGTCTGCTGCATCCAAGATGGACACTGGAGCCCAGTGCACATGCGTGAGTTGCAGCGCATGCGCAGAGAACTCCGGTGACCATCTTGGAAACAGCTGCAGCCAGACTCACAAATGGATACATAGGGCTTGCATCAAGTCCTGTGTCAAACCAGTTTGTTGGCACAACTGTACCAACAACTTTGCTGCACCCTGCCCCCAATTCAGGAAGAACATGCACATTTACGACAATTGTCCTGTTATACAGCAGCTTGTGCCAAATATTTGGTGTAAGCCCCATAAAAAGGGTACCTGAGGCAATACAATGTTGCCCCCCAAAATATTAGTATCAATCCTTTGGTAGAAGGCCTGAGGGAAGCTTTTTTATTTTAGAGAGTGAGCATAAATTCGCAGATAGTGAATGGATTAACTATATAACTTCTTGTGACAACATATGCCTACAAGAAACATGGCATGTTAAGTAGGGGAATATTGTACTCCATAGATATGAGCTCTTTCAACAACCAGGTAGAAAAGACTATACATTTGTTAGGTGTTCAGGTAGTTAGCAGTTTACCTCAAGTTAGGAGCCTATAAAAGTGCTTCGCTAATGAATTGTTCTGGAAACTGGATTGTCATACTGCTGGACAGAAATGATAAACTGATCCTAGTATATGTATATGTTACACCTGTAGGCTCAAAATATTATCACAAGTTAGTATGGATTTATATTAAAGATCTATTGCAAGAGGCTAATTTTAAATACCGATACAGAAATATACTGGTTCTGTGAAATTTTAATGCAGGAACTGGGCTATTTGGCAGCTTAGTGGATAACATGGTTCTGCATTGTATATCTCAGTTGCCCATTAGTCCAGCTAGAAATACCAAAGATAAAAGGGTCAAAAAAGCTGGTTCAATATTGACTGAGATTTTAAAGATCTCAGTTTGTTCCCATTGAATGGTAAATTGGAGGGAGCATATAATTTATGTCACCTGTGGGTGCTTTAGTTATAAGTTAGGTTTTTTGGTCTGGTGAAGTTCAAGTCCGGAGAAGCCCAAATTTCGCCATAAGATTAGAAAGTGATCCTTTTCCAGCAATATGGAAAGGGCACAGTACCCACCCAGTGTGCAGACCCTGGGAGAGAGATTTTGTTCTCGGAGGTTAGAAAGAACAGAGTGACTTGGGATGTTCCCTTAGAAGAAGGGATCCAAAACATTATTTGGCATTACTTAGCTAATAGTCAGCTAGAAGTACTGAATGTCCTGAAGACAGATGAAATATGGGAGGCTGTGAGTTCTCTTTTTGAGGATATCAAATTCTGTATAAGGATATCCCTGCAAAACACAAACAATTCAACCTAATTGGTTGGTTTGATCTGGAATGTAAAAATAAAAAGCTGTTCTTAGAGTACTGATTAAAAGTGTTAAAATGGCCAATGATAAAAAAAATTAAAATCTTAAATCAGGAAAGGGAAAATTACAATAATCTATTAAACTGTAAGAAAAAAAGAGTTCTGTAAACAGTGGGAGAGGATGCTCAATGTAGTACAAAAGAATAATGTTTAGGGGTTTGGGAATTTAGTGGCCAGTGGCACAAACAACTACAAATTTAATATGGACGCCCTTAGTACGGAAGATAAATGTTTACTACGCTAATATTTTCTTTGATTCCAATGCCGATTGTTCCTTTCCAATTGAAATATTGGTAGTGGATAAATCTGTCTTTCCTCCAAATGCCAGAAAAGAAGTATATCTAGCCAAACAGTCGCTCAAAAAGAACAAAACACCAGGGCCATTTAAAATCTCTGCAGTGGTATATTTAAGTAATGTCCCCTTATGGAGTAATAGTTTAGTAATTTTTTATAATAAGTGCATTCAAGAAGATTTGGTCCCAGGGTCCTGGAGAGGGTCAGAAATTGTTCCCATCCATAAGAAACTAGATAAGGCTAATCCATCTAGAAACACTGAAACATAGAAACTGATGGCGGAAAGGACAACTGGGCCAACCCAATCTGCCCATTTTTATTACCTTCATTTTTGCTGCAGACCCTATATGATCTACAGTGCTGTCTCTCTCCACCTTTTCTTACCCCAACAATTCCCTTATGCTCATCCCAGGCATTTTTGAACCCCACCACTGGTTTTGCCCCCACTACCTCCACTGGAACGCTGTTCCAGGAATCCACCACCCTTTCTGTGAAGAAGTACTTCTCACTTCTCTCCTGAATCTACCTCCCTCTACCTTCATAGCATGTCCTCTTCTTTTAGAGCATCTTTTTTTCTGAAAAATACCCCCACCTGTACCCTATTAACCTCTGTGAGGTATTTAAAGGTCTCTATCATATCCCACCTCTCACTTTTCTGCTCCAGGATGTACGTATTGAGCTCCTTTAACTTCTCATCATCGGTCTTTTGATACAGACCCTGCACCATAATGGTTGCCCTCTTTTGGACCACCTCCACTCTATCTATGTCTTTCCTGAGACGTGGTCTCCAGAGCTGGACACAGTAATCAAGGTGGGGTCTTACCAACGATCTATATAGGGGCAACACCACCTCCATCTTCCTGCTGGTGATACCCCTACCTATGTACCCTAGCATCCTACCAGCTCTCCTGACTTTCTTATCACTCTGTCCGGCCATTTTTAGGTCATACAATATGATTACTCCCAGGTCTCTTTCCTGCTTGGTTATTGTCAGTATCATTCCCCCTCATTTTATAGACTCTTTCCCCTGGTTTCTATGGCCCAAGTGCAATATTTTGCACTTTTTTTGCATTAAAACCCAGCTGCCATACCCTTGACCACACCTCCAGTTTTTCAGATCCCAGCCCATCCTCCACCCCCCAGATTGTCCACTCTGTTGCAGATGTAAGTGTCATCCACAAAGAGGCAGACCTTCCTTCCAGCTCCTCCTCTATGTCACTTATAAAGACATTAAAGAGGAAAGGTCCCACCACTGACCCTAGAGATACCCCGCTGGTCACCCTCCCTTCCTCAAAGCAAACTCCATTTACCACTATAGTCTGTCCCCTATCCCTAACCAGTTTCATACCTAGGTTACACCTTACTGCCCACCTCCAAACTACCTAACTTGTTTACGAGTCTCCTGTGTGGAACGGTGTTGAAAGCCTTGTGGAAATCCAGGTAGGCCATGTCCACTGCTCCTCCCTGATCTAACTTCCTGGTAACCCAGTCAAAGAAATTTATCAGATTTGTCTGACATGACCGCCCCCCTGTAAATCCATGCTGCCTCATATCCTGCAACCCATTGGATTCAAGATATTCCATAATATGTGTAAACTGCTAAGTTTATTATATATAAGTCTAAAGATTTTTTTCTAAGATTATGCTAGAAAGCTTGAACCAACAAATTGCAAATTTAGGAGGCCTGTGTGAATTGCAGGCTAGCTTCCGTAAGAGATAGCATACGGTAGATAATTATTACACTCTCTGGCACCTTATTTAGAAATGTACATGTCAGAAAGCAGGAATAATATTTAAGCAATAATGCCTGACAGGGTGTGTGTCATGCTGGGATAATGTCAGGCTGCAGATGGTTGGGCATTAGGCCGCAGGCTGAGTGTGTCCAATGACTGAGGCGGGACGTTATCCCAAATGACACACACCCTGGAGGGCATTATTGCTATTATACAGTGGCTCATTGTTATACAGAATAAAAAAATAATTTTAAAGATGTTTTTATGTGGAAAAATATTTTTGATTTTAAGAGAAGATGAAACAATCAAGCAGAAACAAATCAAGCAAACAGTCATCTACAGGTTCACAGTGAGGCTGAGACTAGACCCATGATGTGCTGGGATAACATCACTGGTCCAGCCCAAGACTGACCAATCAGAGTCCAGGATTTTTTCTTGCCATTGAATAATTTGTGTTCATAGACTTCTGGGCCGCTTTTGATTCTATTTTGAGAGGTATATTGTAGAAACTAATGTGGGAATGGGGACTTGAGCCAACTCTTATTAGTATTATATGAAACAACTATCTAGATACCTGGGCTCGTGTAAGAGTTGGGACCAGGGGGCAGCTCTGTTGCTCACTGCCCACTAACTGGAGTGTGAAACAGGGTTGTCCCTGGCCCCAACTCTTTTTGCTTATACATTGATCAGCTTCTGAGGGCATTCATCTTCCTAGGTTCAGATTCACCAAAAATTCATAATTTTATATGTCCCACTATGGCTTCCCGGAAAAAAAAAAAACATGACCTTCTTCATATAAAGGTAAATGACCTGAAACTCTCTGTTAACTATTCCAAAAGTCAGATCATGGTTTTTGGATCTAACAATCTCATTAAATATTGGAGTTTTGAGGAATAAAAGCTTGAAGTAGTTTCTAATTATGTGTACCTGGATATTACCTTTTCATTGAATGATTCTTGGGCAATATATATTGCTGATATAATAAGTAAAATTTAAAAAATAACACATGGTCTTAGAAAATTCAGCTATTTGTGTGGACATATACAATAAGAACCTTAAAATAAGAAGTTAAAGCTAAATATCTCTCACAAGTATTATATGGGGCAGAGATGTTAAACACAAAAGACAGGGAAAAGTTGACCAGACCAGCTAACCAATTGTTCACATCTACTCTAGGTATAAGCAGGTCTACTCCAGCACTTTACACTAGAGCAGAGTTGACTATGGCCAATATAGAGGCCAGACTGGATGCACACAAAAATTAATTACTGGCTAAAAATCACAAAAATATCTGATAATAGATTACCATATTTGTGCTGGAAAGAGAAGAAACTATGGGTCTGATTAGGATGTACAGGTTTGCAATGGCTTAAGGATATTATGGCCAAACTAAAGAGATGGGTCGATTCACAAAAATTCCAGGAATGCCACAATCCCTGCGTGTGCTAAACATCTAGCATATGAGGCTTGCAGCATTCCCTGGTTGGCAATCGGGATTCTTGATCCTGTGCACCGACTGCCACAAGTTAGACCAGCTTTTTCTGGTCTAGCTTGTGGCCATGTCAGGTACCTGTTTTACAAGGCTTGCACCAAATATCTGGCACAAGCAGTTGAAAATGCACCCAATCTACTTGAATCTGGTGCAGGCTGCAGCACAGAGTTCAGCGCAGCCGTGCCGGACACCAGGATTGATGCAGGGCTTGGCACAAGCCCTGTGTCGCCCTTCATGAATCAGGCCCATATAGTTTATGTGTCTCAGAGAGATATGTGGAAAGAAACCTCACTGTGTCTCGGAGAGATATGTGGAAAGAAACCTCACTGTGTCTTGGAGAGATATGTGGAAAGAAACCTCACTGTGTCTGGGAGAGATATGTGGAAAGATACCTCACTGTGTCTTGGAGAGATATGTGGAAAGAAACCTCACTGTGTCTTGGAGAGATATGTGGAAAGATACCTCACTGTGTCTCAGAGAGATATGTGGAAAGAAACCTCACTGTGTCTTGGAGAGATATGTGGAAAGAAACCTCACTGTGTCTTGGAGAGATATGTGGAAAGATACCTCACTGTGTCTCAGAGAGATATGTGGAAAGAAACCTAACTGTGTCTCGGAGAGATATGTGGAAAGAAACCTCACTATGCCTCAGAGAGATATGTGGAAAGAAACCTCACTGTGTCTCGGAGAGATATGTGGAAAGAAACCTCGCTATGCCTCAGAGAGATATGTGGAAAGAAACCTCACTGTGTCTCGGAGAGATATGTGGAAATATACCTCACTGTGTCTCAGAGAGATATGTGGAAAGATACCTCACTGTGTCTTGGAGAGATATGTCGAAAGAAACCTCACTGTGCCTCGGAGAGATATGTGGAAAGAAACCTCACTGTGTCTCAGAGAGATATGTGGAAAGAAACCTCACTGTGTCTCGGAGGGATATGTGGAAAGATACCTCACTGTGTCTTGGAGAGATATGTGGAAAGATACCTCACTGTGTCTCAGAGAGATATGTGGAAAGAAACCTCACTGTGTCTCGGAGAGATATGTGGAAAGATACCTCACTGTGTCTCTGAGAGATATGTGGAAAGATACCTCACTGTGTCTTGGAGAGATATGTGGGAAGAAACCTCACTGTGTATTGGAGAGATATGTAGAAAGAAACCTCACTGTGTCTTGGAGAGATATGTGGAAAGATTCCTCACTGTGTCTCAGAGAGATATGTGGAAAGAAACCTCACTGTGTCTCGAAGAGATATATGGAAAGAAACCTCTCTGTGTCTTGGAGAGATATGTGGAAAGAAACCTCACTGTGTCTTGGAGAGATATGTGGAAAGATACCTCACTGTGTCTCGGAGAGATATGTGGAAAGAAACCTCACTGTGTCTCAGAGAGAGATATGTGGAAAGAAACCTCACTGTGTCTAGAGATATGTGGAAAGAAACCTCACTGTGTCGTGGAGAGATATGTGGGAAGAAACCTCACTGTGTATTGGAGAGATATGTAGAAAGAAACCTCACTGTGTCTTGGAGAGATATGTGGAAAGATACCTCACTGTGTCTTGGAGAGACATGTGGAAAGAAACCTCACTGTGTCTCGGAGAGATATGTGGAAAGAAACCTCACTGTGTCTTGGAGAGATATGTGGAAAGATACCTCACTGTGTCTCGGAGAGATATGTGGGAAGAAACCTCACTGTGTATTGGAGAGATATGTGGGAAGAAACTTCACTCACAGCTTAAAATATAAGAAATATATGAAACAAAAAAAAATTATTGGGAAAAGATAGATTTAGAAAGCATTTCAAAAATCTAGATTTTCCTCATGGTTAGCTATAAACAATTGTTACTTTGGTTATAAGTATTACTTGGCTGTTCTTGTATATGCCCAACTAAGGAAAGCTTACAAGATGTTCAGGCTTGAGGTCTTTGACAGTAATGTCTTATTAGCTAGATACAAAATGATGACCCTCTGGTGGACTCTAAATGTGCTTGTTCTATGGGTGGTAGGGAGGATATCCTGCATGTAGTATGGTACTGTATATGGTACAATAAAGTAAGGTGCTACTGGCTTGGCCCTGTATGAAATCCCTACAAGAAACTAACAAGGAAACAGCATTTAACATATTGCTAGCATCAGAAGATACTTGAACTATAACCAGTGTTGATATTTTTTTCTCAGCACTCATCAAAATGAGGAAGAAAAAAATATTGCAGTAATGAAAGTTTGAAATCACAGGCAATAATAATAAACTTTATTTATATAGCGCTCTTCACAAAGTATCAGAGCACTGCACAGCAAACAACAATTAAAACCATAAAATATTAAAATACTATATATGTTACTACCTGGTGATGCTTTTATAACATAAGTAAGTTATATCTTACTTATGCCAGATTTTAATTTTGTTTCTTTTAGTATAATTTCCTATATATTGAAATGCTACCGTCTCATGAAATGACTTGCCTTTGTGGAATCTGTATGGTCTGAGATGTTGATTAATGTATTTTTATGAATGTACATTGATTGCAAATAAATTTATAATAATCTTTTTTTAATGGATTGAAAAAAATAAACGTAGCTATCTTCTTTTAAAGAGCAGCTGACACCTTCAGGAGAACTTTAACAAGAAATAACATTTAGACAAAGTTCAGCTAGTATGTTACATTCTTCTTGTATTCTTCCTCCTCATCATGTATTACTGACGTCATTTGCATAAAAACAGGATCTTTGCTCCTGAAGAGTTCATCTATTCCTGTTGCTTTCTCCCTATCTGAGGTCATAGTGCCCTACTTGTGACATCATAGTTATTCCCATAGTAACAGATTGTGATGTCACAACAGAGCATTATGACTTAAAGTAGGGAGTAAACTATAGAGGCAGATAAACTTTAAGGGAAATCTAAGGGATAAAAATCATGTACTCATGTAAATTTACTCAGTAATAAATAACAAGGAAGAGAAATATATAGAATACATATGGAATGCAAGCTGAATTGTATCTAATTATTATGTTTTTCAAAGTTTTCTTTTTGGCATCAGTAGCTCTTTAAAAATCACATCAACAGGGACAGGGCCAGCCCAGTAGAGAGGCTGGAGGACATTTTATGCACTGTGCCACACATAACCATCATCATAGTGTGTGTGAAGAGATTCCAGCTCAAGCTACCATAACTGCCACCCACCTGGTTCCTGCCAAACACCCTAACCATGGAAGGTTATGGGTAGCAGAATGGGCAGGACAACTATAAGAGGGTGGTCAGTCCTTTTGTTTGTAAACATGTATAGGTGTCTCTGCACCCTGTTATCTGGATTTTTGTTGTGCTTCTTGTCTGATGACCACCTCAATATGTTGTTGTAGGACACTTTCATGCTGTGGTGGTAGACAGTCAAGGAAGAGCTCCCCAAGAGTCAACCCTATGACACAAAGGTGGACCATGACCCAGAGTGGCCCAGGTAGTATGAGGATGGGGACCAGTACCACAGAATGACCAGGATCCACCAAGAGGGGGTACCCAATAGAGAAGCTGTAGCAGTTGGAGCAGCAGTGGGGGGGACTTTAGTCCATGCCCATCAAAACATGCTCTGGGTGCCATGTGGGCCAGCTTGGGGTGTGGCATATCCTGGTAACCAAGACAAACACCCATAGCCACGTCTGCACCTTACTAAGGGACCATACCTGCTAGACCATGGTGTGCTGCATCTCAGGTGAAGGGACAAACACCTGGCCTAATACTAACAAACAATAGTGGAAATGACATTTTGAACATATGCTATAGTGCCTCTCGTTATTTATGCATTTATTTAATTATTTGTTGAATTTTAGTAACCAGTTGGGCCCACTGGAACCAGAGGTGCCTTTTTCAGGGGTGACCCAGAGTTAATTACAGGCAGTAGCTCAGACAGTGAGCAGGAACATAGAATACATACAGTACTTCATTACGCATAATATATGTGTGCTTGACCAGGTAGTGTTGTAAGGGGCAGGAAGTGTGCCATATATAGCTGTACAGTACAGTGTTTCTGTTCACTGTTTACCTGGGATGATTTTTTTAAGGTTCATATATGCATTATTCTTTTGGTAAGAGAATATGCCATCGTTAGTTTACCTCCAGGGTGGCATTGTTTTTGGGGCTTGGTATCCACATGTGCAGACACCTATCTAGTGCTGTGGGTCAGCGCCTGAATGCAAGGATCATGCATGGGTCCGGCATTGCCAGCAGATGACATTCTGCACAGACAATGTGAGGAAGTGTATGCAGTGCACAATGTCTACTGTGCACTATGGCTATGTGTTTGGTGGCCCTTTGTGGCATTCCGCACGGTGGCCCTCTGTGGCATTTCCACATAAGTGCCTATGCACCTTCACTACACAGTCATGTAGCTGTCCTGGACCATTTGTGGATCAGGTCCTATACAGTTACATAGTAGTGCAAGATAACCATCATGCTGCCCCCCACACCCACCCCACTGCAGAAGCAGGAATGAATATGCTATGAAAGTATATTTTTAAAAAGCAAATAATTTGAAGAAAATCATATCGTTCCAGTGTCAGGCACTTTTTGTCACAGTTGCCTTTGCTCTTCTCCTGCTCCTACTCTTCTTTATTTCAAATCGTGCCCCTTTGGGCAGAGTCCACCCAGATTAATTTACAGAACTTGAAGCAAGCTGCAACATAATTGTTAAAAGTAACTGAAAGAAAATGATGAAAGCAGATGACTTTATACCACATCAAAAGCTTACAGCGTTTAAAAAAAAAGTACACTTCAAACACCTTTTAAATAGTTCAACTGTGGGAAGATTTGCATTATAGCTAGGGATGGCATTCTAGCACTTAGGAGCCTTGGAACACAAAGCTCTGTCTGTCCCACGCAGATTGTTTCATTAGTGATGTCATCATGAAACAATGCCCTCTCAGACAGCAGCTGAGCAAGTAACATACTGCCCTAGAAATGGCATTATGATTTATAATGCCCTAAACACCTCCAAGCCAAACTGGCCCAATAGCTAACAGTGCCTGAGTCGTGTTGTTTTTTTATTTCTGTAGCCTTTGAGTACTGTAGAGGGGTGGGGCTTGGCTAAACCTGGTGGGAGGAGCATCTCAGTACTGCGGGGTCTTACCACTGGAGCTTAGCCAGCAGCAGAATTCTGCTGTACTGACATTTGCTATCACTGGTGCGTGCCAGTACAACAGTGCCAGAGGTGGGGGTGCAGATGGGATAAAAGGGGAAAAAAGTAATAAAAAAAAACCAGCAACCATCACATGTGTCTGTGTATTTTTATTTCAGGCATTTATTTAGACAGTAAGTTAGGAATTACAGTTGAGTAGAATGGTTAAAGAAGTAATTAAACTGTGTGGGTGCACAATGGAGGGGTAACACTTCTCTAATAGATATGTAACTTAGAGGATCAGACAAAATCTGCATCAGTCTGAATCTTGTAAAACCAGCACAACTGATATAAATTTTGAGGCATATCTAATATGTACACTTAAAACTGAGAAATTTCATCACAGATTACAGTATTTTATGGACATAGAAACACAAAATTTGATGGCAGATAAGGACCGCTTGGCCCACCCAGTCTGCCCATTTCCCTACCTGATGAATAAGCTGCAGATTCTAGTTAATCAACAGCTTACTTCCTCCTGCCCCCTACTAGAATTGCCTTATGCCTGTCCCATGTATTCTTAAATTCTTGCATTGTTCCTGACTCCACAACCTCCTCAGGAAGGCTGTTCCATGCATCCACAACTCTCTTTGTGAAAAAATACTTTCTAACATTACCTCTGAGCCGTCCCCCCTCTATCTTCAAATTGTGCCCCCTTGTTCTTGCACATCTCTTCTTCTGAAGGATACTACCCTCTTGTACCTTGTTAATTCCCTTGAGATACTTAAAAGTTTCTATCATGTCCCTCCTCTCCCTCCTTTCCTCAAGGGTATACATATTAAGCTGCTTTAGTCTCTCCTCGTATGTCTTCCAGCGCAGACCTTGCACCATTTTGGTTGCCCTCCTCTGAACAGCCTCCACTCTGTCTATGTCTTTGCGGAGACGGGGTCTCCAAAACTGTACGCAGTACTCCAGATGGGGTCTCACTAACTGTCTATAGAGAGGGATAACAACTTCCTGTTTTCTACTGTTGATGCCTCTCCCTATGCATCCCAGTATCCCCCCAGCCCTCCTTACTGCCTTCTCACATTGCTTGCCCACCTTTAGGTCATCTGATATAATTACTCCTAGGTCTCTTTCGACTTTTGTTGTTGTTATTAACTCACCCCCATTGTGTACTGTTCCCCTGGGATTTTGTTTCCCAGATGCATTACCTTGCACTTCTTTGCATTGAATCTGAGCTGCCACACATTTGACCATTCCTCCAACCTTGCCAAGTCCCTTTTCATTCTTTCCACCCCACCTTGTGTATCAACCCTGTTGCAGATCTTTGTGTCATCTGCAAAGAGGCATACCTTTCCTTCCAGGTGCTCTCCAATGTCACTTATAAAGATATTAAAGAGGACCGGTCCCAGTACTGAACCCTGTGGTACCCCACTAGTTACCCTCCTTTCTTCACGTGGACTCCGTTTACTATTACTTTTTGCGTCCTGTTGTCCAGCCAGTTTTTTATTCAGGCTACCACCTTGGGACCCACTCCAAGGCTGTCTAACTTGTGTATTAATCTTTTGTGTGAGACTGTGTCGAATGCCTTGCTAAAATCTAGGTAGGCCATATCCACAGCCCCTCCCTGGTCTACTACTTTGGTCACCCAGTTAAAGAAATTTATTAGGTTCGTCTGACATGACCTTCCTGCTGTGAAACCATGCTGCCTTGGGTCCTGTGCCCCACTGGCCTCTATGTACTCAACAATTCTTTCCTTCAGAAGTGATTCTATCATTTTCCCTACCACTGAAGTCAAACTAACTGGTCTATAGTTTCCTGCCTCTGCCCTGCTCCCACTTTTGTGAAGTGGAATCACATTTGCCCTCCTCCAGTCCTCAGCTACCACTTCATCCTCCCATGATTTGTTAAAGAGAATAGTCAGTGGTGTTACTAGTTCTACCCTTGGTTCTTTTAGCATTATTGGGTGAATCCCATCAAGCCCCATTGCTTTGTCCACCCTCAGTTTCAAGAGTTCTTTCAAAACCCTTTCTTCTGTGAATGGGCTGGTATCGACCCCCCTATTCAGAGTTTCTCCCTTGTTTGGTTTAGGCACCTCCCCCTCCTCATCTGTTGTGAATACTGAGCACAAATATTTGTTCAGTATCCCTGCTTTTTCACTGTCACCCTCTGCCCACATTCCTTCCCCTTTATTAAGTCTCTGTATCCCTCCATTGGTCTTTCTTCGCTCCCTGATGTACCTATAAAAAGTTTTATCCCCCTTCTTAACAGAGTTGGCTATTTTTTCCTCAGTTTGTGCCTTTGCTATTCTGACTGCCTTCCCTGCCTCCTTCTGCTTTAACTGATAAAGTTCTTTGTCCTGCTTCTTCTGTGTTTCCTTATATTTTCTGAATGCTATCCTTTTCTCCTTAACCGTCCCTGCCACCTCTTTTGAGAACCATAGATGTGAATCTTCTCTTGTAGTTTTTTTGTTAAAACTGAACTGTTCAGCCAGCCCGGTGGCACAGAGGGTTGAGGCGCTGGCGCCTTACCTCAGCCCATGCCGGCGACCCGAGTTCGGGAATGGACTCAGATCGTCGGGGGCTGGCAGGGGCGGGAGAGGATCGAGCATCCATAGGACTGCTCTCCTCTCCTGGGGGTGGCTAGCAGGAGTTTGTCGTGCTGCAGTGGCCCCTGGTGGAGGTCAGGAGCACTGCTGATGCAGGCAAGAAGGAAGGGGATAACCAGAAAAGCAGAAATACCACTTCATGGTAGCCGGATGACGGCTGTCTGGCGCTCTGAGGCCATCAATCTCCTGCTGAGCTCCCCTGTCTCAGCAGCATTCCTGGGGCTAAAAGTAAAAATAGTAGTGCTGGCTTACCCCTTGGCTGGTGCCTTCCCCCTCGGAGAAAGGGTTACGCCGGGTCACCCTGGGGATCGGCTGCGATCTGAGGCAGGCGGAGTCTCAGAGGAGGGATGGCTCAAGGACTGCCTTGGCAAGCCCGAAGGAGTGGCTGCCGAGGAGCACGTAGTGGGAGAAAAAGAACTGGAAAAAAAAAAAAACTGAACTGTTCACATCCTCAGACTTTTGGATGGTTATGGCACAGCTCCACTGGGAATGAGAATCTTGACTCTTCTTTTCTTTTCTATGACTGATGTTTCAGCACGTTGCCGCAAGTGTGGGTAGACAGTAGTTACATAGCAGTTTCTCACCTGGCATCCATGAATGTTGCTAGGGTTTGGAAGCAGTGGAGAGTGTAGCACCCTGAATCCTAGGGCTAATAGTTTTGCCATTTCAATCTCAGTGGTGTGGAGTGCACATTTATGGCACCCAAACAAACAGAAGAGAGAAAAAAATAAGTGCCTTAGCTGGGACTTGAACCCAAGACACCCAGAATACCATTCCAGTTGCACTACCAGCTGCTCCACCAAAACAAATGGAAACTGTGATGTCTTAAGGCACCTTATTCTTTCTGTAATGTACAACCTGGTGCTGCACAGATAATTACACTTTCAATCACAAGGGTATGATGTGCACATTTATGGAACCCAAACAAACAAGAGTTCTGAAGAAATGGGACTGCTGATCTATTTTCCTTGGGAAATACCTGCATTGTCGCTTTGTGAAGTGTCAGCCTGTAATTGGAAATAGACTGTGTGGACTGATCTCCCATCCAGTAAGACAAGTATTTAGGCTGGGTCAGAGACTGTTTTGTGGCCCATCTGTGTTTGATGTTCTGCTGGATGTCCAGGGCAACTTCAAGCCTGCCTGTACACCCTGGACCGACGAGAGGCCCATGGGGCGAAGACAACCAGAGGTCTGTCAGGGGAAAATGATGAAAGGCCCAAGGAGTGAAGACGATGAAAGGCCTGTCAGGTGAATGGTCCAGTTTGCTGCATATCCATAGTCAGCTGATGTGGTGCACCAAAAGACTGTCTGCTGTTATCAGAGTGGTACCAGTAACCTGTGTCATTTGTCCACAACCCTGAAGACTTCAGAAGTGTAAGTACCTCTGGGTTGTGTCCCTGAGGAGTTCTATGCAGTCTAGTTAGAGAGAGATATATAGTTCTTAGGGGGTGAAGTCCTGGGCAGGACTTTGAAATCTGCAGGATACGCCCAGGTAGAAAAGTAAAAACAAATGTTCTGTGTGTTTCGTTGGATCCTAGCAGAGCCCCACTGCCAAGTTCTGCAGTTCAAGTTCAAGACTGTTATCACCACTGTATCCCAAAGCCCAAGGTGCACCGAACCTGCATCCTCCAGTTGGCCACTAGCAACTCGGTGAGGTGCCCACTGTAACAGACTGTTTCCATCTGTACGGACGTCAGAGGGGAAGTCGGGTGAACCCGGGCTGGTGGTTTGGGGATTGTGTGGGGTATAACTTTGAACAAAAGTTGTTGTTGCTTGTTGTGTTTTGTTCCCATTTACCTCATCCTTGCAGTAAACCTGAGTTTAGTTCATGTTAACACTGAAGTGCATGGTTGTTGCCTGGAAGTGTATTACTGCTGTGGGGGAGGAAGGTACTACTGCTGTGTGGGGAAAAGGTAGCTGTGTGTGGGAGGGAAAAAATACTTATTCCTGTGGGGTGGTAACCTTGTGATTAATCAGCTAGGTACCCCATATCACTACCCCAGGTGGAGGCACTGTGCCATTCTGCTCCAGTGTCGTCCATCCATCAGTGAACCCAGGCTGGCCCCCTTGGGAGGTGGTGGTATATGAGAGCCCGAAAGCCCCGGTATAGCCAAGTGGTAAGTTGGTGGTTTTATTGATTTTATCAAAGAATAAAACACAACTCAGGATGCAGACAATACAACTGCTCAACTCTACAGTTTATAACATTGCTTTACACTTAATTGCTTACTGGAAAGAAAATAGAAATGTTACCTTTTATCTACATACATTGACTGAGGAAAATTATACATATACTGTATGGACACTGTCTTGACATAATACATACAGAACAAGAAGTGAGAACCCACAGAGACAAATTAATTAATATTTATGCCAGAAATTCTTTGCTTGAACCTGAAACGGGGGCCAAATCACTAACACCACGATGTCTGTTTTAGGGAATTATGCTAAGAGTGCAAAAACCATCCCTTGGTGGTCAGATGAGCTGCTAATTGTGGTTACATGCAATTATTACACACTCAGGGAATTCCACTTAGAAATATATTTTCTTTTCAGCATCTATGTGTGCTCCTGTTTAGCTCTGATGGCCCCCTTCAACCAGCAACCCCCAGTCCCATCGCCCACTGTCCCCTGGGCACCCCACTACTTGTTTACTTCTATGGGTAAGTTGTACCTGGTAGGTGGTGTGGAGCCTGCATGGTCACTACTGTTATCCCACTGCTGGAGGGGTTTTCTACAGCTTGTATTTTGATCGGGGCTGACAGGTGTGCCATCACACCCACACGCACACACACACACACACACACACACACAGTGTTAAGATGCTGTATGCCTCAAAGTCTTTGCCTAGCCATTGATATGGGCGGCCACTTTCTGCACCACTCAGCCTCCACCAGGTGGCACCCCATCAGCGGTGTGTGCTGTCCTGCCTTCCAGAAGGAGGAGAGTTGTCTGTAAATGATCAATCCTCCTTCCCCTGGCTGGTCCATGAGCGACTATGGTCATTTCCCAAACTCAGGCTGCCACCATGGTGGGAGGAATGGTGCCCAGGGCTTCTACCTTCCACACCACTGGGTCAGCAATAATTAGAAATATTTTAACAGAAAACTGAATGCAAACATATGACCCTCCACAGCCATTAGCTATGCCCCAATTAGGGGTTTGGCACATGAGTACATTTTTTAATTACCTGACAGTGTGCTTTTAACAGCACACTAACTTGTTTTTTTTTTCTCTTTTAGATATTTCCTGAAGAAGACCTAAGGTCGAAATGTAGATTTCTAACTCTATTTTCTATTTTCAGCGTGCATTTAATATAATCATTTTGTTTTGCTTTTAGACCACTTGCTGACGCAGCACCTTGTTTTTGTTTTTTAAAAGCATATTCCTAATGCACTGAAACATCTAATTTAATGATGTGCCCATAGCCATCTTATGCACACTAGTCACAGCTTTCTGTGCTCTCTTTATGCCAATATGCTCTCTGGCTAATGGCAGAGGTCTGCACAAAGAGAGCACAGGAAACGAGCTGGTGCATGTGAGATGTCCATGTTTAAATTGAAAGTTGCAGTGCAAAAGGAATATGCTTTCAAATTCATTTGGACAGGTAATACACAAAGCTGCATTATGCAGCAAAACCCTAGTCTGGTGCTTATCCACTGAGTGGGGGAGGGGCATATGCTTGTGTGCTGTTTCTTTTAATGTACCCTACCTCATAACAGATGCTTTCTGAGTTAGCAAGTAACCATGAAAGGGAAGGGGGGTCCATTGAAATTCAAAACATTCTATCTTTGCTTAAGCAAATAAGTGAGGTGTTACAGGGGGAGAATTTTAATCACTGAATCATGCCTCATAGGGATGGTGGGAATATCATGTGAGACTTGGGTGTTTTGCATACATTTCCTGGACAGCATGAGAATCACAAGTAATACTTTTGGATTAAGTCCCCCCGTCACTTCCGTCCGGTCCTAAAGGTAGGAGTATCTACTATTTGTCTACTGAATATGTCAGTGTTAGTGACTCTATAGGTAGCATGCTTGCTGTTAGGACTAGTAGGATTGAAGGTTATGTGTTCTAGACCTACATGAGGTACCTGGGACAATACCCATGGAGGGGATTGCAGCACTGTTGAGGTGCCATTCTTTGGATGAGACATTAAATCAAAGTCTCTTCTGCCCACCTCTGGCCACGGTTCAGTTGAAAGCTACAAATCCCATGGCAGTTATTGAAAAAAGAGTCAGGAACTTTGCTCTGGTGTCACGGGCACAAGGAAGCGGGGCGCACACACACAGCATGCCACCGTTTTCTGTTTTTCAAGTAGTGGTCTTTGCTCCCTGCACCCACCATATAAATATATAATCACCTCCACTCCAGGCATATCAGGGTGGAGATGGCATAGCAGACCATGCCCAAAAGTCCTAGGCACCCTAATGAGGACACCCTAATGACAGTGCCCTACTGATGGGATACCCTGTTCTGCCCATCTCTGGGCACTGGCCAGCTGAGAGCTACAAATCCCAGGGCAATTATAGAAAAAGAGTTAGGGACTTTGCTCTGGTGTCATGATCAGTATTTCCCCATCAATAAATCAGGCCCAAGTAACTGACAGATAGATAATTAATATCTTACTAGCCTCTCTTTGAATTTTAGTTCAAAAAAGAAGTAGGCTTGTGGGCATCCCTAAAAGTCATAAAAATCCATGCTCCTTTCTTTATTTTCTTGCATCTGCCGCAGTTGAGTAAGCCTCCTTTATTAAATGTGTGTATGATGGCAGGATGGAGACCTTTCTCTTTTTTTTTTAATATACAGTTTATCCCCCGATCTCCCCTGGCTGCCCCTTCAGACCGACTCCACCAGCCCCATTACCCTGGCATCCCTGGGACTTGCCTTCAGCCTACGCCCTCTACCACAGGGCTGCAGCAGTGCCCAATCACCGAGTGAGGAGTCTGGGGAGGGTCAGTTGTCACCTTCAGCCAGGGCTGTATTTCCTCCATTTTTCTCCCTTCCCTGTTGCTGGGATGCACACAGAAGACATCTCTGTCATCTTTCTCCATTAAATACCATAGAAGAGTTTCAGCACTTAGAAATGACAGTTCCCCCACCTACAAATCTCACTCTGAGAGTTCACACACCAAAACACTGATCATTTTACTTATACTTCTGTTCTATTTCTCCCTTCAGACATTCCTGGAACGTCTTTCAAAATCCTCTTTTATATTTGCACGTCTTCCTTTTGTTTTGGTATTTTGGGCCGGTCAGTAAGGTTGAACAATTCATATTTCAGTCCTACAGAGGAGTGGCTGGTGACCTTTTCCATTGCAAAAGCATTGGAAAGTGGGACATGTTTCACATTTATTGCCTAAAATGAGTGAGTGGTGTGACGTTTTAGTGGGTGTTCTTGCTGACTGTAAAATCACAAAAGCAATTGACTGGGTGTGAGGGTGACTGTGGAGGATGCCTGCATGAATGAGCTACGAAACCAGAGAATCCATACGCTGTTCAGTGAAAGAACGTTCATGTACCCACTGTGTGTGCTCAATCACAGTTAGTGGGCATGTGAGTGCCAGGGTTCACGCATCACTTTTTTTGCACTGGTCCAGCCAGGAAAGTGTACTTAATTTACACTGGTCCACAAGATCTGTACTGGCACCAAAATTAAAATAGAAATCATTTAAAAAATAAGTGCACTACACAAATTATTTCTGAAAACAGTTTTGTTGCTGTATTTAGAGTGGTAGTTGTTTTAGGCAATGTTTATTACTGCTTCTGGTCACCTCAAGGGGATACCCTTTCCCTATTCAGTGTTGGATGGATAGATCATAGAGAGACAGACAGACAGTCTGAGGGAGTTGCATAATTAAAAAAATCTGCGTGTCACAATAAAAATAAGTAATCCCTAGTGAGAGCAGACTTACTGAAATTGCCCCCCATACTGGAATGATTGATTCAAATCTGTCTCCAGGGTCTACCTTTGCACTGAACCACAAGGCATCTGCTGTTCATATACATAGAACACTGCCTGTCTAAACATATACATAAAACTTTACCTGTATAAAATCCCACAATACTGTTTACTAATTGTGATTTCTTCCTCTCACAGCCCCATGCTGCCTGAACAGAGCCATGTCAAATTGTGGCTGTTCTTTGATTTATTAATTTTTTTAATAAATAATGTTCACACATCAACTATCAGTGCTTCTAGAGCTATCAATCAAAACAATTTCCCTCACTCAGAGCCTCCATACAGATGTTGAGTGGCCTGATGATCAAACCAAATTTTCCCCACAAACTCAGGGCCTCTACACTGAGACTGCCTGAGAATCGAACAACCCACTTTTACCCACATACTCAGATCCTCCACACAGACTCTGTAGCTGGCGCAGCTCTTCTAAGACCCTTTACAGAGTGTAGACTACAGTACTTAAAATGGTTTAAGCAGCTTAAACTGTTTTATATCTCTGGAAAACATTTAGGGTGGGAGAGGGGGGACATGATAGAAACTTTCAAGTACCTCAAGGGAATCAACAAAGTCAAGAGGGTAGCATCTTTCAAAAAGAGGTGTGCAAAACAAGGGCACAATTTGAAGATGGGGGGGCTCAGAGGTAATTTAAGGAAGTATTTTTCACAGAGAGGTTTAGGATGCATGGAACGGCCTTCTGAGGAGGTCGTTGAGTCAAAAACAGTGGTGGAATTCAAGCATGCATGGGACAGTCATAAGGCAATTCTAGGGGATAGGGGTAGGAAGAAGTAGGCTGCTGGTTCACTAGGATCTGCAGCTTATTCAGTAGGCAGGGAAATGGGCAGACTGGGTGGGCCAAGCGGTCCTTATCTGCCGTCAAATTCTATGTTTCTATGTTTAGGGTCCACACTATGGCCCCGTTCGCACTGGGGCATTTGAAATGGTTTGTGGCTCTTGAACCATTTCAAATGCGTGCTGGTCCAGATTGCGTTTGCACCTAACCCACTTCCAGACCTGATTCATGGAACTGTGCTCAAACTCTGATAAGACCTAGGCTTGAACATGGTTTCAAAAACGTTTCAGAAGTTAACTCGGATTTACAAGCTGTGCGGACAGTCAGACACGGTTCCCCATCATGAAGCTGGATGTCCCCCACATGTGAATTGGTTGACAGTTAATTTGATGCAGAGGCAACAGTGCAGATGCTGTAAACCATTTTAAATAATGGTTTACTACATGCTAGCAGTGGTGTGGATGCTATGACATGAATGCTACAGCACGGTAATTAATCCGTACTTAAAAACGTTTTAAATTACCGTGCTATAGTGTGAACGGGGCCTAAAAGAGCAGTTTAGTCCAGTTTTAAAAACCATACTAAAAACCTATTTGAGAGCTAGACTTCAACATGGTTTTTGAAAAGTTAGAGATTAGTCAAGTTTTACCTCTAGCATGGACAATTGGATCAGTTTTAAAAAATTGACTTAAACATGCCCTGGCTAGTATGGATGCTACAGCACAGCACAGCACGTCTTTACCCATGTTTTAAAATGTTACTACTTAGGGTGCTGTAGTGTGTACAGGGCCCAAGTAAAAAGGAGCCCCTTTTTATCACTACAGTGATGCCTGGCCTAACAGTACTGATGTAAGGAACCTCATTTATAATCTGAGCTCTGCATTTCAACAGCCAGTCAAATCACTGCTTTTTGAAATATTTTAAATTACACAGTCATGCCCAGCTACCTGAAATAAAACTTGTTATAAAATGGGTGCTGAAAATCCTGTATTCTGATTTGTCAAAACAGGTCACCTGACCATGGATTAATCCCCTGTAAACCCACAGTTGCTTTGCTGCGCTACAAAATCCTGAGTGGCAGCAATGTAAAGTCCACCAGAGAAACATGTAAAAAACTACAACTACAGCATCCTCATTAGGACAGATCCACCAAGTGGAGAACTATAACTACGGCATCCTCATTAGGACAGATCCACCAAGTGGAGAACTATAACTACGGCATCCTCAGAAGGACAAAACCATTAGGCAGAATAACTATTTTATTACAAATGCATGTAAACAGTGTTTTTTTTATATTTATTTAGGTAAACCTTTAACATAAATTTTCCCAATTCATAAGTGGATTAACCCACTCCAGAGCATGGGTTTACTGAGCATTAATCCATGCTTGAGTGGTTGAGATCACTCACCTGCAGCCTCGTGCCTCACCCCGGCATGGATTAATGCTAAGTAAACCCATGCTCTGTTGTGGATTAATCCCTCCTATTTGAAGAGCTCAGTTTTTTGGGGGTGTTTTATAGTTACTTGTTGTCCTGGGCCATTTCGCTCATGGCTGAGATCTACAGATTGTACTGCACCTCAGACGTCTTCCTCCATTGTGATGCAATTCTTCATGGCACAGTCAAGTGAGCCACGCGAAATGTTTTGTCCTCCAGTAAAAATGTGGACACAAATTAAGCTTCTGCAAATACTTTTAATGATCTGCCCCCATTATTTCCGTGCATCAGCCTGTTCTGTGTATGCACTCCAGTTCCCTGCTCACTGTAAAAACGCACTGATCAGACCGAGAAGTCAGAGGTAAGTCATACTGGCCAGAAGCAATTTGCAGTATGGCCCGGGCTAGTAAAATAGTGCTATGATTGAACCCTGGAACATGCTTTTACTGAATTGACAGCTTTAGCATTTGTTCATGCCCTCCCCCTTCTATACAAAATACTTCCTGGTGTCTACATGGCATCCTCACTCCCTCACCTGGTTCCTTACCAGACACTCAAGATGTCTAGTGCTACCCCTTTCCTTGCCCATTCCCTTGCCAAATAATTCCTGGTGGCTAGTTACACATCCCACTCACGCAACCCCCCAAGTGGTGACTGGCACCGCAGACTGCTTACGTCCTGGCTGGTGACTAACTTCCAGTACTAATATCTCACTTCAAGTGTATCATCACACACCCTAAACAGGGCCATCTCGATGCTATGAGGTTTTATGCACAAAAAATACATATGGTAAATATGATACCAGCATAACAAAGTCTGTGTATGTTCTCTGAATATAAGCTTTTCTGTTACATTATGACCTCGGATGTAAGATTATTTCACTTCAGATCTTTATTCCGAGTATTAGGCTATAAGGCCTTGTTTAAATTTAATCAGTGGTAAGGGCATTACCTAATGGCAGATGCTCATGGGATCAGACATTTATTATGACGATAAACTAGCTGAACAAAACAAAAATGTAAAATAAAACCAAGGACACACAGCATATAAACAAAGGCTGATTACAAATTGGAATCAGTGGAGTTGTGTGTCTACTGTGTCCCCAGATTTGGTTTTAGTTTCTGTTGCACAGACACTGCTGTCCCAGCAAATGTTGGTTCACTTCACTTCACTTCACCGGAGGTACTAGTGTCCCAGCAGATGCTGGCAGAGTTCTGTTACTGCAGGCACTACTGTCCCAGCATATCTGCAATTACTGGCACAGGGTCCTGAAAGGGTGCAGCTTGTGAATCAGTTGGTGACGTTGCATTACTGACAGCAGCTCCCAGCAGGTGACCACGGGAGCAAAAAGAGTCAAAACACAAAACAAAAAAAAAGGCAACAGTACTGTTGGCACTTGGTATCTGAGGCAACTGAACTCTCCCAGCATGCGCTATCACAGCAGTATATCAGGCAAAGTGAGTGGTCAGCAGATGCAGGTCTGCCGAGATAATGCCTGCCAGTGTTGGAATTATACTTCATGAGCTTTGAAAGCTGGGAGGGCGGGCTATCAAGGTCATATCCTCAAATTTGAACCCTCCTTCCCATTATAAGTCAATGGCAGGGATGCATGAGCTACTGGGGCTCACTTTAGAGCTGGGGAGGGCTGAGCCCTGGCACGCTCCGCGATAATTTCAGCACTGCTGCAATAACAGAACTTCAACATCATCTGCTGGAACAGTAGTGAGTCACATAAGAGAAAGTATCCCAGCAGATATGTGTAAGGTCACTCTCCTTGGAGTAGGGGTACTGCAGATGGAAGGTTATTCAGGAAAGGGCCACACACAAATACTAAGACAACACCTAACTGACCTCCTGAGCCTGAGGCTGACCTCTAGGGAGCTACTCACACATGGCGGGGCAAACGGAGCTGCGATTTAAAATGGATTAAAGGAACTTGGATATAGAACAAAGGAAAATGTCCAAATTGGGGATTATGAAACAAACAGGGTCCATTTTTCTCCTAGATAAGCTCACAGAAAATTATGTTAAAACCTTTGGTCACTCCCTTTCCACATTTTAGCTGGCACAGTCTCTATACTTGTCTCCTTTTCATTAAAGGGTGAACATTCTGTTACTCCTGGATTGGCTTCAGCATTGGTGGGGTACATTCATGGCATAAAACTGGCCCTGATGGAGGCACCTAGATGCTTTCGGAGTCCACCACCGCAGGCTCTATCAACAAACTTATTGTTCTCTTGAAAACTGTAAAATACAGTTCTCGGTAACACATTCAATGCAATGTATAGCTGATCTTGATTCTGCAGTATTGTATAACCGAAAAAACTGTAACCTTTAGCTGCCTATGTCTATATGTATTAAGTGCTTGTATTTGTTTTTTCTGACACAGAGCCTTTGTAAATGAGTCGACTCAAAGGTTGTAATCCTAAAGTCTGTTAAATAAAAAATAAATAAAAATAAACAAAATGGGTGGGGACTCCCTGGGCATCTACTAGCCCATTTTTCACATTTCAATTTAAACTTGGCAGTTTCAGTGCTATCGGCTGTGCAGCACTGCTGGATCCTGTCACAGACTTCTGAGTAAACTCTGACTTCCCACAGAGTCTGTTTCTGTACACCTTGCTCACAGATTAAACTTTTAAATTGTTACTTTTCCCTCTCTAGGGCATCTGTCAGGTGCCGGCAAGCAATATCCAGACCTTTTAGGGCAATACCATCCCATTGTTACACACTCAGTAAAATGTTCACTTTATGACAGGAATTTTATAACTTACGGTCACTTGTCCTCATGTGGGGAAGGACAGCACTGCTGGATGCCAGACCAAGTCACTTTCATGAGAAACAGAGTGAACATCACCCCAGATCCTTTGCACGCAGAACTCCCTTGGATCAACTTTCTTTCAGACAGATCTCAACTTCTTTTTTCAAGTCTTTTTTTCTCCTGTTCAAGAAGAGGAATCCCCATTCCAGGCTTTTCTTCAACGGCAGTAACCATGAATGAGTACATTTCTTGACGCCAGATTCTACAGTGAAATGTCAGCCCAATGAGAGCTGGCATTGTGTGCCACTTATACCTCTCCCATAAAATGACAATCACCAGTTCCTGTCCTTCTGCACAGACCACCGACTCTTCCCCTTTGGAATATCAAGTCAGACCAGCTATCCCAGTCCTCCAAGGGTATAGAAAACTGACACAACCTAGAGGTCAGTAGACACTCTTAAAGGTACATAGCTCCTAAGGGGGTACAGTAGTGTGTGATGGAAGAAAAGTGGGGATGGTCATGCCTGTAGTAACACAACTTTGACAGCATCTGCTGGGACACTAGTGCCTGCGGTGAAGAGAAGTGTCCCATCATGGATGGTCTGGAACAGTAGTATCTGATGTAAGGTAAAGTGTCCCAGAAGATGCTAATTTGTTGGGACAGTAGTGCATGTGCTAACATACCTCTGCCAGCTTTTTGCTGGGACATGTGACTGCTACACACTGTAAACTATAACTGAATCTGCTATGACAGTAGCAATTGTACAAATTTGCTGGAACACTAGTGCATGTGGTGAAGAGCAATGTCCTGACGTCTGCTAGGACAGTGTTGCTTGTGCTGCAGAGACTACAGCTGAAGCTGCTGGGACAGCAGGGCTTACAGTAACAGAACTGTGCCAGCACTTGCAGGGACAGCTCTGTCTGTACAACAGAATCTTCTGAGATAGTAGGGCCTGCAGTAATGGAACTGTGCCACCATCTGCTGGAGCACAAGAGCATCCAGTAAAGGGAGGAAGTGGTTACTACATGTGCTGGAACAGTAGTAGTATCTGAGGTTAGGTAATGTGTGCAAGTGAAAGCAGATCTGCTGGAACAGTAGTACCTGCAGTGTTAGTACTATGCCAGTATCTGCTAGCGCAGTAATGCCTGTGATGAGGGAAGTGTCCCAGTATCTCCTGGAACAGTAGTGTCTGTGCTGCATTAACCATGACAGAATTTGCTGGGACAGTAATGAGTGTAGTGAAGGGAAGTGTCTCAGTCATGGCTGAGCCAGAAGTGTCTGTGGTGAGGGAAATGTCCCAGTATCTGCTGGGACAGTAGTCTGTGGTGAAGGAAGTGTCACAGTATCTGCTGGGACAGTGGTGTTGGTGCTACATTAACTATAACAGAATCTGCTGGTACATTAGTGCTTGTGGTTAAGTATCCTAGTATCTGCTGAGACAGTAGTGTGTTTGGTGAGGGAAGTGTCCAAGTACCTACTGGGACAATAGTGTCTGTGCTACATTAACAACAACAGAATCTGCCTGGACATTGGTGCCATGGTTAATTATCACAGTATCTGCTGGGACAGTAGTGTCTGTGGTGGGGGAAGGGTCCCAGTATCTACTGTCCACTATATCATAATTTATTTGCCATTACTATAATTCTTTTACCATGTAGATTACGTCATGCTGTGGACATTGTATGTTTAGAATTGCATTAATGAAGGAAGGATATTTAATATAGAGTTTCATGTATTATCAAAAATATTGACTTTCACTCATGTAATCCATCAAACGTTATATTATCTTTGTAGATTTAAAACTCTGAAACCAATTCACCGTATTAAATACTGGTAGCTTGGTAGAATTCCAGTTTTCCAAAATCATTCATTTTGTGGTAATGGTAGCCAATGCCAGCATTTTCCACTCTTTTAATTGTAGGTCTAATCTATCAAAATCATTTAATATAAACATTTTGGGCAAGAGTGGAATATGTTTTTTTTTTTGTTTGTTTAGTTCAACCTGTACACATTTCCACTGTTTAAAAATGTATTTACTGCTGCTAGCTTTTGGCAGGCAGCAATCTTGCTTTCAGAACAAGGAGCAGCTGACTAAAGAGCTAGAACGTTTGTTACTAATAGAACACTTCTAACTCAGCAGGAGTCAGAGCCTGTTGGAATTAAGTAAACATATACTGCATTAGAAGTGTGGGGTCTCAAATAGGGTCAAAAAAAGAGACTCAGTGTGTTTTTCTGTGTTGAGGAAGGGGTCTGTATCAGCTTCTCAGTTTGCTAAGTCAGGAGGATAGCAGTTAATTGGGGGTGTGGTTTAGGCAGCAGAAATCAGGTGTCTCCAATTACTACCCAGACTTTAGCAAGGCATTTGACACAGTCCCACACAAAAGATTAATAATAATAATTAAGTTAGCCAGCCTGGGAGTGGGTCCCAGGGTGGTAGCCTGGGTAGCAAACTGGCTGCACAACAGGACACAGAAGGTAATAGTGAATGGAACACATTTCAAAGAAAGGGGAGTTACTAGTGGAGTACATCAGGGCTCAGTACTGGGTCCAGTCCTCTTTAACATCTTTATAGGTGACATTGCAGAGGGTCTGGTGGGAAAGGTATGCCTCTTTGCAAATGACACAAAGATCTGCAACAGAGTTGATTCACAAGAGGGGGTAGAAAAGATGAGAAGGAACTTGGCAAGGTTGGAGGAATGGTCAGACATATGGCAACTTAGATTCAATGCAAAGAAGTACAAAGTAATGCACCTGGGAAACAAAACCCAGGAGAAGAGTACACAATAGCAGGGGAGGTACTAACAACAACAAAAATGGAAAGGGACCTGGGGGTAGTCATATCAAATGACCCAAAGGTGGGTAAGCACTGTAAAAAGTCAGTAAGGAGAGTCATGGGATACTGGGATGCATAGGAAGGGGCATCACAAGTAGAAAAAGGGAAGTGGTTATCCCTCTACACAGATAGTTGGTGAGGCCCTGTCTGGAGTACTATGTGCAGTTTTGGAGACTTTGTCTACGCAAGAACACAGACAGGTTGGAAGCAGTCCAGAGGAGGGCAACTAAAATGTTGCAGGGTCTGCAGCAGAAACCATATGAAGAGAGACTGAGAGAGCTTAATATGTATACCCTTGATGAAAGGAGGGACATGATAGAAACTTTCAAGTACCTTAAGGAATCAACAAAGTCCAGGAGGGTAGCATCTTTCAGAAAAAGAGATGTGTAGGAACAAGGGGGCACAATTTAAAGTTAGAGGGGGGGATGGCTCAGAGGTAATGTGAGGAAATTCTTTTTCACAGAGAGAGAGTGGTGGACGCATGGTACCGCCTTCCTGGAGAGGTTGTGGGGTCTAAAACAGTGTGGGAATTCCAACATGCATGGGACAGACATAAGGCAATAATAGTGGGGGGTTGCAGGAAGTAGGCTGTTGGTTAACTAGAATCTGATGCTTATCCAATAGGTAGGGAAATGGGCAGACTGGGTTGGTCAAGTGGTCCTTATCTGCCGTCAAAGTCTATGTTTCTATGTAACTCAGCAGGAGTCAGAGCTTGTTGGAATTAAGTAAACAGATACTTCATTAGAAGTATGGGGTCTCAATTAGGGTAAAAACAAGCATTTGTCAATGCCAAATGTTGCTTGCCTGTATGTGCTGTTTAGGTATTTGGAAGTCATTGGAGTGCAAATATTGAAAATTCACGAACTTACGAGCGTGCATAGGAACTGCGCAATGCACACTTGTAAAACAGTCATTTTAAGGAATTTTTTCACCAGAGTTTCAACATAGCCATTTTAAGACCTCCGGTCATGAACAGTGTCACTGTTATTTTCTTAATGTGTCCCAAAGCTGATTTACGCACACCGACTGCGCCATTGTGCCTACATGGTGGGAAACACGTTTGGGCAAGATGTGAAAATGACAGCTGTACTGCTCATAAGGAGGTGTGGTAAAATGGCAATGTTGAAAATCTGGAGTGAAAATAATGAAAATTACCAACTTACTTAACGTGTAGGAACTGCACAACGACGTCAGAAAGAAGTCATTTTTAGGAATTTTTCACCAAATTTTCCAGCGTGGCTTTTTGAGAGCCCACCTTATGAACACTCACAGTGTCATTTTGTTAATGGGTCCCAAAAGGTGATTTCACGCAGTGACCGTGAAATCACCCTTCGGGCCTGATTAACGCCATGGCAGAGTAAGAATTCATTAGAAGGGGTGCCAAAAACCCCATGTTGAAAATTTAGGCCCAAAATTCTCAAAAATGCCTGAGATTTGCAATAAAGTTGACAAAACCCTATTTATTCCATTATACAGCTTATCAGCATTTCCTCAGTTCGCGGTCGGCTTTGAAGAGTGCAGACGTGTTCCCGATCCACCGATGATCATTGCACCAAGCTCCAGAGGTAAGTATGGGGTGAGAGGGGTGTGGGGAGGCAGGGTGCACATTGGGTGGGTGCGGGTTGTGGGGGGCAGGAAGAAGGCAAGGTAACATTTTCTTATTTACAGGTTTTTATGTTATTAAGATGACACAAGACATTTGCCATGCTGGGGTGGGCTCCCAGTGTGGCAGCTGGAAAGGCTGTTTGTGAGGCTGGAGCCAATGGGGGATTGGGCACCCCATCAGCCATAACAAGCTTTGCCGTGCTGTGGTGGGCTCGCAGCGTAGCACCTGGAAAGCTTTTGGGGGGCATGCAGCCATGAAGCCGATGGGGGATTGGGCACCCCCATCAGCTATGACAGTTTTTGCCACGCTGGGGTGGGCTCCCAGTGTGGCACCTGGACAGTTTTTGTGGGGGGAGGCATGGAGCCGATGGGGGATTAAGCACCCTCGTTGGCCACACAGTGTGTGCGTAAGGGGGAGTGCATCAGCACACAATATGCGTGCTTGCGTGTGTGGGGGGGAGAGCTCTGCTCACTGAGGCGGAGCTCTCCCTTTGAACTGTATGCCACTGCATTTTCAACTGCTGTCATAGACAGCTGCAGCAGTGATTGGGGAACTGGGGCAGTGCCTGCAAACACACTGACTGAATTGGAAGATGGGTGCCACACCTCCAAAAACTCAGATGATGGCACTATGTTTCTGGCACATGCGTGCAAGCAACATAAAAAGAGACTCGGTGTGTTTTTCTGTGTTGGGGAAGGGGACTGTATCAGCTTCTCAGTTTGCTAAGTCAGAAGAAGAGCAGTTAATTGGGGGTATGGATTAGGTAGCAGAAAACCAGGTGTCTCTAATTACAGTTCCCTGCTGCTAGCTTTTGGCAGACAGCAATCTTGCTTTCAGAGCGAGGGGCAGCTGACTAAAGAGCTAAAACTTTTCTCATAGAACACTTCGAACTCAGCAGGAGTCAGAGCATGTTGGGATTAAGCAAACAGATATTTTATTAGAAGTGTGGGGTCTCAATTAGGGTAAAAAAGAAAGTCAGTGTGGTTTTCTGTGTTGGGGAAAGGTACTGTATCAGCTTTTCAGTTTGCTAAGTCAGAAGGGGAGCAGTTAACTGGGGGTGTGGCTTAGGCAGCAGAAAACCATGTGTGTCTAATTACAGTTCTTGCTGTTAGCTTTTGGTGGACAGCAATCTTGCTTTCAGAGGAAGGAGCAGCTGACCGAAGAGCTTTAACTTTTCTTACTAATAGAACACTCCTAACTCAGCGGGAGTCAGGGCCTGTTTGGATTAAACACACAGATGCTTTATTAGAATTGTGGGGTCTCAATTAGGGTCAAAAAAGAAAGTCAATGTCTGTTTCTGTGTTGGGGAAGGGGACTGTTTCAGTTTCTCAGTTTGCCAAGTCAGGAGGAGAGCAGTTAATTGGGGGTATGGCTTAGGCAGCAGGAAACCTGGTGTCTCCAATTACAGTTCCCTGCTGCTAGCTTTTGGCAGACAGCAATCTTGCTTTCACAGCAAGGAGCAGCTGATTAAAGAGCTAGAACTTTTCTTACTAATTGCCCTCCTTCCCTCCCACCCATAGCCAGTTCCACTTTTATAGGCACTGGATTTGACTGACCATAGGAACTTCCTGTTTCACAGTAGTACTGGCAGAGTTGACCTTAACCAACGAGTGTGAACAGATACTAAAATAGAACCAGTACATGTCTGTAGCTACCAGAGGGTGCTGTGAAACCAAGAAGTTGTCTTGGAGCTGTAGTCCTTTATGAGCAGCTCAAGACTATATTTCCATATAGAGCAGGGCATGCTGTGTCTCAATGTAATTTTAGATTGTGCACTTTATTCTGTGAGTAGTTTTGACATTAGTCCTGCTGCAGAGTGCACAATAGTTGTAAAACGTTGAAATTTTTGCATTAAATAGTTTGGGGCTGGATAGTCACGTGACCCAGGAGACTTCCAGGTTGGGTTGCTATTTCTGGGTACACTCTGTGAGTGGAGTGAGCACACATGAAGATGTGCACCAAAACACACATAGTGCGTCTTGTGCATATCTGTGGTGTCTACGGGAAGTAAGGGTAATGAGGGTCATGAGTCACTTTTCCAAAACCAGGGATCCAACTATAAGATCGACTACCATTAGATATTATAATTTGGCTAATTTTGATACTATTAACAGTAATCTAGGCAATATAGGATTGGACAGGGTATTCAGTGGACTTACTACTGGAACAGCATGGATGATGTTCAAAGAGATTATCGTTCAAATAGAATCTGACTATGTCTCTGCTAAAACTAAATATAACAACAAAGGTTGAGTACCTATTTGGTTGAATACCATTGTAAAAAAACAAATAAGAAAGAAGCAAAAAGCATTTAAAAAACGTAAAGGAAATTCATCAACCATTAACCTACTATCTTATAAGAAGACCCTTAATTTATTGAAAAGCCTGATTAAGCAGTCTAAAGCTAGTACAGAATTTAGAATAGCTCATAGCAAAAAAACCAAGCTATTATACTCATATATCAAAAGTAACTTAGGAACATCCATAAGAACAATAGGGCCAATCCATGAGGATAATGCCTTACTGAACGATGACCAATCAATGGCTGACAGTTTTAATGATTATTTTTACTCAGTTTTTTCCCCCACATTGGACAGCGATCAGCATATTGGTGTTGGTATTATTAATAATATTGAGTGTTTTACACACCGGGACATCTTTTTAGAGCTAAACAAACTAAACCTTAACTCTAGTCCTGAAGAGTGCACAATATTTTTAAAACTTACAGCTTTTTGCATCAAACAGTTCAGGGCCGTATAGTCATGTGACCCAGAAAACCTTCGGGTCGGGTTGCTATTTCGGGGCACACTCCGCGAGTGGAGCAAGCACGCATGAAGACGCACACCAAGACATGCACAGGGTCCACCACCCTTTCAGTGAAATAACACCTCCTCCTCTCCCCACTAAGCCTGCCCCCTTCCAGCACATACAAAAAGCTTTGGATTGGCCTTTAATGACAATATCAATCCCAAGTTCCTGAGAAATACTGCTCATGTAATTTCTCTTCCCTTGTCCATCATCATCTACAGTTTATCATTGAGAGAAGGATATGTCGCCTATGATTAGAGATCTGCTATTGTGGTTCCGATATTCAAGAAAGTGGATAGAAGGCTGCTAGAAAACTACAGACCTATCAGCTTGATGTTGCATTGCTGTAAGGTTATGGAGTAGCTCATTAAAAAACATCTGGAGGACTTCATATTGGTTAATAATTTAGACAATAGTCAAGAACACAGGTTCATCAAGGGAAAGTCATGTTGCTTGAATCTAATTAATTTTATAACAATATTAGTGAAAATCTGGACAACAGCATACCATCGGATGTTATTTATTTGGACTTCTCAAAAGCCTTTGATAAGGTGCCCCATAACGTATTAATCACTAAACTGAAGGACAAGGGCATAGACAGCAGTCTAATTAGATGGATTTATGGTTGGCTATATGACAGACACCAATGTGTCTGCATAAATAATAAATTATCCAATGAAAGTCAAGTCAGCAGTGGTGTACCTCAGAGATCAGTTTTGGGTCCTGTGTTGTTTAACCTCTTCATTTCAGACATGGGTAAGAACCTACATAATAATTTGATTAAGTTTGCAGATGATGCAAAGCTGGGAGGGCATGTTAATAGCCTGTCTGATCACTTCTCCCTAGTGGAGGACTTGGGGAAAATCAAATTATGGGCAATACAAAATGGTATGACATTTAAATAAATGTGTGACTATGCACTTTGTTCACAAAAACCCTAAACAGTCCTATATACTCAATCAAACTATGTTAAGATGTTCTACTCTAGAGAGAGATCTAGGAGTACTTGTGAATTGTAAGCTCAACCTATCATCCCATTGCACAGCTGCATTAAAAACAGCAATGGGTTTAATTTCAAGGATAAGGCGTTCTTTTTCAACTCGAACCGAACAATGTATTATTCCATTATATAGAACGTATGTCCGTCCCCATGTAGACTATGCGTGTCAGTTTTGGAATCCTAATTTAATCAAAGATAAAAACAGGATAGAGAGAGTCTAGAGGTCCATAACTAAAATTGTTCCCAGGCTAAAATTTATGACATACCAAGAGAGGTTGAATAATATTGGGTTACACTCGCTTTATGCCAGGGGTCAAAGGGGTGATCTCCTGCTCTTACACAATATCTTACAGACCAGCAAGTTTACAAAAAGCTTTGGATTGGCCTTTAATGAATCCACAAATACCACCAGATCCCACAACAGTAAATTATTGGTTCCACATGTAAACACCAACAAAAGAGGACATTTTTTATACAGTAAGGGTCACTAAAACATGGAACAAGTTACCAGCCTCAATTGTTAATATAAAGGATTTCAATTCCTTCAAAACCACATTGAATAATTAATTTTTACAACAAACATACATTGGTTTAATTTTGACCCACTAGTGTGGGGGTCATTCTCAATGGGCCTTGTGCCTCCTTATGTTCTTTAATACTTAGTAAACCTAGTAAGGGAAGGATCACTGAGGCACATAAGTTTTGCCATCCTTGAAGGAAAAGAGTAGCTCTTCCCCTCCCCCAGCTGTTGGAGGTCTAACTCTGAGCAAGGAAGTAGGAGACTACTGAAGAAAACAGGAAGGTCCTGTCCCAGAACAGGAAGGGCAAGAGCTGTAAGGGCACATAGGCAGTAGGAAAGTAGGTGGAAAAATAAATAAAGGGAGGATAGAGTAAGCAAACAAAGCAACAGGAAAGGGGCTACAAAATAAGACACGATGGGAGTGGTGCAGTGCAGTGGCTGTGGGGTGGCAGTCTTCCGGAAGATGTTCTGGAGGCTGCAATGCTAAGCCCTATTTGCAGGCTCTTCTCTGGCCTGAGGGAGGAGGTTGCTCATCCAGGCTGACCTGGATAGGATTTGTGAAACCTCCTCCCCCACTCAGGAACCATCAGAGCCTCCGCCGCTGCCTCAGAGGTTGCCAAAAAAGAGGAGTGGTTGAACCAGGGTGGCCTCAGACAGGGTGAGAGTGGTGGAATAGAGGTGCATCCCTCCAGTTGTACCTCTTCACAATTCATATGCTGTTCTGGTAAAGAGTGGTTTCTCTGCGGAGGCATCTGCAGTGGAGACAAAGGAGGATGCTGGGAAACTCCACAGAGGAGACCCACAGGAGGGTGGCATGGGACCCCACAGGAGAAGGAAACAACTCCTGGTGGGGGACCCAATCATTGGGGGGGTAGAACTGGGGAAGGAAGGGGAAATGTAGGTAAGGTGCTTGCCTGGTGCCATGGCTTGGAGGGACAGGGAGTGAATCATCAGGATTGTGGGAGCAGCTGCATGGGGGAGGGAGCTGAATGCCATTGTCCACCTAGAGACAAATGACCTGGCTGGGAATGGGATCAGAGCAGTGCAAGAGGAGTTTGTAGAGTTGGGGAGGGGCATTAGACAAGTAGCATGTATGGCAACCTTCTCGGAGGTACTGCCTGTCTATGGCATGAGTAAGGCTAAGGTACTCTGCACCATGGGATTCAATGAATGGTTGAAAAACTGGTGTGGAGCTCAGGGTTTTGGCTTCATTGTGGACTGGGGGTCCACCTGGAGGGATACAGGCCTATACTGGCATGATGGTCTGCATCTGTCAGGGAGGGGAACCAGGATCCTAGGTGATAGGTTTAAATGCTTCATTGGCAAGCATTTAAACTAGCCAAGGGTGGAGGCACTGAAAAGAAGCATGGAAATCCCAGCCTCCACAAAACAGGGTAGCTAGTGAGGTAAACGCCAAGGTAGAGAAGTTAATAGCGAGCAGGATAGGGGTAAATGGAGATAAAGGCAAAGGCAGTAAGGACAGGGATGGGGCTAAAAGGGGTAAGGCTATCAAAAAATGGAGCATGATGAGTTCCAATGCCCATAGTCTGGGTAATAAGCTCACTGAACTAGTGGCCTTGATGGAAGAGGGACACCTGGATATCGTGGCAGTCACAGAAACATGGTACACAGAGAACCATGACTAGGATTTCAACATACCAGGGTACATAATCTGCAGGAGGGACAGGGAGAGTAAAAGAGGAGGAGGAGCAGCTCTCTACATAAGGGAAGGGATCAAAGCAATGGAACTAAAGGTTAAACAGGAAGGAGAGGAGGCACTGTGGGTGACCCTGTAGACAGAACATGGCACCACAATCCGCACGGGGGTTGTATACAGACCCCACCTCAGGGGGAGACAATGGACAAGGAAATGATAGAAGGCATCCTTAGAATGGCAGAAAAAGGGGAGATATTGTTGATGGGGGACCTGAATATGCCAGATGTTAACTGGAGCACCTTTGCTACAGCTACATCCAAGAGCAGGGTCATTCTCGATGCCCAACAGAGGGCATGCCTCAGACAGCTAGTGTTGGAACCCACTCAGCAGGGAGCAGTCTTAGATCTGGTACTCTCAAACAGGGATGGAGAGAGGAGCTCAGATTTAGAAGTGGGTAGCCATCTGAGAACAAGCAATCACCGAACAGTGTGGTTCACAATAAACAGAGCTGTAGAGTCAAGCCATACAAAAGCAAGAGTATTGGACTTTAGGAGGGCTGTCTTTGGGAAAATGGAAGAGTGCCTCAGAAAAGCACTAGCAAATGGGCAAGAAGGAAGGGTGGAGGAACAATGGAGAAAATTCAAAGCAGCCATCACAGAGGCAACAAGCCTTTGTGTGAAGCAAATTGACAAAATAAAATGAAGGAAAAAAAACACTATGGTTCTCAAAAGAGGTGTCGGGAAGGTTAGGGAGAAAAAGGTAACATTCAGGAAGTATAAAGAAACACAGTAGGAGCAGGACAGAGAACTGTACCAGTTAAAGCAGAAGGAAATGGGAACGGCAGCCAGAATAGCAAGTCCCAAACTGAGGAAAAGATAGCCAACTCAGTTAAGAAGGGGGATAAAATATTTTATAGGTACATTAGGGAGCGAAGAAAGACCAAGGGAGGGACAGTGAGGCTTAATAAAGGGAAGGGGGTGGACAGAGGATGACAGTGAAAAAGCAGGGATACTGAATGACTACTTCTGCTCAGTATTCACAAAAGAAAAGGAGGGGGAGCTTCTAAACCAAACAATAGAAGCACTCTGGATAGTGGGGTCTATACCAGTCCACCCACAGAAAAAAAGATCCTGAAAGAACTCCTAAAACTGAAGGTGGACAAAGTAATGGAGCTTGATGGGATTCACCCCAGAATTCTAAAAGAACTAAGGGGAGAACTAGTGACACCACTGACTACACTTTTTAACAAAGCATGGGAGGATGGTGTGGCACCTGAGGACTGGAGGAGGGTGGATGTGATTCCCCTTCACAAAAGTGGGAGCAAGACAGAGGCAGGAAACTACAGACCTGTTAGTTTGGTGTCAGTGGTAGGCAAAATGCTGGAATCACTTCTGAAGGAAAGAATTGTTGAGTACCTAGAGGCCAGTGGGACGAGGACCCAAGGCAGCATGGATTCACAGTGGGAAGGTCATGTCAGATGAATCTAATTGATTTCTTTGACTGAGTGACCAAAGTAGTAGACCAGGGAGGGGCTGTGGACATGGCCTACCTAGACTTTAACAAGGCATTTGACACAGTCCCACACAAAAGATTAATAAACAAGTTAGCCAGCCTGGGAGTGGGTCCCAGGGTAGTAGCCTGGGTAAAACATTGGCTGGACAACAGGATGCAGAGGGTAATAGTAAACAGAGTCCACTTGAAGAAAAGGGGGTTACTAGTGGGGTACCGCAGGGTTCAGTACTGGGACCGGTCCTCTTTAATGTCTTTATAGGTGACATTGCAGAGGGACTGGAAGGTAAAGTATGCCTCTTTGCAGATGACACAAAGATCTGCAACATGATTGATACACAAGGGGTGGGTGGAAAGGATGAGAAGGGACTTGGCATGGTTGAAGGAATGGTCAGAAGTATGGCAGCGTAGATTCAATGCAATGAAGTGCAACGTAATGCACCTTATATGCTTCTCTCTCCATCCCTGTTTGAGAGTACCAGGTCTAAGACTGCTCCCTCCTGAGTGGGTTCCAACACTAGCTGTATGAGGCATGCCCTCTGTAGGGCATCGAGAATGACCCTGCTCTTGGATGTTGCACTAATGAGAAACAAAAACCCAGGGAAGAGTACACAATGTGGGGGAAGGTACTAACAGCAACAACAAGTTCTCTCCAGATCTATCACGGCTGCATAATGAAGTTAGTGAAGTTGTGTGGAATTGTTAAAGAGGTATGAAGAAACAACACAATGATTTGTAAGTACAGTGGAATCAGTTTATATGCATCCCTGTTTTCCAATGGCAAAATGTGCATATAAGTGGAATTTGCATATAGCCGAAGTCTCTCAGTGCCTGCTTTTGTTAACCCCCTACATGTATTTCTGCAGTTCTGCTGATTAAAACAACAAAGAAAGCAGCTTAAGTATTTTATTCGGTCAGTTAAAATGAACAGGTTCAGCATTTAAAGATGAAAATAACTGTCTCTCCTTCCATCTGCTTAACCAACCACTGGTGGGGACAAATTCATTTCCCATTTTCTGGGCTAACTGCTTAGCTTTGCTCATTAATATTGGGCCATTTATTGGAGCGTCAGCAGTTCTAGTTGCAGAGAACCACCATAACAAAGCGACTTCCACATCTTCGTTTTTGCCTCCCCTCCTGCACTTTTGTACATTTGTTGTCTGCTTTCTCCCACTCTTCATACAATTTTTCCCTTGATTTGTAGTAAGATTTGTTCTAGTTTCTGTTCCAAGGAAGGCATACACATTATTAGGAACATATATGGAGGTGTACATTTTAATGGAAGGAATAGTAAGTTTACAAAAGAACCCCAGTGCAAATGCCATTGATGTATGTGTTATCCCAGATGATATTGGTCAGACAGCACACATTTTAAAGAAAGCATAATTGCACATATCCCAATAATGCAAAGCATCAAGGAAAACATGCAAATCCCCTTGATGGTACAGAAGGTGGCAGTACATGAAAAAATAATGGCTGGCATATGTTCAGCCTTGGGATTATTTACACATTTTATTTATTTATTTTTTTTAAAGAGAAACAGGGGTTTTGTCCATGATGTTGGTTTATACCTGGGGGATCAGATCCTTACCTCTGAATGGGTGTGTAACCTGGGAGTGGTACTTGACGATGGGCTGACCCTTCATTATCAGGTGTCAGCAGTCATTAAGTCTGCATTTTACCATCTTAGAAACATTGCCAGGGTGAAACACCTTGTTCCATCTGGCGATTTACCTGTGTTGGTCCACACCTTCGTGACCTCTCACCTTAACTACTGCAACTTCCTGTACCTGGGGCTTCCTGGGGTTGATATATGCCACTTGCAGCTAGTGCAGAACGCTGCTGCTAGGTTGTTGACTGGGGTATCAAGAAGGACACACATTACCCCTGTTTTGCGCAATTTGCACTGGCTGCCAATACAGTGGCAGATCACCTTTAAAATAGGTCTGTTGACCTTCAAAGCCCTACATGGACTTGGCCCCGACTACTTGAAAGAGCTTCTGATTCTCCTACAACCCTGTACGACAGCTCTGTTCGGTTGACGAGGGGTTGCTGGAGGTTCCGAGAGTTATTTTAAAATCTTCTGGTGCTCGGGCTTTTACGTTTATAGCCCCGACCCTCTGGAATTCTCTGCCTTGCCAGCTTTGGGAATGCACTACCATGGAGATTTTCAAGTGGGAACTTAAGACCCATCTGTGGCATCAAGCTTTTATGACTTGAGGTTTTGTTTTTATTCAGATTTTATATATGTACTCTTTCTGATTTTATTGTTTTTTGTACAGCGCCTTGGTGCTTGAAAGGTGCTTAATAAATAATGTTTTATTATTTTATTATTATTATTAGGTGATGTAAGTTATATTTAAGCAATGTGTTGATGTCAGGAAGTCAGGTGTAATGATGATGGACTGTTAGAGAAAATGTGATACTAACTTTCAGAGGAGGTCACTTTTGATAAGGGCAAGGTAGTTATGCTTGTGATAATGGGAATATTAGGAAAGTATGAGGTATACGCCAAAGTGAAGTACAAATATGCACAGTTTCATAAGTATTTGCACAGAGTGCAGGCAAGTGTGATATGCAGGTTTGTTTTGGAAATAGGTAAAAATAGCGATACATGCAATCAATAAAAAGATAGATAATTACATAAACATTTAGATAGAGAGAGAGAGAGACACCCACACACAGACAGACAGGCAGAATAGGAATCACAATGAAGTACTGAAGTGATGCCAGCCCCATCCTCACCCCACAAACATGGACAGGCATTAGGGTGTGCCTTTGGGTCATTGCCCATAACGCTCACACCATTTCACTTCACCCTGCACTGCAGACACAGACAAGAGTCAAGGTGTGCCTTGGGGTTTTCAGACTTTACACTCACCCCATTCCATAAGAAAATGCACTGAAATGGGTACAGTATAAGAGAATGGAGTGAACTTTGGAGCTGAAGAGTCAAAGGCTCACCTCAATACCTGCACTGGCTGCAGGGTGGGGATGGGAGTGGAATGGCGTGAGCATTACTGTTGAAAATCTCAAGTCACACCCCTGATGTCTGTCAGTCCCTACAGTGCAGGGTGTTATGGTCAGAAACCCTAGTGCCCTGGGCATTTCTTGGTATTTTCACTCCAAGTTTTCAGCATGGGCTTTTTGTGACCCCACCGCATATACAGTGACACTATCAGTTCATTAGCGGAAAGAAGATTTTGCACAGCGACTGTGCCTTTAGGCACCACAGGTGCAAAAACACATTTTGAACAGGATGTAAAAAATGACAGCTGTACATTTCTTGCTTCAGTAACACAAACACACACGCACACACACACACACATATGAACACGCCAGAACACAGCGGCAAAATGATGAGATCTGTCTACAAGCAGATTTTCTATGAAAGTTGGAGCACTGGGAGGGGTTAAGGCTGGAGATCAGTTATAATCCATGACATAACCATATGGTCAGAATATTAAATATTTTAAAATAAACATAAATGCAAAAGTAACCATTTCAAGAAGAAAATGCAAACTGTGACACTTAAGTTATAGAGTAAGTTAGCGCATCTGGACTTATTTGCTGCATATGTATCTCAATTGCTAAGGGGTCCTGACCATGTTCACCCTTCCTCAAGCCAAGCTAGCTACAGTATGTCTAACAATAACATGAATGGAAAAATTATGCCATATTTTCAACAAGAAGTTAACATTTTAAAAAGACAGTGCTGTAGACTGAGAAGCAGCTTGTGCAGGTGCATTCATCATGCTAGACAAGATATGTTCTGGTTGCGTTCCATATGGCTAACCAGTGGGAGAAGTAGGGGAAAGAGACAGAAATCTAAAATAGAACCATTTAACCCATTTGTGATTTAAAGTTGCATGACAGAAATGCGGCTTCCAGAACTGGACACCATATTCCAAATGAGGCCTCACTAGTGATCTACACAGTGACATCACCACCTCCTTCCTTCTGCTGGTAATACCTCTTGCTAATGCACCACAGAATTCCACTTGCTCTCCTCACATCTTTGTTACATTGTTTAGCCACCTTTAGGTCATCCAATATGATTACCCCAAAATCCCTTTCCATTTTGATGACCATCATCCTCCTCCTCCCCCTGTAATCACTCCATGGGTTCCTACAATTTTTCCTTATTCAGCAGGCAGTTAGCACATCTGGACTTATTTGCTGCATATGCATCTCAATTGCTAAGGGGTCCTGACCATGTACACCCTTCCTTAAGCCAAGCTAGCTGCAGTATGTCTAGCAATAACATGAATGGAAAGATTATGGATATGAAAATGTATTAATTATGCTGTACATACCCTAAGATTCAAAGTGTGTCTTCTTTGGCTGCCATGATGTCTGTGGTTAATTTGAAACAAAAGACAATGTAACAAGACACAGGCCTCCACTGGAGATATTAAACAACAGAGCAAACTGCACTCTGGGAAGATTGCCTGGAACAAGATGCAATAAAAAAAACTAAATAGCAGCTTCCAGACCCCTCCCCACTCATTCACAGGTGTCAATGAATGTATTTGTTAACCATACTGGTTCATCTTCTTGCTTCCCTCATAGTAAAAATGTGAAACTACATTTGTTTTATTTTAAATAAGTGATAAATGGCATGTCCAGGGGGGTGGCAGCTCTGATAGTTGTTCCAGACTTACTTTTTTCCTGGCTCAGTTTATATCAGTGAAAAGAAAGTAGGGGAAAAAAAACAGCCTTTTGTTTCTATAAGTAGTTGTTAATTGCAGCAGGTATTTTCAACATGTCCAAGGCAACTCCACTTCTCAAACTTAAAAGAAAAAATACACTTCATCAAATATTGTATTTACCAAGTACTGAGCCAATGATTGAAATAATTTGCACCCCCTCCCCAAAAAAGTACCCTCACATGAAACTGCATGATTAACTGTAAAGACAATTTAAAAAAGTATTTCTAAATGCATTACTAACACCAATGCTTTCAAAGTTTTGAAACTACTAAAAAGACAAACTATTCTTACATATATATATAATATGGTAAACAAATATTGTTAATCCCAAAAGCTGAACTTTATGTTTTTAGTATATAAATGTTTAAGAAAAACTTGTGGCTCTTTCAACCAGTATGCTGTGTCTATTGCTTTCCTTGGGAGCTGTAGTTTCAGACACTTCTTAATTACTCTTTCCTTTTGAGACACCAGGTGGTTCTGATAATCTTTTGTTGCAAGGGTTTTTAAGTCAATTTGAAGGCATTAAGTATCTTTTGTTCTCTTAGTCCATAACAAAATGTAGGGACTCCATAGACTTGTTCTGTTCCTTGGTCCAGATCCCAAACTAGTATGTCTTGTTTCAACATGATAGATACACCTCATGCCCCTCCCACATGAATAAAAAAAGGTGGGGTGGATCTTTAGGAGCTTCTTGGGTGGAGGTGGGGGTGGATCTTACTCCCCCCAAAAAAAATGCTGCCTCCAACTACTCAGATTCTAGTTCTTGTACTGCCCATTTAAGAAAGAAAATAGTACCTTGCAACTATTGAGTAACATGAAAGTGTATTTATTTGAGGGTGGAGGGTAAGGTGGAGGAGGCTATTTATACCTTCAGTCTGTTCCACAGATAGAAATCATGACATCACTCCTTTTGTACATGCAAAATGTCTGCAGGCTCTGCCTACTGCAGCTGTAAAAATGGAAAGGGACCTAGGGATAGTCATGTCAGATGACCTAAAGGTAGGCAAGCAATGTGAGAAGGCAGTAAGAAGGGCTGGGGGTTACTGGGATGCATAGGGAAAGACATCATCAGTAGAAAACAGGAAGTTGTCATCCCTCTGTACAGACAGATGGTGAGACCCCATCTGGAATACTATATGCAGTTCTGGAGACCCCACCACTGCAAGGACATAGACAGGATGGATGCAGTCCAGAGGAGGTAACTAAAATGGTGCAGAATCTGCACCAGAAACCATACAAAGAGAGACTAAAGGAGCTTAATATGTATACCCTCAAGGAAAGGGGGGGGACATAATAGAAACATCTAAATACCTCAAGGGAATCAACAAAGTCCAAGAGGGTAGCATCTTTTAGAAAAAGATGATGTGCAAGAACAAGGGGGCACAATTTGAAGATGGGGCGGGCACAGCTCAGAGGGAATGTGAGGAAGTATTTTTTCACAGAGAGGGTGGTGAATGCATGGAACAGCCTTCCTGAGAAGCTCATGGGGTCAAAATCAATGGGGGAATTCAAGAATGCATGGGACAGACATAAAGCAATTCTAGTGGGGGTTAGGAGGCAGTAGGCTGTTGGTTAACGAGGATCTGCAGCTTGTTCAATAGGTAGGAAAATGGGCAGACTGGGTGGAACAAGCAGTCCTTATCTTCCATCAAAGTCTATGTTTCTATGTTTCTGTTTACATTCCCACAGTAAAATGAAAATGATCAATTTTATTTACACTTTGGCAATTATGCCAACATCAATTTTATTAGTGGATGTCATATATTTTTATTTATTTTGTCTCTTCACTTCAGCTGGTCCTCTGCAGTAAAAGCAGCAGCTTATTTCTATCTGGCTTTTTACTTGGCTCTTGCCACTTTTGGAACGAGTGTTGCAGTTTATAAACAGAACACTAATACGAGCCTGTATACCTCTGGATGTAAGCGACCAGAATAAGGACTACTCCAGAAGCTGCATTTTAAAGGTTTTAATACTACTGAAAGTCAGAATTTGAAATTGAATCAACTAGGATACATTACAACGAGTTACTGCTATTGTTATTCCTTTTAAGAATTTTAGTGTATTTGTAGAGTGGCCCTACGTGTCTTCTTTTTGTGTTGCTCGTTTGGTTATAACTAATAGAATGAGTACAAGATTTTAAAAGAAAAAAGTCTGGTGTATTGTTATACACCTAACCTCCATTGTTTAGGTTAATTAATTAATCAAGGACACTCCAACCAGTGCCTTAGACAATGCCTGTAGGTTTTATGTTTTGGGCTAACCTTTTTAGAGATCACAACGGTCAGCACTAGAAGTGGAAAAAACTTTTCTCCACCTTTGATAATTAGTTCTCCTTAAAGTAGTAAAACTCAAAAAGGTAAAAAGTGAAGAAGGTTTAAACCTTTAAGTATTGATAAGGGACTGCTCAAGAGAGATTCAACCCAACCCAGGATAATAGATTTCCTGGGGGTCTGACTCCCACTCAGGCTGCCCTTTTAACTCCTATTGTTAATTCACAGGAACCCGAGGGCAGGGTGCACACTTGGGGGTGTGTGTGTGTGTGTGTGTGTGTGTGTGTCTGGATTAGTAAGTACATTGATGACACCAAACTAGCTAGTGTGATCATATCAATCTTCAAAGGGTGTTAAATAACACTACACACTGGGCTGACCCAGTAGGCATGTAATTTAACATGAACAAGTGCTCTGTAATACATTTTGGTGCCCATAACACATTACTAGGTAATAGAATGGGTAATTACTATTAAAGAAAACAGAACTTGAAAATGATCTTGGTATAGTTATTTCCAACAAATTAACATTCAAAGCACATGCTGACATTCAAGTTGCAAAAGCAAAAAGTATCTTCCAGTCAATTAAAAGAAATTTCAAAAGCAGAGATGCATAAGTAATAATGTCCCTGTATAGAGCTTATGTAAGGCCAGTGTTAGACCAAGGTTCACAATTATAGGGACCGATTAAGGGGGGATTAAAGGACAGGGTGGAAAAGGTACAGAGGCAAGCCACTAAGTTGGTTTATGAATGAAAAAATATGCCATGTGTAGACCGTTTAACAAAACTAAACCTAATGTCGCTGCATACTAGAAGAATTAGGGGAGATTTACTGTTAGTTATCTTGACATAAGGTGTAACATATCTCTTTAAAGAACTGAATCTAAAAAGAAAAATCATAATAAAGGTACTAGAGGACATACAGTAAGCTGCAGCTAGCGGCCCATACATTTCATACTGAGAGACGAAGGGTCTTTTTAACCCAATGTATTGTTGACCCTTGGAATAGTCTACCAGATGAAATAATTAACAGTAACAATAAAGAACAATTTTAAAAAATGTTAGAGTGATTTATTTTAAACAGGAACTCACTCTCATATTACAACTAGGTCAAGGAGCGTATATGGGCTTCCCGCCTTGCTTAGATCCTCAAGACCTAGTATGAGGTAGTCAGGGTTACAGAACAGGAGAGGGATCCAGGGATAGTAGTCTCCAGTGATCTCAAGGTGGAAAGCAGCGTACAAGAGAGGTGGGGAAGGGGTATGGGATGCTGGCAAGTTAGGGCAGGGAAATCACTAGCAGGCGGAGGGAAGTCCTGGTGCCTTTGTACCAAGCCATGATGAGACTGCACCATGAGTACAGAGTCCAGTTTTGGAGGCCCTACTTGCACAAAGATGTATATTTGATTGAAAGGGTTCAGAGAAGAGTGACCAAGATGGTGCAGGGGATGAGGGGGCAAACCATACGAGCAGAGACGTAAGGAGTTGGGGATCTATACATTGGAGACCAGAAGGAAGAGAGGAGACATGATAGAGACCTTTAAATATGTCAAAGGAATAAACAAAGTGGACCTAGAGTGATTATTCTACATGAAGGAGGGCACCATTACAAGGGGGGGGGCTTGGCCTTAGACTGCAGGGGGGACACATCAGAGGCAACATGAGAGGGTGATCTTTCACTGAAAGGATGGTGGAGGCCTGGAATAGACTTCCAGAAGAGGTGGTAGGGGTTGAGACTGTGTTATGTTTGAAAAGAACATGGGACAGGCATGAGGGGTTACAGGGGAATGGGGTGGGTGCTCTAAGAGGGGAGGGGTAGATTAGTAGGGGGGAAGGGGCAGACTGGATGGGCCATGGGGTTCTTTTCTGCCATCAAATTCCGTGATTCTGAGTCATTTAATATAACTAAAACTCTGGGGAAAGTTAGGTCCCAAATGAACCTCCCAAGCTCCCCCTCCAGTAGAAGGAATATCTATATTACCTTCTGATTTAGTACCATCTATGCAGCCTCTTGATTATAGCTCTTCAGTACTGGTAGAAAATTAAAACTCAAACTCATGTACTTTTTCTCCTCAAGAATCTTCACCATATGATTCACAGGTTTACATTTCTATTTTTTTTTTGTTACTCCCCCTCCTGAGCCTGGTCTCTGCTTTCTACAGGAGACACACACTACAGGATCCCCGCATCACGGCCTACCTGATCTCTGGTGAGACCCCATGGAGCCTTGGCTATACACCCCAGGTGGGTACGAGGTGGGGCACAGACACCCCGAGACACTTCTTGTTTCGTTGAACTCCTCCAGAGGATCAGGCTGGCATGAGCCATCAGGGTCTCTGTTCGGTGCTCTGTCATCCCAGCAATCAGGTGCTGATTTTCCCTGTTCTTAGGGTAGAGCGTGCTCTCTGACATCAAGGCGATGAACACCAATGTCCACCTTGTCCAGACCTTTCTAATGCTCTCTACTTGCTGTTCCTTTAGCTTCCACCAGAGGCCAGTCAAGTGGTGAGCCAAAAAAACCCTCCCTCCTGTAGAAGGCGAGCTGTCCTGTGAATGCTCAGCCTCCCCCCCCAAGACAGCCCTCCACCTCCCTGGGCTCGTTCCTGAACCTGGATCGATGCTGTCACAAGTGGTATCATTACTACTGTGCCGGCGAGCTGGCTAGTCTTACATTTCTATGAGATAGGTAGATTTTTCCTCACACGTAGGATCTAGGATGGAGGGGAAATTAGCTGCTTTAAAATTATCTCTATATCCAGACAGTTTAACTTCAGTAATACAAGATCTTAATAACACTATTGAGGGACTTAAGAAATTGTTGCCAGCCAATTTGCTTGATGTAAGAGAATATGGATGTGGCAACAGAAACAATCTGTCACTAACTACAGAGCTGACACCAGCAAGATGGATCCTTACTTAGCCTCAGAATTCAGTGGAATATGATAAGGAACATTTCACAAATGAAGGAGCTTCTGTATCATCCTCTTCTTAGTCTAAACACATTTTGGAAATTATAACAAATCCATAATATGCTAATGTAGTACTATTGGAGAATATGTGGGCTTTGAAGGAGGAAATAGCGAACCTCAGAGCAGATGTATTTTGAAACATAGAAACAGAATTTGATGGCAGATAAGGACCGCATGGCTCACCCAATCAAGCCCTGTTAACACAACTCAGGAATAAGTCTCAGGCACAAATTAAGAGCTTTACTGAAGATTGCCAGGTAGGTCCAACTCTTTAGAGAAAATAAAGGTATTCAGGTTAAACTTCCTTCTCTGTTTTCAAAGGAAAATTCTATTGTAATTTTAGATTCAAAATTAAACCAGATTCAAAAAAAATCCAAACTCTAATCCTAGGAGAATTAAAAAGAAAAATATAACACAAAACTGAGAACTAAATCTAGTGACAAATTCCCTGGGTCTGTCAAACTTTATTTGAAAAGGGTGGTAATATGGAACTACAGTACAACCTCATATGACTGTATCAGCTCATTCAATTATGGCATAAATAAATAAAGAACAACAGACTCCTTTTTTCTCTGTGGCTAATATGCCAGAAATGATCCAAGGGGATACTGAGGAGCAATCTCCTCATAATAGTGGTGTTCCTGATAAGGCTTGGAATTATGCTGTTACTTTCTTTGGCTTTGCTAACAATCAGCCTGAGATGGAGCTAGAGTTTTTAATTGAAATGTATGGCATTAATAAATTGGACACAGAAACTCCTGAAAATTTTACAAAATGGATTTATCATCTTTTATATATCCCTTCTACATCTGATGGTATTTTTATTACTCGTCCACGTGATGTACATTTTTCTGACTGTGTTTTGCTTTATTGTAGATCCTTTAGTACAGCATCTAGTATTTGGTCCCAAGAAGGACTGCTTATATTAAATGGCATTAATATTTTACCCCGTCATAAAGTTACAGTGAAATGTGAGAGTCAGGCTTCTACGATATGCAACAGGAACCACGAGGAGGGTATTAGAAAAGCAAGAAGGGTCTCTGAGGTCATTTCTAAATTTACAGGGGCTCAATCACAAACTTGGGAAAAACAAATTTGTTCATGTTTTGGTTGGAAAGCCTCTGAAAGTGAGCCAGTTGGTGTGATTGAATGTGATGTTGCTTCCTTTTTGTTCCACACCCTTAGAATACATTTAAAATGAAGTGGCATCAAGTGGCTCACAATACATAGATACATAGACAGTGTCGGCAGATAAGGGCCTGTGGCCCACCTAGTCTGCCCATTTGAGCTTGTAAGTTCAGTTTGTTTTCCTAGAAGTCTATTTCCCCTTACCCCTGACCTCTAGAATTCCTTTATGTCTATCCCATGCATTCTTAAATCCCGTGATTGTTTCAGCCCCCACCACTTCCTCTGGCAGGGTGTTCCACTTGTCCACCACCCGTTCTGTGAAGAAATTCTTTCTCATGTTTCCTCTGAATCGTCCTCCCTCCAACTTCATCCCATGCCCTCTAGTCCTGAAACATCTTTTTCACTTAAAAATAGTGTTTTCCTGCACCCTGTTCCTCCCTGTAAGATACTTGTATGTCTCTATCATATCCCTCTCTCTCCTCTCCTCCAGGGAGTACATGTTCAGTTCCTTCAACCTGTCTTCATAGGACTTGTGATGCAACCATGCACCATCTTTGTTGCCCTCCTCTGAACCTTCTCTACCCTGTCTATGTCCTTACGTAGGTATGGTCTCCAGAACTGTACACTGTACTCCAGGTGGGGCCTCACTAGTGTCTTGTATAGCGGAATTATGACCTCCTTTTCCTGCTGGTGATGCCCTGCCTATACATCCCAGCATCCTATTTGCTTTACCTGATGCCTTGTCACACTGCTTCCCTACCTTGAGGTCATCAGAGATGACACCCAAGATCCCTTTCCTGCTTGGTGCATGCTATATCCTCACCCCCAACTGATATATTGTGCCAGGTTTTTGTCCCTATATGCATTATCTTGCACTTTGCATTGAATTTCAACTGCCAAACCCTTGACCATTCTTCAAGTTTCTGCAGGTCCTTCTCATTCTGTCTACACCCTCTGGTGTGTCTACTCTGTTACAGAGCTTTGTGTCATCAGCGAACAGTGAAATTCTGCCTTCTATATCCTGAGCAATGTCACTGATGAAGATGTTGAATAGGACCAGTCCCAGCACTGATCCTGTGGTACCCCACTGGTCACTCTTCCTCTGTGGAGTGACAGCCATTTACCACCACCCTCTGTGTCCTGCCACCCAGCCAGTTACCTACCCACCACACTACTGTCCTGCCCACACCCATATTCCCCAGTTTGTGTAATAGTCTTCTATGTGGCACAGTGTCAAAGGCCTTGCTGAAGTCCAGATAGGCCATGTCCACTGCCCTCCCCGATCCACCTCCCTAGTCACCCAGTCAAAAAATTCAATGAGGTTGGTCTGACATGACCTCCCCCTGGTGAAACCATGCTGAGTGCAACAATACAAAGAGGGATTACAGATAGTCCACAAACTGATATTACTTTTAGGAACCATAGATTAGGCAGCTTCAGTGTTAGATGGCTCACCAGCGTTGGATGGACCTGGGTCCTTCTAACTGGCATAAATACTATGGGGTTTAATAAACAAGCTGCGTTCAGAAATAGCACGCAGAAGGGTCTGTCAGAGAAGACTACAGTTAGACATACATTAGTAAATGAGGACCATTCAAAAACAGTGATTAGCAATCATTTTTTTGGTACTTCAAAATCATACCTCTCAATGACAAGAATCTAGTTTAAGTATTGTTCAAATGTCTGATAAATCACGGGAAATGCTACCTATTCTATCCCAGAACAAAGAGAGCTTAGCATATAAACTGGCCGATGATGAAATTAAAGAGTTTCTAGTGACCTTTGATATTTTTTATCTACATGAAACATGGGGGCAGGATGTCATGCCTCCATTGATCCCTGGATACACAACCTTTGCTATTCCAGCCATAAAAAACAAGAATTATGGTACAAATCAGGCTGCTATAGCTACATATCATAAGACTTCACTAAATTACAAGATTACTGTTCTAGATTGTCAATTATCATTAATACTTCCTCTGAAATTGGACAACAGTAATAGTAAAGTAATTATTCTTAATGTTTATTTCCCCCCTACAACTAGTTCCATTTATTCACCTACTATTTGGCTGCATATTTCTGAATTATTAGATGATTTGACAATGAAAACTAAATATGAAACTTACATTTTCCTTGCTATTGGTGACTTTAATGCCAGAATCCATGTCAATAATCAGATGGAAAACCCTTATAGTGAGTTTTTTTCAGGGCCTGAACATGATTAACCCTAAAGTAAGTAATGCTAGAAACTAAGGATAAGAAACCTAATAATCAGAGTAAGATATTGTATAAAATAATATCAGACTTGGGTTTATGTTTGGTAAATGGTAATTTGCCTGTTGATCCGGAGGGTGAATATACATTTATGGGGCATATGCAATCTTCTATTATTGATCTAGCCTGGGTTAAGCAGGATGCCTTAACATTTTTGTTTGATTTGGAGGTCAGGGATCATCCTGATTGTGCTCATTCATCATTACTTATAACTTTTCAAACACCAAGAATGGGTAGTAACTTTACCAGTCTGCTGTTTATGCAGGTAATCTGGGAATAATTAATTCTTAAAGAATTAGATGGTAAAATGAAGCTATCAATCTATTTTAAAAACTGTTTTACATTGATCCCGTAATATCTTTACCCAATTAAATAGTTTCAGCTTCAGATAATAACCAACTTATCAGTAAATGGCTGGAAATTAATAATTACATTAAACTCTTATTTAGCACCAATAGGGTAAGGGAGCATTTTTGTCCAACATGGTTCAATAAGACCTGCTGGATAGCTAAAAATAAATTAAATAGACACATTATATACTGTAAAAACCATAAATCTGGGAAAAATCTTGGTTCTGTTAATAAAGCAAGGAAGGAATATAGGAAATTATTGGACCCCGAGAAGGAAAAATACCCGAAAAATATGTGGAACAAATTAAGAACAACAGTTATAGCCAAAGACATCAGAGCCTTCTGATCTTTGGTTAGCCATGGTTATAACCAATATTCAAGGGAAGTGGAAACATATATTACACTGTGGCCTTTGGAGGAGCATTTTCAGCTTCTTTACTTCTCCCGCTTAGAAGATGTTGGAAATTTTAATGTTCGTACGCATCACCCTTGGCCCCTGTAAATACCTCAACATTGGATGCATATACAACCCCCCAAAGAATGCTCGTACATTTCTCGAGCCATTACTAAAGGGCATCTCTGAAGAGGTAGCCACTGAGATACTCATACTGGGGGACTTTAATCTCAGTTGGGCCCCAAATGATAACTACTCCCTAATTGGTCTAGTTCAGAAAGCAAATCTTGAACAGGTTATCGCAGGGCCCACCCGCATGAATTACAAAACAGGAAATCACTCCACGCTTGATTGGGTGCTGATGAGCAAACCCTCCTACATACAGGTGGCAGGCTACTTAGCAGATGCCCTGAGTGACCACTCCCCGATATTCTGCACCTGGAAAAACAGGGCACCCAGATTCCACCCGCATATCTTGGCTGCTAGTGATTTCACACTTCTGCCTGAACATCTAACAGGCTGCCTAAACAGCATTGACTGGAGTCCAATTAGACTCCTCCCCTCTCCTCTCTGGATGAGGCTGCTGCCTTCTTTCAGCGAACAATCACCACGGTTGTGGACTGACTCACCCCTATGAAGAAACTCCGCACCATGGGGAGCTGCTGTAGGTGGATCACCCCCCTTGTGAAGTCCCTAATGAAAAACTGGGACAACGCTTGGAAGAAGTACAGGCTCTCCTCCCTACCTGCTGACTTGATGAGCTATAAAACTCTCAGAAACAGGTGCAAACTGGCTATTAAAGTGGCCAAAAGAGAGTATGTCACCCAGCTACAGAAAAAGAATCTAGGGAACCCTAAATTTTTCTGGGCACACATCAATGGGTTAATAAAGGGGAATGGCAAGACCACACATGGCCCTGTCGAGGTAAATGGTCAACTAACAAATGACAACCCAAGCATTGCAATGTCCCTCAACCACCAATTTATGAACCTGGATCAGTTCAAAGCAGGACTGCCAATCCTCCCTCTGGACCCAAATGATCACCCACACCACAGAAGGGACCGCCCAGCCTTCCACCTCAGACTAGTAAAACCCAACGAAGTTCTCCCATTATTAATGACCCTCAAAACATCTGGATCAGTGGGACCAGATGGAATTCACCCCCATATACTGAAGGAAGGAGCCCATGCACTAGCCTGTCCCCTGACCTAGCTCCTCAACTGATCCTTAATAGAAGGTGCTATCCCTGAACAATGGAAACTGGCTTATGTAGTTCCCATCCACAAGGGAGGCCAGAGGGAGTCAACTAACAATTATAGGCCAATCTCCCTTCTCTGTAGCTTGGCAAAGATACAAGAGAGGTTAATATATGGTCAACTCCGTGACTACCTAGAGCTCCATCAACTGCTAGCACCCTCCCAGAGGTCTTCATTGATCTTTCCAAATAGTTCAACCTTGTCAGCCATAACCTGTTACTTGCCAAGTTGAGCTACATTGGGCTAGACAGCCACTCCCTGTCGTGGTTTGATGGCTATCTTACCAGGCGGTCACAGAGGGTAAAATGGAAAGACTCCTCGTCGGAGTCTCTCCCATTAATGGAGGGGGTGCCCCAAGGGTCTATTCTTGGCCTCCTCCTCTTCTCTCTCTCTTTTCACCAATGAACTCAGCAAACACTGTGGTGGGAGCTCAGTGATACAGTATGTGGATGATGCCATCATTTACTGCCCCTCCTCTAATCTAGGAGATCTCTGCTCCTGTCTACAAGATGACCTGAGATCCCAAGAGCAATGGCTTGTCACTAATAGAATAGTCATTAATGCTAACAAGACCAAGGCCATGCTGTTTGGACCTAGAGCCTTCAGTCATGACAGAAGCCAACACCTCCAACTGACTACTGTGTCAGGCAGTAGACTAGAGGTGGTTGAATCTTTAAAATACCTTGGCCTTACCCTGGACCGGGACTTTACCCTCAAGGACCACGTAGATCATGTAACTAAAAATATTCATGCAAAACTTGGGACTCTATACAGGTTGAAAGACCAGTTGATACCAGTTGCCAGGGCCTCTATTGCCACCAGCGTCCTACTCCAGACCATTACCTACGCCACCCCGATGGTCTAGGAAGTAGCCAGGCAAGAGATTAACTGACTCCAAGTTGTCTATAACAAGGTGGCTCAGTTTTCCACACAATCCGGCCCCAGGACCCATCACTGCAATACTTTGTCACAACTAAAATGGCCCTCCTGGGAAGCCCGGCTTCAGTACCCATTACTCTGCCAAACCTTTAAGTTACTTAGCCCCTCCCTTCCCCCCAGCATCTCCAGACTCATTGCCCTAAAGAGTAACTATAGGCCCCTCCACAGGATGGACCGGACACTCCTAGCAGTGCCCAGGGTCAGAACCAAGGTGGGGGGCAAGTCGTTCACCCACACTGCCTCCACCCTATGGAACTCCTTGCCCCCAGGAGTCCAGGAAGCTACCTCCCTCAACAGCTTCTGCACAAGGCTTAAGGCACATATTATGTCCACCTCCAAGTGCAACTGCTAAAGAAAGGGGGCCCCCAAATGTAAGCCCAAAATATCACAGCCCTACACCCATCAATGAAACAGGGGGCTACACCACCCCTACACTTTAGGGTAGTATCTCTTATGATTGCACTAACCAAATGTCGAGCTCAGCATCTGTAGCCAGCTACGGTACAACTATGTATAACCCTGTAGTATGTTTGTATGCCATATTTGTAATGTATTATGTTGTAATTTTTACCACGTAAACCCTGGTCGCCCCTGAAAAAGGGACCTTCGGGGCCCAGTGGGCTCACCCAGTTACCAAAATTAAATTAAAAAAAAAATGAATAATGAACTGAGGTCTGAAATTCTTTTACATTTCTCATCAATGCCTTTCTGTATATATTAGGAGGAAATTAAGCAAGCTTTATCCTCAGTTACATCCAATAAAGCTCTGGGTCCAGACCAGATTCTATCTGACATTTTCAAAACGTTTCTTGATTGGTGGCTTCTTGTCTTTTTAGTAGTATTTAACAGATGTGTCCAAGGAAAAAAATTCCAGACAGCAGGAAAGGAAGTATCACCTTTCCTATATATATAAAGGGCCAAGCTTCTGATCTTAGTATGTATAGACCCATTAGTCTCATTGATACATCTCAGAATGCATTTTGTAAAATAATATTGCAAAGGTTACAGTCCTTGATCCATGAAAATCAGCTATTGAATGAGACACAGAATGGTTTTAGGAGTGGACGACCTACTATTCAATACTGCTAAGTTTTGTCACATCTTAGTTATAAATACACATGTATTAAGAAATCAAAACTTGATTGTTGTTGCGTGGACCTCAAGTCTGCCTTTAGCAGAAGTAGCCGTAAATTACTATGGCAGAAATTGCAAGCTGTTAATATAGACCCCTTCCTGTTGGATATTTTAATAAGGTTACATCAAAACACCTGGGTAAGAGTGCAACACAATTAGTCTGGAGGATTAACATCTGTTGTTAGAACTAATCTCGGAGTCTGACAGGGATGTATTCTTGCCCCTACTTTATTTAACTTGTATATTAATACTATAATAGAATGGCAGATCTTCCTGAATTTTATTCTCCAGCTGTGTCAAACAGGAAGATTAGCTGCTTAGCTTATGCAGATGACATAGTACTGATTTGTACATCATTACTTGGCCTACAAAGGAAAATGAATCATTTTGTTGCACTATGCAAGGATAGCAGATTGATTATTAATATAGATAAAACTAAATTAGTATTTTTTGATAATAAAAATAGACTGACTCCAAAGCTATTTATGGAAAATTCAAAGATTGAAACTCAACATGTTTATGATTACCTGGGAGTAAGATTCTCGGACAATTTTTGCTGGAATAGGCATCTTTCACTGATCGAAGCTAAGTTAAAATGGCATTTGATGTGTTTAAAAGATTTAATTGTAGGCTGGGAAAGGTACAGTTCAGGGTATACTCACATTTATTAATGCCAAAATAAAAACTAGTGTGCTATATGTAGCTGAAATCTGGGCCTTTTCTAATATAAAATGATAGGAGATTGTATTAAATAAGATATTTTGCTATGTATTATATGTTCCTCAGCCAGTTCCTGCAGAAATATTAAGACTGGAGCTTGGCCAATTCTCAGTCTCTACATTTGTCACAGAGAGGTGTCTGATTTTTCTTCTTAATCTTTTCCGGTTGTCTAAGGAGAGGCTCCCTAGGTGATTTTTGGAATAAGGAATTGAATATTTGAGGAAAGGTTTCACTTGTCCAATGGTTAAACTGTTAGGAGAACTTATTCCTACTGGGTTTGGGACGTTTATTATATGAGGTTAGAGATACAGTTCCAGGGACTTTCTCCAGGTTTCTTCTCTTCAAAATTTCAAATGGTACAAGCAGCTTAAAACTGTACGCTATCTTGAACCTTACTTAACCTGTCTGTCTAATCCTTTGGATCGGAAACCTCTCACTAGATTCAGAATGGAACTTTATGATGCATTTCAAACAGAGATGAGATGACCTGGTATTAAAACTCCCCACTGTAAATGTTAGATGAGGGTTGAAGATGACCTTAAGCATATTATGTTTATATGCCCCTTGCATTCAAAGAAAAAAGGTGATTGTTTAGGCCCTACACTTGCTGACCTCAGTTGTCCCCTGGGTCATTTAATCCCAGTGTTGTACAATACTCGAGATGTGTCAATTTTACACAGGTAATCTGGCTTTTTGTCATCTCTGAAACTGTAAATAATAATAATTTAGACAATTGTATTCTATAGGGAACATAGGAAACTTACTTCTTTTTTTGCCATAAATTGGCTTTTTTCCAATACAGTATTCAATAGTTTTTTGATTTTAGAATTTCGAGATTATGGGCATGATACTTGGATGACGGTGTAGGTAACCAGACATAAAACCCTTCCAAGGCCTGTTTACTTCTGTTTCAGGATTGCTACAGATTGTTGCCTCCTCTCTGTCCCCTTATTTCCTACTTCTTTTTTTTTTAATATTATATTGATATACTTGGATCATTTGTGGCATTTATGGATAAATGCTTAAATCTTCATTTCTTATTGTATATGACTGAGATTTCCCTTTTTCTGTGAATTTCATGTCTAGCTGATTGGTCACACATTGTGTTTCCCTTATCTTTACATCATTATCACATATACCTTTAAAATAACAATCTAAAATTACATTTACCTAAATCTTGATTGTAATTTTGCCGAACTTTCTGCATATTCAAATTATTTCATGTTATATTCTAACTGGTACTGGACATGAGAGTGCATGTATTTGAGAGTGGTCCTTAGAAATCATTTGTTATGTAAACAGAACTTCTTGCTGATTTTATGATGTCTTGAAATGAGGCATTACATGTTTTTAAAACGTTTAATACAACTGTATGTTAGCACAATTTATGAACCTTGTATTTTAAATGTTTTGAACTTTTCTTGTAAAGGCAAAAAGCTGAACAATAAACTTGAACTAATTTATTTTGGGTAATTTATTTATTTAAACTTTTGGAAAAGAGGAAAGGCACACTGAGCCTTAGCTCGTTTCCAGGTACAACCCGAGATACAGGGTATAATGGAACAATATTCAACATAAAACATGAACACAATGTAATGCAGCCAGAAGTTACATAATTTGCAAGTGCAATACAGAATACAATACAACTGGGTGATAAATGCATGATCTGTTATCTTGTATTGTATGGATTTGTTGGGTTTTTTTTGCATACATATATAACCTATTGGACTTAATCTGTATTTGTTTCCATTTAGCCTTGTCCAAATTAATATTTAATTCTCATTCCCAACTTATTTGCAATTTTACACAAATGTTTTCCTTTTTTATTGAATTCATCTTAAAAAGTGCTCATAGAAACATGCCGTTTTAATAAATTTGGTCTTCATACATGACTTGAATAAAGATGGAATATCTAAAAAAATGCTCATTATTTAAGGTCTTTATTTTTTCCTTTTTTTATTTTTTATGTTATTTTTCTCCCATCGAGTCAGCTGCTGTAAGCTATTCAGCCCTGTCCCTGCAACTCCCATCTGGCACCCACCCCTGACTTATCCACCCCAAGAATCCTCCATGGATTGCCCCCCCATGGGGAGGCCAGGAAGGGGAGGGCTGGCCTCCCCCCACCAGGAGACTCTCATCCAGAACTGGGGTAGTGGTCGGGTGGTGATATAGGAACAGCGCAGGTAGGAGGGCTTCATGAAGCTAGCACCTTCCCTTTTTCCATTTTCTTCCTTTACCCCTTGCTATGGCAGCACGTGCATGTGTGCACATGGAGGCACATGCACGCTATGGTGCTGCAGCCCCTCCCTTGCACAGCATTCAGACACTAGTGCTGCTACCCACCCTCCATGAAATGGTAGCTAAGAAATGAGATGGCATTCCTCTAACCCCGAGTGAGGAGAGAGTGAGGAGAGAAGTCCATTGGATGCTCAATCCTCTCCCCCGGCCAACCCCCAGCACCCAGAACTCTTTCTCAAACTCGGGTCACCAGCATGGTGACAGGTAAAGTGCATAATGCCTCAACCCTCTATGCCACTGGGCCAGCCTTTAATGCCTTTATAAGTGATATTGCAGAGGAGCTGAAAGGGAAGGTCTACCTCTTTGCAGATGACACCAACATCTGCAATAGAGTGGACAAACCAGGGGTGTGGAAAGGATGAGCAGAGACCTGAGAAAACTAGAGGAGTGGTTAAGGGTATGGCAGCTGGGTTTCAATGTGAAAAAGTGCAAAATAATGCACTTATGGCACAGAAACCCAGGGGCAGAGTACAAAATGGGTGAAGTGGTATTGACAACTACCAAGCAGGAAAGAGATGTGGGGGCAGTCATAACAGATGAACTAAAGGTGGCCAGGCAGTGTAACAAGACATTAAGGAGGGCTAATGGGATGCTAGGGTGCATAGGAAGGGGTATCACCAACAGAAAGAGGGAGGTAGTGTTGCCTTTGTATAGCTCTCTGGTAGGACCCCACCTGGAGTACTGTGTCCAGTTCTGGAGACCACCTTTCCAGAAGGACACAGGCAGAGCAGAGGTGGTCCAGAAGAGGGCTACTAAAATGGTGCAGGGTCTGCATCAAAAGCCCTATAAGGAGAGACTAAAGGACCTCAATATGTACACCCTGAAAGAGAGAAGGGGAGAGAGGAGATATGATAGAGACCTTCAAATACCTCACAGGATAAATAAGGCACAGGAAGGAAGTATTTTTCAGAAGAAAAGGTACACAAGAATAAGTGGATATGCTATATGAAGCTTCGGGGGGGGGGTAGATTCAGGAGAAATTTGAACAGCTTTCCAGCAGAGGTGGTGGGGGTGAGAACAGTGGTGGGATTCAAGAATGCAGTAGTTAAATTGAAATCTAGATTTAGTATTTGCCGTATTGGTCCTTGTAAGAACAGATCCAGAAGCAAATGATTTGATACCTTTTTAATGGACCTACATAGATGTAACAACAAGAACAAAGTGCTCTAGCTTTCAGACCAACCAGTCCTTCTTCAGAAGCGTAATGCAGTTATTTAGAAAAAAAACAATACTTTTAACAGCTAGATCATGCAGAAAAAAACAGAAAAAAATACCCATTGGTTTAACATACTCATTTAAAAAAAACAGATGATGTCAGAGAAGTTTAACAGTACCATGTTACCTTAAGCTGGGAGGGTCCCAGGGTCAAAGGTGCTTGGTATAAAACACATACAAAGAATCCTACTGCATATAAATTTAATTGACATATGATAACACTGCTTAAGCAGATGACTCTTAAATCAAGCTATGAGTGTCACAATGATGTAATTACTGAAAAACAACCCCCACTCAGATTAAAGACATACTAAGATTGTCTTAGGACTCCAAGAGGTTTCAATGTATGTATTACAGACAGGAAATTACCAGTAAAGCTGTCTTAAAAACATCAGTGCACACTGTATGATGTGTAAAACTTAGCTGTATCCATTACCCAGCTATACTCTCCAGCTAGATATCATGCCCCATAAACTTCAAAAACCTCTAGTGTAGTGAAAGGACTTTATAAATGATAATTTAAATATATATTGACAGTGTTAGTGTCAAACAAAAAACTCTTGTCAAGGACCACCGAGGAATTACAACCATGCAGCCTGATATGTACTGATGTCAATAAATTCTCAGTGTATAACAACTTGATGTACCGGAAGTGTCTAAGGAATCTGAATAAGAGATAAAAATGTAATTTCTCTCCTCCTCTTCACACACACACACAATACACCCTACCCCACTCCATATCCCCATAATGCGGGGGGGGGGGGAGGTAACTAGTTTTAAGAAGATACACACACACACACACACACACTCCTAATGAACCTTCATTCACATCAATCACTGCAATTGTTCCCCAAAGGAATTCAACTTGTCATGAAATCCCAAATAAAGGGGATCATGTATCTTAATACCTACAGAGCAAAAATGTGACACTATTTAACCTTACTCCTATCTGCATATTAACATCTCCAAGGATTCTGGATAGAACCACAATGAAATAAAACTGCCACCCTCCCCAGGGTAAGGTAACTTAGTGAGGAGCTGCCACACCAAGAGCACTGAGCACGTGTATTTAAGTTTTAAACATGTTTTCCTCACGTAATTGTATCTGACTAATCCTGGCATTTTAATCCTACTCCACGCACTTCAACCCTTCACCGGTGAAAAAATGCTGCCACCAGGAAATACCTCAGACATGCTTCCCAGGTAAGCGCCAATGGGAGGGGACAAACCACAATCAAAATACATTACAAAAACACGTCTAACTACTAAAACCCTTGGGGCAAAAAATTGCTGAACAGCAATTATAACAAATAAGAGATGGGTGGTGTGTAAAACTCGATTTTACACACACCCTCATTGTGGGATGCTTTCACAGACCCTCTGGGTTTATGTAGCATCCCACAACTCAGGTGTGTGCAAAACCTTGTTATACTTACCACCCCATCCATTATTGTATGTTTTTTCTAAACAACTGCATTACGCTTCTGAAGAAGGACTGGTTGGTCCGAAAGCTAGAACACTTTGTTCTTGTTGTTACATCTATGTTGGTCCATTAAAAGGTAGATAAATTGGCAATGTTTTGGTGGGGGAAATCTCACACTTAGATTTCTAGGTGATGGAACTATCATTTTTAGATGGTGGAACTCTCCTATAGTAATCAATGGAGAAAGATGACAGAGGTAGTGGAACTGTCATACAATTATTTTACATGTGATGGAACTAATTTCCTGTGGGCTCTTGCCCAATTTATTCCATGTGAATGCATGGAATGTGCACAATGGAGCCATAGTGGATAGGAAGGGGGCAGGGAAAAAGATCTGTAGATCAAGTACAGTCTATTTTAATAATGCGGATAGGAAAAAATGGATAGATTGGGTGGGCCAAGCCGTCCTCATCTGCCATCAAGTTCTATGTTTCTATATCAGTATCTGCTGGGACAGTAGTGTCTGGGCTACATTAACTATAACAGAATCTGCGGGGACAGTAGTGTCTGGGCTACGTTAACTATAACAGAATCTGTGGGGACAGTAGTGTCTGGGCTACATCAACTACTGTGTAACAGAATCTGCAAGGACAGTAATGTCTGGGTTACATTAACTATAACAGAATCTGTGGGAACAGTAGTGCCTGTAGTGATGGAAGTGTCCCCATATCTGCTGGGACAGTAGAGTCTGCAGTGAGGGAAGTGTCCCCGTATCTGCTGGGACAGCAGTGCCTGTGGTGATGGAAGTATCCCCATATCTGCTGGGACAGTAGTGTCTGTGGTGAGAGAAATGCAACAGTATCTCCTGGGACAGTATTGGCTGTGGTGATGGAAGTAACCTAGTATCTGCTGGGACAGTAGTGCCTGTGGTGAAGGAAGTATCCCAGTGTCTGCTGGAACAGTAGTACCTGTGGTGAGGGAAGTGTGTGTCCCATTATCTGCTGGGACAGTAGTGTCCAGGCTACACTAACTGTAACAGAATCAGCTGGTGCAGTACAGTATGTGGTGAGGGAAGTATCCCAGTATCTACTTGGAGAGTAGTACATGTGGTGAAGGAAATATCCCAGTATCTGCTAGGACAGTAGTGTCTGTGGTGAGGGGAGTATCCCAGTATTTGCTAGAACTGTAGTGTATGTGGTGAGGGAAGTATCCCAGTATCTGCTGGGACAGTAGTGCCTGTGTTGAGGGAAGTATCCCAATATCTGCTGGAACAGTAGTGCCCGTGGTGAGGGGAAGTATGCCGGTACTAGGTGATGGAACTATCATTTTTAGATGGTGGAACTCTCCTATAGTAATCAATGGAGAAAGATGACAGAGGTAGTGGAACTGTCATACAATTATTTTACATGTGATGGAACTAATTTCCTGTGGGCTCTTGCCCAATTTATTCCATGTGAATGCATGGAATGTGCACAATGGAGCCATAGTGGATAGGAAGGGGGCAGGGAAAAAGATCTGTAGATCAAGTACAGTCTATTTTAATAATGCGGATAGGAAAAAATGGATAGATTGGGTGGGCCAAGCCGTCCTCATCTGCCATCAAGTTCTATGTTTCTATATCAGTATCTGCTGGGACAGTAGTGTCTGGGCTACATTAACTATAACAGAATCTGCGGGGACAGTAGTGTCTGGGCTACATTAATTATAACAGAATTGGCTGGGACAGTGGTGTCTGTGGCGATGGAAGTATCTCAGTGTTTTCTGGAACAGTAGTGTATGCGGTGAGGAAAGTATCCCAGTATCTGCAGGGACAGTAGTGTCTGTGGTGAGGGAAATATCCCAGTATCTGCTGGGACACTAACGTCTGTTGTGAGGGAAGTGTCCCAGTATGTGCTGGGACAGTAATATCTGCTGTGAGGGAAGAGTCCCAGTATCTTTAAGCCTGGGGACCACCACTCCTATGACAACTACCGGCCCGTATCTATCCTTCCCCACCTAAGCAGACTCCTTGAAAGGGTCATACATGGCCAATTAACTGACTACTTATCCAACCACAATCTCCTATGCAGCCAACAGCATGGCTTCCACAAGCATCACAGCACTGTGATTGCCCTTGCCTTACTCTCAGACCACATCCTCACAAACATGGATCAAAGGCATGCCACTGGTGCTGTCTTTGTAGCCTTATCGAAAACCTTCAACATGGTCAATCACTCTCTTCTCCTCTCTAAACTATCAGCCTTTGACTGCTCTACTGAAACCACAGACTAGTTCTGGAGCTACCTCTCAGAGCGCTCCCAATCTGTGTGTATTGGCACCACCACCTACCCTCTCCTATCTGTCTCCATGGGCGTCCCCCAGGGATCCATTCTGGGCCCCATACTGTCTCCATATTTGTTAACTCCCTTTCCACTGACAGCCTCATCAGTAGTTCGCTGCTCTACACCAATGACCTTGTCATCTTCCACAGTGACCAGTCCCTTTCTCATATATCCTCCATCTTGTCTGAAAATGACTGCACTGCCTCACACTGGTTCTTATCCAACCTCCTGCTAGTCAATGCAAAAAAAAACAAAGACCATGCTGTTCGGCTCTAAACCTTACCTAACCAAAACCCTACATGCTAATGATGTTTTTCTCATCCACCCTCCCCATGGCCCTTCCCTCAAGAATGTCTCTTCTTTTTAGTACGTAGGGGTACTGCTTGACCCCTCACTCATGTACATTGATCACATAAACAGCATTGTCAGGAGAGTAAATCAGAAACTGGGTGTGACCTACCACCTAAAGTCTTACCTGACCCATGAGGCTCGCCTTGCCATAGTCACTGGAAACCTACTCCCTATCTTAGACTATTGCTGTCCAACATACTCCAGTATCTTGACCACCATCCAGGCTAGGCTCATGGTTGCCTACAATAATGCCTGCTATTTTGCCCTGTCCGTTCCTTACACCACTCATCACTGTGACCTATACCACTCACTAGGCTGGCTCCTCTTGCAGGGGCAGTATGACTATACCCTTGGTTGCCTTGTTGATTCCACCACCAGAATTAGCAATGGCTCTCCCCTCACCACCCTCTTCAATTTCAGAACACCCACCAGGAACCTAGGCTCCTCTTTGTTGCCCTCCCTCCAGGTACCCAAAACCCTCTCCAGTATGGGCACGAGAACTCTATCTAGTGTGGCCCCCTCCTTGTGGAGCGGTCTGCTCACCCCTATTAGAGTATCAGACATTCACCAAATTTTGAGACGTAACCTCAAATTCTGGCTCCTGGACACATTCAACTGTCACTGTCCATCCCACTAGTGCTCATCTTGCCTAAAATGTGCCTCTGGGCACTTCCCATTCTCCCTACTTCCCTACCTCCCCTACTCCCTTTGTCCCACAGCACAATCTATCTCTTTTGTCTTTATCCTTTCCCAGTTTTCTCCACTGCAACCTCTACCCAAGTTTCACACTGTCTGCTTACACTCATATGGAATCAAATTATTTACTTACTTGTTCACTCCAATTTTGCTACCTGTCTGTACCTTATAGTGACTTAAATTTACTTCTACCTGTATTGTATTTCTGGGTATGCCACCAGTGAATACTACTGTATTCTATTAATTGCATTAACTGATTTTGTATTGTTGATTATTACCTATCATGCGTATGTACTTTGTTGCCACTAGCTGGCCTGTCATACCTGAAAACGGTACCCAGAATTGGCGCACTTACCTGGTTACCAAAGAATAAATAAACAAAATAAATCAATCTGCTGGGACAGTAGTGTCTGCTGTGAGGGAAGTATCCCAGTATCTGCTGGGATGTAGTGTCTGCTGTGGGGGAAGTATCCCAGTATCTGCTGGGACAGTAATGTCTGTGGTGAGGGACGTATCCCAGTATCTGTTGGGACAGTAGTGTCTGCTGTGAGGGAAGTATCCCAGTATCTGCAGGGACAGTAGTGTCTGTGGTGAGGGAAGTATTCCAGTATCTGCTGAGACAGTAGTATCTGCTGTGAGGGAAGTATCCCAGTATCTGCTGGGACAGTAGTGCCTGTGGTGAGGGAAGTATCCCAGTATCTGTTAGGACAGTAATGTCTGTGGTGAGGGAAGTATCCCAGTATCTGCTGGGACAGTAGTGTCTGCTGTGAGGGAAGTATCCTAGTATCTGCTGGGACAGTAATGCCTGTGGTGAAGGAAGTATCCCAGTATCTGCTGGGACAGTAATGCTTGTGGTGAGGGAAGTATCCCAGTATCTGTTGGGACAGTAATGTTTGTGGTGAGGGAAGTATCCCAGTATCTGCTGGGACAGTAGTGTCTGCTGTGAGGGAAGTATCCCAGTATCTGCTGGGACAGTAGTGTCTGCTGTGAGGGAAGTATCCCGCTATCTGCTGGGACAGTAATGCCTGTGGTGAGGGAAGTATCCCAGTATCTGCTGGGACAGTAATGCCTGTGGTGAGGGAAGTATCCCAGTATCTGCAGGGATAGTAGTGTCTGTGGTGAGGGAAATATCCCAGTATCTGCTGGGACAATAGTGCCTGTGGTGAGGGAAGTATCCCAGTATCTGCTGGGACAGTAGTGTCTGCTGTGAGGGAAGTATCCCAGTATCTGCTGGGACAGTAGTGTCTGCAGTGAGGGAAGTATCCCAGTATCTGCTGGGACAGTAGTGCCTGTGGTGAGGGAAGTATTCCAGTATCTGCTGGGACAGTAGTGCCTGTGGTGAAGGAAGTATCCCAGTATCTGATGTGACAGTAGTGTCTGCTGTGAGGGAAGTATCCCAGTATCTGCTGGGACAGTAGTGCCTGTGCTGAAGGAAGTTTCACAGTATCTGCAGGGACAGTAGTTTCTGCTGTGAGGGAAGTGTCCCAGCATCAGCTGGGACAGTAGTGTCTGTGCTAAAAGAAGTCTCACTATCTGTTGGGACAGTAGTGTCTGTTGTGAGGAAAGTTTCCAAGTATCTGCTGGAACCGTAGTGCCTGTGGTGAGGGAAATATCCCAGTATCTGCTGGGACAGTAGTGCCTGTGGTGAGGAAAGTTTCCAAGTATCTGCTGGAACCGTAGTGCCTGTGGTGAGGGAAATAACCCAGTATCTGCTGGGACAGTAGTGTCTGTTGTGAGGGAACTGTCTCAGCATCTGCTGGGACAGTAGTGTCTGTGTTGAAGCCTGGAACTATGGATCAGGAGGTATATATTCCTGCCTATTCCTTGTTTAGAACAGACAGGCAGTCTAGAGGAAGAGGAGTTGCCATATGTATTAAAAACACATTTTCTGCCACCATCATTGATTCAACTACAATTCAGAAAGAGTTTGAATGCCTAACTCTCAAAGTTGAGATTGCACACAAGATCTCCCTCTGCGTAATAGGATGCTATAGGCCCCCATCTGCAGGACTTCAACTATTGTCCCACCTAAGTAACTCCCTGGGTTCACTGTCATCTGAGTTCATTATTCTGGGTGACTTCAACCTTGATTGGCTATCCAATGCCTCCACTCCCCTTAAATCTATCTGTAACTCCCTATGCCTGTGCCAACTGATTTCTGAAGCTACCTGCCCCAATAAAAAGAACACTATTAACAGTACACTGCTGGATCTCATTATAGTAAATAAACCACACCTATTCTCCCGTGCTGGGGTCCTGTTCTCTGATATCAGTGACCATTGCTTTATTGCCTGTGTAAGGGCTACACCTAAGCTGCCCTCTGTCGCTGAACCCACCCTGAAGAGAAGCAGAAGAAACGTTGATGCTCACGCTTTCACCTTGGATTTGTGAGACTCCCTGCTTTGGCAAGACTTTTACCTTGCAAAATCTGTATGCACAGGCTCAGCACATAACATTTTCCACAATATCATTATAGGGGTTCTGGACAAGCATGCTCCAGTTACTAAAGTCAGGTCGAAGGCCAAATCCTGCCGATGGTTTACTGCCAACCTGAAGGCCCTATTGCTTAACAGAGATCGGCTATGGAAACTTTCATGAAAAAACAAACTTCCAAAGGACTGGGCTCTTTTTAGGACACCTAGGAATATGTACACTAAGATAATCAGAGAAGCCAAGGCGCACTTCTATCGTACTGAACTCGAATCCTCCACGAAGTGTTCTTCCAAATTCTGGAAAACCTTAAAGGAGTTAGAAGGCTCCACATCTGTAAATTCATTGGCAAAAAAAAAATCTCATTTGGTTCCGCTACAGTCTCTGACAGGAATACTATCCTAGATTCACTCAATAATCACTTTGCCACTGTAGGTCTAGCTTTTGATTCCTCTCCTGCAAGCAACCTCCGTGTGCAGGATCACAAAGTTTATGACAATGGTGCAACCTTTTCTCTACAGCCTGTAATCTTGAAAGAGGTGGAAAAATTACTACCACAGCTAGATGACAGAAAAAGTGCCGGGGCCCACCTTATTGATGCTTTCTTCCTGAAGATTAGTACTCATGTTCTAGCGGTGCCAATCATGCACCCCTTCAACCTATTGCTCTCACAAGGAAATATCCCTCCTATATCTACTACCTAGAGGCCAGTAGGGCACAGGACCCAAGGCAGCATGGATTCACGATGGGAAGGTCATGTCAGACGAATCTAATAGATTTCTTTGACTGGGTTACCAAAGTAGTAGACCAGGGAGGGGCTGTGGACATGGCCTACCTAGATTTTAGCAAGGCATTTGATACAGTCCCACACAAAGGATTAATACACAAGATAGCCAGCCTTGGAGTGGGTCCCAAGGTGGTAGCCTGGATAAAAAATTGGCTAGACAACAGGACTCAAAGGGTAGTAGTAAATGGAGTACACAGTGATGAAAGGAGGGTTACTAGCAGGGTACCACAGGGTTCAGTACTGGGACCGGTCCTTTTTAATGTCTTTATAAGTGACATTGCAGAGGAACTGTAAGGAAAAGTATGTCTCTTTGCAGATGACACAAAGATCTGCAACAGGGTTGATACACAAGATGGAGTGGAAAGGATGAGAAGGGACTTGGCAAGGTTGGAGGAATGGTCAAATGTATGGCAGCTCAGATTCAATGCAAAGAAGTGCAAGGTAATGCACATGGGAACAAAAACCCTGGGGAAGCGTACACAATGGGGGGTGAGATACTGACAACAGTAAAAATAGAAAGGGACCTGGGGGTAATTATATCAGATGACCTAAAGGTGGGCAAGCAATGTGAGAAGGCAGTAAGGAAGGCTGGGGGGATACTGGGATGTATAGGAAGAGGCATCAATAGTAGAAAACAGAAAGTTGTTATCCCTCTGTACAGACAGTTGGTGAGACCCCATCTGAGTACTGTGTGCAGTTCTGGAGACCCCATCTCCGCAAAGAACATAGACAGAGTGGAGCTGTCCAGAGGAGGCAGCCAAAATGGTGCAGGGTCTGCACCAGAAGACATATGAAGAAAGACTAAAGGAGCTTAATATGTATACCCTTGAGGAAAGGAGGGAGAGGACATGATAGAAACTTTCAAGTACCTCAAGGGAATTAACAAAGTCCAAGAGGGCAGCATCTTCCAGAAAAGAGATGTGCAAGAACAAGGGGCACAATTTGAAGATAGAAGGGGATGGCTCAGAGGTAATGTGAGAGTATTTTTTCACTGAGAGGTTGTGGATGCATGGAACAGCCTCCCTGAAGAGGTCGTGGGGTCAAGAACAGTGAGGGACTTCAAGAATGCATGGGACAGGCATAGGGCAGTCCTAGTGGGGGGTAGGAGGAATTAAGCTGTTGGTTACCTAGGATCTGCAGCTTATCTGTTAGGTAGGAAAATGGGCAGACTAGGTGGGCCAAGTGGTCCTTATCTGCCATCAAATTCTATGTTTCTATGTTTCTATATGGAAAACAGCCCATGTGGTCCTTCTATTCAAATCCAGAGACCCCAGTGACCTAAAAATGTATAGACCTATTACTCTGCTTCCCATCCCATCTAAACTGCTGGAGAAACTAGTGAGTTCGCCGCTTAGGAACTACCTAGAATCAACTAACCTGTTGAATCCCCTACAATCAGGCTTCAGACCATGACACAGCACCATCTCAGCATTGGCAAAGATGACGGATGACTGGCAGTGTGAGCTGGATGAAAAGAAATTTATTTGTGCGGTTTTCCTAGACCTAAGTAAGGCCTTCGATACAGTCGACTATAGCCTGCTCCTGTCTTCTCTTCAGAATATTGGACTGGACCCCCTGGCACTGAAATGGTTCTCTAACTACCTCACTGGACGATCCCAACAGGTAAAAGCAGAAGGGGAACCATCTCTGCTAAAACCACTTCTGAGAGGTGTACCACAGGATTCTATACTGGGCCCCCTGCTTTTCACAATTTACATCAGCAGAATTGATGTTAGTATCAAAGATGCTAACATTTACCTCTTTGCTGACGATACTGTGCTTTATGTCAGCAGATCTACTCTTGGATCAACCAGTAGTGATCTACAGCAGGAATTCAATCAATTGCAGCTATGGCTCTTAAATCAGAAATTACTTTTAAATGCCAACAAGACTAAGGCTATGCTTTTTTCACCCCTTTCTCATTCAACAAATCCATCTACTAATGGAATGCTTCCTCAGATTACCACCCTACTTGGTGAACCTTTGGAACTCGTAGACAAATTTAAATATCTAGGGGTCTAGATTGACCACAAACTTTCATTCATTGATCACATTGAGAAGCTGTCAAAAAAACTCAGAAAGAGACTTGGTCTCTTTTACAGGATTAAGCACTTTCTCACCAAGGATGCGAAGAAGAGATTGGTGTAAACCATGTTCCTCTCCCTGATTGACTACGCAGACTTTCTATATAGTCAAGGTCCTACTACCACGCTAACTAAACTGGACACACTCTATCACCAGGACTTGAGGTTTATCATGGGTCTTCCTCACTCAACTCACCACTGCATTCTATATGCAGCTATGGGTTGGCCTTCCCTAAGCTTTAGATGGCAGAGAAATGCTGCCATGTGGCCCTACAGTGCCATCACTCAGAGGTTACCCTCTTATATCTCAGACTGTCTACCATTGAGAATCATATCTAAGTATAGGCTGAGAAGTGCTCAGTATATTTCTCTGGCTGTGCCCAAGGTCAGATCACGGTTTGGCCGGTCTGCCATAAGCTGTATGCTACCACTGCTGTGGAATAAGTTGCAAGAAACTCTAAAACTGTTCCGCCCGATCAGTCTAGCAGCATTCAAATCAAGTTACAATTGTTCCTTCAAGGAAGCCTGTAACTGCTTCCATTGACAGCTGCCATTTCTTCAGTTGTTGATGTCCTCCCTCATACCATGTATCATAATTGTGCCATTATTGTCCCCTCACCATTCTGCCCTCTCTGATTCTGCCCTCTCCATCCTTTTTTCTTCAACTCGTACATTCTAAGGGTAATTGCTGACCACTTTCTTTTCTTTCTCCCCTTTACCTTTCCTGCCCTTCTCAGTACACCATCCTAGCTTACCATATTAGTATTACCATATTAGTATTGGCATGTGAGTACTGTCATCCTATAGGATAACTCATCCCCAACTAGTATGAATCCTTCCATGATTACCCCTGCTCAGTGTCGGGGTCTATATGTAAATATACAGTATATGCAGCTGTTATGTGATGGGTCTATTGTTATGTTCTCAGATTCTTTCTTTCTTGATTGTCATTATATTGTTAATTGTCCTGACCCCAGTTCAACTCTCGTTGACTGGTACTGCTGTAACCATGATGTCCTTTACTGTTGTATTGTTCTATGTCCAGGTCCATCTTGAAAATGAGCTTGCTCGATGATGTTCGCCGGGTTAAATAAAGATTTTGATTGATTGATTGACTGAGGGAAGTATCCCAGTATCTTTATTTATTTATTTATGACTTTGATAACCGGGTGAGTGCACTGATCCCAGGGACCATTTTCAGGCACGACCCGGGCCATAACACATAGCGCAGGGTGACAGTGGAGTACAAGGTTACAGTAATACACATGAAACAGATTTGATACAAGCAACAATAGTAAGCACAATATACAGGTCTGATGCATAGGTCCATTTGAGAGCAGTGAATACAAGGTTTCAATATCGGACACGAGGAGATTTGGTACAAAACAAACAAATCATAGGCACAGTGTACAATGTGTGACTGCATCGTCCAGAGAGCAAGTAATACACAGAATACTCAGAAAAAAAATATATACAATATGTACAGGCAAGGAAGTCAAATATTACTGTGAAAAATACAATATAACAGTTGTAGGCAGGGGAGTTGACTAGTGTGGGTAAGTGGGTAACCCCTGGGCTGGGGAGTTGACTAGTGTGGGTTGGTGTCAGACCCCAGGGAGCAGTGGCAGAATGAGTTTGCCAGGAACCAGACTTTAAGGTGGGACTTGAAACTGGAGTGTGTGTCAGTGGAATGGAGTTCAGCCAGTAGTTTGTTTCACTGCAAAGGGGCAGCTGCAGACCAAGCTCTGCTACCCATGTTGGTGGATACCCTAGGAACAGCTAGAGGGGGAGTACCATTAGAGCGGAGGTTGCAGAGGAGCATTTGGGTTTTCAGAAGGACAGTTAGAGGGGATTCTGGAGCCGTGCAGATGACATTGTCCACCATGCAGCAGAGGGCTAGGTCAAAGTGACCTTGCAGCGGTAGCCATCCAAGGGTATTATAGAGGGTACAGTGGTGGGTGGAGAACGGGGCCAATAAAGCAAAGTGACAGGCACTGTTGTAGGCTGCAGAGAGTTTAACCATGGCAGTAGCTGAGGTCCTGACATAAATAGGGGAGCAGTAGTCAAGAATAGGGAGATTACCCTGGACAATGGCTAGTCTGGCTTAAGGGGTAAGGTACTGCCTTAATCTATAGGCAGCACCTAACTTTTGATGGAACCTTCTGACTAGGGAATTTGCATGCTCAGTGAAGGTGAGGAAGGGGTCAAGCAGTACTCCTAAGTATTTGTAGGTGTTGACGTTCTCCAGGGCTGGGCCGTCTGGGGTGAGAATGCGTAAGAGGGCATGGTTTTTAGTTTTGGCCAGGAAGGGCTTAGATCCGAACAGCATGGATTTCGATTTTTTTGGCATTTACTAAGAGGAGGTATTTTGAGAACCAACTGTGGGCCGCAGCATAGTTGTGCAAGAGAACTGAGGAGATTGTGGCCGTGGATTTGTCACCGTAGAAGAGGACAAGATCATAGGCATACAGGAGAGAGTGACAGTTGAAGCAGTCAAAAGGAAGTGCTTTAACGAATAAGGAGAAAAGGAGAGGACCTAGGATTGAGCCTTGAGGGACCCCTACAGAGACAGGCAGGGTGGGGGAGCAGGTTTGACCAATACACACGAATTGTGAGTGATCAGTAAGGTCATTAGTGAACCAGCTTGTGACTTTCTGAGAACAACCAAGGAGGCTAAGCTTGGAGGTAAGGAGAGCATGGTTAACCATGTCAAAAGCCTTTGAGAAGTTGACGAAGACAGCCCCTGTGGCTTTACCATTATCCATGTTAGAGAGGATGTGGTCAGTCAGAAGGGTGAGGGCAGTGGCGGTGGAATGATTCTTGCAAAAACCATGCTGTTGGTTGCATAGGAGGGTGTATTTGCCTCTGTACTCAGTGAGCTGATTGTGGACTGCTCTCTAGAGTTGTTTACTGAGATGGGAGGATGGATATCGGATGGTAATTGTCGGAGGATTTGTGGTCACCAGATTTAAGAATGGGGATAACCTTAGTTGTCTTCCATGGGTCAGGCATGGAGGAGGTGGAAAGGGCAAGGTTAAAGATGAAGTTGAGTGGCTTGGCAATTGCCGGAGAGATCAGCTTAAGGAAGACTGGAGATAGCCCATCAGATTTGGAGGAGCCGTGGTTAGGTAGACTTTTGAGTAGCTTCACTGTGTCGTGTATGGAGAGGGCTTTAAAATAGAATGGGGGTATTTGCAGTTGAGTGGCAGAGCTGGAGGAGGATGGTAGTGTATCAGGTATTAGGGCTGAGCTTTGAGGTCGGGCAGTTGGCAGCTTATTTAGGTACAAGGATAAGTTGGTGAACTTACAGTTGAAGACACTGGCCACATTGTGAGGGTCGGTCAGCAGCTGGTCCTGGGACTTGAGATGTGGTGCAGCGTAGCTGGAGTGGGGTTTTAGGAGAGAGGTGATTGAGTCCCAGAATTTTCTAGAGTCTCCAAGGTTGACCTTTTGCAGATTACGGAAGTGGGTCTGTTTCAAAAATTTGGCCTGTTGTTTACATTTGTTCCTCATGCACCTGTAAGCATCCCAGAGGGCAGAAGAGGAGGTTGCTTTGAAAGTGGACCAGGCACGGTCTCTGGCCTTCATAAGGGTTAGGAGGACTTCAGAGACCCAGCAAAAGCACCCGCCTCCGACCCAGCTGGTAGTGACAGGGAAAAAGCGGTCCTGGAGTGTTAGTAGAGTCTGGGTAAATGTGGAAACCGTTGTGGCTGCATTGGAAAGGGAAAAAAGCATGAACCAGTCCAAGGAGTGGGCCTCCTCGAGGAGATTTGTGGAGACTGGCAGCTGAAATTTCTGAGAGATAGGTATTTGGGTGGGGGGGCACTTTAGCTTGGAAGACCAGAGGAGATAGGTCAGTGAGTGATCGCTTATAGAGTCAGCCATGGTGCCAGCGTGTATTGCGCGATCCTTCCTGTTTATGAGGATCCAGTCTAGTAGAGTCTGGGTGGCTGAGCGTGGATTAAGTCTGGTGGGGAGAGTGATCACCTGCACCAGGTAGTGCTGCTTAACAGGGATACACAGTCAGGTTGGTGGCAGCTCAGCCAGTTTAGATTAAAGTCGCTGAGAAGGATATATTCCCTATGGGGAGTTTGGGAGCTCAGGCCTTGAAGGAGGCTGGTGAGTCCAATGTTTCCGGTCGCGGGGGGGGTTGTAGCAGCAGCCAATATAGAGTTTCTTGCAGGATCCCAGGGTCAATTCAGAGAGTAGCCATTCACTAGATGAGGAAGGGTCAGAGTGTAGGGCAATGCTAGCTGAGAGGGGTTCCCTTAGGACCAGAGCCACACCACCACCTTTTTTCCTACCTGGCCTGTCGAGGCATAGGTAGGAGTAGCTAGGTATTTGCTGGTACTTTAATGCCTGTGGTTAAGGGAAGTGTCCCAGTCTCTCCTGGGACAGTACTGCCTGTGGTGATGTACGTATCCCAGTATCTGCTGGGACAGTAGTGCCAGTGGTGAAGGGAAATGTCCCATCAAGGTCTCGGAGACTAATGTCTGATGTAAGCTAAAGTGTACCAGTAGATGCAAATTTGTTGGGACAGTAGTGCTTGTAGTAAAAGAACTCTGTCAGCATCTGTTGGGACAAACGTGCAAGTGGTGAAGGGAAGTGTCCCAGTATCTTCTGGGACAGTAGGTGCGGTCTATGAATGTTGTCCTGTAGGTGCCCTTTGACACTCACTTCAATCAGGTTGCGTGTTTGTGAGCTGATGTAATTACTGGGCTGTAGCCAGTAACACTTGCTGTGCTCTTTTACTTCGTAAGCATGTAAACATAGGGTATGACTTGCCAGTGGCCCAGACATTAGAAAGATTAAGTTACTGAAACATGTAGTAGCTGACACCCTAGGACATGAATGATGATAATGAGGGTGCAACTTACGTCATTAGCCCAACACTTAAGTGGCAATGAGCATGTTTAGGATCGCTCTAGGCACGTCCAATTAGTGATATGCTACAACTGACCAGTATTGTCTGGTAAAGTCTAATTACTGGCTAAGACTTGGTTAGCATGTAACCCCAAATTAACCTCATTATCAATGTAGACACAAGGTACATTCTTTCTCAATTACAGTATTTGTGCACTACATACAGAATGGAAACTAACTTTTCTATAGACTCACTAAAACTAAAAGTTGTTATTCTAAGTGTAATTTTAAAATGTGCAACTGACACCTATTTTAATCTTAGGCAGGCAACTCACACCAAACCGATGCTTGCCCAAGGAGCTAATTTAGTCAATTTTTACTATAAATGTTCTTGTTAAGGAGGTAAATAGTTACAGTGCTGCACTGGTAACTTCCTGTACCATACCAAGTGGCTATCTAGTACTGCAGCTTGCCCCCCCAAATCGGCACTTTGATGTAAGCAGTGCGACACCACAAGATGTGGGTAGTAGTATGATCACAGCACATGAAGGGGTGTAATGAGGTATGAGGCCAAAGGCCAAGAGCCTTATTGCCCCTGAAAGTGTGCTGATCACACTACTACCCACACCTGAAGTATCTTATTGCACTTATTATATGGCATTTTGTAATTAAAATAACTTTTCAGACATAAAATATGCATTTTAAAAGTCAAATTAGTTTATTTTTGTCTGCTCATTACGCTGAGGAAAGTAGTCCCAAAACTTGGGGGGGGGGAGTGGACAGCAGAGCAGAGTATTATTTTTATGTGGCACATTTTCGCTTGTCAGAAATAACTGGGGAGCTTATTTCCACAAAGAAACAAAATATTAGTAACTGCTTTGGAATGTGGGCACAAGGATCTAGTGTTTCAGTCATTTGACTGCTAGACTGGTACTAGTTACTGCCTGTTGGTAGTAGTGCCATCTACCATGGGATAGTAGCCAAACAGACTAAAGCTTTATTCCTTGCCATACGATAAGATGCAAAGTAGAGAAGGGACTGTAGATGGTCATTACACATATTACAAGGATCGGATGAGAGGGGCTGTCTCAAGATAAATTGACCAACACTGTAAGTAGTTCTAAGTGTATGTGTCTCATATATTCAAACTCTCAACACTTCATAGGGATTTAAATATATCAAACAGAACTGGAAATCAGTCAAACAGGGTATCCAAGAAAGTTTTCTAGGTATTAATTGAACTAGGTATACTGGATGCCTGGTGACATTTATACTCCAGTGCTAAAGACTATACACCTTTCTTGGGACCGCATCAAACATATTCATGGTTTGACTCTTTTTAGTAATATGTGCAGAAATGTAGAAAGTAAAATGGGGCATGGATGAACCAGCTAGATAGCTAGGTCTGACTTTGCACTGATTTTTCTCAAAATCGACCTGAGCATACAACCGTAGAAAATTTTCTGGCAAATGAACATTTTCCTCATGAAAGACAGCAAAACAGAAGAAAAAGACAGGGAGGAGGTATACAGGATAGTGAAAGAAAATGCAAGCTAAGACATTCCTCCCATAATTCTTTGGGACACAGTCAAGATTGTTTTGAGGGGAGCCCTATCAAAAACATCAAAGTGAAGAAAGGGGATAAGAGGTAGCTTAGCAAAATTTAGAAACTAAAACTAAACAAAGCAGACTATCAGCAGAAAATCCAAGCTTCCGGAGATGGAGTACAAACTTAAAACAAGAAAAAAAGAATTAGGAACTGCAGGAACTATTGGATTATAACACAGAACAAACTTTAAGATGTGCAAGACAAAACTACTATGAATGGAGATCAAAGGCGACTTAAAACCTGGCACAGAGGTTAAAGAAACAAAAAGCAGTGGCCACAATAATGAAGCGTAGGTGTGCTACAGCAAATCAGTCTGTGTATAGGAAAGACCAGGAGCCAGATTTTCAAAACTTTGCCCAGTGGGCAAAGTGATTGCTCCCTTCTAGCTCGGGGTTTGTGCACCTGTGCAATATTCCAAGAGGGCTTATGCATGCACTAACAGGGTTAGCGCACACAAAAAAAAACATAATGTATGTGGGCAAAGGGAAGAGGGGGGCAGGAATACTAGCACAGCACGATATTTAGTATATTTTTACTGCACAAAGGGCTTACTGCAGGCCACTTTGCACAGCGCAAATACCACTGATTGAAACCCCGACTTACTCCAGGCAATGCTAGTGGCTACCAGAGCCACTGCAGCCAGCAAGCAAGATGGCAGTTAGGGAAGCACACCCACCTGGTGTCTAATGGCACCCCATCCACCGATCACCATCCGCTGTACTGTAAAATCCTGTCCCTAGTGTCTAGTGGTTCCTCCCACTCTCCAGTCGCCATCCCTTCTACTGTAAACACCTGTCCCTGGTGTCTAGTGGTCTCTCCCACCCTCCAATCTCTGTCACCAGTACTGTAAACTCCTGTCCCTGGTGTCAAGTGGCATCCCCCATCCTCTGATTACCATCCCCTGTACTGTAAAATCCTGTTCCTGGTGTCTAGTGGGCCCCCCTCTGATCGCCATTTCCAGTACTATAAACTCCTGTCCCTGGTGTCTAGGGGCACCCCTGTCAACTGACCACCATCCCTTGTACTGTAAAATCCTGTCCCTGGTGTCTAGTGGTGCCCTCCGCCATCTGATCACCATCCCTGGTACTGTCAACTCCTTTCCCTGGTGTCTAGTGGTCCCCCCCCGCCCTCTGATCGCCATCCCCAATACTGTAAACTCCTATCCCTCATATCTAGTGGTTTCCCCTGCCCTCCAGTCACTGTGGCCAGTACTATAAACTCCTGTCCCTGGTGTCTAGTGGTTCCCCCCACCCTCTGGTCACTATCCCCAGTATTGTAAACCCCTGTCCCTGATGTCTGCTAGTGCCTCCATGCCTGCCAATCCACATCCCCAGTACTGTAAAGTCCTGTCCCTGGTATCTAGCGGTTCCCCCACCCTCCAATTGCCATCCCTGGTAATGTAAAATCCGGTCCCTGGTGTCTAGTGGTCCACCCACCCTCTCATCATCATCCCTGGTACTGTAAACTCCTTTTCCTGGTGTCTAGTGGTCCCCCCCCCCGCCCTCCGATTGCCTTCCCCAGTACTGTAAACTCCTATCCCTATCTAGTGGTTCCCCCAGCCCTCCAGTCACTGTGCCCAGTACTATAAACACCTCTCCCTGGTGTGTACTGGTCCCCCGCTCTCCGATCGCCATCCCCAGTAATATAAAATCCTGTCCCTGGTGTGCCCCCCCCACCCTCCAGTCACCATCCTTGGTAATACAAGCTCCTGTCTCAGGTGCCTAGTTGTCCCCTCTACCCTCAGATCACCAGCCCCATAACAGACAATAGGTTTCCCTGGTGTTCAGTGGTTCCCCCACTGATCACCAGTTCCATAGATGGAATTTCTTACCTCACATCTAGTGGCCTCCCACTCCGCTAGCACCAACAACCCCACCCTGCCAACCCCCTTACCTTATGCGCTGGTGCTGCGGGTCCCTTACGGTGACTGGCAAAGCCTTTCTCTATCTTCCTTGGCTAGCTGCCATATGGCTAGAGAGGGATCGCGTATTCAATGTACAGTACAGGGTGCCTGTCCTCTATGTTGTGCAGGGAGTGCAGCCTGTGCACTGTACAGGGAGCATGCAGACTGTGCACTGTACAGGGAGCATGCAGACTGTGCACTGTACAGGGAGCATGCAGGCTGTGCACTGTACAGGGAGCATGCAGACTGTGTACTGTACAGAGAGCATGCAGACTGTGCACTGTACAGGGAGCATGCAGACTGTGCACTGTACAGGGAGCATGCAGACTGTGCACTGTACAGGGAGCATGCAGACTGTGTACTGTACAGGGAGCATGCAGACTGTGCACTGTACAGGGAGCATGCAGACTGTGCACTGTACAGGGAGCATGCAGACTGTGTACTGTATAATTAGAGGGTGGGGGGACCACTAGATACCAGGGACAGGAGTTTACAGTACCAGGGATGGTGATTTGATGGTTGGGGAACCATCAGACAGAACGGAGAGGAGTTTACAGTACCAGGGATGGTGATTAGTGGTGGGAGAACCATTAGACAGAATGGACAGGAGTTTACAGTACCAGGGATGGTGATTAGTGGTCAGGGAACCATTAGACAGAACGGACAGGAGTTTACAGTACAGGAATGGTGATTTGATGGTTGGGGAACAATTAGACAGAATGGACAGGAGTTTACAGTAGCAGGGATGGTGATTAGTGGTCAGAGAACCATTAGACAGAACGGACAGGAGTTTACAGTACCAGGGATGGTGATTAGATGGTGGGGGAACCATTAGATAAAAGGGACAGGAGTTTCCAGTACCAGGGATGGCAATTAGTGGATGGGGGTGCCACTAGACAAGATTGCGACATGAGGTTTCATGCTCATATGCTGAAGAGATTCTACATACGCTTACTTAAAGAACAGCCTGTCAGGTTAATGTCTTTAGAATGTGTGTTGGTACAGATCTTATTACAATGAGACAATTTGAAGTATCAAGAATGAGGTGACAGTATGCCCAACAGTAATCTGGACATATACATTGTGTTAACAGAGTCTACTGTTTGTCAGACACAGCTGACTGCAGGATTGTTTGCAACATATACTGCTTGTTACTATACATGTATGTCGTGCTACTCTATGCTAACCATATATCATAAAAAAATGTAATGGTCGACAGAAGTTGCCGACGCAGCAAATGTCAAATAAATGAATTATGTTTAGACACACCATGATATATCTTCTTATTGTTATTTATTTCTGTTTCATCTTCCAGAATGTCCAACCAGGAGGAGCGGTCTGCAGGTCACGACTCATCTCACAGAGGAGGTTGCACTCCTGGGCAACTCCATGACTGGCATACCACAGGACATGGAGGTTGTCTGAGGGGAGGTGGCCCATCTCTCCCAAATAATATGAGAGTGTAACCCCCCCCCATCGGGGGCTTACCTGAAAGCCCCTGAAAAAGGCTGGTTTTCCCTGGGGTTTGCTTCCACCCCCCATCTTTGTTTTTGTCCGGGTCCTGGTGTCCTGGCTTGCCCCTGTGTGTTAATCCTCTCCTACCAGTCCCTGCGGTATTTTAGAGAGAAGAGCAGGACCGGAGGAGCAAGTTCATGGAGCTGCCGGCCGTTTCTGTGGCATTTCGGGGCTGGGGCGAGCTCCATGCATGCGCACATGCGCAATTTAGTTTCGGCCATTCACAGCCATTTTAGATTGTCTTGTCACTGGTCCCAGTCTCATTGGTAAAGGAAAGGGGGACCAGAGACTCAGGGGAGATCAGAGCGGCGTCCGGGAGAGAGAAAAGACATTTTTTTTTGTAAGCACCAATTACACTCGAGGGATCGGGAGCCGCCTCATTAATATTCATAAGGTGGCATCCCTTTGAAGAGCAAGAAGTCCTGTCTAGCACTGGGACAAAAGGAATAGGTAGTGCTAGGACAGGGGAAGAAATAAAGTTTAAATAAATAAAGAAATGTGTGGAGAGGCTGCTAGTCTGTGAGGGAAATAAATATAAAGGATTACATGGATTGCAGACTGGGAGTAAAGTTGGGGCAATGTATGGGCTGTGTATTAACTGCCTAGGGGCTATGTGAGATGGCAACAGCGACTGGGAATAGGGTAAACTGATATATTTAAGAGTGCAGTCGCTATGCAGGGCACGGGGTGGCTACCAAATGGTGAGGGAATGATTATATAAATGCTTACAGTTTGGCTGCAGGGACATGTGAAACTTGGGACATTGTTGAAATGTGTGAACACTATTTACTCTAGCCACCATGTTAGGCAGCCATGTGACACCAGTCAGCCAACCACCAAACCAAGATTCTTGAAAGGAATTCTGGAACTGATTGAAAGGACTCTTGAGGGAAAATACCAGGGAAAATCTAGGCACCTTTTTCTGCACCGATGAGGCATTGAGGGGGCCTCATACATATTAATTTGTCTAAAGGACAGTGGCTCTGGCCAATGGGGGGAGAACAGTTAGACTTTGGACAGTTCAGGGGGAGCACCTACTGAGGGAGGGGGCTCCTGCCTCTGGAGAGATTGGGGCTGTGACGTGAGCCTGCTTGGGGGCTGCCAGCAATTTTTCCCCCAGGGCAGGGAGTGCCTGCCCCACTGGGAAAAGAAATAAGCAGCTTGGAAGAAAAAAAGGGAAAGCTGCAGGTTGCTGAATTGTCTGCATTATTCTGAAGTTGCACCACAGTGGTGAGGCAAAGAAGCAGAGAGGAAAGGTTGTGTCCTGAGCCTAAACTAAAAGGACAAAGGTTGGGTCTAAGCCTGGGGGAAAGACCAAGGTTGCGTTCTGAGCCTGGAAAAAGAACGAAGGTTGCGTCTGAACCTGGGAAAAGACAGGAATATGGAGGATAAGGAATATAAATCTTGTGAGGAAAGAGAAAAGGAAGAGTAAGTCTCCTCGAGCCGGAGAGCGGCTGAGTACCTGCACGGTGAGAAACTGGACTGTGAGCATGCAGGTGATATCTGCGTGAGCCAGAGCGAAAAGGTGGCTGTGCTAAAACTGAGAGACTGTGAAAGCAGAACGCTGGACAGGTGCTTTCTGGTCTGAGTAGCTGTTGTCTGCTCCTGAGACATGTCAAAGGGAGAAATAGAATGCTGTGGCTGCACACCAGGGCCGGAAAGAGAGAAAAAGAGAAAGAGAATAGCAGAAGAGAATGTGCCGAATGTTCTGCTGGCACCCAGGGCTAGGTGGGGAACTTGCTAACCCCCATCAGGTGCGGTCTGTCAGGGGGTCACGGATTTTGTACCCGAATGCTAGAGCGCTCTGATCAGAGGGAGCTGGGCCGTGGAGCCACTCACCATTCTGGGTCCTCTGTGGTGGTAGGCCTCGCACACGGGCTCTGCAACAGGGCCTGTAAAGGGCCAAAGGGGACAAGCTGCAAGATCTTCAAGCAAGTGAAAGACAGAGCAAGCTGCAGCCTCTGTGCCCCCTGTTCAACTTTGCGTCCTGTTCTCCCTATGATCCGTCCATCCCCAGGACTTCTGTGAACTGTTCCATCCAAGGACTGAGTCTGCAGAACCATGAGTAAACAGCAGGAATTGCCCTCCCTGCACCTGGGGACTGTATACAGTTTAAGCATACCCCCTAGGGCAGGAGGTAGAGCTAAGGGAAAAGGTAAAGGTAACTAACCAAAAGCAAAGGGAAAATGTATAAAGTTTAATTCAAGTAAGCATGCCAACGCCAGCTACCAGCCGCACCTCAGGCCTGCAACCAAAATCTAGATACCCAGTGATAGGACTGTGGGGTTTTGATGGCCTGGGACCTGCAGGTCTGGGTTTGGGCATGTCTGCATCAGTTAGCTAGTTAGACAGAGATGACGGCTGCATGGATTGCAATAAGGGAATGAATCAGAAGGGGAAACGTGATTTTGGGAAATGCAAAATGAAAATGCTTGAACTCTATTTCACTACTCCATTCCTAAACCCTCCCCCTGTAAATAAATCCTGAAGTTATTGTTTTGCAGCAGAAAATGCATCCAGAGCCTGATTTTAGTGAGCCTGTGTATTGATGAAGTGAAAATGTAAATGTGGCAACTGAATGTGGAGAGGTTCAAATCCTGGTAAGTCCATGTTGGTGTAACTGTTGGGGGGTGGGTTGGTATGACATCCCAGGGGGTTTTACTGCAAGCTAGCAGACCTACTTAAAATATATTCTGGGTGGAGGCACTGCAATTTTATCTTTTTGGGAAAGGACCCCCAGAGGTTAGCTATGGGAACCCAGGCCCCTTGCCTGTGGTCAGGCCTGCACGGCAGGGGCAGTGGCCCTCTCCAGGATGGTGCCAGAGAGGGGCTACAAGAGGAGATGGGCCTAATCTGGCAGGAGCTAGGCCATCACTCCCAAGTTGTACAGGAGGAGAAGGGTTGTCTGTCCGAGAATGTCAGTGTGTTAACTGGCATTCTCAGAGAGCCTTGTACCTTTCTCTGTGAGCTAATCCACGAGCAGTGGTTATGGCATCAACAACAACAGGAACCACAAAAACAGCAGCCACCACCGCCACTGCTGGATCTGGGCATCCTCTTACGTCCAGCACAGCATGGACACTTTGTCTCGCCCGAGGGCCCTAAAATGGGTGACCTGCTGCCAGAAGCTGAAGAATCTAAAGCAACAGAAGAAGATTCTGGCAGCGGACAATAAACTCCACCTGTTCTAAGACTCTCTCTTCCACTTCTGCCAGCATTGAGGTACTCACACACCTTGTTGCCCCGAAATGCACCTCAGCTTCCAGCCAGGAAGTCCAAACTACATGCTTGCACTCTCGTTTTATTTATTTTTTCTTTTGGGCAGTTTTGAATCACATTATTTTATTGAATATTAATATATATACTATAAAATTGTTTATTTTATTGAAAAGAAGTACAATTATTTTTGCAATTAATACTGCAGTCGGTCGTATATTTACAACAAACAGTATTTTGCAGTTACATAATATGGCAAAACAGCATTAGGCCAAAGAAAGTCATCACTGGTTATTGTTACTGTGTGAACTCCAACAATTACTTAATTCAGAAGCCTTTATTCCTTTATAAATAGCTATTTCAGTCTATATGTTTTAGTTACAAGTACAATTATTGTAAATGTGATACCTCTACTCAACATAGATCCTGCTCTAGTGTATGGTGGAAAGCAACTGTATATGGAGAGTCACACACCGTAGAAAGTCATTCTGCTGCAGTAGTGACATCCTTACTAACGCAGAATGGCTTTTCTTTCTGCATTAGTATGGACGTCATAATACAAGCAATCCCATCAGCACTTGTCATCAGTCAGTGGCTGGTGGAGAATCACACGCATGTGCTGGCTGGTGGGCGATTGTGGTTGAAGTGCGGTCGGTGGAGTAGAGAGACTTAATGACACAACTAAAAAAAGTGATTCTGAGCTTTCTTGTGGTTTTAATGAAGGCTGCAATGATCACGTTCCATCATACACTATATAGAACAGTGCATGGGAAACCATACACAACAAGGCTAATCTTCCCCCTCATGGTTGCCATGATGACCAACAGACTTCTTGAGCTTCGCTCTCAAGGTCATCAATCGCCATGGTATCCACTCACAGGAAGAATAGCCTTGTTGTGTATGGTAGTTTCCCATACACTATCTTATATGTTTTGTCTCTTGTGGCAGGAAAACAACATAACAATTAAGCAATAAGGTACAAGCAGGGGTTATGTTAATGTTTTGTTAATCACCCCCTGGGGGTATAATGTGGCACGAGGCACAGCTGAGTGTCATATTGCCCCCCGGGGGTAATTAACTGAACATTAACATAACCACCTGGGAGTACCTTATTGCAATTATAAAAAAAAAAATAACAGTAAACATGTTTTCTCAAAATGCAATTTTAAAAAATAATTTAAACTCAAACAGGGATGTTTTAATAAAATAGCCCATCCACTGAACTGAGCTGTGCTGCATATTTCTGAGATCAGTGTGAACGTGATCATAAGTTTGCCGGTCATCATAGTTGTCTCCTCAGTAACTGGCCTCAGAATTACTGTCTAAGCCATAAGAAGGACCGACAGCAGTGGTGAAGTTGCTGAATGTGCAAGCGAACAAAGCTGGACATCTTGACACTCTGGGGATCTCCCTCTGGTAATAGAAAGTCAGACTGCATGGCAAAGGTTGTGTAGTAAAAAAACATACAACACTTATAATGGATTCAGACCTCCATGCCACATCGAAAGCAAGACATGCATAGCATAAGAAATACTCACTGACCGTTAAACTTTATGCCCCACAACAACTTCATTCCCTACCTGTAATATATTAAAACGTCATTATTATCTACTGCCTAAGCCCTGTGCATGCTTTAAAAAAAAAACAACTGGTAACCAAAAGCTGGACCGCATGTCATCAAAGCCAGCAACTGAACAGAAAACTGCTGATTCTCATTTCACGCTAAGCCATGGCAGCTGTATAAAGCCTGTAGCTGTGAGAATAACAATGATGTAAGAATAGATGCAGTCTTATTTTTTTATTTTTATTTTATTGAAATCTAGGATTACAAATACCTTTGAGCAGGAACTGCTCATTTACAAAGGTTCCACGTCGAAGGAATGGGGGTATACATACATACAAAGGTCAACATAATAATACATAGTTACACAATAAAAAGAAGTAAGAGACTGAGGCTTAGGAAATTCCAGTAATCCAAAATGTGCCAAATGTATGGAAGCATGACATACCAGCCAAGGCAATCTTAGAAATAAGCACTGCGGTGAGAGGAAGGGGTATGCAGGCAGGAAGGCCATTGTCGAGGGTAGAGGTGAGGTAAGAGCTCTAAAGGGAGGGAGGGAGGGATAAAGTCAGAAAATGCCGGGGAGGAGGAGGGGCAAGGGGTAGGTAGGTAGAAGGGGCAAGGCAGGAGAGGTAGCTGTCAAGACTGAAGTGGAGGCAGTGAGCAGTGGGCCCCTGATTGGCGAGAGGCAGTCTGGCGACTAGTTGAAATTAGATGAAGTCGGAGTTGTCTCTTAAAAGGGCCAAGAGCAGCAGCAGTAAGAGTTTCTTTGTTGAGAGTATTGTACCACTGTGGTGCTCTGTGGGCAAAGGCCCTCTGGCCCATGGTAGTCCGGCATCTGGGGACAAGGAAGGTTAGTTGTTGTGAACTTCTAGTTTGCTGGGTGCTGTGGTGGTCAATGAGGAGCTTTTCAATGCCCAGGGGCATGACACCGAGGAGGACTATTTTTTAGCTAAGAGGCAGGTTTGATACTGTATCCAGCTGATGAGAGGAAGCCATCCTGCCTGAGTGTACAGGTCACAAGTGTGTGTAAGTCGGTCAGCCCCAGTTAGCAGCCTGCATGCTTTGTTGAGTGCAACTGTAATTCTGAGGAGGGCAGAGGCAGAGCCATAAATTGCTAGCCCATAATCGATGATGGAGGTGACAGAGCTGTTGATAGCCAAGTGGAGAGTGTCAGGTGTCATGTAGTGTTTGTGCCTGTAGAGCAGGCCTATACAGATGTTGGTGGCTTTGGCGACAGAATCTATGTGCCGATGGTAGGAAAGTGAGCTGTCCAATGTGACACCTAAGTATTTAAAATCAGGAACGTGTTCAAGTAAGGTCCCTGTTTGGTTTAGGATGGTTAGGTAACGGGATTTTTACTTGCTCCTGGCATTGTAGAAGGTCATAACCTTTGTTTTGCTGTAGTTCATGACCAGTTTGTGTGACTTGAACCATTCTTCGATGTGCATGAATTCAAGCTGTAATTGTTTCTTGAGGAGTTCTGTGTTTTGGTGGTTGGTGAACAAGACTGCGTCATCGGCGTAGAGCAGTAATTTCTGGTGGCAGACACTGGAAAGGTCATTGAGGAAGAGGCTGAAGAGTAGTGGCCCCAGGATGGACCCCTGTGGGACCCCTGAAAGGACTGGCTTTTCTTCCGAGGTGACACTGCCAATCCTAACCCACTGGATCCTCTACCCAAGATAGCTTGAAAACCAGAGCAGCACTTAATTGGAGAGCCCAATGTTTGATAATTGCTTGAGTAGGAGTGGGTGGTTCACCGTATCAAAGGCTTTTGTAAGGTCAATGAATACTGCCCCTACACAGTTTCCTTAATTGAGCGTGGTTTGGATGAAGCCAGTGAATTCTAATAGTGCAGTGGTGGTACTGTGCCCTTTTCAGAAACCATGTTGCTCAGGACACTGGATGTCATATTTTTCCAGGTGCTTGATTAGTTGGTCTGAGGCGATGTGCTCCAGGGCCTTAGACAATGGAGGGAGGATGGAGATAGGTCTGTAGTTGGAGTGCAGTGATTTGTCTCCACTTTTGTGTACCGGTGTGATGGTCGCCTGTTTCCAGTGAGATGGGAACTGGGACATCCTTAGTGATAGGTTGAGGACCTTTGGCAGGGGTTCAAGGACTTCTTCAAGGACAAGTGCTAACAACTTCAGGTCAAGGGAGTCACCGCTGTAGCCTGCATTGTGAATGGCCTTCCGAATATAGGTTCTGGCTTCATGCACTGGGATCTCCTTGAAGTAGAATTGTGGGGCAGGGTGTAGGAGAGGAGTAGTTGCAGGAGGGTTACTACCAGAGGGGGCATCAAAGAAATTAGAAGGGAGGATACTATCCAAGTTGGAGAACGCATTGTTAAAGGTGTTGGTGATTGTGTACAGGTCAGATGTTGGTGTTCCATTTATGTTGAGCATGGTGGGTGGTGACTTAGGGTCCTTGCCTGTAAGGTCTTTCAGGTTACTCCAAATTTTTTTTCCATCACCCCAGGAGTTGGAGAGAACTTCCTTGAAGTATTTGCATTTGGCACTCCTAACTGCCCGTGTGCACTCATTTCTGGCAGCTTTATATTTATGAATATCCCCAGGTTTGGATGTTGCACGGGCACAGTGCTAGAGATGATCCCTATGTTTGAGTAAAGTGATTAGATCGGGGGTTATCCAAGGGTTGGCTCTGCCCCTGACCTTCAGCTTTTTGAGAGGTGCAAAGATATTGCAGGCCACAGTGAAGTGGCTGATGAAAAGGTCTAAGGCTTGGTTTACATCAATGGCAGAGTTGATTGGTGTCCAGTCCAGGTGGCTTAGGTATATCTTTAGTAGCTCAAGATACCCCTGCTTCAACACTCTGGTGTGGATTATTTTAGGAGGGGGCTTAATGAATTTGTTTGTCCAGGTATATGTGACCGGTGAGTGGTCGCTGATCCCATCAGGGAGCACTGAGACTTTTGAGATTCGTTCAGGGTGATTAGTAAGGATCCAGTCCAGAAGTGTGTGCAACCCTGTCCTATAGTTGCATCTGGTAGGGGTGGTAACAAACTGGGTGAGGTTCTGTGTGGACAGCATCCTTGTAGTTTCTGGCCTCCAGCTATAGCCAATTTATGTTGAAGTCGCCTAGTACTATGAGTTCAGAGTTATGGTGTAATCCTGTAGGCTTTCAATATGCTCATAAATCCATTGGGCTGATCTTTGAGGGGTAGGTACACAGAGGCAATGGTGAGCTCCTTGTTTGCTTGAGTAGAACTTTAATAGCGAGAACCTGCGAGGTGGTTTAGGGTTTGAGAGCAGGAAGACTTGACCCAGATAGGAATTCCTCAGGTAGATGGCACAGCCCCACCTCATTTGGAAACCCTGTCCTGCCTGAATATAGAGTATCCAGGGATGGTGACTGCAGTGTCTGGTATCTTGGGGTTAAGCCACGTTTCGACAACAGAGTACATCAGGGCTATGTTGCTGGACCCAGGTTTGCAAGATGTCAAGTTTGTTAAGGAGGCTGCAGACATTGATTGAGGCTAATGTGAGGGACCCCCTCCCACCTTTTTGTGGCATGGGGTGCTAGGCCGGTAGGCCCCAGGTTAGGATGAACATTTCCAGATATCAGAAGTAGCATAAGTAGTATCCTAAGAAGGTACGCTTTAATCATTTTGCAGACTAGTTTTGTTGTAAGGTATCTAGTCCTCTTGGCCTTGCTGGTCTGCGTTTGCCCCGTGATATTGCAGAGCACAATATATAAAGCCATGTTCTCAGAGGTGCCACGTGATTGATGAAAAGTAATCAAATCCACAGGAAATGGTGAACTACCGGGGACCAGAAAACTGTTATTGTAGCTCAAAGACCCAGCATGTGATAAATTCCTGAAGGGGTTAAATTCTTACAGTACATGAATTCAGTGTGATACAGCAGAACCTCAGTTATTCCACCCCATTTGCTGAATTAGAAACAGGAAAAAAAAACAGGTGTCAAGGGTCTCATTTGATAGATCGGGGCTTTTGTGCTCCGTGAATTTTTATTAAACAGGGCCTCTGGAACTCGGGATACAGCAGTGTCTTTCAGCATCTAACAATTTTAGTTCAGACAGCACAAGTTCCTGGGTCGGGCATGTCAGGGTTGCTTAAATAAAAGAGTGCTTTTTTCAAACATCTCAAAATCGAGTTGCTGCTCTTACGAGGCAGTAAACGTAATGGTGGATAAAGATTCTAAAAAAAAGAATGTTGTAAAAGGTAGGTACTTGATATGTGAAACCACTACGCCTGATGAGAAGTGGCTCTACAAGTATATTAATTAAAATTGATGTAGGCCTTAGGGAATGCCACCAGCCAATCACAATTCTCCATTTACAACACCATTTTTATAATGCTGCTTAATATACTGTGTAATTCACTAGTAACCTGTGATGTATAGGTTGAAGCAGTGCTACTGTATTATGTGTCATATCTGCCAACATTTTACCATACATAATGCACTGTCATATGGTGTGGGGGTGGCATTTAAGGTAATGTGGCATATAAATTGCTATAGTGTCATATTGTACAACAATGTCGTTAAGACACAGCACAGATAAACGTTAGTAATGTGGTGCTGGAGATGTACTTGCGATCAGTTATGCCATAAAACCTGTCATCTGCCAACATATCACCATATATAATGCACTGGTAAGGGGGAAGGGGTGACGAATGCGGTAATATGATACATGAGTTGTTATACAGTGCTGTTGTACAACACTCTTAGTTGTAACATACAGCGCAAATGGACAAGTTTGTGATGTAGTGCTGGGCATATAGTTGCGATCAGTAATGCCTGTTTACGGGTTGCAAATACCATTCAGTCAGTGAATAAATAAAATGGGTAAGGAAATTCCTGCATCCTGATTGGCTGAGACTTGGTTGCAGCCATAGCCTTAGTAGACTACTACCAATGGCTAAGAACAAGTCCCGGCCAACCAGGGCAACTTATATACAGAATTCATAAGCTACTTACTTCCTAATTTCCATCACAAACATGCTGCCACCTTTACTGACATATAAAAACCTTCAATTATGCCCCAAAAATGAAAGTACATTACATTTGTAACCCCCCCTCCCAAAGTCGGAAGCTTACCTGGCTCCTGCTGCCTCATACAGCTTCAACAGTTGTCTGTTTCTTTGCTAACTCGGCCCGATCCTGGACTGCAAAAGGACCAGGGAGTGCTGTGACTTGTTTCAGCACCTCCTGCTCCTGTAACTTGCTCTCAGTGAGCCATCTGGTCCTCCTCCCTTCCCCGGCTCCCCCAAACTGCAGAAAGGGTCTGGAGAGCGGGAAAAAAAAAAGTTAATTCTGGCACCTCCTGTGCCAATCTAGAAGCGGCCCAAGTGCCGCACAGTACAGTTGCTTCCCCACCCTCGAACTGCCACACAGCAGGGCGGGGAGCACCAGGACAAGGCCTCAAATGTGGCCTAGCGCCTCAGAGGTGCTCGCAAGAAATGGAAGAAACGCCGCAGGAGTCGATTTATCTCCTCAGCACCACCAGAATGCCTAAGGGGCTGAAGGGACCAGGGAAAAAAAGAAAAATACATTTTTGGATGCACTCTCCAACCCTGCTAATGCCACCAGTGGGTCAGGGAGTAAGGGAGAAAATGGAGACCGCCAGGGACTACAAGTCCCATAATGCTTAGCGGGCAAGAATGACAATTCAGAGACACAGCTCCTCCTATGGAGCCCTTAAAACAGAGTCACGACTCAGCTCCTGTCCCCAGAATGTACCTCCTGGCCCTAGCGACCCTCAGAAGGGACCAGAAGGGTGCTAGCCATGCAGTCAGATGCTGCCAACACTGTGAACAGTTATTATTTTACAGTTTCTAGAGAGTGACTGAGCTGAGAAGAATTGTTTGATGGTGGCCATCTTTGCCGAGGTTGCTGGATAACAGCGTAGGATTCATTTGGTAGCTGCAGTACCTCCAATCAGGACGAATAGCTTGTGAGTTGTGTGGACCAATCAGAAACTGAGTTTTAAACCTAAGGATTCTGAAGTTTACAGTTTGTCTGTGTGACTTTGAATGAGAGTTTGAAGTGAGAAGAAGTGTTTCTTGTCAGCTCCTGCTGCTGACAGATAGAAAAGCATACATTTTGTGCCTTCTGCACAAGCAAAGAGTTAGAGTGACACTTGCCAGTGAAAGTTTATGAGAAGGCGTATTTTTTATCTGCTCCTGCTGCTGCCAGATAGAAGATCCTGTTGTTGGTGCTTGCTGTACAGATCTAGAACTGGTGACTGAAGATCTTGGTGAATCTTTCAGAACTGGGATTTACATCAGCCTAATGAAGTGGGATGTTTGGCATCACAAATATCCAAAGCCTGCTGAAGAAATTATTTGTCAGCTATGGAGAGTGAGGTAACCCAAGCACTGCCTCATTTCCCTACCAGTTCAGAGACTGAGTCTCCTGTCAGGACCTATGCTCTGAGGTTCTGCCTGCTTGCTTGATCTGCTGCTGCCTACCTACTGCTAAGGTGGATGAAGACATGTCCCTTTGTGTGGTGAAGATTACCTACCTGCAGTCAAGGTGGGTGAAGAAAAGTCCCTTTGTGTGGTGAAGGTTGTCTACTACAGTTGAGGTGGGTGAGGAAAAGTCCCTTTGTGGGGTGAAGATTGTCTACCTACAGTTGAGGTAGGTGAAGACAAGTCCCTCTGCAGGGTGAGAAGGATCATCACCTACATTCCAAGCCTTTCCTGCCTGTTCTTCCAAGTTGCCTGAAAAGAGGAGATGTCCCCAACAACCTGCACCTGTTCATCAAAGGTCGTGAGTACTGGGGTTTTACCCAAACAAATACTTTCCTAATTATTCAGCTAGCTAGCTTGTTAACTTTACATCTGGGCCTCCTGCGTGACCTTAGCAATGCACTTAGCAACTAGTACAGCCAGGAATAAACTGTTTCACTGCACCCCCTGGTGTGGTTGGTACTTTGCTCTGCATCACCTCAGTGTTTCATCTGTGCTGCGCTCAGCATTTCCACGTCACAGGCCTGTAACTGCTCAGTGTGTGCACACCAAAATTGAGAGCTCTCACAGGGACTGTGGGGTTAACTGGTGCACCAGTGCAGGGAGTAGAACTGGTGCTGGTAATACTGGAATGCACAGTACCATTTATGAATGCCAATGTGTTGTCCTTTTACTGATTTGCATAGCGTTTAGAACCTGAATACTGAATGCTTTTATTTCCCCTTTGCTTCCACTGCTCCCTACCTCTTTATCCACCCCAAAAATAAATCCTCGTTGTTTATTTTCTGAAAACTGTTACATCCATTGTATTATTGTGTAGTGTGATATTTCATGCTTAGAGTTATAAATGGGAAGGGGACTGCATATTGTCTTACCTGTTTCCAAGGGAGGGGGCTCAATATCATTTCCTGTGGGGAAGCACCCTGGCACTACGCTGTTGGAAGGATCCCTGTAGGTGGAGGCACCACGCCAATCACCCAACCAATTATAACCATGACCCAGGTGACAACCTATATTCCCTGAGGCAGCATCACCAGTGGGTGGGTATGCAGGTAGAAAGGAAGGGGTGGTTACAAAATTGGAGGCCACTGCTGGGATTTTTGTTTTTTCAGTACCCCTCTAGTTATATTGGGAACAGTTTTTTATCCCCCCCCCAAAATTCAAAGTTACAATGGCTCACATTTCATTGCAAGATTGGTGCAAGGTGCAGACGTTGATCCAAAAAAAGCTATTTTGGTACAAGGAATCCCCAAAGCTACCCCAAGGGACCATGAGGAAAGTGTTCTAGGCAGCATAAAATGTTTAGGAAAGGTTATAGAACTTGGGAGGATTTACAGTTCTGCTCACAAATCCTATAGAGTTTTAATAGAGTGCCAAGAGGATGTTGATCCTTCCAGAGTGCCTGATCAGCTTCCTGCTGATAGAGACCCCACCCCATGGGTCTTAATTACTCATGCCACGCAGGATCCTCCTGCTGAGGACCCTGAAGAACCAAATGACTTTGAGAAGAAGTTAGATTTGTTGCTAGCTACTGAGGGGAAGTCAGTTCAAGACAATAGATCTATATTCCCAGGAAGTGACCCGACCAAGAAGAAACTCACTGGCGAACCATGGGTTGGAGGACTGGAGTGGTCCCTTTACTTGATGCCACCTTGTGAACAGTATAGAAGACTGCGTACTTTCTCTGGTACTATCCCCATGCCCTCTGGTGAGGATGACTTTGAGAGCTGGATTAGTTACGCCACTCAGATGGTGCAAGTATGGAAATGCTCAAATGGTGAGAAATGTAAATGCATAGTGGAAAGTTTGAGAGGGATGGCATTGGAGGTCATCCGATCACTGAGAGCCAGCCAACCAGATTGCACGCCTAGTGATCATTTTACCACACTGAGAAATTCCTATGGAGCAGTTGAGCATAAGGAAGATCTCATTTTCAGTTGGGGGCTACTACCCAGAATGTGGGAGAGAAACTGTCCCATTACATGACCCATGTAGAGGCAATGATTCGTAAAATAGTCAAAGCTGGAGGAGTGACCCCTGCACAGGCTGCCCAAATGAAACTTGACCAGATTTTACGTATGTGATAGTGTGAGTGGGCAGTGACAACACAAGACTCTAATGCACAAGAGTGCATATCGCAAAGTGCATAAAGCATTTGCGATGTGCGATTTAAGCCACTGCAATAATGAAGCTCTCTGTTCCTGCCAGCAACAATTCGGGGATAAACGCTTTCATACCAGAGAGTCTACTAAAACTGCTCACACAAACTCCATGTGGCTAAAGGATTTATTTTTCCAAAAAAAATAACATAAATCAAATACTTCAATAAAATAAAAGAAAACTAAAGAAAACAGTTCTCAAATCGAACCTCAGTACTCTACAATGGAGCACTGCCACAGAGTGGTACCTTCAAAGCAGCAGGACCACTATCCTCTGTGCACAATGCCTATCTGCCTTATTCAGGCTAGACAGCATTTATATAGAGCTGAGATAATGACCTCATAGACCACCTGATCCGCCCCCTGTTTCTAATACATGAAATAAACTAATCTAATACAAAGAGTGGGGCATCACCAGGGACCACTGTTAGTAATTTTATATCTCTTAACAGTTCATTTATTTGATTAAAACAAAACATCTCTAAAAACATAATAATTCCTATGTGCATAACTAAGGGTCACTTAAGCCACTAGCCCCTCCTATTGAATGTGATCTCACATTAGAACCGGACTATAAAGCTAGCCCAGTAGGGGGCCGCTGGTCCTTAAGAAGCGACAGAACACTCCGCTGCTGAAAGACAAAGCATACAGGTATTTGGGCTCTTACATTTAAATGTACCAAAACATCATCATTTTTGTTCTCTAAAATAGCTTGATTTATTCCCTAAAATGGCTTGATTTATTCCCAACAAACAGGCATAGCACAACGAAAACAAACTTAAAAGTAACCGGTAGTGCATTCCAGCGTTAAGAAATTATGGGTTATTTTATCTTATTATGGGATGCCCAAACGTTCCCAGACAACACCCGCCATTTATTTCAAAAGACGTCCTGTGCCTAAAATAGTGCGGCATCCTGTTCCTTTTTAATATCTAAAACTATGCTAGCGCTAAGCGCAAATGCACCAGATGCATTTTCTGTTGCTGGTTTCTAATCCCCCAAATCACAATTACTTCGTGTGTCTGCTTCTGCACTGACCGCAGAGAGATATAGATCAGGCATATACCCAGTGCATAAAGCACGGCGGCGTGCGATGAAGCCACTGCAATAATGAAGCCTCTGTTCCTGCCAGCAACAATTGGGATAACGCTTTCATACCAGAGAGTCTACTAAACCAACTCTCTGAAGATATGAGCTTCTCAATAAGCTTGCTACATAGCAGAGGGCAAAGCTAATGGATAATGGAAAGGTTAAGCGCTTGCACGGGGGGTGCTGTGCAAAGGACATTGAAAAAGGCCATAATATCCTAGTCTTTAAACAGAAGACAACTCAGGCCACAACCATTAAACATTTCTTTTATTTTCTATTTTTACCAGAATTACTGCAGAACTGAATAAGGGCATAAAACAAATGTGCTCTATTCCACAGTCTTTGTACTTTCAATACCAACATCTCATGGACATACAGTAAAAGAAAATTAGTGGGGTAGAATAGCAGAAGATACCATGATAGGAGGCCACCCTATCGTGGTAGAAAAGTGAAATATGGTCAAGGGAGACCAAAAGGAGAATAGGTACTACTGCAGTAGATTTTAACATAGATAAGGCAAATAAAGAAATGTCCAGAGGTGGGGGGGGGGGTCATTCATCTCTTACAATGTGGTGCTGTATATTCACATTGGACTCTCTTAACTTTAAGATTAAAAGAACGCTATGCCAACCCTCCTAACTTCAGACAGCTTCTTGATGAGGTGAGAGAGGAAGAGTCACAAGAAGATATTGCCAGTTCTTTGAGAGTGCCAGCTGGGAAAGCCTTCCCCTTGCAGCCTCAAGCTGTAAATAACCAAGAATAAATAGATATCTTTGGTCTGAAAATGCAGATAAAAGAAATCAGTGAGTGTGTCAAGGCCATGCAGATGACACAGATGCCTCGCCCGAGAGCCAACTCCTTGCCACCTGGGTGTGGACGCCCACTGAATTCTTCCTCTGATTCAAGAGTCGGTCCTCAATCTGCAACTGTACCCAGAAGTGAATGGTTCTGTTATCACTGTGAAGAAGATGGACATGTTGCACGAGGTTGTGTTAGTTCTGAGAATCAGCAGTTAGTGAACGAGAAACAAGAGAGGAGGCAACAGCCGCAGGGAAACGACAATGGAGCCCAGTGAGGGAACAACCTGGGACTCCGAGATTGAACAGCTCCATAAAATGGACCAGCCCTAATGCATCTGTAAGAGACAAGTTATTGTCTGGACTGATGGGTCCCACTCCTACCATCCAGATTTCTGTTGAAGGATACATGTGTGATGCCCTCCTGAAGAGTGGGTCACAGGTTACCATCATATATCGATCTATTTACCAGAGACACTTAATGCATTTGCCTTTGCAGCCTCTAGAGGCACTTTCTGTGTGGGGGTTGAGCAATGCCAGCTACCCCTATGATGGCTATATTGCTGTGCAAATTGAATTTCCAGGAACTTTTCCTGATATTGGACAAGATCCCAGTGTTGATTGGAACGAATGCCAGTATGTTTGGACATCTGTCTCACTTGTGCCTGCAGAAGGCAGGTGAAAAAATCCATCAGACTTTACTAATTCACGCCACTGAGAGTACTGCCCACCTAGATCGAGAGACCAAGGCCTGCAGCCAGCTGGAGGAGATTGTTGGAGTCATAAAGAAAGAAGCAAAAGATCCTCTGATAGTGCCCCCTGTTGCCGAGTGTGTGCTGGAAGGAGCAATGGGTTGCAAGAAGTCACTATCCGACCACATTGTTATTGTAGAGTTACCAAGAAGAGGTCTGCCAAGCAGTCTGATGGTACAGCAAGGAGTGCTGCCTGGAAGCGACATGATGGTAAAGAGAGTCAATATCAAACTCAGAAATGAGACCCACAAGGATCTGGCAGTGCACTCTGGTACCATGATAGCCAACCTGTATGCGGCTGATGTGGTCATGGCTACATCCTCACCAGAAAAGACTACCTGACTTGATGAAGGAGCATTTAATTTTGGTTCATCTCCTATCCCTGCCAGCTGGAAGAATCATCTGAAGAAGGAGTTGGTAGAAAGATCCAGTGTGTTTTCTTGCCATGACTGGGATGTGGGTTGTGTGAAAGGAGAAGAGCATCACATCCGCCTACATGATGAATACCCATTTCATGAATGATCAAGGAGATTGGCGCCTGCAGGCATTTAAGATGTTAGGAGACATTTACAAGAACTCCTAAAAGTAAGGATAATATCGGAATCCCACAGTCCTTATACCTCGCCCATAGTGGTGGCCCAGAAAAAAAATTGAGCAGTGATAATGTGTATCGACTATCGCACCCTGAATCAACGGACGGTGGCTGATCAATACACCATGCCTCGAGTGCAAGATGCCTTACATAGTCTCATTGGCAGCAGATGGTTTTCTGTCTTAGACTTGTGTAGTGGGTTCTACCAGATACCGATGGCTATGGAAGATAAGGAGAAGACTGCTTTTATTTGTCCACTTTGCTTTTACCAGTTTGAGAGAATGCCCCAAGGAATCTCTGGCACCCCAGCAATGTTCCAGCATTTGATGGAAAAGGTGGTGGGTGATATGAATCATTTAGAAGTTTTAGTTTATTTGGATGACTTGGTAGTGTTTGGGAGAACACTGGAAGAGTATGAAACCCGACTACTCAAAGTACTGGACTAACCAAAGGAGCATGGGTTGAAACTCTCACTGGACAAATATCAGTTCTGTCAGACTTCCATGAAGTGTGTAGGACATATTGTTTCCGATCAAGGTATCAGTACTGATCCAGAAAAAGTGAAAGCTCTTACTACATGGCCTAGACTCAACAAGTTGAAAACACTTCAGTCCTTCTTAGGATTCTGCGGGTACTACCGGAGATTTGTAAAAGACTGCTCTGCAGTGGTGAGGCCTTTGTTCAGACTAACCCAAGGATATCCTCCAACACACAGAAGAGCAAATGACTAGGAGCCATGAAGACCTCCAGAAACAAATACTTCAGAACCAATTAACCTTTTGGGGACCAATGGACTGACGAATGTGAGAGTGCATTTCAAGAGATTATTCGCCACTTAATGGAAGCTCCTGCTCTAGCCTTTGCTGATTACACCAAGCCATACACTCTGCACATTGATGCCAGCATGGACTGTTTGGGCACCGTACTCTATGAAGAACATGACAAAGCTATGAGACTTGTTGCCTATGCCAGTCATAGTTTGATGCCTTCTGAAAAGAACTATCCAGTCCATAAGTTAGAGTTCCTTGCACTGAAGTGGGCAGTGACTGATCAATTCCATGAGTACCTGTATGGAGCCAGATTCATGGTGCTTATGGGCAATAACCTCCTTACATATGTGCTGACAACTGCCAAGATGGATGTTACAGGGCATAGCTGGACTTCTGCCCTATCAGCTTACAATTTCCCTTTGCAATATCGCCCTGGGTGAAATAACATAGATGCAGATGCTCTGTCCAGATGCCCCTATAATACTCCTCCCATGGTGGGGCCCTGGACCTATGTTACAGAAGATGGTTTGAAAGCTGTTTGCCAAATGATGGTGCCCGATGATCGACCTGCCATCACCAACCCAGACTGAGCGGTGGATCCACTTGGAGTACATCCTGACACCATACCAGAAGGGTACACACGATTCATCACCCTGCACAACACCTCCTTGCCTCATTTATCTCCTACAGATTTAAGAAAAGCACAGAGAGCAGATACTAGTTTATGAGACATTATCTTAGCCAAAGAAAGGGGTTTGTCTTCCTCTCAAGTCAAAGCAAACCTGCCAGATGTATCACTTCTCATGAGAGAGTGGGAAACGTTTTTGTTAAAGCATGGACTACTGTATTGTATCTCAAAAACACAAACTCAGTTTCCCAAAGAGCAATTGATGCTGCCGAAAAAGTATCGTCAGATGGTTTTGTGAGCCCTTCACGAAGACATGGGACACTTGGGAATTGATAAGACTTTTGGCCTGGTTCAAGACTGCTTCTACTGGCCTCGCATGGCTATGGAGGTGGAAAGAAATTGCAAAAGCTGAAATAGGTGTATCACCCATAAAATTTTACCCAAAAGAGCAGCACCTCTTGTGAATATCAACAGTAGTGGGCCTACGGACTTGGTCTGTATGGACTTCCTTTCCCTTGAACCTGATCTAAAGGGGATCAGTAACATTTTAGTAGTGACTGACCATAGTACCCGCTATGCACAGGCTTTCCCTACAAAAGACCAAAGAGCAACCACTGTGGGTAAAGTATTGTGCAAAAAGTATTTTGTGTACTATGGACTCCACAAATGCCTGCACTTAGACCAAGGGAGAGACTTTGAAAGTCGTCTTATCAAAGAACTCACATGCATCATGGGCATAGAGAAGTCTCATACTACATCTTACCACTCTCACAGTGACCCTCAGCCAGAGAGAGTCAATAGAACCCTACTCAATATGCTGGGAACATTGGATCCTAACAGAAAGTCATACTGGAGCCAGCAAGTACCTTTCCTAATCCATGTCTACAACTGTACAAAAAATGATTCAACGGGGTTCTCACCTTATTTCCTAATGTTTGGGAGAGAAGCCAGACTTCCAATAGATTTATGTTTTCAGGTATCTGCAGATGGCGCCTTACCAGATACACACTCTGGCCCAGATGTTCAAAAGGGTTGCGCATGGCGCAACAGTGTTGCACCATGCACAACCCATTGATGCGCCCTGGCGCGATATTCAGAAAGGAAAAGTGCGCCACACAAATCCCGATGCTTGAACACATCAGTAATATGCAGGCACAGGTGGGCGTGCCATGCATAACCTGCACAGCCCAATATTCAGCCTGGGATGTGCAAAGTCATCATCGCCTACCTACCTGTGCCTGCACAAAGTTACGCCACAAAAAAGGAACAAGTGATGGCCACCACAGGTGAGCTGCCGCAATGCAGGGGCGCAACACAGCTGCACCACCTGTGGTGGCCACCTGAGTTCCTGCCGCACCTGGCGGCACCCCCATGCCCCATCACAGGCATCTGTGCAGAAATCCCCAAGTCCAATATCCTGGTGGTCAGTGGACCGCACTGAGCCCGATCGTGGGCATCAGTAATAGAACCCCCAAGTCCAATATCCCTGGTGGTCCAGTGGACTGATTGCTGCCCGATCGTGGGCATCTGTACCTCATCAAATACCCTAAGACCCTGGTGGTCTAGTGTACCCCACCACCTGCCCACTGAGCCCCACTGCCTGCTCCCCGTCAGCTGGCGGGCAGCAGCACCATCCACCTGCGCCCGCCACCCACTGACTGACAGCTCAGTGGGGCTGCATGCCCATTGGTTCACAGTGTGAGCCAATGGGCATGCAGCTCCATACTATACTACTCAGTCAGATACGTGAATGAATTCATTCACATATCTGGACCGAGTAGACGTATGGTTGCACACCATGGCTCATGCTGGAACCAATGGGTGAGCAGCCCTACTGAGCTGTCAGTCGGGTGAGTGGTGGGTGGCAGGCAGATGGTGCTGCCATCCGCCAGCTGACGGGGAGCGGGCAGGCCTCAGTGGCGGGTGGGTGGGCACCAGACCACCAGGGTCTTAGGGTATTTGATGAGGCACAGATGCCCGTGATCAGGCAGCAATCAGTCCACTGGACCACCAGGGATATTGGACTTGGGGGTTCTATTACCGATGCCCGCCGATCAAGCCCAGGTGGTCCACTGAATTCACCAGGGATATTGGTCCTTGGGGGCGAATTATCAGGACAGATGCCCGCGATCGGGTACATAGAGGTCCACTGGACCACCAGGGATATAGGGGTTTTTCTTTTTACATGAATTCCTACGATCGGGCTGCAGGGGGCATCAGTCCCGACGGCTGCTGCCTGGCAGGGTGCCAGGTGCAAGTCCTGGAGATTGGCGCACCTGCATGCTAATGAACACAAATGGGGCCATGATGAGATGCAAATGGCCCCCTGTCGCCTGCATCAATTGGCCCCATTTGCATGTCCCCTTTGAATATCGCAGGTGCTGTGCATGGCGCAATGGCACTTGTGCTAGCGCATCTCCATGCTCCACTCTGGCCACTTACGCTGGTGCAGTGCCACTGTGCCATGCACAGTGGGGGTGGCAAAGGTGCGATATTCAAAGGTGCTGTGCCATAGCGCAGCTCCATTGAATATCGCCCAGGCCACTCCCCTGTGCAACAAAGTTGAGCTGCGCCCAGGCTTGCGCCACAGCCTGGCGCAGTTTGAATATCCGGGCCCTGGAGTATACCAGCAGGCTATAAGTTCAACTAACTGAAGTCTATTGGGTAGCCAAAGAAGCAGCTACAAAGTCCAGTCTAGTAAACAGAAACAGATATGATAAGAGAGTCCGAGAACAAGCCCTTCAGCCTGGAGATCGGATGTTGATTCGAAATTTGAGACTGACAGGCAAACACAAGATAGAGGACCTTTGGAAATCTGATCCTTATGTAATAGTTGAACAGCTTCCAAATTTGCTAGTATACTGATTACGAATGGAGACTAGAAATATGGTGGTTAAAACTCCGCATCGAAACCACTTGTTGCCAATTGGCCAACTGTTGCCAGAAGTTGTTAACTCAGTACCTCTCTCACCTCCACGGAGACCAGTTACTAGAAATGAGAAAAGGCATAAGAGACACAGTCAAGTTCAACCGCCAGTACCTGTTGCCCCACAGGCAATGCAGTCTTATGTGTTCAGCAGTAGTTCTGAAGATGAAGAACCATATGTTTGTCCGATACCACGTCAATATCGGCCTGCACAGTATCCCATTGACTTTCCATTTTCAGCACCAGAAGGGAGTAATGCGAGTCACTCCAGGTCATTGAATCCTGCTGCAGTACCCTTTGTTCCAACTAACACTGGGCCCACAGTCATGAACTATGTTCCAAATGCAGGAAATGTCGAGACTCCAGTAATAGAACCCATCCAGGACATTGAAAGATTTGAAAGATTAACTACAGATTTTTTACTAATTAATCACTTCTGTCTCAGCAGGAGTTAGTACATGTTTGAATTAAGCAAACAGATACTTTATTAGAAGAAGGGGGTCTCATTTAAGTAAAAAAAAAGTAAAGTCACTGTGTGTTTCTCTGAGGAAGGGGTCAGTATCAGTCTAATTTACTGAGTCAGAGCAGAGGGTGAATCTGATTGGGGGTGTGGCTTAGCTTAGGTGTACAAAAGCAGCTGTCTCCAATTACAGCTTCCTGCTGTTTCTGGCAGAAGAGAACTTTGGTTTCAAAGCAAGAAACAGAAGTCTAGACCTACAGATGTTTTACTAATTAATCACTTCTATCTCAGCAGGAGTTAGTACCTGTTTGGATTAAGCAAACGGATACTTTATTAGAAGAAGGGGGTCTCATTTAAGTAAAAAAAAAGAAGAAAGTCACTGTGTGTTTCTCTGAGGAAGGGGTCTGTATCAGCTTAATTTACTGTCAGAGCAGATGGTGAATCTAATTGGGGTGTGGCTTAGCAGCTTAGGTGTACAAAAGCAGCTGTCTCCAATTACAGCTTCCTGCTGTTTCTGACAGAAGAGAACTTTGGTTTCAAAGCAAGAAACAGAAGTCTAGAACTACAGATTTTTTTACTAATTAATCACTTCTATCTCAGCAAGAATTAGTACCTGTTTGGATTAAGTAAACAGATACTTTATTAGAAGAAGGGGGTCTCATTTAAGTAAAAAGAAGAAAGTCACTGTGTGTTTCTCTGAGGAAGGGGTCTGTATCAGCTTAATTTACTGTCAGAGCAGATGGTGAATCTAATTGGGGTGTGGCTTAGCAGCTTAGGTGTACAAAAGCAGCTGTCTCCAATTACAGCTTCCTGCTGTTTCTGACAGAAGAGAACTTTGGTTTCAAAGCAAGAAACAGAAGTCTAGAACTACAGATTTTTTTACTAATTAATCACTTCTATCTCAGCAAGAATTAGTACCTGTTTGGATTAAGTAAACAGATACTTTATTAGAAGAAGGGGGTCTCATTTAAGTTAAAAAAAGAAAGTCATTGTGTGTTTCTCTGAGGAAGGGGTCTGTATCAGCCTAATTTACTGAGTCAGAGCAGAGGGTGAATCTAATTGGGGTGTGGCTTAGCAGCTTAGGTGTACAAAAGCAGCTGTCTCCAATTACAGCTTCCTGCTGTTTCTGGCAGCAGAGAACTTTGGTTTCAAAGCAAGAAACAGAAGTCTAGACCTACAGATGTTTTACTAATTAATCACTTCTATCTCATCAGGAGTTAGTACCTGTTTGGATTAAGCAAACAGATACTTTATTAGAAGAAGGGGGTCTCATTTAAGTAAAAAAAAGAAAGTCACTTTGTGTTTCTCTGAGGAAGGGGTCTGTATCAGCTTAATTTACTGAGACAGAGCAGAGGGTGAATCTAGTTGGGGGTGTGGATTAGCAGTTTAGGTGTACAAAAGCAGCTGTCTCCAATTACAGCTTCCTGCTGTTTCTGACAGACAAGAACTTTGGTTTCAAAGCAAGAAACAGAAGTCTAGAACTAAAGATTTTTTTACTAATTAATCACTTCTATCTCAGCAGGAGTTAGTACCTGTTTGGATTAAGCAAACAGATACTTTATTAGAAGAAGAGAGCGTCATTTAAGTAAAAAAAAGAAGAACATCACTATGTGTTTCTCTGAGGAAGGGGTCTGTATCAGCTTAATTTACTGAGTCAGAGCAGAGGGTGACTGTAATTGGGGGTGTGGCTTAGCAGCTTAGGTGTACAAAAGCAGCTGTCACCAATTACAGCTTCCTGATGTTTCTGACAGACAATAACTTTGGTTTCAAAGCAAGAAACAGAAGTCTAGACCTACAGATGTTTTACTAATTAATCACTTCTATCTCAGCAGGAGTTAGTACCTGTTTCGATTAAGCAAACAGATACTTTATTAGAACAAATCATGGGAGGATGGGGTGGTACCTGAGGACTGGAGGAGGGTGGATGTGATTCCTCTTCACAAAAGTGGGAGCAGGACAGAGGCAGGAAACTACAGACCAGTTAGTTTGACCTCAGTGGTAGGTAAAATGATGGAATCACTTCTGAAGGAAAGAATTGTTGAGTACCTAGAGGCCAGTGGGGCACAGAACCCAAGGCAGCATGGATTCACAATGGGAAGGTCATGTCAGATGAATCTAGTAGATTTCTTTGACTCGGTGACCAAAGTAGTAGACCAGGTAGGGGCTGTGCACATGGCTTACCTAGATTTTAACAAGGCATTTGATACAGTCCCACACAAAAGATTAATAAACAAGTTAGCCAGCCTTGGAGTGGGTCCCAAGGTGGTAGCCTGGATAAAAAATTGGCTAACAACAGGACGCAAAGGGTAGTAGTAAATGGAGTCCACAGTGAAGAAAGAAGGGTTACTAGTGGGTTGCCGCAGGGTTCAGTACTGGGACCAGTCCTTTTTAATGTCTTTATAAGTGACATTGCAGGGTAACTAGAAGGAAAAGTATGTCTCTTTGCAGATGACACAAAGATCTGCAACAGGGTTGATACACCAGATGGAGTGGAAAGGATGAGAAGGGACTTGGCAAGGTTGGAGGAATGGTCAAATGTATGGCAGCTCAGATTCAATGCAAAGAAGTGCAAGGTAATGCACCTGGGAAACAAAAACCCAGGGGAAGAGTACACAATGGGGGGTGAGATACTGACAACAGTAAAAATGGAAAGGGACCTGGGGGTAATTATATCAGATGACCTAAAGGTGGGCAAGCCATGTGAGAAGGCAGTAAGGAAGGCTGGGGGGATACTGGGATGCATAGGGAGAGGCATCAATAGTAGAAAACAGGAAGTTGTTATCCCTCTGTACAGACAGTTGGTGAGACCCCATCTGGAGTACTATGTGCAGTTCTGGAGACCCCATCTCTGCAAAGACATAGACAGAGTGGAGGCTGTCCAGGGGAGGGCAACTAAAATGGTGCAGGGTCTGCACCAGAAGACATACGAAGAAAGACTAAAGGAGCTTAATATGTATACCCTTGAGGAAAGGAGGGAGAGAGTGGACATGATAGAAACTTTCAAGTACCTCAAGGGAATCAACAAAGTCCAAGAGGGTGGCATCTTTCAGAAAAAGAGATGTGCAGAACAAGGGGGCACAATTTGAAGATAGAGGGGGGATGGCTCAGAGGTAATGTGAGGAAGTATTTTTTCACAGAGAGGGTTGTGGATGCATGGAACAGCCTCCCTGAGGGGGTTGTGGAGTCAAGAACAGTGGGGGAATTCAAGAATGCATGGGACAGACATAAGGCAGTCCTAGTGGGGGGTAGGAGGAAGTAAGCTGTTGGTTAATTAGGATCTGCAGCTTATCTGTTTAGTAGGAAAATGGGCAGACTAGGTGGGCCAAGCGGTCCTTATCTGCCATCAAATTCTATGTTTCTATGTTTAAGGAGGTCTCATTTAAGTAAAAAATGAAGAAGACAGTCACTCTGTGTTTCTCTGAGGAAGGGGTCTGTATCAGCTTAATTTACTGAGTCAGAGCAGAGGATGAATCTAATTGGGGGTGTGGCTTAGTAGCTTAGGTGTACAAAAGCAGCTGTCTCCAATTACAGCTTCCTGCTGTTTCTGATAGAAGAGAACTTTGGTTTCAAAGCAAGAAACAGAAGTCTAGAACTACAGGTTTTTTACTAATTGCCCTCCTTCCCACTCCTCCATCATCCCACCCAAAGCCAGTTCTAGTTTTATAGCCACTGGATTTGACTGACCACAGGAACTTTCTGTTTGGCAGTAGGAAGGGAAGGATCACTGAGACACATTAGTTCCATCAACCTTGAAGGAACCTAAAAAATAACTCTTTCTCTCCCCCCCCCAGCTGCTGGAGGTCTGAATCCAAGCACGGAAGAAGGAGACTACTGAAGACTACAGGAAGTTCCTGTCCCTGAACAGGAAGGTCGAGAGTTGTAAGGGTATATAGGCAGTAGGAAAGTAAGTGTAAAAATACATAGCGGGAGGAGACAGTAAGCGTACAAAGCAACAGGAGAGGGGACACAAAATAAGTCAAGATGGGAGTGGTGCAGTGCAATGGCTGTGGGGCAGCAGTGTTCCGGGAGACATTCTGGAGGCTGCGATGCTGCCCTGTTTGCAGGCACCCCTCTGGTCTGAGGGAGGAGGTTGCCCGTCTCCAGGCTGACCTGGCTAGGATTCGTGAAACCTCTTCCCCCACCCAGAGACCACCAGGGCAACCACCATTACCTCAGAGGTTGCCAAGAAAGAGGAGCAGTTGGACCAAGGTGGGCTCAGAGAGGGAGAGGGTGGTGGAACAGAGGTGCATCCCTCCAGTTGTACCTCTCCACATTTCTTATGCTGTTCTGGCAAAGAGTGGTTCCTCTATGGAGGCACCTGTAGTGGAGACCAAGGAAGATGCTGGGAACCTCCACAAAGGAGACCCACAGGAGGGTGGCATGAGACCCCACAGGGGAAGAAAACAACTCCTGGTGGGGGACTTGATCATTGGGGGTAGAAGTGGGTGAGGAAGGGGATAGGGAGGTAAGGTGCCTGCCTGGAGCCATGGCTCAGAGGGACAGGAAGCGAATCCTCAGGATCGTGGGAGCAGCTGCATGAGGGAGGGAGCTGGATGTCATTGTCCACCTAGGGACAAATGACCTGGCTGTGAATGGGATCAGAGTGGTGCAAGAGGAGTTTGTGGAGTTGGGAAGGGGCCTTAGACAAGTAGCATGTACGGTAACCTTCTTGGAGGTGCTGCCTGTCTATGGCAAGGCTGATGCTATGGTATTCTGCACCATGGGATTCAATGAATGGTTGAAAAAGTGGTGTGGAGCTCAGGGATTTGGCTTCATTGGGGACTGGGGAGCCACCTGGAGGGATGCAGGCTTATACTGGCACGATGGTCTGCATCTGTCCGGGGGGGAACCAGGATCCTAGGTGACAGGTTTAAATGCTTCATTGCCAAGCATTTAAATTAGCCAAGGGGGGAAGCACTGAAAAGGAGCAGGGAAATCCCAGCCTCCCCCCACAAAACACAGTAGTTAGAGAGGTAAACACCAAGGTAGAGAAGTCAGTAGGGAGCAGGACAGGGATAAATGCAGAAAAAGGTGGTAAAGACAGGGATGGGGCTAAAAGGGGTAAGGCCATAAAAAATAAATGGAAGGTGATGAGTACCAATGCCCACACTCTGTGCAACAAGCTCCCTGAATTAGTGGCCTTGATGGAAGAGGGATGCCTGGATATTGTGGCAGTCACTGAAACATGGTACACAGAGAACCATGACTGGGACGTCAACATACCAGGATACACAGTCTACAGGAGGGACAGGGTGAGTAAAAGAGGAGGAGGAGTAGCTCTCTATATAAGGGAAGGGATTAAAGCAACAGAACTAAAGAGTAAACAGGAAGTTGATGAGTCACTATGGGTCACCCTGGAGACAGGAAATGGCACCACAATCCGCATGGGGGTTGTGTACAGACCCCCATCTCAGGGGGAGGAAATTGACAAGGAAATGATAGAAGGCATCATTAAAATGGCAGAAAAAGGGGAGATATTATTAATGGGGGACCTGAATATGCCAGATGTTAACGGGAGTACTTTTGCTGCAGGCACATCCAAAAGCAGGGTCATTCTTGATGCCCTACAGGGGGCATGCCTCAGACAGCTTGTGTTGGAACCCACTCAGGAGGGAGCAATTTTAGACCTGGTACTCTCAAATGGGGAAGGAGAAAGATCTCAGTTTAGAAGTGGGTAGCCATCTGGGAACAAGTGACCACCAAACAGTGTGGTTCACAGTAAACACAGCCATAGAGTCAAGCCATACAAAAACAAGAGTATTGAACTTTAGGAAGGCTGACTTTGGGAAAATGAGAGAGTGCCTCAGAAAAGCACTAGCAAACAGGCAAGAAGGAGGGGTGGAGGAACAATGGGGAATAATCAAAACAGCCATCGCAAAGGCAACAAGCCTTTGTGCGAAGCAAATCAGCATAACAAAATGAAGGAACAAAACACAGTGGTTCTCAAAAGAGGTGGCAGGGATGATTAAGGAGAAAAGGATAGCATTCAGGAAATATAAGGAAGCACAGAAGGAGCAGGACAGAGAACTTTATCAGTTAAAGCAGAAGGAGGCAGGGAAGGCAGTCAGAATAGCAAAGGCACAAACTGAGGAAAAGATAGCCAACTCTGTTAAGAAGGGGGATAAAACCTTTTATAGGTACATTAGGGAGCAAAGAAAGACCAAGGGAGGGATACAGAGACTTAATAAAGGGGAGGGAATGTGGGCAGAGGGTGACAGTGAAAAAGCAGGGATACTGAACTAGTATTTCTGCTCAGTATTCACAATGGAAGAGGAGGGGGAGGTACCTAAACCAAACAAGGGAGAAACTCTAAAAAGGGGAGTCGATACCAGTCCATTCACAGAAGAAAGGGTTTTGAAAGAACTCTTGAAACTGAGGGTGCACAAAGCAATGTGGCCTGATGGGATTCACCCAAGAATTTTAAAAGAACTAAGGGTAGAACTAGTAACACCACTGACTACTCTCTTTAACAAATCATGGGAGGATGAGGTGGTACATGAGGATTGGAAGAGGGCAAATGTGATTCCACTTCACAAAAGTGGGAGCAGGGCAAAGGCAGGAAACTACAGACCAGTTAGTTTGACTTCAGTGATAGGGAAAACAATAGAATCACTTCTGAAGGAAAGAATTGTTGAGTACCTAGAGGCCAGTGGGGCACAGGATCCAAGGCAGCATGGTTTCACAGCAGGAAGGTCATGTCAGATGAACCTAATAGATTTCTTTGACTGGGTGACCAAAGTAGTAGACCAGGGAGGGGCTGTGGATATGACCTACCTAGATTTTAGCAAGGCATTTGACACAGTCTCACACAAAAGATTAATATACAAGTTAGCCAGCCTTGGAGTGGGTCCCAAGGTGGTAGCCTGGATAAAAAACTGGCTGGACAACAGGACACAAAGGGTAATAGTAAACGGAGTCCAAAGTGAAGAAAGGAGGGTAACTAACAGGGTACCGCAGGGTTCGGTACTGGGACCGGTCCTCTTTAATGTCTTTATAAGTGACATTGGAGAGCACCTGGAAGGAAAGGTATGTCTCTTTGCAGATGACACAAAGATCTGCAACAGGGTTGATACACAAGGTGGGGTGGAAAGAATGAAAAGGGACTTGGCAAGGTTGGAGGAATGGTCAAATATGTGGCAGCTCAGATTCAATGCAATGAAGTGCAAGGTAATGCATCTGGGAAACAAAAACCCAGGGGAAGAGTACACAATGGGGGGGTGAGTTAATAAAAACAACAAAAAACGAAAGAGAGCTAGAAGTAATTATATCAGATGACCTACAGGTGGGCAAGCAATGTGAGAAGGCAGTAAGGAGGGCTGGGGGGATACTAGGATACATAGGGAGAGGCATCAACAGTAGAAAACAGGAAGTTGTTATCCCTCTGTACAGACAGTTAGTGAGACCCCATCTGGAGTACTGTGTGCAATTCTGCAGACCCCATCTCCGCAAAGACATAGACAGAGTGGAGGCTGTTCAGAGGAGGGCAACCAAAATGGTGCAGGGTCTGCACCAGAAGACACACGAGGAGAGACTAAAGCAGCTTAATATGTATACCCTTGAGGAAAGGAGGGAGAGGGGGGACATGATAGAAACTTTCAAGTATCTCAAGGGAATTAACAAAGTACAAGAGGGTAGTATCTTTTAGAAGAAGCGATGTGCAAGAACAAGGAAGCACAATTTGAAGATGGGGGGACATCTCAGAGGTAATGTTAGAAAGTATTTTTTCACAGAGAGGGTTGTGGATGCATGGAACAGCCTTCCTGAGGAGGTTGTGAAGTCAGGAACAGTGGGAGAATTCAAGAATGCATGGGACAGGCACAAGGCAATTCTAGTGGGGGGTAGGAGGAAGTAAGCTGTTGATTAACTAGAATCTGTAGCTTATCCATCAGGTAGGGAAATGGGCAGACTAGGTGGGCCAAGCGGTCCTTATCTGCCATCAAATTTTATGTTTCTAGATTTCTATGAACCCCCTGTGGCTGAGTATGCAAAACCTATTAATGATCCTGATTAAATCATTGCTGAGGAACCTGTAATGCCACACCACTCTGGTAGAGAAGTCAAGCAAAGAATAAAACTTACTTATGATGTCCCTGGTGTCCCTTCAGATCTCCCTGTCAATGTGATACATAAAAAGGTTAATCTGCTGCCAAGTCCGTTATTGCCCCCCTGTGTTCTCCGCAAGTCATTATAGGGAGATGTACCTGTAGACCCTGGTGGGAAAATAATCAGTTAAGTGCACACCTAGTATATTAATGAAATGCTTTATTCATGCAATACTAATGATGGATAGAAAGGTATCAGGTGTGTTAAAAATGTTTTTGATGTTTCAGGCCTTGTTAAGGACTCCAAGGATTTCAGTGTGGGGAGAATGCAACCCCCCTCCCAAAGTCAGGAGCTTACCTGGCTCCTGCTTCCTCATACAGCTTCAGCAGCTGTCTGTTTCTTAGCTACCTCGGCCCGATCCTGGACTGCAAAAGTGCCGGGAAGTGCTGTGACTTGTTTCGGCTCCTCCTGCTATTGTAACTCATGGCCAGTGAGCTGCCTGGGTCCTCCTCATTTTCCCGGCTCCCCCAAACTGCAAAAAGGGGCCGGGGAGCAGAAAACAAAAGTTAATTCCGGCGCCTCCTGCACCAATCTAGAAGCGGCCCAAGTGCCGCACAGCACAGTTGCTCCCCCGCCCCCAAGCTGCCACACAGTGGGGTGGGGAGCACCAGGACAAGGCCACATGTGTGGCCTAGTGCCTCAGAGGCACTCACAAGAAGCGGCAGAAGTGCTGCAGGAGTGGATTCATCTCCCCAGCACCACCAGACTACCTAAGGGGCTGGGGGGACCAGGCAAAAAAAGGAAAATAAACTTTTGGAAGCACTCTCTGACCCTGCTAATGCCACCAGTGGGTTGGGGAGTAAGGGAGAAAATGCTGACCACCAGGGACTACAAGTCCCATAATGCTTAGTTTCTCAGGACGACAATTCAGAGACATAGCTCCTCCTGGGGAGCCTTTAAAACAGAGCTAGCAACTCAGCTCCTGTCCACAAAATATACCCCCTGGCCCTAGCGACCCTCAGAAGGGACCAGGAAGGTGTTAGCCATGCAGTCAGTTGCTGCCAACAGTGAACAGTTATTATTTTACAGTTTATAGAAAGTGAGCTCAGAAGAACTGTTTGATGGTGGCCATCTTTGCTGAGGTTGCTGGATAACAGCATAGGATCCAGTTGTTAGCTGCAGTACTTTCAATCAGGATGAAGAGCTCGTGAGTTGTGTGGACCAATCAGCGACTGAGTTTTAAAACTTAGGATTCTGAAGTTTACAGTTTGTCTGTGTGACTCTGAATGAGAGTTTGAGGTGAGAAGAAGTGTTTCTTGTCAGCTCCTGCTGCTGACAGATAGAAAAGCCTACATTTTGTGCCTTCTGCACAAGCAAAGAGTTAGAGTGACACTTGCCAGTGAAAGTTTATGAGAAGGTGTATTTTTTATCTGCTCCTGCTGCTACCAGATAGAAGATCCTGTTGTTGGTGCTTGCTGTGCAGGTCTAGAACTAGTGATTGAAGATCTTGGTGAATCCCCCAGAACTGGGATTTACATCAGCCTAACGAACTGTGATATTTGGTGTCACAAATATCCAAAGCCTGCTGAAGAAATTATTTGTCAGCTATGGAGAGTGAGGTAACCCAAGCACTGCCTCATTTCCCTACCAGTTCAGAGACTGAGTCTCCTGTCAGGACCTATGCTCTGAGGTTCTGCCTGCTTGCTTGATCTGCTGCTGCCTACCTACTGCTAAGGTGGGTGAAGACACTTCCCTTTGTGTGATGAAGATTGCCTACCTACAGTTGAGGTGGGTGAAGAAAAGTCCCTTTGTGGGGTGAAGATTGTCTTCCTACAGTCGAGGTGGGTGAAGAAAAGTCCCTTTGTGGGGTGCAGATTGCCTACCTACAGTTGAGGTGGGTGAAGACAAGTCCCTCTGTGGGGTGAAGATTGTCTACCTGCAGTCAAGGTGGGTGAAGACAAGTCCCTCTGCGGGGTGAAGAGGATCATCACCTGCATTCCAAGCCTTTCTTGCCTGTTCTTCCAAGTTGCCTGAAAAGGGGAGACATCCCCAACAACCTGCACCTGTTCACCAAAGGTCGTGAGTACTGGGTTTTTACTCAAACAAATATTTTCCTAATTGTTCAGCTAGCTAGCTTGTTAACTTTTCATCTGGGCTTCCTGCGTGACCTTAGCAACACCCTTAGCAACTAGTACAGCCAGGAATAAACTGTTTCACTGCACCCCCTGGTGTGGTTGGTACTTTGCTCTGCAGCAACTCAGTGTTTCATCTGTGCTGTGCTCAGCTTTTCCATGTCACAGACATGCAACTGCTCAGTGTGTGCACACCAAAATTGAGAGCTCTCACAGGAACTGTGGGGTTAACTGGTGCACCAGTGGGGGGAGTAGAACTGGCGCTGGTAATACTGGAATGCATAGTACCATTTATGAATGCCATTGTGTTGTCCTTTTACTGATTTGCATAGAGTTTAGAACCTGAATATTGAATGCTTTTATTTCCCATTGCTTCCACTGCTCCCTACCTCTTTATCCACCCCAAAAATAAACCCCTGTTGTTTATTTTCTGAAAAGTTTTGCAGCCATTGCATTATTGTGTAGTGTGATATTTCATGTTTAAGTTATAAGTGGAGAGGGGACTGTATATTGTCTTACCTGTTTCCAAGAGAGGGGACTCAATATCATTTCCTGTGGGGAAGCACCCTGGCAGTACACTGTTGGAAGGATCCCCATAGGTGGAGCCACCACGCCAATCACCCAACCAATTATAACCACAACCCAGGCGGCAACCTATATTCCCTGAGGCAGCAACACCAGTGGCTGAGTGTGCAGGTAGAAGGGAAGGGGTGGTTACATGTAACCCCCTTGTTCCCTGGGGTTACTAGAATCCCACTTAGAACCAGTGGCAGGCAGGTAAAGGCAGCTTGTGAGACACCAGTTAAATGGGTTTCACACTGTCTCACTCTGTCCTCAGTCTCAGCTGAGCTGTAGGAATTACATCACCATAGAATTCTCGCAGCAGCATAAGCCACATTGGAATGCAGCAGAAGGGGTATGCTGTAGAACGTTGGGGATTTTCAAGTCAGTTCAGAGTGGGAGCAGTGAGAGAGAGAAAGAGGTGTGCTGCAGTTGGCAGCCCCTCAGAGCCTAGCTCTGCTTTAGAGCTACATCAGAAAGTGGGTTGTGTGTTTTCACCCTAGAGAGGAACACAGAAGAGACCAGAAGGAAGTGGTAGAGATTGTTCCAAGTGTTGTTCCAGTGCCCCATCCCCAGAGGGATGGGGGGGAATTCCAGCATTTCAGGAGCAATCCCCTGGCCCTGCCTGGAAAGAAAAAGCTGCCTGAAAGAGAAGTTGTACTGAGAGTACCAGAGAATGTGTTGTTTCCTTTGAAAGGAGCCCTAGGGCACCTGCATACCACGGTGAGTCTGCTCTGATATAGAGCCTATGTTCACCAAGACAGACAGTTGTGTAAAAGTATCTGCCTACTGTGGGGTCAGGAAAAGACTTGCCAAGTACAGTGCTTTTAATTTGTGTATGGCTTGGAAGTATCTGAGACAGTGGGGGTCTAAGGAATGGACATCGCCACTTACAGAACTTTTTTAAGTCAGGACACCACCTGAATACAGTGTAGAATGTTAAATGTGACAAACATTTCAAGATAGCATCTACAACCAGTAGTCTGAAGAAAGGTGTTGTTCCAAATGAATGGCCAGGTATAGAATTGAGAGCAAGAGGTGGGAGACCCCCATCTGGAGTAACCAGGTTTACTTCTACGGGTTCAGTTTGGGCACCTATAATTTTCTCCCAGGCACTTGGCCAGTGTCTGCAGAAAGTACCCAGACGTGGGATTAAGGATAGTTTCTCCCTTTAGAGCTAGAAAGTGCTCATGGGTGGTTTGGGGAGCCACCATCAAACTCCGTGCTATATGGAAAAGTGTCCAAGTACTGGCCGGGGTGCCATGTCAAGGAATCAAAGTGGAAGAGTATCAGTTCGAGCCGTGTTAGCCTAGAGTAGTTCAGTACCTACGGGTTTTCGTTTAGTGAAGAAGATGTGCTCTGACCTCTGTAATCTGCATTACCAGTGAGTGTAGCCCTGTGCGGGTCCATCTTTGCTTTGTTATTCCTGTGTTGATGTGAATAAAAGCCACACTCTAGAATCCCATTCCTGGTTTGGACATTTCAGTTATTGCTTCCTGTGTCCAGAGTTACTTGGGCACCACTGCCAGAGGTACAAACCTAGCATAATGCTGAGCAAATAGATTTTCTCCCCGAACCTAGGGCTTACAAAATGGAGGCACCGTTGTGGATTTGTTTTGAATTTAGGGAGAAAACAAGAAAGGTTTGCTCAGATTAAGTCTAGTGTTTTGGCTGTCTGGCAGTAGGTAGCCCAAAAAGTCAGAAGCATTGCCACCTAAATGTGCCGCTGTGTGCTGCTGTTCATGTGCTGGTGTAATTTGTACTACCAGTTTACTGAGGAGCAGTAAAGCCAGATTGTGTATGCCCCTTGTCCTGCATCAAAATATAACGTTTGCCAGCTTTTAAAGTTCAAACTGTGACAAGAAAAAGGATGGAAAACTGTGGGAGACAAAGAGAGTTGTGCCCTAGAAGTTTAAAGTGCTTGTTGTGTGGACTGGGGGAGTCACTGAGTAAAATGCCATGAAAAATGGTTAAAATAGGAGTTCCCACTGAGGAGTCACAGTTGGAAAAAAAAAAAGTGTGGTTTGCAGTTTAAATTTTGCCTGCTCGATGATCGCCGTGGAGAAGAAGAGCACAAGAAGATAGAGGCTCATCTGCATGGCATCGAGTGATTGGTGAGACTGCAGTCAGTCTCACCCCCAAGCCAGCTCTAGAGTGACTGCACAGTGTTTGAGAGGGAGAGAGAGAGAGAGTGGTGTGCGAACTGGCTTGCCAGGAGGAGCATTTCGGTGACTGAAAACGTTGTAAAAGTAATGAAATCAGACTTTTCTGTTTAAAATCGGGCTCAACTCACATTTCGATTGTCTGGGAAGACAGTGCGGTGTTCGGAGAGACAATCAGCAGGACTGCCAGCCCACTTCATTCCAGAGGCTTCCAAGACCAGCTGTAGGCTGAATATTCCATCGCAATAGCAAGGTACTGACTCAGTGAGTACCATCCAGAGAAATAGCTCAAACTGTGTGTGATTTTAACTAAAGCCAGCTGAATCTGTGTGTAACAGTGTGATTGTTTTGCAAAGAAGGACTGTGTCAAGTTAATCAAGCTAAGCAAGTATTCTGAGCATTAGGCTGTGAGCATAATTATGGTTTCAGCAACAGTATGATTTTCAAAGCAAAGTGAGAGACTGTGGGTAGTATGAAAGATGCAACAAAAAATACTGGCAATCCTGTGCGATGAAATACTGTGGCTTTAGGGACTTTAAGCAAGAACAGTGATTTAAAGCAAATGAAAAGTCCTGTAAAAATCATATAAATGTGCTGAGAGAGCAAATAGTGCAGTTTACGCAGTTTGAGTGAACTTTATCAGTAAAGCGTATAAATCGGATGTGCAGTGGCTTGAGTCAAAAACAGAACATTGATGCACCAGGAGTGCTGCCGCCGCCATGGCAGGGTGGGATAGTAAAATAAACAGCATCAGGGGATCCATTTTGTGAGAACTTTTCAACAAAGTGAGATTTGAGATAACAGTGAACTTTTGTTTTTCTCTGCAGTCATGGCTTCAGGATCAGCCCGCTACCCGGATCATGCCCGGGCTATGATAGTAGAAGAAGTTAACAAGTTGAAAGACATTGAGAGATGTTACTATGGGGGATGTTTGCCTCCTCATGTGGCGATTCCTGGATATCCAGTTAGAGTGTGCATAATGTGCTTAAACGCTGGAAGGGACGTCTTTATGGTTCCTCAGTGTTCTGGGTACCTAGAGGAACATGGCCTAACTAGGGCACCCAAGATTCGTTTGGCTCCCACGTGGACAAAGCTTCAAGATTCTGCAAGTGGCAGCACACAGCACCAGGTGGAGCCTGCTGGGGGAAGCCCAGCAGAGTGTGGCAAAAAGGAAGAGGGTGTGGATCTACAGGCAGAACAAAGTAGTGCTGATGTATCCGAGTCTGGGTCACACAGAGACAGTGCGGAGGGAGCATCAGCAGATCTGTGGAGAGAGGGGCCAAGCCCTAGTCTCATAGGAGAAGATGAGATGACAGAGACTCTTGATTGGGAGGTGTCGACCTCCACACCCAGTGAAGAGTGGATAGTCTCAGGAGTGAGGATGACTGCTCACTCCTGGGCTCAGATCCTCAGTGAGAAAGAGGATAAGGGGGAACCTATGTGGCCTTGTGATGAAGGTGCTAGTCCACAGCCTCGGGCTCTTGTCTTGGAGGAGCAGAAAGAAGGAGAGATTGGTGACTCCACAGCCCTGTCCACACAAGGAGGAAGAGTTAGAGATCCATTTTACATTGCATTGAGCATGCGTAGCTGGAGGAACCAGAACTGGCCACCCCCAAGCCAGGCCAGAGGTCTAAAGCTGACCAAGTGTAGTAAAGAGGAAAGACTAGTTCATAGGAAGGTGAATGAGATCTATGGGGTATCCTTTCCTACCTTTCCTTGGAGAGTCTGGGAGGAGATAGAGAGAAACAGGAAATTCTGGATAGTAGAAGAAGCAACAAAACATGTGCATCCAGGTGCAAGTCGATATGTCCGAGACAGAGTGTTCAAAGAAAATTCAAACAATGGAAAGTGGGCAGGACTCTATTCATAGACACTGTTCGAATCGTGGATGGAGAGGGCCATGAAACCTTCTACAATGTGAATTATGAGCGCCCAGATGGGGTAATAATTCTTGCACCTGACCCATTGTCTTAGTTTCCTCAATGCAACCAACTTCTTGTTAATGTGCCCATGCCTACCAAGTGAAGAGCAGAGCAGTGGCAGCCTGTGTTGTCATCCAGCCATTGCCATACCTATGTCGTTCCGCCAGTCTGGCATTCCAGGACCCAGGTGCCTCAGATTCATCAGTCTTGCAGTGTGCCTTCCAGATTCCATTGACTGGCTTTCCAGATTCCATTGCCTGGCCTTCCAGATGACATCATATCCAGAGAGGACACCAGGCCAGCTGTATCCTGATTCATCACCTGGGATTTCGGATGACTTCAGACCAGCTATTTCCTTTCCTGTTCCAAGGTTCTAGCTTCTAGATGACATCAGCTCAGCAGTTTCCAAATGTGCCACCCTGTCATTTTCTGGAAGATGTCTGCCCAGCTGTATTCGAAGAATGCTGCCAGGGAGAGTCTTCAGCTGGAGATCCAGGTGCCATATCATTTTCGTTCTTCAAGGGACTGGTAAGTCCAGACTTTTCTATTTTATTGACATTGCAATAAACACCCTATGCCAGCAGACTACAGACTGTTTGAACTGTCCACAAAGACTCTCCCCTTCAGGACTACAGTCCTACAAGAACTGTGCTTCACCGGGCTCCAGCCCAGGAGAGACTCTTTCTTGGACTTGCCTTCAGGCACTGTTGTCACTAGATGGGACAATTTAGGGCATTCCATCCCCAAAAAGTGTATTGTAAATAATGTTAATGTTTTTCTACTGTTTCTACTGTTTTTCTACTTTTCTATAAAAATATTTTTGGGATTCTCCAGTGTTTTGATGGTAGGGGTTAGATAGTTACTGTGTTTGCAGATTAGGGGTTGTTTTTGTCTTTTGTCTTGCAGGTGATCCTGATGAAGACAAGAAGAGAAGACAGACGAGAAGACAAAAAGAGGAATGAGGGACTCATCAGAGTTCCTCTTGTGTTTTAAAGTAGTTGTGTTTAAAGTACAGTGTTGTTGTTGATATCTGTTAACTTTTCCTTCCACAGGTATGGTTGTGGGGAAGTGTGGGAGTAATGCTTAAAGTGTAGTGTTAGCTCCTTTGGTTTGGTTGCAGGTGTCCAGGGATGGGGGGAGGTTCCCCTGTTTTGAGTAGTTTTGGGTTCTGGTCAGATAGATTTTCCCTAGAGGGTTAGTGGGATAGATAGGCTGTGGTCCTGACTGGCCATAGGGGCTGCAGTACTGATCTATTAGTTCTATGCTATGGGCAATTCTTCCAGGGCCACTAGGTAACCATAGCAAGATCATAGAGTAGAGTAAAGGCTGATGTGTCAGCTGATGGCCTCTGGGCCCTTAGTGTTACCTGCCTGTGCCTGGCACATGGTAGGAGAGGGCCTGATCACTCCTCTCCATAGGTAGCACATACAGTAGGATGGCCTGGGCCGGGTAAGTAATGACTGCGGACAGTCATTTTCCTGGTAGAGGGTGAGTGTAAACCCCATGTTCCCCGGGGTTACTAGAATCCCACTTAGAACCAGTGGCAGGCAGGTAAAGGCAGCTTGTGAGACACCAGTTAAATGGGTTTCACACTGTCTCACTCTGTCCTCAGTCTCAGCTGAGCTGTAGGGATGACATCACCATAGAATTCTCGCAGCAGCATAAGCCACATTGGAATGCAGCAGCAGGGGTTAGCGGTAGAATGCTGGGGATTTTCAAGTCAGTTCAGAGTGGGAGCAGTGAGAGAGGAAGAGGTGTGCTGCAGTTGGCAGCCCCTCAGAGCCTAGCTCTGCTTTAGAGCTACATCAGAAAGTGGGTTGTATGTTCTCACCGTAGAGAGGAACACAGAAGAGACCAGAAGGAAGTGGTAGAGACCGTTCCAAGTGTTATTCCAGTGCCCCATCCGAGGAAGTGTGATGTTATAGGAATTTAACATACTTATTAGACAGTCCCTAAGGTAAATGTAAGAAGCTGATGATTTGTAGACAGCCCCTAGAGTGTGGGGTGTTATGGGAAGTTTGCTTGGCTGGAGCAGTGTGTTTAAGATGGCTGCACAATAAAGATGAGTAAAAACTCATGCTGGTTTCTTGATTATTAACAAGCAAAACATGGTGTCAGAAGCGGATATCAAAACCTGAAAGATGGAAAAGAACATAAAAAAGAACTCTAGAAGACGGTCTGGTGAAAAAACCGAGAAAAAACAAAATGGATAAACTAAATCCTCCATCAGGTATGCAATTGTCTGGAAATGTGGATGAAAATTGGAAGAGGTTTAAACAAATGTTTAACATTTATTTAACTTCAAGTGGCGCTGAAAGCAAAGATGGCAAAACAAAGGCCTCAATCTTTCTACATGTAGTTGGGGAAGATGTGTTAGACATTTACAACAGTTTCCAGTTCAGTGAGGGTGAAAACATGGATCTTGATGTAATTATGAAAAAATTTGAAGAGTACTTTGTACCAAAACGAAACGTAACCTACGAGAGATATAAGTTTTTCACATGCGACAAGAAAAAGGGTGATAGCTTCGATTGGTACTTAACAGAGTCACGTTCATTCTGCAAAACGTTTGAGTTTGGAGATCTGAAAGAATCATTTATTAAAGAGCAGATATCCACTTATTTTTATATTTTTTTCTTTAGGTCCTGACCTGTTTACTTCGTTGTGGATCCGATGACAACTGTTCCTGAAGGTGGTCTGAATCATGTTCTCACCATTTGTTCAGTGTACCGACGGCCAGACCATCGTGGTGAACATGCACATTTTTCAAAAAAAGACTTCAATTACTGACGGCCATGGATGAGCACTAGTGACATCAGTTACAGTTTAGCATTAGAACTCCATGGGCACACACGCTAACTATGGTAATCTACGCTCGTCCCTGAATGTATACATGGATGCACGAATCACCAGCAGGCATTAACATGGACGAGATCAGCATGAGTTCTATGGGAGGTGCTGTCTTCTTCACTGAGCCGACTGGCCTGACATTCGCGGAAGTTCTCGTAGCTAGTTTCATTCGCTGTGCTTGTTAATAAATTAAATAAAGAATTTCATGCAAGTTTTGAAGTAAAGTAGTATGTGTTCTTTGTGCTAGTGTGTGAATTAAAATTATGTATAGATATATGTGGGATGGGTGGTTTTGCACACTGTATTTTTTGCGGCTCTGTTACTACTGATTATTACTCAAATTATCCAGAGGTAGCAACACTGCCTACAAATACCAGTAAAGCTGTAATCATCTGCATGAAGTCAATCTTTGCAAGACATGGTGTTCCAAACGAAGTGTTCACTGATAATGGTCCACAGTTTTCCAGTGCTGAGTTTAACACAAGTTCGCCCATGAATGGGAATTCATACACAGTACTTCTAGTCCGAATTTTCCAAGATCAAATAGACTGGCAGAGAGCTCAGTAAAAACTGTGAAAAGTCTCATGAAGAAAATACATGATGGAAAAGAAGATTTTTACAAAAGCCTACTGATCTACAGAAGTGCAGCATTACTTAATGGGCTTTCTCCAGCGCAAATGCTTATGGGAAGGAGGATCAGGACAAATCTGCCAATACATGAAGAGCTTCTGAAGACTCATGACTCAGAACAGGTTAAACAAAGCAAAGAAAAACAAAAGGAAAAGCAAAAACAGTTACATGATGGGAGAGCAAGAAACTTATTGGATTTAAGGCCTGGAGATCAAGTGCGCCTTAAAGACTATGACAAAGGACTGTGGCTGCAAAGGGGCACTGTACAAGCATAAATTGCACCAAGGTCATATCAGATTGAAACAGAAAGAGTAGCGGAGGTGAGGTGAAATCATGAGGATTTAAGATTTCTGCCAAAGGTTAAAGATGCCAATTTGACTGAAGTTGACTTACCAACTTTCACAGCAGTCAGTCAAGACAACACCAAAGAGACTGATAACAAGGACGATTCGAAGCAGTGTGCATCCACTGAAAAGTCACCACAGAAGAAAGCGAGACCCAAAAGAGAAATTCGACGTCCAGAGAGACTGATTGAAACTTGTTAGATAAATACAGTGGAGTGAGTGGTAAACACTCACTAGAGAGTGAAGTACTAGCGACCTCTCCTCTCAAGATTAGGTTTAGTTTAATTTGAAACCTTAGTTTGTAAGAAGTTAAAATAATAATAATTCAACCAAGTTACTGTAATCCAGTAATTCAGTTTGAAAATAATATAGAACTTTTCTTTAAGTGAGGAAGATGTGATGTTATAGGAATTTAACAAACTTATTAGACGGTCCCTATGATAAATGTAAGAAGCTGATGATTTGTAGACAGCCCCTAAAGTGTGGGGTGTTATGGGAAGTTTGCTTGGCTGGAGCAGTGTGTTTGAGATGGCTACATAATAAAGATGAGTAACAACATATGCTGGTTTCTTGATTATTAACAAGCAAAACAGGAGGGATGGGAGGGAATTCCAGCATTTTAGGGGCAATCCCCTGGCCCTGCCTGGAAAGGGAAAAGCTGCCTGAAAGTGAAATTGTACTGAGAGTACCAGATAATTTGTTGTTTCCTTTGAAAGAAGCCCTGGGGCACCTGCATACCACGGTGAGTCTGCTCTGATATAGCGCCTGTGTTCACCAAGACAGAGAGTTATGTAAAAGTATCTGCCTGTTGTGGGGTCATGAGAAGACTTGCCAAGTACAGTGCTTTTAATTTGTGTATGGCTTGGAAGTATCTGAGACAGTGGGGGTCTAAGGAATGGACATAGCCACTAACAGAACTTTTTAAGTCCGGACACCACCTGAATATAGTGTAGAATGTTAAATGTGACAAACATTTCGAGATAGCATCTACAACCAGTAGTTTGAAGAAAGGTGTTGCTCCAAATGAATGGCCGGGTGTAGATTTGGAGCAAGAGGTCGGAGACCCTGATCTGGAGTAACCAGGTTTACCTCTATGAGTTCAGTTTGGGCACCTATAGCTTTCTCCCAGGCACATGGCCAGTGTCTACAGAAAGTACCCAGACGTGGGATTAAGGATAGTTTCTCCCTTCAGAGCTAGAAAGTGCTCATGGGTGGTTTAGGGAACCACCATCAAACTCCATGCTATATGGAAAAGTGTCCAAGGACTGGCCGGGGTGCCATGTCAAGGAATCAAAGTAGAAGAGTACCGGTTTGAGCATTGTGAGCCCAGAGTAGTTCAGTACCTGCGGGTTTTCGTTTAGTGAAGAAGATGTGCTCTGACCTCTGTAATCTGCATTACCAGTGAGTGTAGCCCTGTGCGGGTCCATCTTTGCTTTGTTATTCCTGTGTTGATGTGAATAAAAGCCACACTCTAGAATCCCATTCCTGGTTTGGACATTTCGGTTATTGCTTCCTTTGTTCGCAGTTCCTTGGGCACCACTGCCAGAGGTACAAACCTAGCATAATGCTGAGCAAATAGATTTTCTCCCTGAGCCTAGGGCTTATATACACATTAAACAAAGTAAGTAAATAATGTAATGATATTAACTGTCATGAGCCCCACCTTATACACATACACAAATTAAAAAAAAATCAAGTACTATTCAGAGTTTCCATTGCTAGTGTTTCTTTGATGACCAGATAAACTGAGATTATGTCTCCACTTGAGACCAGTGTATATAGAAACATAGAAGCTGACAGCAGATAAAGACCGCAAGGTCCATCCAGTCTGCCCATTTCTTTTTCTACCTTATGAATGTGCCATTGACCTTTGTTCTGATAATGGCCTATCTGTTCATACTCATCTGTATTGCTACCCTATGGCTATCCCATGCCTGTTTGAAGCCCTGCACTGTATTCATATCCACCACTTCCTGAGGTAGGCTGTTCCATGCATCCACCACCCTTTCTGCGAAAAAGAACTTCCTCACATTACCCCTTAATCGGCCTCCCTCTAATCTCATGCTGTGTCCTCTTATCCTGCTATTTTTCTTATATTGAAACATGTTAGACTCTTTCACATTGTTAATGCCCTTAAGGTGTTTGAATGTTTCGATCACATCAACTGTCTCCCTCCTTTGCTGTAGGGTATACATATTGAGCTCCGTTAATCTATCTTCATATGTTTCCTGATGCAGTCCCTGCACCATTTTGGTTGTCCTTCTCTGGACTGCCTCCATTTGGTTAATGTCCTTGTGAAGGTGTGGCCTCCAGTACTGCATGCAGTACTCCATATGGGGCCTAACCAGTGTCTTGTAAAGAGGGATTATTACCTCCCTCTTCTGACTTGTGATACCCCTACTAATACACCCCACCATCCCCCTAGCCTTACCTACTGCTTTAGTGGTCTGCTTGGATGATTTGGCACCACCCTGAAGTGGAATAGTGGATGAGAGGTGGGTGGCAGTTGAGAGGCCATTAGCAGAGCACTGCTATCACATCTTCCAGTACAGAATAGGGAGGTGAATGCAGACAGATCCGAAAAGTGGGAGTTGAATGCATTTGCAATGGTTAGAGGGTTATTACAGTTATAACTATCAATGAGCATATCAGAGACCCCACAGCTGGAGGAACCGCTAACTATATTTTTGATGTTCCTCCAGAAATTCCTAGGGTCCTTAGCAGAGTTGAGTAAGGCAGTTCTGCAGTATTCACTCTTGGCAGCCCTGATAGCTCTCTTACATTCGTTTCTGAGTCTCCTGTACTGCTGAAATAGGGCCTGGTCCAGTGTGGCCTTGAAACTGGCCCAGCATTTATCCCTAGTCCGCATAAGGGTGAGGAGACTTCCATGGAGCCACTTTGTGGCAGCCCCCCTTACCCTCCTCCTGATAAGGGGTGCATGCCTGTCCTGCATTGCCGAGAAGGAACTGAGGAAGGAGCTAACAGCGGTGGGACAGTCCGGTGCATTAAGCACCTCAGACCAGTCCATGCACCTCAGGTCCTCGTGAAAGGAACCCAGGTCAAACTTTGAGAAATCCTTGACATGGATGACTTTGTGGGGAATTTTCTGGGAGGAGATTCTCCATACACAGTACATGGGGGTATGGTCAGAGATTGACTCAGGGAGGGTTCCAGAGGAGGAGATTCTCTCAGGCCTGTTCAACAAGACCCAGTCAAGAAGGGAGCCATTTCCACCAGCAGTAGACCACCTGGTGGGCTCATGGATGAGCTGAGACAGGGAGAGGCCAGCAAGCAGAGGGTCATACACCTTGGTATGACCCCCAAGCCAATTAAGGTTAAGATCACCCATGATAAGCAGTTCATTATCCCCAGTCAAAGCACCCACAGCTTCAAGGAGGGAGGACAGCCCTGGCACACCCCAGTTGGGGTGATTGTATGTACAGATGATATGCAGCTTTTTAGTGTTGCCATTTAAGAGCATGGTATGAAGTACCTCACAGGGAGATAGTGGGGACAATTTCTGCAGCACAGCTGCCAGGTTTAGATGACTCCTGAAGTAGATCACAATGCCGCCGCCCCTCTTCCTCCCTGGCCAGTCAAGCCTGATAAGGTCAAAGCCAGGGAGCATACAGGCAGAGTCAGGGGTAGAAGGTTTCAGCCATGACTCAATGATGCCAAGAATGTCAGGCTTGTAATGGGAGGCCCAGGCAGTAAGCCTCAGCTAGATTGGGCAGGAGGCTGCAGATGTTGAAATGAGCTATTTTCAGTCCCTTACCAGACAACCAGCCACCCGGAAGGAAGGAGGCATGATAAGAGGGGCCTGGGTTAAGTTTAATGTCACCGACCAGGACTACTATCAACAGAAGAACCCAGAAGAAATGCCTTAGGGGAGGGCATCCACCCTTGACCAAGGGCTTGTGAGCAAGGCGCTTGGTGAATAAGGGGGGTACAGAACACACCTGAGGTTGAGGCAGCCGATAGGCTAGAGGGGCTGATAGCCCAGAACTATCAGGTTGGAGAAGGTGAAGTCATATGTCTGAGACTATTCAAGAGTACCCAAAGGGCCCCTCCATGGAGGGGAACAGTCCTCAAAGCATAGTGGGAAGCATAGGGAGAGGCCTAGGCCAAAGAGAAGGATGCCAATAGATAGGAAGGGGATAGTGACCCCCCAGGTGGGCTTAGGAGCCATCATGTTGAGAGAACCAGTCCCAGGGCAACACCCATGATACAGGATAGAGGAGTAGTCTAAGGACAGTACTCCTGCTAGGCACTATAGTAGGGTAAGCTAGCATACACAGCCCTGTAGTCAGATAAGCAGAGACAAACACTGGCTAGAATCCTAGGGTTAAAAATTAGGCAGACGAGCAAGTAACAATAGAGTGCCCCCCACCAGGGACTGAAGTTGCAGCCTAACAGTATTTCAAGGACACACCCAGGAGATAGACATAGCCAGCCTAGACCAGGTGAGAATAAATACAGCACACAGTAGTATCCCACAATAAATTGAATTACACCATGGAGACAGACGTTGCAAGTCCAAGGTCAGGCGGGAACAAAAATGTACCACAAGGTAAAATCATGCAGTAGACTGAATACAAGCCACAGGATACTAGCAGAAGTAGGTAGATAAACAGGCTAAGAATTAGTACAGTGTAGCAGTTGTATGCTTTAACTAGTTACTAGGGCAAGAACCATTAAGCCAAGGGAGAGCCCACAAGCATAGCATATTATAGGTGAAGTTAAAACAGGCCACACCAAGTCCCCCAACAGAATGGTACTTCAGGGCAGAACAGCCCAGTCATGCAGTCCCAGGACAGATGAACGTCATAGTAAGGGGAGGAGGGAGAGCTATTCCAATAGATGCATCACATAATTAGCCTTGCCAAACCAGTGGGAGGGGCTTAGGGCATTTAAGGAGGAGGGAACAGGGCGGGTGGGCAGTCAGAAAATATCCCCTTCCTCTCCAGCTGATGCAGTCCTCACGGATTATGCAGGGGAGGTCCGCCTGACTCGATTCAGCAAGCCGGCGCCTCAGCCCTACACTGTCAACTCTGGTCCAAGCGGGGGGGCCCTCCAAACAACGGTCACCACGCCGCCCCTCACGTCATTCTCCTGGAGATCCACAAAGTCAGTCCAGGGGGCCACTGGTCGCTGCTCTGCCTTTTTACTGAGCAGAACTGCATGTCACAGCGAACCAGCGACCAATCAGGGTGAGTTCTCTGCATTTAAGAAATTAGGCACCAACAGCTCAAACAAGGGGATGCCAAGATTTGCCCTCCGTTCAGGACAAATAGAAATATCCCCTTCCACTCCAGCAGATGCAGTCCTCATGGACTATGCAGGGAGGTCCACCCTATTCGATTCAGTGAGCCGGCGCCTCAACCCTACACTGTCGACTCCAGTCCAAGCGGGGGGGGGGGGCCCTCTGAACAACGGTCGCCACACCGTCCCTCTCGTCATTCTTCTCGAGATCCACAAAGTCAGTCCAGGGGATAGATGCTTTTACATGGTCCTCCTCCTCCTCACATGCCCCCTTATCCCCTTTGTTTTTAGCAATACCCACTCTGGACTTACTCCTTTCATTAATGTATGTATAGAAAGTCTTGTCACCTTCTTTTACTGTTTGTGCTAGTGTTTCCTCGGTTTGGGCCTTTGCCTGCCTTACTGCCTTCCCTGCTTCCCTTAGGGAAGTTTGGTATGCCTCCCTATCTTTATCCCGCTGCGTTCCCTTATATTTTCTGAAGGCCAGCCTTTTGGCTGTGACCTTTTCTGCTTCTGATTTTGAGAACCAAAGTGGTTTCCTTCTTCTTTTGCACTTCCTTTTCTCTCTAACACAGTGGGATGTTGCTTCAAGTATTGCATCCTTAATGCTTGCCCACTTTGCCTGTACCCCCTCACATGTATTTCTTTTTGCCAGGACTAGCTTAACTCTGTTGGCCATCTTATCAAAGTCAGCTGCTATGAAGTCCCATATTTTTGCCTTAGAATGGGATGATTTAGTTCTAGTGGCCAAATTGAACCATACCATGTGATGGTCCCTGGCCCCCAGGTGACCTTCTACCTGGAGATCTGTGATCCTTTCGCTGTTAGTCAGTACTAGATCTAGGATAGCCCTGTCTCTTGTGGGTTGTTGTACCAGTTTTTTGAGGCCCTCCTCCTGCAGGGAATCCACCATGTGTCTAGTTCTGGCAGATGTTCCTGCTGGTATTGACCAATCTATATCTGGCATGTTGAAGTCTCTCATTATCAGAACATCCCCTTTAGCTGTCATGGTTTGTATATCTTCTAACAGTAATGTTTCTATGTCCTCCCCCTGGTCTGGAGGCCTGTACACAACCCCAGTTCATATGGCTGTCCCATTTCCTGTTTCCAGGGTGACCCACAGTTCTTCTGGCTCCTTATGTGTATTCTGAATTTCTGTAGCTTTGATATTTTTATTGACATAAAGGGCCACTCCACCCCCCCACCTTTTTGCACCTTGGTTCTTCTGAACAGTATCTGTGTGTGTGTATCCCAGTGGAACTCTGAAGAATTTTGAATTCATGTATTCCATGGCACCATTCCATGCGTGTGGGGGGGGGGGCATTCTACTACTGGAATAATGCAGAGCTTTGAATTCTTCCATTCCATGGTAAACAATCATACAGAGTATTAAATGTGTAGAAAGACAGATGACTGAAAACATCTGTGGAGACACTATTTTACGTTATTTAGCAACATTGCATTATATTTATTGTAGCTTTTAAAAGTTTTAGAGTGTTAGATTTTTAAAAGCTGGCTATGGAGCCATTTTATATAAGCCATAAGGCACTTCAGGAATGGTGGTTGTACTAGGTTTACCTTACTGTCAGGAGCAGAAGGCACTCGGCTTCGCCCTGTGCCTTACAACGCCGCTGACCATGGGATAAGCCTAGTACAACCAATGTACTGGCATGCCTTATTGCTTAAATCACCACTGGGATGCTAAGATATGTTTATGAAGTCAAGCATACTGTATATATCTAGGCTTTAGGCAAGAGCAAAACAGAACACAGTGTTGAGTATGCTGAAACCACAACTGGTAAATATTATGGCTTGAGTAGTAAATGAAAATTATATATCATAAATTACTGCATGACAGGGTTTTTACACTTCGGATTTTTAATGCCTCCACACTACACAGGCTCCAGCAGCTGCTCCCCCTGGCCTTCACCAGAGGTCAGTCATGCGCCAGATGCTCACCCATCCTCTCCCACCTCCCCCAAAGGAGAAGAGCAGTCCATTACATGCTCAGCCCTCCTCCCCTGGCTGGCCCTCCGACTCCTCGGGTCTGTTCCCAAACCTGGGGCATCAGCGTCACAAGTGGAAGCCCTACTGCTGCACCGGTGGGCCAGCCCATGACCAGTAAATATTACGGTACGGAAGGTAAACAAAAACTACATATTGTAAAGTACTGCATGATAGGTTTTAACACTATATTAAGTATGCTGAAACCACAACCATTAAATATTGTAGCTCGAATGGTAAATGAAAATTATATGCCACAAATTACTGCACGACAGGTTTTGTACAGTTTGCATTTTTAAGTTAACGCAAATATCTTTATAACCATAGAACTATACAATATTTGACCAGTGAACTTCCTAAAGGCACACCCTTTGGATTTTACCTTTCAACCCTGAAAAGTTAATGACAAAATTCCACACCATCTGGGCTGTAGTTGAGAGCAAAAAAGTATGCAATGTTAAATACAGGGAAAGCATGACCGGTAAGTATTGTGGCTCGGATGGTAAATTAAAATTACGTGCTGCAAATTACTGCACAACAGTTTTTTACTATTTGCATTTTTACTTTAACTCAAAAATCCTTTTAACTCTGAAGCCCTACCATATTTTTTTCAGGAAACTTGCAAGGGCACATCTTGGTATGAACCCCTGCAATTCTGAAATGTTACGAAAAAAATCCACATTAGGTAGGCAGTATGTGAGAGCAAACAATACACAATGTTAAGCATATAAAAACTACAGCACGCTTATGGACAGTTGGTTAATATTATCACTCTAACTGTAAACAGAAATTACATATCACAAATTAGAGCACGACTGGTAAAAAAAACCATCATGAACAGTAATTTAGCGAGAAACATCCCAATTAAAATCCAGTCAAAAATAATAGTTTCCAACAAACTATTTTATAACTTAATAGTGGAATCTTGCTAAACAAACATGGGTTTGACTCTCAAAGCCCAGAGACTGCTGTAAGGTGCTTGCATCAAACAAACAAAAAAAAAGGCTCAAGTGGCACCTTGTGTCAAAATATGAGCCCTGAGCTATTCACAGAAGCATGCCCCAAAAGGGACTTGTGCCAGCTTTGCCCCACAAAATGGGCTGTGGTATGGTGCTAGGGGGCTTGTGGCAGATGTAGCCTGCCATATCCCCGTAAGTGGGATTCACAAAACTCTCCCAGGGGAGCCAGCCTGGTGGCGCTGGAGGTTGAGGCACTGGTCGCTACACCTTGTGCCATGCCAGAGACCCGAGTTTGGGAATAAGCCCAGGTCACCGGGGTTCAGCAGGGGCAAGAGAGGATAGAGCGTCCAGAGGACTGCTCTCCTCTCTTGGGGGGGTTGTCGTTTCACTCGCTGACTGCCCTCTGGTGATGGCGGGGGGGAAGTACAGGTCAGGAGGCATGTACCGATGTGCTTGCATCGGTAGGGAGGCAGATGGGGAGAAAAATGGTGGAAAAGAGCCTGGCAGGCTCCATGATGGTCCTCTAGGGACTGTCCCCGGTTTCTGGATTGGGTCTCTGGGGGGAGGGAGAAGCCAGCATCCTCCTCCCTGGCCTCGCCATGGGGGGAAAGTCACGGGGGAATTTCTGAGGATCGGCAAGAGCGGGAGTGTGCAGAACCGGAGAGTGAGTCCCTCCGCAAGGAGGGCCATAGCTGCCTGCCAGGGCTTCAGACAGAAAAATACAATAATTAAAAAAAAAAAAACTCTCCCAGAGGGAGGATTTCTAGGTAGGAGAATGTAGCACCCTGCGGCACCCTGTGACTGTCCCGCTCAGTGTGCTAGATGTGCTGCAGTCCCACCTCCCCGATCCCCCATTCCCCTATTGTTTAATATTTCATAAATTGCCCTTCCCTGGTGTTCTAGTGGTCCCCCTCCCTGATCCCTGATATCGTCTATTGTTCAATAATGTATAAATTGCCCTTCCCTGGTGCTCTAGTGGCCCCCCTCCCCGATCCCCAATATCACCCATTGTGTAACATTTTATGCATTGCCTTTTACTGGTGGCCTAGTGCCCCCCACCCCACCCAGCAGGTACTGCCCCACCACCACTCTCTCCCAGTACTGAAACACAGATGATGACAAGCTCAGCCCACCTCTCACCTGCGGCCAGTCGCTAATTGACTGTCACTGAGCATCTACTATAATGTGTACAGGCACACATTACAGTAGCCGCTCAGTGACAGTTCAGTCGGTGGCTGGCCAGGCAGGTGAGAAGTGGGCCATGCTGGTCACCATTTGTGTTTTGGGATTGGGAGGAGCAGGGTGGTGGGCACTACCTGCTGGGTTGGGGGGATGGGGGCACTAGACCACCAGGAAAGGGCAATGTATAAAATATCACACAACAGGCAAAATTGGGGATTGGGGCAGGGGGGCCACTAGAACACCAGGGAAGGGCAATTTATACATTATTAAACAATGAGCAATATCAGGGATTAGGACGAGGGGCCACTAGAACACCAGGGAAGGGGTTTACTTTTTTTGACCCGGGGATCGGGGATGAGAGGATGCTTGCCTTTGCCACAGGAGCTTGTGGCAAACCCCTCCCCCAAGCCAGGTGTTCATCACATGGGAGAGGTTGCCTCAGGTGTAGTGAGCTTAGGTGGTAGGACTCCTGCACCAGAATCTGGTGCAGGGTCCCTGGCTTGCACTGATCTAAGCCCCCTTTAAGAATCAAACCCATGAAGTTTAGCAAAATATGTTGATTGGTTGACCATGTTATGCTCACAATTTCAAGTTGTGATATTTTGAAAAGTAATAAAAAAGCAAGATGGTAGCTAGCAGGATTAGTATTTTTCCAGCATGACAGGTAAATTATGAAAATAAGCACACACAATCTTTTCTTTTTTTTACCGTTCGCATCAGAATGTTAACTCTAAAATCATTATAACTCTAGAACTGTATAATAGTTTTTCATTAAACCATCAAAAGGCACACCCTAGGCATGGGCCCCTTCAACCCTGAAAATGTAATGAAAAAATACCACACCATCTAGTCTGCTGGTGACAGTAAAAAATACACAATGTTAAGTACAGGAAACCTAAATGTGGTGGGTTTTTTTTTTTAATTTTTTGTTGCTCTGTCTCTCGAAAACTGAACAACTTGCTGTCACAAAACATTTTGCGTGTTGAGACTGTGGCAGCCTGACCACACATGCCAAATTTTGGGCTATTTCATCAAGTGACACCAAAGTTATTAAGGTGCAAAAATTGGAGTGTAAGCGTAAACAGCCTACTCAACCCTAACTATAGAGGTGCTACCATGCCCCATAATAATCTTTACTACTTCACAATATTTGTACATTCTGCAGGAAATCACACATACACAAGACTATAAGAATTACAGGATTACTACAGAAATTAAAAAGAAATGGTTTGCACACTGCAGAAGAAATACATAGAAAAACATTCCTATAGCTTCTTAAATCTAACAGAGAAGAAATATTCTTACCACAGGGGACCTTCGTGAACCATGGCAGACTCCAACTCTTAGATGGTGTTAGTATGAAGTCCCAACACTGACAGAGTTGCTATGGCCTAGCACAGACCTGAAAAGCCTTAAGCAGCCAGCCCCCCCATGTTGCATCATCAAATATGTCACTCTGACATTATGGATTCATCACTTTTTTCGTCTCTTGGAGGTACCACCCCTCTATAAAGCTGGCCTGAACTGGAACCTGGGATTTTGTGGAATCACAGACCCCTTCTTTTCTTGTGAGCCATGTCTGCTTCAGCAGTGGGTGGCTGTATGACCAGGACAGTTTCCTGATATGAAAGACATTGGGATCTTGGAAGAACCCTTGTTAACTGACCAAGCAGTCCTGTTGTCACTGGACAAAGGGATTGTAATTACCTTCTAGGGTCAGCTGCTCTGCCTCTGGCAACAATTTCAGACTCGTTTCCCCAGCCCATCTCTGTCTCCTCAGCTGATTAGATTCTGCAGTTCTCAATGCAGATAGAGTTAAAAAAAAGTGCAAAATTAAATAGCAAGTTGTTACACTATCCAGGCCCACTGTGTATGCAATGGATGCGATATGAACACTCTGCCTATCCAGCGATGCCTCTGGTGTCCTGTGTGTTGGGGCTTCTCCTGTGTGGTCCTGCTGCTCTGCCGCCCAGATTCCTCCAGGTGGCAGACAACCAGCAGGACACAGTCATCCCCTCCCCAATGGAGAAGTGCTGTCCTGGGGATGATCAATCCTCCATCACCCTGCTGGCCCTCATGCAACCCGTATCTGTTCCCAAGTCCAGATCACCAGCATGTTAGGTGGTAAGTCATCCACTGCTTCAGTCCTTCACACCACTGAGCAGGCAAGCTATAAACAAGGTTCTCACTGTATCTCTGTATTTGTACCTGGTGAAACAATTTCAATATATACTAACATACTAATTGCCAGCAGATTAGGCCTTACAGTCTATCGAGTCTGCTCGAACCTCAGATCCCTAGTTGGGTACCAGGCCCTTCCCCCCCTTGTGTTCCAGAAACCCCTATCATCTATCCCCATCCCCCTGGGCCAGGCCATCATCTGATACATCCATTTTCTGTGTCTGTCCCACCCTCTCTTGAAGCTCTCCACTGTGGATCTCTGAACCAGCTCACCAGGCAGCACGTTCCAAGGATCCACCACCCTCTCAGTGAAAAACCTCCTCCTCTTTTCCACCCTCACCCTTCCACCTCCCAACTTCAAACCATGCCCTCTGGTGATACCTCCCTGCTTTAGCCTAAAGATTCCCTCTGTGTTTACCCTATTTATTCCCTTGAGGTACTTGAAGACCTCAATCATGTCCCCCTGTCTCTCCTCTCCTCTCCTCCAATGAAAACAGACAGATCTCCTTAAGTCTGTCCTCATACATCAAATCCCCTAGTCCTGTATCATCTTAGTTGCCCTCCTCTGTACCCTCTCCAGGAGCTGTATGTCCCTCTTCAAGTGTGGTCTACAGTACTGTACACAGTACTCAAGGTGTGGTCTAACCAGTCCATTGTACAGCGGCAGAATCACTTCCCTGCTCCTAGAGGTGATCCCCCTTACAATGCATCCCAACATCCTGTTTGCTTTGCTAGCCACTGTCCTGCACTGCTCAGAGTTATTCTTACGTGCATCCACCATGACCCCTAGGTCTTTTTCCCCTGTTGAGGCCTCCAGCGCCTCCCCTCCCAGGGTGTACCTGTGTTTGGGGTTTCCCCGCCCAAGATGTAACACCTTGCACTTGGTGATATTGAAATTTAATTTCCAGGTGTGAGCCCAGCTTTCCAGGGTGTCCAGGTCCCCTTGCAGGGCCAACATCCCCTCTTCCCCCTCAACTACTGCTTCCATCTTGGAGTCATCAGCGAAGAGACTCATTTCACACCCTGTACCCTCCCTGATGTAATATGTATGCATTAAACAGGATGAACTAGATGAACTAATAAATATATTTGACTGTGTGTAAGAGTGGGATCTTTTATATAGACAAAACTAAAAGGAAATCTAAACTCAGAGTTGGATGGCATGATTATGAGAGAAGAATGGAAATTCTAGATCTGTAACCCTTGGAATTAAGGAGACAAAGGTGGGACTTCTTGTTAATGTACAAAATCAGCAATGATATGGAGTTGATGAATAGCCTAGGCCTGTATTTTGTAACAAGGACTGTAGGACTGAGGAACCATGACAAATAGCTGAGATTAACCTACCCCAACAGAAATCCGAGGAGAATTTTTTTTACGCAGAGAATTAGTACTCAGTGGAATAAATGATCAGCATCTATAGTAAATGTGGATGGTTTTGAGATATTTAAGAGCAGACTAGATGGATACTTACTGGGCAGATAGGGATAATACGCCCCAAACGGGGATATAGGTTATATGGGCTTGTGCCTTCCACCTATCTACTGGACCTAGTATAGTACCTAGTATAGTATGTAAGGGCAAGTCAGAAAGGGGATTACCAGTATGCCACTGTTTGCCGCAATGCGGATTCTGAGGATAGGTCTATACACCAACTGTAATTTATGGGAATAAAAAGAGGTTCTCCTAATCTTGGGGGGGGGGCTAATATTTATGAAATACAAAATCACATATGCCCCCACAATTCAAAGCATCATGGGCTGCATATGCAAATCACCACACAGAATATTATGCTGGTTCAACTTTAAGCAGAAATGCATGGTGCCGAAAGGCCTGTCACACAGTTTGCAAAGGGTGCCAACAAAAAACATAAACAGGTGTTTTGTCCTACCAGGACTCATCAGTGTGCCTCGTCTGTTTGGCACCCCAGTGGAATGAACCAGCTACCCTAAGATGGTCTATCTGGGTTATGTTGTGGCGAACCCAGTTAAAACAAAAAAAACAATTTAAAAGACAAAGAACCTCTGTGCGCAAGCACTGCACTGAGGTAATGGTTCCCCCAAAGGGCATTTGGCTGGGAAGTCAAGTTTCAAAGAAATACAAAATCACACATGCCCCTACAATGCAAAGCATCATAGGCTGCATATGCAAATCACCACAGGATATTATCTGGTTCAACTTTAAGCATTGGGTTCACCACAACATAACCCAGATAAGCCATCTTAGGGTAGCTATGGGGCGGATCCGGGAGTCGTATAGATGGGGGAGCTCAAGTCAGATAAAATGTAAAAATAATAGGCTGGGGGTCTAACATTTTGGTGCATTTTGGAGGGAATTTCTAATGCAATTTCTACTCATTTCCTCCTCCCCATGCTTTGTTAGTTGCACCCAAGCACCATCCACAGAGTTTCCACAGTCCACATGTCAGTATGATGCCCAAAATACCCTCCCACCAAAAAAAAATCCACAAAATACCAAAAGACTGCAGCTGGGCAGCAGCACATACGAAACACATAAAAATGAGAAAAGTTGAAAGAGACTTGGCGATAAAGACAAATTGCAAACAAATTAAATTACAATCCAAGTAAACAAGATCACAAATGTCACTCACTCAAGCACATTATGACATTACCATAAAGCCAACCCATCCCAGTTTGTCCTGCAGTACAGATTAACATATCCCCCAACCTTATCTCAGTAAAAAAAAAATACAGTAACTATAGAAATATGGAAACAAAGTCACTTTGCTATCTCGTTTCTGGAAATATAATTTCAAGTCTGCTTGCTGTTTTTGCTAAACATATTTTAGAAACATAGAAGTTTTCAGCAGATAAGGACAGCAAGGCCCATCCAGTCTGCCCAGGATATTCTATAGAACAATTTATTCCGAAGAAAATACATTTTTAAATAAATAAAATATGTTTCATTGTTTTAAAATGTCCTTTCTGGGATAACCCCATGGTATAAGGCATCTCAGTTTTATGGTAGGTCTAAGAAGTCAGTAAGCAGACAGAAAAACAGTTTTTAAGCAAATATAAAAATGCATTTTTTTTATTAGCAACAGCACTTGCTTGGGTGCATTGCAACTTGCACCCTTCCCCATTCAACACATAGAACTACATGAACTAAATATTTGCTTCTATCGCTTTTTCTCCGGTTTTGTAACTGCCTGTGTCAATGAGCCAAACAAGGTCTTACGACTTCTGTTGCCAATTTTGCTCTCAAAGTATGCAGAAACTCCTGCACATGCCATAATATACAGCACATCACCTTCAAAGTCCCCATGTCTATTAATTCCCTCTGTGCTCATTCACACTATACAACCACGACTGAAAAGACCACACAGATTAGACATACAGTACATGCTGAAGTTTTTGCCTCAGTTCAAAGGTCTCATGTACCAGTTTCTGCCTCTCCTGGTTCATGCTGTCGCTGAGACCAGACCTGCCCCAGCATTAGTTTTGTACCATTCCTAGCAAGCTACAGGAGGGCACTACTCTCCAACTCCCTCTCCTGCAAATCCACACCAAAATCAATTTGCCATATAGGACAAAACCAGCAGTGACCTTGAACTATTTTAATGTCATGAATTTAAGCTCCCCATACTAGAAATGAATAACACTAGTACTACATTTATTACACACCCAGTTTGATGGAACACTAATGTCCTGCCCCATCCCAGCAGCTGCCCCCCACCCACCATAGTATGTGACTGCAAAAGTCTTTCTTTTTTAGAGCAAGAAGTACCTGATTAAATGAAGACTTGATCCATTTTCAGCAGGCTGAAGTCTATGTGCCCCTAGTTGAGTACTGTCTCCGGTCACCTGGCCGCCAAACATTCTCTCTCTAGACAGCACACACTGGCCCCATGACTCCTAATGAGCAGAGCTCTCAGCTACAGCTTGTTTCAGCTACCAGAAGATGACCTGAACCTCACTCCAGCTCCTTGTGCTGATTTACCAAGGCCACACCAACCCTGTGTTACTGGACTACTGGTGCCTAAAACCTCGTGCTTTGCTCTTCACTTGTGGGCTCCAGTCTGTCTCCTCCTCAGTAGTACACTGGCTCCTCTCTTGCTCCAACATTAATCTTCTGAGTTAATGAATTACAGCACACTCTTGCTTCAGCAGCCCAGACATTTAAAGAAGGCGCTCCCTTGCTAGCCACATCCACTACTGGACGTAACAGCAAATCAGGAGCAGTGAGCACCAGGCGACCTGGTTGAGATCTGTATTGTTAAGGGCCACTTCACTTTGCTGCAGCTGTACCCCACCAAGTATGAACCCCCTCTCTGAGCATGAACAAAGGAGCTGCACCAAGCCTCCAATAGTAGAGAATGAATGCTCGGGGTCACCAAGGCAAGACCTGCTGCTGCCACAGTGCTGGGACCGGACCACGTGGCGCAGGATGAATGTTAGTAAGAAATTTGTGCTGGAGACTGGCTTTTCGGGGGGGGGGAATCAACTATGTAATGCAGGTGGGGTGGTTATTTACTGCATTACCAGGACACTGGAGGACAGGGCTGGCCTTAACCATTCTGGGCCCCTGTGCAGCCCCCCTGCTGGGCCCCACCACTCCATTCCCTGTGGGCCCCCTACATCCAACATTTACACCGAACTAACCCTCCTGTCCTGAATTACTAAAACACTACCAGGTCTACTAGTTTAACCAGCATCTTTTAATTAGTGCCATTGACTGCACTGAATTATTTGACTTCACCATTGGAAATGAATCTGACTGAGCCTGGAGCAAGAACTTAAGTAAGTATGGTACAACTATCGTATTAATTTCTGTAAGGACAGAAACATCTGGACACTCACATCTCAGATACTCTGATTTGCAAACAAGTTAAACAACTTAACTTTTCTGGAGATGTGAATGAGAGAGAGAGAATGGAGAAGATTATCATAGGACACCAGTAAGGTTACCACCTGTCAGTTTTTTTATCTGGTGATCAGGGTTTTCAGTGTCCCTATCAGGAAATTTGGTTTTGCTCTGTGCTGGTCAGGTTTTTGGGCCATTTTGAGTGCTCACATACTTTTGAAACATATTTTGTCATATCATTCATTGTCTCAGCTACATGTCCAGGTTACAAACAAGTTCTCTTGTCACTATAGTCCTTTGTTTGTGAAAGTAGTCAACCTGGGAGGTGTAAAGTATGGCCATTAACACCATTAGCATTTACTTAACTTAATCTTTTCCACTGCAGCAAATCTGCCCCCACCTTTTGTAATGGCAACAGAGCCAGTTGTCTTCCACTTTCATTTACTGGTGAACATTTTCATCTCTAACAACATTTAGGCATCTTGGCGATACCGGATGATTAAGGATCCCTCATGCGTGAAATCAAAAACTCACATCGTTATGGTACTGATGGCATTTTCAACGTCATGCACACGCCCCCTCACAGAAAACTAGTCTATAATGACATGCCCAACCATAATATGAGTATTGTGCCTAACCCTCAGTTATACTGACTAACACATTGTGCATGTATTTAAAATACAACGACTTGCATTACTGTGACCTTTTCAACTATTACCTAACTAAGATGTAGAGTGTATCTAAATAGCAATAATTTCTAAATTGTTATATATTCTTTCTTCTGTGGGGGCACTCAGCCCCCCACACCCCCCGGGTCCTCGATGGTTATTTAAAAAACGGTCCTCGATCGTTATTTAAAAAACGGTTGTGTGCATAGTAAAAAAATTTTTGCAATAGTAACCACTGAGGACCCGGGTTGAAATAGCAATTTCAGCATTTTAACATTATTTTTAAGGCAGTTCACAGCACTATGTTTTTGTTTTATAATTCTGTATTTGGAGGGCTCCGTCCCCCAACACCCCCCATTCATTGTCAGTATTCGTATATCAGTCACAGTATCATGATTTGTTTTATTCGCCTTTAATCTACCTTTTTGTCAAAATCTGTATGTTTTGCTTTAGTTTTACTATCCGCTGTCTTTTTTTGGTGATGTCACGGCAGTAGGTGGTGCGACAGCGGTGTCTGTGGGCGGCGATACAGCAAGGCGCTCAAGCTACTGTCGTAATTATGTCTGTGCGCAGGAGGGATCCTTAATCATCCGGTATCTCCGGCATTTTTAAATGTTTTAAATTTTTTTTTTCCTCAAGAAAAAAGCATGGGCCCCCAAGATGCAGGGGAACAGTTTGCACTTAGGTAAAGCCAGCTCTGCTAGAGGACAGATGAGACCTGTGTGACTCAGGCAGCTTTCATGGAGGCATTAGTGCATACTGATTAAGAATGCAGCACAGTGTGTTACTAATAGAGGAGCTCTATGATGGGGGAGGTGTAGCACCCTTAGCCCCCCTCTAAATCCGCCTATGTAGCTGGTTCATTCCACTGGGGTATCAAACAGATGAGGCATACTGATGAGTCCTGGTAGTACGAAACACGTGTCTATGTCCTCTGTTGGCACCCTATGTAAACTGTGTGAGAGGCCTTTCAGCACCATGCATTTCTGCTTAAAGTTGAACCAGCATAATATTCTGTGGCGATTTGCATATGCAGCCCATGATGCTTTGCATCGTGGGGGCATGTGTGATTTTGTATTTCCTCGAAACTTGGCTTCCCAGCCAAATGCCCTTTGGGGTAACCATTGCCTCAATGCTTGCGCACAGAGGTTCTTTGTCTTTTAAATTGTTTTTTTATTTTAATTGGGTTCACCACAACATAACCCAGATAGATCATCTTAGGGTAGCTGGTTCATTCCACTGGGGTGTCAAACAGACGAGGCATACTGATGAGTCCTGGTAGGATGAACCACGTGTCTATGTCTTCTGTTGGCAGCCTTTGCAAACATAGAAACATAGACTTTGACAGCAGATAAGGACTGCTTGGCCCACCTAGTCTGCCCATTTCCTTACCTACAGGATAAGCTGCAGATCCTAGTTAACCAACAACCTATTTCTTCCTACCCCCCCATGAAAATTGCTTTATGTCTGTCCCATGCATTCTTGAATTCTTCCACAGTTTTAGACCCCACGACCTCCTCAGGAAGGCTATTCATCCCCTCTGTGAAAACATACTTCCTCACATTGCCCCTGAACCCCCCCCCATCTTCAGATTATGTCCCCTTGTTCGTGTACATCTCTTTTTCTGAAAGATGCTACCCTCTTGGACTTTGTTGATTCCACTGAGGTACTTAAAAGTTTCTATCATGTCCCTCCCCCCCCTTCCTCAACGGTATACATATTAAATTCCTTTAGTTTCTCCTCGTATGGCTTCTCTTGCAGACCCTGCACCATTTTAGTTGCCTTACTCTGGACTGCCTCTACCCTGTCTATGTCCTTGCGAAGATGGGGTCTCCAGAACTGGACACAGTACTCCAGATGGGGTCTCACCAACTGTCTGTACAGAGGGATAACAACTTCCTGTTTTCTGCTGGTGATGCCTCTCCCTATACATCCCAGTATCCCCCCAGCCCTCCTTACTGCCTTCTCACATTGCTTGCTAACCTTAAGGTCATCTGATATGATTACCCCAGGTCCCTTTCCATTTTGTTGATGTTACTACCCCCAATTTGTAATCTTCCCTGGGTTTTGTTTCCCAGGTGCATTATTTTGCAGTTCTTTGCATTGAATCCAAGCTGCCATACTTCTGACCATTCCTCCAACCTTGCCAAGTCCCTTCTCATCCTTTCCACACCTCCTTGTGTATCAACCCTGTTGCAGATCTTTGTGTCATCAGCAAAGAGGCATACTTTTCCTTCTAGTCCCTCTGCAATGTCAATTATAAAGACATTTGGTACCCCACTAGTAACCCCTCTTTCTTCAGAGTGGACTCCATTTACAATTACCTTCTGTGTCCTGCTGTCCAGTCAATGTTTTACCCAGGCTACCACCCTGCGACCCACTCCCAGGCTGGTTAATTTGACTATTGATCATTTGTGTGGGTGGGACTGTGTCAAATGTCTTGCTAAAGTCTAGGCAGGCCATGTCCACAGCCCCTCCCTGGTCTACTACTTTGGTCACCCAGTCAAAGAAATCAATTAGATTCATCTGACATGACCTTCTCACTGTGAACCCCTGTTGCCTTGGGTCCTGTGCCCCACTGGCCTCTAGGTACTCAATAATTCTTTCCTTCAGAAGTGATTCCATAACTTTCCCTACCACAGAGGTCAAACTGACAGGCCTGTAGTTTCCTGCCTCTGTCTTGGTCCCACTTTTGTGAAGGAGAATCACATCCGCCTTCCTCCAGTCCTCAGGTACCACACCATCCTCCTGTGAGTTGTTAAAAAGGGTAGTCAGTGGTTTCAGTAGTTCTCTCCTTTAATTCTTTTAGAATTCTGGGGTGAATTTCATCAGGCCCCATTGCTTTGTCCACCTTCAGTTTTAGGAGTTCTTTCAGAACCCTTTCTTCTGTGAAAGGACTGGGATCAACTCCCCTATCTAGAGTGCTTCTGTTAATTGGATTAGGCACCCCCCTCCTCTTTTGTGAATACTGAGCAGCAATATACGTTCAGTATCCCTGCTTTTTCACTGTCCCTCTCTGTCCACCCACCGTCCATTCTATTCAGCCTCACTATCCCTCCTTTTGTCTTTTTACGCTCCCTGATGTACCTACAGTATAAGAGGTTTTATCCCCCTTCTTAACCGAGTTGGCTATCTTTTCTTCAGTTTGGGCCTTTGCTATTATGGCTTCCCTCCCTGCTTCCTTCTGCCTTAACTGGTACAGCTCTCTGTCCTGCTCCTTCTGTGTTTCCTTATACTTCCTGAATGCTATCTTTTTCTCCCTGACCTTCCCTGCCACCTCTTTTGAGAACCATAGTGGTTTTTTCTTTCATTTTGATTTATTTGCTTCACATAAAGGCTTGTTGCCTCTGTGATGGCAGTTTTGATGTTTCCCCATTGTTGCTCCACCCCTCCTTCTAGCCTGTTTGCTAGTGCTGTTCTAAGGCACTCTCCCATCTTGCCATAGTCAGACTTCCTGAAGTTCAGTACCCTCACTTTTGTATGGCTTGACTCTGTAGCTTAGTTTATCATGAACCACACTGTTTGGTGGTCACTTGTTCCTAGATGGCTACCCACTTCTAGATCTAAGATCCTCTCACTGTCCCCATTTGAGAGTACAAGGTCTAAGATTGTTCCCTCATGAGTGGGTTCCAAAACTAGCTTTCCGAGGCATGCCACCTGTAGGGCATCAAGAATGGCCCTGCTCTTGGATGTGGCTGCAGCAAATGTGCTCCAGTTAACATCTGGCATATTCAGATCCCCCATCAACAGTATCTCCCCTTTCTCTGCCATCCTAGAATGCCTTCTATCATATCCTTGTCCATTCCTTCCCCCTGACATGGGGGTCTGTATACAACCCCTGTGCGGACTGTGGTGCCATTTCCAGTCTCTGAGGTGACCCACAGTGCTTCCTCTTCTCCCTGTTTACTCTCTTGTTCAGTTGCTTTTATCCCTTCCCTTACATAGAGAGCTACTCCTCCCCCTCTTCTCCCCTGCCTGTCTCTCCATTAGGTTATGTACCCTGGTATGTTAACATCCCAGTCATGGTTCTCTGTGTACCATGTTTCTGTGACTGCTATGATATCCAGGCATCCCTCTTCCATCAAGGCCACCAGTTCAGGGAGCTTGTTGCCCAGACTACGGGCATTGGTACTCATTACCCTCCATTTCCTGATGGCCTTACCCCTTTTTGCCCCATCCCTGTCCTTATTGCCTTTGTCACTTTCTCCATTTACCCCTGCCCTTCTCCCTATCAACGTGTCTAACTTGGTGTTTACCTCACTTACTATCCTGACTTTTTTTTGGGGGGGGCTAGGATTTCCCTGCTCCTTTCCAGTGCCTCCCCCCTTGGCTAGTTTAAATGCTTGCCAATGAAGCATTTAGACCTATCACCTAGGATCCTGGTTCCCCTCCTGGATAGATGCAGACCATCACGCCAGTATAGGCCTACATCACTCCAGGTGGACTCCCAGTCCCCAATGAAACCAAATCCCTTAGCTCTGCACCAGTTTTTCAACCATGGATTTAATCCAATGGTGTGGAGTACCCTAGCCTCACCAATGCCATAGACAGGCAGCACCTCTGAGAAGGTTACCGTGCGTGCTGCTTGTCTAAGGCCCCTCCCCAACTCCACAAACTCTTCCTGCATTGCTCTGATCCCTTTCTTAGCCAGGTCATTTGTCCCTAGGTGGACAATGATATCCAGCTCCTTCCCCTGTGCAGCTGCTCCAGTGATCCTGAGGATTCACTCCCTGTCCCTCCAAGCCATGGCACCAGGCAGGCATCTTACCTCCCTCTCCCCTTCCTCCCCAGTTCTACCTTCCTAACAATGGAGTCCCCCACCAGGAGTTGTTTCCTTCCCCTGTGGGGTCCCATACCACCCCCCTGTGGGTCTCCTTTGTGGAGGTTTCCAGCATCCTCCTTGGTCTCCACTGCGGGTGCCTCCATAGAGGAACCACACTTTTCCAGAATGGCATATGAATTGTGGAGAGGTACAACTGGAGGCATGAGCTTCTGTTCCACCACTCTCACCCTCCCTGAGCCCACTGTGGTCCAACTGCTCCTCTTTCTTGGCAACCTCTGAGGCAATGGCAGTGGCCCTGGTAGTCCCTGGATGGGAGAGGAGGTCCCTCAAATCCTGGCCAATTCAGCCTGGAGATAAACAACATCCTCCCTCAGCTCAGAGAGGTGCCTGCAGTTGGGACAACACTGCATCCTCCAGAACGTCTCCCGGAAGACTGCTACTCCACAGCCACTGCACTGCACCACTCCCATCATGTCTTACTTCTGGCCCGTTCAATGTTGTTTGGAATCCTTACTCTTTCCTCTGTTTATTTTTTTTCTCCCTACTTACTTACTGCCTCTGTGCCCTTTAAGCTCCCGATCTTTCTGTTCTGAGACAAGAAGATCCTATATTTCTCAGTAGTCCCCTTACTTGCTCAGAGGCAGACCTCCAGCAGCTGTGGGGGGCAGAGATCTACTCTTGTCCTTCTAGGATGGTGAGTCTTTGGTGGCTCTTTAATCACTCACTTCCTGCTCCCAAACAGGAAGTTCCTGTTGTCAGTCAAATCCTGTGCCTATAAAAGTAGAACTGGCTTTGGGAGGGAAGGAGGGCAATATAGTCCCAGTAGAGAAGTCCAGTCACAACAGCAGCTCCGTGTCCTGGTGTTCTCTGCCAATTCCCTGGCAGAAGCTATCTAGGGCAGTGTTTAAATCTGGCTTCCTTCTAGCTAAGTCACTCCCCCTACTTAGGAGATCTTTCTACACTTAATTAAATTGAACAGATAACAATCCCCTTCAGCCATCTGAGATTAACACCTAGACAACTGCTCAGATAACAACTCACTTCAGCCACTCAAACACACTAACTTTTTTTTTACCCTGAATTGAAGGTCCCAGTAGTAGAGTGCTACTTCTTTAGTCCCAGTAGAGAAGTCCAGTCACAACAGCAGCTCCTTGTCCTGGTGTTCTCCGCCAATTTTCTGGCAGAAGCAAACTGTGTGAGAGGCCTTTCGGCACCATGCATTTCTGCTTAAAGTTGAACCAGCACAATGTTCTGTGGTGATTTGCATATGCAGCCCATGATGCTTTGCATTGTGGGGGCATGCGTGATTTTGTATTTCTTTGAAACTTGGCTTCCCAGCCAAATGCCCTTTGGGGTAACCATTGACTCAGTGCTTGCGCACAGAGGTTCTTTGTCTTTTAATATTTATGAGGCAGCTCGTAGGAGAGACTCCTTCTGAATTGTCTCCATGTTTTCTTACAAATGTTCTCAATAATAAATAATGGGGAGGAAAAATACAGAACCAATGGGAAATACAAGCTGGATTGTGTCTAAATATTACATTTCGTTAAAGTTCACCTGAACATGTCACCAGCTCTTTAAGAGGTCAATGGGATATGAGATGAAGCCTTTGATAAAGCATCAGTTTGGACATGAAGGATCAGGTCTTGACCTGCTTATCTACACTGCTGGAGTACCTTAATAAAGTGATTGGCTGGACTATGCTGTAACTCTGACTCAAGTTTATTGTTCTCACCGTGTGGAGAAGGTGAGTGATGAGCTTTTTTGCCGTTTTGCTCTTCATTTTACTTGATCAGCGCCATACCTTGAATGTGATTCTTTAGGCTTGATGTCTACAAATCGGTGTACACGTTTCTAGAAATTTAATTACCCAGGATAGCGCAACTGAGATACAATGGGCTCAGTTTTCAAAGGGTGACACAGAGCTTGTATCAAGCCTTGCGGCACCTCATTTCTGGTGCAGCTGCACCAAACTCTTTTACTGCCACTTCACCCAATTTTAGTACATCAGGCGCAATTGTGACAGTTTCCTCGGTTTATAGCAGCTTGCACCAAAGATTTGGCACAAGCCCTGTAAAAAGGGTCCCCCAAATGGCACAAGTTAGATCAGGGAAAACCTGGTCTAACTTGTGGCATTTCGCACTCCCTAATCGTCGGCCGAGAGAATGCCACAAGCCCCATGCGCCAAACAATCAGCACAGCAGGGGTTTGCGGCATTCTCGGGGCTTTAAAAATCTAGTCCAGTATCTCATTTTCAGTAGACGCCTGCTTTTACCCAGTTTTGTAGCTTAGTGAGCTGATGCACAAAGTGCTTAGGTGACCTGCTCAGTCTTGCAGAAACAGTAAGTGGCTGTGGTGAGATTTGAACCTGGTATTCTTGGTCCCCAAGCCTGTTCTCCAAACACTACATCACACTGCCTCCTTTGTTCTCAATAAGAAGTCACTGTTGTATTCAATATAGAAAAGGCAGAAAACAAAAATGGCAAAACATTTCCCCACAAACTGTGACTTCATCAGTACCAGTTGTATCATAGTATCATAGTAAAAGCCAGACGAATAGGCCCCATGGTCTATCGTGTCTGCTTGGAAGCTAGCCCCCTACTGGGAGCTCACTCCTGCACCCCCCAGCCCTAGAGGTGGCCCTCCCTGGCCTCAGCTTCCCCCTGTACCTGTCTCAACCCATCTTAAATCCTTCCACTGTGGTCTCTTCCACCAGACTCCTGGGCAGTGCGTTCCATGGTTCCACCACCCTCTCTGTGAAGAAGTGTCTCCTCCAATCCCCCCTGTACTTCCCCGCTTCCAGCTTCCACTCGTGCCCCCCTGGTAGTTCCACCCTTCTTAAGCCTGAACACTTCCCTGGCTCCACCCTTATTTATCCCCTTTACATACTTGAAAGTCTCTATCATGTCCCCTCTGTCCCTCCACTCCTCCAATGCGTACAGATTGAGTTCATCCAGTCTCTCCTCATAGGTCCTACCCTCCATGCCCTGAATCATCCTGGTCACCCTCCTCCAGACCCTCTCCAGCAGCGCTATGTCCCTCTTAAGATGGGTCTCCAGAACTGCACACAGTACTCAAGATGCGGCCTAACCAGGACATTATACAGAGGGAGGATCACCTCCCTCCTCCTGGAGGTAATCCCCGTGGTAATGCAGCCCAGTATCCTGTTTGCTTTTGCTGCAGCTCTTCGACAATTCTCTGTGTTATTCATTTTGCTGTCCACCACTATCCCTAAGTCCCTCTCACCAGATGTGACTTGCAGTGTGGTCCCCCCCCAGGGTGTATGCATGTCCTGGGTTTCTGACCCCAAGATGCAGCACCCTACATTTCTCTGCATTGAACTTCAACCACCACTTCCTTGCCCACCCCTCCAGGGTATTCAGATCCCCCTGCAGGGCCTCTCTCCCCTCCTGCCCGTCTGCCAGTGCTCCCAGTTTTGAGTCATCCGCAAAGAGACTAAACCTTCTCCTAACACCCCACCTTATGTCTGAGACATAGGAATTGAACAGGAGTGGCCCCAGGACCGAACCCTAGGGGACCCCACTGATGACCGTCCTGGGGAGGAGACTATCCCTCCAACCACCACTCGCAGTATTCACCCCATAAGCCAGTTTTCCACCCACCAGAGCAACTGCCCCCACCCCATCCCCCCCGGCTTTGTTAGGCCGTTGTGGGGTATCGATCGAACACCTTACTGAAATCCAGATAGAGGACGTCCACAGGCCTATGCCAGTCCAGGGCACTCGTCACCCAGTCATAAAACTCCACTAGGTTAGTCTGGTATGACCTCCCCGGAGCAAAACCATACTGCCTGTCATCAGGGTGCCCCAACCGTTCCAGCTGCCCCCCCAGCCTCTCCTTGATAATGCCCTCCATAACCTTGCCTACCACAGATGTTAGACTAACGGGCCTATAATTCCTCATCTCCTCTCTGGACCCCACCTTGTGGATATGCACCATATGAGCCACCTTCCAATCTTCAGGCACCCACCCTGTCATCGGGGAGATGTTGAAGAGTGAGGCCAGTGGACCTGCCAGCACATCCGTCAGTTCCTTCAGCACCCTTGGATGCAGCCCATCTGGCCCCAGTGCCTTCTCAGTCTTTAGTGACCGGAGGGCCTCTCTGACCCTATCCACTGTGATTTCGCCCTCCCATCCCCCCTCTCCTTCTCATGCATCCTCTCCTCCCCTTCTAGAAATGACCCATCCCCTGCCCTAGTCTCATCCAGTCCTTCAGTCTCCAACTGACCTCTTGGTTCAGTGGGCTCCTCTACCCTCCCATCGGGTTGGAAAAATCCCCCACCTCCCCCGGTAAAGACAGAGGCAAAGTACTCATCCTGCGCCCACCCCCCAGTTCTAATCCTGCTGATCTGTGCCCTCACTTTTCTTGTCTTTTTTCCCTATGTATCTATAGAACCCCTTTCCCCCCTGTAGATGTCCCTGGCCAGGTTAAGCTCCTTCTTTGCCTTGGCCCCCTCGTACCACCCTGGTGACTCTCCTAACCAGGAAATCATACTCTTCCCTCTCCCTAGCCCCCCTTGAGTGCTTTAAGTGCGCATAGGCAGCCTTTTTCCCCCTCACTGCCTCCTGCACCTCTTGGGTCCACCAGCACGGCTTACTGGCCCTACATTGCTTGTGCCTTACCTTCGCGCAGGCCCTCAAAGCCTCCTGCACCCCCTTCTTAATGGTCTCCCACAAGCCACCAGCATCCATGTCTGGCCTTATCTCATCCAAGCACCCTTTAAGAATCCTTTCCATGCTCTCGAAGCCCACTACCCTGAAATCTATTACTTCTGTGTTAGTGCAAATTTCCTCTCACCCTAAGAACATAAGAAACCAGACCATGGCATGGTCACTGCCTGCCAATGGGCTGCTCACCTCCAGGCCCCTTATCTGGTCACTATCTGCCAGGACAATGTCGAGGATCTGATCCTGCCTAGTAGGCTCCCCCACATGTTAGACTAGGAAGGCAACCTGGAAGACATCCATCAGCCTCTGCTCCCTGGCCACTGAGGATGTCATAGTGCCCCAGTCTGCTCCCAGCATGTTCAGGTCACCCATGATCACCACCCTGCCATTTCGGAGGCCACAGTGACCCCTGATGTTCTCAGCCAGATCATCTTCCAGTTCTGCTTCCATTGCAGGGGGTCTGTACACCACCTCTATTTTGAATCTTTTACCCCCCTCGTTTGTAGGGTTACCCAAATTGCCTCCACATCTCCTTCTACCTCCTCGATTCCACCAACTACTATGTCATTTTTGACTATCAATGCCACACACACACACACCCTCCTCCCACCCCCCTATCCTTCCTAACCATTGTTTATCCCTCTAAATTTAGGTTTCAATCATCCCTCTGGGTGGCCCATGTCTCAGTAATTGCCACCAAGTCTGCTACACCCTCAACTAGCATTTCCTGGAGCTCTGGCATTTTATTGCTCATGCTCCTGGCATTGATCAGGACTGTCCTCTACCTGACCCCCTCCCCCCCTCTCCAGTCTTCTCAGCCCAACGCAATCCCCTGTCTCTCTTCCCCCCTCAGTTCCCCCTGGTCTTTTAACGCTATCCGCAGCCCACTTTGCATGATCTAGTCTTGAACCCTCACGCTTCCTCACTGGGGCTTTCAGTCTTTCTATCCTTCCCCCTTTACAAGTTTAAACCCCACTTATCACCAATGAATCCAAAAAGTTTTAGTTTAAGGATCTCCCTCCACTCCAGGTTGAGATGCAGCCTATCCCTGGCATATAGCCCCTTGTCGTCCCATGTATCACCCCAGTCCCCCATCAATCCATACCCTTCTGACCTGCACCACTCCCTGAGCCATTGGTTCACCCCCCCCAAGTTTTTGCTTATTTTCCCCACTTGCCCTTTGTACTGGCAGTATCTCAGAAAAGGAGATTGAGCATCCTATAGAGTGGCAAACCCTGGCCAGTTCCCTGAATCTTGCCTGTATCTCCAGTTCACTGTTCCCTGCTAAATCGTTTGTTCCCAGGTGAACTAGAAAGTCTGGGGATCCTCCGTATTCCCTTGCCATTGAGTATAGCTGGAATTTGGCCTTATAAACTGATAGGCCTGGGATACATTTAACCTTGACTGGGCTGCCTTTCCCCCCAACCCCTCCCACTGGATACCTCTAATCATGGAGTCACCCAGCAGGAGCACCTTCACCTCCTCCCCCCAAGTTACTAGCCCATTTGTGCCCTTCCATACTCCTTCTTTTGTCTACATCCCCCGGCTTGCTCCTTGCACCCCACACAGCCTGGGTGTCTCTATTTTGTGCGTGCCCTTCCAGGCTCCCTCTTCTGCCTATGTCACTCAGTTTTCTCCTCTTACCTCCTGCAACTTGGGGGTCACAGGTCTGTATGTGCCCTTCCAGACTCTTTCTCCTGAATATGACCTCCCACTTGCTCCTCGCCCCTCCCACTGCCCGGGCATCACTAGTTTGATTGTGCCCTTCCAGGCTCCCTCTTCTGTCTCTCTCTCCCAGCTTGCTCCTTGCACCCCTCACAGCCTGATTATCACTTTTGCCCCCCTTAACTCTTCCCCGGTTGATCTGTTGCCATTAACTTCTCCACCAAGGCCTCCTATTCCTGTTTCCTTCTCCCTCCCTCCCCCTCCAGGTTCTGCAGTAATGGACCCTTGTGCCTAGTGCTCTCTACACCCCCCTCCTCTGGAAATTCCAGTCTCAGAGCTGGCCTACCCAGAGTGCTCCCCTCCTCACCCCCCTCCTTGTCTGATTTTCCCTTACTCAGCTATGCCCTGTCCTGTGTCCTGGCCTCGTCCACCCTCACTTTGTTCTGTGCATCCCCCTCTGCCTTACCTCCCTCAGACCCAGGCTTCTGCTCCCCTCCCTACCCATCTGGTGCCCTGGTCTCACGTTCCCCATGCCTTCCCCTCCTTTGGATCAGGCCCCCTTCCTATCCCCTGCCCCCTCAGACACCTGACCAATCCCTCCCTGTCATCCTGCATCCCCTGCCCGCCAGCCTCTTCCACCTCATCATCCGGGTACAGCAGGGTGAAGCGATTTGTAAGTGTGATGTTGCCCCAAGCTCCCCACTCCTGTCCCCTTCCCCTCCCCTTCCTTGGATCTCTCTGGTCTGCCCCCTCCTTTTGGAGTGAAGACCGTACACTGGTATTTTCATGTCTTCCCCCCGGAGCGACCACGTGGTCCTAGTCCTCTCACTCCCGCTACACCTTGGGGTATGCCATTTTGTCCTCACCTATCATCATATGGTTCCTGCCCCTTCCTCTCCAACCCACCCCATCCCTCCCTCCAACTGCTTCCTGATCCCCTCGACCTCCCACCTGAGGCCTGCAAACTGGTAACACACTGGGCATCTCCCAAACCTCCATGCCCAATTCAGTATTATGGCTGCCCCGCACCTCATGCACCCAGTCACCCTCCCAAAGATACCGGCTCTTGCATCATTCAATCCCATCCTCACTGTTAGGTGTGGGCAATATGGGCCCCCCTTGGCAATAAAAGTACCCTCCAATCCGTATACAGACAATCAATCTACCCTTTTCCCAGCAGTAGCCAGCATATGCTCGAGCAATTGATACAAACAGTACCCACGATGCAGTAGCCAGCGCTACCCAAGTGTCACCCTAATAGGATTAGGATGTTGCAAGACCTTATGGGACATAGAGCGAGCCTTGGGGAGGGTGGGAGCACACCACAGGCTGTGTCAAAACACAATCAGCCAAGGAGTCCTCTGGCAGTGACACCTCACACAATCATCAACTTGTCTGCTAGAATCCCTTACTCCTGCCCAAACTAAATGTAAAAGCACAATAAATGGCAGTTAAGACCAGCCCTCAAATACAATTACAAACACACAGAAATACTAGCTAAAAAATAAATAATCTTTCAGATCTACTTACACTCACAGCCACCAGCGAAAGGCTCCTTCTCCCTCTCCCTCTCCCCTAACTAGGCTACAAATCTATTACAATATTACATAGATCAGCTGGCCTGGTGGCGTGGAGGGCTGAGGCATTGGTGTCTTACCTCCCGCCATGCGAGTGACCTGTGTTTATGGTATGAGTGGGTCCCAGGGGTTGGTCGGGGAAGGGAGAGGATTGAGCATCCCAAGGACAGCTCTCCTCTCCTAGGGAGGGGTGGGGATGGAGTCTGATGGTTGCCTGGCCCCTAGCAGCAGTTGGGGGTTGGCACAGTGAACCCACATGACAGAGGGGTGGATGCGAGCAGACTGGTGTGCAGCGTGGAAGTACATGCGGCTGGGCCATTGGTGTCATTGCACACCCCGCCGCTGCACTGGGGAGAAAGGAGAGAAAATGATGGCCAGCTGGCAGGATGATACCAGTCTCCCGCAGGCTCCACACCTGGCTAGTTGGGCATCTCGGAGGAGGAAGGGAGAAAGGAGAGGTGATTCCCGGCGGACACCGGGGTGATGGGGCTGGAGGGACTGGTGGATGGGTGCCAGCCGACCAGGGCATAAATAAATAAATTAAAAAAAAAAAAATATTACATAGGTCTACATGTAACAGCAGATATGTCAGCTATGCAATATCAGAAGAAGGCTGAAACTCAAAGCGCAGTATTATAGTGTCATACGTGCAAAATAATGTAGTTCCCCTGGGTACTCTCACAGTTGTTTTTTTTAAATCAGTACTTCAAGGGACAACACAGGCTCCAGTACAGTTTAAATCAACAGAAAGTCGGCCAAACACCAAGTTCACGTTAAAAAAAAAAAGTTCCTTAGTTTATTGTAGTAATCACTTCAGGTTTTGACCATGACAAGAGAACCCCCACTCCCCTCAATGTTTCACTCTGAAAAGGGCTTCCTCAGGGAGAGCATGGTCCTCCTGTATTGTCAAAAAAAAATAAAAATTTTAATTCAAATATTCATGTGCACTCAGCATATACTGAAGTGCACAGTATGTATTTTACATTTATCTACATATTTCAAAAATCTATTTATTGCTGTGCCACTGCATGCTATTTACAAATAACGGGTCCTTACTTTAGGTTAATCTTCAGAAACTTTTTTAATTCATTTTTCAGCCTGTAATGCTGTTATTAGCAGTCTTAGAAATTACACAATAGTAAAATACATAGAAGCATAGAAACATTGTCCATGATGGCAAAAAAAGACCAGAGGTCCATCCAATGTGCCCATATTTGGTATACCGTCACCGCAGCAACAGGAAAATAGCGAAGACCATCACAGCAACAGAATGGGCTGTTTACTGTGATGGTCCGCTGGTTTCCCGATGCTGCTGTCTCTGGGGAGTTTGCCTCCTCCCTGAACCAACTCCGACTCAGAGTTGATAATCTATAGTGCAGAGGGTGCGGTGGGCTGAGCCCCCCGCATGGAGGGTGCGGGTTGCAATGTCTCTGTATAAGAAAAACTTTTTTTACAGTGATGGCACAATGCCAATTGTTGAGCGCTGTAATGACGGTCAGCAAATTTCCTGTCACTGTGGTGAAATGGAACCCCCATATTCCTTATAATCCCTGGACTCTTCCCTGGAACCTATTGTACCTCCAGGGTACTAACCCTCCCCATTCTTCTCCCTGGTCTTGTTGCCCCGGGTAACCACTAATCTTACCTAGAGGCCAGTGGGGCACAGGACCCAAGGCAGCATGGGTTCACAGCGGGAAGGTCATGTCAGATGAATCTAATAGATTTGTTTGACTGGGTGACCAAAGTAGTAGACCAGGGAGGGGCTGTGGATATGGCCTACCTAGACTTTAGCAAGGCATTTGACACAGTCCCACACAAAAGATTAATAGTCAAATTAACCAGCCTGGGAGTGGGTCCCAGGGTGGTAGCCTGGGTAAAACATTGACAGCACAACAGGACACAGAAGGTAATTGTAAATGGAGTCCACTCTGAAGAAAGAGGGGTTACTAGTGGGGTACTGCAGGGTTCAGTACTGGGTCCAGTCCTTTTAATGTCTTTATAAGTGACATTGCAGAGGGACTGAAGGAAAAGTATGCCTCTTTGCAGATGACACAAAGATCTGCAACAGGGTTGATACACAAGGAGGCATGGAAAGGATGAGAAGGGACTTGGCAAGGTTGGAGGAATGGTCAGAGTATGGCAGCTAGTTCAATGCAAAGAAGTGCAAAATAATGCACCTGGGAAACAAGAACCCAGGGAAGATTACACAATGGGGGAGGTAGTAACAACAAAAAGGAAAGGGACCTGGGGGTAATCATATCAGATGACCCTAAGGTTAGCAAGCAATGTGAGAAGGTAGTAAGGAGGGCTGGGGGATACTGGGATGCATAGGGAGAGGCAACACCAGCAGAAAACAGCAAGTTGTTATCCCTCTGTACAGACAGTTGGTGAGACCCCATCTGGAGTCCTGCGTCCAGTTCTGGAGACCCCATCTCCGCATGGACATAGACAGGATAGAGGCAGTCCAGAGTAAGACAACTAAAATGGTGCAGGGTCTGCAAGAGAAGCCGTTTGAGGAGAGACTAAAGGAGCTTAATATGTATACCCTTGAGGAAAGAAGGGAGAAGGGGGACATGATAGAAACTTTTAAGTACCTCAGTGGAATCAACAAAGTCCAAGAGGGTAGCATCTTTCAGAAAAAGAGACATGCAAGAACAAGGACACAATTTAAAGATAGAGGGGGGGCGGTTCCGGGGCAATGTGAGGAAGTATTTTTCAAGAGAGGGTAGTGGATGCATGGAACAACCTTCCTGAGGAGGTTGTGGGGTCTAAAACTGTGAGAGAATTCAAGAATGCATGGGACAGACATAAGGCAATTCTTGTGGGGGTAGGAAGAAATAGGCTGTTGGTTAACTAGGATCTGTGGCCTATCCTGTAGGTAGGGAAATGGGCAGACTAGGTGGGCCAAGCAGTCCTTATCTGCCGTCAAAGTCTATGTTTCTATGAGAGGGCTCTTGCAGTAGGTAATTACATATAGGACTGAAGTCGGCAGGCATCAGGACCCCACGGAAAAATTTCTAGCTAGCAGTCTGTGGCTGGGGACCGCCCCCACGTCAGGTGACTGACATCATGTGACATCAATATAAAGGGGCGGTCCCCCACGCCCGCCTTCCAGTTCTTTCCGGCCGTTAGCTCGTGTAAGTGCTTCGTGATTAAGTGCAACTGCTCATCAGTCTGTCGTCAGTAGTCCTACTGTCGGTTTTTTCTTCAATTTACTCAAATTTTGCCTACTATTTCAGTGGTGTATGTCGTCCCTACACCCTCCAAGCACAAGAATAAGTGGAGCTTGTGCGGTGTAACTCACTTTGGGGCGGTCACTCCCAGTGCTTCTTCTGTCTGGGCCCGGAGCACCCCATGAAGAAGTGCCAGCATTGCCTGAAATTCAACACTGCCACCCGCAGACGGAGGCAGCTATCCCTGGAGGCCCACATCCTTAAAAAGAAAATGACCTCCATGAAGAAGGAGGAGCTGAAGAAGCTTTGTCAGGCCTCAACTTCCCTGAGGGTCACCACAAAAAGAAAGACAAGGAGAAGCACCGGGACCGGGACTCCTCTTCCTCGGCCACCGCAACTTCCGCTGGAGTCACCGTGTAAAATGCGTCCCCCTTGGGGGACCGCTCCGTGACGGCCAACTTGGAGGCTTCCAAGATGGTGTCGGCCCACCCATCTGGCTCACGCTCGGGCTCTGTGGGTTCCTCTGGGCTAAAGGAGGCTTCCACTCCCAGCAAGACCGCAGCCGTGCGGCCTACTGGTGTGAGTGGCTCTGGTGAGACAGACGTCGGCTCCTCTGACGTCTGCCCAGAGAAAGCCACTAAGTCGCTCAACCCTTCGGGGCAGCGCATAGCCCCTAAGCTGCCCAACCAGGCCGCTCTTCCTTCGCGGCCCCCCTCGGGTGATGGTTCCACTAACTTGGGCGTCGGCTCCTCCTACATCTGCCCAGATACCACGGTAAGTCAGCGTTGCCCCCTGGCCAGTGCATGCGGTGTCACAGCCAACGCGGACCCTACGTTCTGTCCGCCATCCCCGGCTCCCCACAGCTTCGCTGCACTCTGAGGCTCCAACATCTCCTCAGCTTGACCCCGGGGATTTTACTTCTCCTTCTCCGGGCGATACGGAGGATATAGGCATGCTCCTGTCAGGTTTCTCTCCCACTGGGCTGGACGACCTGATGTTGGTCCCTCAGACGCCGGCTCCGATGCCGGTCTTGCAGATGCCGGGTGACATCCCTCTTCCAGATGCCATCCCTCCGCTGGTCCTGCCACCCGCCGGGCCTCCTGCTACAGGCTCACCTGCCGGGCATCCTCCCAGGTCGTCTGCTCCTGCAGACCCCCCCCGGTCCCTGGGTATCCGACCCCGTCCTATCCGACACCGTCATACCCAGGGCCACAGTATCTGGCACCCCAGTACCCAACACTGGCCTATCCGATGCTGCAGTACAAGGTGCCTCACTGCCCGATGCCAGGTTTTCGGCCATCGGGGTATGGATACGCACAGTACGGATACCCTCAATATCTATATCCCCCTCCTCCTCCACCGCCCCCTCAGCCAGCAGTGGATTTCAGGAGACTCTGGCTTCCTGGTGGGCTGAGGCCAAGGCTCAGCTCACCAGGGAGGTAGAGAACTGTTGTCTGATGCCAGTCCCAGTCCCGTACCCCCTTCGTCAGAGATGAGAGACTCCCTCCCCACCTCCAGATACCAGAGGTGAGCCCTCCGGTTACAGGGCAGGGCAGGATATGCTTCCCCTGGGGTTTCCCAAAGGGTCTGTTCCTCCCCCGCATCTGAAGGAAGAGTCTTGTCCCTCTTCATCCTCATCGGACACCTTGGAGGACTCCGATGGTCGTTCCAACTTAGACGACGAGCCACGCTCTCCAGATAAGCCCAGGCCGAGGACTCCTCCGAAGTCTCCTCTGGAGGATCCTTCTTTTACAGAGTTGCTGCATAAAATCCAGGAAGTTCATCAGTGGCATTCCTTGGAGCCGGATCCACAGTGTAAAAAACTCGCTGAGCACCTGGATCTGCCTGAGACCACTCCAACCCTGGTGCCACCCTGAATTAAGCCTCATGCCGACCTTGTCTCCATTATTTGGAAACAACTGTCGGCATTAACCCCCCTTCCTAGGAAGTTGGACAGGCTTTATCAGGCTCCTGAGGTGTTGACTCTTTGAATTTGCACCCTCGAGCTGATTTGGTCGTGATCAGCGCCGCTCACAGCCAGACGGCTAACCAAAATCACTTAAGCTCATCACCACCCGGCAAGGAATCCCGCCTTCTGGACCAGTATGGGAAGAAGGTTTACACTTCTTCCACTCTGGGTATTAGGGCCCTGAATTACATTAATCATATGGGGGACTACCAGAAGGCGATCTTTAGCGAGGTGGAGGCTAGATTGGACTCCCTTCCTGAGTCTCAGATGAAGCAGGAAGTGGCGAATCTAGTCCGGTCTGTGCGTTCGGACATGCTTTGTGCCACGTACGATGCAGTGGATGCTGCTGGTCAGAGCTCGGCTTTCGCCATTGGTTTGCAGCGTCATGCTTGGCTCCAAGTGTCAGGTTTGGTCCCAGAGGTGCAGTCCACTATACAGGACGTGCCCTTCAAGGGTTCTGTGCTGTTCAGTGGCAATGTCAAGGACATCATCACCGATCTGCAGGAGAAGGGTACTGCACTTAAGTCGGTCGACTCTCTGTACAAACCCCCTCAAGCCCAGCATCGTCCCTTTCTCAGACATTCTCAGCAGAAAGTGAAACCTCAGGGGAAGCGGGCCAATAAATGTCAGGCCCCTCCAGCTGCCAAGCCCCCCCACCCAAAAGAGTAGCGGGGGCTTCAGCCGTGATGCTGCCTCACACCTCCTGACTCCTTTCCTCTCCCACTGCCTCTGGGCGTACCAGAGGAACCGGTAGGAGGGAGATTCTCCCTCCACCTACCGGGTTGGGAGAGGATAACCACAGACACTTGGGTGCTCCAGCTGATCGTGGAAGGACACTCAGTAGAATTTCTTCAGAAACCTCCTCAAAATCCCCCCACCAGGTCGTCATACTCCACAGAACATCATCTTCTGGTCCAGGAAGAAATCTCTCTTCTGGCAAAAGAGGCGATAGAGCCAGTACCCCCACACCTTCTAGGGACGGGCTTCTATTCCCATTTCTTCCTGCTCCCAAAGAAGTCAGGAGAGGTGAGGCCGATTCTCAACCTCAGCTCCCTGAACTTGTTTGTGGAGTACAAAAGGTTCAGGATGCTCTCTCTGCAGGGTCTTCTGCCCCTCCTTCAGCCAGGACAGTGGCTGTGCGCTCTGGATATGCAGAATGCTTACCTGCATATCCCTATTCGCCCTTCCCACCGCAAATTCCTGCATTTTGCTTTTCAGGGAGACCACTACCAGTTCAAGACCCTCCCATTTGGTCTTTCCTCTGCTCCCCTGGTTTTTACCAAATGTCTTTCAGTGGTGGCGGCCTTCCTGCATACCCAGGGGGTGCAGGTTTTCCTGTACCTGGATGATTGGCTACTGGCGGCCTCGTCAAGGGAGGAACTCTTGCGTTCCCTTTCCCTTACTCTACAGGTTTTTGCCTGCCTGGGTGTTACCGTCAACCAGGTCAAGTCCCATCTGATCCCATCCCAGAGGCTCCAGTTTATCGGGGTGATCCTGGACACGACCTCCAGCATGGCTTTTCTGCTGCTGGACAGGGTAGCATTGATCCAGGCTTAGGTCGACCTGTCATCCAGCTGCAGGCGGATCAGCGCCAGGTTGGTCCTTTGCCTCCTCGGGCTCATGGTGGCTGCAATTCCGACAGTCCCTCATGCTCGGCTCCACATGAGAATTTCTCAGTGGACACTTCGGTCTCAATGGGATCAGCTGGTGGACAACCTAGATCAACTCGTCCTGGTCTCCACTCCTATGGCTCGGGACTTGCAATGGTGGATGGTTCAGGAGAACCTTTGCCAGGAAGTTCCCTTCTGTCTTTCTCCCCTCTCTCAGACGCTGACTGCGGATGCCTCGGGTGAAGGTTGGGGAGCCCATCTCAGGCCTAACAGGACCCAGGGCTCCTGGTCCAAGCTCGAGAAATCTCTCCACATCAATGTGCTTGAGCTTCAGGCTGAGCTGCATGCTCTTCAGGCTCTGCATCTGCATCTGCTTCCTGGGCACCTGGCTGTCCAGTTGGACATGTGTGTGGTCTGGTACATCAACAAACAGGGAGGAACTTGTTCTTACCCTCTTTGCAAGGAAGCAATGCGAGTTTGGGATTGGGCAGTGCAGCACAGCCTTCACCTCACAGCAATTCACGTCCCGGGGGTCGAGAACACATTGGCAGACTGACTCAGTCAGTCGTCTGCTTATGCTCACAAGTGGGAACTATCAGGGGATAGCAGACGATATCCTCCTCCATTAGGGAACACCACGGGTAGACCTGTTCACATCCCCCCACAATGTAAAACTTCCCAACTTCTGCTCGCTCACTCCAGGGCACGGCATTTTTGGGAGAGACGCTCTGTCTCTAAACTGGAAGGGAAGATTCATCTGTGCTTTCCCGCCGATCCCCTTGATTCCAAGGGTCTTACAGAAACTTAGCTCAGAAGGAGCTCGAATGATTCTGATCACTCCTTTCTGGCCCAGGCAAGTTTGGTTCTCTCTTCTGCAACAGTATTCAGAGGAACCTCCTCTTCCTCTGTCACAACTTTTGCTGACCCAGGATCAGGGGACCCTGGTCCATCCAGACCTCCTGGTCCATCTAGACCTCAAGTCCCTTCAGTTGCATGCGTGGCTCCTGCAGACGTAGCTTAAGCCCGATTCGGGGTTTCCCCGCCGAGTGGCTGAGATTCTGGTGGAGGTCAGGAAACCCTCCACTAGATCTACCTATGCCATGAAATGGAAATGGTTCACTATCTGGGCCACTTCCAAAGATTTCGAGCCTTTTTTGTGCTCTGTTGGGCGGCTTCTGGATTACTTGCGACACCTCTTTGATCTGATCTCAGTCACTCATCTTTGAAGGTTCACATGGTGGCCATCTCGGCCTACCATGTCCCCTTTGCGGACAGGATGTTTGCTCAGCTGGAGGTCTCTAAGACCTTCCTTAGAGGGTTCCCCCACTTGAGACCGCTATCCGGGTTCCTGCCCCTCCTTGGGATCTGAATTTTATCCTCGAGAAGCTTACTCTGCCTCCTTTTGAGCTGCAGCATCAGCAGACCTGAAGTTCCTCTCGTGGAAGACTCTCTTCCTTGTGGCCATTACTTCTGCTCAAAGGATTTCCGAGCTCCAGGCCCTGATGTGTAAAATCCCGTATTTGATTTTTCACAAGGAACGTGTGGCTCTGCGTACCAACCCTAAGTTTCTCCCCAGGGTGATAGCGGAATCTACGCTGAATCAATCCATAGAGTTACCTGCTTTCTTTACGCAGCACTCCAATCAAGGGGAGTACCTCTTACATACTCTGGATGTTCACCGGATTCTGAGATACTACACCACCTGGCTGAAAGATCTCAGAAAAACTGATTAACTGTTTGTCTCTTTTGCTCCTAAAAGTGAAGGCAATGCTGTTTCCAGGCAATGCCTGTCTAAATGGTTGGCTCATTGTATCACTTTCTGTTATGACAAGTACAACAAGACCCTGCTAGGTCAAGTCAGAGGCCACTCCACCAGGGGAGTCGCTGCCTCTGTGGCTTGTTTCAAGAATGTGTCAGTGGCTGACATTTGTGCAGCTGCTGTTTGGACTTCTGTCCATACCGTTATGAAACATTACAGTTTGGACATTGCCTCTCGCCGTAGAGCGGGCTTCGGGTTGGCTGTTCTGCAAGGTCTCCTTTCCTAAGACCTTCACAGCCAGAGAGTCTACTCCTGAGTAGTTTTCCTCCTCCCGTTTGCTTCTTGTTCCAGACTGCTTGGAACTCAGTCCTATATGTAATTACCTACTGCAAGGCCCTCTTGAAGTAAGATAGTACAGTTACATAAGAACTTACCGTAACAGTGGATCTTTGAGAGAGGCTCTTGCAGTAGGTAATGCCTTCCCGCCCTCCATCCCCCTAAGCTTTTTCAGCTCCTTTTCCAGGATGGGAAATGTCCGCTTCTCTCTCATCTCGCCTTTTGGCCTTTAGCAGGAAAGAACTGGAAGGCAGGCATGGGGGACCACCCCATTATACTGACGTCGCATGACGTCGGTCACCTGACGTGGGGGAGGTCCCCCGCCAGAGACCGCTAGCTAGAAATTTTTCTGTGGCGTCCTGATGCCTGCTGGCTTCAGTCCTATATGTAATTACCTACTGCAAGAGACTCTCTCAAAGATCTACTGTTACGGTAAGTTCTTGCATAACTGTACTTACTCGTCATTCTATCCCATGCCTGCTTGAATCCCCTGACTGTGTTTGCACCTATCACCTCACCCAATAGATTGTTCCAAGGTTCCCCCATCCTTTCCATAAAGAAGTACTTCCTCACATCCTTCCTGAATCTCCCTCTTGTTAATTTCCACTTGTGACCACATGACCTTAAGATGGTATTCATGGTAAATAATTCCCCACAGTTTACCTTGTTAATTCCTTTAAGGAACTTGAAGGTCTCTATCATATCTCCCCTCTCCCTTCTGGTTTCCAGTAAGTACATACTTAGTGCCTTGAGGGGCTCCTCATAGAATCTTCCCTGCTGGCCCTGAATCATTTTTGTTACTCTGCGCTGCACTGTTTCAAACCTATCCTTGTCCTTTCTGAAGTGAGGGCTCCAGAACTGGATGCAGTACTCCAGGTGAGGCCTCACCAGTGATCTGTATAGGGGAAGTATTACTGCTTTTCTTCTGTTATCTGTACCCCTCCTGATACATCCCAGCATCCTGCTAGCCTTGCTATGGTGTGCTGTCAGTGTAGCGAAACCCCTACATCGATGGTAATGTGGGCACTGCAGCTCGATCGACAGTGATTCTGTCAATCGGGATTTAACAGTGCCGTCCGTCTTGCCACCCAAGGGGTATTGTACAGTTTCCCCCTACATCTCTGACCTGGAGGTGATTATATTATTTGTCAGGGAGTGTGGGGGACAAAGCTTCCTGTGATGGGGGGTGTTGGGGGTTGAAGCCCCCGTAAACAGCCAGGGTGTGCCCCGGTGTTTTGCCACAATTGTGGTTGGCACAATTGACAAGTGACATGGTCACCATCTGCATTTTGTTGTCACTGTGGTGTTGGTCCACATGTTTGAAGTTGAACCAACTTGGTGGAACCCCTTGCTATAGGCCTTGTTGTACTGGGTTGTTTGTTTAAGAAAGTTACCGATGGTAACTACCAGAACTTGTTCCTCTTCTGTAGTGTTAAGTCTCATCCCACCCATCCAAGTACTTCATCTTGGAGTTCCTTTTCCCTAGGTGCATTACCTTACACTTTTTGGCATTGAATTTTAACTGCCAGACCTCTGACCACCACTCTAGTTTTTGTAGGTCCCTCTGTATAGCCCTTATTCCCTCATTACTGTCTGCCCTCCCACATAATTTTGTGTCATCTGCGAAGAAACACAGCCTGCCCTGGATTCCCTCACCAATGTCACTAAAGAACATGCTGAAGAGGACTGGACCCAAGTCAGATCCCTGTGGAACCCCTCTCGTAACCTTCCTTTCATCTGCTTTAACCTCATTAACCACCACCCTCTGCTGCCTCCATTCTAGCCAACTACCCCCACTGTTCACTACGGTTTTAGCCACACCCAGCAAATACCTTTTGAATCATTTTTATGTTTGCTTGCATGTATGTGCAAGAAACATAGTACCACCATACCAGTTTTCGTAGGTGTGCCACCCCCACTTCCAATGCCCTGCTCCTTTTTGCAGGCGCAGCCGCACTGCACCAATAAATGTCCGAGCTGTCTATGATTGCAGTTCAGATGCAGCGGTGTACAGTTCAAAGTAAAAGACTGCTACAATCATTGGTGGTAGCGTGTAGGCAATTTGCATACTGCTGTAGGCAGGCAATTTGCAGCAGTATGCAAACTGCCTACATGTCAGCACTGTATCTGAACTGCTGTCATAGACAGCTCCAGTTTTTCTTGTGATCTCCGTCGGCTCCAGTGCCCACCCAGCAAACACCCCAGTAGCATGCTGGGAGCCCACCCCAGCATGCTTACATGCTCCCCAAACCCCATACACTGTGATGGCCGATGGGGGTGCCCAATCCCCACTGGCTCCACTGCCCCCCAAACAGACTTCCAGGCCATGCTGGGAGCCCACCCCAGCATGGCAAAAGTCCGTATGGCCAACAGGGGTGCCCAATCCCTCATCAGCTCCACTTTCCCCCAAACAGACTTCCAGGTGCCATGCTGGGAGCCCACCCCAGTATGGCAAAAGTCCCGCGTCGTCTTTGTAAAAAAAAAAGACACCTATAAGAAAAAACAGTCCCTCGTTGACTCTCTTGCTCCCTCCCCTAACTTGCACCCACCCTCTGCATACCCCACCTCCCCACACCCCCGCCTCACCCTATACTTACTTCCGGAGGTCAGCGCGATGATCTTCGGTGGACCGAGAACACGTCTGCACTCTTCCAATCCAACCATGAACTGAAGAAATGCCGATAAGCTGTAGAATGGCATAAATTTATTTTTTCAACTTTGGTGTATATCTCGGCCATTTTTAGGATTTTTTTCGCCAAATTTTCAACATGGGGTTCTTGGGACCTCACCTCATGAAATCAGTCACTGTCATTTTGTCCCGAAAGGTGATTTCACGGTCACTGCATGGAACCACCTTTCAGACCCAATTCACAAAACGACAGTGTCACAGTTCATGAGGTAGGCCCACAAAAACTCTATGTTGAAAATTTGGTGAAAAATTCACGACTGTTTTATTTAATGTGCGCAGGCAGTTCCTACACGCTCGTAACTTTGAGAATTTTTAATATTTTCACTCCAGATTTTCAACATTGCCATTTTACCACACTACCTTATGAACATTACAGCTGTCATTTTTCACATCTTGCCCAAAATGTGTTTTCACACATGTAGCGCACAATGGTGCGGTCAGTGTGCAAAATCAATGTTCAGGGCAGATTAAGAAAATCACAGTGACACTGTTCATGAGCAGAAGTGTTAAAATAGCTATGTTGAAAATTAGGTGACAAAAGTTCATAAAATGACTCTCTTACTAGCGTGCATTGTGCAATTTCCACACACCCTCGTAAGTTCACGAATTTGTAATATTTTCAGTCCAGATTTTCAACATTTACATTTTTCCAAACCTCCTTATGAACAGTGTAGCTGTCATTTTTCACACCCTGGCTGAAATGTGTTTTCGCACTTCCGGCACAGAATAGCTCGGTCACTGTGGGAAATCAGTGTTCGGGACAGATTAAGAAAATCACAGTGACACTGTTCATGAGCGGAGGTCCCAAAAATCCAGATTTTCAACAATGCCATTTTTTATACCTCCTTATGAGCAGTACAGCTGCCATTTTTCACATGCTGTTCGAAATGTGTTTTCGCACCTGTGGCACCAAATGGCGCAGTCGCTGTGCAAAATCACCTTTCGCCTAACGAACTGATAGCATTATTGTTCATGTGGTGGGGTCACAAAAAGCCCATGTTGAAAACTTGGAGTAAAAATACCAAGAAACGCCTCCGGGCCTTAGGGTTTTAGACCACAACGCCCAACCCAGTAGGGATTGACAGGCATCAGGGGTGTGACTTGGGATTGTAGACAGTAATGCTCATGGCATTCCACCCCCACCCTGCAGCCAGTGACAGGCATCAAGGTGCACTCATTTCAGCATATTTCCTTATTGAATGAGGTGAATGTAAAACTCAAACACCCCAAGGCACAGCTCAACACTTGTCAGTGTCTAAAGGGTAGGGTGAGGTGAAATGCCGTGTTCGTCATGGGCGACAACCCAAAGGCACACCCCAATGCCTGTCCATCTCTGCAGGGTGAGGGTAGAATTGGCATCAGTTCAATACTTCAATGCCATTCGTATACTGCATCTGTCTAACTCCTACACTTCCACCGTTAATGCCAGCAAGCAAACATTCGGCATTGACAAATGCTTGTTACATGTTCACAGAAACATCTGTCACTTTAAACCTCTTTACTCTCTGTACCATTACACTTCTTTTTTTTGTATTATTCTTTTTATTAAATTAAAATTATGGGATCATACAGATACGGCATCACAGAACAAACACTACAGCAGATTAGGTGGACATAAAATGGATTAACAAGCCTATTTGAGAGTTACAGAAAGACTAACTCCAAACTGTATCTGTAATCAACTTTAACACTGACAAATATTTTAATTTGCATGAAAAGCCAACAGTAAAATAAATTAAAATAAGACTCCTAACTAACTAACAACCCCCCAACCAGAATCATACCAACGATGCATTGGTCCAGCTAAAAAGAATTATGGTAAATACCTAGAAATGGACAGTAATGATCTATTATATGGCAGAGATAGCACCCACGATCAGGATGCTTACACTCTTTTTAATTACTTATGTACATATTTAAATGCAAGGAAGAGATAATGGGCCCGATTTTCAAAGTCTGACGCAACTGCGCCAAACTCCTTTGATGCAAGTGTGCCCAATTTTAGTACATTGTGAGCAGCTGCGACAGTTTCCTCGGTTTACAGCAGCTTGCACCAAAGATTTGGCACGAGCCCTGTAAATGGTTCCCCCAAATGGCACAAGTTAGACCAGGGAGGGAGCTGATCTAACTTGTGGCATTTGGCACAAAGACTAGCTGGGGTTGCATGGAAGCTGCGTTAAGTACTATTGCTGCAACGTTTGGTACGCGTCACCCTGCATCGATCCAAGCCCTTTGAAAATCAAATGTTTTATATTCATTAAAAGCTATTTCCACAAGCAGGAAAGCCTTAAGCCAAACTCTGCCATGACCTTTAATCATGTTATTATCAGTGCCATCAATGTACTTTGTATAAACTCTCCACATACTACATTTTTGTCTATTCAAATGCCTGCCAATATTATTGATGTTTTTTTCACCTATTTATTGTACCTGCAGGTATTACAAGCATCAAATTTTTTAGTATATAGATTCAGCATTTGCGTCAGAAAAGATTAATTTATGTAACGTGCATTCCAAAGCAATGTGCCCTTCGATGCTGAACAAGTGGTTTGCAACTCAGTTGTTAATGTTTTCTCTGTTGCTACAGTATGTGCCTACACATTCTGAATAGAACAGAGTAAAGCTTATTTAGTTAGGAAAGTCCACATTATTAAAAGTTATTATGAACTATGCAGTCAGGAAGGAGAAAGGGCCAGTCGGGCTCTACTGCAGCCACAGCCGCAGTGAAAAGATATCCAAAAGACTAACAGAGTCTACTATACCAGCAACTGCAAGCTTCTTGATTTCAGATCCTACCTTTGGAAACTGTGCTCCAATCGGGAGCAGGGACTGCAAAAGGAGGGCGGAGCTTGTACCGAATATTTCAGGGCTTCGGCCTAGCAGTCCTCCACTGTGGTCCTTATAGGAATTTTCTGATCTACACATGTGGGCTTCATAGCCCAATACCTTATGCCAGCAGTAGCCAATTGCTGCCAAAATTCCAATTTCGAACTTTGTCCTTTTCAGCAGGGAAGGGATTGTAACTGCAATAGCCAACTGACTAATCCCTTCAATTCAGTTCTTGACCCCACCCTGCACTTAGATGTTTTGAGACATCTAAGCAGGGAGAGGGTGGGGGCGTGCCCTATAGAAGTCTATGGGGTAATTTTTTAATGCCTTTTTACGTAAGTTTAAACAGTCTTAGAGGAAAATGAAAGCCTCCACTCAACTAATAGGGTCCCTATTAGTTAAGTGGTGGCTTTCATTTTCCTCTAAGATTGTTTAAACATACAGTACGTAAAAGGGCATTGAAAAACTGTCCCCATAGACTTGTATGGGGCACACTCCCACACTCTCCCTGCTTAGATGTCTCAAAACATCTTAGTGCAGGGGCGGGGCCAGCAGACCAGGAAGTGGAAGGGATTGGATGGCCGTGGTTTTGACTGCAGTTACAATCCTTTCCCTCCCGAAAAGGACAAAGTTAGAAATTACTGTTTTGGCAGCAATTGGCTAATGCCGGCATAAGGTAGTGGGCTCTGAAGCCCAAACAGCATTTGAAATAGGTCAGAAATTCATTTTATGTTGAAGGATCGTAGCTTAAGAGATCCACCAATATAAATTCCACTGCCCCTGCACCGGATTTCTAGGTGCCTTACCTCCACAGCAGTAGTATAATGTGAAGATGTGCCCAAAGAATGCATTAGAGAAAAAGTTATTTTGCTCATAAAAATCACTAAACCAGGTCCCAAGGACTTCCCATTTTTTTCCAGCCACCTATGCTCCGCCCCCGCACTCACTAGCTTGATAACAAGATGCTAGGGCGAGCACAGGGTTGCGTTCCATTATAATCAATGGGCGCCAGCTTTCTGATTGATTTTTAGTATTAGAATGGCCACTTTGTAATGAAACGTGGGCCCCGGTTGTCTAACAAGGCCCATGTTAGTCGACTGGTGCCCACGTTTCATTACAAAGTGGCCGTTCTAATATTGAAAATCAATCGGAAAGCCGGTGTCCATTGATTATAATGGAGCATGCCCTTGCGCTTTCCCTAGCATCTCGTCATCATGCTAGTGAGTGCGGGGGTGGAGCATGAGCAGCAGCAGGAAAAAAATGGGAAGTCCTTGGGACCCAGTTTAATGATTTTTATGAGCAAAACAGCTTTTTCTCAATGCATTCATTGGGCACATCTTCACATTATACTACTGCTGTGAAGGTAAGACACCTAGAAATCACGTGCAGGGGCCAGTCTTAGTGGATCTCTTTAAGGGCATCACACTGGGAGTGTCAGCATGGGGTGACAGTTTTCTGGAGACGCTGCATGCAAATTTTGACACACTAAACTGCACTATCATGTAATTTAAGTCTAGTGTAAAGTAAAGGGGATTCTGCAGTTTCCATATGACAGGAACCAGAATCAAGTCCAGAATGCAGTAAATAATTCAATGGTTTAAACAGGATTAGTACAAGAGGAGCACACTAAGGAGTAGGAAAAAGTAGGATTAATTAGAAAAAAGTAAAAAGGGGGTTTAAAGGGGGATACAGTATTACTGAAACTTTACGTACTTCAATTTGCAGTAAATTCTGTGTTTAATGACTGACTGTGCATTGACTCTGGGTGCACTTGCTAACCTTCATAGGTAATGGGTCAGTGACTAGGGGCACTGTCTTTAAATTAGGCTATGCCATGAAACACTGTGTGTGAATTATGTTACCAGCTCTATCTGTAACTGTCATTAAGTCTCTTCCTTCCCCATGTGTGCCATATTTATCCACTGGTAAGGTATAATTGCTTTGTCATATTAACTGCTTTCCCTTCCCCTTCTACTCCTGGCTTTATCTATGCTTACGCTCCACTGCTACTCTATCAAATCACTCCTCCCCTCATATCAGTTGTAGTCTGTTTGTTCTAGCTGCCAAAATATATGTATTGCACACACCAGTCATCATGTTTAATTTATCAGTATGCAACCTGTGAGTCGCTTCTCTGTCTCATATTAATGTTTACCACCTGCGGTCACCCTATGTGGTACCCTTGTATGTATATCCAGCCTGTATCATGTAACGTGCATTTCATGTATATACTGTTATTACCTATCTATGAGTGTACTTTAAGTGTTTATGTCACAGGACCTCCTTGTGAATGAGCTTGCTCAATGGAGTTTTCCTGCAATAAACTTGAACTTGAATCTGAACTACCAGCTCTATCTGAATCAGCGAGCCATTTACAGAAGAAAGGGTTCTGAAAGAACTCTTAAAACTGAAGGTGGACAAAGCAATGGGGCCTGATGGGATTCATCCCAGAATTCTAAAAGAACTAAGGGTAGAACTAGTGACACCACTGACTACCCTCTTTAACAAATCATGGGAGGATGGGGTGGTACCCGAGGACTGGAGGAGGGCAGATGTGATTCCCCTTCACAAAAGTGGGAGCAAGGCAGAAGCAGGAAACTATAGACCTGTTAGTTTAACCTCAGTGATAGGGAAAATGATGGAATCACTTCTAAAGGAAAGAATTGTCAAGTATCTAGAGGCCAGAGGGGCACAGGACCCTAGGCAGCATGGATTCACAGCGGGAAGGTCATGCCAGACGAATATGATAGATTTCTTTGACTGGGTGACCAAAGTAGTAGATCAGGGAGGGGCTGTGGACATGGCCTACCTAGACTTTAGCAAGGCATTTGACACAGTCCCACACAAAAGATTAATATATAAGTTAGCCAGCCTGGGAGTGGGTCCCAAGATGACAGCCTGGGTAAAGAATTGGCTGGAGAATAGGACACAGAGTAATAGTAAATGGAGTCCACTCAGAAGAAAGGAGGATTACTAGCGGGTACGCAGGGTTCAGTATTAGGACCAGTCCTCTTCAATGTCTTTATAGCGACATTGCAGAAGGACTGGAAGGAAAAGGATGTCTCTTTGCAGATGACACTAAGATCTGCAACAGAGTTGATGCACAGGGTGGGGTGGAAAGGATGAGAAGGGACTTGGCAAGGTTAGAGGAATGGTCAAACGTATGGCAGCTTAGATTCAATGCTAAGAAGTGCAAGGTAATGCACCTGGGAAACAAAAACCCAGGGGAAGAGTACACAATGGGGGGTGAGATACTAACAACAACAAAAATGGAAAGGGACCTGGGGGTAGTCATATCAGATGACCTAAAGGTGGGCAAGCAATGTGAGAGGGCAGCAAGGAGGGCTGGGGGGATACTGGGATGCATAAGGAGAGGCATCACCAGTAGAAAACAGGAAGTTATTATCCCTCTGTACAGACAGCTGGTGAGACCCCATCTGGAGTACTGTGTGCAGTTCTGGAGACTCAATCTCCGCAAAGACATAGACAGGATGGAAGCTGTCCAGAGGAGGGCAACTAAAATGGTGCAGGGTCTGCACCGGAAGACATATGAAGAGAGACTTAAGGAGCTTAATATGTATAGCCTCGAGGAAAGGAGGGAGAGGGGACATGATAGAAACTTTCAAGTACCTCAAGGGAATCAACAAAGTCCAAGAGGGTAGCATCTTTCAAAAAAGAGGTGTGCAAGAACAAGGGGCACAATTTGAAGATAGAGGGGGCTCAGAGGTAATTTAAGGAGTATTTTTTCACAGAGAGGTTGTGGATGCATGGAATGGCCTTCGGAGGAGGTTGTGGAGTCAAAATCAGTGGTGGAATTCAAGCATGCATGGGATAGTCATAAGGCAATTCTGGGGGGTGGGGGTAGGAAGAAGTAGGCTGCTGGTTAACTAGGATCTGCAGCTTATCCAGTAGGTAGGGAAATGGGCAGACTGGGTGGGCCAAGCGGTCCTTATCTGCTGTCAAATTCTATGTTTCTATGTTTCTTTCTTAGCTAATTAGTATTAAGTTAACTTAAGCAGAGGGAAAGCAGGCAATGACCTAACAGTAAGTAGGCCATGCATTTGGGCAAATTCTGTAAAAACAGCGCTGGGCATAGGAAATACAGAGATTTTTAAATCTCCATACATAAGGGCACCATTTAGGAAGGAGCAAAGATGCATCATTATATCACGGTGTTAGCAGCGCAATTTCGGGAGGTGAGAACCATCATACTTCAAGATGCTGGCTGCTACAGAGGTCTGGGCACTTTTTACAAGTATTAAGGTACAAAAACACTTGATTTGATATTGTGCCTTCAGGGGGATCTCTGAGGTGAAGCTCCAGTCTGTGCAGCAGTTGGGACTTCATCTCTGCTGGTAGTTCTCCTTTACAGGGGAACAGTCACCACCTGGGGGACCTACACTCCACTGTGGGGCTGCTCCCAATGTGCACTTTGTGTGCATAAATATTTTGTTTACTTACTGTTTACTGTAGAAACATATAAAAATTACAGCAGAAAAAGACCAATTGTTCTTCAGTTTGCCCTTTGATTGCCCAGAACCTAGTAATTCTCCGCAGACCTATCCTCTTCCTTCAACTCATCCTTCCCCTTACACACACACACACACACACACAATGGAGAGCTTTCTATTATTCCTCTTACTCTGTCCCACCAGTGCTTGAAGCCTTTCACAATTGTGGCACCCACCACTACAGCAGGCTGGTTGTTCCATTGCTCCACCACCCTTTCTGTAAAATAATACTTCTTCGAGTCCCTTCTGAAGTTCCCCCCTTTCAGTTCATATTCATGCCCACATGTCAATGAGGCGGTGTTCCTAATAATTCCATACAGTTCACTTTATTAATACCTTTCAAAAACTCAAATGTCTCTATCATACTACCCCGCTCCCTCCTAGCCTCCAGTGAATACATTTTTAATGCCCTTAGACGTTTCTCATAGGATTCCCTCTGTAACCCCTGTGTAACCCCTAGGGGATGCTATCCCAAGGGCTACTACCCTTGCCTGATTTGCCACTAACAGGTTGAGGGGCATGGATTCGATGGCGGGTGCCTCCACCCAGAGGTCTGGGTTAAAACAGTCTGGTATGACTTTGTCACAGCCCTCTGGGTCACTGCAACCCCCCTTTCTTCCCACTAGTGGCCCACACAAATCAATCACAGTGCCCTTACAATATACACTCACCCCCAGGCTTGAACCAATCAGCTTGCTCTGGGGACCCCCTGAAAAGTAAGATGCTGTTACACAATAATTGCTGTACAGTAATTCACCATAAACACACAAGTTAGCCAGTATACCTCTTCAAAACAATCAATCTGATTTATTTAGGTGGAAATAACAAGGACTGGGGTGATCAGGTTCATTAGCTTACCAATCTAATATAAAGGTATCTACCTAGGGCACTGTGCACAGGCCTAACCTATAAGTCACTGTCTCTGGGTACCCAGGCAATAAAGGCTAGTCCCTCAATTCAGCTGGTTGGGGCCCTGACACAGAAATGAGCATGCGATTCCTACGAAGATTAAATAGAGCCAGCAGGCTCAGTTAGTGTAGCCAGTAAAGTAACCAGAAGATCTTGCCCTCACTAGGAACATTTGACAGGGAGCTACCCTGATTTAGTACTCACGACTCCAGAAGGAAGAGCGCTCTCACACCACTCGCAGGCCCGAGCCTGGACTTCAAACACTTCTCCACACATTTATATGAAAGGCAGAGGGGTACCATACCAGGCAGCTGCTGTATACCTCCCGATCATTTCACAACACTCACCAGGCCCAACAACGCAGCGTCACATGTCCTGACAGACCGAGCATGATTGAAGCAGATTCTCCAGTCTTCTACAGGGTGAGCCTGGTAGGTAGCTGCGCTTTTGCATAGCCTCCTCTGACTGCCACCTAGTGGATTTAGTCTGCCACTTGCTGGCATTTGAAACCACCAACTTCTGGCCTTCCACACGCGCTTCCCGCGCGAAAGCTCAACAGTGCAGGAGCCCAGAGCTCCTTCCTCGCTCACAGCCACAGCATCTCTGCCCCTTGGCAGTTTGGGCAAGGGCTCTCGATTCAGGCGCTACCCGATCCCATTGGTGGGCTGCAGGTATCAGTCACTTAAGTCGGTCCCCATTGGTGCAAAAAGGGCGCTGAGGATCCAAGACATTACCCAGCCGCTCCCTTTATACGACCCCCTTTCAGTAGGCTCCAGACAGAGTACCAGTCCCCATTGGTCCAAAGTAAGCTCCATTTTAGAGTCCTCGCATATTGATTGGCCCAATTCAGCAGTCTGGGACCAAAATGGGGTAGCTGATCAGAAATAGATCGTGCTGCAAAAGAAGCAGGTTAGACAGAACTACACTTTCACTAATACCCTGCATTTTTCCCCAGAATTAGTTACATCTTTCAACAATACTCACTCTGTCCACTTAGTAATGGCAGAAACGGAGCGACTGGTCAGAAGCCCGAGCAAGACTTGAGCGGGGAAACACACAGTCCCCCCATAAATTAATTATGTCTGCAAGCAGACAGCTCTTAAAGACAGTATGCAGAGGCTCTAAAAGCACTCGCTGCAGTGCCATTTAAAACGGCTTAAACGCCGGGCACCATCCAGACTTGGAGCACCCAGCAAGCTCCTGAAAGACTTTTGGGAACCCCCATTTGTAAGGGAGGTCACACCTGTATCATTGTGGTCGCCCAACACTGTATTGCTTATAGTCTGTCCTTATCCTTTTAGAGTTGAGGGCTCCGGAACTGGACACAGAACTCCAGTTGTGGCCTCACCAAGGACATATAAAGGGGTATTATTACTTTCTTCCTTCTACTATCTATACCCCTCCTATACACCCCAGCATTTTGTTTGCTTTGCTGTAGACTTTGTTGCACTGGCTAGACTGCTTTAGGGTGTCACTGATAATGATTCCCAAGTCCTACTCCTCTGCTGTTGTACTAAGTTTAACCCCATTTAGCCAGTACTCTGTTCTGGGGTTGTTTTTCCCAGGCACATTACTTTGCATTTTTTAGCATTGAATTTCAAGTTGCCACCTATTTGACCATCTCTCCAGCCTGTAGAGGTCATTTTGTATATCCTTAACTCCCTCTACACTATCCACCATTCTGCAAAGTTTAGTGTCATCAGCGAAGAGGCCAACCTTACCCTGAATCCCTACAGTAATGTCACTAATGAACATATTAGAAAGGACAGGGCCCAGAACTGATCCCTGTGGTACCCCACTAGCAACCACCCCCTCAGATGATTTAATCCCATTGACAACAACCCTTTGCTGCCTACCCTTTAGCCAGTTTCCCACCCATCTGACTAAGTCACCTGCTGCCCTCAGATCTTCTATTTTCCTCAGTAAGTGCGTATGAGGCACTGAGACAAAAGCCTTGCTGAAGTCGAAACATAACAGATCCACTGCATGGCCCCTATGTAGCACCCTTGTTACCCAGCCAAATAATACAATTAAATTGGTCTGGCAGGATGTCCCTGCTACAAATCCATGCTGCTTACTATCCTGTAAACCATTCTTTTCCAGGAAGTCAGTGAGATTCTGCTTGATCAGAGTTTCTGTCAACTTTCCAACAATAGATGTGAGACTAACTGACCTATAGTTCCCTGGCTGTTCCTTTTTCTCTCCCCCCTTATGTAGTGGAACCACGTCGGCCAACCTCCCATCCCTAGGAACCACCCTTGCCTTCAGTGAGCTGTTGAATAGTTTTGTCAAAGAGTCAGCCAGTTCCTCCGTCAATTCCCTTTGTCGTCTTGGATGTAACCCATATGGTCCTGGGACTTTGTCTATATTGAGGACAGACAACCATTTCTGGACCCTTTGGTATAGTAGATTGTATCAGACTAATTTTGTTTACTTCTAGGCTGATCTTCTTCTGTTACTACAAATCCCAGAATCCCCTGCAGATGACATCAGAGCAGTAGGCAGCAGTGAGAAGATTCAATAGCCTCCAGTGTATGTTACAGTTTATATAAGCTTTGATCTTTTGTTTGCTGGTGCCCCTGTCCTCCATGGGCTGTGTACAGTCACAGAGAACTGTACTTAGCCAACAGAGAAAAGCGGACATGAAAAACATCTGACTGGAGAGTGTAAAAGCTCTAACATCCACTACAGACTACTAAATCTCCCACTGCTACCTACTGTTCTGATGTCAGCTGCAAGAAATTCTGAGATTTGTAGTAAAAGAAGATGACAGTCTAGAACTAAGCAAGATTAGACTGCTGCAATCTACTTTGCTACAGTAAACAGTAAGTAAAATAAAATGTTTTTGCTTGCAACATGCGCATTGGGACCAGTCCTACACATTTTTCTTTTTTTCCTCCAGGGTCTGAGGGTTAAACAACTCTGCTGCCCTCCCCAACCCCCTCGCTGAGCCCAGCATGGCAGGAGACCTCCAGAAGAAAGGGTCTGAGTGCTAAATGACTCTACTACCTTCCCCAACCCCCTCACTGAGCCCAGCATGGCAGGAGACCTCCAGGAGAAAGAGTCTGAGGGCTAAATGACTCTGCTGCCCTCCCCAACCCCCTTGCTGGGCCCAGCATATGGGAGACCTCAGGAGAGAAGAGTCTGAGGGGCTAATGGACTCTGCTGCCCTCCCCAACCCAATCACTGAGCCCAGCATGGCAGGAGGCCTCCAGCAGAAAGGGTCTGAGGGCTAAATGATTCTGCTGCCCTTCCCAATCCCCTCACTGAGTCCAGCATGGCAGGAGATCTCCAGGAGAAAGGTACAGAGTGCTAGCTCCGATTTGAACTTGGCGCCAGTTTTCTGAGTCGCCAACAGGACTTTCCAGCTGTGCTTTCAGCCTGCCCCCCAGTAAGGTGCCCAGTCTTTCCACAGCATTAAAGCTCCATACAAGCTGTTGGTTACTGGAGCTGCTTACCTTTACAGGAATTATTTGTGACTGAATGCTATTGTTATTTATGCCTCTGATAGTAATTGCTGATGCAGACTGAATGCTAAATTGACTCCTGTTTAAGTCTGGAAATCCATTTGTAATTCTCTTAGACTACTAGCCATCTAGATGCTGTTTGCAAAATCTACATCTGCCCTTCAGGCAAACCGTGATGAATGAATTCCATTGCTCAATGACTAGTTAATTAGCCTTCATCTTTTATTTGTTGTACTTTTGTAGTTTATTATTATAGTTTGACTTAATCAATCTGAATCCATAAACTGATGTTGTGAAACGAGTCTCTGTAACGCTGCCAATAGCTTTCTCTCTCTCTTTTTCCTGTGCTTGCCTCACTCTCCATCTTTAATTTTCAGCCCAATCCTTTACTTGTTTCTGTCTCTCATACCCCCCAGCTCTGAGACCTTTCTGTACTGTCCCTCCTTCCACAAGTCCTTTGTTCTCTGCCCCTTCCCCTCTCATCCTGAGTGCAAAACCAGCTTTTAATCTAGCTCCTTTTCTTTTATTCCTCCAGGGTCTGAGAGCTAAATGACTCTACTGCCCTCCCCAACCCCCTCGCTGAGTCCAGCATGGCAGGAGACCTCCAGGAGAAAGGTACAGAGTGCTAGCTCCGATTTGGACTTGGCACCAGTTTCTGAGCCACCAACAGGACTTTCCAGCAGTGCTTTCAGCCTGCCCCCAAGCAAGGCGCCCAGCCTTTCCACAGCATTAAAGCTCCATATGAGCTGCTTGTTACTGGAGCTACTTACTTTTAGAGGGATTATTTGTCCTGCCCCCCCCCCCGCCACCCCTTCACTGATTTAATGCGCTTTAGTTCTGCCCCTGTCACCTGATTGGAGGGCACAAATGTTAAGTCTGTGATGTTTTTACTCAGTCTGCTTTAACCCACTAGCTGCAGGCACTTCCTCCAGCATTTCTACACACTTCATTTTAATACCTGTGACCACACTTACCACACTATGGTATCCTTCTGCTTAACCAAAAGTTTACTGGCAAGCTGCTGCCTCCTGCTATGCTACCAGAACACAGTGCCTGCTTACAATGTCACTACTTACAATGGGGTAAATCACTGTCCAAATTCCCTCTATCTGCCATTGGAGTACCTTGTTCTCCTCCCACCCTGTACCCCACTTGTTCAGCACTCTCCCTCTGTTATTCTAAACCAGCCCCTGTGTTGCAAAATCACTCTAAGCCAGACCCTGCACTGCAAAACCTTACTACTTTCACCCTGGGCTAAGAAATTATGCAAGTCTCCTTTCCTCCCATCGCCCTCCATTCACACTTTCAAGTGCCTACTAATGTTATCTGGTGATATAGAGCTGAATACTGGACCCACCAAAAGGGTGTTGTCCCCCCACCAATGACTGGCCCTGCCTGGTCACGCATATAGGCACTCAAAGTAGCCCACATAAATCTACAGAGTGTCAGAAATAAAATGGCTGAACTCGAAGCATGGATTCTGCATTACAAGCCAGATGTCCTATGTGTCACTGAATCTTGACATACTAACATACTAAAATGCCAGCAGAATAGGCCTAATGGTCTTTTGTGTCTGCTCGTTTGGTCAGCCCCCACCCTGGGAGCTGACCTTGTTGCCCTCCTCGCCTTCTCTGGCTTCTCCCTTCCCAGTTCCGGATATTCTCGCTGCACTGGATTTTGCTTCCAGAACCCTTCCCTGTACCTGTCCCACCCTCTCTTAAACCCCTCCACCATCTCTGCCTCCACCAGCCCCCTGAGCAGCGCATTCCATGGCTCCACCACCCTCTCAGTGAAGTAGCACCTCCTCCTTTCTCCCCTGAATCTTCCCCTCCAGCTTCCACCCATGCCCTCTAGTTTCCCCCTCCTCCTTCCTTTGAAGCACCCTGACTGCTCCTCCCCTATTTACCCCCTTCATGTACCTGAAGACCTCTATCATGTCCCCGGTCCCTTCTCTCTTCCAATGTGTACATATTTAGCTCTTCGAGCCTCTCCCCATAGGTCCTGTCCCCCAAGCCCCAAATCATTTTGGTTGCCCTCCTCTGGACCCTCTCGAGGAGTTTAATGTCCCTCTTTAAGTGTGGCCTCCAAAACTGCATGCAGTACTCGAGGTGTGGTCCCACCAAGCAGTTATATAGAGGGAGTATCACTTCCGTCCTTCTGGAGGTGATTCCCCTAGCGATGCATCCCAGCATCCTGTTGGCCTTGGCTGCTGCCCTCCTACAAGTCTCCGAGTTGTTCATCTTGACATCCACCACCACCCTCAGGTCCCTGTCAGCCATCAAGACTTGTAGCATTTCCACATCCAGGGTGTACACTTGGCCCAGGTTTCTGGCTCCCAGGTGCAGTACCTTGCATTACCCTGCATTGAACCTCAGCTTCCACTTTCTAGACCATCTTTCCAGAGCTTCCAGGTCCCCCTGTAGGGCCACCCTCCCCTCCTCCCCATCCACCACTGCCCCCAGTTTTGAGTCATCTGCAAAGAGACTCATCTCACTCCTGATACCTGTCCTTATGTCAGAGACGTAGGCGTTGAACAGGAGGGGCCCAAGGACTGATCCCTGTGGGACCCCACTAATGACCCTCCTTGGGAATGAGACTATCCCACCAATTACGACCCTCTGGGTCTGGTCCTGGAGCCAACTGTCTATCCATCTGATCATCTGGTTCCCCACCCCCATTTCTCCCAGCTTATCCAACAGGCCCTCATGAGGAACAGAGTCAAATGCCTTGCTGAAGTCTAGAAATAGGACATCCACTGGTCTACCCAGGTCCAAGGCACTCATCACCCAGTCATAGAACTCCACAAGGTTTGTCTGACACAATTTCCCCGGGATGAATCCATTCTGTCTATTGTCCAGGCACCCTGACTTTTCCAGGCCCCCCCCCCAGCCTCTCCTTGACAATGCCCTCCATCACCTTGCCCACCACCGATGTCAGGCTGACAGGCCTGTAGTTCCCACCGCCTCCCTTGATCCCCTTGTGGATAGGCACTATGTGCACCAACTTCCAGTCCTGGGGCACCCACCTTGTCCTCAGAGAGATGGTGAAAAGCTCCACCAGGGGTTTCACCAGGACATCATAAAGTTCCTTCCAACTCTGGGATGTAATTTTTTATGTTATTTTAACCAGGAGTAGCACACTAAGCTGGAAGCTTTTTTACAGGAGCGACCTGGGAGCACAGGGAAGTTAAGTGACTTGCTCAGGGTCACACAGTATGCAAGTGGAAACTGTGGGATTCAAATCCAGGTCTGGTCTGCTGGATGTCACCAGATTTGCAGCTCAGAGCCTTAAACCACTGCACTATACTACAGTACAGTGCAGTGGTGCTTTCTCCGTCTTAAGGGACCCGAGGGCTTCCCTCACTCTCTCTGCTGTGATTTCCACCTCTGCTACCTCTTCTTCCTGCTTAGCCTTCCGCTCTCCTGTCAGTGATGCCTCCCCCTCTCCCCAGACCCACTGATCGGTAAGGTTCCCCCCTTCCTCAGTATCACTGTCTCCTCCCATGTATGATTCAGCACCCCCATTTTCCTTGGTGAAAACTGAGGTGAAGTACTCATTTAGTACCTCAGCCTGCTCCCCCAGGTCTTGTGCCCATCTCTCCTCTGTTTTAATACTGCTAATCTGCCCCTTCACCCTCGTTTTTCCCCAATGTATCTAAAGAACCCCTTGTTCCCTCTCCTAATTTCCCTGGCCAGGTTCTGCTTATTCCTTGCCTTAGCCACCCTCACCACCCTAGTGGCCCATCTAGCCATCAGCTCATACTCCCCTCAATCCCTTTCACTCCTTGAGCACTTGAATTGCCAATAGGCTGCTTTCTTTCCCCGCACCATCTCCTGGACCTCCCTAGTCCACCAGCAGGGTTTACGGGCCCTACCGCATTTTCTTCTTACTCTGGCACAGGTGCTGGTAGCATCCTGCACCCCTGTCCTGATTATTTCCCACCTACTGTCAGCGTCCATATCTGACCCAATCACATCCATATGCTCCTTAAGGATCCTTCCCATTTCTTTAAAATCCGCCCCCCTGAAGTCAGTTACCTCCGTCTTTGTGCAGCCTTCTACCCCTCCTAGGTCCAGGCAGAACCAGACCGTGACGTGGTCACTACCTGCCAATGGCTCCCTTACCTCCAGGCCCCCAATCTGGTCACTGTCTGCCAGGACCACATCCAGTACCCGTGCCTCCCTGGTCGGTTCCCCCACCTGCTGAGTTAGGAATGCATCTTGAAAGACATCCAACAACCTCTGCTCCCTGGCCACCGAGGATGTCATAGTCTCCCAGTCTGTTCCTGGCATGTTTAAGTCCCCCAACACCACCCTTCCCCTGCCTAATCTGCAGTGTCTCCCAACATTTGCCACCAGACTCTCCTCCAGCTCCTCCGCCAGTGCAGGGGGTCTATACAACACTCCTATTTTTACTCTCTTGCTCCCTTCCCATTATCAAGGTGACCCAAATCGCCTCCACCTCATCTACTCCTCCTATGCCTATGCAGTTTTTGACTATTATTGCTACCCCTCCTCCCCTTCCCTCCCCCCTGTCCTTCCTGAACATAGTGTAACCCTCAAGGTTCAGGTCCCAGTCGTGTTCTGCGGTGGCCCAGGCCTCAGTGACCACTGCCACATCCACCACTCCTTCAATTAGCATCGCCTGGAGCTCAGGCATTTTATTGCCCAAGCTCCTGGCATTTAGCAGGACTACCTTCCACCCTTTCCCTATACTTCCATTTCCCCTGCTCATGTTCCCTTGGGGATTTCATTTTCCCCTGGTCTGCACTTTACCAGTCGGCCTTTTCCCGCATTCCTCCAGCTCTCCGGGGGGTTGAGACAGAGTCCTTCCTTTATCGGACCCCCCTCGACAGCCTTTTCTCCCATCCCTCCCCCTTCTGAAGTTTAAACCCCACTTCTCACCAATGAACCCCTCTATTTTCAACTTAAGGATTCCCTTCCCCTCCAAATTGAGATGGAGCCTATCTCTAGCATACAGCTTCTTATCCTCCCAGGTGTCCTCCCAATCCCCCATCAACCCATACCCTCTGGCCTCACACCACTCCTTGAGCCACTGGTTTATCTCCCTATCAATCAATCAATCAAAATCTTTATTTAATCAGGCGAACATCATTGAGCATAGCTCATTTACAAGATGGACCTGAGTGGTCAAGAAGTGCAAGTGTTATTACATTGACAAGGGTAGCATAAACAGTAATACAATGACAGGGTAACATAAACAGTAATACAATGACATAAGTGCTAATATATAACAATATACATATGTACAAGGCACATTAAAACTTTTAATCTGTGAGACAGAAGGTAATGGGCACATCAGGAGTAATATGTAGATTATAGGACCTAGCAGGCATTTTGAGGGTGAATCTTGGGACTGGAAGCGGAGTTTTATCAGCATATAGGAACACGGGAGGGAGGCAGGGGTTTAGGCCTTGTGGAAGCAGTTGCAGAGTTCTGGGAATAGGGTGGTGAATAATCTTTGAAGGATATTAAGGGTAGGAGGTTATTTAGTTTCATGGTTTTTGGGTGAATTCCAAACAATTGCTAGTGGTAGCTGATAGCAGCCCTCCCAAACTGGGTGCAGACATTGGGGACCTTAAGAATGATAATTTTGCTGATCCTTAGGTTGTATGGCCTAGAAGTAATTTGAGTAAAACAGTCTGAGATATAGGTAGGTAGCTTGCCTGATAAGGCTTTGAATATCCAAATTGCAGCATTCCTATTTCTTCTGTGTTGTAATGATGTCCAGTTAACTGCCTTATAAAGGGAGCAATGATGGGTGCTGAAGGGAAGGTCAGTAATGAATCTGATGGACCTGTGGTATATATAATCTTCCTTTTGTGTTCCCCAACTAGCCCTTGGCACTGGCAGGATTTCTGAGAAGGAAACTGTGCACCCTATGTCATGACAGACCCTGGCAAGCTCCCTGAACCATGCCTGTACCTCTAGCTCGCTATTTCCCTCAATGTCTTTTGTACCCAGGTGGACCAGTATGTCCGGGGAACCCCCACAATCCTTTGTCAGCTGATATACATCGTGCTTGGCCCTGTGCACCATTAGTCCAGGGAAGCATTTTGTTCTAACTGGCCAGGCTTCCCCTTCCCTATACCATTTGATACCCCGATCATGGAATCCCCCAATAGGAGCATCAATTCTGTCCTATGAAATAGCCTTACATGGATACTCCTCTTTCAGGAGTGACCAACTATCTAAAAGGGGGGGGTGCTTGTCTATGCTAAGGCCAAGCTGACAGCTAGTGCACTACCAGGATTTGAATTTAGTTCAGCTATTGAACCCCTTCTACTTATTCTTCTACTCATCCTTGGATGAGTAAAGAAGATAATCATAGGCTGTGTCTATCTCCTTCTCAATATTGCCCCATCCTCTTACTCTGAGTTCCTCACAAATTTAGATACTCTCTCTCACAGGGACATTCTCACCTGCAGTGATTTCAATCTTAACTGGCTCGGAACTAACAAGAACCAATATCGAGCTGCGCTTCAGACGTCAGCTTAAAACAAGTAATCGACCAACCCACCTGACTCAACATGAAGACAAAAAAACACAGTCTACTTGATTGGATGATTATGAATGCCACATGCCACATCAAAGCCTCAGAGATCTTCCCAGATGCCCTAAGTGACCACTCCCCCATTTATTGTGTCTGGAAGAACAATCTACCACGCCCTCCCCCCAAGACAGTAAAATCTCGCAACTTAACAAATTTTAACCCTAATGCTTTTTTGAGTCACCTGTACTCCATTGACTGGACCCCTATCACCTCCCTTCCAGATATTAATCAAGCCTTGGACTACTTCGTTAAGACCTTCACCGCCATCCTTGACCTCCATGTCCCTTTTAAACTAAAAAGAGCCAAAGGTATACATGCCCCCTGGCAAACTGAGGAAATAAGGCACATAATGCACTCTTGAGACAGAGCATGGAAAACCTTCAAAACATCGGGCCTTAGTACTGACTGGCATAACTACTGCCATCTGCGGAACATATGCAAATCTAAAGCCACAAATTCCAAACGGGAGTGCTTCCAATCTCTGAGTCAATCATCTCAGCAACACCAAACATTTCTGGTCCCAAGTCAATGTCTTACTCAAAGGCGAGGACCGCACCATCTCCCAGGAGATGATTAAGAAAGATACAACTCTAACCACCCATTCAGAGATTGCCACTGGGATTAATCAATTTTTCACAGCCCTAGATTCTTATAGAACAGGCTTCCCTGTTGGACCACCCCACCCAGTTGCCGACAGCCCTGAGTCCCTCCCAAATCCTTTCCACCTGAAACTCACCACATGCACCGAGGTCCTTAAGCCCCTATACAAACTAGATCCAAACAGTTCACAAGGTTTAGACACCCTTCCCCCCAAATTCCTCAGGATAGGTGCTGCTGCAATTGCCCATCCTGTTACCCTACTAATCACTAGATCCTTCCTCTCGCAAACCTTACCAGATAAATGGAAAACAGCAATAGTAGTCCTAGTACACAAAAGTGACCCAACAAACCACATTGAAAATTACAGGCCTATATCTATACTTCATCCCTTAGCAAAAATTCAGGAAAGAATATTCTACAATCGGCTGTACTCCTTCCTAGAACTGTCTCTTACCATCTTCCAGCATGGTTTCTGGAAATCACATGGGACCGATACTGCTCTTCTGAGGGTCACCACTGACATATTTCATGCAATGGATCAGGGACACGCTACTGGAGCAGTCTTTGTAGATCTCACAAAAGAGTTTAATCTGGTCAATCACTAACTCCTGATACCAAAACTAAATTATCATGGCCTCAATCCCTGCTCCCTGTCGTGGTTCTTTAACTATCTGTCTCACCGAAAGCAATGTGTCAAGTGGGCTGGGGCCACTTCCCCCCCCTCCCATCAATGACAGGATCCTCCAGGAGTCCATCCTGGGTCCCCTGTTGTTTTCTCATTTTATCAATGAACTTCCCTGCAACTGTGGTGGCACGTTGGTACAACTCTATGCCAACGATGCCATCCTCTATAGATCAGACAAAAATGTCTCCTCCATTAAGTCCAACCTAGTCAGATTTCCAATCGCCAGAATCCTGGTTTCATGAGAACTTATTGGTGTTAAACACCAAGAAAACTAAAACAATGCTGTTCCACCACACATCTTTTGACTTCACCATCCATCAACCCCTAGTATTCAACACCTCCGCAAGGGTGACACTCGAAGGAGTGAACTCCTTTAAATGTTTAGGAGTAACACTGGATGAACATTTCTCATTTGATGCACATGCTGATAGGGTAATAAAGGCCACCCACCAAAAGTTAGGCCTACTCTACCGTACCACACCTTACCTGACTCTCCAGTTCTGAAGAACAATTGCTTCGGCCACTCTCCTCCCGGGGCTTTTCTTTGGGGCCCCCAATCCTCTCAGCTAAACGAATGGTCTTGTCTGAAGTAATACAAGCCTACCACACGATTGGCCAATTCGCAGCAAATTCACCTGCTTGATTGCATCATTGCAGTGTGCTCCAAGTCCGAGGTTGGCCGTACTTTGAAGTAAAGCTTTACTTCCCTTTACACTGCACCACGTTCAAACTTATGCATCCCCCCACCTGTAATTTCCAACCTGCTCATGTTAAAATCCTTTTCAAGAACCCTGCGCTCCTCTAACCTCCCAATCCTTGTCCTTCCTAAATCAAATTTAGCCATAGGCAGAAGATCCTTCACCTTCTTAGCACTTCACAGATGGAATAACCTTCCTCAGCTTTTACTTTCCTTTAAATCTCTTCCCTATTCAAAAAGTACTTCAAAGAAAGCTTCTTTCCCCCTCCAACCTACAACTGTATTTAATGCTCACCATCACAATTATATGAACCCCCCCTCTTCGGTAGAATCTGACCACTCTTCCCCCTCTCTCACTCACTCATTCACTCACTCACTCACTCACTCACTCACTTTCTCACTCTCTCTCCCCTTCCACACCTACTCAATCTGTTGTATATTTGTACATACTGTACCTATTTATTTATACCTGTAAATACACCAACTATGTGAAAATAATCAGTATATCATGTCTCATCTAGCCAGTGTGTAATCAATTTAGTTACTGTATATCAGTTCCATGTGACATCTGTTATTGCTGATTTCTTTGTTACCATTGTTCTGTACTACTCTTACTGGAATGTACTTCCCCTGGTCACCCATGAAAAAGGGATATGTATGTTCCAGTGTGCTTACTTGGTCATAAAAATTCAAATAAATTGAGTGTAGAGCTCTTTGTGCTGACTGTTCCCCTTTAAAAGGGCAAAAGGGACATCAATTATGGGAGGGGTGCTACACAACAGGTGTGGAGCCACAGTCTTCAGGGTTACATTCTACAGACTGAGGTGCAGCCCCATATGCATGAACTCTCTGGGCTAAGGGTGAGGTCGCTGAACTCCAAGCCATGTTGGCAAGGATCCAGAGGATCTCATGCCCCTGCCAGGGGCCACCAAGTAAGCCATCTTTGCCTCAAAGGATGCCTAGACAAAGGAGGGAAGGCTAGACCTTGGTGGGCTTTGGGAGGGTGGGGAGGACAGGAGGGGTACACAGACCTCAGCCTATGCCACTATGTAATTCCTTTTGCCATTCTGGCAGGACAGGACAGCCCAAAGTAGTGGCAATGGAGGAAGTGGAGGACCCCTGAAGAGGAGGACCCAGGACAGGTGGAAAAGGCCCCCAGCAGAAGAGGAAGCAGCTGCTAGTGGGGGACTCAATCATGAGAGGGACGGACCTGGAACCCAGAAGGAGGTAAGGTCCCTGCCTGGCACCTTGGTTCAGAGGGACAGAGAGTGGTCCCTAAGGATCACAAGGGCTGCAGGCCACAGGAAAGATCTGGATGTCATAGTTTACCTTGAGACAAATGCCCTGGTGAGGGAAGGAGTGGGAGTTGTGCAGGGGCAGTCCAGGGAACCGGTGAGAGGTCTTAAACAGATAGCACAAACTGTGGCATTTGCAGAGATGCTACCTGTGTACGGCCAAGGGAAAGTTAGGATATTCCACACCAGGAACTTCAAGAGCTGGTTGAAGGCATGTTGCAGAGAAGAGGACTTCAGATTCACTGGTGACTGGGGGCTCACCTGGAAGGATGTGCACTTATACAAAGGTGGCGGTCTACTTCCAAGTGACCAAAAACAGTGTGATTCATGATAAACACAGCCATAGAGTCAAGCCATACAAAAGCTAGGGTACTGGACTTCAGGAAGGCTGACTTCGGCAAAATGGTAGCATGCCTTAGAGAAGCACTGACAAACGGGCAAGAAGGAGGGGTGGAAGAAGAATGGGGCAAAATCAAAACTGCCATCTCAAAGACAAGCCTTTGTGCGAAGCAAATAAACAAAATAAAGGGAAAAAAACACTATGGTTCTTAAAAGAGGTGGCGGGGAAGGTTAGAGAGAAAAAGATAGCATTCAGGAAGTATAAGGAAACACAGAAGAAGGACAGAGAACTGTATTAGTTAAAGCAGAAGGAAGTGAGGAAGGCAGTCAGAATAGTAAAGGCCCAAACTGAGGAAAAGATAGCCAGCTCAGTTAAGAAGGGGGATAAAACCTTTTATAGGTACATTAGGGAGTAAAGAAAGATCAAGGGAGGGATAGTGCGGCTTAATAAAGGGAAGGGGTGGGCATAGGGTGACAGTGAAAAAGCAGGGATATTAATGAATACTTCACTAAAGAAGAGGAGGGGAAGGCACCTAAACTAAACAATAGAAGCACTCTGGATAGTGGGGTCAGTACCAGTCCATTCAGGGAAGAAAGGGTCCTGAAAGAACTCTACAACTGAAGGTGGACAAAGTAATGGGGCCTGATGGGATTCTCCCAAGAATTCTAAAAGAACTAAGCGGAGAACTAGTGACACCACTGACTACCCTTTTTAACAAATCATGGGAGGATGGTGTGGTACCTGAGGACTGGAAGAGGGCAGATATGATTCCTTTTCACAAAAGTGGGAGCAAGGCAGAGGCAGGAAACTACAGACCTGTTAGTTTGACCTCAGTGGTAGGGAAAATGATGGAATCACTTCTGAAAGAAAGAATTGTTGAGTACCTAGAGATCAGTGGGGCACAGGGCCCAAGGCAGCATGGGTTCAGAGCAGGAAGGTAATGTCAGATGAATCTTATCAATTCTTTGACTGGGTGACCAAAGTAGTAGACCAAGGAGGGTCTATGGACATGGCCTAACTAGACTTTAGCAAGGCATTCGACACAGTCCCACACAAAAGATTAATAAACAAGTTAACCAGCCTGAGAGTGGGTCCCAGGGTGGTAGCCTGGGTAAAAAATTAGCTGGACAACAGGACACAGAGGGTAATAGCAAACGAAGTCCACTCCAAAGAAAGGGGGGTTACTAGCTGGGTACCGCAGGGTTCAGTACTGGGACCGGTCTTCTTTAATGTGTTTATGGATGACATTACGGAGGGACTGGAAGGAAAAGCATGCCTCTTTGCAGATGGCACAAAGATCTGCAACAGGACTGATACACAAGTGGGGGTGGAAATGATAAGAAGGGACTTGGCAAGGTTGGAGGAATGGACAGAAGCATGGCAGCTTGGATTCAGTGCAAAGAAGTGCAAAGTAATGCACCTGGGAAGCACAAACCCAGAGGAAGAGTACACAATGGGGGGGTACTAACAACAACAAAAATGGAAAGTGACCTGGGGGTAGTCATAGCAGATGACCTAAAGGTAGGCAAGCAATGTGAGAAGGTAATAAGGAGGGTTGGGGGACACTGGGATGCATAGGGAGAGGCATCACCAGTAGAAAACAGAAAGTTGTTATCCTGCTGTACAGACAGTTGGTGAGACCCCATCTGGAATACTGTGTGCAGTTCTAGAGATCCCATCTCCACAAGGACATAGACAGGCTGGAGGGAGTCCATAGGAGGGCAACTAAAATGGTACAGAGTCTGCACTAGAAGACATACGAAGAGAGACTTAAGGAGCTTAATATGTATACCCTGGAGGAAAGGAGGGAGAGGGAGGCACATGATAGAAACTTTCAAGTACCTCAAGGGAATCAACAGAGCCAAGAGAGCACAATTTGAAGAGGGGGAATGGCTCAGGGGTAATGTGAGGAAGTATTTTTCATGGAGAGGGTGGCGGATGCGTGAACGGCCTTCCTGAGGAGATTATGGGGTCAAAAACAGTGGGAGAATTCAAGAATGCATGGGACAGACATAAGGCAATTCTAGTAGAGGTAGGAGGAAGTAGGCTGTTGGTTAACTAGGATCTGCAGCTTATGCAATAGATATGGTAACGGGCAGACTAGGTGGGCCAAGCGGTCTTTATCTGCCATCAGAGTCTATGTTTCTAAGGGAACCGCAGTACTTACTGAGAAGTTTAAATGTTACATGGATGAGTATTTAAACTGACAGAAGGGGGAAGCTGTATCACCAAGGGAGGCATAAATTGCCCCACCCCCACAGGTTAGGGCAAGTGTGAGGGAGTACCCTGAAGAAGATAATGCCCCCCCAGGCATAGCAGCAGGATGAAGTGAGACTGGGAAGGGTGTAGGACAAGGGTGGTAAGAAAAAAATGCAGGAAGAGATGGGTAAAGTGGACAAGAAACAGAGGGAGCAAAGAAGAGAGGGGAAATTAGGAGAAGTCTCAAGAACCATCACAAGCAGTAAGGGGGTTGCAGAGAGGGAGCAAGGTTTAGGGAGCCACATCTGCCAATCCAAGAAGTCTAGGAAATAAAATTTCAGACCTGGAGACCATCATAGCGGAGGAGGATCTGGATAAAGTGGTCATGACTGAGTCATGGTGCACAAAAAACAATGACTGGGGTAAAGCCATACCAGGATATACACAGTCCAGAAGAGTTAGGAATGGGAGGAGTGGAGGAGGTGTTATCCTGTATGTGAGAGAACATATCAGGGCTTTGGGAGTACAAGGGAATCTAGAGGCAGGAGAAGAGCTGGGGACACTGTGGGTCAAACTGAAGATAGGAGCAGGGACCATTATTCACACTGCGGTGGTATACAGGCCTTGAGCACAGGAGGAGGATTTGGACAGGGCATTAGGGGAAAACATCAGCAGGATGGCAAATAAGGTGGAGGTGTTGCAAGTGGTTGGGGACTTCAAACTCCCTGATGTGGACTGGAGCCTTCCAGCAGCAGCTTCAGTTACATCCTGGACTCTTTACAGAGAATGTTTCTCAAGCAGTTAGTGACTCCACTAGGGATGAGGAAATACTGGATCTGGTGCTCACCAACAGAACAGACATCACAGGTGGCCAGTGATCACCCTACAGTGTGGTTTAATATTAAGATGGGTACAAAAGCAAATCACACCGGGATGAGAGTCCTAGTCTTTAGGAGGGCAGATTTTAAAGCAATGGTAAACTGATTTAGAAACAGCCAAGCACAGGTGAAGTGCCAGGGTGGGGTAGAGGAACAGCTGAGATGAATTAAGGAAGATGTAGTGAAGGCAACCAGCATCTGTGTGAAAGAAGTGAGTAAAAGCAGGAGGGAAAAAAGGATGCTATGGTACCCTAAGGAGGCGGCCATGAAACTGAAAGAAAAAAGGTGGCATTCAGGTGGTACAAAGAAACACAGAGGGAGGAGGATAGGAAGACGTACCAGGTAAAACAGAGGGAAGCAGGTAGGATAGTGAGGCAAGCAAACATGCAAACAGAGGAACGCATAGCCAAAGTTTAGGAAAATGGCTTTTCACTCGCTATGCTACAGATCAAATTGTCATTGTAAGCCAGCTATGCCAGCCAGTGAACGATATAGATATTATACATATATTTCACATAGAAAATTATATCTACTGTGCTGCTTATGCACTGATTGGCAGACACACATCTGGCTGTTGGACCATTTGAAGCACATATTGGATTATCATATTTGGATGGTGATGCATCTGCTGTGCATGCAACAAGTGGGGGACTGTAGGAATATGACAATTTGGTACATTGTAAAGTGCTGGCAGGAGAAGGCAAAGGGTGAATGAGAATATTTTCTGTACGAAAGGCCTTCTTCTTTTTGTGCTAATGTCCTTGCTATTGCAACAATAGAGATGGTATCCAGTACTCTGTGCACAGCTTGTTACTATGATAAAATGCTGAACATACACAAAATTAGAGCTATAAAGGGCTATGTGAGACATGCAGTTTCAGAATAGAAAAATACATTAATGTACCCAGCGAAAGATCACCTTGTGTGGTCATTGTGGGAAAGCGGATGGAAACAATCCTGAAGGAGAGTCTGGTTTCCCTCCTAGAGCCTAATGGGCTGCAGGACAGCAGACAGCATGGGTTTGTCTCAGGTAGATCCTGTCAGACCAACCTGGTGGAGTACTATGACTAGGTAACCAGGCAATTGGACAAGGGCCGTGCAGTGAATGTCCTGTACCTGGACTTCAGTAAGGCATCTGATTCAGTGCCACATGGGAGGCTAAGAAGTAAGCTGAAAGGTACAGGTGTCGGGGTGAAGATGGTAGGATGGGTAGTGAACTGGCTGCAAGGGAGACAGCAGAGGGTGGTGGTGGGAGGGGAGTTCTCATCGCCCAAGACAGTGACAAGCGGGGTGCCACAGGGCTCTGTAATGGGTCTGGTGCTGTTTTGGATCTTCATAGCAGACATCTCAATAGGCATCAAGAGCAAGATCAGTCTGTTTGCAGATGAAACTAAGATGGGAGCAGTAGTGGATAACTTAGGAGGGTGGTAGGGGTTGCAAGACGATCTGGCAAAATTGAAGGCCTGGTCAGACACTTGGCAGCTGGGGTTTAATGCCAAGAAATGCAAGGTGCTACATTTCGACACAAAAAAACAAGGAGGAGCTACCAGCTAGAGGGGATTCAACTAGCCAAGATGGAGGAGGAGAAGGATCTGGGGGTGATCATAGTGGGAGCAATGAACAACTCAGCACAGTGCAGAAAGGCAGCTGCAGAGGCCAACAGGATGCTGGGTTGTATTGCTCTATATGCCAGAGGCATATCCTCCAGGAGAGGAGAGGTGATCCTGCTGCTGTATAGGTCACTGGTTACATCACACCTGGAGTACTGCATGCAGTTCTGGTGGCCATACCTGAAGAAGGACATTAGATTATTGGAGGTGGCGCAGTGCAGGGCAACAAAAATGATCCAGGGGCTAGGGGACTTATCCTATAAGAGCAGGCTGAGGGAGTTGAACATGTACTCCCTGGAAGAGAGGAGGGATTGGCGGGACATGATTGAAACCTTCAAGTACGTGATGGGAATAAATAGGACATGCACGGAGGGGTTTTCCAATTAAGGAGGGGGAGGGATGCTCAAAGGCATGATCTGAGATTGGAAGGAGGAAGGTTCAGGAGGGAAATGAGGAGACACTTTTTTACGGAGAGGGTGGTGCCTGGGTAGAATGCATTACCAGAGGAAGTGGTATCCTGTAGTACGGTGGACTGCTTCAGAAGAGGATGGGACAGGGTAAGGGGGAGGATCACTGGGGGGGAAGTGACAGCTGCAGTATAAGGGCTGCTAGTTGCACAATCGAGCAGACTTGATAGACCATAAGGCCTTTATCTGCTGGCAATGATATCCAGTGATGATGGCGACTGTAGGTGAGCGACTGTCAAAACAGTGACTCATTTACAGCGCTACCCTTTTGGGCTACTCTGTAAAGGTAGTGACGGAATATGATAGCAACAGTAGGGATGAGCGAGGGAGGGCATCCGGAAGGAGAGGGTTAGGGAAGATGGTTTGTGTGAGTTAGTGTGCCATGCTGCCACCCAGCTAGCTGTGTAGTGTGGTGGTGAGGTTGGCTAGCTTTGATGCAGCAGGTTCTGGGTTCGGGGCTGGGCACCGGGGAAAATGTTAGTGCTGCTGCTGTTTTTTTTTTTTGTCGGATCATCTCTTCCTCCCCAACATGCACCCCCCTGGAGATGATTATATTTAGTCAGGGGGGTGTGGGAGGGCACAGCCCCCCCGGCATACGTACTACTTTAAGTTGCCAGATGTCTTGTCGCCCACAAGTGTACATCACCGATTTGCTTTTAGGCGATGTACACTTGCTGTAACAGCAATTGCTGTTATGACATGGAGCCACTGGCAATTTCATATGTTCATATGTATGTTCTTACAAGGGGAGGGAAAGTAAGGATAAGGAAGTTGGTAGATGGTGACAGTGCAAAGAATGATCAGGAAAAAGCTGACATCTTGAACATGTACTTCTGCTCAGTATTCACAGTAGAGGGGGAGGAGAAAGGACCAAAAAGGAGCAGCAAGTACACAGGAGGGGCAAAGATAAGCACGAGTCCATGTACAGAAGAAAGAGTCATGAAGGGTCTTGCAAACCTGAAAGTGAACAAAGCCATGGCACCAGATGAGATACTTCCAAGTGTGCTAAGGGAATTCAGGGATGAGCTTGCTGCACCACTGGCAGTCTTATTCAGCATATCACTGGACAGCAGAGAGGCTCCAGGGGACTTGATAAGAGCTAATGTAGTTCCGCTCCTGCATCTGCTGCAGCAGGAGGGAGGCTAGCAACTATAGACCAGTCAGTCTCATATCAGTTGTGGGGAAACTAAAAGAAACCCTGTTAAAGAAAGGCTAGTGTTTTTTTTTTTTTAATTCAAGAGGTTGCAAGACCAAAGACAACATGAATTCAAGAGGAGGAGGTCACGTCAGACAAATCTGATTGATTTCTTTATCTGGGTGACTAGGGAAATACATCAGGGAAGGGCATTAGGCGTGGCCTATTTGGACTTCAGCAAAGCCTTCAACATTATATCAAATAGGAGACTGGTAAAGAGATTTGATAGCCTAGGGGATGGAACCAAAGTTATAAACTGGGTAAAAAAACTGATTCATGGATAGGTGGCAGAGGGTGAAGGTAAACGACACTCTAACTAGGGGAGAATAACCAGCAGGATGCCACAGGGTTCAGTACTGTAGCCAGTCCTGTTCAACATCTTCATAAGTAGCTGGCCTGGTGGCATGAAGGGCAGAGGCACCCATTTTGCCTTACCTGCCACCATGTCGGCAACCTAGGTTCAGTGATTGACTTGGTCCACTGGAGGTTAGCCAGGGAGAGGAGGACTGAGCATTTAGAGGATGGCTCTTGTCCACTGGGGTGGGAGGGTTGCAGGTTTCAACACCTGTCTGGCCCCTAGCGAAGGATTGGGGTTCAGCAGCCAGTGCCGGTGCAATGGGGTTTGGTGGGTTGGCGGTCATCGACATCCCACACACAGTAGCATGCGTGGGGCATCTGGATGACATTGCATGTCTGTTCCTCCATGAATAATTAGAACAAATAGGCTGGTAGCAGCATAGATGAAGCCAACCCTTTGCAGGCTTCATGCCGGACTGCAGGACCCCACTCCCACACTGGATCCATACTGTGGGTGGGTGGCCCCTGCCGTCGGATGCTGCCATCGGGGGGAAAGCCATGGGGGAAGCAATCTAGATCAGGTCCTTCAGTGGTGGGAAGCCCCCTGTTGACACACTGCCATGGGGGGGGGTAAGCCATGGGGGAAGCAATCTAGATGAGGTCCTTCAGTGGTGGGAAGCCCCCTGTCAACACACTGCCAAGGGGTAAGTCATGGAGGAAGCAATCCAGATCCAGTCCTTCAGCAGTTGGGAGCCCCCTGTTGACACGCTTCCATGGGGGAAGACTGGGTGAGGTGAGTACCTGGATGCCGATGACAGGGCTGGGGGCCAGTAGAGGGTTAGGCTGTTCCAGGGCCAAAATTGATTAATGGCAAAAAAAAAACAAAAAAAAAAAAACATCTTCACAGGTGACATCACAGACGAGCTTGAAGGAAAGGTATGCCTTTTTGCAGATGACACCAAGATCTGTAATAGGGTGGATAATCAAGAGGTGGTGGAAAAAATGAGTAGGGACTTATAAAACTTGAGAAGTGGTCAATGGTCTGGTAGCTGGGGTTCAATGCCAATAAGTGCAAAATTATGCACCTGGGGCATAGAAATCCAGGAGCTGAGTATAAAATGGTGGGGGGGGCGTACTGCCGGTCACTAAGAAGGAATGGGACCTTGGTGTTATAATATTTGATGACCTCAAAGTTGCAGGGCAGTGTGACAAGGCAGTGGGATGCTCAGGTGCACAGGGAGAGGTATCACAAGGAGAACGTGGGCGGTTATATTATCACTGTACAGATCATTGTTGAGACCACACCTGGAATATTGTGTAAAGTTCTGGAGAATGCATCTCAGAAAAGACATGGACAGAGCAGAAGCAGTCCAGAGTAGGACAACTAAAATGATACATGGGTTGCGTGAGAAACCGTATAAGGAGAGACAGAGAGGTCTGAATATATACAGCCTGAAGGAGATGATAGAAGAGAGGGGACATGATAGAGACCTACAAGAACCTCACAGGAATGAGCTTGCTTGCAGTGAAGTTCAACAGAACAATAGGGCATTCAATGAGGCTAGAAGGGGAGAATTTAGAAGGGATATGAGGAAATACTATTTCACCAGAAGAGTGGTGGATGCCTGGAACAGCCTGTCACCAGAGGTAGTAGGGACAAAATCAGTGTGGGGTTTCAAACATGTGTGGGATAGACATCAGGGAATACTGAAGAGTTGCCCAGTGTCACACAGTGAGTATTTGGCTCTAGTGGGGTTAGAATCTTTGACTATTTGGTTCCCAAGCTCGTGCTGTAACCATGGACCACACTGCTTTTAAGAAAGTCCAGACGTCAAGGGCAATTGATACATTAACTGCTTAATAACCGGGCTTGAACAGGCACAGGTTGAGAGCCTAGGTTTCAGACTCCCCCTGTAAACCTCTGAGGTCTCTTGTGAGGTTTCCAAACACATACAATATGGAAACAAAGAGGGTACAGTCCTCCTCATGCCCCTACAAGGACACATAGCTAATCTGCCCTCTGCCTGTGATCAACACAGGCAGAAACATTCAGAAAACAAAAGGATGTTAATCACGCTGTATGACAAGTCCAAACGGATATAGGTAAAAGCTTCAGTACCGTTGATCTTGGCTACGCTACCTAGGATATCCATCAGATTGCTCCAACCACTAAAGGGTGCTCATCATCTCAGTTCTCAATATTACTGTAATACATATACACTTGGATACCATGTATAATGTGTGCAAATAGTGTACTATACTCTTGCCAATACCAATGCCCGTAGTCTGAATAACAAGCTTCCTGAATTAGTGGCCTTGATGGAGAAGGAACATCTGGATATCGTGGCAGTCACAGAAACATGGTACACACAAAACCATGACTGGGACGTAAACATACCAGGATACACTATCTACAGGAGGGACAGGGAGGGTAAAGAGGAGGAGGAGTAGCTCTTCACATAAGGGAAGGAATCAAGCAACAGAACAAAGGGAAAACAGAGAGGAGAAGAAGCACTGTGGGTAAATTTGAGACCGCAATGGCACCACAATCCGACAGGGTTGATACAGACCTCTTCTCAGGGGAGGAAATGGACAAGGAAATGATAGAAAGAATACTTAGAATGGCAGAAAAGGGAGATATTGCTGATGGGTGATCTGAATATGCCAGATGTTAACTGGAGTGCAGTTGCAGCAGCCACTTGAAGAGTGGGGTTATTCTAGATGCCCTACAGGGGCATGCCTTAGACAACTAGTACTGGAGCCCACTGAGAGGAGCAATCTTAGACCTGGTTCTCTCAAATGGAGATGAAGAGGATCACAGATGTGAAGTGGGTAGCCATCTGGGAACTAGCGACCATCGAACAGTATGGTTCACAATAAACACAGCAATAGAGTCAAGCCATACAAAGGCAAAAGTACTGGACTTTAGGAGGCTGACTTTGCCAAAAAGTGAGTGGCCTAGGAATGCACTAGCAAATGGGCAGGAAGGAGAGGTGGAAGAACAATGGGAATAATAAAAACAGCCATCACAGAGGTAACAAGCCTTTGTGTGAAGCAAATAAACAAAACGAAATGATGTAAGAAACCACTATGGTTCTCAAAGAAAGTAGCAGTGAAGGTTCAAGAAAAAAAGAAAGCATTCAGGAAGTATGAGGAATCACAGAAGGAGCAGGACAGAGAACTGTATCAGTTAAAGCAAAAAGAAGCTGGGAAGGCAGTCAGAACAGCAAAGGCCCAAACCGAGGAAAAGATAGCCAACTCAGTTAAGAAGGGGGATAAAACCTTTTATAGGTACCTCAGGGAGCGAAGGAAGACCAAGGGAGGTTAGTGAGGCTTAATAAAGGGAGGGAGGGTGGGCAGAGGATGACTGTGAAAGGCAGAGATACTAAACAAATATTTTTGCTCAGTATTTACAAAGGAAGAGGGAGGTACCTAAAACAAACAGTAGAAACACTCTGGATACAGAAGTTGATACCAGCCCATTTACAGAAGAAAGGGTTCTGAAAGAACTCTTAAAACTGAAGGTGGACAAAGCAATGGAGCCTGATGGGATTCATCCCAGAATTCTAAAAGAACTAAGGGTAGAACTAGTGACACCACTGACTACCCTCTTAAACAAATCATGGGAGGATGGGGTGGTACCCGAGGACTGGAGGAGGGCAGATGTGATTCCCCTTCACAAAAGTGGAAGCAAGGCAGAAGCAGGAAACTACAGACCTGTTAGTTTAACCTCAGTGGTAGGGAAAATGATGGAATCACTTCTGAAGGAAAGAATTGTTGAGTATCTAGAGGCCCAAGGCAGCATGGATTCACTGCGGGAAGGTCATGCCAGACAAATCTGACAGATTTCTTTGACTGGGTGACCAAAGTAGTAGATCAGGGAAGGGCTGTGGACATGGCCTACCTAGACTTTAGCAAGGCATTTGACACAGTCCCACACAAAAGATTAATATACAAGTTAGCCAGCCTGGCAGTGGGTCCCAAGATGACAGCCTGGGTAAAGAATTAGCTGGAGAATATGACACAGAGAGTAATAGTAAATGGAGTCCACTCTAAGAAAGGGGTTACTAGTGGGGTACCGCAGGGTTCAGTATTAGACCTGTCCTCTTCAATGTCTTTATAAGCGACATTGCAGAGGGACTGGAAGGAAAAGTATTTCTCTTTGCAGATGACACAAAGATCTGCAACAGAGTTGATGTACAAGGTGGGGTGGAAAGGATGAGAAGCGACTAGGCAAGGTTAGAGGAATGGTCAAATGTATGGCAGCTTAGATTCAATGCTAAGAAGTGAAAGGTAATGCACCTGGGAACCAAAAGGGGAAAGAGTACACAATGGGGGGTGAGATACTAACAACAACAAAAATGGAAAGGGACCTGGGGGTAGTCATATCAGATGACCTAAAGATGGGCAAGCAATGTGAGAGGGCAGCAAGGAGGGCTGGGGGAATACTGGGATGCATAGGGAGAGGCATCACCAGTAGAAAACAGGAAGTTATTATCCCTCCCTACAGACAGTTGGTGAGACCTCCATCTGGAGTACTCATGGCAGTTCTGGAGACCCAATCTCGCAAAGACATAGACAGGATGGAAGCTGTCCAGAGGAGGGCAATAAAAATGGTGCAGGGTCTGCACCGGAAGACTTATGAAGAGGCGTAAGGAGCTTAATATGTATAGCCTCAAGGAAAGGAGGGAGGGGGGACATGATAGAAACTTTCAAGTACCTCAAAGGAATCAACGAAGTCCAAGAGGTAGCATCTTTCAAAAAAAGAGTGTGCAAACAAAGAAAGCAATTTGAAGATGGGGCGGCTCACAGGTAATTTAAGAATTTTTTCAGGAGAGGTTGTGGATGCATGGAACGGCCTTCCGGAGGAGGTTGTGGAGTCAAAAACAGTGGTGGAATTCAAGCATGCATGGGACAGTCATAAGGCAATTCTAGGGGGTGGGGTAGGAAGAAGTAGGCTGCTGGTTAACTAGGATCTGCAGCTTATCCATTAGGTAGGGAAATGGGCAGACTGGGTGGGCCAAGCGGTCCTTATCTGCCGTCAAAATCTATGTTTCTATGTTTATATGTTTTGTCCATATAATGAAGGTCTGGGACATGCAGCCTGCCACACTTGCCAATACAAGTTGTCCCAGAGCTGCCGTTGTCTCGTCTTCCACTGACTGAAAAGAAAAGAATAATTTACATATGGAGCTATACATGGGCATGGACTGTTATTATCACACAGTCTATAAAATCAAATTCATTCTTCTATCCCTTTCCCCCCGTAAAGAAACCATAGCAGCAAAATACATTTGACGTTTCCTTCTCATTTCCCTTTTACCGCCATATTCAGATCCTTAGCTCACCAGTCCATCTTCTATCCTGCAACAAAATATTATATACAACACAACACATATTTCATGACTCTAAAACTGATTTTTATAACAAGTGGAAATATTAAGAACAAATATGGGGTAACACTGGAGTCTTTTAGAAACCTAACAGTATGTGTGATCTGCTTCCTCAGGTGTGGGATCTCGTGAAGGAGACTCTCTGTCCATGCCCTGGTAAGTTTACAGTGTCTCCTGCTGAATGTACATACAGTATGTGTGTAAAAATAATCATACTGCACCATTTGTCATCTTCTTCCTTTCTCCTCTACAACATCCAGAACCCAGTACACTGTAACCCCCCCCCCCCCAACAAGGGGATTAGCACTGGTGCAGCTGGACATGCATCTTTCTGACAGGAGAGCTCCAGTTCAATGTCTTCTACCCAGAATGGAACCACAACTGAAATACAATAAAGTTGGTCAACAGCTGCTCCTAACCAAAACAACCAGCTGTTTTCTCCCCAACCCCACATGGGAGTAATAGCTGGGAAGAAGTTTCCTCACAGTGGTACCATCCATTCAGGGCACGGTGAAGTAGTCCACATTCTAGAGACCCTCCACATCCATGCAGATTACCTTTTGCATCCTGATGTTCCAGTCTGCCTCCCATTCTTTCACTAGACTGATTGCCCACTGGTCTCTTGTCTCCTTATACTGGTGGTAGTTTGTCTTCTTTGCTAGATGACACATGGCCTCCTTCATGAGAACCTAGTCCTGGGCAACCTTTACTTCCTGCAAAAAACAGCTAGGCATATTGAAGCTGTAACCATGTTCTTTCTCCACTTTTACTCTTGATGACTCAATCAACTCTGCACAGCTTTCCCAGTTTCCTCTGATCTCCCTTATCAGGGGGCAGCCAAGATTTATTCCACCACTCAGCCATTTTGTTTCATGACATCACTCTCTTCCTGGGGCAGAACTAGTGATGACTAACTCCCTCCCACCAGAGGCACCCTTGGTGCTGCTGCCTTAGTACAGTTAGAGAACTACCACCTATTCCTCTTCTTCCTCAACGGCCACATTGGGCTTCTTTTAAGTGGCCTCTTCCAACAAAACTTTGGGCATTCTCTCCTCCCTGATGATCCTGAAGAGCTACACAGTTCAGGCAATCTAGACCGAACAGTCTTCTGTAGAGCAAGCATCTCATGGGTCTCGGGAGTAGTCACATGGGGATAGTATCTGTTGTCCCTGACTCCTCTGGAAGGATCAATCCCACCAGGCACACGTTGCTCCGTATAGGTATGAGAGAGATACTCACTGAGAGTGGAGTACCAGACATGTCCTCCAAGATGGATGAAACCAGAGGCATAGCAAAGTCCCAGAGGGCGCCCGGGTAAAAGAGTATGTTATAGCCCCCCTTCTGGTTTTGGAATACAATAATTTGCTTACCCTAACCAGTTTGGAAAACTGAACTAAAACTGGCGTTTCTGAGACTTTTGATCAGCAAATACGTTGTTGGACATGATGGACCTACAGTCCCTCCCTACCTTAAATATTACAGTACGTTGTTCCTATGTTATCTGGACAGCTCCCAAACATGAGCAAAAGGGACCTCAGTTTAATCTCTTATCCAGAAGTCTGTCAAAAGGTCAAGTTCCCTGAATCCCTACTGTGTGAAGACACCTCCTCCACATCCACAGTTCCCGTGAAAGGGACAACAGGGCTAAGCATCTGCCCCTCACAGCTTTGTAGAGGACTCCTGCTGTAACCCCATAGTCCATGTTACCTCCCTACCTCTTTCAGCAGGTCTCACAGGATCCCAGGGGCCCCACCACCTCTTTAGGTGGGGCTTGCATTTCCTTCTGGATAGTCCTTTGTCTCCGATCTTTGGTGGTCCCACCTTCAGGTTGCAGTGGGCATAGGGGTTGATGATACTGAATGGGATCTGCACAGGCTAAGTATCCTCTGGTGGCAATCCCCAGGCGTCAAGCACAGCAAGGTGCTCTGCTCCATATGGGGGAGGGGCAGCACTGTAGGTTGGCAATCGGCAACAAAAAATTATATACAGCACAACACACATTTCATGACTCTAAAATAGATTTTTACAAGTGGAAATATAAAAGTAGAAGAACAAATATGGGGTAACACTGGAGTCTTTTAGAAACCTAACAGTATGTGTGATCTGCGGGATCTCCTGAAGGAGACTCTCTGTCCGTGCCCTGGTCAGTTCCCCTGCTGAATGTACATACATTATTTGTGTAAAAATAATCATACTGCACCATTTGTCATCTTCTTCCTTTCTTCTCTACAACATACAGAACCCAGTACACTGTCACGCCCTCCCCCCAACAAGGGGATTAGCACTGGTGCAACTGGACATGCATCTTTCTGACAGGAGAGCTCCAGTTCAATGTCTTCTACCCAGAGAGGAACCACAACTAAAATACAACAAAGCTGGTCAACAGCTGCTCCTACCCAAAACAACCAGCTGTTTTCTCCCCAACCCCACATGGGAGTAATAGCTGGGAAGAAGTTTCCTCACAGTGGTACCATCCAGTCAGGACATGGTGAAGTAGTCCACATTCTAGAGACCCTCCACATCCATGCAGATTACCTTTTGCATCCTGATGTTCCAGTCTGCCTCCCATTCTTTCACCAGACTGATTGCCCACTGGTCTCTTGTCTCCTTATACTGGTGGTAGTTTGTCTTCTTTGCTAGATGACACATCATGGCCTCCTTCATGAGAACCTAGTCCTGGGCAACCTTTACTTCCTGCAAAAAACAGCTAGGCATACTGAAGCTGTAACCATGTTCTTTCTCCACTTTTACTCTTGATGACTCAAATCAACTCTGCACAGCTTTCCCAGTTTCCTCTGATCTCCCTTACCAGGGGTCAGCCAAGACTTATTCCACCACTCAGCCATTTTGTTTCATGACATCACTCTCTTCCTGGGGCAGAACCAGTGATGGCTAACTCCCTCCCACCAGAGGCACCCTTGGTGCTGCTGCCTTAGTACAGTTGGAGAACTACCACCTATTCCTCTTCTTCCTCAACGGCCACATTGGGCTTCTTCTAAGTGGCCTCTTCCAACAACTCTTTGGAACTCTCCTCCCTGATGATCCTGAAGAGCTACACAGTTCAGGCAATCTGGGCCGAACAGTCTTCTGTAGAGCAAGCATGTCAGGGGTCTCGGGAGTAGTCACATGAGGATAGTATCTGTTTTCCCTGACTCCTCTGGAAGGATCAATCCCACCAGGCGCACGTTGCTCCGTATAGGTATGAGAGATACTCACTGAGTGGAGTACCAGACATGTCCTCCAAGATGGATGAAACCAGAGGCATAGCAAAGTCCCAGATGGCCGGGTAAAAGAGTATGTTATAGCCCCCCTTCTGGTTTTGGAATACAATAATTTGCTTACCCTAACCAGTTTGGAAAACTGAATTAAAACTGGCGTTTCTGAGACTTTTGATCAGCAAACACGTTGTTGGACATGATGGACCTACAGTCCCTTCCTACCTTAAATATTACAGTGTGTTGTTCCTATGTTATCTGGACAGCTCCCAAACATGAGCAAAAGGGACCTCAGTTTAATCTCTCATCCAGAAGTCTGTCAAAAGGTCCAGTTCCCTGAATCCCTACTGTGTGAAGACACCTCCTCCACATCCACAGTTCCCATGAAAGGGACAACAGGGCCAAGCATCTGCCCCTCACAGCTTGTAGAGGACTCCTGCTGTAACCCCATAGCCCATGTTAGCTTTCTACCTCTTTCAGCAGGTCTCACAGGATCCCAGGGGCCCCACCACCTCTTTAGGTGGGGCTTGCATTTCCTTCTGGATAGTCCTTTGTCTCCGATCTTTGGTGGACCCACCTTCAGGTTGCAGTGGGCATAGGGGTTGATGATACTGAATGGTATCTGCACAGGCTAAGTATCCTCTGGTGGCAATCCCCAGGCGTCAAGCACAGCAAGGTGCTCTGCTCCGTATGGGGGAGGGGCAGCACTGTAGGTTGGCAAATGGCATTAAATGTCCTTCAAATATAGGAACTCTTTTAATGGGGGACACAGGTGCAAGGTACTGGGCCCCTAGTTCCACATCTGGCACAAGCTGGCTGCCACCTTCAATGTTCACAGGGTAGGTACTCCCTCTCCCTCATCCAATCTAGCTGTGCTGCTTGCTGGTCAATCAGCTTCTGTACCAAGGCAGGGACACTGACAGAGGCCTGGGTTGGTGGGTCAGTCATGATGGTTAACTGTTCTTCCTCTTCACTGCTCTCCCAGTTCTACCTTAACTGTTTCCAAAGTGGTTGGAACTCAGCTTGTGGGATTGGTCCTGCAATGGTGGGACCACTGGCCATGCATAGGTTCTGGTTCTGCCATGGGGCAGGGTATACCATGCTTCCTGGTTGGCAAACAAAATACAGGGGTACACTTAGGGCCCCTTTCTGGTGATAGGAACAACCATGCTAACCAATACCTCCCCTTGTAATGGGTGATTTGGCTGAGTGGGAAAGGCTAGTGAGTTTCAACCTTTTTTATGTTGTCTTGCGCACAGCGCAAGCAACATGTGGTAGCTTGGTGTTGAGTAGCAGGTTTTGGAGGTGCAGTCATGTTGTGGCCAGTGGCACCACTGCTTTTTCAGGCTGGTCTCTGTGGCACGAATGAAACAGCATACTGTCTATGACAGCACTGCAGAAGTGTGCCACCAACTTGAAACAATTTCTCCCCTGCAATGAGGGAGCTCCCAGTCATTGCAGGGCATGCCTTGTCTGGTGTAATATTTCAGTCAACATGGCAGCTGTCGCCATCCGCCTCTCACAATCCCCAGCAAGCTAACTTTGGGGTGCCCAATCCCCCTGTCTGCATGCCCCTTCCCAGTTAAGTTGGTTTGCTGATGGGGAGCCCAATCCCCATCAGCATAGTGTCCCCCTACTTTAATTTGTCTGCCAAGGGGGGTGCCCAATCCCCCTCGACATCATGCCCCCCCAAACATAGACATGTTTTCTTTGCCAATGGGTTGCCCAATCTCTGTTGGCTTCAGTATCCCCCAAAACACTCAGGTGGCACACTGGGAGCCCACCCCAGTGTGCCCATAGCAAACCTAGAAAAAAGAAAACCTTCCAGCAAAGTTTTTTTTTTTTAATCACCTGTAAACAAGAAAACAGTCCCTTACTGTCTGTTGTAGCCCCTCCCCCAACCTGCATCCACCCTCTGCGCGCCCCACCTCCCCACACCCCATGCTTACCTCCGGAGCCCAGCACAATAATCTTCGGTGGAGCTGGAACATGTCTGCACTCTTCAAAGCAGACCGTGAACTGAAGAAATGCTGGTAAGCTGTATAATGGCATCAATGGGGGGGTTTCAACTTAGGTGGATATCTCGGCCATTTTTGCAACTTTTGGCTCCACATTTTCAACAGGGGGTTCTTGGGACCCCTCCTCATGAATTTAGTCACTGCCATGTTATTCGATTCCGAAGGTGATTTCGTGGTCACTGCCACGAATCACCTTTCTGGACTGATGTCTTTATGACAGTGTTACTATTCATGAGGTGGGCTCTAAAAGCCTATGTTGCAAATTTGGTGAAAAGATTCCACAAAATGACTGTGTTCTGACGTGCATTATGCAGTTTCCACGCACTTGTATGTTCAAGAATTTTTAATATTTTCACTCCAGATTTTCAACAGTGCCATTTTTTCATACCTCCTTATGACCAGTACAGCTGTTATTTTTCACATCCTGCCCAAAATGTGTTTTCGCACATCTGGCACACAATGGTGCGGTCGCTGTGGGAAATCAATGTTCGGGACAGATTAAGAAAATCACAGTGACACTGTTCATGAGTAGAGGTCCTAAAATGCCTATGTTGAAAATTTGGTGACAAAATTCTACAAAATGACTGTGTTACGAGGGTGCGTTGCACAGTTTCCATGCACACTCGTAACTGTTCATTAGAGGAGGTCCCAAATGCTTTCATGAGGTGGGGCCAAAAAAAGCCCATGTTGAAAATTGGGAGTGCGAATACCAACAAATGCCCAGGGCATTAGGGTTTCTAATCATAACGTCCCACCCTGTAGAGACTGACAGGCGGCAGGGGTGTGCCTTTGGATTGTCAGCTGTAATGCTCATGCCATTCCACCCCCACCCTGCAGCCAGTGACAGGCATCAAGGTGTGCCTTGAACCCTTCGGCCCCAAGTTCACCCCATTCTCCTATACTGTACCCATCTCAATGTATTTCCTTATGGAATGGGGTGAGCGTAGGGCACAACGTGACACTTGTCAGAGTCTGCAGGGTAGGGTGAGGTGAAATGGCATGAGCGTTATGGCTGACAACCCAAAGGCACACTTCAATGTCTGTCAGTCTCTGCAGGTGGGGTGGGGTTGACGTCAGTTCCATACTTCACAGCCATTCCTATTGTACATCTTTAACTTCTGCACTACCAATGCCAATGCCAGTAAGACAACATTTGGCATTGACAAATGCTTCCTTTTTTAGCTGTCACTGTCTCTTTAAATTTGAATTGTCTGTTACTTTCACTTTTCAGTTCTCAATCCCTTTCAGTCTTTATTTCGCTTCTGTTTTTTGTCTTTGTTAGGTCACAGTTCTGACCCAATTATTTCACTAATAAAAGCACTTTCTCCCAAAACACTGTTCTGCTTGGCTGGCTCTGCTGATTGATTCTCTTTTTTTTTTTCAGTTCCTCAATCTCTCACTCACAATCAATGTGCTTACAAAATTCCTTATCCCAGGCCTGCTCTTTTTCTGACTTCACGGTTGTGCAGTAAGTTTTAAGCAGCACCTATTTGTTTGGGGCAGCAGGACAGATACAGAGTGCTCCAGTTGCAGCACTCTCTCACTCTTTCTCTCCTCGGGCTTGCTGGTGGGCAGAGCACTCAGGGCTGGGTACTGATGGCTGCATTCTTGCAACAACATTCTTGGCAATGACCCCTCTTCAGTTAGAACAAGGAGGAACTGGGCTGGTGGGATGCTGCTCCTTCGATGGTGGTTGGACCCTGGATCATGGTGGTGACTCGACTGATGTCAGCGGTTATTCAGTTGGTGTTCCTCCTTTTCTTCCATAATACAGGCTACACTAGGCGTATGGACAACGTGTAGTTCCTTTTCTACACTCTGCAGCACATAGGCAGAAGTGGTGTCTAAGTATGTAGTAAGATATGCCAGGGTGAGTAATTATGGGAGAATATTTTCATGGCTGGAGAATGTTGTTAGGCACAAGGTGCTTGTGCCGAGTGCCTTCAACCGCCCGAGAGCAAAGAGCAGTTTTTCACCCATTATTACACATCCCCAAAGTGTCTTATTGCACTTATAACAGGGTGAGAAAAATAACTTTCTCATTTTTATACAAAAAAATACGCTACACTGTGTTAATCCAAGTAAAACTTTAAATTTATTGCAAGATTGCAAGATTGATAAGTAGTCCCTTCCAACAGAAAGGGAGTCCCAGAACTATAAATAGTTACTGGCAGGCTATCTGGCACATCAAGCACTGCAAAGTGTAGTGATCTGATGTGGTACACAGGCTCTTAGTCTGAAAGAAGTACAGGATTGCAATTATGGTCTCATAATTACACTTCTTTACTGGCATCTCAGCCAGTCAGAATGCTTGCAATTTTCTCACCATGTCATAAGATGTTTCACAGCCACTCACTCGATGCCATGCTAATAATCTGGGGCTTCAAACAAGCCCCTAAACAGCTCCTCATATGCTGGTCTCAATCTAATCTCAAGGCTGGAAAGTAAACTGTAAACACAACTTTTTTCTTTAAACCATAATTCAGCCATTCCTCAATGGATTTCATGAAATAACTTGCAAACTCCTTCATTTAACTGAGGGGACCCAAAAACACCCACAGTCCCTGTTTGGGTGCCATTTTGTAGCTGGTCCCTGGACTCTGTTTATGATGGGCCCCACTTCACAAAATAGGACATTGATCAGCCGGGCCAGCCCAGATTCTTAGATGTGTCTGGGCACTGGGAACATAATGGGGGTCCCTTTCACTGGTACAAATATGCATACACTCAATAAAGACATTTTCCACTTCTGGCAGTAGAGTTCAGCATGGCATGAATATATTTATTGGCCACATCACATATATATTTGATCACCTCAGGACACACAGTGACACATGCTCAAAACTCACATATAAGCTTCCCCTTGGGGTCCTTTGTTTACTTGAACCTCCTACAATTTAACCCTGAATAGAAAGCATATACCCCGTATTCACAGTATTTACAAGCAATCTCAGATTTCAATGCTACAGGCACCCAGAGCCAGGTGTTGTGCTCCAGGTGTGCAGCGACCCACCCTCTGGTGCTAAGGGTCTGATGGTCTACCCTCTTATAGGGAAGCCCAAACTTACTAGATAACTCTCTCCAGGCTTCACACAACCTATCCTCAGCTTCTGTACATTGTGCAGTGTTGGAATTACAGGGGTGCTTGGCAGGGCTCAGACCCCCTAGTTCTGAAGAGAGCCCTGGTAGCTCACAAATCACTACCATAGACTTATAATGGGGGGTTCAATTTAAAGATATAACCTTATTGGCCTCCCTAGTTCCCAAAGCTCATAAAGTTCAACTCCAACACCGACTGTGGGACACACTTTCCTGAGACTTAATGGGACACAGACACAAAACCTGATGGGCCACACTCTGCACACGTGTGTGGCCTCTAGTTCTGGAACAGAAGCATTGGCAGGATGGACAGAGGACTTCTCCTGGACTCCTCATGGTCAACATATATGGCCATACCTCTCAAGTGTCCCTGATTTTCAGGGATGTCCCTGATTTTGCCTCAAAAATTTTACTCTGTCCCTCCTAAATTTTGTGTTTTTGTGGCTAAACAGTGGGGACTGTAAGCACAAAACAATGTCAAGCATTAAAGTTACAGACTTGTTCTTCTTTAGAAAATGCATTTTGCACTAAGTCCCATATTCTACCAGCTTTCTGGGCGGATATCTCTAATTTTGAAGATGTGTCCCTGATTTTGGTTCTTTGTCCCTGATCTTTTTTAAGCCTTGTCCCTGATTTATGAAGCAGGAGGTTGAGAGGTATGTATATGGCCAAGGCTGCTCTGCTTCAGCACCTCAAAGCCTGGAGTTGGCTCACAAGAACCCCAGGAGACTGCCTTGAGAGGAGACCCCCACTACTTCAGCTCTCAGCTCCTAGAGATTTTAATGCCTTCTCTCTCTCTCTCTCTCTCTCTCTCTCTCTCTCCTCTCTCTCTCTCTCTCTCTCTCTCTGTGCCTCTGTCTCTGTCTCTGTCTCTCAGCTATCATATTCTCTGTTCTTATCCTTTCTTCTTCCTGTTCTCAAGTCTCAGGCACCAGTTTTAGTGATCTTTCCTCTCTGCCCCAATTCATGGCTGCATCTGGCCTTAGCACACCTCTCACCCATCAAAGGAGGAGAAGCTGCTACTTAACCACATGGTCTCACCTCTCAGGCCAGCTTCTGCACACTTCTGAGCTTAGTAGATGAGCTCAGCCCACAAACAACTGAGTGTGCAGGTCCCTACACTGTGTTATTATGGTTGGGAGGGTCAGGTTGCAGACAGACACCAGACACTGAGCACACACAGGCATGTGCAGACTCAGTAGTTCAGTACTGTTTACAGAAGGAAGCTTGGAATGTCCCAGCTTCAAGGGTATTTTGTACATTAACCGCCTAGTAACTGGGCTTGAACATGCAGGGGTTGATATAGCCTGGGTACACAACATTACTTCTGCAATCAAAAAGCTAGAAAGCATTTAAAACAAATTTGAGTTTAATATTAAATTATGAATGAAAGGTGTTAGGTGAACTGAATACTGCAGGGTTAAAGGTTGATGGCCATCTTTCGTTTGGAGGTTTAAGTGGTTAATAAGCTGGGATTAGCACCCGGTGCTACCATGTGGGAGGCCTACATTTTTGGAGCAGATCTGACACCCAGCCCTGGGCTGGAGATGTCTGAGTCATAAGCACTGCAGTATAGATAGCAGTATAGATAGCCACGCCCCCTGGGTCTGTGTGGTGGCTGCTTGTGTTTGTCTGTGTCTGTAGCTTAGTTTTTGTGGATTTACATGTTTTTCTGCTTGTGGTAACTATACCATTCTTGCTCACTACATCCGTGAAAGTCTCCTGGACTGGATTTCTGCAAAAAAATGATCATCAGGTATCTTTATTTTCATTTTAAAATCAACTTTTTGGAAGCTATCCCAAGCAAAACATAGATACATAGATACATAGACAGTGTCGGCAGATAAGGGCCTATGGCCCACCCAGTCTGCCCATTTAAGTTTGTAAGTTCAGTTTATGTTTTCCAGGAAGTCTGTTGCCCTACCCTGACCTCCAGAATTCTTTGTCTATCCTATGCATTCTTAAATCCTGTGATTGTTTCAGCCCCCACCACTTCCTCTGGCAGGTGTTCCACTTGTCCACCACCCGTTCTGTGAAGAAATTCTTCCTCACGTTTCCTCTGAATCGTCCTCCTCCAACTTCATCCCATGCCCTCTAGTCCTGGAACATCTTTTTGCTTAAAAATAGTGCATTCCTGCACCTGTTCCTCCCTGTAAGATACTTGTATGTCTCTATCATAATCCCCTCTCCTCCTTCTTCCTCCAGGGAGTACATGTTCAGTGCCTTCAACCTGTCCTCATAGGACTTGTGATGCAATCCATGCACCATCTTTGTTGCCCTCCTCTGAACCTTCTCTACCCTGTCTATGTCCTTACGTAGAGTGGGTCTCCAGAACTGCACAGTGTACTCCAGGTGCGGCCTCACTAGTGTCTTGTATAGTGGAATTATGACCTCCTTTTCCTGCTGGTGATGCCCTGCCTATGCATCCTAGCATCCTATTTGCTTTACCTGCTGCCTTGTCACACTGTTTCCCTGCCTTGAGGTCATCAGAGATGATAACTCCAAGATCCCTTTCCTGCTTGGTGCATGCTATATCCTCACCCCCAACTGATATATTGTGCCAGGGTTTTTGTGCCCCATATGCATTATCTTGCACTTCCTTGCATTGAATTTCAACTGCCAAACCCTGACCATTCTTCAAGTTTCTGCAGGTCCCTTCTCATTCTGTCTACACCCTCTGGTGTGTCTACTCTGTTACAGAGCTTTGTGTCATCAGCGAACAGTGAAATTCTGCCTTCTAGGTCCCTGCGCAATGTCACTGATGAAGATATTGAATAGTACCGGTCCCAGCACTGATCCTGTGGTACCCACTGGTCACTCTTCCCTCTGTGGGTGACAGCCATTTACCACCACCCTCTTGTCCTGCTGCCCAGCCAGTTACCCACCGCCTGCACTACTGTCCTGCCCACACCCATATTCCCCAGTTTGTGCAATAGTCTTCTATGTGGCACAGTGTCAAAGTCCTTGCTGAAGTCCAGATAGGCCATGTCCACTGCCCTCCTGATCCACCTCCCTAGTCACCCAGTCAAAAATTCAATGAGGTTGGTCTGACATGACCTTCCCTGGTGGAAACCATGCTGCCTTGGGTCCTGTAGTCCATTGACAACCAGATGTTCCACCAGTCTCTCCTTCAGTAGTGCTTCCATGATCTTCCCCACTACGGGGTGAGGGCTGACTGGTCTGTAGTTCCCCGTTCCTCTTTGTTCCCACTTTTGTATAAAGGGGACTACATCTGCTATCCTCCAGTCTTTGGGTACCTCCCTGTTTCTAGTGATCAGCTAAACAGGATAGCAAGAGGTTCAGCCACCACCTCTCTTAGTTCTTTAAGGACCCTGGGTGCACCCCATCTGGCCCCATTGCTTTATCAACTCTTATTACTTCCAGTTCCTTCAGGACCCTTTCTCGTGTAAAGGGACTTGTGTCCATTTCTGCACCATTCTCACCCCTTGTACTCCATTCAGACCCATTACCCTCCTCTTCCTCAGTAAAGACTGAGCAGAAATACCTGTTCAATATGTCAGCTTTACTGTTGTCATCCTCCACACAGCCCCCATCCTCCCCCTTCAGTCTCACTATCCCTCCCTTTGCCTTTCTTTTTTCACTTATGTACCTGTAAAAGGTTTTGTCCCCTCTACCCACTGATTTTGCAATGTGTTCTTCTGTCTGAGCTTTGGCTTCCCTTACTGACCTCCCTGCCTCCCTTTGCTTCTCCTGGTACTTCTCCCTATCCCCTTCTGCCTGTGTCTTTTTGTATTGCCTGAATGCAATCTTTTTGGCTTTCACTTTCTTTGCTACCTCTTTGGAAAACCATAATGGTCTCCTCTTCCTTTTCCTCTTGCTAACCTGCTTAGTACATAATTATGTTGCTCTTGTAATCCCCATTTTAAATACTTCCCACTGTTCCTCAACCCCTGATTCCTGCTCCATTCCCCTTAATGCCTCTTTCAAGTATCTCCCCATTTTCTCAAAGTTTGCCCCCCTAAAATCCAGGATACGTGTTTTTGTGTGGTTTGGTTCTGCTCTTTCTGTGATTTCAAACCACAGTGACTGGTGGTCACTGTTCCCCAGGTGCTCCCCCACTCTTACCCCCATCACACTGTCCCTGTTTGTGAGCAGAAGGTCCAGTATTGCCTTCTGCCGAGTTGGTTCCATGACCAGTTGCTTGAGGAAGGCACCCTGAAGGGGTTCAGGATAAATCTGCTCCTAGTTGATGCTGCTGCTGGGATGTTCCAGTCCACATCTGGAATATTGAAGTCTCCAACCAGTACTACCTCACCCTTGTCTGCCATCCTTTGGATGGCTAGCATCAGCTCCCTATCTGTTTCTTCCTCCTGGGATGGTGGTCTATAGACCACACCTGTGCGGATGGCTGGCCCCATTTTCCTTTCCAGCTTAACCCACAGTATCTCTCCCCCATTTTGTTCCTCTGGATCTCTGTGGCCCTTATGTCATTTTTCACATACAGTGCCACTCCTCCTCCCTTCCTGCCTGCCCTGTCTCTTCTGAATATGTTGTAGCCAAGTATGGCCAACTCCCAGTCATGGTTATCATTACACCAGGTTTCAGTGATGGCCACAATGTCCAGGTCTGACTGCACCATGACAGCCTCCAGATCTTCCATCTTGTTGCAAAGGCTCCTGGCATTTGCACACATGACTTTCCATGATTTGACCTCCCTAGACTGTTTCGCTGTTCTACTCCAGCCCCTTCCTTGGTTGTCCTTTATCCCTGGTTCACCTTGTTAACATAAGTGAAGCAATTACATCTAACAACCTTGGTGACTCTGGGTCTTGCTGGAATCCACACTTTCGTCTGGCCTGCTCCATGATCTGTATGTGGGCTTTTCAGCAACCTGTTTGAATGACAAAGAAGCATACAGACAAAGGGATTTCACATCCTGCATATGTGCAGGCACAGTTAATCACCTTCAGGAATTTTAACATTTCAGTGACTCTGGACCTCAGCTGTTGATCATTCTTTTGGCTTTTGACTTATCCACCAGGTACCTATCTGCTAGCGACTGGGTGCAGCTGACAAGCTCACAACAAGGATAAATGGGCATAACATCCTCTTTACTAACAACCTCCTTGCTCTGGGTCCCTAGACGCCTGCACTGGTCCAAGCCGCATAAGCCTCAGAAGTGTAATTCTATTGACTACGAAGTACAGCAACTGTCTCTTAAACTCCTACTCTTCCTCCTCTTGATGACAGGAAGTGTCCACTCAAATCCTGGCCCTGTCTCCTACAGTACAACAAAGCCTGCCAAAATGGAGGGGGGGGGGCTCAAAATTGCTGCCTTAAACATCTGCAGTCTCCTCCCAAAACTGGTCTCCCTTCAAATCTTTGCCAGCCAACACAACCCGGATATCCTTGCCATCATCGAAACTTGGCTGATACCTAATACTCCGGATCACGCCATCTCTATACAAGGCTACAAGATATTCAGGCTGGATAGGACCTCGAAAAGGGGTGGTGGGTGTGCAATCTACATAAAGGACTACCTCACCTGTCTCCCTGGTTCTTACCCCACCACAGAAACCTCAGTGCAACTCCTCCCTATCAAGATACTACTTGGTGCCCAAAACAAAGTCCTCACGATTGCTGCTGTCTATATCCCACCAAAAGATCCTGATTCCAGCCTACAGGCTGTCCTCGAGTTCGTAAGTACACAACCTTCTGACATCGAACTCCTTCTCCTTGGGGACTTTAATATAAATTGGCTTGCTCCTGATGCAGGGTCAAACAAAGATGCTATACTAGCAGCAAATTTAACACAAGTGGTAAACTCCCCTACCAGGAAAAACTACAAATCAGGGACCAGCACCCTCATTGACTGGATCCTTACCAGCCATCCTACCCGTATAACCAATGTAAGTGTTCTCCCTGACTCGCTCAGTGATCACTCTCCAATAATTTGTACCTGGACAAATAAGTTTCGTAAGCCGCCTCCAAAAACCATCTATAGCAGAGTCCTACCTTATGGCAACCTTAATCATCTCAAGACCTGTCTTAGGCAGATAGACTGGTCCTTGATTTACAAAACTCAAGATGTTGACCTAGCCCTTGATTACTTTATTACTACTTTCAACACTGCCTGTAGCCTATGCACCAGTAAAAAAGCGCAAAATCAAAGCACTCACAAATCCCTGGCTCACGGCGAAGCTATTGGCATAGCTCAAAAGTAGGGATCACCTCTGGGCCACTGCAAGAGCTACTGGCACTCTGTCGGACATTCAAAAGTATAAACAGATCCACTTGATGAAGAGCTCCTACTTCAAGAATGCCCTCTCCAACTCCTGGGGCGAAGGGAAATCCTTCTGGGACAACATAAAGAATATCATGGGTCAGCAGTCCAAATCCTCTCCTACAATAATGAATGTGGATGGAACCACTACATTAGACCCAGAGATCATTGCAAACACCCTAAATGATACCTTCACGGACCTTAGTGGTGTCCTCTCATCTGATTTCTTCACTGATGCTGACCCTCAATTTCTACTTCTACTACTGCTCTCCAACCAAACCACCCTTCCATTTCAAACTAGTAAAGGCACATGAAGTCTATAATATGTAAAGAAGGCCATTTCTAAGTCCCGAGCAAGCAGCGACACTATTGACCTTAAACTTGTCCCTCACTCTGGAGGAAGTACTGCTCCCCTCACAAAATTTTCAATCTCTCCCTCTGCTACAGCCAATCCCTAGAAATGGAAGGCTGCAGTTGTCACTCTGGTGCACAAAAGTGGTGATAAGTCACTGCCTGGTAACTATCGCCCGATATCAATACTACCCCTCTCTCTAAGGCCCTTGAGCGCTTGATGGCGGACCAACTTTCAGACTACCTGGAAAAGCACAACATCTTATGCACTCAGCAGTATGGATTTAGGAAGCGGCACAGTAATCGACTGCCCTACTTGAATTCTCCGGAGCAATCCACAATGCCATGGACAAAGGAAACCTAACTGGAGCAGTCTACATTGACTTTAAGGCATTTGATACAGTTCACCATGGCCTACTTATCAAACAACTACTATCCCTAGGGCTCTAGGAGGGTCCTGGTGACTGGGTAAAAATTACCTTGCTCAGCGCTCTCAATCTGTAAAAGTAGCTGGAGTTCTCTCAGACTCAAAACGTTCACTCAGGAGTTCCCAGGGATCCATCCTGGGCCCCTCCTTTTCAGCCTTTTCCTAAACTCCTCCCAAATCCTGCCCTGAACAAATAATCCTATATGCCGACGATGCCGTGATTCTTGCCACTCATAAAGATCCGAACCTTTTACGCCTCAACCTTCAGCATGCTTTTTCCAAAGCTGAGATGTGGTTCCTTGAACATAAGCTGGCTCTAAACCACAAAAAAACTAAATCCATGCTCTTCTCTAACCATAAAAGCAAGAAACGCAAGTTCCACTCACCATTAATACATACCTAGGAAATACCCTTGAACAAGTGCCAATTTTCAAATATCTTGGAATCAACTTTTGATCAAGGCCTAACCTTGCAACTCACATTGATAGTACAGCAAAAACTATTAATCAGTGAATTGGGATTCTGTATCGGAACCGACAGCTTCTTACCATTCTGCACTGAGGATTGCCATCCAATCCTCTATCATCTCAGTCATTGACTATGGCTTAGTTATATATGGATCTGCCACTACTACAGCACTTAGTCGCATTACAACATCCCTAAATAAGGCCTGTCGGTTGCTCACTGGAGTACATCGACGTACCCACACATGTGAACTCTATGCTGACTCAGGTTGGTTGCAACTCTCAAACCGGATAAAGTACCTTACCTGCCTGATGGTGGAAAAATCCACTCTGGGCCTCACTCCACCCTGTATCCAAGACTTGTTATGCCCGAGCGCTAGCATCCATTTTACCAGAAGATCAGAACACCAGCCTCTCCAAGTCCCCCGATGCCGGACTTCTCAGGGACAAAGATCTTTTGCCTATCGTGCCCCCAGCTGGCTAAATGCCCTCAGCACTCATATTACTGCCTCCACCTCTCTAGGTATTTTCAAATCAAGGCTTTTCTCTCACCTTGCCACCTCCAGCTCCTGTGACTGCCCTGATTAAACCTCCTATTTTCTCACTACCCACCCTGTCCCGTTATTTGACAAAGACATGTTTGGGAAACCTTTTCTCCTGCTATTGTTTGCTCCCCACACCTTTCACTTACCCTCTCTGTTCTGGACTTTTTCGCTATTTGTTTCTCCTAATCTGGCATGACCTCTTTCTTGTAATAATAATGTGATTATTGATATCTCATGTCCTTTTGCACAAATGATTTGATATGTATTTGTATGTGTTTTCTTGCTCTTGACACAACACAAATTGTTGTGTTATCTATGTAACCTTTTGTACTGTACCTAATTGACGTGGAACCTTTGTAAAAGAGCCTCTGGCTCAAAGGTAATAATTCCTAGAACAATAAACTAAACTAAAGTATTCTCAGGCTCCGGAGGGGGCATTCAGTGTAATGCACCTCCTTGACCTGGTGGTGGGAGTGGTTTGGCACTCTGGGTTCCCCTGCAAGGTTGGCTGGGCAAGCCTCTGGATGGGAGGAAGGGTGGACAGAAGGGGCAACACATGTGAAATCACTGCTGGCTGAAGGATGATAGCCGCTGGCATTCTGAAGTTCCACACTTCAGGGCCATTATGTTGATGGTGTTGTCTGGTGTCAGGGCTTGGAGGTTGTTAGGGGGGATTAGGCCTGCCAGAGGAGCATAAACAAACAATAACAAGAAATAAACATATAGCAAAGTGCAACTGAAAAGTAAAAATGGGGCAAGAGCATCAATAATGATTAGTCCTTTTTTACTACACTGCCACTTACATGGACTTTTCAGTTTTACTCTGGCTTCCCTCCTGTAAATTTTAGAGTGAAGGGCCAAGAGAATATTTTATTCATTTATTTTTATTTATTTAATTTGTTAACTGGATAAGAGCATTGAACCAAGAGTCCTTTTCAGGCTCAACCTGGGAAAAGTATGCAGTACAAAAATATATATCATTCAACAATAATATTCATTTACAGTTAGTATATAAATCAAACAAAATAGTTTGTCACTTTTTAAAAACTTGAAGAGACCAGTCAATATGTAAAGATTCAGGTAAGCTATTCCAAAATTGAGGAGCAGCTACAGCAAAGGCACGTAGACCAGCTCTGACTGCAAACTAGGTAACATATCCCTAATTGAAAGAAGGTCAGAGAGTGGGGTAGGGGTAGAATAAAAAACATTTTTTAAAAACTAAACAACCAAAAAAATTATTGTATACATTGCACCACGGATAACCAACCAAGCTGAGAGTATAAAAAACAATGATGAGTACGTAGAGGAGCTAGTAAAATAAAATGACAGATGTAAACAATAGAAAGATTTTGTACCTCCTTAGAACCCAGATAAAAACAAAGGCTTGATACGTAATCAAAATGAGGTAGGAGAGAACCAATGGCAATGGCTTTGTGGGATTCAATAGAAAAGGAAAACTTTACAGCTTATACAGGGCTCCAATTTTTTTGATTAATTATTATGCCAAACAAGCATTATGTGGTCAGAAAGGGTAAGCAAGGGATCCAAAATAACTCCTAAGTATTTAAACTAGGGATACTTGCTTGTTTAAATTACCTTGTCATAAATCTCAAGAGCCGGGTGGTTATTTAGCATGGAACATGACCCAAAACTCATAGACTTAGTCTTCTTTGAATTAAGATTAAGCAAATTGTTAGAGAACCAATTAAGGACAGAAAAAAAATCTGTCTGAAGATCTTTAGTCAACTTGGAGAATCCTTTAGCTGAAGAAAAGAGAATGAGATCATCATCATAAAGTAATGAATGGCAATTCATAATTACAAATAGAAGGTCGCTAGGATAGGGAAGGTAGATTTGTAATAGCTAAAGGCACATACCGATCAACCCCCTGCACACTACTTAACCTGTACGTGCCAAACCTGGAGAAAGAAAACAGATTTCCTGAAGAAGGTAATACTCCAAGCAGCCCCATCCACGGGACAGTTATATGTGATAGGAGGGGACTTTAACACCGTGCTAAACTCTACACTGGACTGATCACGAATCCCAGGAAGACAGCTGGCCTGACATCCAGAAATCTTAATAAAGTAGTACAGGAACTGGGACTCATAGAAGTATGGAGGTACTGCCATCCAAAGGTTTGTGAATATGCATGTTGGTCAGCTCTACACTCAGCATATTCCAGGACTGACATGCTGTGGATCTCCTCGGAGGGGGTGCATAGGGTGGAGTTGTCTCACATTAGGCCAAGAACACTCACAGACCACGGCATGGTGGTCATGAGATAGAAATCACCCCCAGGACTGGGAATTCTCAATGGCGCCTAAACACATCGCTGTTAAACAGTGAAGAATATAAAGAACTAGTTAAGGAAAGCTTGAGGGAGTGTACAGCCATGAACCCCCACAAGACACAAGTAAGGCCATCTGGTGGGATGGACTCAAAATGGTCCTGACAGGTAATACAATCAGTTATGCATCAGGAGTTAAACGGGAATGGCAGAAAGAGCAAACAAGACTAGAGAGAAAGATATTCGACCTGGAGGCAGAACACAAACTACTATACTGTAGTCATAAATGAGGAGGTAAAGGCTCAGCTTGAGAAGTCCAGGTCCAAATTAAATAAGTTGCTAGATGAAAAGATAGAAGGACAATTTAGATATTCAAGGCAAAGATACTATGAGGTGGGAAACAGGGCAGGGAAATTGTTAACGTGGCAGTTGCACAAGGAGGTTGTGGGAAGAATGGTCCTCAAACTTACAGGGAGAGGGGTTCAGGGATGGCAGCTTACAGACCCACAAGCCATATCAAGGGAACTCTATCACCTTTACAGTAGGCTTTATGATCAGGAGTGGATAGATCATGTAGACAAGATGGAACAGTTCTTCAGTAAAATATGGATGAAAAAGCTCTCCAGGGAGAGCACAGAGTTTTTAGAAGTCCCCCCCCCCCATGGCGAGGGAGATCTGCTCGGTGATGATGGACCTCAAAACAGGGAAGGCCCTGGGGCCAGATGGCCTCCCTGGAGAGTTCTATAAGGTATTTAGGGGGGAGCCGGCCCCGGGCCTAGCACAGGTATGCGGAGAGGTGCTGGAAGGGGGGAGAACCCCACCATCTTGGCAGTGTGCCCAGATTTCGGTGATCCACAAGGCAGGGAAAGACCAGACAGACTGTGAAGCATACCATGCCATTTCACTCCTTAATGTAGACCAGAAGATCTTTAACTCAGTCTTGGCTAAACACCTCCAGGATTGTGTGGGGAGCCTCGTCCGCCAAGACCAAACCGGCTTCAAAACTGGCAGATTGATCCATGATAACATCAGACACCTCCTCAATGTAATTTCACGTCAAAAAAAGAAAAAGACACCATTGCTAGCCATATTTATGGATGTTGAGAAGGTATTTGACAGGGTGGATTGGTATTTCTGCCACAGAACCCTGGAAGAGATGGGCTTTGGGCCAAAATTTAGGGCCAGTGTGAATGCCCTCTATGCCTCACCTCAGGCAATGGTGAGAGTGAACGGCATCACATCAGACAGATTTTACCTCGGTAGGGGGACCAGATGGGGTGCCCACTGTCCCCCCTCTTGTTTGCCCTCAGCATTGAACCGTTTACAGTAGCTATCAGGGCTAATAACAGCATAGAAGGTGTCCAGGTGGGGGATAGGTCACATAAAATCTCGCTGTATGTGAATGATTCCCTCTTCTTCATACCTTCACTGAAGACCTCCCTTCCTGCACTTCATCTCGAGTTGGAACAATCTGCCCAAGTGTTGGGCTATAAAATAAACCTTGAAAAATCAGAGGCGATAAAATTCAAGGGAACACTCCGGCCAGGGGACTGGGAGAGGTTTCCTTTCAGATGGGATACAAACAATATGGTCAGATATTTAGGGGTTAAAATCACCCCAGATTTGCCCAACTTATTTAAACTAAACTATGATAAGCTCTGGGCGGAGATCAGGGTGGACATTGGGAGATGGGAGCTGATGCCCCTCTCACTGGGAGGCAGAATTGACATGTTAAAAATGATATTCTACCTAGATTTTTGTTCCTCTTCCAGGCCCTTACTATCAATATCCCAGAGAGCTTCTGGAAACAGATTAAGTCCCTCCTGGCGTTTACCTGGGGTAAGGGATGGAGAAGAGTGCGACAGAAGATCCTGTCACAGCCCAGGGAGAGTGGGGGGCTGGCCTTACTGGACCTAAAATCATACTACCTGGCAGCTCAAATTACCACCTTAATAACATGAGTGAAGCAGAGGGGAGACACAGGGTGACGAGAGATGGAGGTGGCACAGGCGATAGGCATCCCCCTGTTTGCAATTCCTCATACCCCACTGTCACCTCAAATCTGGAAAGACTTGACCAACCCACGGTCCAAACATTCCCTTAGAATGTGGAACAAGGCCTGGAGACTCACATGGATGACCATGGAAATAGACCCTTTGACTGCAATAGTGGGAGACATCAATTTTCCATCAGCCAGGACGGACCCAGGGTATGCAGCCTGGAACCTCCAGTCCCTCACGCTGTTCAGGTCCTTTATTGCTAATGGTGGTGTGATCCCCTTCTCTGAGTTCCAAAGAAAATAATCCCTTCATAGACATGCCTTTCACAGATATCTCCAGGTGAGACACTACTTAACTTCCAACCAATTGATTTAAAAAATAGATAGGGAATTGTCCCCCCGGAGGTGTTTATTTACTGGGTGGTTAAATTAAAAAATAGAGGTAAAGTTAATAGCAGGTGCCTATAAAATCACAAGGGGGGACCAGAAGTTGGCACAGGATCAGTTTAGGATAGCCTGGTAGGAAGATTCCAGATCCCCATACCGCAGGAAGACTAGAAAGCAACTTGACTGTATGGATGGAGAACCACAGCCTCACCAGGGTGGAGACAGTTCAGATGGAAATGTCTGTCCAGATTCTTCCACACTCCATCTATCATTAAACATTTAAATGCAGGAAATTCCAACTTGTGTTGGAGAGGCTGCGGCAGAAGGGGGATGCACTATCATCTTTTGGGCGTGCCCGAAAGTTACAGGCTTCTGGTACAGAATCCATGACTACCTAAAGGGTATTTGGGGGAACACTCCCATGTTCACTTTCCAACATATGATTCTTGGGTTCAGAGCACCAACTTTTAGAGACAAGACACAGATGGCTCTCCTGAGAATACTCACACTAGCCACACTAAAAGAAATAACAGTGAATTGTCTTCAGGAGGGACTCCCAATTTTTGAGTCATGGGTGACGAGAGTACAGAACATACAAAGGATGGAGGAACTCACAGCCACTCTCCATTTAACAAAGGACAAACATCAGGGAAGGTGGCAGCCCTGGAACAGGAGGCTAGAAACAGGAGTAGAGCCTGAGGGGGTGGCAGAAACCCACTAAGGGAAATGAAGGGAAATAATGAGACCCCTCAAAGACATACAAACAAGAGGCAGGAAGGAAGAATAGGAACACAGTCTCCCTAAACCATTCTAAGAGGGATTGAAAGAGCCATACCCTCGAGAGGAGGCCAGAAACACAGCCAATCAAACGTACGATGCAGGAGAGAAGTGGGGGGGAGTGAAGTAGTTGGCCAACCTGAGCAGATAGTTATTGAAATGTTGATTGTGTGAAAAAGCTTTGTATTCAAAACTTATGAATTGACTTTTATATTTCACCTGATGTGTACAAGTGCACATGGTTCAAAGGTACTATTCCAAGGCTGCTTGTATTACATGACAACATATATGCATCTAATCTACAATGAAACATTGCTTCTGTAATGTATGCTGGCAATTCGATTTCTACTAATAAAAAGCTTAAAAAAAAAAAAGAGCTAACAAACTGAGTAAACATAAGTGGCCCTAAAATTGATCCCTGAGGTACACCCCTATCAGTTTTACTAATATTGGACAATATAGAGGAAACTCCAACAAAATGGGAATGATCCAGTAAATAATCTTCAACCCAAGAGACAATGTTGAATGAAAAGCCTAAGTATTTTAACTTTAAACAAAGCAATTTGTGATCAATAAGGTCAAAGGCATTGGTCAGCTCCATGAACATGGCCCCAGTATTTTATTTTTTAGTTGTTTAACCAGGAGTAGCACACTAAGCTGAAAGCTGTTTTACAGGAGTGACCTGGAAGCACAGGGAAGTTAAGTGACTTTCTCAGGGTCAGACAGTATGCAAGTGGAAGCTGTGGGATTCAAACCCAGGTCTGGTTTGCTGGATATCACCAGATTTGCAGCTTAGAGCCTTAAACCACTGTGCTATACTGCCTCCAAGGAAGTAAGAAATAAGTAAGGAAGCAAGTGAGGAAGCCATTATCCATACCACCCAGGACTGAGTTTGTGAACCTGACTAAGGTAGTCCCTGTACCAAAACCCATTTGAAATCCATGCTGCTGTGGACAAAAAATATTATATTTTTCCAAATAGCTATTAATTTGTTCAGCTACAATTTTTTCTAAGAGTTTACTAATAGAATTCAAGATCGAAATAGGATGAAAATCTTTTACAAAGACAGCATGGGATTTCTTAGGCACAGGCACAATTCTGGCACACTTCCAAGCAGTAGGAAATTGTTGTGAAATAAATTATATTAAATATTATACACAAAGGCAATGCAATATATGGAGCAGCTAATTTGAGAAAACAACTGTCCAACCCTGCCCCACAATCAAAGCTGTTATAGAAACATAGAAGTTGATGGCAGATAAGGGCACTTAGGACCACCACGTCTGCCCTATTTTGTAGCTATCATGACCCAGTGAGTCTCTAATTAAAGTAGTGGTCACTCTCTTAGTGATTTCAGGAATAGAGGAAAGTAATTTTAAAGACCTCACTAGTAGTGACTCACTTGAAGTAAAAATCAGGCCAATTATGGGAAAATTTGCCTCAGAAGAAGAGAGGGGGTTCACAGGAATGGTGAACAAACTATAATCAGAAGATTTTGAATTATGGGAATTGGCTATTTCAACAGGGTCTGTAATCTCTTTATCATTAACCTTCAGAATTCTAATTGTTCCTTTGTTTTTAGTATTAATCATGGAGTTGATATTATCCCAAAATCAATGTGAATCAGACCAATCAATTTCCAACTTCTTTTTGTAATACTCAGTTTTGGCAGACCTGATCATAAAGTTAAAGAGCCCCAGCACCATTATAAAAACTTGAAATAAATGTGAGATTTATCCACAATTCAGTTTATATTTCATATATTTTCTATAATTCTTTCTCTGTTTTCTTTATAACTAAGGACAGTTGTATGAAAGAGGATTACTGCCCCTTAAACTTTATCTGCTCTGTCTCCTTGCCTACACCTGACATCATAATCCCCTGTTTATGACATCATAAACATCTCCATAGCAACAGACTGTAATGTCATAAAAAGAACTGTGCTATCAAGTGTAGGCAAACAGCTAGAAAAGAGAGTGCAATGATCCTGTTTACATGCAAATGTCCTTAGTAATAAAGAAGTAAGGGTGTGACAGAGCAAATCTTAAATATAAGATGAATTATGTCTAAATATAAACATTTTTCAAAGCTGTCACAATGGCGTCAGTGGCTCTTTAACTCTATTTCTAATTTGTCCATACTGAGACAGTAGACTAGCAGGAGAGGACTTAAAAGTAGACTAAGCCAATTTCCTTTGTTTTATCATTTTCTTTATAGTTTTAGAAATCCATTTATTACGACAACCCTGACTCTTCTTCGCACATGGGAAAAAATTTTTCCTGAATGGTGAGAAGTTGATTATGAAAAAAATCCAAAGACAAATCAATGTTAGGAATTAATACCAGTCAGTAAGAGATAATTCAAAGGCCAAATCAGAGATGACAACATTATTTTTTTTTTGGGGGGGGGTTATCTATGTCTTTTGAGGAGAGAAGATACCATTTGGTGATTACACACTTCATTTGAGGTCTGGAGTCAGAGTCATGAAGAGCTCCTCTTTATTCAGTAGACACCTTAGCAGTGATGGTCTGCTTTAGAACCCCACCCCACCCCAAAGAGGGAAACCTATGACAACACACTGTAGCCAGAGCCAACACGGCTGCGGTGAGCTTGCAGAAGCTCTGAAGAATGAGCACCATGAGCGTCACCGAATGCCATCCCCAAGATGGCAATGGCGATGGCACTGCACATGCGTGGCGCTCACACATGCACAGTTGCATGGAATGGCGTAATGCTATCCCCAAGATGGCAATGGCGATGGCACTGCACATGCGTGGCACTCACACATGCACAGTTGCAATGGCGATGGCACTGCACATGCGTGGCACTCACACATGCACAGTTGCATGGAATGGCGTAATGCTATCCCCAAGATGGCAATGGCGATGGCACTGCACATGCGTGGCACTCACACATGCACAGTTGCATGGAATGGCGTAATGCTATCCCCAAGATGGCAATGGCGATGGCACTGCACATGCGTGGCACTCACACATGCACAGTTGCATGGAATGGCGTAATGCTATCCCCAAGATGGCAATGGCGATGGCACTGCACATGCGTGGCACTCACACATGCACAGTTGCATGGAATGGCGTAATGCTATTCCCAAGATGGCAGTTCTTGTGCCAACATGCAGAAGTAGTGGCCGAAATAGTGTCGCTACAGCTCTGAAAGCAAGTGACTGTGGCAGGCTATTGTCAGCTTTGTTGGAGTTTCGGAAGGATACTTCAGAAACTCCAACAGGAAGTGTTCCATGATCACACATTTTCAGAGCGAGTGAGCGATCACAAAATGGCTGCAGGCTTTGCCCACAGCCGTAAAAAGGAAGACTGGATTTTCTTTGCTTATGCCTCACTGGCTTCATGATTCTGTTCATAAGAGCAGGTGCAGTCGGACTGGCCCACCTGGATAACTGGAAATTCCAGGTAGCCCCCCCCCCCAAGTTGGGCTTCTCTCCAGCATCCAGTCTCCGAAAATTCTTGTATGTGTCATTTAGTTTCTGACTATATGGGGGTTCATGATCACTGCAAGTAAATATAAAACACAAACACAGAGCCACTGTTCAAAACGTAAGTGGAATACTGATATTAGTGTGTCGCCCCTGGTCCCCCTGCCCTATTGATTTGCCAGGTAGTTCTCCGGTATGAGCTTTACAGGAGAGCTCCCTGTAATGCAATGTGACACAGAGCAGGATTTTTGTTGCCCTCTGAGCATCTCGTAAGGGAGCAGCATGGTTTCTTTTTTGGTATGTTTTGTTTTCATGTAATTTTTTTCCTGAACTTAATCTGGTTATGTCTGGTAACTCACTCACTCACTCACTCACTGTATTAGGTGCCTTCTGTGCAATTACACAGTGAAAAAAGATGCATTCATTCTCTCAGTATGAAAAATATTTGTAACCTATCTGGTATCATACTTCATCTTTGCTGTACAAGCTCTTAAGAGTGACAGTGGTCAGGGCTGAGCTATTTATGCCAGTTGGAATGTGACCATGTACAGGGAAGGGCCTCTTTTGGTGGTTCAGGGGGTCTTGAGGGTGTTTGGGAGAGACTGACAGTTTCCTAATTAAGAGTATTTCAAAACTTAAAAAATCTGGATTTTACGTTATAAGAGAATATAAGAGTAACTAATTATGAAATCAAGTTTATCTGTTTTCTGTCAAAGTGCCCAAGAGAGACAACGTTCTGTTCAAGAATATTTTCCAAAATAAGGATATGAGTACTCAGCAACTGGTGTTGCAGTAGGGGCATTGATCTTACCACTGGTTAGTTTTGAAACCAAGGAGCCAACGGGTCCTGAAATGACTCTTAGATTGGCATAACATTTGGCTCAAAGCATTTTAAGAAACTGGGCCTGAATGATGGAAAAAGACTGCATATATGCAGCTTATTTACTAGAATGTTTTATAAATTGTAGCAAAATAAAGAGCATAGTTCCAGTAATAAGCACAGTTGCATTACTAGACCCCTTTGCACCTGTAGGCATAGTTTTTCAAGTTACGGTATTTGATTCTGAATGATTATAAATACAGTGGCAGTTCACTGTACCACATAACATGTGTGGAACAATTTGTGATGATATGCAAAACAAGTTGTTTGGTTGGATACCTAGAAACAGATGAAATATTGTGAGATCCTGTTAGCTAGGATGTCCATCATAAGCCTTTCCACTACCCTGTCAGGACAGCATTTTGGAAGCTGGAGCAAGAGCCAGGGCACAGTCCCCTACCAAGGAGCAGAATACCCTGACATGCTTAAAGTGGTGTAATGGAACAGGTGCAGAGCCAAGTCTGCAAAAAGAAAGTTTGTTCCATTGCACTGCCACGGGAGTGCAGGGCAATGAAGGAGCAATGTGCATCCAAAGCCACCTGCTGCCTAGGAAGGAAGGACTGGAAAAGTATAGGCAGGCCTCACAGCCATAGGGGCAAACAAGCATTTGCACAGGGCAAAGCTTTTTTCTTCTGAGACACACAGCCACATAATGGAACCATGATATGCAAATGACCACTCTCCCTATGGATGGGGCAAAGAGGGAGTTTGCTTGTCATTATAACTTTTTTAATTCTAAGAGCAGCAAACATTCACTGCAGTCTGTGGTCAACAGTACCGGTGTTGGAATTAAACTTTATGAACTTTGGAAGCTAGGGGATCCCATAAGGGTCGTATCTTTAAATTGAGCCCCCTTCATATTATAAGTCAATGACAGTAATGCATGAGCTATTGAGACTCACTTCAGAGCTAAGGGAGCAAGCCCTGGCAAGCCCCCTTGTAATTTCAACACTGCTTGACAGTACACAGCACCATACCTCTCAGCATTCCCTCATTATGAAAGACATCCCTCATTGTCTCCATAAAAGTGCTTCATTCCACATCTGCCCCACGTGTGAAAGGTGCGGTCTACACAGAGCAGGTGCCGTCAGTGCAGGCATCTAGAGTAGAACTTAATAAAATGTCCATAATCCAGAGTACGTCTGGATTGTGCTCAATGAAGGTGTGACAGAATAGGGAACCAGGCAGCTTCTCAGGGAACACTCACAGGGAAACAACACTGTGGACACCGGTGTAAACTAAATGAAAACTGCTTTACTTTTGGCAACAAACAAATCAGAGAGCTTGCATTCAGCTTTATAAATTGGTCCTTGCAGTTCAGTCTCTGACTTTTTCAAAAACAAAAAGAAACCTTTGTTTTTCTCTTATTCACCCGCCCCCTTTATTGAGCTGAGGTGTTGCTTGTTAAAGCTTCCCTTCCAACACTCCCCCTTCCCTTGAGGGACAGCCAGTATTTAGAGCCAGCAGAACACAGAGGTCTTAGCAGGGCTGTGAGGGACTGTATAGAACCTTCATCAGGACCCCTGTTCCACTAAGATACACTAGTAGAAGAACAGACACTCGGCCTTGCTAATTTCTGGCTTGGCTCTGTAAAAGCCCTATATACTGACTTTACAGAAGCTTGGAAATCGCTGTGGGGGAGGGGCACAAATTAGCTTTACCTGTGGGAACTAAAGAGAAAACCAGAAAAAGCAGGGAGGAGAGTTGGGTTGGGGGGGTTAAGAGAAGGAGAGAGAGAGAGAGAGAGAGAGAGAAAGCGAGAGAGAGAGATGGGCTGTTGTGAAATAGAGAGCTGAATCAAGCTAAAGGTCTCTTTTTTTGTTCTTATTTGCCCTGCCAAAGAGACCTGCTTGAACCCTTATTTGGGTTGAAGTAAAGCAACTTTTTGTTTAATTGAATTTTTTCCTGGAGTTTTTTCTGTGGGTTCCCCAAAAGTCTTGGCTCACTACAATGCTGTTACGTGTGGTGTTGGTGGGATTGAATTTACCCTCATCCGTATAGATGTAAAATGGACTCAAATAGAGTACTGAAATGTGTGTAATAAATAAATAAATAAATATGCCTGATAGAACAGGAAGTGCAGCAGGCCCAGATGCAAAGGGACTGGATGGCTCAGCAAGAACCGCAGGCTCAGAGACACCAACAGCAAGCACAACAGCAGGCTCAGAGACACCAACAGCAAGCACAACAGCAGACTCAGAGACACCAACAAGCACAGCAGCAGGCTCAGAGACACCAACAAGCACAGCAGCAGGCTCAGAGACACCAACAAGCACAGCAGCAGGCTCAGAGACACCAACAAGCACAGCAGCAGGCTCAGAGACACCAACAGCAAGCACAACAGCAGGCTCAGAGACACCAACAAGCACAGCAGCAGGCTCAGAGACACCAACAAGCACAACAGCAGGCTCAGAGACACCAACAAGCACAATAGCAGGCTCAGAGACAACAACAGCAAGCACAACAGCAGGCTCAGAGACACCAACAGCAAGCACAGCAGCAGGCTCAGAGACACCAACAAGCACAACAGCAGGCTCAGAGACACCAACAAGCTCAACAGCAGGCTCAGAGACACCAACAAGCACAGCAGCAGGCTCAGAGACACCAACAAGCACAGCAGCAGGCTCAGAGACACCAACAGCAAACACAGCAGGCTCAGAGACACCAACAGCAAACACAGCAGTAGGCTCAGAGACACCACCAACAAGCACAGCAGCAGACTCAGAGACACCAACAAGCACAGCAGCAGGCTCAGAGACACCAACAAGCTCAACAGCAGGCTCAGAGACACCAACAAGCACAGCAGCAGGCTCAGAGACACCAACAGCAAACACAGCAGTAGGCTCAGAGACACCACCAACAAGCACAGCAGCAGACTCAGAGACACCAACAAGCACAGCAGCAGGCTCAGAGACACCAACAAGCTCAACAGCAGGCTCAGAGACACCAACAAGCACAGCAGCAGGCTCAGAGACACCAACAGCAAACACAGCAGTAGGCTCAGAGACACCACCAACAAGCACAGCAGCAGACTCAGAGACACCAACAAGCACAGCAGCAGACTCAGAGACACCAACAAGCACAGCAGCAGGCTCAGAGACACCAACAAGCACAGCAGCAGGTTCAGAGACACCAACAAGCTCAACAGCAGGCTCAGAGACACCAACAAGCACAGCAGCAGGCTCGGAGACACCAACAGCAAACACAGCAGTAGGCTCAGAGACAACAACAGCAAGCACAAAAGCAGGCTCAGAGAGTCCAACATCAAGCATAACCGCAGGCTCAGAGACACCAACAGCAAGCACAACCGCAGGCTCAGAGACACCAACAGCAAGCACAACCGCAGGCTTAGAGACACCAACAGCAAGCACAACAACAGGCTCAGAGAGTCCAACATCAAGAACAACAGTAGGCTCAGAGAGTCCAACATCAAGCACAACAGCAGGCTCAGAGACACCAACAGCAAGCACAACAGCAGGCTCAGAGACACCAACAAGCACAACAGCACGCTCAGACACACCAACAGCAACCACAACAGCAGGCTCAGAGACACCAACAGCAAGCACAACAGCAGGCTCAGAGACACCAACAGCAAACACAACAGCAAGCTCGGAGACACCAACAGCAAGCACAACAGCAGGCTAAGACACCAACAGCAAGCACGATAGCAGGCTTAGAGACACCAACAGCAAGAACAACAGCAGGCTCAGAGACACCAACAGCAAGAACAACAGCAGGCTCAGAGACACCAACAGCAAGAACAACAGCAGGCTCAGAGACACCAACAGCAAGCACAACAGCAGACTCAGAGAGGAAACTGGGGATCAAGCAGAGGTACTAAATGAGTACTTTGCCTCTGTCTTTACCGCAGGAGGTGGGGGATCTTTCCAACCTGATGGGAGGGTAAAGGAGCCCACTGAACCAGGAGGTCAGTTGGAGACTGAAGGACTGGATGAGACTAGGGCAGAGGATGGGTCGTATCTAGAAGGGGAGAGAGGATGCATGGGGGGGATGGGAGGGCAAAATCAAAGCTGATAGGGTGAGAGAAGCCCTCCGGTCGCTAAAGGCTGAGAAGGCACCAGGGCCAAATGGGCTGTATCCAAGCGTGCTGAAGGAACTGGCAGATGTGCTGACAGCTCCACTGGCCTCACTCTTCAACATCTCCCTGATGGCGGGGTGGGTGCCTCAAGATTGGAAGCTGGCTCATGTGGTGCCTATCCACAAGGGGGGGTCCAGAGAGGAGACGGGGAATTATAGGCCCATTAGCCTAACGTCTGTGGTAGGCAAGGTTATGGAAGGCATTATCAAGGAAAGACTGGAGGGGCAGCTGGAAAGGTTGGGGCACCTGGATGACAGGCAGTATGGTTTTGTTCTGGGGAGGTTGTGCCAGACTAACCTGGTGGAGTTTTATGACTGGGTGATGGGTGCCCTGAACCGACATAGGCCGGTGGACATCCTCTATCTGGATTTCAGTAAGGCATTCGATTCGGTACCCCAGAATGGCCTACTAACAAAGCCAGGGGGGATGGGGTGGGGGGACAGTTGCTCAGGTGGGTGGAAAACTGGCTTATGGAGCGAATACAGTGAGTGGTGTTTGGAGGGATAGTCTCCTCCCTCAGGAGGGTCATCAGTGGGGTCCTCCAGGGTTCAGTCCTGGGGCCACTCCTGTTCAATTCCTACGTCTCGGACATAGGGTGGGGTGTTAGGAGTAGGTTGAGTCTCTTTGTGGATGACTCAAAACTGGGAGCACTGGCAGATGGGCAGGAGGGAAGAGAGGCCCTGCAGGGGGATCTGGATTCCCTGGGGGGGCAAGGAAGTTGGTGTTGAAGTTCAATGCAGGGAAATGTAGGGTGCTGCATCTGGGGGTCAGAAACCCGGGACATGCATACACCCAGGGGGTGACCACACTGCAAGTCATATTGGACGAGAGGACTTAGGGATAGTGGTGGACAGCAAAATGAATAACACAGAGAATTGTCGAAGAGCTGCAGCAAAAGCAAACAGGATACTGGGCTGCATTTACAGAGGGATTACCTCCAGGAGGAGGGAGGTGATCCTCCCTCTGTATAATGCCCCAGTTAGGCCGCATCTTGAGTACTGTGTGCAGTTCTGGAGACCCCCTCTTAAGAGAGACATAGCGCTGCTGGTGAGGGTCCAGAGGAGGGTGACCAGGATGATTCAGGGTATGGAGGGTAGGACCAATGAGGAGAGACTGGATGAACTCAAGCTGTACGCATTGGAGCAGAGGAGGGACAGAGGGGACATGATAGAGACTTTCAAGTATGTAAAGGGGATAAATAAGGGCACAGACAGGTAAGTGTTCAGGCTTAAGAAGGGGAACTACCAGGGGCACGAGTGGAAGCTGGAAGGGGGAAGTACAGGGGAGCACAGGAGACACTTCTTCACAGAGAAGGGTGGTGGAACCATGGAACGCACTGCCCAGGAGTCTGGTGGAAGAGACCACAGTAAAAGGATTCAAGAAGGGTTGGGACAGGTACAGGGGGAAGCTGAGGCCAGGGAGGGCCACCTCTGGGGCTGGGGGGGGTGGAGGAGCGAGCTCCCAGTAGGGGGTTAATTTCCGAACAGACACGATAGACCATGGGGCCTATTCTGCTGGCTTTTACTATGATTCAACAGCAGGCTTAGAAAGACCAGCAACTGGTGCAACAGCTCCAGATGCCAAGGAACTGGATGACCCAGCAAGTGCAATTTCACACGCAAAGAGACCAGCAGCAGGCTCAACAGCAGGCACCAAGAGACCAGCAACAGTAGAAGTTTGTGAAGCAGGTGCTGCAAACACAGAAAGAAACTGTGACTCAGCTCAGGTCACAAAGCATCCTGTCGCTGTAGGACCTCACACCATGCTAACAGAAATGGATCCTGAGGATGACCCCATAGCCTACATTATGACTTTTGTGACAGTTGCCAATGCCACTACCTGGCCATGAGAAAGTTGGGCCATTCGCATTGCACCATATCTGACTAGAGACACACAAGCTGCTTACTGGAGCCTAGATTATGCCGCTGTCAGAGACTATGGCCAGGTAAAGGTGGCTATTCTCGATCAGAATGGGATAACTGAAAAGAGCTATCAATATGTCTCACTCTTAGCCCACCTCAGGCACTCTTCAGACCACTCAGAGCCCCAGCCCTGTCACCCCGCTTTCTCCAAGGGCTTACCTGCTCCCTGCTGTGGAGCCATGTATCTCCTCCCTATGGTGGAGGTCTTCAGGCTGGCCAAGGTCCCTCACAGAAGCCATCTTTCTTTGTGCAGGAGGACAGCCTGGGTCGGTGGTTGTGTGATCTGCTGACTCCTGTGTGGTTGTCATACTGCGTCAGCTGAGAGTTGTTTCATTTTCTGGGCACTACTCCTTGGGACACAATGTTGAAACTGGTGGAACACAAAACGTCCATTTGGTTCAGCAAATGGCATCCCTCTTTGTGCCTACATGCACTCCAGCCTGCACAGTCACCCAGATGGCAATCGCATGACAGAGGCGGGTCCCCCCCCCCACCCAGGGAAGAGAGTATCTTCCTTCCCTGGCTGTCCCTTCAATGACTTAGGCTTGTTCATGAACCCGGGTCACCAGCATTGCAAGTGGTAGCATTGCTGCTGCACTGCCAGGCCAGCCCATTAGTTGAACTTTTGCATATATATTTTTTTTTATATATACAGTACATTGTTCCCTACCAGGTGCACCATGGGCAGATGATTCCAGCCCTGTCCCTTCCTCCCAGGTCCATCTACCATTACTCCGACACTGCAGTAGCCCCATTCCCCCATGGATTTCCTCCCTTGGAGGGACCAGGAAGGGAGGACTGTTCTCCCCCACCCAAGATTCATAATCTAGATCAGGGCATCAGCAAGCCAGCAATGGAGCAGGACAAGGGCAGGCAGTAGTGCTTCATGTAGCCAACTGCTCACCTTTTTCCACCTTACTTTTCTCCCTTATGCCATGGTGCCATGAGCGCGTGCATGTGGAGGCGAGCATGCTCTATGTAGTCGTGGCCCCTACTTGCTGCTCAGACTCTGACACTGCCACCTGGCCTCCACCAGGTGGCAGCCAAGGAGCAACACAGCCAATACCCCAACCCCAGGAGAGGAGAGGAGTCAATCAGATGCTTGATCCTCTGCCTCCCCTGCCAACCCCTGACAATCCGAGCTTGCTTCCGAATGCAGGTCGCCGGCATGGCATGAGGTGCGGCATCCAGTGCCTCAACCCTCAGCCCCACCTGGGTGGCCTGCACATTATGATTTAAAGCTGGAACATGACCCAGAGTAGTCACTCAAAAACTGAAAGACTTGGCTAGCCAGTGGTTAAAACCACAGGTACATTGTGAAGAGGACATTTTGGATTTAATTATGTTGGAATAGCATCTGAACATTTTGCCTAATCGAGTACGTGGCTGGGTTAGTTGTCACAAGCAAACCACCCTGGCTGCTGCTGTCAAGATCACACAGCAATATTTGGAAGCAGAGAGACCAGAGGCCACTAAGAGCAGAAGCCATGATGAACCTCGGGTGGTGATCCGAGGGGAAGATCCTCATAGAAGAGGGGAGAAAGGACAATGGGGAGATGGGAGTAAGCATACTGGTGCAGATAAGTGGTCAAGTGGTGAAATAATGGTTGCCCCTCCACACCAAAAAGGTATAACCTCAGGATCTAGTGTAATTCCCCCACCCCTAAGACCACAATCCCCCCCACCACTCAAATGGCGAGGGCATATGTCCACGACCAGTTAGTGCCATTATAAGCTTTTGATGTGATAAAGTGGGGTATATCTGTAGGTTTTGTGACAGTATGGACTGTGACTTTGTGGAATTTGTAGCACTAGACCACAACAGTGGACCCCATTTCAACCATCCCTATACAGTCCCAGTGCAAGTAGGGGACCAAATAGTTATGGCTGTGGTAGATTTGGGTTGTGGGCAGACATTGGTTAAAGAATCTGTAGTAGGATTTCATTTAGGCCACTGTGAAGAACCCATAATAATTGTCTGTGTACATGGGGATACCCGCATATATCCTACACCCTTAGTGTGATTAAAAGTGGGAAATATCATAGGAATAAGAAAGGTTGGAATTTCAAAAACCCTACCTTGGCCAGTAGACCTGGGATAAGATTGGGAAGGTTTCCATGTCTCCTACAAAATAATTCTGAAAGTGTACGCTCACAGAAGGGGAAAAACCTGGAGGGATTAGAAGAAATATTTCCCTTCACTGATGCTGAACTATTTGGCCCAGAAGCAAAGACCAAGAAGTCCCATGAACAGAAACAGAGGGAGAAAAACAAGGGAACCCCTTATATGCAAGGTTGCAGTGGTTGAGGACTGCAATGACCTGGGTTCAAGGAAAGTCAGAAGTGACTATCAAATCAAATCAAAATCAAATCAAATCTTTATTTATACAGGCGATCACCGTTGAGCAAGCTCATTTACAAGGTGGACCTGCTGTTGTCAAATGACACTTATACACACATAGATTAACGGTGCAGTAAAAGAAAAAAAAGAGACAAGCTTACAAACAGGTGGTAGGTGCAATAAATACATTCCAAGTATTCACATGGGATCACATGACATTATTGTGGTATTTACAACCTTCAAAGACATAGGCCCAGATATTCAAACTGCGCCATTCTGAGGCGCAAGCCCCTGCGCTGCTCAAAATAGTTACGCAGGGGTGTGGCCGGGGTGATATTCAAAGGAGTTGCGCTATTGAGCAACTCCTTTGAATATCATCCACCAGCCACAGCCACTGTGCATGGCGCAGTGGAACTTGCGCCACCGCAAGTTGTCAGAGTTGAGCATTAAACTTGCGGTGGGGCAAGTACCATTGCGCCATGCGCAAATTTTCGATATTCAAAAGGTGACATGCAAATGGGGCCATAATTCATGCAAGGCGCAGGGGGGGTCATTTGCATCTATTTATGGCCCCATTTGCATGTCATTAGCATGTGGGTCGCGCCGATCCCTGAGGACTTGCGCCTGGCCGCCCTGCCAGGCAGCAGCCGTGGGACAGCGCTTACGCTCGAATCACTGAGCAGTATGTATGAATACACTCCCCAAACAGCTCGATGCCTGATCGCGGGCAGAAAGTAACATGAAACACCCCCACACATCTCGATGCCCGATCGCGGGCAGAAAGTAACATGAAACACCCCCACATCTCCAATGCCCGATCGCGGGCGAAAGTAACATAAACACCCCACATCTCCCGATGCCCGATCGCGGGCGAAAGTAACATAAAACACCCCACACATCTCCCAATGCCCGATCGCTGGCAGAAAGTAACATGAAACCCCGCCCACATCTCGATGCCCGATCCGGGCAGAAAGTAACATAAAACACCCCCACATCTCCGATGCCGATCACGGGCAGAAAGTAACATAAACACCTCCCCACATCTCCCAATGCCCGATCGTGGGCGAAAGTAACATGAAACCCCACCCACATCTCCGATGCCCGATCGTGGGCAGAAAGTAACATGAAACACCCCCACACATCTCCCGATGCCCGATCGGGCAGGCGATAAAACAACCCCAGTGCCTAATCGCGGGCAGATGTATAAAGCCCCCAACCTGAATATCTCCCTGGTGGTCCAGTGGACCGTAATGCCCGATCGCGGGCAGAATGTCAAATTACAACCCCCAAACATCTCCTGGTGTCTAGTGTCCCCCCACCCCACCCACCCATGAAGCCCCTCCACCCGCTCCCCGGCAGCCCGGCGGGCGGTGGCATCCACCTGCCGCGCCGCCCACCCGGCTGACTGTCAGTAGGGCTGCAGCCCATTGGGCGCATGGGCGTGCAGCCCTACTGGACAGTCAGTCGGTGGTAACGCGAAGCGGCGAAGCCGGGTGGGATGCTACCGCCCGCCGGCTGCGGGGGAGGCGGAAGGTGGAGAGCTTCGCCAAAGTAGGGTGGGGTAGAACACTAGACACCAGGGAGATGTTTGAAGGATTACCGATTCTGCCCGCGATCGGGCCGATCCACTGGACCACGGAGATATTCCGGGTTGGGGGCTTTTATTCTGCCCGCGATCGAGCCTGCCGCCGCCGCTGCCGGGGGAGCGGGTGGAGGGGTCATGGGTGGGTGGGTGGGGGGACACTAGACACCAGGAGATGTTTGGGGGTTGTAATTGACATTCTGCCCGCGATCGGGCATTACGTCCACTGGACCACCAGGAGATATTCAGGTTGGGGGTTTTACATTCTGCCCACGATCGGGCACTGGGGGTTGTTTTATCGCTCTGCCCACGATCGGGCATCGGAGATGTGGGGGTTTCATGATACTTTCTGCCCGCGATCGGCATCGGGAGATGTGGGGGTTTCATGATACTTTCGCCCGCGATCGGGCATCGGGAGATGTGGGGGTTTCATGATACTTTCTGCCCACGATCGGGCATTGGGAGATGTGGGGGTTCATGATACTTTCTGCTCACGATCGGGTATCGGAGATGTGTGGGGTTTTGATACTTTTCTGCCCGCGATCAGGTATCGAGATGTGTGGGGTTTCATGATACTTTCTGCCCGCGATCGGCATCGGGAGATGTGTGTGGGGGTTTCATGATACTTTCGCCCGCGATCGGGCATTGGGAGATGTGGGGGTTGTTTTACGCTCTGCCCATGATCGGGCTGGTGGGGGGCACAGGGACTGAGTTGGGGGCCAGCCACGGGTGGCAGCTGCTGTGTTGCACCCTGCAATACAGCAGTTCACCTGTGGGTGGCCCTCAACTTGATCCCTTGGCTCAAAGTTGTGCAGGCGCAGGTTGGGGTTATGATGACATCTCTGCACAACCCGACTGAATATCGGGTTGCGCAGTTTATGCATGGTTCCTCCCCCTCCTGTTGAGCATGCATTCATTTGTATTGCGCTGTTGATCAACCTGTTTTCAGTGGCGTAACTGCCTCCTGCTGAATATCGCAGAATGGCGCAATGTAGGACTTGCACATGGCGCAACCCTTTTGAATATCTGGGCCATAGAGTTTAGAGTTGCACATTTATCCATGGCTCTACAGGAAGGTACAAATTAATAACATTACAGCCCCCAGAAATTGGTTCAGTGCATGGGTGGTGACCAAGGCTTCGGAAGAGCCCATGATGAAAACTGTCTCAATTATTTGAGTGGCATAAGGGATTAGACAGAGGAAAAAAAAAGAAAAATGCCCATGGTTCCAATGGCCAGCATGGCAGCTGACTGCTGAACAGATTTATGTAGGGAAGAGAGGGGTTAGGTTCATAGCTGCATAACTGGCATCCACATCAAAGGGAGGTCACAAGGCACTTCCAGAGGTCTGCTGAACATGTTTAAAAATCTGGTCAGTATCATTTCTGAACAAAAAAATGATGAGGTTCTTAAAAATGCCTATCAGAACATAGCTATGGTAAATGGCAATGTGACTGATGAACAAAAAGTGCAAATATTTCCAAGGTGTGAACTGAAAAAACAACATTTTGTACAGGGTGGAAAAGAAAAAACAAATAGGAATTGTACATTATCAGTTTTTGGTTCCCAGGTCTGCAAGAAGGGAGGTATTAAGACTTGCTCATACCATAGCTACTGTGGGTCACTTGGGCTGACAGAAAACCAAGACGCACATACTTGCCTGGTTTTCTGGCCAGGTATATGGAAGAAAGTAGGCAATTTTTTGTGTTTCCCAGAGTATCAGTTGACCCAAAACTATAAAGTAGGACCCACTGATCCTTATACTCGTAATAGATATTTAATTTGAGAGAACTGGGGTTGATATGGTGGGACCCCTGGTAAAAAGTTCCGCAGAGTATCAGTATTTTATGGTGATAATGTATTATGCCACCCGATATCCTTAAGCTATTCTCATATGCTCCACTGCAGCCCAGTCAATAGCCAAAGAATTGCTAAAGGTATTTTCCAGAGTTGGCCTGCCAAACAAGATTTTAACTGATCAGGGCACCAAACGTCTGTTGAAGCTTGAGGGAGGTGTGTGCTTTACCGAAGGTTAAGTCCATTCAAACATCAGCGCACTACCCTCAGACCGACGGATTAGTCGAAAGATTTAACAAATCCTTAAAGGGTATGCTGTCTAAATCTGTTTCAGCTGAGGCAAAAAACTGGGATGAACTATTGCCCTATTTAACGTTTGCAGTTCAGGAGGTGCCACAATTGTCCACGGGTTTCTTACCCTTTGAACTGCTGTAAGGTGGCAACCTGGAGGGAAACTGTATCTCGTAAAAGAGATATGGGAAAAACAGGCACGCAGGCCCCCTAACATAGATACATAGACAGTGTCGGCAGATAAGGGCCTATGGCCCACCCAGTCTGCCCATTTGAGCTTGTAAGTTCAGTTTATGTTTTCCTAGAAGTCTGTTGCCCCTTACCCCTGACCTCCAGAATTCCTTTATGTCTATCCCATGCATTCTTAAATCCCATGATTGTTTTAGCCCCCACCACTTCCTCTGGCAGGGTGTTCCACTTGTCCACCACCCATTCTGTGAAGAAATTCTTCCTCATGTTTCCTCTGAATCGTACTCCCTCCAACTTCACCCCATGCCCTCTAGTCTTGGAACATCTTTTTCACTTAAAAATAGTGTATTCCTGCACCTTGTTACTCCCTGTGAGATACTTGTATGTCTCTATCATATCCCCTCTCTCCCTCCTCTCCTCCAGGGAGTACATGTTCAGTTCCTTCAACCTGTCTTCATAGGACTTGTGATGCAATCCATGCACCATCTTTGTTGCCCTCCTCTGAACCTTCTCTACCCTGTCTATGTCCTTACGTAGGTATGGTCTCCAGAACTGTATACTGTACTCCAGGTGGGGCCTCACTAGTGTCTTGTACAGTGAATTATGACCTCCCTTTACCTGCTGCCTTGTCACACTGTTTCCCTACCTTGAGGTCATCAGAGATGATAACCCCAAGATTCCTTTCCTGCTTGGTGCATGCTATATCCTCACCTCCCAACATGTTCCAACAGGTAATGCAAATGAGAGAAAGACTGGAAACAATTTGCAGATTTGCCAGAGGAAATGTTTTTAAAGCACAGCAAACCCAGGCAGGACACTATAACCAGGGGGCCAGGCTACAGGAGTTCAAACCTGGGGAAAGAGTACTTCTTCTGCTCCCTAGCTCTGAAAGTAAACTCTTGGCTAAACGGCAAGGACCATATGAGGTCCTGAGAAATGTGGGGACAGTTGATTATGAGGCATCACAACCTGACCAAAAAAGAATAAACACATTTATCATGTTAATTTGTTGAAACCCTGGAAAAACAGAAAAGTTTTGCTAGTTGATCCACAGGAACCTAAAGGGACCCCTAATCAGGTGAGGGATGAAGACATTGAAGATGGAATCATTCACTTAGGCCCTGAAGTTTTAAAAGAAGCAAGCCTTGTCCCATTGAATGAATGCCTCAACCTGACCCAGAAAAATGAAGCCCAGCAACTGGTAGGAAATTATGGGGATGTGCTCTCCGCAAGACCGGAACAAACTTCTGTGATCCAGCACCACAAAGACACAGACCCAGGTGTCCAGTTTTGCCAACAGCCATATAGGCTCCCAGAAACAGTCCAGGAGGCAGTATGAAAAGAGATCTGCTCTATGTTGGAACTGGGAGCCATTGAGGAATGTCAGAATGACTGGTCTAGTCCTGTTGTATTAGTCCCAAAACCAGATGGGTCCACTCAGTTTTGTATTGACTTCTGAAAAGTCAGTGCAGTCTCAAAGTTTGAGGCATATCCTATACCTAGTGTGATGGACTTCTGGACTCACTGGGTAAGGCCCAGTACATTAATACCCTAAACCTGACCAAGGGGTATTGCAAATCCTGCTGACTCTGGAATCTGGGGAAAAATAGCCTTTGTCACTACATTTGGTCTGTATCAGTTTACTGTGCTCTCCTATGTGTTGCATGGTGCCCCAGCCAGATTTCCGAGAATGATTAATTGAATCCTCAGTCCCCTTGAGTTATATGCAGCAGTGCACCAGGATGACATTGTCGTGTTCAGCTCTGATTGGGACACTCACCTGTGGGATCAGGCTGCAGTACTTAAGTAGCTCATGGAGGCAGGTCTCATGGCCTATGCCATAAACTATGCCCTAGGGGGACAGGAAACTAAATACCTGGGATATATGATTAGCAATGGCCGTGTATACTTAGTTGTTGTTGATAATGTAAAAGCTCTTGCTAACTACCCCATACCAACTACCAAAAAGTAAGTCAGGCTCTTCCTTGGCTTTGTGGGATATTATGGATGGTTCATTCTGGAGTTTTCAGCACTTGCTACCCTATTGACTGACCTGAGTAAAAATGCTGCCCCAAATAAGGTTCAGTGATCTTCAAAGATCAGAAGGTCTTCCAAACTATCAAAAATGTGTTGTGTATTATCACCTGAGGGCTGTTTAGTGGCCTATGTGAAATGAGCTGTGGTGGTCTCAGTCTAGTTCCCACTGGGCTGGTATCCTCATCACAAAAAAAACACCAACACATTTCACACTAATTGGCACCTTTGTTGGCAGTCTCACATGAGAAGCCAAGGACTGAATGGCATAGAGTATGAACAACACTCTTACCTACATGGTGGACCCTCTATCAGGGTTGAAGCACATTGCTGGGCAGTGTGAGGAAGCTTGCACTGTGCTCACCTGTGCTGTACTTGTCATGTGGATAGAGAACTTCAGCTTCCAGTGCTGTCAATCCAGCACTTTTCACGAACACTAAATTCACACTCAGAAAAAAAAAATCTTTTAAAAAAGTGTGTCATATAAGGGACCTGTCATACCAAGTCTTAATTTCAACTGCCCATTCATTTTGTACAGAGACCTCAGAAGTAGGGTTGGGGGCCATCTTGTCACAAAAATCTGATGTTGGGATTCATCCTGCCCTCTATTTGTTCAGAACATTTTTTTCAGGGAACCACAGTATGCCACTCTAGAGAAAGTGTCTGGCAGTGAAGGGGGGAGTAATAACCTTGCACTACTATTTGTTGGGAAGACATTTCACCTAGGTCACTGACCATGCACCCCTCAAATGGTTGCATGCCATGCGGGACAGTAATTCCAGAATCACCCAGTGGTACTTGGCTCTGCAACTATTTTTGTATCACAGGGTGGTTTCCCTGCATAATAATTAAGATGCTGTTTTTCTGGATGGGAAGGCAGCTCAATGATAGCCAGTGCTGAGCATGCCAAGGACACAGCTCAAGGGGGGGGATTGTGGCAAACTGCCCGGCTGCTATCCCTTATTTGTAGATATTATTCTGTTGTACAGTATATATGTTTTTTATGTAATTATATGTACATGCGAGTGTCAGCACAAGGCACTTAGAGAAAAGACTGGATTTTTAAAAAGGTTTTGACCTTCTTCTGACCTGAGATGCCAGCTACTTGCAGGAATCTGACAAGTCCTTGTCAAAAAGCTTGTAGATGCATGATCAAAAGGGTATTTCCAATAGGAACTGACCAAGGGAAACAAAAGTAATAACATCAACTGTATAATCATAAAATGTACACAACCTTCCTTATAACTAATTAAATTAAGCCAGTTCAAAGCCCAGGATGTTTTAGCCAGGAAAGATCCTTCTAACAAGCCTGTTTGAGGTAATAGAAAAAGAAACACATCCTTATCGCATACCTGTGTGAGATTGTAAAACCTGTGTTAACTATGGGAATCTGACACATCAAAGATTATCAGGAAAATAAGACTTTTGGGGGAAAGTGCAAGAGTGATACCTGGTGGCCTAAAGTGGAAGAGCCAGCCTGTATTCACTGACCTGAAAGGGTCAGTCTGTATTCACAGACTTGGGAGGGGTGGTGATATTCTATATAAACTCCCCAGCACAGACACTCAGTGCCATTTTGCCATTTTGCTTGGACTCTCCTGACCACAGAGAACTCCTGTCAGCCCAGAGACTGCCTAGAGCCCAAGGCTGCTACAGAAATACTGCAATATTTTGCAAAACAACGATTCTTTGGACTTTGAAATCTTCATACCTCAGATAGATTAGCTACAGTCTTAGTGTGTTTCATTGTACATTTTTCCCTTTTCTCTTCCTGTATACTGTAACCCAAATTAATATTCTCTTGTTAGTTGTGCTTGTATTTATTTATTTTAGTAAAAACCTTTGCTTTTCTAAAGAAATTCTGCCTATGTGAGAGTTTTTATATTGTATGTGAGACTGTATAAGGCTTATTTATAATCTGCAACAACTGCTGAGTGCTTAGAGGGGCCACCAAAAGCAACCAAATTGAGAAAAGGGTCTGTAAGGGACATCTGGAATGATAGGGATATTACCAGAGTCTTATATGAGTCTGCAGGGATTGTGAACTAGGCTGTTGCATGTCCTGTAGGGCAAAGGCCAAATCAGGCTTACACTGCTACCTCAAAGACAGTGTGATACCTGGGTCTTCCTCCTTTGTGTAATAGCCAAGGAAAGAGTTCATATTTGGCCACAAGATTCAAGACTGATATTGTGCCCTTATCCAGAGCTAGAGGGATGCCCTGGATCCTCGTGGCAGAGGTGCAGTCATGACCTCAGTGAGCATTCTAAAGGATGAGGAGGGTATCCCTGTTCCCCCCATCACAGACTGCACTTAAGGGTTGGCACTGTGAGCTCAGTGGGCCTGATCCCGAGGAGTGGGTTTATGACAGGGATATGTGAAGGAGTCTATAGAACATTCACTTGGGACTCCCTTTCCACTAAGATACTATCAGGAGAACAGAGATCCAGCATTGCTTATTTCTGGCTTGATCCTTTACTCTACAGAGGCCTGTAAATTCCTGCTGGGGAGGGGCACAACTGAGAGTCACCTCTGAGGACAAAATAGAACACTAGAGAAAGTAGAGAGAAGAGTTTGGGGGGGGGGATATACAGTGACTTGCAAAAGTATTCAACCCCCTTGAAAGTTGTCAGATTTGTCTGAATGACAAATGATACATTGAGATTTTGTTCTGTGTAATATTTTATTTAAAAAGACTGACCCTCAAAATAATTATTTTAAAGTGACATTGGTTTTATGTTAGAAAATATTTTTAAGAAAAATAAATAACTGAAATATGCTGTTTGTATAAGTATTCAATCCCTGTGCTCTGGGAGCTCCAAGTTTACACAGATGAAAAATATTGCCCTAACGAGGACACAATTGGCTTACAATTGGCCTCACCTCTGAAACATTAAAGTAGCTCACATTTTCTGGATAACCCCCCCCCCTCAGTTTAATGACCATTGGTCAGACTGTGAATCTGAAGGAAGGGTGGGAAAATGAAGACTAAAGAGCATTCTAAGGAAGTTAGAGATAAAGTAATAGACATGCATAAATTAAGAAAAGAGTACAAAATAATATCCAAGTGTTTGGATATCCCAGTGTGCACTGTTGGATCGATAGTGAGGAAGTGGAAGCTGCATCACACCACCCAGGCACTACCTAGACAAGGCCGTCCCTCAAAACTCAGCATCCAAACAAGAAGGAGACTAGTGAGGGAAGCCACAGAGAGGCCAATAATCACTTTGAAGGAGCTACAGAGTTCAGTGGCTGAGAGTGGAGTGAAGGTGCACCAGTCAACCATATCAAGAGCTCTGCATAATACATAAAGTATGGGAGGGTGGCTAGAAAGAAGCCATTACTCAAAAATAACCATATCAAAACATGTCTGGAGTTTGCCAGAAAGCATGAGAGTGACCCAGCTAAGATGTGGCACAAGGTTTTGTGGTCTGATGACACCAAGATAGAGATATTTGGTCAAAATTCAAAGCGCTATGTGTGGCGCAAACCTAACACTGCCCATGCCTCGAGAAACACCATCCCTATAGTGAAGTATGGTGGTGGCAGCATCATGCTGTGGGGATGCTTTTCATCAGCAGGGACTGGGCATCTTGTTAAAACTGAAGGAAGAATGGATGGTGCAAAATACAGGGAGATACTGCAAGAGAACCTGCTTCAGTCTGCTAAAAAACTGAAGCTTGGGAGAAACTTCATCTTTCAGCAGGACAATGATCCCAAGCACAAGGCCAAAGCAACACAGGAGTGGTTAAACAACAAAAAGGTGAATGTCCTACAGTGGCCAGGTCAACGTCCAGATCTCAATCCCATCGAGAATCTGTGGCACTGTTTGAAAATTGCGGTCCATAAGCGTCACCTGAACAACCTGGAACAAATCTGCCAAGAAGAATGGGCAAGAATCATTCCCAAACAGTGTGCAAGGCTGGTAGACACTTACCCCAAAAGACTTAAAGCTGTTATTGCAGCAAAAGGTGGCTCTACCAAATTCTAATGTGTAGGGGTTGAATACCTCTGCAAGCAGCATTTTCCAGTTTTTAATTTTCTTTTAAAGATCTGCTGACGGATAATTAATTTTGGCTTTGAAAATATACTGTTAGAGCATATGAGTTTGCAATAAAAATACTGACTGGAATAATATATGTAAGTCTTATTTGTAATCCAGACAAATCTGACAACTTTCAAGGGGGTTGAATACTTTTGCAAGTCACTTTTATATATGTATATATATATATATATATATATATAGAGAGAGAGAGAGAGAGAGAGAGAGGCAGACAGAGAGAGAGCAGGGTTGCTGTGAACTACAGAGCTGAATGAACCTAAATGTCTTCTGTTACAGGGGTGAACTCTAAAGTAAGATGGGCTTGGTTCAAATCACCTTCCAGTCCCTGCCAAACCCTGGTCTGCTGTGGGGCTATGATATGGTTGACAGGTGTAGGGAGTAAGATGGATATATTCTCCATCACAGTGGTGCTCGGTAGAAGGCTATTACCAACTTGTCTTGGCTTTTCTTTGTCCCTTCCTGCTTCTGCTCTGCACTTAGTGCACCAATAAAGGGTGCTTTTGCACACCTTATTCCCATTCAAACAGACACTTTGCACATCCAAACCTGTTTCGTTAGCTGTTTGCACATGGTGTGAGTGACTTTGCTCCTTGTTTGCCCACAAACTATTGCCTTTGCAAAAAAGTTAAAACTGTTTGCTCTGTGCAATTACATGCTTTCCATTACGGCCCTGTGGGTGCACAGATGATCACAGTGGTATTTGCAGTGCAGAAACACACTCTGTACTGTCCAAAACGTTCCATTATGCTAGTCTGTGGTGTTGTACTGGAATAAGTGGTTTTGGGAAAAAAAGCACATTCAAATTAAAATAAAGAAGGTAGTTCAATGTATGCAAACACATTTGTTAGCTAAAATACTTTCTTTAGAGCTCAAAAGCTCACTTTTCAGATCCAGTATTATTTGCATTCCTTCTTTATGGTTTTTGTTGATTTTACTTGGTTAGACATTTCTATTTTCTATACACAGTATTGGTTACTTGGGTATGCTGTACTTGTATTTTAAAATGTGCTGCTTTGCAATAAATTTAATAAACATTTTGCAGTACTGTATACCATAGAATGAAGACATTATATATTAGCAAGAGAGAGAGAGAAAACAATACCAGTCATAGTGGAAATTGCATGTTGATAATGTTCAGGCATTTCAAACACCAGAAGTAGCTTAAGTAAAGCAATCTGCTACCCTTGGTACACCCATCCATTTATTATTTATAAAGCACAGTTCATACTAGTCTCACTAAGTGCTGCCCAGTATAGTAAAAACAACCTAACCATCATCAGCAATGCTACATATCTAAACAAAAAGCTCTTTTTTTTACTTCATAAGAAGTTTATTAAGTCAATACATTACAAAGTGACCATGAGCATAGGAGGTTATGCTATACAAGCACAGGAAAACATCCAAGAAGTCCACAGATATGAAATGTAAGCCAGCAATTGATAGAATATAGAATAAACAGTCCATCAGGTTAGCCTGTGACATCGGCACCTGAATTAAGGCACCGTCCAAAATGGCAATGCATTGTGGGTGAAAGCTTGAATGGTGATGGGGGGTAGGGCGACCAGATGTGGGGGGATAGGTGACTGCAGCTACAGGATGTCGCTATATGTACACGCACATGGGAGAGGGGGAACAAGCATGGCGAATGTGGCCTGGGAGGGGACAGAGGGGATGTAGGAGGTGGTGCTGTGGTCAGCTGCTGAGCTGCACCATGGCATCAGGGGTTGGCATCTGCTTGCAATGCATGAGGCACCAAGTTCGGGTCTGGGTCTGGGCACTACTGCATTATTTTTGTGCCTGGCCTGAAACTTGTATTTTTTTGCTTTTGCCCCCCAACATGCACCCCCCTGGAGTTGAGAATCCTTTAGTAGAGGTGTGCGGGGGGCAAAACTCCCCACGTGGGGGGAGTGGGGGATGCAGCCCCACAGAAAGCAAAACAAAATCCCCAGCACCATTCCTCCATGCACCGACAATGTCAGGGTGGTGGAAAATGTTTTCTGCCCTGACGCTGTGAGCACGCGTTCTCACTGGCAGTCGCCATTATCACATAAACTGCCCATCAGATAACAACCACAGAACAGGAACCATTGTGTTTCTCCCCCCCAAATTAGACAAATCATTAGCAAGAAAATGCTCATTAAATGGAAGTGTAACAGTGCATTTTGACAGGACCAGTGTTATGGTCCCAGTGTCCACATGGACTGTCTGTTGCACCACCGTAGATGCATTGCCAGTCCCTTCTTCAATAAATAGGTCATTCTAGTGAAGAGGAAGTGAGTCCGGTCCTGCCTTGGGTAATATCCACTGCCTCTGAAATGAGAGGCAATATACAGACAAGACAATTTATGGGCTGAGTGAATATTTAATCATTTCACTAAAAAATCAGTACACAGCAAAGCTTATGTTAATGCAGCAAATGATAGTTATTAAAAATGAGTTAGAGTCAGAGAGGCAGGATATAGCAATTAATGGTGCCAGGTTAGATGATGTGATAAGGAAATTGGATATCATAAACCACCTCCCCCCCAAATAATCAGATTCTGTTATTTGGGAAAATGAAGACATGAAGGTGGAATTGGAGGATTCAAAGACAGATAAAAGACTGGACTTTAGTTCTATAATTTTCCCAACTACTCCAGACTCTCAAATAAAAAGGAAAAGGAAGAAAAATAAGAGAAGGAAAAAAGAAACAGTAAGAGCGGTACTAATGCTTCCTCCCTGGATACAGATGGTACTGCCCATACTGAGGAGAGATACTTAGAGAGCTGCTTAGAAAATGACATGTCTGCAGTAAAGGCTGTTCATGAAGGGGGGCAGAAAATAAATAATTTTGTTCCAGTTAGCATACAGGATAAAACTGAGGTAAACAAAGTTAAAAGATTATAGACTTACAGAATCAGCTTTTCACACTAGAAAGGGAGATTCAGTTATTACAAAAAAAATTAAATATGACCCCTGTAGAGCAGAACGGTGATAAGCTGAAGTTATCTTATTCTGAAAGCAAGCTGGGACAAAGTGATAAAACTAATTTTACAGAAAAACAAATTACTCCCATTGGTGAGGGGAAAAACCCCCCAAGGAATAAATCCAATGACCCTGTGCCATTTATAAGGATAACAGCTGTTGATGGCTGGCCCCCAGTGCTGGGGGAAAAACTTAAATTATCTATAATCAAGCTGATAGTAGAAGAAATGGGTCTGGAGATCAGAGAGTCAGATATTGTGGAAGTAAGAAACTCCCCAGATGGGTGAATAAACTCCAGAGAAATTTTTTTCACATCTCCCAGAGTGGTGAATGATATTTGGTATAATGGACAGAAGACTGAGGAGGAGGGTTTTTTTTCATTGTTTTTCCTAATAGACAACTTTTCAATCGGGATGTACTAAAAGTAGTAGATAAGGCAAAACCAGTGACATTATGTCTTTTCGGTATTGAATGAAAATCTAGAGAAAGTGATAGGAAACTTGAGGTCACTATGCAATCTATTTAGCACATTCTTAAATGCCAAATTAGGTAACTTGGGCATTCTAAATGTAAAAAGAAAAGCTGACACAACACAAATAGACATTATTGTGTGGGATGAGGCATTAGCTGATACTCTGTTAGTAAAAAGCCCGACACTAAATGCTTTGGGATTATATTTCTGTAAGTCAGAGGAGATATTCAGGGTAACAAATCTGACTTTGGATCCTAAAATTAACTGTCCCAGCCATCAGTTTTATATGGGAGAATATATTTATCATTTAGATGAAAAACAGAAGACAATGAGTGAGAGATGAATATTGACTTGACAATGATTCTGAGGAGGGATATGAGTTTATTTCATCCCTTCATGGAACCCTGGAAGTAAGTAATTTAAACTTATATAATACAAACCACATAGAAAGAAAAACTCAACAAAGAAAGCAGGACCATAAGTTCTTTGATAATCTAGTAGACCCAAAACTAAGTTATATTAAATTTTTTCTCCTGGAATATTGCTGGATTGAAACACAAGTTGGTTGATAAGGAATATATTGATCTATTACAATCTGCTGATGTTATCTGTTTGCAGGAAACATGGCACTCGAATGGGAATTCTAGTGTACTAAATGGTTATGAAAGTTTTCACGTTCCAGGTGAAAGACTCTGCAGTTTTGGAAGGAGAGCTGGAGGCTTAATTGCGTTTATTAGAATAGGATTTTTTCAAGTAGTTAAATTAAAATATACCAATCGACATATTATATGCCTTCAATAGAGTAATGACATGCATACAATTGTTAAATTAAATGTATACGTTCCACCTCAGGTGTCAATATTTTGCCTTTCAGATGTCTGAGAAAGGTTGGAGGCTCTCCTTCATGACTGTAGGTCTAGTTCACCAGACTACGAGACTCTGATTTTGGGAGATCTCAGCTCCAGGATTGCAGAATTTGATGGATACATTGATAATTCAGTACTGTTGGCAGATGATTCAATAGCTATTAGTACTATTAGACAATCACATGATATGATTAAAAACAATTATGGAAAGAAACAAATTAATGTAATGAGTAATTTAGACATGTACCCTCTAAATGGTAGAGTTAAAGGGGATGAAGAAGGTTGTATTACATATATAAAGGGAAGTAGTAAATCAGTTTTAGATCCAGCTATTTGGACTAGACATTCCTATTTATGACTCCTTGCAGACATTAACTAGATCTGAAAGCGATCACTTTCCCCTACTGTTAATTGGTGTCACTAAACTTAGAAGTCTATGACCAAATAAGAACTTGATACTGGTAGAAAGAATACAAAATAAAAGAGTGCTATGGTTGGTTAATTTATAAGTAGCATTACAGAATTTGATTTCACTACAGTTACAATTTATGGGACCTCTGCTAAATCAAGAATCAGCTAGGAACTGATGGGAACAGCTGGCCTCTTTTTATGTAGAATTATGCAATCATGTACATAAACAAGAACAAACCAAGGTAAATAGTCAAGTTAGGATCTAGGATGGTTTGATAAAGAATGTAGGGCTTATAAAAGACAACTTAGAGCTAAACTGAGGGTAATTAAAAAAATCTAATGATAAATGCTTATTTTAGGAACTGAACCAGGATCGAAAAAGTTATAAATTACTTTTAAAACAAAAAAAGGCAAGTATTATAAACAGCAGTGGGAAAGAATGCTGGCTGTCTTAAATAAACAGGATTCAAAAATCTTCTGGTCCTATGTAAGTAAAGGTACAAATACTTTTAAATCTGCACCAGATATGTGTATATTTAAAGATCAATAGCTTGAATTTTTTACTGAATTTTTTTTGATAGTCAGTTGATTGACAATTATATTTCTGGTGAACGTAATCAAAATAGTGTCTTGATCTCTAAACAGGAAGTCTATGTAGCAATGCGTTCTTTGAAATTAAGTAAAGCTCCAGGGCCGGATAGACTCCCTGCTGAGGTATATCAAGTTAATATTATGGGCTGGTCAGAGCTCCTGGAAAAAGTCTATAAACATAAAAACATAGATGTTGATGGCAGATAAGGACCGCTTGGCCCACCCAGTCTGCCCATTTCCTTACCTAATGGATAAGCTGCAGATCCTAGTTAACCAGCAGCCTACTTCTTCCTACCCCCACCCCCTAGAATTGCCTTATGACTGTCCCATGCATGCTTGAATTCCACCACTGTTTTTGACTCCACAACCTCCTCCGGAAGGCTGTTCCATGCATCCACAACCCTCTCTGTGAAAAAATACTTCCTTAAATTACCTCTGAGCCACCCTCCTTCTATCTTCAAATTGTGCCCCCTTGTTCTTGCACACCTCTTTTTTTGAAAGATGCTACCCTCTTGGACTTTGTTGATTCCCTTGAGGTACTTGAAAGTTTCTATCATGTCACCCCTCTCCCTCCTTTCCTCAAGGCTATACATGTTCAGCTCCTTAAGTCTCTCTTCATATGTCTTCTGGTGCAGACCCTGCACCATTTTAGTTGCCCTCCTCTGGACAGCCTCCATCCTATGTCTTTGCGGAGATTGGGTCTCCAGAACTGCACGCAGTACTCCAGATGGGGTCTCACCAACTATCTGTACAGAGGGATAATAACTTCTTGTTTTCTACTGGTGATGCCTCTCCCTATGCATACCAGTATCCCCCCAGCCCTCCTTGCTGCCCTCTCACATTGCTTGCCCACCTTTAGGTCATCTGATATGACTACCCCCAGGTCTCTTTCCATTTTTGTTGTTGTTAGTATCTCACCCCCCATTGTGTACTCTTCCTGGGTTTTGTTTCCCAGGTGCATTACCTTGCACTTCTTAGCATTGAATCTAAGCTGCCATACATTTGACCGTTCCTCTAACCTTGCCAAGTCCTTTCTCATCCTTTCCACTCCACCTTGTGCATCAGCTCTGTTGCAGATCTTTGTGTCATCTGCAAAGAGACATACTTTTCCTTCCAGTCCCTCTGTAATGTCGCTTATAAAGACATTGAAGAGGACCGGTCCTAATACTGAACCCTGGGTACCCCCACTAGTAACCCCTTTCTTCAGAGTGGACTCCATTTACTATTACTCTCTGTGTCCTATTCTCCAGCCAATTCTTTACCCAGGCTGTCATCTTGGGACCCACTCCCAGGCTGGCTAACTTGTATATTAATCTTTTGTGTGGGACTGTGTCAAATGCCTTGCTAAAGTCTAGGTAGGCCATGTCCACAGCCCCTCCCTGATCTACTTACTTTGGTCACCCAGTCAAAGAAATCTATCAGATTTGTCTGGCATGACCTTCCTGCTGTGAATCCATGCTGCCTTGGGTCCTAAGCCCCTCTGGCCTCTAGATACTCAACAATTCTTTCCTTCAGAAGTGATTCCATCATTTTCCCTACCACTGAGGTTAAACTAACAGGTCTGTAGTTTTCTGCTTCTGCCTTTCTCCCACTTTTGTGAAGGGGAATCACATCTGCCCTTCTCCAGTCCTCGGGTACCGTCCCATCCTCCCATGATTTGTTTAAGAGGGTAGTCAGTGGTGTCACTAGTTCTACCCTTAGTTCTTTTAGAATTCTGGGATGAATCCCATCAGGCCCCATTGCTTTGTCCACCTTCAGTTTTAAGAGTTCTTTCAGAACCCTTTCTTCTGTAAATGGGCTGGTATCAACTTCTGTATCCAGAATGTTTCTACTGTTTGTTTTAGGTACCTCCCCCACTTCCTTTGTAAATACTGAGAAAAAATATTTGTTTAGTATCTCTGCCTTTTCACAGTCACCCTCTGCCCACCCTTCCTCTTCTTTATTAAGCCTCACTAACCCTCCCTTGGTCTTCCTTCGCTCCATGATGTACCTATAAAAGGTTTTATCCCCCTTCTTAACTGAGTTGGCTATCTTTTCCTCGGTTTGGGCCTTTGCTGTTCTGACTGCCTTCCCAGCTTTCTTTTGCTTTAACTGATACACTTCTCTGTCCTGCTCCTTCTGTGATTCCTTGTACTTCCTGAATGCTTTCTTTTCTCTTGAACCTTCACTGCCACTTTCTTTGAGAACCATAGTGGTTTCTTACATCGTTTCATTTTGTTTATTTGCTTCACACAAGGCTTGTTACCTCTGTGATGGCAGTTTTATTTTTCCCCATTGTTCTTGACCCTCCTTCCTGCCCATTTGCTAGTGTATTCCTTAGGCACTCACCCATTTTGCAAAGACAGCCCTCCTAAAGTCCAGTACTTTTGCCTTGTATGGCTTGACTCTATTGCTGTGTTTATTGTGAACCATACTGTTCGATGATCGCTAGTTCCCAGATGGCTACCCACTTCTACATCTGTGATCCTCTCTTCATCTGCATTTGAGAGAACCAGGTCTAAGATTGCTCCTCTCGAGTGGGCTCCATACTAGTTGTCTAAGGCCTGCCCCTGTAGGGCATCTAGAATAGCCCCACTCTTTGAAGTGGCTGCTGCAACTGCACTCCAGTTAACATCTGACATATTCAGATCACCCATCAGCAATATCTCCCCTTTTTCTGCCATTCTAAGTATTCTTTCTATCATTTCCTTGTCCATTTCCTCCCCCTGCGAAGGGGGTCTGTATACAACCCCTGTGCGGATTGTGGTTCCATTGCCGGTCTCCAAATTTACCCATAGAAACATAGAGTTTGATGGCAGATAAGGACCGCTTGGCCCACCCAGTCTGCCCATTTCCCTACCTGATGGATAAGCTGCAGATCCTAGTTAACCAGCAGCCTACTTCTTCCTACCCCCACCCCCTAGAATTGCCTTATGACTGTCCCATGCATGCTTGAATTCCACCACTGTTTTTGACTCCACAACCTCCTCTGGAAGGCTGTTCCATACATCCACAACCCTCTCTGTGAAAAAATACTTCCTTAAATTACCTCTGAGCCGCCTCTTCTGTCTTCAAATTGTGCCCCTTGTTCTTGCACACCTCTTTTTTGAAAGATGCTACCCTCTTAGACTTTGTTGATTCCTTGAGGTACTTGAAAGTTTCTATCATGTCCCCCCTCCCTCCTTTCCTCGAGGCTATACATATTAAGCTCCTTAAATCTCTCTTCATATGTCTTCGGTGCAGACCCTGCACCATTTTAGTTGCCCTCCTCTGGACAGCTTCCATCCTGTCTATGTCTTTGCAGAGATTGGGTCTCAGAACTTCTACGCAGTACTCCAGATGTGGTCCACCAGCTGTCTGTACAGAGGGATAATAACTTCTTGTTTTCTACTGGTGATGCCTCTCCTATGCAACCCAGTATCCCCCAGCCCTCCTTGCTGCCCTCTCACATTGCTTGCCCACCTTTAGGTCATCTGATATGACTCACCCCAGGTCCCTTTCCATTTTTGTTGTTGTTAGTATCTCACCCCCATTGTGTACTCTTCCCTGGGTTTTGTTTCCCAGGTGCATAACCTTGCACTTCTTAGCATTGAATCTAAGCTGCCATACATTTGACTATTCCTCTAACCTTGCCAAGTCCCTTCTCATCCTTTCCACCCCACCTTGTGCATCAAATCTGTTGCAGATCTTTGTGTCATCTGCAAAGAGACATACTTTTCCTTCCAGTCCCTCTGCAATGTCGCTTATAAAGACATTGAAGAGGACCAGTCCTAATACTGAACCTTGCAGTACCCCACTGCTAACCCCCCTTTTTTCAGAGTGGACTCCATTTACTATTACTCTCTGTGTCCTATTCTCCAGCCAATTCTTTACCCAGGCTGTCATCTTGGGACCCACTCCCAGGCTGGCTAACTTGTATATTAATCTAGAGCATACAAGACAGATATTTTTCAGATTCATGGAGGGGAGCTTTAGTTATTCCTATACATAAAAAAAGGGAAAAAAGATGATCTGAAAATGTATAGGCCGATGAGTCGACTCGATGTTAGTCTAAAAATGTTCTCAAAAATTATTTTAGATAAATTAAAGCACCAAATTGAGATAACAGGTGGTCTCACAGAAACACAAATGGGTTTTAGAAGTAACTATTCAGCTAATGACAATTGTTTTATTTTGTCCCATATTACTGAAAAATATGTTACCGTAAGAAGACAAAAACTGTACTGTACATTTATCGATTTCTCATTGGCATTTGACACCATAGTCAGACAAACCCTATGTTGTCTGATGATAGAGAAAGGGATCAATATAGATTTGATTGATATTATTTCTTATCTGTATAGAGATAACTGGGCCAGGGTTAGATTGGGCACTAAAGGGGAAGTATCAAATACATTTTCCATTAATAGGGGTGTACGTCAGGATGTGTATTAGCTCCTACATTATTTGCTTTATATATTGATGACCTTCTAAGAAAATTATTTAAATTAGTGACAGATGCTCCAAAGATAGTCTCAGAGCTTTGTTCAACACTAGCTTATGCGGACAATATCATTTTAATGTCCTTGTCTAAATTGGGATTCCAGAAACAGCTTGACCTATTATATCTAGAGGCAACACAAGCCCTGAAGTTAAAAATAAATACACAAAAATCTCAAATAATGGTAATAGGTCAGAAAAAGTGTAAAGGCTATGGGAGCGTGGGTAAGGAGAAACTCCCGAATACAGACACATACACTTATCTTGACCTGACATACATCTCAAATTTAACCTGGAAGGCATATTTTAATGATGTTTCATCAAAAATCACTTGAACTACTTATGGGTTGAAAAAAATTAATCGCATGTATGGGGGTAATTCACTCAGACCACTTTTAACAGCTGTTAGGTGCAAACTTTTCCCTCAAATTTTGTGTGGTGCTGAGGTATTGAAATATGCTAATTTAAAGATTCTACTAACCTCAATACATAAAGTCTTGAGATCTTCATTGGGACTGGCAAGTTCTTGCCCAGTACTGTATATAAGAAGTGAACTGGGCTTAGAAAATATAGAAGCGTTGGTAGATTCAAAGAAAATCAATTATTGGATAAAACTTTCCAGAATGAAAAATGATAGATTTCCTAGAATGTGCCTTTTGGGAAAAATTGGTTGGCATAAAAATAAAATAACTGTTAATAGTTGGTATGATAAGCTAGCAGACTTATTAGAGAGATATAATATCTCTATATTATTAAAGTATTGGGACAAGAATATTACCCTCAGCTGAAACGATACCAAATATGTTAAAAGAAAATTAGTGAATGCCTGGATTAAAAAGGATTTGGATTTGATAAACTGTTCAAGGTATTCACCTTGGTTTGTCCTTGCACAAGGAGGTTTTGGTTTTAAATATTATCTGGACTATTTGACAGAGCCAGAGTTGTGGAAACTGTGCACGAAATATAAATTTGAATGTTTTCCGAAAAATGTTAATGAAACAAGACATAAAGATTACCATTAACTGCTCAGAAATGTTTTTGCACTCAAGGGGAAAAGGAAGATCTATTCCATGAGATCTGGGAGTGTGATTGGTATCACAAACTGAGAGACTTTTGGCTCGGACCCATAATTAATGGATGGGATCCAACTAATAAGAATCATTTAACAATTGTATTAATGAATTCAGAAGAAGAGTATACTATCACACAGTTGGCAAAATTTTATCAGCAGATTAGTACAATTAAGAAACAAAAAATGAAAGGTATTGATCAAACTGTAATCTGTTAATATTGAAATTGTATAAGAATTTCCCGAGCATAGCCTTGCACTTTATATATTTATTTTATTTATTTATTTGCTTTTGGTAACCAGGTAGGTGCACTAGGCATGGGAATGCCTATTTTCAGGCATGACCCGGGAGAATACAGGTAGACAATACATAAGCACACCATGTGACGCAGCACATGAAATAGGTAATACAGTGGGAGGAGGTCAGAACAGTTGGCATAAGAGGTTGAGCGAAAATACAGTTTAGAACAAGGTCAGGGTACAAGCAGTATAACATTAGACAAGGTAATAAGGTATGAACAAGTGCAAAACAACTGAAATACTGAATTAAAAAAATGTATGAGATAGACAAGATATATACAATATGCAATAAGTGCCTTTGTGGTAGTTGAGCTTTAGACAGAAGGGAGAGGAGGCGTGAGAGAGGCATGGGAGAAAGGGGTGAGGGTGGTGGAGAGTGTGCAAGTGGAGGGTCAATAGAGAGAGGTGATAAAGCAGATTGGAGGGGAGTAGATGCGGGGGTAGTGAGGAAAATGGAAAGAGGGATCTATGGCGGGTGGAAGCAAGCGCAGGGGTTAGAAGCATGTAGATGATCTTGGTGGAGTTTCTTGAAATTGGCATGGGTGGGAGCCAGGTGGATAGCTTGAGGTATGGAGTTCCAGTACTTCAGAGCCGAGTGGGAGAAAGCTTGTGCACCCTTAGAGGTTTTGCATCTGGGGATATAGAAAGGGGCTAGGTCTGTAGAGTGGAGCTCATAAGAGGGGGACTGGGAGTGAAGCATGGATGCAAGGGATTGAGGGAGACCTGATCTATTTTGTCAATTAGGGAGCCATAGGACTGAAATTGATGGGCAGTGGAAGAGGGCCAGTTTAAGTCAGCATAGAGCTGGCAGTGGTGTTTATATCTTGGTGATGCAGAGGCATAGTGGCAGATGTTGTTATAGGTGGTGTTCCATTTGTGGAGGGAGGACTTAGTGGCACCTAGGTAGGTGACCACACCACAGGTCAGAGCCGGGAGTAGAAGGCCTTTTGCAACAGCAAGTCAGGCAGATGGGGTGAGGGCATAGCTAGTACGGTAGGCCCCTCCAATTTTCGAGTTGACAGATTTACAGGTGGTGGTAATATGTTGATCAAAATCCAGGGATTCGTCCAGGAGACTCCCCAAGTATTTGAAGGATCTGGAAGTTGCAAGTGGGGAGCCATCTGCACACGAGATAATGAGGGAGTTTCGATTTCCTTTAAGTCTGACAGAAGAGCCAAAGATCATAGAGTGAGTTTTGCTGACATTGAGCACTAGTTTGTTCTCTGTCAGCCAGGATTGTATGCTGAGGAAGTCAGAGGCAAGAGAGTAGTTTATATCTGAGATATTTTTGGCACTATTGTAGATGACAAGGTCGTCCATGTGGAGAAGAGATGAGCAGGTTGGTGCTAGCAGTGGGAGGTCATTGATGAAGATAGTAAAAAGCAAAGGGCCCAGTATAGAGCCCTGAGGAACACCAACTTGAATAGAGGAGAGATCTGACATGGCAGCAGTGAAACCTTCGGCTTGTTTCCTGTTTAAGAGGTAGCTTTTAAATCATGCCACCACTTCGGCAGAGAAACTAAGGGAGCCAAGTTTTGATAGGAGAAGGCTGTGGTTGACCAGGTCAGAAGCCTTGGTCAGGTCAATGAAAACCGCGCCTGTCAAGAGGCCAGCATCCATGGCAGCACAGATGTCATTTGTTAGTTTTAGGAGGGCAGTGGAGGTGCTGTGGCCTTACGGAAGCCATACTGCGTGTCAGAGAGGAGGTCAAATTTCTGAAGATAAGCTATGGTTTGAATAGCCACTAATTCGTCCAGGATTTTGCTGAGCACCGAAAGAATGGCAATGGGTTGATAATTGACAATTTCTTTTGGATCACCTTTTTTAGGAATTATTATAAAGACAATGTTCTCAATTGATGTACTTACAGCTTATACCTGCACTTTATATTTATTGTAAAGACGATGTTCTCAATTAATGTACTTATATCTGCCTGTCTTTTGTTTTTGTATTTTGACTTTTAAAGAGGACAGGAAATCATTTCTAACTGGCAGCTGTTTATAAAATTCTTATTCTCAGAAATTATATGCATTCACCTAAATTATCCATATTTAACTGTACCTGAATAAAAAGTGATATAAAAAGCTGTATTTTGCATTGTCTTGTTTTTATGGGCAGCATTTTGTTACAGTTCTTTTCATGGAACCAATAATTTAGAATTTTAACTGTGTCATGGTTTATGCACAGAACTGTAAACACGGTTCTGATAGGTCAGCAGCTCATAATTAGCATTCTGTACACAAATCATGACATAGTAAAAACTCCACATAAATGATTCCATAAAGTGAACTGTAACAGAATGCTGCCCATAAAAACACAACGATGCAAACTACAGTTTTACCTATCACGTTTTATTCAGGTACAGTTCAATATGGATACTTTAGGAGAATGCATATTGTTTCTAAGAATAGGAACGTTATAAACAGATGCCAATTTGCACACATTTCCTGTCCCCTTTAATGATTGTATATGACTTTTAATCCAACAATAAACAATTACATACTACAGATAAGACAACTAAGAACTGCCCCTCCCTGGGCTGACCCCCCCATCCAGAGTTAATGTGGGGGCAGGTGGGAGGTCCGACATCACAAAGAGAACCCGATGAACCAAGTCCAGTCTCCCTACATGTCAAAAGCCCTTTACCTAGTATCCTATTCTGAGTCAGTGTTGGTAGAGGGTTGTTCTCTCAAAGCGTTAAATCTGTCCCTGCGTCCCTAGGTTTCTTAGAATGTGTCCCCTTCCAGCCTGAGATTGCTAGTGATCCTTGCCATCCTCTCAATACAGTCTACTTTCAATTTCCACTGGTCTCTTGTAGGTGGGTTAGGTGACAGCCAGTTGGTCATGATGCACTTTAGTACTGCCACAAGAAGGGCCTGATCTAATTTGGGGGGTTTCTACCTTTCAAGAGTGTGGAGAAACATTGGATCAGCTCCAAAAAAGAGTTTGGAATGTTTCTCCTTAATATTTGTTGAATGTGGCTTGTATAGCAGTTCAAAACTGAGTCAATTTTGGGCAGGTCCCAAAAATGTGGTGATGGTCACTCCTTGCCCCTCCACATTGGTACCAACACTCATCTGTATACGTGGAAGCACCACTTGTAGTCAACAGTAAATTTGCTGGCGTCACGCAGCAATGGCTCAACAACCAACACCGTTGTGCTGTCACAAAATAAGTGTTTTTTTCTCTGGGGGCTGTGCCCACATCCCCCGCATTTAAATATAATCAACTCCAGGTTGGAGTTGTTTCGAGGAGGGGGCAGAACACTGGGAGAAGCCACCTCGGTGAAAACAGACCATTACGGTGATTGTCACTGTAATGGCCTGTTTTTGGGCTTCAGTGTTGTGGTGTCACTGTAAAGTGGGCCACCGTGTATACGTGATCTTTAAAGTGCCTTGTTATGGTTGAGGTGCAACATATTGCAGTGACGAGAATGAGTCCTCATATCTTATGAGGGATCATGGCCCCACTTCACTGGGGATACCAGTTTGCCTTCTAATTTTCATGAGAATGAGGAGAGAGTATTTAGTCCATGGACTGTTGATGTGCTGCCATAGTGTTTGGGAGACCGTGGACATCAGGAGGGTCCAGAGTGCTCTCCCAGGGAGCATGTCTTCTTTTATCAGGTACCGACAAGAGGACACTTGCTGTTTGGCCAAGGTGCATAAGAAAAAGGCAAGTGAGTTGATCTGGTTAGGTCCACCTGTAGAGTGTGAAATAGCTTTTGACAAAGTGGACATGTGTACTGACACCTGGACCTCTAGGTAATGAAATATATTGTACCTTGCCCAGGGGAATGGGAAAGTGGCCTTAAATTGCAGACCTGGGGAGCCCCTCTATATCATGGCCTACAATTTGGACAGGTTGATCTTTATAACCAGTCAACTCCCCAGTGTCTTACAACAGGTTAAGGAGATGTAGGAGAGAGGATACAGGGTCACTGAGGAGGAACAGGGAGTCAACTGCATAAAGTGTCAGTTTCTGTCTGATCCTACCTGTCATGATTTCCTTTGTATCAGATGAGCCCTTGCAGCAATAGCTAGGAGCTCCAGACTGAGGGTGAACAGAAGAGGGACTAGATAGCTGACCTAGTGGCGTGGAGAGCTGAGGTACTAAGCACCTTACCTCCTGCCACGTCGGTGACCCAGGTTTGGGAAAGGACTCGGGTCACTCGGTGGTCGACTGGAGGAGGGAAGATTGAGCATCCTTAGGCCTGCTCTCCTCCCTCGGAGATGGGGGGGGGGAGTGGGGGTTACATGACCTGCTGCTAGTCTGCCACCTGGAGGTGTCTGTCCGGGTGGCACTGCAGTCTGAGCATGAAGAAAGACAGTCCACACATAGGCATTTGAGGACTTCTCCATGGATTCGGAGCTTGCCCATTATGTCATTGCATGTGTGTGGTTCAGGGGAGAAAACCAAGGAGGGAAAACCCCTCTGGCTGCAGGATGACGTCCGGGCCCTCTCAGGCCCTGTACTAGTAACTGGGCACCCTGCCACAGTTCTGCAAGCCATGAGGATGTCAATGGGAAGATAAGTCCCAGGGAAGACAGATGATGGGGCTGGGGAGCCTGGACAGAAGGGGGCAGGCCAGGGGCAATAAGGGAATAAACAAAGGATGGAAATGGAAAAAAGAAGGGATGGGGGCATTGCTGCCTGGTGCCTCTGCCTACACTGTTGCAATGTATCTGCAAGTATACCAGTGAATATCTTTAAATCTACTGGGGGGAAGGGAAATGGTCTGGTACGATCTACACTGCTCTGGGTCTTTATCAGGGTTTAAAGGACTGAGATCTGGGCATGATTTCAGGAAAGTAGTATCCACCCCCCCCCCATAACACCTCATTGAAGGCAGCAGTGAGGGTTGGAATCTAGGTTGTGGGGAAGGTTTTTTTAAATTCCACCGGATACCCAGCCATCCCAGGTGACTGCTGCTTTTATGGGTTTTAATCTTGGCAGCCACCTCCTGCTCCATGACGGGGCATCTAGCCTCTCCCTGTCATCCTGAGAAAAGGTAGGGAGCAGCAGTGACGCTAGATATTGGAATTCCTTCCCTGTGTGGCCTGGGGGGGGGGGTCAGTTTTATATAAGTCTGAGTAGTACTGGGCAAAGGCTTGTTGGATTTTCTGTGGGTGTGTAGTGGTGCCACACTCATGAGGGGTTTTTTAGTTTTGGGACCGCTCTGTTGGCAGCCTCCTTCTGGAGCTGCCAAGTCAATAATTTTCTGGCTCTGTTGCCATGCTCAAAAAAATTTCTGCTGCAAATACTGCAATTGGCCTACTATCTGTGCACCTAGTAGTGTATTTAACTGTTTCCACTTAGCTTCCAGATATGCCTCCCTAGCATCATTCAGAGTAACCTTGTGTTGGAGTTCAAGATCCATGATCTCCTCTAACTCTGCCCATTTCCTAGCTCTTTTTTTCCTGTTAAACTGAGAGGAGTACTGGATTATTTCCCCTCTGATGAAACACTTGAGGGCATCCCACATTGTACAAGGGTCTGACTCTGTAGTGGGGCTGAGATGGAGAAATTCCTCTGCATTTTGGTTCACCAAGTCTACAGATTCAGTATGGTTCAGAATGGTGGCACTCATCTGTCACAAAGTTTGTTTTGGAACCGGTGAGGTGGACATCTGCAAAAAATCTGAAGCATGGTCAGAAACAGTGAAAGAGCCAATATGACACCCCACCACCCTGTGTATCCATGGAGAAGAAAGCCAAAAACAGTCTATGCATGAATAGGTGTTATGTCTGGGGAACAGTATGTAAAATCACAGTCTTGGGGTGCATATAGCAAAGATATAGCAAATAACAAGGAAATGGCGGATATCCAAAATAGATACTTTTTTTGACATTTAATACTACCACTAATAATATTAATCCTCAAAAAATTCACCTTCAGTACCAGAAAAAATCAAATTGAGTGTTAAAGATGTACAGGGATGTCTGAACAAACTAAATATCAATAAATCTCCTGGTACAGACAATATTCACCCTAGAATATTAATAGAATTATCAGAAAATGTGGCACCACCATTAACATATATTTTCCAAAAGTCCCTAGATTGAGAACAAGTTGTCCAAAGTTGGAAGGACGCAGTAGGTGTACCGATTTTAAAAAAAGGCCCCAAGTCAGCTAAAGAAAACTTTCGTCCTATTAGCCTAACCTCTATTATATGTAAGATTTTAGAAGGCATAATTAAAGAGGTGATTCTGAAACATCTAGATAGCCTGAATTTGATAGACTATGCGCAACATGGATTCATGAAGTCCCGCTCATGTCGGACCAATATGTTGTCTTTTTAGGAAAAAGTAAGTAAGGCCTTGGATAAAGGGGAGGCTGTGGATGTGTTTTTTCTTGATTTATCTAAGGCATTTGACAAAGTGCCACATGATGAGTTGATAATGACATTGGAAAAAATTGCTTTGGATGTCAACCTGCTAAATGGATTACATCATGGCTGGAAGGGAGGAGGCAGAAGGTAACCATAAATAGAACCCTGTCAGACTGGGCAGAGGTGACAAGCGGGGTTCCCCAGGGTTCTCTTTTGGGGCCCTGTCTCTTTAATATTTAGATATCCTCACTTAAATGTGATCATGATAATATTTAGCTAACTAAGTTTGCTGATGATAGTAGAATTGGAGCGATTGTCAACAATACTGAAGATGGAATTAATATGCAAAAAGCCCTTAAAGATATAGGGAATTGGACAACTCAACATAAATTGGAATTGAATGTGAAGAATTGTACCATAATGCACTTGGGAGTTAAAAATCCAAATCTATCTTATAGTGTGCTGAACAAAATATTATCCGTCACTAGGGAAGAATGCGATTTAGGGATTACCATAACTTCTGATCTCCATTTTAGTACCCATTGTAGTATAATTTCAAAGAAAGGTAATCAAATACTTAACTGTATATTAAGACACATTAAAAGTAGAGACAAAAAAGTTATTATGTCCTTATATCAGGCCCTGGTTAGGCCCCATTTAGAGTATTACACACCTGGACATGTTCTCCCTACAGTATAGGAGACTGAGGGGGAATATGTGCATGACTTATAGAGCCCTACAGGACAACGTATTATGGTCAGAATATGGTCTAAATTGAAAGGAGCCATCATATAATATTAGGGGACATCCATTTCAATTGGAAACTAACAGATGGAAATTACTAAAGTGAAAATTCTGGTACAGTCAAAGAGTGATTAAACAATGGAATAGACTATCACATGAGGTGGCTACAAGTAGTATAATGGAACAGTTTAAAATAAGATTAAATACTTTTATCTAAATAAACATGGGACATCCTAATTTAAGGCAAGCAACCTAAGGACGTTACTCTATATATGCTTGATAATCCTATGAAACCTATGAATAAACCTCCAAATGTCATGTGACCCAGTTTCAGCACAGAGGCTGATAAGCAATTTGCCAGTCCTAGATTACAGCTGTCCCTCTCACCCAGATTTATCTGTAGAGGGGTTGGTTACAGCATTAAAATCTCCCCATCAATACCAAACTGTGCAGGTTACCACCATGTCCCCCAACACCTTTTTCATAAACTCAAGGCAATCTTATTCCCCATAGTGAAACATAACATAGAAACATAGATATTGATGGAGAAAATGACCACTTGTCCACCTAGTCTGCCCATTTTCTCTATCCACTGTAACACTGCAGACCCTACTTGATCTCCAGTGTTACTCCCCTTTTCCTACCTCTAAGGTTCCCTTATGCCTATCCCATGCATTCTTGAAGCCTGTTACTGTTTTTGCCCCCGCCACCTCTGCTAGGAGACTGGTCCAGGCATCCACCACTCTTTCTGTGAAGTACTTCCTTACATCTGTCCTGAGCCCTCCCCTCCAGCTTTGTAACATGGCCCCTTGTTTTTGAGCATATTTTCCTCTGAAAAATGCTTCCCTCTTGAATCTTATTTATACCTATGAGGTATTTGAAAGTTTTTATCATATTCCCCCTCCCTCCATTCCTCCAGGGTGTTCATATTGAGATTCTTCACTCTCTCCTCATATGGCTTGAGATGCAGACCCTGCACCATTTTTGTTGCCATCCTCTGGACCGCCTCTACCCTCTCTATGTCGTTTTGGAAATGTGGTCTTCAAAAATGGGCACAGTACTCTAGGTGAGGTCTCACCAGTGATCTATGCAATGGTAACACACCTCTCTCTTTCTGCTGGTGATACCCCTCCCTATGCAGCCCAGCATCCCACTAACTCTCCCCACTGTCTTGTCACACCATCTGGCCACCTTTAGGACATCAGATTGATTACCCCCCCGTCCCTTCCCTGTTTGGTGATGATTAATACCACTCTGCCCATTTCGTACTCTGCCTCTGGGTTTCCATGCCCCAAGTGCATTATTTTGCATTTATTCACAATGAAATTTAGCTGGCACCTTAGAAACATGGATGGGGCAATGCCATGGGTGCAGTGACTGTGGACCTATCGAAGGCCTTCAATCTCGTCAATCACCACCTCCTCTACTCAACCCTACTAAACTTTGGCTGCACATCAGATACTGTTACATGGTTCTGCAGCTACCTCTCTAACCAGTCTCAGTCTGTACTGATAGGTAATTACTCCTCTGCTGCCTTGCCCATTCACACAGGCGTACCACAGGGCTCAATACTTGGGCCACTGCTATTTTCTATGTTTATAAATGACCTCCCTGCAGATAGAATAAAGTGCAAGGCACTCCTCTATATTGATGACCTTGTCATCTATCATAGTGACAAATCCCTGATGTTACTATCTGCCACTCTCACAACTAACTATGGAGCCGCCCAGAGTTGGTGAGGAAAAAACTAAAGATATGCTCTTTCATTCCAAGCCATTCCTAAATAAAGTCTAAAAATTGGAAACCTCACTATTGATTTCTACACCTGCCGGCCCTCCCCTTGAAACAGTACCTACCTTTAAACATCTGGGTGTGATGCTTGACCCATTCCTTATCTTCAGCGAGCACACTACCACCATTGTGAAGAAAATCCACCAAAAACTGGGGGCAGCCTATTGCCTCAGTCAATTCCTGATCACTGAGGCCTGCCTTGCCATCGCTAGAGGAAACCTGCTGCCTCTACTTGACTATTGCTCGCCCATTTACACCTCTATGCCCTCATCATTATTCGCTCGTCTAGCCACCACCTACAATGCCATCTGTTGCTTTGTCCTCCCAGTCCCTTTCTTCACGCACCACTGCTTGCTGTATCAGTCCCTGGGATGGCTCCCTCTCTAAGGTCGCTTTGATCTCGCCATGGGTAATTTAGTTGATTGCTCACTCAGGAGCTCTCAGAAGTCACCCTACTCCACCCTCCTGGCTCATAGGGTGGTTCCCAGATGCCTTAGGGACTCCTCCATCCCCCAACTAGAAATTCCCCATACCTCTACAGCTATGGGCAGCAAAGCCTTCTCTGTCTCTGCCCCTACTCACTGGAACCGTCTCCCTCCATCAGTCAGGCTATCCCCCTCTCACCTGTCCTTTAAATCCAACCTACAAGCCTGGCTTCTGTCTGAGGCCACATGCAACTGCAACTGATTACTAACAATTAGTCAGGGCATTAACCCCCGCCTGGCTCACCTCTTGCCCTCCTTGCACCACACCTACCACATCATCCTCCATACTGACTCTATGGTATTGTATAAGGCATCATCAACTGTATATTTACACACTTGTACATTTGTTTGATTGTACAGAGCATTATACACTTGTATATTGTTGTTTGTAAAGATTGTCATTGACTGTATATTTTTTGTTTTCCACACCACCTCATGCTCGGGGTGTGTATTCTATGAATCTGTATGTATAGTCTTGTCTGTTTGTTTTCCTGTTGCTGCCACCCTGTGGCCTGGGTCATGCCTGAAAACAGTCTTTGGATCAGTGCACCTACCCGGTTACCAAAGACATAAATAAACAAAACACTTAAGTGAGAATGCTCAGGATGAAAGCGCAGTACAAGCAGCAATTGTCCAGGAAGAAAAAGTCAAAGCAATGTGCACAAGGGGAGTTATGCACCTCGAGCGAATAAAGTCATATGTGAAAAGTGTGGTCATGAGCATGAGATAAATAAATGGCCAGCATGTGGACAGTTTTGTAGATTGTGCCACAGGAAAATCACTTTGCTAGGGTATGTCATGTGGGCAAACCGTGAGATCTATGTTGTTAGAGAGGATGCTCTGGAGAATGAAAGTACTTTCAGCATTGAAATAGCGACTACCAACAAGCCAGAGACTGATTGCAAAGTAAATCTGAGTATAAATGGGAAAATGTTGACGTTCAAGTTAGACACAGGAGCACATTGTAATGTGATGCCTTTTCAAATGTATAAGACACTGTTCAGAGAAGCTATTCAAAGGTCATCAACTAGATTGGTTTCCTATTCCAGGCATAGACTGGGTGTAAAAGGCAAAGTGATGTTGCCAACCTGTTTTAAGCAAAAGTATTACCTGCTGCCATTTCAAGTGGCTAATGCAAACGTGACCCCAGTGTTGGACCTGTCTACTTGCTTGGAAATGAAGCTTATAAAGAAGCTATTTTCAGTAGGTGCTGCAAATGGAAGTGCAGAGGAACCCACAGAAGGAATACTAGTTGAATTTGCAGCTGTTTTTGAGGAACTTGGATGCTTAGAAGGTGAAAACCATATTAAAATACGTAAAACAGTCAGCCCTGTGGTCCACCCCTAGGAAAATACCTTTCACATTACAAGATAAAGTGAAAACTAAGCCAGAGAACATGGAAAGACTGGAGGTTATTGAGAAGGTAGAGAAACCCATGAGCTGGGTCAACTCAATGGTTGTAGAAAAACAAAAAAAGTACAAATTTATATAGATCCCAGAGAACTTCACAGAGTAACTAAAAGGGAACATTACCCAATGAAAACAGTTGAAGAGGTTGCAGCCAAGCTAGCAGGGGCCAAAGTATTCACAGTGTGAGATGCTGGGCGTGCCTTCTGACAGATTAAACTGTGACTTTTAATCAAGCTTTTGGGAGGTACAAGTTCAAGCATCTCCCCAATTTGATTTGCTCAGCACCAGAAGTCTTCCAAAAGAAAATTCCACACATTTTTGAAGGGCTCGAGGGCACAGAGGTCATTATGGATGACATCGTAATATGGGGAGCTAATGTACAAGAGCACAATGAGAGGTTACGACATGTTCTACAAAGAGCCAGAGATCAAGATTTGTCCCTAAATCTAAAGAAATCCAAAATCAAAATGTCAGAGGTCCAATATATAGGACACAAGTTAAGTAACAATGGGTTGTTGGCAGACCCCGAGAAAATTAAAGCAATTACCCAGGTGCCAGTTCCCCAAAATAAGACTGACTTAAGAGATTTATTGGCATGGTAAACTACCTGCCAAAATTTATTCCAAACCTATCAACTGTAAATAAGCCATTGAGAGAGTTGCTAGAGAAAGAAACAGCATGGCACTGGGAGGAGCTCCACCAACAAGCCTTTCAAGGACTGAAAACAGTTGTTACCAACCCCCCAGTGTTGTCCTACTATGATCTAAGTAAACCTGTTGAATTATCTGTTGATGCATCCTCTGAAGGGCTGGATGCCTATCTGCTGCAGGAAGGTAGGCCTGTTGCTTTTGCTTCCATATCACTTAATAAAGCTGAGAGAAATTATGCATAGATTGAGAAGGAAACACTAGCTGTTGTGCTTGGTTGTTCAGAGTTCCACCAATATATTTATGGCAGACCCAGGTCCATGTTGAATTGGACCACAAGCCCCTAGTAAGCCTTTTCAAAAAAACACTGGCCACAGCACCACCGAGAATTCAACGCATGATGCTAAAACTGCAAAGGTATTATTTGCGAGTACAGTACAAAGCAGGTAAAGGACTTCATATAGCAGATGCCCTGAGTAGGGCTGTGGGAGAAAATACTGTGCCAGAAACTGAATTAGACAAATATGAGGTTCACACGGTGGACTATATGCCAATCAGTGATGAAAAACTGAAATTGCTTCAGCGAGAGACGGATAATGATTTAGCGCTGGTCAAGTCGAGAGATGCTGTTTTGAATGGTGACCCCAGGAGAAAACATTGGTGCACCCCAAGATAAGGCAGTACTGGTAGTTCAGAGATGAAGTCTAGATAGAAAATGGACTTTTACTGAAGGGGGAGAGACTGATAGTCTCCACATCACCGAGATTAAACATGTTAACCAGATTACACAGCAGCCACGTGGGCATTGAAAAATGCAAACGCAGGGCCAGAGATGTTTTATTCTGGCCAGGGATGAACAGTCAGATTAGTGACATGGTGACCAAGAGTGGCATTTGCCATCGATTCAGGAAAGCACAAGCTAGAGAGCTGATGCAGCCACAACAGATACCAGACAGATCCTGGCAAAAGATTGGGGCTGACCTATTTGGATCTGAAAGGGAAAATTATCTGGCAGTGGTTGAGTACCACTCCAAATACATTGAGATATCTAAGTTGCAAAATACAACATGCGAAACAGTGATTAACCATATTAAATTGCAATGTGCAAGACATGGTATTCCAGAAATACTTGTAACAGATAACGGCCCACGATTTGCCTGTATTGAATTCAGAGACTTTCAACGAAGGTATGAGTTTAAACATGTAATGTCTTCACCAAGATGTCTTCTCCATGAAACTGCTGGCACTGGCAATCAACAAAGTCATCGCTCCATCACTACAATTTTCAATAAATCCCTACAGCTCACCAAATTCCCTTCTCCTTGGAAATGAGCACTGGTGACCCCGGTGCATAAGGGTGGCAACAGATCACTGACCGCAAACTACAGACCCATCTCTGTCCTCTTTCCCTCTCTCTAAAGCACTGGAAAGGATTGTGGCAGACCAATTTACTGACTATATTCACAAATACCATCTGCAATGTCCCCAGCAGCATGGCTTTACGAAACTCCACAGCATGGACACTGCACTGGTGGATTTCACTGAGTTATGTCCATAAGGCATTGGATGAGGGAAAACTGGTTGAGTCCATCCTCATTGACCTAACAAAGACATTCGACACAGTCTGCCACCCACTTCTCTTGTCTCAACTGCATGCCCTTGGTGTTTCCCCAAATGCCACTCTATGGTTCCAGGACTACCTAACCTCCCAGTCTCAAAGGGTCAAGATAGGTCACTCTGTATCTACATCCAAGGAAGTCTTGCTAGGAGTGCCTCAGTGGTCCATCCTGGGTCCACTGCTCTTTAGCATGTTCCTGAATGACCTACCCGATGCCTGCACTAGCAAAATCATTCTATACACCAATGATGCCGTCCTACTTAGTTGTCACTCTTGCATAGAGCACCTACAGGCTGACCTACAATCATCCTTCCAGCAACTAGAGACATGGTTCTACTCCCAAAGGTTGCTACTAAACAAAAAATCCAAGACGATGCTCCTGTCTAGACCCCAACTAAAAAGAAGATGCCCAGAACTAACAATCACAAATCACATGACTGCCCCACTGAAACAGGTTCACTCCTTCAAGTACCTGGGTGTCATTGTGGATGATACCCTCTCATATGTTCAGCACATTGACATGGTGGTGAAAGCTGTGAACACTGAATTAGTGTTCCTGTTTAGGCACAGGAAAAGCCTAACTGCTGAAGCTCTCAGGCTCTCAGTCTCCAGCTCTGTCCTCTCCCTGGTCAACTACGGGCTGGTGGTTTACGGTGCTGCTACTGATACAGCCCTCAAAAGGGTTGCTACTGCCGTTAACAATGCTTGCAGACTATTGCTAAATGCTGACCACTTCATGCACACTTGTACCCTGTATGGTCTGGCCCACATACTACCGCTTCAATCCAGAATCAGATACCAAACTTGCCTGCTAGGGAGAAAGGCCATGCTCTCCCTAACCCCTACCTGCATTGCAGACCTGGTAAACGAAGCAAGCTCCAAATACAACACATGAAGAACAGTGACAACACAGCTTGATGTCCCATTTCATAGAACTTCCCTAGGAAAAAGATCCTTTATGTACCGAGCTCCATTATGGCTAAATGAGATCCCTGCTGCAGCTCTTAATACAACAAATGTTCGGTCCTTTAAAAGAGAACTGAAGCAATACCTGCTGAACACAAATGCCTGTGACTGCCTTACCTGAATCCATATCTTCAGTCTGGATACCCCCCTCTTAAACACCTCTGACTCCCTTACTGAGTCCATATCCTCAGCCCAGATACCCCCTCGTCTATCTGAGCTTGCCTCCTGTTTTACCTACCCTGGACCCCCACCTGCCATCCCTTGCCACCCCCCGTAGCTCCCTCCAACTCCCTCCCCTCCATACTCCCCCAACACCTCCCTTTCCACCCTCTCCCCTAAATATTTTCTTTCTCCCAATCCCGTTCTCTCTCTCTCTCTCTCTCCCCTCTCTTCCTCTTTCTCTCCTCTCTCTTTCTCTAATCTACTCTCGTCTGCTCTCCCCTTTCTTTCTCCTACCTTTCCAATACTCTACTTGCTAGGCCCCATGGGGCAGCTATGCCGTACACTGCTAATTGGGAAACCTCGTTCACACTCTCCCCCGGTTCTTTCTCCTACCCTTTCCGATACTCTACCTTGACAGGCCGCCCTGGGGCAGCTATGCCATATGTTGCTAATTGGGAATCTCCTCCCGCTGTTTAATTTCAGTTGTCTAGGTTACTCAGATAAATTATTTATCTATTTTCTGTATTACATAGCAATCTTATGTTTTGTGTTAACTGTCAAGTTGTTGTTATATTTCTGCTGTTTTAGATCCTGACATGGAACCTTTGTAAAAGAATGTATACTCAAAGATAGTTTCCAAATATACAAATAAACAAATAAGAAACCCCCAGAGTAATGGCATGATAGAACAGGCCATTCAAACAATACAGATAATGTTAAAGAAAGCACAAGTGGACTGTCAAGACCTTACTTAGCGCTTTTGGAATTGAGAAATACCCCCACTGGAGGGGCTGGGATCTCCAGCACAGCTGCTTATGGGCCGCAGAACCAGAACTTTAATGCCTACCAGATCTGAGCTACTGAAACCAAAAGTACCAGAAGTTGAGGTGTGAGCTACACTGCGAAGAGCTCAAGAAAAGCAAAAATCTTATTATAACTTGCATGCCTGACCACTCCCAGCCTTACAGCTGGGACAGCCTGTTTACCTGCGAACACCTGAGAATACCTGGACCCCTGCAGCTGTGGAACACCATACTGAAGAGCCACTTTCCTGTGTAGTCCAAGCAAATGGGAAATTGTATCACAGAAACAGGAGAGACCTTCTGTTAACCCCTCAGCCACGCCGCTCCTGTGGCCAACAAAACTTGCACATCCGAGGAGAGGAGGAGAAGGGAAGTGAGCAGGATGACAGTATGGAGGATATTGGGATCCCCAAGGTGCCTGCAATGGAGGTCCCTCCACACGTGACGCTGGGACAGTCACAAAGTGAGCCTATGGTGTCGGCCCCACCCCTGAGTAGTCGGGACCAAGTGACGGGTACCAGCTCCATCCTGAGAATCAGCCGTGTCAGTGGACGGGAGATCTGCAGGCCCACCTGCCACCGTGACTATATAGACTCACAAAAACTTTGAGCCACATAGAACTTTAAACATTTTACTTTTGGGGGAGGAAGGAGTTCAGTTGGGAATGGAGATGTAAGGAAGTTAATTAGCATACGCAATTTGCGTATGCTTTACTAATGTGTGTGCACTAACATGTCTATATAAACCCTTGCTTGACGGGCAGAAGCCTGCATTTCCTGCAGTTTTTTCAAGTGTGTGTTCCACACAGTATTTATTTATTTAGCTTTTATTGACCGGGTAAGTGCACTAGACAAATCCTGCCTATTTTCAGGCACGACTGGGGGATACAGATGAATGCCAACTGACCTTGAACCAGATTAAGCTGTTGGTGGTATTTTAGTGAATGAGGGAAATTTATAAGGACACCGGGGAAATTCTACTCTTTCGGGATAAGTGCCATGGGATCTTTAACATCTACCTGAACTACCACCAATCCAGGCAGATGGGACCTCGGTTTAACGTCTCATCCGAAAGACGGCACCTCAGAAATGCAGCACCCCTCTCATGCTGCATTACAGTGTCAGTACTGGGATATTAACCCAAGTGCCAGATGTGGGAACTGAACCCACAGCCCTCTGATCTCCCGGCCTCAGAGGCGAGTGTGCTACCTACTGAGCCACTGACACTTTTCCCAGTAAACTTACCAGTTCACTCCATGTTGGTGTCTATGTGATTATTACAAAGCTGACCTCCCTGAAACCATCAGATAGAACTTGTAAACAAAGGTGAACAATATTAGAACTCATAATAGCTTCAAGGTTATTTCTTCCCTATCCACACTCACTTAAGAGTCACCTCACCTATCTAGGGAGACTCCTCAGCTCAGACTCTTGTAATCTATTGGGCTGGAGCTAGGTGGCTGGTAGATTGTTGACACTGAACAGCTAAACTGAGTGACTATGACACTAGTGCCTTGTTCAGTGTACAAATAAAGGGTCAGGATTTCTTCACTTCAGCACCATTCATAATCCCAGTTAAGGAGGTATCTTGCTCTGGGTTAGAGAGGGAGGCAACTATGTGAAGCTAAGGTGAGGAGACTCCACCGCCACATACACATACAACTAGTGTTGAAAAAATGTGGATGACTAACGCCACCCCAGGAGTGTGCTCCTTAAATTTAAAGCCTGCAGCTGTGGGTCAAGTGGCCGGGCCCAGTGCTGGTGCCCCCCCTCACAGGCCCTTGGGAAGCCCCACCCACTTGATGGAGCAATGAGGAGGGAATGAGCACCCCTTGTTGCCAGCAAATGTAATAGGACAAAGTTCACATGCCAACCCTCCAAGAGGACTGGAGTTGCCATTGCACAGTCGCAGATCACAGGTCATGCTAGCGCCCCCCCACTTAACATTTTATCTCTCCAGGCATTGAGGCCTCCTGTATAAGTTAAGATGTGATGCAGCTTTATCACATATCCATCAATGGTGGCTGTGATGTTTTGCTCTCCATGCATTGAGGAGTATTTCCACCCTAACTAGGGGCAGCACCCTCACCCAGCCAGAACCATCTAGGTCTCCCTGTGCTGGTACTACTGAGTGGAGGTGTTGGACCTCCCAATACAGATGATGTCCACATTAATCATCAAAAAAGAAAAAAACAACAAAGGGATCTTCTTCCTGTGCCTGTGGTAGCTCTGGAGGGCAATCCATATGAGGGGAGAAGAAGGAGGCCTGCAAGCCTACCCATCCAGGGCAACACCCCAGAAAGTCATCACCTCCATGGTTGTCCTACTTTCATAGTTTCTGACACTTGGGGCTCCAGAAAACCCATCCCATCCATGAAGGAGGCAACCCCCCGCCCATGGCCCAACCCCTCGAACACATAGCTCTCTACTAGTGGGCCTAATAGCACCCATTCAAACTCTTCCCAGAGCACACCAGTCAACCACCCCACAGGGATCCCCCTGGCAGCCCTCCCAACCCTGTTGGATCCCCAACAGTACTTGTATGTCCATCAGATTTAAACATTGGTATCTAGTAGTCTCAGAAATGCATTAATATCAAGTCCCTTGTCACATACTGTACAGTTTGTTCATGTGTGAAAGTCCAAAGTAGATGGCTGATTCTCCATGGTGGTGCTTGGGGTGGCAGGAGAGTGTTCCCTGTGCTGTGAGGTAGGTTGGGTGGTTGCTTAAGAGGTGTCAAGCAGCAATTGTGGTCCATACCTTTCGTGATCTTTTCTCTCCCTGTTGCTGGTTCTAGCACACATCTCCTGGTTGATTCCATATGTATTTGGCTGCCTCCTGAGTGGCTGAGAAGAGGGAAACCTCATCTAAGTTAATGCCCACAGAAGCGAGGTACTCACAGCAGCCAGGAGTTCCTGGAACAGCTTCAGACTCTCTACAGTGAGGACTTTGAGTCTGGCAGGGTATTCAAGATAAGCACGGATTCTCTGTTGTTTTAACAGTTTTTACACAGTCAGTACTTCTTCCACCTTTTGATGATCTGTGGAGTATTATCATGCTCCTTAAAGAGGCATGTATCTCGGGAGAGCAGTTCTTTACAGGACCAAGCTGTGCGCAGTAAGTCTTTTTTCCCTTTGAAAATTAAGGAAGGCAATAACAGTTTACCGTGGACTGTTTTTTTGATATTTCAAGCAGGGTACAATCACTCTATGGGCCCTGATGACACTGAGGGGTTTATCTATTGGCAAGGTAAGAAGTTCTTAAAGGAAACTCACCATAAAAAGAAACATGTCTCCTTGCTCCGGCCCCTTAGGTACACCATATAGCTGTATGTTGTTGCAGTGATTATGATTGTCTAAGTCCTCTAAACTTTGTTCCAAAAGTGTCTCCTGTTTATGTAACTCAAGTGGCGCTGCATTGTGGACATCTACTGTTGTGGTGTACTCAGTAAGACATGTTTCAATCGCCCCCGTTCTCTTTTCCAGCACATTAAGGTCCCTCCAGTCATCTGAGACTTTGTTTTCAAGTCTTTGCAGTGTCTATGTCATTTGTTTGAGAGCTTGACATAGTTTTTTAAATGTGAATGTACACTCATGCTCCTCTGTGTCACTGGTGGAGGGGGGGGAGAGGAGTCCAAGGATTGAATCGCAGCCTATGGTGCAGCCTCTGGTTTGTGTTTCAGAACTTTTGGAGTTGAACTCAAGGGGTCGTCTTTGATAATTGCAGGTAGTCATCATGACATCTGTAATCTTGCATTTCTGATTCAGGATTATGAGTCTGTTGGCTGGATTAAGTCTGATAGACGCTGGTTTGGAGTGCTTCATTTAGGCTGCCATGCCAGTGGTAATGTCACCAGAAGTCCTAACAAAAATTTGTTTGGAAAAAACATAATATTTGCATATGAATTAATGGCTAATTCTTTCTAAAATTTGGAGGCCTAGTAACCAAAGGATTGAGCACCAGCAGACTGGAGTGGGTTTTTCCCACTAAAACATTTTAGCCAGGGTACTATCTGCTACAAATGTGCCAGTACATAGTAAGAGTATTAAAGAAAATACAAGGCAATTTAAAACATTTATAGTGTACTTGGTAATTCTTCTCCATGGCTGCGACATGGCCATCAGATTAGTGCACCTTGTAATTCTATGGAAATGACCTTAGTAATAAACTGTCACTGGATTATTTAAGTGGTACTCTGAGAGTATCTGGTAGCCAAAGGACTGGGTAGTGATTGTCTGGCAGGTGCTAGGGTGTCAGCTATCAGCTGGACCAACGTGAAGGGCAAGTTGCCTACCTCAGAAGGCAGGTGATTAGTTTAGACCTTGGGGAAACATGTGAAGTTCAAAATCCTTCGTTGTCTTAACGGGGGGGAGGGGTTGAAAGTATGTAGATTATATTATAGTTAAGTAACAGAGGATGGGGGCAGAAGGACAAGTCCATCAACAGAGGGTTGGAAAGTGCATGATACTACATATAGTTACTACAACAGCAATATAGGTGGAATGTTCTGAGACATATCTAAGATACACCATTTTGCACCTGTGTGCAGGGAGGACAGGTGGGTTCTCCTTTTTCCATAGTAGGATCAGATCCCAAAATTTTGTCATGTAATGGGAGTTTACCTATAGCAAGATGGGCCACCTTCTCATATCGTGCAGTAGGAGAGAAAGAGGGTTAATCCATTCTGTGTAAGCACCGGGGTCCGGGTCTCTCCTGTGGTGCACAATCATTCTTTTGGCTGTGGCTTAGGCTCCAGTCGCCCACAGTATCTGTGCATGTGTGAGGAGTGAGTCATGTGGCAGGAATGGGCAGGTACTAAAATACCCAACCCTCAAGACTACCCGCGGGTAACTCTAGACTACATGAAATTACCCTAAAAATATCCAAATGAAAAACGAGTAGTTGGCTCAGGCTGGGTTGGGTAGTTACTACCCAATTTGTTCTACTACTCTATTACTGGACCCTGACCATAACAAAAATCAAGTGAAAGACTGTTTTTGACTATTACACTGTTTGTTAGGTGTCCGAGCTGTTATACCCATGGCAGGCAATGCTGAGGCAGGTACGAGAGTTGCAGCTGCTCTTACCAAGCCTGCTGCTGCTTCCAAAAATTATACTCATGGCAGACATTACTCAGGCAGGTACAAAAGGTGCAGCAGCTATGAATGAGCCTGCTGCTGTTTCCAAAAATTATACCCATGGCTGGCATTGCTGAGGTAGGTACAAGAGGTGCAGCTGCTGTGATTGGGCCTGCTGCAGTTTCCAAAAATTATATGCATGGTGGGCATTGCTGAGGCAGGCACAAGAGGTGACTTTTTTTATTTATTTATTTGCTTTTATTAACCGGGTAAGCACACTAGACAGCCAGAGTGAGCCTGCTGCTGTTTCCAGAAATTATACCCATGGTGGGCATTGCTGAGGTAGGTACGAGAGGTGCAGCCACTGTGAGTGAGCCTGCTGCTGTTTCCTAAATGTATACCCATGGCGGGCATTGCTGAGGTAGGTACGAGTGGCGCAGCTGCTCTGAGTGAGGCTGCTGCTGTTTCCAAAAATGATACCCATGGTGGGCATTGAAGTTACATAATATAAAACTTATGATTGACAAAAGAAAACTGAGATTAGTACTGCACATGTGTCTGGCATGGTAGTAGTGGTGATGGTTCTGTATGTTTCATGCACAACCTAGTCATGATAGTATGTGTTACTGTTTCCATATTCAGGGTCAGAATCACATAATTCAGAGTTTGGGACAGTTGGTAAATTGTCAGCATTCATTTTGGGAAATGTAACCCGTTCCACATTTACAGGACTTAGCAGTGTTCTATGGTCAGTGACTACACCTCCAGCTGCACTAAATATGCATTCTGAATATACTCTTGAACTTGGACAACTAAGGTACATTATTGCAAAATTTCCTAGATCTGACCATATTTGTCTCTTTTGTTTCCAACAGAATAAGGGATCTTCCTTGAGACCAATCACAGTATGGTCTGCAAAATACTCCAGGATCATTGTGCTGTGTGAGATGGTTAGCAGTCTGGCAGATAAACCAGCTGCACTTTCTTTTCGGGATACTATTCCATGTTATTGCAGGTGGCTCAGAAGTGATTTGCCTTTCTGACCGTGAACATAGGATGCCCGAGAAGTAGCTGTAGATGCCGTTTCCATCGCTGATGACACTGGTGATCGTGAAGAATGTATAGATGTGCTATTGAGTGCACCAGAGATGCACTCTGATGGTTTGGCAGGGTTTGACTACTGTACATCAGTTAATGGTGTTGCTGGGGCAATGTCACATTTGGTCAGCAGAGGATCTCTCCTATGCTCAATGTCTTCCCCTGCAGGAAGGATGGCTTCAGTGTGCCCCTTAAAGCAGGGATCTAGCAATGTAGCTAACACACAGATGTCATTCTTAAACAGGGCATTTATTCTCTGATCAGTTGACAGTCTGAGACTCAAGTCATCTGCCAGCATAACAGTGGTGGTGGTGTCTCCTTTTTGACTGAAAGTCTTTCTTTATGTTGTCAAGGAAGAAGTGAAGAAATCTTACTTGAGGAAGAATTTGACTTGGAGTTGCACTATCTGCACTGATATCATGTGTGGGCAGCCTCAAATGGCTCCAATAATGTGACCAAAGATTCAAGTAAAGTCCAGCTGCTGGAACTAAGCATGATGTCTACTTTATGTATTTGATTTTGCATTGGTGTAGTAATGTACAGCTTTTTCTGTTCAAGAAAACTTTCCAACATGTAAAATGTTTAATTCCAATGGGTTGGAACTTCCTACTTCAATGTATGCAGTGGTATGTCATTTGACCTCCGTTGCCCCTTTAGGAATTTTTGTGCCATTATAGAGTGGCTGAAATGCCCACATTTTCCTAGCAAGACCTAACAGGTTTTCGACATTTATGTTTCCATTTAAGAAACTATGGATCAGAAGATTTAAACAATGATCAAAACAAAGTATGTGTTAGTGGTTGCCATCTCTAACAGCTTTGACTATGTTTGCACCATTATCTGACACTATGAACCCTGGAGATAAGGAATATGAAGTAAGCCATTTCTGGAATTGTTGTTCCATTTCCTGCAAAATATTCACAGCAGTATGGTTTTCCTCAAAAATGGTGACATGTAGTACAGCCTGCTTCTTACTGCTTACAGTAGAGAGGGCATTATTACTTTCTGACTGAAAACTTGCCCAATGAGCTGTAACAGTTATGTAATTAATTTGGTTGCTTGTCCATACATCTGTGGTTATTGACCCCCCACACACACCAAATTGAGGCTTACCTATGGCTTACGGCCCCAACACTGCCCTGCTGCTAGCATCCTCCAGTGACTCTGGTGGGATTCAGGCCTGCGTGCCCATCTGGTTCCTGCAGCTTTGGCTGCTGACAGACTCCCATTCCTTAGACCCATGCCAGAAGGGGCTGAGGTCCAAAATGTTGTTTTGTGCCTCCGGGCACTTTGTGGGCTGTTTACTTGGTCCCAAGGGCAGTGCAGTAGCGGACTGAGCAAATGTTATTAAAAAATATGGCCACGCAGCACCGTATGGGCATGCCCATCCAGGAGAGCATAACAATGTAAAGGAGTTGTGACTCCATTAGTAAGAGTGCCAGTAAAAGGGTGATAACAGGGTGAGTGTGTTTTGTGAGCCCCGGAGGGCACATTGAGAGTACCACAAATAAAATAAAAGGTGTCCTGGCTCCATCAGGCAAATTGGAGCCATGACAAATAACTGCTAGCCCCTGAATGGGCTCTATTAAAATGCTATGGGGCAAGTAGTCTGGGCAACTAATGTAGACAAACATGGTGGCCCCAGGGAACTCTGACAGCAAGAGGACTGCTGGGGAAAGTGAGAGGGCACTGAAGAATGCCAGGGAAGACAGCAGCTAATCAGTTTGGGACTATGAAAACCCTATAAATACCCCGGGCAGCCCACCAAAAAGGGAGATTCATTGGGAAGATCCAAAGAAGAGCAAGCAGGAAAGACCGAGGTGGGCTTCCTAGCCTAAAGGCCTGCACCTTAAACCCAATGGCCTGTCTGGCCCCAGCTAACTCATAATAGGCAGAGCACCTTAAGAGAGCCAGGACTGCCAGAGACAGAGAGAGACTTCAGAAATTTGGCAGCAGAAAGAGACAATCAGATGTTTTGCTGCCCAGAGAATGAGAATTTAGAGCTTCTTGCCAGAAAACAGAGAAAGAGATTTTGGAGTTTTGCTACAGAGGAAGAGAAGCCGGAATCTTTCAGACAGAGAGAGCTTTGAGCCACAGTGTGAAAGCAGAGACTGTAAGCTGTGCAACTTTTCAACAAATAATTCTGCAACAGAAAGTGAAGCCTGAGTAGCCTGTGTCTCCCCTCAGAGGGGTTAAAGATTCAGAGACTGCTGTATTGCTGCCAGCCAGAGTAATTGTGTGTGCTGGGTGAAAGACAACTGAGCCAGATACCCAGCTGAAAGTGCTTTGTCCAGTAGTGGTATCTAGGCAGAAAAGTCTAGGGGACCAAGCCTGTCTTGTCCCCAGATTACTGAAGAGGCACCAGAGAGGAAGATGTTGCGAGGCCTGTCAAGTGAACACTATCCACAAAGGCCTTAGAGGTGAAGATTGCAAAGGCCCAACAGGTGAAGACCAGCGCTTTTCGGTTCTTCATCCAGCTGCTGCTTTCAGTGACTTCGAACTGTGGTGCACCACCAGCAAACATCCAACACCAACACGGTACCATTGACTCAAGTTTCTGCAAACCCCCCATTGAAGCTTCAAAACTGTAAGTACAACTGAGCTGTAGCTCAGGGGAGTTCCTATTTTTAGTTAGCTAGCTAGTCAGGAAGTCAGGAAACTGGGGGTTAAGTCCTTGGCCAAACTCAGAAAGCACCAAGAAAAGCCCACACAGAAGTTCAAAGTTCTGTTGTGTTTGAAAGTTTTCGGCCCCAATGCAAGTACCCTAGCTCAAGCCACCAGACTGCCACTTTCTGTTGCACCCCTGGTGTGGTATCCACCATAGTTTGGTAATTGTTAGCCAAGGCCGTTTGGGGAAAAGCCAGGTGCACCCACAGGTGGGAGGTAGGAAATACTGTGTGGGGCACTACTGTTGTGCCAGTTACTACTGTTGCTGTGATAGTTCCCCTTTTGTCCCTCCTCTCAAAATAAATACTGTAGTTGGTTTATGTTACACATCTGGTATTACTGGTCAGACTGCCACCTTCTGCTGCACCCCTGGTGTGGGACCCACCGCAACTTGGTAATTGTTAGCAATGGCCATTTGGGGAAAAGTCAGGTGCACCCTCAGGTGGGAGGTAGGAAATACTGTGTGGGGCATTACTGTTGTGCTAGTTATTACTGTTGCTGTGATAGTTCCCCTTTTGTATACGTAGATACATAGATGTTGTTGGCAGATAAGGGCCTTGTGGCTCATCCAGTCTGCCCTATCCCTCTTTCTAATGCTTAAGGTACCCTAGCTGCTACAAGCCCACCCTTCACCCTAGCTTGATAATTCCCATGTGGCTATCCCATGCATTCTAGAATCCCTGAACCGTGGCTACCCCCACCACTTCCTGGGGGAGACTGTTCCATTTCTCCACCATCCTTTCAATGAAGTAGAATTTCCTCAAGTTTCCTCTAAGTTTTCCCCCTTTTAGTCTCATGATGTACCCCCTTGTTCTGCTAATTCCCTTCATGTGAAAGATGTTCCCCTCTGGTATCCTGTTGATCCCCTTTAGATATTTGAAGGTCTCTATCATGTCCCCCCTCTTTCTCCTTTCCTCCAGGGAGTACATATTGAGAGCTCTGAGTGTCTCCTCATACGACTTATGCTGCATCCTCTACACCATTTTTGTCGTCCTCCTCTCTGCCACCTCCATTCTGTCTATGTCTTTTTGAAGATGGGGCCTCCAGAACTGAACACAGTACCCCTCCTCAAAATAAATATTGCAGTTGGCTTATGTTACACATCTGGTTTTACTGGTCATTGCAAAGTGTGTTCTGTTACTGTATGTGGGGTAGGTACTGTAGGAGCAGTTATTGTATTTTCCTGGGGGGGGTGGTAACCTGCAATTTATCCACAGGTATCCTCTATCACTACCCCAGATGGAGGCACTGCACCATTTCCTTATCCAGGTATCTCATCCTACAGTGAACCCAGGCTGGCCCCCTTGGATGTGTGTGCAGAGTGGACCTCGAGGGCCCTGGAAAAGCCAAGGTGAGTCAAGGGGCTGTTACACATACAACTGTGCAACAGCCTTTTTTGAGAAATATGTTCGACAAGGAATCGTGTACCATGGTTCAATTCGGTTCATGAATTTGAAGAAACCTTTTTAGGCAACAAAAGCAAAGGGGAGTTGGCAATCTTCCAACAGCTCTGCAGTGTCTCTATTTAACAGCTGGCACGTTGGATGCTTGCAGGTAAATTTTGATGTCCTCGCAACACTTTCTTTTAATGTTAGTTGACAAGAATCACAAGATTTTTTTAATTTTGGGGGAAATGTATTTTTCATGCCTTTTTCACATGGAGTGTTACCTTGGGATTTTGCAGTCGGAACAATCTATCTTTGTTTGGGAAGACTGCAAGGACACATCAAGTGATTCAATGTCAGGTCCTGCTTCCAGTTCATTTTATTTTTATTTATTTATTTATTTAGTTTTTGTTGACCGGGTAAGTGCACTAGACGAATCCTGCCTATTTTCAGGCACGACCCGGGGGAGGGGGATACAGATGAATGCCAACTGACCTTGAACCAGATTAAGCTGTTGGTGGTATTTTTAGTGAATGAGGGAAATTTGGCCAGAATACCGGAGAAATTCCCCTACTCTTTTTATAAGTGCCATGGGATCTTTAACATCTACCTGAACTACCACCAATCCAGGCAGATGGGACCTCGGTTTATTGTCTCATCCAAAAGACGGCACCCCAGAAGTGCAGCACCCCTCTCATGCTGCACTACAGTGTCAGTACTCGGCTATTAACCCAAGTGCCAGATATGGGAACTGAACCCACAGCCCTCTGATCTCCCGGCCTCAGAGGCGAGTGTGCTACCTACTGAGCCACTGACACTGCAATTTAACATTGTCACTATGGTCACTGCCACCACCACCTCTACTACCGCCCATACCAACCACACTGCCCCTTGCCTTGCCCCACTCAATTGGGTGTCTGCCTTTGCATGTTGTATCATTACTGATGTTTCAAAATTTTCCACTTTGCTCTTTTTGCACAGACTGCATACAGCTTGAGAGTTCATTGCTAACATGCTTTTTTGATTCAGGAGAACATTTAGGGCTAGTCCTGGTGATGTTGTTATTATTATTGTCGCTGTGTTCTTCATTAGTGGTATGATTCATATTACAAAAGAACCCCAGAACAAATGCACTGGGGCATGGGTTATCTCGGAGGATATTTTATTGCAAGGCCTTCTGGCACCACACAATTCTGCTTAAAGCTGAGCCAGTGCAAATGAATTCATGGGCATTTGCATATGCTTCCCATGATGCTTTACATTATTGGAGTATATCCAATTTTTGTTTTCTTTAAAATTTGGCTGTATGGCCAATATCCTCCAGGATAACCCATGCCCCAGTGCATTTGCTCTGGGGTTCTTTTGTTGTTTTCTTCTCTCTCTCTACTTTGGGCTGCCCATGACCCAAACAAATAATATCCCCTATAGGGTGGCTGGCTCCCCATCCCTGAGCTGAGATACAAACATGGCACACTGATGAGTCCAGATGAGGCTGAAACACGTGTCTGTGTCTCCTGTTCTCAGCCTTTGTTGTTTGTATTGTGAGGCCTGCTGGCACCATGCAGTTCTGCTTAAAGTTGAGCCAGTCCAAACTAATTCCTGAGCATTTGCACATGCTTCCCATGATGCTTTACATTATTGGGTTATGTTCAATTAGTGTTTTCTTTAAAATTTGGTTGTATGGTAATTTCCTCAGGAATAACCCATGCCCCAGTGCATTTGCTCTAGGGTTCTTTTGTAGTTCTCTTCTTTCTCTCTCTACTTTAGGCTGCCCATGACCCAAATAAATAAGATTCCCTATAGGGTGTCTGGTTTTCTCTCCCTGGGCTGAAATACAGATATAGCACACTGATGGGTCTAAATGAGGATGAAACACGTCTGCATCTGCTGTTTTCAGCCTTTGCTGATTGTATTGTGCGGTCTTCTGGCACCATGCAGGTCTGCCTAAAGTTGAGCAGTCCAAATTAATTCTTGGGCATTTTCATGTGCTTCCCATGATGTTTTGCATTACTAGGGTATGTCCAATTTGTGATTCATATAGTCCATATCATTTAACAGTTGCACATGCAGCAGCACTGTGCTTCCTTTTAGTAGACTTAGACTGGGAAATACAAGACATAGTAGACACAGCTGTGAAAGGAATGGATATTGTTTCACTAACTGCTGCAGAGCAACACAGTGTAGCTATGTCACAATAATAAATGACAGTGCTCGGGGCACCTAACAAACAGCCTAAATGCCTTTCACAATGCTGCAGAGATACACAGTGTAGCTCAATATATGAAACCAACTTGTGTATCACCTATTTTATTACTTGTACCCTGTAACTTAAATGCATTTTGTTTGACCTCAGTGTGACATGGCGCCTCTGGTGAATGCCTGTTTCAGCAACCTGTGCTATGTAACCTAAAATTGCTATGTATGTCCTCAGTATGACGAGGTACCTTTGGAAACGAGCCCCTGGCTCAAAGGTTGTAAACTGATTTTCACAAATAAATAAATGTCACAGTAATAAATGACAGGGTTTGTGGCACCTAACACACAGCCTAAATGACTTTCACAATGCTGCAGAGACACACAGTATAGCTATGTCACAATAATAAATGACAGGGCTCGGGGCACTTACCAACTGTGTGATACAGTCTAAATGACTTTTACTATGCTGCAGAGACCCACAGTGTAGTTACAGCCTGTCACAGTAATAAATGACAGGGCTTGGGGCACCTAACAAACTGTGTAATACAGCTTAAATGGCTTTCACTATGCTGCAGAGATGTACAGTGTAGCTATGTCACACAGTAATAAATGACAGGGCTTGAGGCTCCTAAGAAACAGTATAATAAAGACTAAATGGCTTTCACTATGCTGCAAAGACACCAGTGGCATGTGGTGACCTTTTTATCAAGGCATACAATTTCAAAATGAATAAATAAAATAAAAGGCAATGGAACTGGAGGCCACCCATGCCCCTAGAAGCTATAGGATTTGTAATGCTTTCTGGTGCATTTTGGGGGTATTCTGACACATTTTAGAATGTGTATGCCGCCACCACCACCATTACTCCAGAGCAGGGGATGCAGGGATGACCTTGGGGGCTCTTTCATGCCTGGCCATGTGCTAAGAAGAGTGGGAATATTATCATATAGGGACCTCCTGCTCAACAATGCAGCATTACATGTGCAGTTGTTAGCAAAGGGAATGTCATTTCAATTTATTTTTAAAGAAGCACAACAGCAAGGGGTAGACGAGTGTACAACCAGGGAAAAAAAATGAGACAGTTCAGTTGAAGAATTTCCTTTGGACAAGCAGGAGGACACACTTTTTAAAGAAGCACAATGGCAACCTGAACACCTGGGGCAGATTATAATACACTGTGCTTCCATGTTGGAAATCCAAGTTCACACTCCATGTCCATTGCTCGTACACTGGGCCAGTGAACCTTGGGGCACTACTGAGGCCATGGAGTCTCCATTTCTAAAAGCAGTATGGTGCTCTTTCTGCTGCTTGTGCAGCTCCTGTGGCAGGGTGGTGGGGTAGCTTTGATTCTGTGTGGTCATATGGTACAAGCCCTCCCATTTATAGTCCAGATATAAGTGGTGTAGCCTTCATGTAGGGGGTGATCTGAAGAAAAAAAGGGGAGCAAAGCCGTAGGCATTGCACAAGAAAGACAGCCCAACCTCACATGTCACTAGGCTTGGATCCACCCCTTGGGTCCCTTACCCTATCCACATGAACAAGGAATCCTGCACTTTGGAGTGGGCCCTACTTAAGGTGAAGCCTCTCATGGTGTATATGGCATGTTGCAGATCAGGACTGGTAGTCGGAGTAAGTAATGCCATTGCTCCAACAATAGATGTTCATTACTGGCTAAAGGAGCAGGAGTAATGGAGGTAGGTAAATAAAGAATAAAACTGTAAAAAGAAAGGCAAGAGTTTGCCAGCCCTGTGACAGCACAACAGCAGCACAATAAACTGCCATCTGAGAGACAGAGGTTTGTGGGTGAGCCCTAGAATCCCACGCTGGGTCTGGCTGTGAGCAAGAAGCATTGTGGAGGTGAGACGTTTGGCTCCTTTAGAGGGGGAGCACAGACTGCCAGGCATTCACATCCCCCTACTGCCAGCTAAGCAAACAGCAACATTACTGTCAGCTATAAAGACAGTCACTCAAATAAATAGAAATAGAAAAGGTGCAGTCATGATGACCACATCCATCAGGGTGGGGGACAGTGGGAAATGAAAGCAGGAGTATGTATGTATGAAATAATAGAAAATAGCAACAATAATGCATCGAACATGGACTTACTTGAAAGATACAGGCACTGGAAATAGGGCTCACTCATCCAGTTATTAAACATAAATGCAAATGTTTAATTTCAGAGAAACCAGCAATAACCTGATGACCCACTAATGTTCCGGGATGACATACACCTTTGTTAGGGTGGACAGGTTATTTCAAATGAGTCTTCTCATTTCTAATCCCTTAAGTGTGAATTTCTAACTCTTACGTAAAATGTTTTGCTGTCCTCCTGGATCACCTTTCAGTGCCTCAATGCATTTATTTATAATAACTGGGTGCGTGAGTCCTATTTGATTAACATTAATGTCTTTGGTCTGACCGGCACAGAAACAGACTACTCGATGATTTTAGTTTATGTATTGCTGTTTCAGATGAGGATACTGGGCTGGATCTGTGTCTGATCAAACATGATTAAATCATAGTGCCGTTCATAGTCAAAGACGGTCTGGTCAATTTCATTTAAATCTAGGGATTCTCACATACTGTATTTTTTATTTATTTATTTTATTTGTTAACTGGGTTGATGCATTGCTGCAATAAACCTTTCCAGGGCATGACCTGGTCCATGATTGCCACACTGCAGTACAAAACATACAAGCTAGATACTTCCCACCGCAACCCCCCCCCCACACACACACCAGCAACAGTGTCTATACTCTCAACAACGCCTGCCCCTTTCACCTCTTTGTAATCCTCTGACTGACCCTCAGCCCACTTTGCAGCTTGGATGGAACTACTTAACTCCTGACTCTAGTTTCTCTGTACTGGTGCTCTCCTCTCAATCAGATCGCTGCACTGCTGCCCGCAACCACCACACCGCCGGTCCAGAATGGAAACTTTTTAAAAATAACTAGTAGCCCTTGCTTTCTCCTGCCTTTTCACTCCTCTGGTCTTGGTGGGTTCATCCAGTTACCAAAATGCCTTCTGCCTACTACAACTTCAAGCTCTCGTGCCTCTAGTAAGCCGGACATGGAGTCTTCTCTCCCTTCCTCTCTGGCCAATTCAGTTCTTCGGTTGCAGGCCTTGGCCATTTATTCCAAGGCAATGCTGGCTAGAGAGGATTAGCTGCCCAACGTCACCATCGCCTTTGCAACCAGATGCAACTTGGAGCATTGCATGCCATTGCCAACTGGGACGGCTGACAAGTCCGAGCACTGCAGGTGCTTCCTGTACCCATAGTTGACAGAGGGAATCGGAAACCAAATAAATTCATATACACACATGCATGCACACACAACAAAAAAAAAAACACGCTGATTTAAAGGCATGCAATGCATGCCTTGCATACAGCAAATGCACGCCACTGAGAGACACACAGTGTTTCTGACTAATACACAGTAATAATTTAATGACAGGGTTCATATTTTTTTCAGACCAGCTGCCAGTGCCTTGCCTTCTGTATTTTATTGTCCCTCCCCCCATGCTCCTTCTCTGTTCTATCCCTAGCACCACACCCTCCATCTCCTTGACTGAGGCTGATCCCCCAATTCCCCCCTCCCTGAGATCATTTCAGTCCCCAACCTCGACCCCGCTCCCTTTGCTCCTTCATGGAGGTTTTATTTTTATGATTTTTTAATTCAACTTTTAGTTAAATGATCACTGTGATTTAGCTGCAGACTGCAGAGCGAGTGCCAGACCACGGATACAGAGCTACTTCCACTCTAGACTGCTCCTGGCTTCTATCTGTGCAACACTGGCTCACAGCAGACAGAGCACAGACACCACTGACCAATCAGGTTGTCATCCCAGTGTCATGTGCTCCTATTATTGCTGGAAGCCCATAAGGGACCCTGCAAGCTACACTTTAATGCCTGTTTCCAGTCTAGAAGTCCTGGCAGGAGTCCCAGGACCCCACAGGCTGCCCTTGGCTGCACTGTAATGCCTGTTTCCAATTACCCGTTACCCAAGTCAAAACCACCCGACCCGAGCAGTACACTGTTATGTTGGGTAGGGTAATACATTACACAAACTATGTTACCCAGCCAAAAGCACTGATACCTAATTGACCCAGCTCCCCGTCGGGTAGCCCATGCCTAGTAATAAGGTGAGCGCTCAGGGGGAGGGGGTGAGAGAATGAGTAGGAACCTTGGGAATCTTGAGGAGTGATCAAGAGCATGGCATTAAGGGTTCAATGCCAAAAAGTTCAAAATTGTGCACCTAGAGCATAGGATTCCGAGAGCTGAGTATAGGATTGGGGAGGGGTTACTGACAGTAACTAAGCAGGAAAGAGACCTTTGGGTTATCATATCTGATGACCTCAAAGCAGCAGGGCAGTGTGGCAAAGCAGTGGGTAGGGCCAGTGGGATGCTGGAATGCATAGGGAGAGGAATCCAGTGTGCCTCAGCTCTCCTTGACAAACTCCAGCATAACTTCAGTAAGCTGCATGCCTGGTTCTCCTCCCATGGACTTGTCCTCAACACCAAAAACATTAAATCCATGTTTTTTTCTGGTGCTAGAAAAACCACCAATTTCAATTTTACCATTATTAATAACAATGGTAGCATCATAGAAAGAGTCACAGAATTTAGATACTTTGGTATTCACCTAGACTTTCACCTTTCATAAGAATACATCACCCAACTCATCAAAAAATACATCAAAGGCCTGGGATTTTGTATTGCATAAATCAGTTCCTCGTTCCCCATACTAGGACACTGGTTGCAAATAGCTTTCTGCTTCTGCTCCTCGATTACAGATCTATTGTTTACTCCTCTACCTCATCCCCAAAGACTCTCACTAGGTTACGAGCCACCTAACACAACATTATTAGGTTCGTCACAAGCCTCCCCAGATGCACACATCACTGCAAACTTTACAAGGCAGCAAACTGGATATCCCTTGATGATAGATTTAATTAGAATACCCTGACCATTTTCTATAAAGTTCACCACAAACTGCTCCCAAATTGCATCACTTCAGGCTTCCATAAGCCCACCAGGGCTCATACTATAAGGTCCACCTCACACCACTCCTTCTCAGTCCCTTTCTACCACACTACCCAAGGACTCCACTTCCTAGCCTCCAGGGGCACTAAACTCTTTAACAGCCTCCCTTACTCTCTCATTCAGTGTCCATCCCTGGGAATTTTCAAAAGTGACCTGAAACATCACATCTTGGCTAAATCTTTCTGTTCCTGCTCATAATCAATATTCTCCTCTCCAATGCAGTACCATCCATTTCACTCAAAGCTTTCAAGTGTCTTATAGTTGTTTTGTATTCCTACATGTATATAGAAAACACTTTATCCCTCTACTTTGTATATATGCATTCTTGCTATTTGATGTATTCTACTACTTTGTACATATGATTCCTTACTTGCTGTTTTTTGACTGGACGCTTGTGAAATAGGGCAGAAATGCTGACATGCCTTTCCAGTATAAAAAACCAAAATGAACATGAAATGAAAATCTCCAGCGAGAGGAGGGAGAGGGTGTTGCCAATATACATGTATTGCTCACTGGTGAGACCCCACAAGGAGTATTACGTCCAGTTCTGGAGGCTGCACCTAAGTCTAAGTGACATAGACAGGGTGAAGGCAGTCCAGAGGAGGGCAACTAAAATGGTGCAGGGGAAGAATCAAAAACCCTACGTGGAGAGACTGAGGGATCTCAGCATATACATCCTGGAAGAGAGTGAGAGGAGACATGGCAGAGACCTACAAATACCTCAAGAGGGTGAACATGGTGCAGGAGGTGAGTCTCTTTTTCAAATAAGAAAAAGCACCAGGGTCAGAGGACATGCAACAAAGCTGGGGGGGGGGGATTTAAGAGGAATGTGAGGATGTACTACTTCACTAAAAGAGTGGTGCACACCTGAAACAGACTGCCAATGGAAGTGGTGGAGGCAAAAACAGTAGGGGGTCTTCAAGTCTGTTGGAAAGACATAGGGGAATATTAGTAAACAGACAGGGATGAGGGAGGGTCATCAGAGACCGGTTAAAGTCTGCAGAAACAGACTAGGCAGGGACCATCTGGTCAGACTGGGTGGATCAAGGGGTCCTTTTCTGCTGATAAAGTCTCTGTTTCTTTTCTTTTTTTTTTAGCTGTCAATTTGTGCTCCTTGTTTCTGTGGCCCTGTCTCTGGAGGGAGCCCCCAATCCCATCCTCCGGCATCCACCAGCCGGCGCTGACCCTTACCCCCAGGGCTTATTGGTTTGTTGCACCTATCGACTGGAGTGGGTATGGGGATATAGGCCAAGCCATGTGTGCACTAGCATGACAGACATGAGATGTGTCATTGTCAAGGAATTAGAACTGTGTGTGATTGGGGTGCCCACTGTACATGTACAGTATGTTGAAAGGACAAGTACCCAACATATGGGCATATGTGGAAGAGAGCACTGCAGACTCTAGGGTGAGCTCAGTGGTTATGGACATGAGTATCATGGCAGACCTAAGACACTAGGTTTAGGTCTTGGTTCTTGTGGATAGAGTAGCTGGGTTGTTTGGCCAATTTATGCTTTTTGGGAGGACATTTCTGTCATGAGAAGAATGAGAATCACAGGTGTCCATGCTGGTCAATGGATGAAGTGAGGTACCCCTTGTGTGGTGCAATGGAAAAGAGCATCAGACCATCTCTGCTATATCTAGTGATGAAAATAATTTGGGGGGGATTATAACAATTGTACCAGCCCAGTCCTACCACAATAGTGTGTGGGTTTGCTTGTAATAAGCCAGACCTAGGGCTTACTCTCTAGAAGTGACTCAGGTTTGGATAATCCGGTGGGAGAAGCTCACTGAAAGAAAGGAGGGTGCCAGGCTGCCCACAGGGATAGATATACTCTGAGGTGGCAAGGACCTCACACCTCACAGCTGTTGTTGATCCAGACCTTTGAGGTGAGATCACACAAAGAGGCAGTGCATCCAGAATAGAACCATCCATGCAGGATACGGCAGCCAACCTTCACAAGCAACAAATCCAATAACCTGCACTCAAGGAAACCAATAAACGAATAACTCATAGGCAGCTAAAAGTACAAAAGTTTATTGGTGAGTTACATAGAAATATAGAAACATATGCAACCCCCTTCCCTCAAAAAATGGTGGGCTTACCTTACTCCTCTCCTATGACACTGCAGTGTTCCCTACCAAGAAGGGCCTCAGCTGGTGCCCTGCCTTTCAGGATCTGGCTAAGTCCAGTATTGTAAGCAGTAAATCCAAAAGTAGAGTGTTGCTGTATTCCTGGTTCCTGCGTGAGTGTGCAGATGTATGCTGCCATGTTGTACCTCTAAGAGGAGCAGCCTGTATCTTTGGTGTAGAGCCTGTGCTGGGTCTGGGGGAAAACGAAGCTCATGACTGGCCAGGCAGCAACCCAATAGGGACACTGGTTTACTGGGATTGAGAAAGGGCATATTCCATTTTGCACATTGAAAAAAACGCTATTGTCACCGGTGTCTAAGCCAAAATCCGATTTTACCAGTACTTGGTTCTGTGTACTTTATTTAACAATTTTTAACTCTGCTAACATGCATTTTAGCAATTTTGACCTCCACTGTTGCACATCCTTCCATCCTTGTACCAATTTAAAGTTATTTTAGGTACAAGATGTGATGGCAACAGCAGAACTACAGCCCCATCCCTAAGGTGTGATGGAAGTAGCACTATGGCCCCATCCCTCAGGTGCGATGGCAGCACCAACAGCACTATGGCCCCATCCCTCTGGTGTGATGGCAGCAGCAACAGCACTATGCCCTCCCTCCCTCAGGTGCGACAGAAGCAGCAGCACTGCGGCCCCCATCCCTTAGGTGTGGTGGCAGCAGTACCACATTCCCCATCCACCAGTGGTGATGGCAGAAGCATTACAGTCCCCACCCCTTTGGTGTGATGGCAGTAGCAACAATGTAGTCCACATCCCTCTGGGGTGATGGCAGTAGTGACAGCACTATGATCCCTTTTCTTCAACACCTACACCCCATATGCACAAGTTACAAATGACTTGGTCTCTTTGCTTGTTAGAACTCAGATGTGAATTAATCTGAACCATCACCACTAAGGTGGACTACCTTTGGTTTTTCTATCTATAATTTATCTGCCTGAATTGGATTTCTGCCTGTGACACCCCTGACCAGGGTTAGGGAACAGACTTGGGTGTTGGAGGGCCAGCTGGTGGGTGAAGGCTTGAGTATCCAGTGACCACTCACCTTCTCCTAGGAGGGAGGGTGGGCTCATGGCTCAGCATTTGCTGGCCCCTGGTGGAGGCCAGAGGCATGACAACATGTCTGCCCTCACTGTGGGAAGGAGCGTGACGGATGTCAGCTTGTGCCTTGACATCATGTGGCCTGTCACGCTCCCAAGAAAATGGGAAAACACCCGCTGACCAACCAAAGGATGGCTGTTAATAAGCCAGAAGCCCTAGACATGTGTCTGTTCTGACCCCTTCCATGCCCAGGATACACAGGAAGCTCTTTGGGCCAATTATCCTCCACTGGTAGCCTCCCACAGGGGTATGGGCCCACTCAATGAAGGGTTACTTTGAGTTTATTTATTTATTTAGCTTTTGTTAACCAGGTAGGTACACTAGACAAGACAAGTGCCTATTTTCAGGTACAACCTGGGAGAGTACAGGAATAATAGATTAAGGTACATATAACGACATTGTACAAATTAGACATGTTACAGTTCATGTGAGGATACAGATTCAACACAGCATACGAAACATGGTAAGGCATAGATTATACAGTATTAACATAACAAAAATAAACACCTTGTGGGAGATAAGAGCAGTAATGTTACAGATTCAACACAGCGTACGAGCGTGGTAAGGCATAGATTATACAGTATTAACATAACAACATAAACACCTTATGGAAGCCAAGAGCAGTTCCAGGGACACAGTATCAAAATCCTTCAGATGTGACACTATATACAGCTTAGCAACCTCTTGGAGTCTGGTCTTTTGTCCAGGAGCAGCTCCAAAGTAGAGGAGTTCTGTGATGGATCAATTTATGGGGGTCTGGGTCAACCACAGGCTGAGGCAAGCTTGAGATGGTTCCCTAGGGAGGAACGGAGACACATCTGTGAGTGCATGGCATGGACCTGGGCAGGGAAGGAGTTCCACAGTCTGGGAGCAAATGCAGCAAAGTCCTGCCCACCCATTTGAGTCTGTGTAGCCAGTGTCTTGAGGAGGGCCTGTCCCTGGATCTGAGGGAGTAGGAGGAGGAGACAGACCGGACAAGAAATTTCGCAAGCCCTGGAGGGGCAGTAAGGGGCAGTGGATGGTGATTGGGATTCGGCAGCGGTGGTAGGGGGCCTTGGCTGACCTGAAGGAGCGGATGGCCAGGGGGTAGGAGGAGCAAAAAAACCCTGATTGAATTTGCTTATTTGAAATAGTGTCTTCACCTGAAAAATCTACAAGTGATTAGTGGAGGACCTTCAAATGGATTCATGCGTCTCCCAGACATGAGGATTTTTTTTTTTTTTTACTTGGTGTCCATGAAAAGGGTGTCTCCCAGTTTTCATGTCTTTGTTCAGATGTGAATTGAGCACCACTCTGCCCACCAGCATCATACAGCCCCTGGGGTCTTACCTTCTGTGTGCCATTGAATGTGCTTTCAAAATCCACTGGTCAAACATAAGTACTCTTAAATACTTAACATTTGCTTTTTGTTGAAGCAGTCTATCAGAAAACTTTTTGTTGTCACAGAGACTGAAACAGCAGGTGAGAGAAAAGGTGCAAATAATCCAATTCATCTAAATGGGGTGCTGACTGTGAAGTCTTTTCATAAGTAGCAAGACAGTTTTTTCCATGTGAACATACTTTTATTCAGACTAGTTTTCATTCAAACAACTGAGGATTTTGGATGGCCCTGCTGATTATAAACTTGAATAAGCTAGCTGGCAACAGTGATCCTGTGCTTACAACCTAGATGCTCACTTGCAAATAATACAATAAAAACCTGATTAAAATCTAAAAACAAGCTTATAAAACACATAAAATCTATCTGAACAGTTATCTTTACCTACATAAAATCATTGCAGCATAAGTAAAACTCGGATAAATTACATGGTACCCTGACTACTGTTCTATGATGTACTAAACATATATTGGTATTTTTTTTATATTCTTTGTAAAGCAGGTAAGGCCCACTAGGCAGAACTGTCTGTTTTCAGGAGTGACCTAGAAGCACTGGGGAGGTTAAGTGACTTGCTTGGAGTCACACAGTATGCAAGTGGAGGTTGTGAGAATCAAACCCAAGTCTGCTGAATGTACCCAGTTTAATCACTGTTTGTTACTCTAACCACTAGGCATGGGTGGTTAAATGGAATGGCTGATTATAACAAAGCAGTGCAGGTGATTTCCTTACTGACACTATATGCAGCAAAGTAGAAAGAATGCAAAACATTCATTTTAAGATGCTGAAATCTGGGTCAGCCCACTGGCACTGCGGTAGCACTACTGCTTGCAATGCTAGCGACCCATGGTCAGAAACGAACTCAGGTTGCTGGAGGTCTGGCCAGGGGAGTAGAATCGAGCACCCGGGGGACTGCTCTCCTCCTCTGGAGAGGGTGGGCTGCAGGTCCTGCTGCTTTACCACCACCTGTGAGACCTTGGGTGGTGGTGCAATGGTGCTGCAGAGTGATCAGGAGGCGAGGATGCTAGTCAGGATCTGGAGCAGTGGCATGTCTCTATGTGACCTACCTCCTTGGATCTCCTCTAGTGCCAGTGCCCTCAGGGACAGAGACCAGAAAACCAGGAACAATCACTCCACATAGGCCACTGACAGAAGGGACCCAGGTGCCCAAGGCTTCATAACCAGGCTCCATGAGGGACCCACTGGACTGCCTGACACACACTAAGAGAGTGCGGAGGGGTGACCTGGGGTCCCCTCCCTTCCCACCTGGGGAGGTACAACCAAGGCAAGATAGGGGCTGGCCCACATGAGCTCCTGAGCATTACCTGGTGGTGAAGCTAGGGGATACCCAGCCTAGTGATCTCTGAAAAATGGAGACTGATGCGGTGAGAAGGGGACAAAGAAAGAAAATAAAAAAATTTAAAAAGATGATAAAATCTTAGAGATTATGTGCAGTGACATGCAATTTCTGTGAGGCACCAGTACAGGAATTCAAAATCTGCAAACCAAGCATGATTCTGTGATTATCAGTGTGAAAACCAGGGTCCCTACGTGGTACAGTTCATTGTGCATGGGCCCCATGGGCAGCTGTCACAATCCAGCCATAGCACCTCTACACTGCAAGGAGCCTGATCCATCCACCCCCCCCAAAGAGAGAGATAAGGTGCCACTTGCTCCCACAGGCAGCAGTCATGATCCAGCCATAGCACCTCTACGGTGCAAAAAGCCTGATCCACCCACCCCCCCAAAGAGATAGATAAGGTACGATGCTTGAAAAATTGCCATGATTTCTCTGGGCTGTGTGAACGCTGAGCAGGATCATCACTTGCAATTTGCTGTTTACAATTTCAGCGCCTTGTCAGGGTAGCGCTATTGGCTCCATGCCTGTGTAGAGCACCCTGATTGGCTGGTCTCACTCACCTGAGACAGGAGCACCCGAGACGTGTGGCTTAATGTAAGCCTACATCCCTATACTCAGCTTCTAATTTATATATTTTAATTTAGCCTGTTCTGCTCGGCCTGTGTAAAGTAACTTACCATTCCCCCCAGGGCAGTTTCTCTCCAATTGTATGTGCACTGATTCAGTGCTAGCTCTGCAAACTTACCCGTGATTTTTTGTTACACCCCACCTCCCCCTTCCAGCTCCCCTCCCAGGCCTCCTTTAAATGCACACAGTCTCTGTCCACTCCTACCTGATGTTTCAATTTATTGGTTACTTACTGTCAACAACTGCAATTCCTCCCATCCTCTTTTTACAACTAAGCCTTCTAGCAGCTTTATCTCATTCTGTCTTGCTGAGGCATACCATTTTGGTACTTTAGGTTTGCTTATTGCTCACTAGCATATCCTGTCTTGCTAAGGCAGTTGATTTAGGTCAGGTGATCTCTCTAGTACTTAGTCTGCTCCAGAGTAGTAGCTAAGAAATTTGCTTCAAAGCCTCTCTGCCCCAAGTACTAGTCTATAGTCAGGTGAACTCTTTTCTTATTCACCTGACTAGGAGCTGTACTTAAGGATTACTGCTTCAGGCTCCACTGCCTATAGTAGTATTCTGCAGGGATTAAGAAATTCTCCTCCATTGAGAATTCCTTCTCTTGCCCGCACTTGTAGTGACCATTGGGTGATAGTCTCATAATGAGGGCATATTACCTGCTTCTATGCTTGTCTCTGCTCAATTTACATGTATTGGACCCAAACGTGAATCAAAATATAACTCCTAGAGTGGAGAATGGCTGTCTTTTTACATTGTCCAACCGGGACTTTTCCTATCAAGTAGAAGAACTTGTATGTGCTCTGACTTCCCCTAGCCCACTGCTGGTCCTTCACCTGCACCGGCATACAGGAACTCTCCTAGAGCCTGCCCACAGGGCTACACCACCTTCTGCATACTCCCTCCTACTCCCATTGACTCTCTCAGTCAGGGTATTATTGTATGCAGCATCAGGAAAACTGGGAACTAGCCTCAGAACTCCCTATACTGCTGCAGACAAATCACATAACCAACAGAAGATCCAGCCACCCACACTTCTCCTAGGATTCTGCAGGAAACTCTTGTTCCTGCTTTTACTATGCTCAGGAAATGTTGAGCTTAATCCAGGCCCTCTGGCACCCATGGAATCTCCAGCAGAGCTACAAAGCCTCAAGGTGCTTACATTCTTGCATGTTAATGTATGTAGCCTATTAAAAAAAATCACTTCTGTTCAGGTCTGGGTATGTCATACTGCTCCAGATGTTCTGGTGATTATGGAGTTCTGGCTCCGATCAGCGACCAGTAACAACGAAGTTAACATCCCCTCCTACTCTTTGTTCAGAGCCGACAGGCAAACCAGAGGTGGTGGGGTAGCTATTTACATCAAGGATAAATTCCCTGCCTCCATAATTGACTCAACCTCTGTCCCAAAAGAATTCAAAAGCTTGTCATTAAAGATTGAAATTGCCACTGGTGTCTCATTATGTATAATAGGATGCTACAGACCCCCATCAGCTGGACTACAGTTGTTAAAACATCTTGAAAACATCATGGGTTCAGCATCTTCAGAGTGTATCATACTAGGGGACTTCAACTTAGACTGGCTCTCCAGTGCATCCACCCCACTTAAAATGTTCTGTGATTCCTTTGGGTTGTCACAGCTAATAAATGAATCTACTCATCCTAACAAACTCAACCTTAATAACAGTACTCTCTTGGATATCATTTTAGTTAACATACCCAATTTATTCTCCCATGCTGGCATCTTTTTCTCTGATATAGTGACCATTGCTTCATCGCGTGTTTAAGATCCACTCTTAAATCCACAACTGTATCAAAATTCTCCTTTAAAAGGTGCATACGCAACTTTGATCTCCACGGGTATATATCAGACCTAAAAGACTCCATGAGATGGCAGGACTTCTATCTAGCCAAGTCCCTGACTACAGCTTATGATATTTTCTCAGAAATTGTGCTAGGGGCTCTCAACAAGTATGCTCCCATAGCAAAAGTTTATGCCAGAAACAAATCCTGTCGGTGGTTTACAGAAGACCTGAAAGATGCTTTGCGGAGTAGAGATGTACTCTGGAGAACTGCTAGGAAAACTAATTAATGAATGACTGGAATTCTTTCCAGAGGGTGAGGAACCTCTGCACCAAAATGGTCAGAGAAGCCAAAGCTAATTTCTACCGCTCTCAGCTGGAGAGATCCTCAAGAAATGTCTCCAAATTTTGGAGGACTATCAAAGACATTGAAGGTCACACCACTGTAAATTTCCTACCTACTAAATTATTGATCGACAATACCGCATCTCTGATAGACCATCTATCCTCGACACTCTCAATAATCATTTTGGAACTGCAAGGCTAGCCTTTGACTCCTCTTCTGAAAATATCCTCCGCCAACAACTTAGATTGGATACACAAGAAAAACTCATCCCCAGTACATCCTTCTCTCTGCAGCCTACCCCCCTGAAAGAAGTCAAAGATCTTCTCCTTCAGCTGAACACTAGGAAAAGTGCTGGGGCTGACCTCATTGACCCGTACTTCTTAAAGGTCAGTGACCGTGTTCTTGCAGTCCCAATTACTCATCTCTTCAACTTATCCTTGTCCCAGGGTGACCTACCGCCCATTTGGAAAAATGCACTTGTGGTCCCTTTGTTTAAGTCAGGAGATCCTACTGACCTCAGTAACTGCAGACCAATCTCCCTACTTCCAATCCTGTCAAAGATGCTGGAGAAATAATGAACTCCCAGCTTCGGAAGTACCTAGAATCAGAAAAATTGCTCAACCCATTACAATCCAGTTTTAGAGCACAGCACAGTACAATCTCTGCTCTAGCCAAAGTGACAAACGACTGTCAGCTTGAATTAGGCAAAAAAAACTTTGTCTGTGCAGTTTTCTTGGACCTAAGCAAGGCGTTCAATACCGTTGATCACAGACTGCTTTTGTCATCCCTCCGGAGCATTGGTTTGGATTTTCTATCCCTTAAATAGTTCTCCAACTTCCTCTCAGGACGACTTCAGCAAATAAAGGCAGAAGGGGAACTTTCTCCACCAAAACCCCTATTGAGGGGTGTACCGCTAGGTTCCATTCTTGGTCCCTTGTTCTTCACCATTTATATTAACAACTTAGATGCCCCCAACAAAGAAGCACAAATACACCTATCTGCGGATGATACAGTACTCTATGCTAGTAGCCCCACACCTGAAGCGGCCTGTAAAACCCTTCAGAATGAATTTAATCTGCTGCAACATTCGCTTATAAACCAGAAACTGCCTTTAAATGCAAAAAAAAAACCAAAGCAGTGTTCCTCTCACCCCTTCAAAATGCAATAAATCCTGCAATTGCTGGGACACTCCCACAGATCACTTCCATTCTAGGTGAGCAGTTGGATTACATACCAAAGTTCAAGTACCTGGGGGTCTGGTTAGACCATAGACTTACTTTCACAGATCACTTAGAAGAACTGGCAAAGAAACTTAGACAAAGACTTGGTCTATTCTTTAGGATTAATAATCTCCTCACAAGAGACGCTAAACTGAAACTGGTTCAAACTACTTTTCTTTCCCTATTGGATTATACAGACTTTCTATATAGTCAGGGACCTGCAGGTACCCTAGCCAAACTCGATACACTTTATTGCAGAGCCATAAGATTTATCATGGGTCTTCCATACTCAACCCACCACTGTGCATTGTACAAGGAAGTGGGATGGTCATCCCTTGCTTATAGACGACAACAAAAATGCTGCGGTTTGGACATACAAAGCTATCTCAAATAAACAGCCCCAGTATATCTCTGTCTGTTTACCTTTGTACACTCTGGGGAAGTATGCCCTGAGAAGCACCTCATATATCTACCTTTATGTTTATAAAGCAAAATCTCACATTGGCAGAGCAGCCGTCAGCTTTGTGCTCCCTCAACTGTGGAACAAGCTACAAAAAACTTTGAAATTAACTCACCCCATCAGCCTAGCAGCTTTTAAATCTCTATATCTACATCATAATAAGGAGTCATGTGCCTGTCTACTCTAAATAGTGACTCCTATAAGTCCAAGCACACTCTAATTACTACTGTTACAAGACTGATCACATCTATAATTGACTCTTCCCTCTCCCCTTTTTCTACCCCAATATCTGTCCCTTCCACATTCCTTTGACCCTGGTTCCAGCTCTAAATTCTCCATACCGTATCACTATCTATCTTTTTATATTAGGTTTTATTTGTGTTTGGTGCACCTGATATGTATATTTATTTACTTTTATGAAAAATTGTGTCCTACTCAAAACTAGCTGTATCTTCCGTTCCAAACATATACTACTGTCAATGCTACCTGCTGATAGTTTGTATATACTGTATTATTGTATCTCACTTAATTTGTATTATTACTATTTTCTTGTGTGTTGCATCCCATGTATATTGTCCCTTTTTCATTGTTAACAAACCTAGGTCCACCTCGAAAGCGAGCTTGCTCAATGGTGATCGCCTGGTTAAATAAAGACTTTGATTGATTGATTATAGATCAGGCTCTATTGAATGCTATGAATATTTATTGCTGAATCTGAACTGTAGTATTTAAAATGAGCTTTAATGTTTGGGACTGTTTACTTTCTGTCAGCCAGCAGTCGTGTTGATAATTTGACCCTGCTGTTTGAAAAAATCAGAACTCAAGGGGTCCTATTGGGTCCTTTTTTGCCATGGCTGTTGGGAGAAAGTGTGAACTATATGCTTGGTGCCCATTTTAACCAATCAGAAAGCTGGAACTGTGACTTACAGATTGGGCAGTCAACCAGATTACATAATTATTTTCCCAGTCAGTAGAAAGTGTGGCTATTTGGCCACTTAAGTCATATGGCAGACATATTTCGCTAAAAGTTTTTATGTTTAAGTTCCCAAAAAGGCTGGGATATCAGGTTTACCAGAACAATACCCATTTTTTTTAAAGGGTACTTGGGGAGAAAAGGCCTGGTGTGTATTCCAGAGTGTGAGAAGGAACTGAAGTTACATTTCAAAGGATGTCATAAAATGACACGGGGATGGAGAGCATTTCTACTGGTCATAAAACTTCAAAGAAAAATACTTTGAGAACAAGATCTGGGAATCATCCATTCTGGAAGTCTACTGTGAATACACTTCAAGTTTCATAGTTTATTTACACCTGTAATATAGTCAGGACAGCAAAGATCAAAGGCCAGCCAGGATGTTGGGACTGTAGGAAATCTAAATAATTAATAATATTGATTCCCTTAAAATCTTGGAAAGAGCAAGCGAGACCCCTGCTGGCCTAAAAGATAAGGCCACCAAAGAGTTACAAACTGCAGGACCAAGGTATATAAGCCCCTTAGCAGAGCACAGCATTTTGCAGGAGACATTTTTCCTGACACACAGAGCCAGACTGCCAAGCACACACTGAAGACCAGTGGCTACAAAGAGAACTGGGACTTGGAAACTGCTGTAGAAACTCAGTTGTTTTCTAGACTTTTCTTTCTCCACCGACAAGGTAGAAATTAGACAGTTACATTTTACAGTGCACTTCCTGTGATGTCACCACTATGGATGGACGCTAACTCTCACTGCTCTGTGGAATCAACCTCCTCATCTAAATGCATCCTTACCTCAAATGCTTTTTACAGTAAATTTCAAAGTGCTTAAGTGGATTTAGATGGCCAAAAAGCAACAGAGGGCCAAAGGTATCAAATTGCACAAATTTATGATGAAAATGAAACAGCTCATTCTGGGTGAGGTTATAGAGGGGTTTGTGGCCCTGTCTCAGCGCGATCGTTCTCCTTTGGAATCCTCAATGGAACCAAACACTGAAGATGCTAATCCTCCTGAAACCACAGCTCAAACCTTACAGCACATACTTTCTATGGTAAGCAAAATTTATTCTTCTCTAGCAGACCTCAGGCAAGACATCCGCGCCCTGGAAAAGAAGGTTTCAGCAAATGCGAATAAGGTCACTGAAATTGCCGAAGCACAGGATGGCACAGACCACTTTGTCCTTCATTTGCTTCAGCGGGACTGGGAAATACAGCATCAGCTGAAGAATTTAGAGAACAGGTCAAGATGCAATAACTTCAGGATCCATGGGGTTCTGGAGGATCTGAAGAAGGCTTTGCAACACCCATAGATTTCGTCTAACAGCTATTATGCTCAACATTGTCTTTGCCCTCCGATTTGAATCTAGACATAGATCTGGCGCACCACTCGCTTGTACCAAGACCATCCAACCCCTCAGCATGCCCCAGATCCTGTATCATATGTATGGTCTACTTCCAAAGCAAGGATCTGATTTTACAAGAGGCCTGGAGGCATACAGACTTAAAGTACAAGGGTGCTCCCATGTTTTTTGACCAGGACTTTTCAACAATTCTACGGGCTGAAAGGCAGAGAGTCCATGCAGTCATCCGGTAACTCAAGGCCAAAAAAGACATCAAAGCTCAGTTGCTATTCCCTGCACATACAAAACTACACTTAGACTCTGGAATCAAAAACATTTCTCTCACTGGTGGAAACCCTCCCTCTTCTGTGAGAAATGGATATTGCTTTGCCGGACTTAGAAGTTGAACAACTGGAGAGGAAGCTTACCTCTGGAGCATGGACTGTGATCTCTAGGGGGCAAAATAAGAAGCGGAGCTTCCCTTGGGTGCTCCCACATACGACCATGGCAGACATCGCTAAACTGTTACAGCGAGCAGACCAACGAGCCCAGGATCAGAGGGCCCCTTCATCCTCCACTAAATCCCCAAATCACTGAGATACTGTGGGATTCACCCAGAGAGGGTGGGAATTTCAATTAGCTGATCTGACTCTTGGCCAGGACATTTACTGAACCATACTGCAAAACCCTACTTTCCTAGACATTTTTAGTTTTGGGAGTGGGGTTTCCAATTACAAGATAAGCTAGTGTTAAGGGTCATTGCTTCTAGCTAGGCCACTCCTCACTTGGGGGAGGGGAGGGGAGGGGGCTCCTTATACTCCGTCAGCTAGAAGTTACTGTTTGTACTTATAAAGGAGGGAGAAGGAAAAGAAATAAAAGGGAATTGAAGGTGTTTGCTTTGACGATTACCAGGTTAGGGGCAGAAAGGTGAAACCTTGTGGTCTTCCTTGCTCTAGTGGCCTCTCTCTGCTTTGCCTGGATCATCAGTGCACCCAGTAAAGTTTATCATAAAGCACGACCAGGGAGGGCGGATTTATTAGTGAGTTGTTTCAAGGAGGCATGGTAATGAGGGTTGATTTGAGGGAATGTTACCCCTGATCTTTTTAATCTTCAGGAGGGGGGGTGGTTTTCCTCTCTTATAACCAAAGATTGCAGAGAGCCTTTGCAACTTAAGGGGGAGGGGGTATGAAATAATGTTATCATACTGACCCTCCAATGAAGTGACATTTTGTGAGTGAGGATTGCTAAGTAGAAATATTTTTTTTATCAGGAGAGGGGGGTGTCTCCGGATTTGTGGTGGGAAGGGGGTCATGTTCCTTATTACTGAACTTTTTCATTTATTTCTTGACTGTGGTGGGTTTAAAGTGAGCACTGTAGCTCCCAGTGGGAGTTACTTATTGTACCACTTACCCCTCTGATAACACTGGGGTTACTTTTTGGTCAAAATATTCACTGCCTACAGTTATATACTGTGGGCTCTTCTGTGGAGGTCATAATAAGTCACTGTTTTTTATACATTGTTCTTGAGTTGTTGAATTACGGTATGTTATGGTTCTTGTATTATCTTTACACTGTTTAAATAGTTATGTATGTTCAGAATTGAAACCGGGCTACACATATTTTGTTTGGTGCTCACATTTGGGGATCATGTAAGGTGGGTCACGGTATAAGAGGCGAGACCTGCGAGGTTGTCAGAGCAATTAATCAGAGCTACCTAATAGCAACTTCAAAATGGCTCACCTAAACATTATATCCTATAATGTCAAGGGGATCAACTCTCCCATTAAAAGAACAAGGCTGTTAGAGTTAAAATATCTAAACTGTGATATAGCATATCTACAAAAAACTCATTTATCTAAGCAAGAATATGCCAAGCTCAAGCGAATGTGGGTGGGAAATGTGGCTGTCTCCTCACATACAGTGGCTAAAAAGGCTGGGGTTGCTATACTGGTTAAGCGGAATACACCTCTAGTTATCCAAGATGTTGAGAGTGGTTTCAGGTACATTATGTCAGAATTACAGGCTTGCTACAAGACAAGAAAATTCACCTGGTCAACAACTAAGCCCCAAATGTAAGTACTGAAAAGTTTTTCTCAGATTTATTTCATAAGATAGTAACATTACCCTAGGGCCAGCTTTTGTTAGGGGGAGACTTTAATATGACCCCATGTCCTGGGCTAGATCGCTCCTTTGGTCACACTGCTACAAATAAGGTTGCTACCAAAAGGCTTAAAGCTTTGCTATCTGAGGCAGGTCTGTTAGACATCTAGAGGGTGCACCATGACCAGGAAAGAGACTATTCATTCTTTTCTCATGCACATAACTCCTATTCACACATTGATTTATTTTTTACTTATAAAACCAACCTGCACTTGTTTATTTTCTCTAATATCCACCCCATAACCCTGTCAGATCATGGATCCATTTCTCTTAAATTGGCCTGGGGGTAGAGGATAAAAGGTACACTTGGAGGTTAAATGTCCCCCTTTTAAATGACAAAAATTTTGTTCAACAGTTACAGTAGCCCAAGCAGTGAAGAACCTGACTCTGGACTCCCTGGTGGAAGATTGCTCCCCCTTCTTTGGTGGGACACTTTAAAAGCTGTTATCTGGGGACAGGTAATTAGTTTTGCTGCATCTAGAAAAAAGCAAACGAATCTACAGGTAGCGGAATTAAAAGCAAAACTAACAAAATTAGAGATTCTACACAAACAAAATCCGGAGAAGGCAAGAACCCTTAAAGAGTTAACAAAAACCCATTCTGAATTCCATGACTTAGAGCACAGGAAAGCTGAGGGCCTTTTGCGCTTCTCTAACCAAAAATACCACAAGGTTGTGGGAAGGGCAGCAAGATTGCTGGCCTTTCATCTACGTAAGCAGCAAGCTGATAGACATGTATCTTGTATAAAAGATAAGCATAACCTCAGCAAAGACTGGGTCAAACCTAATGACAAAACAGATCAGTTTACGGTCTTTTGTAAGGACCTACAGTATATGCTGAAGATAAACAGTGGCAAGAGGTGACGGAGCAAAGGTCTTTTAAAATTTATATCACTACTTATTTTACCCCAAGAGGTGCAGAAGGCTCTTTCATCACCCATCTCGGAGCAGGAAATCCTACATGTGATAACCGGACTCCAATCAGGTAGATCACCAGGCCCTGATGGGCTACCAGCCGAGTGGTGTAAAAAGCTTAAAAAAGTGCTAGTCACTAAATTAGCAGTGGTATTTAATTCTAGTATAGAAGAGAGCCGATTTCTGGATTCATGGTGGGAGGCTTTGGTTACAGCTATTTCTAAACCAGGGAAACCAGTCAGTTACTTTGAGTCATATAGACCTAAATCACTACTTAATTAAGACTTCAAAATCCTAACAAAAATTTTAGCCATCCGATTACTGAAATATATAGAGATCCTGGTACACCCCGACCAGACAGGCTTTCTCCCATACAGGCACCTATATGATAACATTAGAAAACAGCTTAATATTATGGTTCATAAATCCCCTTCGAAAGCCCCTCAGCTTGCAATCTTTTTAGATGCCGAGAAAGCATTTGATCGCCTCAGCTGGGCATATATGAGTGAAGCCCTAGAACATTTGGGGGCAGGGGGTTCTTTCCTCAAATGGGTTGCAACGTGTTACCAAAATCCCAGAGCCCGGGTTAAAGTTGACAGGATGGTCTCAGATTACTTCACAATAGAGCGAGGTACCAGGCAGTGGCGCCTCCTGTCCCCATTGTTGTTCGCACTTAGTATGAAGCCACTGGCGCAGGTGATTAAGGAAAATCCTGCCATACAGGGGATTGTAGTGAAAGACATTTTGAACAAGATCTTGCTGCACGCCGATGACACAGTAATTTACATGGATAACCTAGACTGGTCCCTCCCCCCACTATTGCATCTTCTAGACCAATTTGCTAACTTGTCAGGCTTCAAGGTTAATACAGAGAAGTCCGAAGTTATGTGCATTAATAGACCCCTAGGGACAAGAGTTCAAGGAGAGATTCCCTTTAAATGGATTAAAGAGAAGATCCGTTACTTAGATATCTTTATCCCTACTGATCTTACACAGTTGTATCGCTATAACTATCGGACCTTAAAAGAACAAGTTTTTGAAGATATGAATAGATGAACATCCATTTCTCTTACTTTTTCAAACAGGGTTGATATGGTTAAGATGAACATTTTATCCCACTACTTATTTTTATTTACAACCTTACCAACTCCGGTGTCAGGGCTAGAATGGAAAGAGCTGAGAAAAAGTTATCTAGTTTCATATGGGCTGGTCAAAGACCACAGAAAAGGTGGGACCTTTTAACAGAGGCAAAGGAAAGGGGGGTCTGGGGATCCCTAACTTTCAAAACTATTATAAAGCAGCACAACTATTACCAGTGTTGAAGATGTTAGCCCCATAATTGAGAGGGGGCTGGTATAATATGGAGAAATGGGCCCACCCAACAATCCCCCTTAATGTCCTCCCCTGGTTAGCCCTCTCCTCAGATTTAAAAGCTATTGCTAACATCTGGACCAGACACATTATCCCATCTTGGGTAAACACAAGACAATGGTGGGAACTTCCCACGCCAGTGTGGAAATAGATACCCTTAACCTGTCTCCCACAGTTCCCAGCCTTACAGGGTGACCCTTGTTTTATCCGGTGGGCAGGCCTGGGTCTTTGACAACTCCCACAGTTTATAAAGGGAGAGACAGCTAAATCTTTTGACATACTTCAGAAAGAATATAACATTCCCAGAAGGGACTTTTTGAGGTACCTTCAGTGCCCAGACTACATCAACACTATAGTAGGTGTAGTAGCACTGACAGAGGACCAGCCCCAGTGATTAGAACATATCAAAAAGTCATATGGTGGACACAAGAAACTACATCTCATGTATATATACATATATATATATATATATATATAAAGTTCTGCAGGAGGGTATTGGTCTGTTCCTGATCCAGGTCATAGAAGATAGATGGCAGGAGGTGTCAGGCTCTCAGATTTCTGAGGAGGACTGGGAGAAAATCTGGTCTGGTATACACAGAACTACTAATTCACCCTCCTGTGGGGAATTCCAATGGTGGGTCATTGCTAGATATTTTATTACCCCAGTAATCTCTTCGCACTATGCCTCTTCACATACAGATAGATATTGGAGACAATGTAGGGACCAGGGGACACATTTTCATGTTTTTGGAGACTGCCCATTGATTAGGACCTATTGGCTAGAGGTGGCAGTAGCAATCCAGGAGATCCTCCAGTTGGAGACCACTCCTGATTTCACACAGTTGGTCTTAGGCCTGCCTCCCCGGGAAGCAAGATCTCCAGCACAAAAATATCTATTTTTTATACTGATAGTATCAGCCCTGAAGGTGATAACGCAACATTGGCTTACACCCCACCCTCAGTCTTTTGCTTTGTGGTGGAGCAATGTTTCTGCTATCAAAGAGATGGAGGCAGTAACGGCCCATATACGACTTCATACAGATCAATTTAACTCTAGATGGCTTCCCCTATTTGAATACATTGAAAAAAAAGAAGGAACTCCAATACTGGATCAATTTTTACTGACTTAACCTTGATTTGTCTACTCCTTCTGGTTGGGGAAGGGGGGGTTTACACCCTCAACTCCTCAGGCCTGGGCAAAGGTCAGTTTGGGTAAGCCAAGTCAATGCATCTTGATCCCATAATAATTAAGCAGATGATCTTTGTATATTGCCTTAAACTCAAGCCCATACAACTCAGACTGGGATTTACTAAGCCAGGTTTCCATAGTTGTATAGATATTTTGTTATCTGGTTTCCATAGTTATAAGGTTATGAAAAACTTTGCTTATAATGTTTTTTTAAGCATCTTTTCTATTTAATAACATAGGACACATGAACAATTAAATTCAGTAAAGTAATAGTTGATATCTTACTGAATGCACTGTCTGAGGATGCAGAGATGAGTTTAACACTCCTTTATATTCAGGTTTAATGAGTGGGAAATACCCTGTGGTCTGGTTAAGCTCTTTAAAAGGGCAAGCACCTGTGCTTTTCTGTCAACAAGGCAGGAATGTATTCTATCGAGAATACAAAATGCGAACTGTAGCATGAATCAATATGGTCACGAGCTGAACCAACGTCTGGGTGCTGTGTTCCGCATTGTTCTTTATGTATTGGACAGTGTTATGCATGTACCTTAATATTGTACTAGGCATTGTCTTTTATTCTGCCCTATGGAGGATAATAAAATTTCTAAGTTCAAAAAAAAATTTTTTACAGTGCGTTTTTTATGTATGTTTTTTTCCAAGTTTTTTTTGTTATCCTGTAAACCAAATTTCTGAATTGTTTGTTTGTAAGTCTCATATGATAATTATTTATGTAATTAGTATAGGCTCTTGCTTTTAAAAACTACCTGGAAGTAATTGTGTTGTGTGTGTGAAGGTGGGAAGATTTATTCAATCTGTGACAAGCCTGTTTATTGCTAAAGTGCCACCATTGCTACCAAAGACTAGGATCCTGGAAGGGAATCTGGGTGCCTAATTAGGGGAAATACATAGGTCTCTGGAAGGGTCTGTGCAGTTCAAACTAGATTCCTGCACCTCCTGGGGAAGAAGACACAATCAGGGTTAAAAGGACAGCCCCAAAGAGCTTGTTACGTGTGGGTCCTCCCCCCCCCAGTACAGCAACCAAGGAGGTTCTTACCTGGCTACAGACACGAGACTGTATTTTACCCTTACCCAGATTAGAGAGGAAACCCTAGGCCCTCTTGACGAGTGTTCAGTTGTGAACCCAATGAGCACTCTAGAAGGACATGGGAGGGTATTCCTGTCCCCCACCCATCACAGATTGCACTTGGGGTGGGCACTGTGACCTCAGTGGACCTGGCCCCCAGGAGTGGGTTCATGACAGAAAGAAACGGCTGAACAGTCAGTCTGGCATTAGCTTCTGTGTTGTGAGGAGGCTTTGTTCATCAACTTGTGGATGGAGAGGCCTGCTTTGCCTCTTCTAGGCTTGAACTTTTCTGATGCGGTGGGACTGCCAAGTAGCAGACTGGGTGTGAAAGTCTCCAATTGGGAGAAAAGAAGAAATTCCCCAGAGTAAAATATCCAGATTGAAAGAGGGTCAGAGTGGGTGAGAGGCCCCAAACTGTGTGTTGAAGAAAGGCCTGGTTGCACCAGGGATTGTGGCCTAGAACTAAAACTGGGACCACTGGAATTGCCTGCAGCCTGTTTGCTGAGAGGCCAGCTTACATTTCCAATGACTGCATTCTGCAAGCAGGTAAGCTATGTACCCAATCTGAGACTGTTCTAGAATTAAAGTCTGTGATGCCAAATAACTGTACTAAGAGACTGTTGCTGCCTAGTCTACAGAAGCTGCTTAGAGACCAACTGAGGGAGTCAACTCCTGCAGAGAAGATTATCTCAGGTTGCAACTACCCTTGGGAGCTATGCCAGGACATGGGGGTGAGTCGCGCAAACCCTGGTCCCTGTGCCTGGTTCTGATCCAGAAAGAGGAAACCTGCAGCTGGCAGCCATAAGCCAGAGAGCCAGTCTTCAAGAGAAACCAGATTGGAAATCTGCCCAGCATCAGCCAGCCTGATGGTGCTGAGGGTTGAGGCGCCAGATGCCACACCTCGTGTCATGCCAGTGACCCGGGTTTGGGAATGGACTTGGATTTCTGAGGTTTGGCAGGGAAAAGAAGAGATTGAGCATCCAGAGGACTGCTCTCCCTTTCCAGGGAAGGATCCAGGGCTATGCACTGCTCCTTAGCGGCCCCCAATGGAGATCGTGGGCATCACAAGGAACCTGCAGAGCTACGACATAGGGTGGAGCAGTGTCAGGCATCAGCATGCAGTGCCTGGACACCATTGCATGACCGTGCTTCAGGGGGAAATTTACGTAGAAAACCCTGGTGGTCCAGTGGAGGTGAAAAGGACCCTGGAGACCCGCCCACATCCTGCTGCCGGACCTGCCTCAGTGGATCTCCTGCCTCCTGCCCCGGTCTCGTGGCTGTCCCTTTAATCGCAGAAAGGCTGCCACAGGTGAGTAGGTGGGCCCTTCCCTGGGAGTGATCAGGGGGGCTAGACAAGCCATGGGGGCCAGGGGGAGACCACTAAGAGGAGGTTTCAGGCTGGGAGTAGCGGCAGTAGTTATGTGGGCACCCTGGAGAGATGCCCTGGACAGCCAGTGAATAAACAAAGTGTACAAAAAAAAAAATCTGCCCCGTATCCAAGGTCCTGGTGCAGTGAATATAACATGGTTTTTAACCCTGCAGTACCAAATAACCAGTATTTGCCATCTGATTGCTTTTCAAAGTTCTTCTTGTGATTAAACTATTGGCAGGCCATGGGGCCTGAGGATTACAAATGCTCTTGGGTTTAAAGCCCTGGTGAATGTGGCTTCAGCCAAAAGTAAAGGAATCAATAACCATTTGTTTCTTTAAGGGCCCCAACCAGCTGCAATGCCAGCCGACCCGCAGCAGCACTCAGGCCTGCAACCTTTTAGACCCTGGGTACCCAGAGTGTAGAGACAGAAATAAGTCAGGGGTTAAGATGTATGTGATTGTTAATATACCATCAAGCTTAATCATTCCTTTGCAGTGACAATTGATTTGCATGCCCTTCCCTTGTTCAAATCCCCCAATAAATCAGTTTGTTGTTTGAATGTTAAACTGATTCCTGAGCATATTATTACTGAGTGCTGGGTCAATGTGAAAACTAAGAAGTGTCTTATTGTTGCTGCTGCAATTCTTTCTTCACAGGTGCACAGGGTGTCCAGGAAGTCCAGACCCTGTTGGTAAGGAGGGCAGCAGTGAGCAAATTATTAGCACTCACCAATATTTGAATGATTGAATGCAAAGCAAAGTGTTTTGGGACACTCCATGTGTGGGACCACTGGGTGGGGCCGTAGGTAGGTACAACTTCCCAGAGGGTTAACATCTGACCCACTTGAAAGTCACTCTGGGTGGAGGCACCATGCAAATAGCATTATTCTTAGTACTGAGCCCCTTGAGTTATTTAAATCCGAACCCAGGCCTCTCAACCTGCAATTACGGCAGCAGGCAGGGGTAGTAGCCCGTTGGGAGGTCGCACCCGGGTTACACATAGAAACATAGAAGTTGATGACAGATAAGGACCGTGTGAACCACCTAGGTTGCCCATTTGCCTGCTTATTTCAAAAACACCCTAGCTGATCTATGGCTTACCTTTTTTCCCTATCACCAGGGTACCCTTATGTCTATCTCATGAATTCTTGAATTTTCTTCACTGTTTTTGCTCCCACCATCTCCTCTGGGAGGCTATTCCAAGTATCCACCACTCTTTCTGTAAAAAGGACTTCCTCACATTGCCCCTGAGCCTACCCCCTCTAGCCTCATCTCATGCCCCCTTGTTCTTGTACACCTTCTTTTTTAAAATATGCTGCCCTCTTGTATCTTGTTTATACCCCTGAGGTTCTTGAACGTTTCTATCATATCCCCCTCCCTCCTCTCTTCTAGGAAATACAGACTGAGTTCCATTAGCCTCTCCTCATAGGGCTTTTCATGTAGACCCTGCACCATCATAGTCTCCCTTCCTCTGGACTACCTCCACTTTGTCTATGTCTTTCCGGAGATGCGGTCTCCAGAACTGGACCCAGTACTCCAGTTGAGATTTCACCAGTGACTCGTACAGTGGGATATCCACTTCTCTTTTTCTGCTGGTGATGCCCCTCTCTATGCATCCCAGCATCCCGCTGGCTGTCCCTACAGCTTTATCACACTGTTTGGATGGTTCCACCTATGTAGGGCACTGGCAGCAGTGTGCCCAGTCATTATGGCACCACGTCCCGATGTCACCATCCCCTCTTTGCGTGGGGGGCTGCACCCACTGCACCCCCCCTTTCTAACACCTGACACACCCCTTTCTAAATATTTTAACTCCGGGGCAGACCTCGGGGAGGGGGAGGCAACTTTATCAATGTGGTGCCCTAATGACGAGCGTACTGCCGCTGGCGCACAGCTGGCCGGAAGGGTGTTTGGACACTTCCAGGTCATCAGATATAATTACCCCCAGGTCCAATTCTTGCTTGGTGCCTGTCAGCACCTCCCCTTCCCCATCTTGTACTCTTCCCTTGGAATTTTGCACCCCAAGTGCATGATTTTGCACTTCTTTGCATTGAATTTTAGTTGCCACACTCTTGACCACTCCTCTAACATATTTAGGTATTTTCAGATTTTCTCCACCCCCTCTGGAGTGACAACCCTGTTGCAGGTCTTGGTGTCATCTACAAATAGGCATACCATCCCATCCAGCCCCTCTGCAAAGTCACATGAAAATATTAAAGAGGTCCAGCCCCAGTACTGATCCCTGTGGCACACCACTGGTCATCTCCCTCTCCTCAGATTGAATGCTATTTACCAGCACCCTCTGTGTCCTGCTGTGCAGCCAATTTCTGACTCAGTTTGCCACCTTTGGACCCACCCCAGGGTGCCTAACTTGTTAACCAACCTCCTATGTGGGACGGTGTTGAAGGCCTTGCTGAAATCCAAATAGGTCACATCCACCACCCTTCCCTGATCTACCTCCTGGGCCACCCAGTCAAAGAAATCTATTAGATTTGTTTGACAAGACCTTCCTGCTGTGAATCCATGCTGCCTTGGATCTTGTGCTCCACTATATTCAAGGAATAACACAGTCCCCTCCTTTAGTAGTGACTCCATTAATTTTCCCACTGTTGAGGTCAGGCTGACTAGTCTGTAGCTGCCTGCCTCCTCTCTGCTTCCACTTTTTTGGAGAGACACCACATTTGCCTTTTTTCATTCCTCTGGGACCACCCCGTCCCCAATGATCTGTTGAAAAGGGCAGCCAGTGGTGCTACCAGTACCTCTCTGAGCTCCTTTAATATTCTGGGGTGAATCCCATCAGGCCCACTGCTTTATCTATTTTCAGTTTCCCAATTTCCTCTAGCACTCTCTCTCTACCGTGAATGGACTGGTGTCCGCCTCCCTTCCATGGTTGCTTTTTTGTATATATTTCTTTATTGAGATATTTCACACATACACTTACAAGCACTTACAATAAGTAACTTTAACTGCTTTAGCATGCAATTCAGGAAATGGTTTAAAGAACATTGTTTCAAAAAAACTAAAAAAATACATTTCACAACAAGCTTACAGAGACAAAAACCTGGGGTACCAAGGGTCAGGGGAGCTATCTGTATCAGTTCATCACATAAAGCAGTCCTTTATAATTTGCAGTGCTATGATGGCTCAGCCTTTTATTAAGTACAAATCAATGTATACCTTGTGGGGTGTAGCAGGGAACTGAGAACAAATCATCTACCCCTATTTCTTATAATAAAGGTCTAGTATGTGCCGGGGGGGGGGGCTACACAATTTCAAAGAGGAGATGCCTAAATTCCTTACATGTTAGCTGCCTCCCGTTGAATTTCCCATCTCGTTCATCTGTTTACATACTGTATAATTTTTTTTTGTTCTGGACAGTAAATGTAATTCTCTCCATATTTTGTAATTGTTTGGATTACTTCCACCCGTTTTGATACCTTAGGGGGGTGTCCTAGAGCCATCTTTTGGTAATGCATTTATGAGCTGCTATTACTAAAATTGCCCATAAATAAAGACCTTCATGCCCCTTGATTTCTAGTGGGGCTAGGCCCATGACCAGGCTACTTGGTCCAAGCTGTGAGGTAATGTCGAGCATTACTTTTAGTTGGTATGTAATCTGAGTCCAGTAGTTTTGTATATTGGGGCACTTCCAGAAGATGTGTGCATAGTCAGCGTTTACTTCCCCACACATTCATCAACACTCTGCACAGCCCCGTCCACCCATATGTTTCTGCCTATAAGGGGTAATGAAAAACCTAATTCTAAGCTTCCACACATACTCTTGCCAAGCTGGCGAAGAGGTACTTTTCCAAGTGGCCTTCCAGACCTTACTCCATTAATATATGTCTAAACCTAGATTTAATTCCTGTCCCCATCTCATTTGCACTGTCTGTATATTAAAAGCAATATCCGCAATGTAATTATTGTATAGTATTGTGATATCTCCCTTGCCATGAGATGTAGCCCAAGCTGTTTCAAATACTCTGGGGTAGGGACGAGCATCGTCCAAGTCCACCAAATTTCTTAATTTAGTATTAATGTCAGCTCTTAATTAATAATAATGGAAAAGATCTGAGGCAGCCCATGAAAATCTACCTATGGCTTGTTCAAAGGGGAGAACTATGTTATTTTGAAGAAGTTGCCAAAAGGCAGTCACGCCTCTTTCCACGTGTCTCCTGTACTAAGAACTCTGCTGAGCTGGGAGGAAGGCCTTGTCTTTGCTCCACCACACATAGCGCCAAAGACTATGAGCAGTGTATCCCTTCACCATCCCCGCCTCCAGCCTGCCATGGTTGTGGTGATACTGGAAAAAGTTAACTGAATTGAAGATAGTTTGGGGTTCGGTTGCAAAAGTAAGGCTTGCAGGGGGAACCCTTTCTCCTGCTGTACTTCTTTTTTTTTTTTGTTTAATATATTTATTGAGTGACAGTTATCATATGACATTGACTTGGCTCATCATGAGATTAGAGCAGTGCAGGAGGACATTGCAGAGTTGGGGAGGGGCCTAAGACAAGTAGCACACACAGTATCCTTCTCAGAGGTGCTGCCTGTCAAAGGCATGGGGGAGGCGAGGGTAATTAGCACCATGCAGTTTAATGAATGGTTGAAAAAATGGTGCGGAGCACAGGGGTTTGGCTTCACTGGGGACTGGGGTTCCACCTGGAGGGACACCAGCCTATACTGGCAGGATGGTCTGCATCTGTCCAGGAAGGTAACAAGTCTTTTGAGCAATCGGTTTAAATGCTTCATTGGCAAGCTTTTAAACTAGTCAAAGGGGGAGGCACTGACAAGCAGCAGAAAAATCCCAGCCTCTCCCTACAAAACAGGGTACTAAATGAGAAAAAGTCCGAGGTAGAACGGTCAGTGGGGGATGCTGCAACAGAAGGTAAAGCCATCAAAAAATGGAGAGCAATGAGTACCAATGCCCGTAGTCTGGGTAACAAGCTTCCTGAATTAGTGGCCTTGATGGACAAGGAACATCTGGATATCGTGGCAGTCACAGAAACATGGTACACACAAAACCATGACTGGGACATAAACATGCCAGGATACACTATCTACAGGAGGGACAGGGAGGGTAAAAGAGGAGGAGGAGTAGCTCTTTACATAAGAGAAGGAATAAAACAACAGAACAAAAGGGTAAACAGGGAGGAGAAGAAGCACTGTGGGTAAATTTGGAGACAGGCAATGGCACCACAATCCGCACAGGGGTTGTATACAGACCACCTTCTCAGGGGGAGGAAATGGACAAGGAAATGATAGAAAGAATACTTAGAATGGCAGAAAAAGGGGAGATATTGCTGATGGGTGATCTGAATATGCCAGATGTTAACTGGAGTGCAGTTGCAGCTGCCACTTCAAAGAGTGGAGTTATTCTAGATGCCCTACAGGGGGCATGCCTTAGACAACTAGTATTGGAGCCCACTCAAGAGGGAGCAATATTAGACTTGATTCTCTCAAATGGAGATCGAGAGAGGATCACAGATGTAGAAGTGGGTAGCCATCTGGGAACTAGCGACCATCGAACAGTATGGTTCACAATAAACACAGCAATAGAGTCAAGCCATACAAAGACAAAAGTACTGGACTTTAGGACTTTGCCAAAATGGGTGAGTGCCTAAGGAATGCACTAGCAAATGGGCAGGAAGGAGGGGTGGAAGAACAATGGGGAATAATAAAAACTGCCATCACAGAGGTAACGAGCTTTGTGTGAAGCAAATAAACAAAACAAAACGATGTAAGAAACCACTGTGGTTCTCAAAGGAAGTGGCAGTGAAGGTTCAAGAGAAAAAGAAAGCATTCAGGAAGTACAAGGAATCACAGAAGGAGCAGGACAGAGAACTGTATCAGTTAAAGCAAAAGGAGGCTGGGAAGGCAGTCAGAACAGCAAAGGCCCAAACCAAGGAAAAGATAGCCAACTCAGTTAAGAAGGGGGATAAAACCTTTTATAGGTACATCAGGGAGCGAAGGAAGACCAAGGAAGGATAGTGAGGCTTAATAACGGGAGAGAGGTGGGCAGATACTAAACAAATATTTTTGCTCAGTATTTACAAATGAAGAGGGGGAAGTACATAAAACAAACAATAGAAACACTCTGGATACAGAAGTTGATACCAGCCCATTTACAGAAGAAAGGGTTCTGAAAGAACTCTTAAAACTGAAGGTGGACAAAGCAATGGGGCCTAATGGATTCATCCCAGAATTCTAAAGAACTAAGGTTAGAACTAGTGACACCACTGACTACCCTTTTAACAAATCATGGGAGGATGGGTGGTACCGAGGACTGGAGAAGGGCAGATGTGATTCCCCTTCACAAAGTGGGAGCAAAGCAGAAGCAGGAAACTACAGACCTGTTAGTTTAACCTCAGTGATAGGAAAATGATGGAATCACTTCTGAAGGAAAGAATTGTCAAGTATCTAGAGGCCAGAGGGCGGACCCCAGGCAGCATGGATTCACAGCGGAAGGTCATGCCAGATGAATCTGATAGATTTCTTTGACTGGGTGACCAAAGTAGTAGATCAGGAGGGGCTGTGGACATGGCCTACCTAGACTTTAGCAAGGCATTTGACACAGTCCACACAAAGATTAATATACAAGTTAGCCAGCCTGGGAGTGGTCCCAAGATGACAGTCTGGGTAAAGAATTGGCTGGAGACTAGGACACAGACAGTAATAGTAAATGGAGTCCAATCAGAAGAAAGGAGGGTTACTAGTAGGGTACCGCAGGGTTCAGTATTAGGACCGGTCCTCTTCAATGTCTTTATAAGCGACATTGCAGAAGGACTGGAAGGAAAAGTATGTCTCTTTGCAGATGACACAAAGATCTGCAACAGAGTTGATGCACAGGGTGGGGTGGAAAGGATAAGAAGGGACTTGGCAAGGTTAGAGGAATGGTCAAATGTATGGCAGCTTAGATTCAATGCTAAGAAGTGCAAGGTAATGCACCTGGGAAACAAAAACCCAGTGCAAGAGTACACAATGGGGGGTGAGATACAAACAACAACAAAAATGGAAAGGGACCTGGGGGTAGTCATATCAGATGACCTAAAGGTGGGCAAGCAATGTGAGAGGGCAGCAAGGAGGGTTGGGGATACTGGGATGCATAGGGAGAGGCATCACCAGTAGAAAACAGGAAGTTATTATCCCTCTGTACAGACAGCTGGTGAGACCCCATCTGGAGTACTGTGTGCAGTTCTGGAGACCCAATCTCCGCAAAGACATAGACAGGACGGACGCTGTCCAGAGGAGGGCAACTAAAATGGTGCAGGGTCTGCACCAGAAGACATATGAAGAGAGACGAAAGGAGCTTAATATGTATAGCCTCGAGGAAAGGAGGGAGAGGGGGGACATGATAGAAACGTTCAAGTACCTCAAGGGAATCAACAAAGTCAAAGAGGGTAGCATCTTTCAAAAAAAGAGGTGTGCAAGAACAAGAAGGCACAATTTGAAGATAGAGGGGGGCGGCTCAGAGGTAATTTAAGGAAGTATTTTTTCACAGAGAGGGTTGTGGATGCATGGAATGGCCTTCCAGAGGAGGTTGTGGAGTCAAAATCAGTGGTGGAATTCAAGCATGCATGGGACGGTATCCCGTAATAATAGCGACTATATAATCGCGATTGTTAAAAAGGTGACTAAAAAACAGGGATCCCTTGAATGGCGACTGGACACAACAGTGCATAGCACGTTACAGCGACTACTACTGCCATTTGCCTAACAACAATCGCGACTGTCTAATAAGCAAAAAATGCACAACAGTGCATAGCACGTTACGTTATTCCACTTTCTAAATCCTTTAAGTGCATAATTACCTCCTCCTGTGACAACAGACAGGTAGTAAAGTGGAGACAGACAGCTTAGGAATAGCGATTGCACTAAATAAAAAAAAAACAGCAGAAGTCGCGAAACAGACAGCTTTAGGAATAGCACAGGATAGCATGGCACTATTTTGACGGTTTAGTTAAAATCACAACGCTGTTATGATGGCTTGCTAACTTGCCATTCGCGGTTTTGAATTAGCCTTTGTTTCTGGCGCTATTTTGCAGTCGCGATTTTAACATGGGACCATCCGAGAGTACTATGGGAATTGGCGGACATACTGGCTGCACCCCTGGCGGAGCTCTTCAACAGGTCACTTGAGACAGGGAGGGTACCTAGGGATTGGCAAGAGGCACATGTGGTGCCAATCCATAAAGGGGGGTCGAGGGAAGTACCAGGTAACTATAGACCCATCAGTTTGACCTCAGTGGTAGGAAAATTAATGGAGAGTATACTAAAGGAATGATTGGGGTGTACTTGGAGGAGGTGGGAGGTCTGGATAGTCGGCAACATGGGTTTGTGCCAGGTAGATCATGTCAAACCAATCTTGTGGAGTTCTATGAATGGGTAACATCAGAACTGGACAGGGGAAAGCCTATGGATGTATTATTCTTGGACTTCGGCAAGGCGTTTGACTCTGTCCCCCACAATGATCTGGTGGAGAAACTGATGGGGTTAGGAGTAGGCCCTTTGATGGTCAGATGGATTGAAAACTGGCTAGCTGGATGCACCCAGAGTGAGTGGTCTGTGGGGAGCTCTCGAACCCTAGAGAGGTTGGTAGTGGGGTACCGCAGGGCTCAGTCCTGGGTACGATCTTGTTTAATGCATACATATCGGACATCAGGGAGGGTATAGGGTGTGAAATGAGTCTCTTCGCTGATGACTCCAAGATGGGAGCAGTAGTTGAGGGAGAAGAGAGGAGGTTGGCCCTGCAAGGGGACCTGGACACCCTGGAAAACTGGGCTCACATATGGAAATTAAATTTCAATATCACCAAGTGCAAGGTGTTACATCTTGGGTGGGGAAACGCTAAACACCAGTACACCCTGGGAGGGGAGGTGCTGGAGGCCTCAGTAGGGGAAAAAGACTTAGGGGTCATGGTGGATGCATGTATGAATAACTCTGAGCAGTGCAGGAGAGCGACTAGCAAGGCAAACAGGATGTTGGGATGCATCATAAGGGGGATCACCTCTAGGAGCAAGGAAGGGATTCTGCCGCTGTACAATGGACTGGTTAGACCACACCTTGAGTACTGTGTACAATACTGGAGACCACACTTGAAGAGGGACATACAGCTCCTGGAGAGGGTACAGAGGAGGGCAACTAAGATGATACGAGGGCTAGGGATTTGACATATGAGGACAGACTTGAGAGCTCTGCCTGTTTTCATTGGAGAGAGAAAAGACAGGGGACATGATTGAGGTCTTTAAGTACCTCAAGGGAATAAATAGGGTAAACATGGAGAGATCTTTAGACTAAAGCAGGGAGGTATCACCAGAGGTCATGGTTTGAAGTTGGAAGGTGGAAGGGTGAGGGTGGAAAAGAGGAGGAGGTTTTTCACTGAGAGGGTGGTGGACCCTTGGAATGCACTGCCTGGCAAGCTGGTTCAGAGATCCACAGTGGAGGGCTTCAAGAGAGGGTGGGACAGACACAGAAAGTGGATGTATCAGATGATGGCCTGTCCCAGGGGGGGTGGGGATGGATGATAGGGGTTTCTGGAACACAAGGGGGGGAGGGCCTCGACACCCAACTAGGGATCTGAGGTTCGAGCAGACTCGATAGACCGTAAGGCCTAATCTGCTAGCAAATAGTATGTTAGTATGTTAGAGTGAAACTGATGCATGACAAGGGCCGTCAATCTAATACTAAGCATCTGATCTCACTGATGTATATACTTTTGCAAGAAGGGGTGGGTACCTTAGCTATCCAAAAAATTAAAGATCAATGAGAGGCAGAATCTGGGCAGCCCTTGGGAGAAAGGGAATGGGAGAAAATATGGAAAGATGTACATAGAACCACTACCCTGACAGGGTGGCAAGAGTTCCGATAGAAGATTTCTGGTTGATACTTTATCACACCCACAATATCCAAGCATTATGGCACCCACCAACTAGATAAATGTTGGAGAAATTGTGACCAAATGGGTACACATTATCATATTTTTGGGGAATGCCCACAGACCCAGACTTTTTGGCTACATTAAGGCCCTTAATACAAAAGATATTAAATATAAGGGAACCCCTGACCTTTCCAAATTTGGTGCTTGGATTGCCTCCCTTGGAGCTCCAGTCAGCAACAGTCAAATATTTGTTTTATATACTGATAATGGTAGCCCTGAAAGTTATAACACAAGACTGGCTGACACCAAAAATGCCATCAGTGGCTCAACGGAAAATAAATGCTAACAACATAAAAAATATGGAGGTGATCACCACCAGGGTACGACTACAGGTGGATAGGTTCAATACCAGATGGCTGCCTTATTATAATTATATAGAGGAAACGGAAGGAAGGACTGTTATTGAATGGTTAGGTGCATAATAATTCACTGGTTCTCCCCCACAGAGTAGTCTAAATAAAAATAAATTAAGTTAATCAACAGAAAGTTAAATATATAAATCCATAAATATCCTTTCTGAGACAATAATCCCACACTATACCTAGGCTCGGAGTAGATGGGCATAATTGATTCAAGTAAAGAAATTGCCACAAGTTTAGAAATTCTTTATTGTTTTTTCTTTTATTGTTGTTATCAAATCCCAGGCATGTAAAAGTGCTTTGTTTATTTCCTTTGTAAGTTGTTGGTTTACAATCCTGTTTAAAAAAAAAAGGAGACGAGAAAATAAAAAAAAAACAGCAGACTAAAGTTATACATAATGCAGGAATCAATGGAATAGTCTGAAGAACCAAGGTATTAGACAGATGGAAAAGGGCAGAACTCAAACAGACACTTGCCGATGCCAAGGAGAAAATTCTGGTACTCTGAAATGAAAGAATAATGATATTAATGAAATCAGATATTAGTGGAGTAGTAATGGAGAACTTTAAGTGGACAGTAGAAAGACTTGTGTTCCAGATACAAATGTGGTTAAACTATAAGGATGAACCTCCAACCTGTTTTTCTTGTCTAAAACATATCTGCTATGTATATCTGATGGAAACGTACTGTATGGTTGAATTTCTGTTTAATAAAATATAAGTACAAAAAAAAGGCTACCACAGTAGCCAAAGTCCTTGTGGAAAAGTTTTTTGTACACTACGGTGCTCCCCAGTGAATACATTCGGACCAGGGCCTGGACTTCGAAAGTCGCCTTATTAAAGAACTGTTGTCCATATGGGGTGTAAGGAAATCCAGAACCACTCCATATCATCTGCATGAAGATCCATAGCCAGAGAGATTTAATAGGACTTTGCTTGACATGCTTGGCACTTTACATCCAAAAGATAAACCACGGTGGAGCCAGCAGATCAGTACCCTCGTACATGCCTATAATTGCACAAAGAATGATGCAACAGGTTTTCCTCCATATCATCTCATGTTGAGCCATGAAGCTCATCTGCCAGTAGATATGTGTTTTGGAGTTTTGCCTGATGGAGCTCTGTCAGACCATTACCTGCAGCATGTTCAAAAGCTGAAAGTCCAACTTAATCATGCGTATCAGCTCGCCAATACCATGGCTGCCAAGAAGAACTTAGCTAACAAAGTCAGGCATGATAAAAGAGTCTAAGCTCAAGAGTTAAAATCTGGAGATCGGGTATTAATGAGAAATCTTGGGATTCCAAGGAAAGCTCAAGATAGCTGATAAATGGAATCACAAGCCATACATTGTGATCAGTAAACCAGATGACTTGCAAGTATATAAAGTTTGCCCAGAGGGAGATCCTACAGCTGTAAAAACAATTCACAGAAATCAACTTCTGCCAACTGGGCAAATAGTCATAGACAGTGCGCTTCCAGATGTGGCTCCTACAGGCACTGTCACTCGTTCTGCTGCTCGCAACAAGCAAAAGCTCCAGCCTACTGCTACTCAACAGCCAGAGCTCTCTGTTAACGACGATGCAAGTTCTGAAGATGACAAAAGCGACTTTGGAATTGTCTATTATCCTTCTTTTCAGTCATCTCAAGTGTTTCAAGGAAATCCTTTATGCAATATGGGAGATAAAGCAAATAGCCCAGCAACGTCAGCAAATCCTACTCTTTCAACTGAACCAGTACCTTCTGAAAGCAACCTTCAAAGTGTGACTTCTGAGATAGCAGATTCTTTATGCCTGGTGGAACTATCAGAAATTAAAATATATGATTCCAATCAAGAGAAAGAGGAACCTACCTGTGAGCCTTCAAGTAATGCAGAAACTAGTGGGCCTAATGAACCAGATCCTGTGTTAGAAAGTATTGTCATTCCGGCAGATGCTAACAGTGTGCTGGATGACTCAAACCTTGTTGAAATACCTCTTTCAGATGAACCTGTCTCAAGAACCAGAAAGTTAAAATGCTACACCAAGTGCAAGTAATACCTTCAATTCTGAACCTCAACCAAATGCAGTGGTACCCCTTTCTTCAGAGGCTGTCTTACTGGTGAACAATGACCAGGGATTGATCACCCTGTATGCTGATGTTGAAAGTCAAGTGCCAATGCCCCCTATGCCTAGACAAACAGAAAGAGCTGTAAAACCTGTGGTTCAGCTTACTTATGACACACCTGGAATACCTGTCAACCTGCCCATGAATGTTGTCCACAAAGGAGTTTACATCACAGCCAACTCTCTTCCTCTGCTGCTTCTGCCATAGGCTGGTGAGGCTTCCTTCCTACTGCCCCTCTATGAAGAGTTCAGAGTGCCAGGGCACTACAAATAGAGTCTCTCCTAGGCCAGAGCCTACTGAAGCACAGTTCTGGGACAGGCACAAGGCCTGCTAGCACTGCAGTCCAGATCAAGAAAGTCAGTTGGTGAATAAAGTTCCAAGGACATCCTCAATTGCAGGAAAACAGTCAAATTAAAATGAAAAAAGTGTCTTATCAGTTTCTAGGTGACAAAAGGATGTCAACGCCACCTCTCTGGACCTGCGGCCTAATGATCTTCAGCTGCTGGGTAGACAAAATCTTCAGATCAGATGCTTTCAAGACCTCATACTGGACCTGGACTGAAAATCATCTCTGACTGATGGGCTAACAAACCTGGATGCTGCTGCAGATGAACCAGGATCACCAGAAGAAAGGCACCTCCATCCTGGGTTGCTGCCTCTTCGGTGGCAGATTACTGGGCTGGCATGGCTGCATTCACTTTTGGCAAGTGGGCACAATTTCAGGTGAATGGCACTAATTCAGCGGTAGTACCACTCAGGATGTGGGGCATAGACTGTTACCCCATCTGGACACACCATAGGAACATTGTAGAATGTCTCTTAGTCAGATTTGTCCACTACTCTCACAGAGCCAATTAACAAGGTCCTGCCACGCTTCCAGAATTGCAGTCTCTCATTATACACTTTAATTTGGACCCACTTGTTTACTCTAAGGTGCAGGTTGGTACAAGCTTCCTCCCACAACAAGGCATGCCTGTTTTTCTCAGCTTCTTCCCAGATTTGGTGAGAGAAGAAAGGGTATGAAGGTCCATACTTGGCCACAGCTCATCTACAATTTTCTCCGCTTCGCTTCTTTTAACCAACTCCAAACCAGAAGCATGGCTTAGGGGTGGCCAGTCCTGATTTGAGTTAGCTTCAAACACATAGTGCAGAGTAAAAGTAGTCCACCTCTGCACTCAGGGGCACACCTCTAGAGCCTTCCTCCACACAGACATCGAGAGGCTCCATAGAAGCCAATGTCAATAGTGACTCACTGGGTCCCACTGCAGGCATTGAAGCTTCTTTTTGTTCCACACATTCTGCCCAGGAGCTGGCGATTGCGCCAGCCCCCCAAACTGTCCATTCTCTGCTGTCCTTGGAGGCACTGGCCTCCCAACAACACGCTTCCTCCACCTCGGACTCTCCCACGAAGCTTGGGTGTTCCACCCAAGGATCTGCTGAACCTGCAGCTACAGCATCCAACTCCACACTCTGTGGTGTGGAACACTCAACCTTTTCTGGGTCTTGCAAAGCATTGGCACAGACTGTGTCCAAGAACTCCTTGACAGACTCTATGGGGTCTCTGACTGCACCCAGCCTGCTGTTGCTCTGATATGACAAGGTCTTCTGCCAGTGTCCAAGTTGGAGCTAAACAGATGTGTTTGATTTTAGCTACCATTGTGCCACCTGACTTGTTCATCCCCAATTACTTTCGGCAGTCTGAGCAATGTGGAATTGGCAAAACATCTCTCCCTGGCTTCCGGCATACAACACACACATTAACTGGAAAGTTTGAAGCAGTATAGTGTAGTGGTTTAAGGCTCTGAGCTGCAAATCTGGAGACCTGGGTTTGAATCCCACAGTCCCCCACTTGCATACTGTGTGACCCTGAGCAAGTCACTTAACTTCCTTGTGCTCCCAGGTCGCACCTGTAAACAAGCTTTTAGCTTAGTGTGCTATTCCTGGTTAAACAATTGGAAAGTTTGGCAAAGCCACCTAGGCTGGTGCTGATGAACAGTCATACAAATGCTCAAAATTAGCTAGCTCTTGTTCCTGCTGGGCTATCCATGCCCAGGCATGGAGTGGGTAGTGAGGGGTTGCTGCATCATGTTCTGCAAAATAAACACACAAGTCCCAAATTACTGCTTTTGCAATCACTCAGAGATTTGGCTTTAACACACTGGTACAGTTCCCTAACAGACTGCCTGGCTGCTGCTTATGTATTCCACAATACTTAGCAAAACCACTTGAAACTTTGTTTGGATTTGAAAACACTGGTCTAAAATGACACTGCGTTGTTTACATTGCTGACTACACCCCAACATAGCGACTGCAACTTTTCATCACACTCAGTTTAAAATTACTAAGATTCTGGCTGGATCTTTTGCATTTCAACTGATTTTCTCAAAGCACAAATTCACTTTACTTTTTCTCAATCCATCACATATACTATCACTTGGATCAGAGGGATCGTTTGTCTTAAAGTTCACTCTCTTTGAAAACAGTACTTTCACACACACAGTCCAAGATTTTCATGTTCACGAAACTCTCCCTTTCAGTACTTTTGCTGCATTTGCTCTTACAGTTCTTACAGTATTCTGACCTTTAGCACCACAGTCATTTACTTTTGCACAGGGTACGTACAGGCAGTAACTGGTTTCCACTGTCGATGTAATATGGCCTGTTGCCGACTCAAGGAAGGCCTCTGGGGTGAAACAGGCTGGCGGTCCCGCCAATTGTAGCTACAATCGCCTCGATCACTCTCCAGTCGGTTGGAATATGGGTTGAGTCTGGTTTTACTGTGAAAAGTTGGAAAAAAAACCTGCTGGTTCAGAAGTGCTTCTGCTATAAGTGATTCCTCCTGCTGCTGCATGAACTACACACTGCTCGCACACTGCTGCCTGCTCCTCCTGGAATGTTCCACAACTCTGAGACTCGGACAAGGGCACTGGGACCAATCACACAACGCCATTCAAATGAGCTCTCTCTCTCTCTCTCTCTCTCTCTCAGCCACACTCCTGCATGGTGATCATCGAGAAGGCAAAATTTAAACGCAAACTGTCACTTTTTCCTCAGCTGGCAATTTTAGTGGGGCAAGCATTTTAAGGCATTTCACTCAGTACTTAGTGCATTTTCCTTAGCGACTCCAATTTTCATGGTAGACACTTGAAACTTTCTAAGCACTTAGGAAACACTGTCCTTTAAGTCCACAAATACTTTTCTTTGGGAATTAGTTTTTTTTTTTTAATTTCTTTATCTCCCTTCCTACGGCCCTACCAGAGCCACCCATTCAGGACTTGTCAATGAAACCCATCCCTGCCACCAACTTACCTGCTGCTTAGGGTCCCTCATCTTACCCCCCCCGGGTGGGGTTCAGGGTGGGGTGAACCCCTGTACCTTAATTTCTTCTCCGGTCCCTGAGACAGTGGCAGTTGGTGGCACATTGAGACTGGGTTCAGAGCTCCATCTACCCAGTTCTGGAGGGTGATTTTCCCTGTTCTGTGAGGACGTTGCTAACCCTTGATGTCAAGGCGCAAGCACCAACATCCGCAATGCCCTCCCCCTTGATGATGCAGCCCCTAGAGGTGATTGGTCCACAGGTCTCCGCCCGTGACCAATCAAACCCTCGAAGTGCTGATAAGCTGTCATGCCCCCAGTCTTCGCCAGAGGTCACCGCTCACCAGGATGGATCCCCACCCTCCCCCCAGAGAAGGCGAGCTGTCGTTGGATGCTCAGCCTTTCTCCCCCCAGCCGAACCCCAGCGACCCGAGTCCTCTCCAGAACCCAGGTCGCTGGCGTGGTGCAAGGTGTGGCATCCAGTGCCTACACCCTCAGCGCCACTGAGCCGGCTTCTCTGGGAATTTGTAACTTTTAAGCAGTTTTTTAAGTGCTTTAAATAACAAGGCAAGGGCAATCATTGCTCAGTTCCAACAGTCCACGTTTTCAAGTTAAACACACAAGCAGCATATTTTTTACTTTCCTTTTCAAAGAAACTCAGACAGAAAAAGACTTTCAGGTGGCATTTTTCTTGGCACAACTTTACTTTCTGGTAAACGATCTTCTGTTTGGGTGCACCACCACCAGACAAGAAGATCCTAGACATACCCTCAGCATTACCTCTCACCCCAAAACATATCCCTTTGGATGCACCCCCATTTTTTGTAACCCCTATGCCACTTATAACAAGTTAGACACCCACAATAAATCTGGCACTGGTACCCATATATGGCATACCATTTACTTTTATCATAAACTTCACAAGTTAGTACCACCCTTGGCATTAGGATGTATACCAGGGTCATGTCTAGAGGAAGAGGGGTGTGGATACAAGAACAAAACACATGAACCTTTTGTAAAATTACAACCCAGGTCCAGGGTGGAGGTTGCTAGGCATATGCTAGATCTAAACTGCTGAGGGGGCCCAAGTAAATCCAACACCAGAAGCAAGAATCAGAATGTCCAGAACAGGAACTGGGATTGTGCAGTATGGCTTTATTTAACAGATGGTAAACTAAAGCAGGTAGTGACCCCCATGGGTCGGTCAAGGCAGGACGGGTACATTTCACAAACTCTCTTTGCATGCAGTTCGAGAACACAAGAAACATCTTCCCATTTCCAAATGGTGCACATAGTGGACATCTGGCCACGCACCCAAACATTTTCCTCCCATGAGTGCACACATGTGATACTAAGCCACACACAAAGAACTCGTCTTCAAAAATAGGTGCAATTAAGTGAGACTCAGCCATGCACCTAAACCTATAGCACTGTCCATTGCTTAGGTAAAAACTGGTACCCTTTATGAACCAGTTAGCCCTGCCTTGTAAGCATCCGGATGGTGTTCCTCCCACTCTTTGCCCCAACAGGCAGTCTCCACCATTCCTTCAGGGTTACACCATTGAAACCTCCATTGCCCATTGAAATGCTAGTGGTCCAACATTTTCCATTTCTGTCACTCACTGGGGCAACCACAGTACCTCTTCACTCTCCTGGGTGAACATTTTACAGAACTTCACTCTCCCGGGTGAACTAGGGGTACTGACAGGTGTGATTTAACCTTATCTATACACACACACACACACACACACACACACACACACACACACACCCCAGAAATGATTCCGTTAAATGTGTGGAGAATTTGTCTCCTAAAAAACAGTATTTACTTACCAATTACTCTTTCCACTGGGCTGGGAACAACTAAAAACACCTGTAACCCCTAGGTGGTGCTATCCTACAGGCTACTACCCCTGCCTGCATGACTATGCACAGGTTGAGGGGTCTGAGCTCGGTGAATGGATGCTTCCACTCAGAGATATGGTTTTGGGGTAATGTAACTGCTGTTGGTATAGCCCTCCGAGATGCTATAACTACCCACCAACCCTTCTAGTGGCCTACACAGATCAACAAAATAACATTCACATATACCATAAGATAGCAATGCTAAACCCACACTCTCTGCACTTACCATCAGGGCTGGATCCACTGCAAGCACCCTGGAGACCGCCTGTAAAACAAGACCAGTGATGCAACAATTCAATGGCAGTACAATATCCCCACCAAGAAGCTACACACTAGCCAGGATAACTGTAGAAAAACTGCAATCTGATTTATTCAGGGGAATTTGAACAAGGGTGGGGCAGGAATCTAGCAGATGATTATTAGATCTGAATAATTCAGGCTGAGCATGCATGTACTAGGAGCCCCTTGTATACAGTCATGCAACCCTGAGTATCCAGTTCTTAAGCAGGCTAGTCTGAGGCATTGCCTGGGGTAGGCCGGCGTTGCAGCTGTTGTTGGGGCCCTTAGGAAAGAAAACAATTAGCATGCACATCAACCCAGAATTTGTAATCCGGAGCCGGATGGCTCAGTTCATTATAATATACCCACACATATAAATCAGATGACACACAATGCTTGCAGCTTTGTTGCAGGGAACTACCCTGTTTAGTACTCACGCTACCCAGACCAGGAGGCAGGACTGATAAGATGAAGACCTCTGGATGTTGTACTGGATTGCCAGGGGAAGCAGGGCCTACATGACTCAGCGTGGTGGTCGCTACCAGTTCGATGGTGTTGAGCAGGGGCCAAATCCCCAAGCGGGTCTTTCATCGGAAAAGTCTCTGCAGTGGGAGCGGCAGTCTAGGCCAAGATGGTAGGGCCCAGACAGAGCAGGCAGCTCAGATTCATTCCGTAACAAGTACTGGAGCAGCTTCCAGCTAGCATAACATACACAGTAGTGGAGAACCAGATTGCGACCCACACTACACATTCAGCACACTTATAAGCAACACAACTATTAGCCACAGTATGGATAAAGTCCATTTGCAGTACAGCAGGGTTTCTGCGCAAACCTTTCATTCTGAGGCTCAGTTCGGTACCTGACAGGCCGATTGCTTCTGGAGAAAGTCTTCGATCTGCTTGCAGGCAACAATTTCACTCTCTTTCTTCAGGCTTCAGGTCTCAATCAAAACTATCAGATTTAAGTCCAATTTACTCTCACAGACTTCTTCACACTGAAAGATGGTGGCAGGCAGGCCAGACATAGCCTTCCCACCGATTCCCCATGCTACTATGTAGAAGCAGCTGCTCGAATGACTCAAGATGTTCACTCTCCTCACTCCAACTCTTGACTGACTCACTGCTGCAGGCAACTCTGGGCTTTCCCAGTGATCCCAAAAGGTTTGGTTGGCTGATGGAACTGTCTATCACAGAAAGGCCACCTCTCCAGGTCCTTTTAGGTGCCAAACCCTAAAAACTACAATTCCTACAAAAATGGACTCCCACAAGGCCTCTGGGGACAGTCTCAATTTTAGATCCCCTGAGGTCCCGATTGGTCCAAACTGGTAGTCCAGAACCAAGATGGTGGCTCTAATCCACATGTAACCCCCCATAAATGGGGGTTCCTAGAATGTCTTCCTGGGCTTACCTAATGCCCACTGCCAGGATGGTGTTCTGTGTCTGCAGTAGTTTGATTGCCTGCATGTGAGTGCCGTGATTGGCCTCCGTGCCTGTCTCTTTAAGAGCTATTTATTTTTGTAGGACATAATTAGTCTGGGTTGGGGCCTAGTGGTTTAAGGCTTGAGTCCCACCCGGAGTGTAGTATTGTTGCTCCATTTTGCCATCGTTATATGCGCAGAGGGAGCCCTTGTAAGGTCTGTGATTGCTTGCTGTTTATCTGCTTTAATAATAATAATAATATAGAAGTTTGTCTAACCTGCCTTCCTTTGCAGCATGGACTTTTTGCTTAGTGCCACCATTTTGGTTCTGGACTGCTAGAGCTGGGCCAATCGGTACTTTGGGGGACCCTAAAATGGAGACTGTCCGTAGAGGTCTTGTGGGATTGAATTTCTGTAGGAATTGTAGTTCTTAGTGTTTGGTGCCTAAATGGACCTGGAGGGGAAGCCCTTTCTGTGACAGACAGATTCAGCAGCCAACCGACTCGTTTGGATCACTGGGAAATTCCAGAGCTGCCTGCAGCAGTGTGTCAGTTGAGAGCTGGAGTTTGGAGAGTGAACAGCTTGAGCCATTCGAGCAGCTGCTCCTGCGTGGTAATGTGGGGAATCAGCAGGAAGGCTGTGTTTTGGCCTGCCTGCCACCAGCTTCCAGTGTGAAGGAGTTTGCGATAATAAAATCGGACTAAATCTGATACCTGCACTGAGATCTGAAGTGGAAGTGGAGGAGATTGAATTTTGCCTGGTGTGGACCGAAGACTTGCTCCAGAAGTGACTGGCCTGTCAGGTACCGGAGAGAGCCTCAGCACAAAAAGTTTGCACAGACACCCTGCTGAATTGCGAATGGACTTTATCCAATCTGAGGTATATTGTTGTGTTGCTTATAAATGTACTGAATGTGCTGTGTGGGTCGCGATTTGGTTCCCCACCTTCAAATGTGTTATACTAGTTGGAAGCTGCTCCAGTACTCGTATGGACTAAATCCAAACTGTCTGCTCTGGTCTGGGCACTGCCATCTTGGCCTAGACTGCCACTCCCACTGCAGAGACTTTTCTGATGAAAGACCTGCTTGGGGATATAGCTCCCTACTCAACACCATCAAACAGGCATCATCCACCACGGTGCATCATGAGGGCCCTGCTTCCTCTGGCAAGTCAGAACAACATCCAGTGGTCTTCATCTTGTCAGTCCTGCCTCCTGGTCTGGGTAGCGTGAGCAACAAACAGGGTAGCTCCCTGTGACAAAGCTGTGGTCACTGTGTGTGTCATCTGATTTAATTGTTTGGGTTTGTTATCACAAACAGTCATCCGGCTCTGGAATAAAAATTTTGGGTTAACGTGCATGTTAATTGTTTTCTTTCCTAAGGGTCCCAACAACAGCTTCAATGCTGGCCTACCCCTGGCAATGCTTCAGGCTAGCCTGTACAACAACTGGGTACCCAAAGTGTGTGACTGTGACAGAGGGACTATTAGTGCATGCATGCTCAGCCTGAATGAATCAAATCTACAATCACTGGCTAGATTGCTGCCCCACCCCTGTTAAATATCCCTGAATAAATCAGATTGTGTTCTTTATGCATCTAACTTGGCTAGTGTGTGCCTTTGTGGAGGAGATATTGTATTGCCATTGAACTGTTATATTGCAGGTCTTGTTTTACAGGGGGTCTCCAGGGCCTTTGCAGCTGATCCAGCCCTGGTGGTAAGTGTACCAAGTGAGGGTTCAATACTGTCATCATATGTCATATAGGATTGTTTATCTGCTGACCTATTTAAGCCACTAGAAGGGTTAGAGGAGGGTTATAGCATCCTGGAGGGCCATACCCACAGCAGTTAAACTACCCCAAAACCAATCCTCTGGGTGGAGGCACCTGTTCACCGAGCTCAGGCCGCTCAACCTGTGCCTAGTCCCACAGGCAGGGGTAGTAGCCCTTGGAATAGTGCCACCTAGGGGTTACACAAATGTTTGTGCTGCAAATGGAAGCAGGTTAGACAAACTCCCATATTATTACTAACATTACAGATAAACAGTAAATAGTTACTTTTTCTATCAGAGCTCCCTCTACACTAATAGCGACTGCAGAATGGAGCTGAAATATGAACAGTCTGACTGGTCACGAGCCTTAATTCACTCAGACTCCATCCAGACTAATTATCTCACACAGAACGGATAGCGCTTAAAGAGACAGGCATGGAGGCTAATTAGAGCACTCTCATGCAGGCTACCAAAACTACTGCAGACACAGGACAGGTGGGCCAAGCGGTCCTTATCTGCCGTCAAAGTCTATGTTTCTGTGTTTCTAACAATGGGCATTAGGCAAGCCCAGGAAGACAATACAGGAACCCCTATTTGTAGGGGGGTTACACTCTTCCTTGCCTTGAAAAACTTGGTGTCTGCGTCAAGTCTATACTTACTATGACACTATATAGAAAATGTTATAAAACAAGATACAAGCATGTTTCATATGGTATACCATACAAAAGAAGACTGATGCATCAGTAAAAGCAAATAACAAAAGCATTACTATACCTATTCATGATAGCAATAACTCTCTGTAACAACAGTTTTTATGCATTTTTCATACACATAGCATTGTTTGAAATGATTCACCCAGATAACCACATTATTCTGACCATTTGGGTCTGTACTGTTTCCTGTACTTTAAACTACATAGTTGGGGGCCTAGCCCTATCAGCCACATTGGGGTTAGATGGAACAGGGGCACCAAGTTTTGATGGGTGGACAATTAACTTAGAAGCAGCAGAATAGCTCAATTTGGGAAATGAGCTTTCAGAAATATAGACTCCTTTATGGACAACATGTAGAGGGAGGTCCACAGGCCTCCCAGGGGAGTCATAACTGAGACATATCACTGGTTTGGTAGTTCTCCCAGACTTTCTTGGGGGAACAGGCATAGGTTCAGGATATTCAACATTTGCGCCAAACTCTGCTCCTGTAGGGAGGGGTAACTCTGCACTGGTTGAGGGTTCCATATTGGAAGCACTTTCTGCTCCTTGCTCTGTTGACTCTGACTCCACAACATTGCTTTCATGGGTTGGTTCTGAAGAAGGCCTGGATTCATTATCCAGGGGGAATTCTATAGAGTTTAGATCTTGCAACACTTGACTGATACTCTCAATATCATTTATCTCCTCATGGCTATTTGTCATAGCAGCTGGGGGATCACTGCTTTCACACAGTTATGTAGTATCTGGTATGTCACCAGGGATGCATTCTGTTGCAGGCTGTCATTCTGGCAATGCAAACAGTTTGACCAGACACAAGAGTCAGCTACTTCAGAAGTCACACTTTGTACCTCACTTCCAGGGGGCATAGGGTCTGTGGAAAAGGTTGAAGGGTTAGGCAGTCCTGAAGGTCCAGCTTCATCTCCGAAACTGCACATGGGATTACCCTGAAACAACTCAGTTCGTAAGATGGGTAATAAGATACCTCACACTCACTGTCCTTAGACTCAGACTTGGTACCACTGTCATTTTGGGCTGGCCTAAGGGGAGGCCTTGAGTCTTTGACAACTGGAGAAATGGTAATTTGTCTCTTTCTGGCTGCAGCTCTAGTTACCGGCCCTGGAGGGGACGTGTCTTGTGGTATAGAGTCTATGATCACTTGACCAATGGGCAGCAAATGATTCTGGTGCATTGTCTTAGTTATTCAGGGATCATTCTCATGGTGCACTTTACATACTGGCAAATCATGCAGCTTGCTGACAATGATATAAGGAAGATGGTGCCACCTATCATCAATTTTATGCTTTCCATGTAGTCCCAAGTTTCATAACAGCACACGGTCTCCAGGTAACAGTTCCTGAGCTTTTACACATTTATCATGCCTTTCTTTGCTTGGCAGATTTCTTTTGCCCACCATGGTTTGTGCCAATTGGTAGGCATGGTTTAGCTGGGCCTTTAACTTTTGAACTTACTGTAAATAGCTCTCAGCCTTGACTCCATCCGGGGACACCCCAAAGCAAATGTCCACAGGCAACCAGGCTTCCCGACCAAACATCAGGTGGTAGGGGGAAAACCCAGTGGCATCACTCTTGGTGCAATTATAGGCATGTACTAAAGTGCTGATTTGTTGGCTCCACCAGGACTTGTCTTTAGGGTGAAGCATGCCCAGCATGTCTAGTAGTGTTCTATTAAATCGTTCAGGCTGTGGGTCCCCCTGAGGATGATATGGGGTAGTTCTGGATTTTCTCGCCCCCAAAGTGAGAGCATTTATTTTATTAGCCGGCTTTCAAAGTCTCTCCCTTGATCAGAATGAATTATCTGGGGTGCGCCATATTGGACAAAGAACTTCTCCACAAGGACCTCGGCCACTGTAGATGCTTTCTGATCCTTAGTGAGATAAGCTTGGGCATACCTTGAGAAATGATCAGTTACAACAAGCACATTCCCAGTGTTCTTTTGGTCAGGTTCAAGACACACAAAATCAATATACACCAGCTCCATGGGCGCGCTGGTAGAGATATTGACTAAAGGTGCAGCCCTTTGGGGTGGAGCTTTTCTTTGGAGACATTGGCTGCATGTCCGGATATGGGCCTCAATGTCAGCTCCCATTTTTGGCCAGTAGAATCGGGCACGGTAAGTCTGTTATTCGATCACAGCCCAAATTTCCCATTTGATTATGGAGAACCCGTAGGACCAATTGTTTGAAGGCGGTGGGCAATACCAGTTGTTGTTTATCAGGTTGACCCTATCAGTTTGCTGTTTCTTGATAAAGGAGCTGATTGTACAACTTAAGTTTGGGACCTTCTTTAAACATGAGAGCAGTCTTTGGGTCTGAAGGCTGGAGTTTGGAAACATCCTTACCAGCATGCAAAGTGTCAAGCACAGGTCTAATCATCTGATCTTGGGTCTGGGCCCACTGTATGTTCTCAAGGTTGAGCTGAGGCAAAGCTCTAAGGTCTAAGGCTGCAAAGTGGCAGTAGGTCGTGGGGACACAGGTGTCTGAAGGATCTAAACAGTCTACTAGGCAATCAACTGTTTCGGAAGAAGAGTGGCCATCCTTTCAAATTTCTGACAGAGGGCTTTGACAGACTGCTCCAACATTTTTACCCAATTTACATTGGAGTTTGGCCATCTGGAGAGGGCATCTGCATCAATGTGGTTCAGACCTGGTCGATGCTCCACGGCATAGTCGTAAGTAGAAAAAGCAGACAACCAGTGATGCCGTTACATCCAACTTAGCTGAGGTCTGGACATAGGTAAGGGGATTGTTGTCGGTCACGACCAGGATCTTGGCACCACAGAGATACTCATGAAATTGGTCCACCACAGCCCATTTAAGGGCAAGAAACTCAAGCTTGTGTACCGGGTAATTTCTTTCCGAGGGTGTTAAGCTCCAACTGGCAAACGCCACTGGGCATAAACATTCTTCATACTCTTGATACAGAATGGCCCCAAGTCCCTTCAAGCTGGTGTCAGTGTGCAGTACGTAGGGTTTGGTAGGGTAGGCATAGGCAAGCACAGGGGCGTGGGTGAGTTGGTGAATGATTTCATAGAAATCAGCGTTACACTCAGAAATCCACCTGGCTCCATAAGGTTCAGGTGTCCGGAAGTAAACCTTGTCTTCCTCCTTAATGGTGCTTTTCTTATACTTTTTGTTGGTAGGGAGATAGCCCTGAGTTAGACTGAGTAACGGGCGGATAACTTTAGAATAGTCTTTGATGAACCAGCAATAATAACCACAGAACCTCAATAACCTTTACAACTGTTTCAAGATATCAGGCTGAGGCCAGGTGGTAAAGGATTCCACTTTGCTTGGGTCTGTCTGAATCCCATCAGCTGATACCATGTGCCCAACATATTTCACAGATGTTTAGAAAAACTGGCACTTCTCTATGGATAACTTTAGTTCGAAATTCTCCAGTTGGTCAAGGACCTTGAACAAATGAGCTTCATCTTCTTCTAAAGTCCTCAGGAACACAATGATGTCATCAAGATACACAAGGCATTCTAACAAGTTCATATCTCACACTGCCCTCTCCATCAGCTGCTGGAAAGTGGTGGGTGCACCCGAAATACCTTGAGGCATACATAGGAATTCTTAGAAACCCAGAGAGCAGATGAAAGTGGTTTTCTCATGGTCCTCTGGGGCTATCAGGATTTGACAGTACCCACTCCGTAGGTCAAATACTGAAAACCACTGGCTTCCATTGAGGCAGTCAAGAGTGTCCAAATACGAGGCATGGTGTACTGGTCTGGGATAGTTCTTCTATTCAAGGTCCAGTAGTCCACACACAACTTTAGCGAGACATTGTTCTTGCATACTATCACAATCAGGGAAGCATAAGGGCTTAAAGATTCTTGAATGATTCCTGCAGCCAACATCTCTTGAAGGAGTCTCCATATATCATCTATGCCAGCTGGACAAAGGCGACATGATCTTTCCCTAAATGGTCTCTCATCATGGAGCCAGTAATGATGCTCGGCCCTGGTGACACAACCCACATCCTATTCTTTTAAGGAAAATACTTGGCTCCTTTGTGACAGCTTCTGGCTAATCCGAATCTTCCATTCAGCAGGGAGGGGTGACTCCCCAAAGTCAAACAGGTCAGGAATCAGCTCATCACTCTCAATGGGGCATTTCTAGCTGAGCAACACAGCAGTGTCTGCACAGTACACAGTGGCTAGAGTACACCCTCTGTTTACTCGAACTTCCCGATCAGACATATTCTGAATCTGCACCACCACTCGCTGGGCATAAGCGTGAGCTCTACTGGGTAGAATGCTGGGCTTGACAACAATCCCTCAGGCAATTTCCCCTCTTCTGGGGTGCTGAGCAAGAGGATTTTGTTCTTTCCATCAGTCTTTAGGTGCACCTCACAACAGATGGTGTATTGAGCATTGGGGGGCAGGGGGTCGCACCAGGGAGTCAGGATCTTTTTTCCAGACTACCCCCCACAGGCTCATCTTTCTCCATCTCCTGATTCTGCATTTTCAAATCATAAGCTCACTTCACTAAGGCTGGAATACGTAAGGCCCGTCAAGTTTGCTTTGCCTTGCTTTTCTTGACAAAGTTGAGCTAATTGCCCAAACATGTGGGCATTCATACCAGTTATCAGCGGGACACCATCATACAATCCTGTGGGTGGACACACCAAAGCCAGGGTCTCCTCGTGCTTATCCACACCTGCTACAGCCATAGAGAATGACAGCCAGAGTCGGGCATATCCTAGATAGGGGTAGGATTTTTCACTTAGCCCCCACACGTGTAGACTTTCAATGGGTTGCAGTGGTACATCAGATAAATGCTGGTTATATCAATCTTGGAATACGAGAGTCACTTACAAACCAGTGTCTAATACAGCACAGGTGGAGATACCATTTACAGTCATGGTAGCCTCCATGGAAGGGCCTACCACCTTGGACCAGTCCAGGGAAGTCGATTTGCCAGTCTGCCCGACAGCAGTTTTTGAGGAATAAGATTTTTTTGGCAGACCCGGCCAGGGCTTTAGATTACTCTGATGACCCAAATTTAACAATCTGGGGGTGAATCTTCACAAGTTCTCTAGAAAGGTGCAATCCCACTGGGTGTGCCCGGCCTCCCCACATCTGTAGCAGAACACCGATTCCTTAAGGCCTCGGTACTGGTGGGATTCATCCCGAACTTTGGACCAACTGGGAGAAGTCCTGTGGTCCTCTTTTGATTTGGACTCGGCCTCTCTGTCTTCAGTGCTTCCCCAACTGCCAGGGGCATGTGTAGCATGGATGAGGTCTCCCACCAAAGCTCTCAATTCTCTCATTTCTTCCATCAGCTGAGTCTCAACCCGGGGTTCAGGGGCAATGGCATGGACCCCCACACTCCCAGGTGAAGCCTCACTTCTGGTCTCAATTGGTGTCGGGCATGGGTGGAGCTTCTGGCCACTTCAGCTGCGGCTTGTTAGCTGGCCTGCATCTCCTTTTCCTCTTTAAGTAATTCTCTAACTTGTTGGATTTCAGAATTTTCATCTCGCTATTTGGACCAGTCTGAGACTTGGTTGGTATGGGCCACCCCAGCATAGGGCTCCCATCCCTCCTCATCATTCTCAGCCTCCTTAATTTCTTTCATAAGCCAGCAATACTTGGGATAGTTGGCTTTACGATCCTGAAATTTTAGTTTCAACATGAGCACACTGGAGATTCTGGCAGATTTGAGAATGTGTTCCAGTCAGACACGATTCAGTTCACTAGCCGGTATCCCTCCTTTTCTGTGGGCCCTCTGCAGGGCCCATTCAGTTCAGGTGACAAAAGCAGGCAGTTTCTCATTCTTCCATTGTGTAGTGGGCTTGAATTTCCACATTAAGTGCTCCCCAGATTCCATGCTGCCAAACACCCCCTCCAAAGCAGAGAGGTACTCAGCTGCAGTGGCTTCTGGGCTAGTGGATTGAATTAATCAGATAGCTTCCAGTGCAGGGCCCCTTAAGCTCTCCATAAGTCTCTTTCTCTTTTCCCCTTCTGAACATTGCCACTCTTGGACTAATGGGGTGGCATAGTCCATCCAAGTTTCCAAATCATCCTCCCCCACTGGCATGGGCACTGCACCAGAGAACAGTCTGAGCCTGCAATAGGAGTCCAGGTGTACAGACGGTATCACAATCTATGGGGGAGATGACAATAGGGCATGCTCTAGGAGTAGCCAGAGAAGTCGGGGACTGTAAAGGAGTGGTCTCCTCCAAAATGTCCAACATTTTCAACAATTCTTTGGCTGTTCGCCCTTCAGTAGCTCGCAATCATAACAATTTATCCTTAAACTCTTCCACTTTTGGGGATCCCCCAGGGGAAGATGGGTCACTATGCAAGTGGATAACCCTCCACCCCGTCTGGGACCCGTCGGGCATGATAACAAGGGGTACCTTTTTGGGATCTATGGGGTGGCTACATAAGAGCAGGGACACCAGGGTTTGATCAAACAGATCCGAGTCCATTCCCCGCACTTCAACCTTCCCCAAACATTTAACTTTTCCCATAGTTTCCACAATGGCATCATCAGTAGTCCCTAGTGGAATATCAAATAACAATATGGCATGTCGGGAATCCACCCCCTCTGCCTCACTCCACCCCATCATACAACCAGATTGTGAGGGGCGATTTTTAACTTGGGCATGGCAAGTGCCTCCATTTCAATTTCTGCCTTAAATTTTCTCTTGGCTGTAGTTCCCACTTCTGACCACTTGAGGGTGCAAATCCCAACGGTGCCTCCAAGATGTAACCCCTAGGTGGTGCTATCCTATGGGCTACTACCCCTGCTTGCATGACTACGCACAGCTTGAGGGGCCTGAACTTGGTGAACGGGTGCCTCCACCCAGAGGTATGGTTTTGGGGTTGCGTAACTGCTGTTGGTATAGCCCTCCGGGATGCTATAACCACTCACCAACCCTTCCAGTGGCCTACACAGATCAACAAAATAACATTCGCATATACATATGATAGCACTGCTGAACCCACACTCTTTGCACTTACCACCAGGGCTGGATCCACTGCAAGCACCCTGGAGAACCCCTGTAAAACAAAACAAGTGATGCATCAATTCAATAGCAGTACAATACCCCACCAAGAAAGTACACACTAGCCAGGTTAACTGTAGAAAAAACACAATCTGATTTATTCAGGGGGATTTGAACAAGGGTGGGGCAGGAATCTAGTAGATGATTATTAAATCTGATTAATTTAGGCTGAACAAGCATGCACAGGGAGTCCCTTGTATACAATCACACAACCCTGAGTACCCAGTTGTTAAGAAGGCTAGCCTGAAGCGTTGCCCGGGGTGGGTCGGCGTTGCAGCTGTTGTGGGACACTTAGGAAAGAAAACAACTAGCATGTACATCAACCCAGAATTTGTAATCGAGAGCCAGATGGCTCAGTTCATTGTAATAAACCCAAACAATTAAATCAAATGACATACAATGATTGCAACTTCGTTGCAGGGAGCTACCCTGTTTAGTACTCATGCTACCCAGACCAGGAGGCAGGACTGACGAGATGAAGACCACCGGATGTTGTACTTGATTACCTGGGGAAGCAGGGCCTACACGACTCAGCATGGTGGTCACTACCTGTTCGATGGTGTTGAGCAGGGGGCCAAATCCCCAAGTGGGTCTTTCGCCGGAAAAGTCTCTGCGGTGGGAGCAGCAGTCTAGGCTGAGATGATAGGGCCCAGACAGAGCAGGCAGTTTGGATTCAGTCCATAACGAGTGCTGGAGCAGCTTCCAGCTAGCATAACATACACGGGTGGTGGGGGAACCAGATCGCAACCCACACTACACATTCAGCACACTTATAAGCAACACAACTATTAGCCACAGTTTGGATAAAGTCCGTTTGCAATACAGAAGGGTTTCTGCACAAACCTTTCGTTCTGAAGATCACTTCAGTACCTGACAGGCCAATCGCTTCTGGAGCAAGTCTTTGGTCTGCTTGCAGGCAACGATTTCACTCTCTTTCTTCAGGCTTCAGGTCTTAATCAAAATTATCAGATTTAAGTCCAATTTACTCTCACAGACTTCTTCACACTGGGAGATGGTGGCAAGCAGGCCAGACACAACCTTCCTGCCGATTCCCCGCACTACTATGTAGGAACAGCTGCTCGAATGGCTCGAGCTGTTCACTCTCCTCACTCCAACTCTCGACTGACTCACTGCTGCAGGCAGCTCTGGGCTTTCCCAGTGATCCAAAAAGGTTTGGTTGGCTGATGGAACTGTCTATCACAGAAAGGGCTCCCCCTCCAGGTCCATTTAGGCGTCAAACCCTAAAAACTACAATTCCTATAGAAATTCACTCCCACAAGGCCTCTGGGGACAGTCTCCATTTTCGATCCCCTGAGGTCCCGATTGGTCCAAACTGGCAGTCCAGAACCAAGATGGTGGCTCTAATCCAAATGTTCATGCTGCAAATGGAAGCAGGTTAGACAAACTCCCATATTATTACTAACACTACAGATAAACAGTAAATAGTTACTTTCTCTAACAGAGCTCCCTCTGCACTAATAGCGACTGTAGAATGGAGCTGAAATATGAACAGTTGGGCTGGTCGTGAGTCTTAATTCACTCGGACTCCGTCCAGACTAATTATCTCATACAGAATAGGTAGTGCTTAAAGAGACAGGCTCAGAGGCTAAATACAGCACTCTCATGCAGGCAACCAAAACTACTATAGACACAGGACACCATCCTGACAGTGGGCATTAGGCAAGCCCAGGAAGACAATATAGAAACCCCTATTTGTATGGGGGTTACACACCTTTTCTTGGGTAGCTTGTCAGAACAGTCTCTCAAAAGCTCTTTTCCAAAGGCAGCTGAAATACACAGAGGATCTTCAGGGGATTGCCCCTTGGACTCATAGAAAAGCAACTCCTTCCACTTCACTGGGAGTAGAAATCAGGAAATCCTGCTGTAGTAAGGCCTCCTCCACTTCACTGGAAGTTGGAAATTGTACTCCACTCTAGGGTGAGAAGTTCTGGGCCCTTAACTCAAAGCCTACTGGCAGACCTCCTGCAACTCTCACTCCACATTCAGACTCCACTCACCACTAACTCCAAACTAACTGAACATTCTAAGCTCCCCAGAGCAGCTGTACACAGGAAAGGGTTATGCTGCTGTGAGAGTTCAAAATGATATAATCACTCTTCTCTCAGGCTGAGTAAACAATGATGTAATTTTGCAAGAATCCCCTAATGAGCTTCCTACCAGCTGCCTGCTACCTGCCTAACACTAACACTGATAGGATTCTAGTAACCTCAGGGGACTGGGTGGTTACATAAGCACTACAACTGTTCAGTCATTTCTAAAAGGTCACTAGGCAGGATTGTGTGTGGTATTAGCTTCCCAGAGGGCTGTACCTACTGTGATAGTTACTCACTGAAACATTACTCTGGGTGGAAGCATCATAATTGTACTACTACTACTGGTAGAGACAGCCCGGTACCAATTAGTTACTGCCCAGGCCCCTCAACCTGTTGTTAGGGATACAGGCAGTAGCTCTTGGTATAATGGCGCCAGGGTTACACCTTTAAGTACCTCACAGGGGTGAACAAGGTGCAGGAGGGAGTCTGTTTTGGAGGAGAAGGAGCACCAGAACATGGAGGCATGCAATGAAGCTTGAAGGGGTAGTGGATGCCTGGAACAGCCTGCCAGAGGAGGTGGTGGGGTGAAGACAGTGGGGGGCATCAAGCATGCATGGGATAGGCACATGAGCATAATAAGCAGAGGAAAGGGAGGAGGGAGGGACACCTGAGATTGAACAGAGTCTGGGCAGCAGTAACAGGTAGGGAAATAGGGCACACTAGATGGGCCTATCAGTCCTTTTCTACTGTCAGATTCTTTGTTTGGAGTTTCTATCAGAGCAGAGGTCTGGGCTGGACTCGTTCCAAGGCTGAGGACCTAGGATGTGTGCAAGAACTGTAGGTGTTGTTGTAGGGGAGCCCTGGTTGAGCACATCATCATAAACCTAGACACAGAGGGTCTCCTCAGCATGCCCACCATAGCTAAGTGCCCAGGTGGATTAGACCTATGCCGCGGTAGGGGGTGCTGAGTATGGGTTACATAAGCAAACCTGTATAATAAGGGATACACGTGAAACACATGGTGAGAACAGGAAGTTGAATGGTTGAGAAAATGTCTGACAAAAGTATGCTATCACTGCGCTTTACAAAGTTTCTGTATGTAATCCATTTGCTTCCTTAGAAACAGACGTACGGATGGTGCTGTCCTCCCTCAAAATGTTTTTGACCCAGTCCCACCCCCTCCTCTGATACAGTTGCTCATCCCCCGTTCTACTTCAAGGCCCTCTCCCCTCATGAAGCAAGGCCCTACCTGCTCAGATCACTCAAGAGCACAGGTCATAGCAGTGACTCCCTCGACACCAAACTGCTTAAAAGGGTCCTAGATGCTGTCCTCAGCCCCCTTACCAAATTGCTGAACCACTCCCTCTGCCTCAGTCAATTCCCCCTAGCCTGGAAAACAGCAGTGATCACCCCTCTTCATAAACCTGGTGACCGGACCTCCCCCAGCAACTATCGCCCAATCTCATCCTCCTCCCTTTCTCCAAGACTCTGGAAAAAATCGTGGCCGATCAGCTCTCTGACTACCTCTCCACCTCTGATCTCCTCAGCCGTGAACAACACGGTTTTCGTCGTGCACACAGCACCACTTGCACCTTTATTGAATTCTCCAGTTTCGTTCACACTGCTCTTGACAAAGGTCATGTTGCTGGCTCTGTCTTCATTGACTTGTCAAAAGCTTTTGACACTGTCCATCACTCCCTTCTCTCCAACCCCTCGGCCTCTCGCAGGGTGTGTTCAACTGGTTCTCCAGCTATCTTTTCTCCTGTACCCAGTGTGTCAAAATCGGGTCTACCGTCTCCTGCCCCCGAGAGGTTCGTTCTGGTGCTCCCCAGGGCTCCATCCTAGGGCCCTTGCTTTTCTATCTAAATTATCTCCCCTCTGCTTGTAATGGAAACCTTCTACTTTATGCAGATGACACTGTCCTGTTTGACTCACACGCTGACCCTCTCCTCCTACAAAACTCCCTGCAGCCTAGGACTCCTTCACCCAGGCTGAAAGCTGGTTCTCTGACCACAGACTGGTTTTGAACTTAAAGAAAACTAAAATCATGCTTTTTGCACATAACCAGAGTAAACGTAAAGATTATCCAGCCCGAGTTTTATCTAGTACCCTCTTCCCCCTTGAACAAACCTCCTCCTTCAAATATCTTGGCGTTCTCTTTGATCCTTTCCTATCCTTTCATGACCACATCCGCTCCCTTTGCTCCATCAACTCTAGGATAAGCCTACTGTATTGCCATCATGACTGTCTTCCCACTGAAGCACTAAGGCTAGCCATCTCATCCTTGGTACTGTCCCTCATGGACTATGGTCTGCTTATTTATGGTACTGCTGACAACACTGCTCTGCACAAAATTAAACTATCCCTCAATAAGGCCTGCCGACTGCTTACAGGTTCCCTATGTCATACCCATACTTGCACACTGTATTCCCTCTCTTAACTTCCTTAATCTGGAGGAAAGGCTTATCTATTAATCTTGCCTCTTGACCAAAACAATCACTGCAGATTTGACTCCCCCTGGTCTGTCGTCTATCATAAACCTATCTACCCCCTTCCTCTCTACCCACAGCACTGTCCGCTCCCCTCTGCAAGTCCCCAGAGTTAGGACCTCCCTTGCACAGAGGTCATTCTGTTACCATGCCCCATCCTGGTACAATTCCCTGCCTGTAGCTATCACCTCTCTATCAAGACTGAGGCCTTTTAAAACTGCTCTCAGGAACCACCTCCTCTCCTCCCGCCACTGTGACTGCCCTGGCTGAGTTTTCCCTGCCTTTACTCCTCTTAGTCTGCCTATTTTTGACTCTGCCCTTCATTTAACTCATTATAGCTCACATTATTGTTTATGTCTGTTTATTTTTGCTAATTTACCTTGATGTGGGGCCTTTGAAACCAGCCCTTAATTTTTTTTAAATGTTATGTTTATCATTATATAAAAACAAATATACAGTTATGTCACAGGCAAAGAAATACATAATTATTTCATGAGGGTGCCATTCCTCTAAATAAAACATGAATATCCTTCAGTGCTTCTAGATACACCCTTTGGGGGAAGACGTGTTAAAACAAAAGGTTCATTATTTCAAGTTGCTGTATCTGGAGTCCATGAGTAGCCTCGTAAAAGAAACTAGATTATATAAGAATATGTCCATAGTCCGCTCCCTCAACCAGTGAGAGAAACCACCACCACGCTTAATCAGTGTTTGGGCACTAACATAATGCCCTATTAAACTAATATTTTACTGTAGAACCCCCACATTCTCCACAAATTAAGATGCTATGAAAAATGACACTAATTTAGCTTAGCTGAGCTTAAATAGCCTGAGATATGGCATTACCAGACTGTTACTTATAGTACTTATCATTTACCATTTATTTAAAGAAAACTCTGGAATTTTAAACTGTAGATGAAAAATAACAGTATATCTATTAATCAGCTCCCTCCAGCAACAGTCCATATTGGAGTTACCTTATAACATACAGAAAACGAAAAATTAAAAGTTCTTAGATACCCCATATCTTATCAAGTAACTAAATAAACCTGCACATCTTCAGGGTGCGTCTTCATCCTCCGAGGAAACATAGAAACGTAGACTTTGACGGCAGATAAGGACCGCTAGGCCCATCTAGTCTGCCCAAAGAGAAGCTTCTCTTTCCTGTGCTCTAGACCGGGGTGTCGCTTGTCTCTGTAACCATTTCATCGCATCATTGGGGTCAGTGAACATGTACACATGGCTCCAATGCACAATTTGTAGCTTAGCTGGGAAGATAATTCCAGCTTCCTCCAGCAATGCTTGTACACCATCAATTTTTTTTCTTTTTTGTCGGGTAGCATACCCGATGTCAGAAAACAGACAAACCTGTTCCCCGTCACACAGCAGTCTTTTATTTGTATGAGCGAGCGCCAGGAAAAAGTCATTTGAGCCAACGTCGTCGGTAACTACGACTACTGCCCCAGGAGCCTTTGGGTTACGTGATCTGCTGCAGGTGGTCACCCGATATGCCTTTTGCAGATGATGGATCCGATCTGAGGCCTCTTACCCTAGTTGTTGAGCCAGTCATTCTTTAATAAAGAAGAGGAGATTTTCCCCCTCATTCTCCTCCAGTAGCCCCAGTATGTGAAGGTTCGCCTCCCTCGCTTGATTCTCCAACATCTCCAGACGGCTCTTCAGGTGGGTGTTTTCCTTTATCACAGTTGCCACAGCTCCCATTGCCAAATCGGCCCGTTTAGTTGCTTCTGCTGATGCCCATTGTACTGCTTCAACTGTAGCCTCAAGGCCAGCCACCTTATTTGCTAAGGCATCACATTTATCAGATTGTTAAGTTTTATGCTGATCATCTGGAGAAACTCTTCAGAAGTCGATTCAGGGTTTTCAGTGGTTGGGCCCAATTGAGACCTCGTGGCTTGGAGATTAGCTAAAGTTTTAGACCTAGCACCTTCACCCGTGGTCGATCTTTTCGAGAATTACCCATGATGAGCAGATTTCCTTCAGGTACTGATTTCACCTTGTCTAGCTCAGCAATTTAATAGAAAAAATACGTTTTTTAATCTGAATTTATTGAGTGGATATCAGAGCTCCACAGAAAGGTTGACAGCCCCAGCTCTTAATTTTGACTGTTTGCTTTTATTTGCGCTCATTTACTTTGTTTTCTGTTGCTTGCTATTTAAGCAATTTATCCCTCCAGGGTGTGGGTACACTGGAGGATTTACCACGGCTGGCGTGTGCCTCGTGACCGAATCACACCAGTAGTGTCAAGTCCTCCCATGTACCCACACCCTGGAGGGATCAATTTTTATTATACAATGGCGAATGTTGTTTTTTTAATGTTTTTTAACTGTGTTCTAACTCACTGAGGTCCCTACACTTCGAAAGAGGAGGTCATTTTGCTAAAAATTTACCGCGGTGTTTTAGCAAAGCGGCGACGGGACAAATCGCGGTAGTTTCGTCTGAAGTGAAAGCGACCAGATTAGCACGGTATAAGGTTGGCTGGCACTTCTTCCAGTGGGTACACTGGAGGATTTATAACGGTGGTCATTGTGCCAGCCGACCACTCAGGATGCAGGATTTGGGACTTTGGATTTACCACATTGTATAATAATGTATTTGTCTTCCTGACGAGGAGCCTTCGTAAACGAGTCCCTGACTCAAAGGGTTGTAATTCTGATTACTTCTTAAAATAAAAAATAAAATATAGTTTGTCAGCAGATGGCGGTGTTGGCAATGTGAAAGGCAGCTGTACAGAGAGTAGGACATTAACTAGAGGCAGAGCTTGTTTGCTGTGGACCAGGTAAAACGCAGACTGACTGTAGTGCATTGTGGTCTGAAAGAAAGGTGCCATGTGTGACAAGAATGAAGCCTGCAAGTTTTAATGAAACCCAAACCACCATGCGACTGCCAATTCTGCTTGCAAAAATAGTAATTAAGTTTTTCAGAAGACTTGCTGATGAACATAATGGACTACATCTCCCAGAATGCACATCGCCATCCCGGGGAAGCTGCAGGACTACCAATGAGAATGGGCTGTTGCGGGTTTCACGTGACAGTGTAAACTTGGCTCCGGAGAGTGTAACCAAGAAGGAAGGAAGGGTGCATTGGTTACAGCGCCGTCAAATTCTTCGGCAGACGGTAAATGTCGTAGTGTTCATAGATGTCTTTTTTAGGGACTTTGCAATACTCTGTATTTATTACCAGCTGCATTTTGCCGCCGATCCCAGAGGCTGAGCATGCTCAGGACTGGGCCTTCTTGTTCCTGGTCGTGCGTGTAAATATAGGACAGCAGGCTGCAGTTGTCAAAAGGTGTCTCTAGTGTTGTGCAGCAGTCTTTCGGAGCAGCTACACAGGATGTTTCTGCTGGGGGGATTGTTCTGAAGATACTGTGCTTGCTAGTGAAGCAGTCAGTAGATTGACGCCTTCGTTCAAGGGACTCCAGTACCAAGTAGAGCTGGTGAGATATTTGCACAGTATTAGTTTCAGTAAGTATGTTCGAACCGGTTTAAGGTGGAGGTGGTGACTTGAGTTGCGGTGGTGAACTGTAGATCTGGCAATTTGATGTTGAGACGATGGAATGTTTGACTTGGCTGTGAGCAGTTTGCAGGTGTTAGAAATCATTCTTCAGAAGACAGGACGTGCCGAATTTTGAATTGAACACTAAGAAAGTGCTGTGAGGAAATCAGCAGCTTGGTACACCTTGTTTTCAATTCCTGTCTGGCACTGTGAATGTACTGTGGATATTCATATTGATAAAGAAGAGAGAGTCACAGCCAGGCTGTAAAAATACATTGGTTACTTAAGTCATCTGGTGCCGCTAAAAATGATGCTTAAGCCAAAAGGCCACTAGGTTTTCTATTACCGGAGCTTTGGGCACTAACAGTGTTGTTCTGTGGGCCACCTGACTGCAGCGCTTAACGATTCTTTTATACCTTGGTCACAACTCAGAAATGAACTATATTAATTGCTGAACAGTATTTGTAGAAATACATGTTGGACTGGTACCAGCTGAACAGTAAGAATATAGTACAATGTAGTTTCATAGAATATGCTTTTATACAACGTTTTCATCAAAACTCTTCCTAGTTGGTGTAAACCCTTTGTGGTATCAATATGTAACGCTGTAAAAATACAAAGTCTTTTTTTTATTGTATAAAATGTTCATCAACGATAGTTAAGCTTAAGTACAACATTTCATTATCAGTGGGGTCCTGCTTCTACTCGTTTCTCCAGCTGTGTGGACTGGAGCACTGGGGGGTTCAGTGACTTGTCCGAGGTGATACAGTGAGTTTTTAGTTCTAGAGTTAGAATCTGTGATCGTCTGGTAACCAGATGGTGCTCTAGCCACTATACCGCAATTCCTAGGGCTATTATGGTAGGGAACATCAAAGGCACTAGTTTGATCTGGTGTGGGGTTTCAGAATATTGACTGAGCAGCCCTATTTCAGTATTGCAGTCCTGGGAAGCAGTACTTGCATTTGCAGAATTTTACTAACATTTTGAAGAGCAGATCCCTATTGAAATAAAAAGGCTTAAAGCTGTAAGCATTAATCACACCGACAGAGGAGGGCTCTTCCAGTGGATTAATGCCCGTGGGGGTTGGTGCCGAGGGCGTAGCCGGGATCCAACCACCAGTGGGCGTTAATCACTGGCAGAGCCCGATGATGAAGGTGATTAATGTGGCTCGCTATGGGCGGGCGAGCCTATGTTACCGTGTGTCCTCGCGCCGGAGACCCTACGGACAGACGGAGACAGGGAGTTTGCAGAGCGGCAAGGGTTTTGCAGTGCCGTGTTACAATATAACATAATTATACTTTTCAGTCTGAGTTTACATCACTTTCCCTGTGTTGGCAGCACCTTTGCCCAGTGGCAGGCAAGTGGAGTAGAGTGACATGAAGAAGGCAGGCTCTCTGTTCCTCCTCTTGCCATGTGCAGTCACTTCGGCAGCCCATCCCCCAGCAGCTCGTATGACACCACACTACACCTTTTCTTCGTACAGTAAGGGGAGCTCGGGTTTCGGTCATTGGTGGGGGAGGGCAAGCCCTTTATAGCCCTTCCTTTGTAATGAAATCTCAGCCGTTCGGCGGTCCCTTTATAACCCCACCCCACGTGGCCATCTGCTCTTTGCAGGAGTCGCGTCCCAGCAAACATCATCACCGCTGCCGCTGGTCAGCCGATCTTTGTAGCCGGTCTGGGCGCAGGCGGACGCCGGCTACTATGTGACCGACACACATCTGGAGATCCTGGGCAAGCCGGTCATGGAGTGGTGGGAGACGCCATACATGCACTCCCTAGCCACGGTTGCTGCATCCAAAGGTAGTTTCAACCGGGCACAAATCCCACCAGGCAGGGACACACAGCTGTGAGCACGCGGCATCATCTGTCTTCGTCGACGGGTGACAGCGGGGCAGAGAACGAGGCTCAGGTGCCCTCAAGAGTCAGGAATGTCACGGGAGGCAACCAGGCAGCCACCACCAAGCTGCCTCCTGGCGCCTTGGTGGCCGTGGCCAGTGTGACAGGCCAGTTCCCTCTACTGCTGCGGTGGCCACAGGTGGTACTAACTGAGCGGGCGTTACCTGTGGGTTAATCACCGCTCTGTTACTGTCACCTGGGCCACTTCAGCCAGTGCCGATTCTTGCTTTGGCTGCTGTCTCGTGTGCTGTGTTACAAACTATATTAACTAGGGTTCTATGCATAATTGTTCTGGTTGCTTTTAGCGCATAAGCAATCCTGAGTGACAATGCCATGCACCAGGGATCGCGTGGACCCCCTTCCTGCATTCATTGAAGGGACGTGCATTCCTTCCACACTGGATGCCCTGGCCAGTCACCCAGCTACAGGGTTTTAAATAATTGATTAGCATTTTTTTCCTTGGGACAATGCTGACTGTACAGAAAATATTTATATAGGTTTTCTAGAAGTGTTATGTTAAACAAAGTGAGGCAAGTGCTATGCATTTTCACAATGTTTTAGCACTTTTATGAGCAAAACGCTAATCAATTTTTGGAGTTAAATAAATCCCTGAGCTATGTGTGCGGCCTGTCCGGGGAACGAGTCTGAAGCCATGCTCGGACTCCATGCCATTCACAAAGGCACAGAATATCGGGCTTGGGGCAGCAGGATATGCAGGCAGAGACCCTGCTGTAGCCGTTGTGCACACCTCCCGCCAGATTTCAACCATCGGCTGCAGTGGACAAACCACCCCTCTGCTATGCTGCCCCACATTGATGCATAATCCCCAGTATGTCTAACTGTTACACATCTTCTCCTATAGGTCTGCTAAATATTTGAGATATTGCAGTACTTTTTCCACTGTACATTTTCACCATGTCTTTCTAAAAGTATTTCTGTCCCCAGCTGACTCACAGTTGCTGTTTGTGATGACACACACTGTTGTCAAGGATGAGAGCAAAGCTTGAGTGGTTTATAAAGGTAAAACACGCAGAGGGTGTATTTAGAAAAAAAAATCAAGTAATTACACTGGTAGCCATGTGTGTGTATACAGATGGAACTGGGCAGCTGAAGTGATGCACACTTGAACAGACTAGACAGACCGTAAGGCCTGAATCTGCTGGTAATTTTGTGTAAAATATATATATATATATATATATATTATTTTTTAATAATACCTGTTAAGGTCTGATATCAGCAAAAAAAATCCAAGGTTTGTCCAGGACTAAGCATGGTGTGCTAGGTAAACCTGAAACCAAGGCACCCACTCACCCAAGAAGGAAAGGCACACATAAATATACTTAAAGTGCACTACGTGCAGTTTATTACTCACGTATGTCATGGATTTCCATGCAAGGCATATAGCATGCTTGTAGCCTCCTGTAGCTCCTGCTAGACCACCCAGTGGCATTTTGTGCCTCACATAGGCATCTTTCAAGGGTTAAAGGTCCAGTTACAAAATATATCCTTTTATAGTGTGCTCACTTGCTGTCATCAGCAGGTGTCTAGTTTAAAGTGACACTGGTGACAACAGTGATATAAAACATTACATATACAGTAATGTATGAAAGTGAGTGTATAATGCGAAATTATGTGCACCCAAGGTGTGGGAAGGTATATAAACCCCGAGGGCGAAGCCAGAGGGGTTTATAGCATCCACCGAGGGTGCACATAATTTCGCATTTATGCACTCACTCCCCTACATTGTTATATGTAACTGCTAGGGCATGTTTTTACTCCAACCAGAACTAAATAAATGCCGTTTTTGTAGTAAAATCTTGTCTGGTGTGTGTGTGTTAGATTAGTTGACACAACAGCAGGAAATCAAGGGGGGAGTAAATGTTGTGAAACACTTTTGCTGGCAAGATTTTTAGTTTATATTTTAAAAAGTATGTTTTGCTCTGGTTGGTAGTTGTCACGGCGATATGCAAATGAGTTTAGAGTTGACTGTAGCTAATTTGCGTATCTCCGTGATAACCAGTGTAGCAGACGTGAAAAAATATTTTGAAAATAAGCAGGAATTGTAAATAAAGTTGGGAGCTTTGTTTCCTGCTTGTTTTGATTTAATGGATTATGCTGTCAGAGTCCAGGAAATACCATGAATCTCAGCATGGCTGACTGTGTGCGAGCGGGATGGAAGAGAAGCTGGGATGATGGGCTTGTGTGGATCTTGAACTGCCCGATGACTGCTGGTGAGAAAGCATTAGAATAAATTTTGTTTTAGTTATTTTTTGTGAAGGCTTTTGGTGGCAGTGTTATGTGGCTTAGTGCTTCTGTGATGGATGTTTGATGGCAATTCTTATAGTGAGTTAGCAAGCACAAGAAGGACAGAGGAGAAGTGGAGCATGTTTGCCATTATAACCCATGGGCTATAACAGCAAATAATAACCCACTTCTCCTAGGAGGAAAAAAGTGCCCCAGTTTTTACATATATTTTATAATATTAAATTGTATTAGATAGTTCAAATATACTATACCCCATAGGCCATGCGAATGTTTTTCTAAACCAAGAGCCTCTATGATTTCATTTGCCCATTCTTTTATGAATGAGACTCTAGCTACTGTTTATAAAATACAATTTTGGTCCGCTATTAAACTTCTGGCTATAGGGTACTTTGTACCTTTGTCTAATGAAGATTCACAATTGAAATGTATTAATAAACATGTTTCAGAGTTGGTGTTTCTTCTTATATGTATGTTGTCCTCAAATGTTTTAATTATGTCTGTCCAAAATTCTTGAACTTGATGGCATGTTCAAAACATACATATTACGTTCCCATTTAGTGTGTTGCATTTGGGGTAGTTATCATTTCTTAAGCCCATTTTTTAAATTTTAGTTGGGGTGTAGTATACATTGCGTAGTAGTTCACATTGTGTAATTCTAGGATTCGCTGAGGAGTGTGCTGTATAAGAAAAGTGCAGTAACTGGGTCAGTAATTGGTTGAGGGACAGAAAGCAGAGGGTGGTGGTAAATGGGGTCCAGTCCGAGGAACAGGGGGTGGCCAGTGGGGTGCCTCAGGGATCTGTCCTGGGGCCAGTCCTTTTTAATGTCTTCATTAGCAACATTGCTGAAGGACTAGACAAGAAAGTTTGCCTAGTTGTTGATGACACCAAGATCTGCAATAGAGTAAACATTTTAGAAAGGGTGGAGAAAATGAGGAGGGACTTAGGGGAGCTGGAAAAATGGTCAGAGATACGGCAACTAAGATTCCAGTGCAAAAGAAGTGCCCTGAGGAGAGTTACAGAAGGGGGGGGGGGGCAGTTACTGACTGTCAAAAGGGAAGCAAGTGATTTGGAAATAATAATCTCAGATGACCTAAAGGTGGCCAAGCAGTGTACAAAGGCAGTGGGGAGGGCCAGTGGTATGCTGAGGTGCACAGGAAGGGGTATCACTAGCAGAAGAAGTGAGGTTGTGATGCTACTGTACAGAACACTGCTGAGACCTCATCTGGAATACTGTGTTCAGTTCTGGGGGCCGTATCTGCGGAAGGACATAGATAGGGTGGAGGCTGTTCAGAGAAGGGCGACTAAGATGGTGCAGGGCTTGCAACAGAAGACATATGAGGAGAGATTAAAAGACCTCAGTATGTATACTCTGGCGGAGATATGATTGAAACCTTCAAGTACCATAAGGGCATCAACAAGGTGCACGTGGGAGACATCTTTCAGTTTAGGAGCTGTATAAAAACGAGGGGGCATGGTATGAAATTAGAGGAGGTAGGATAAGGGGGGAACGGGAAGAAGTTTTTCTTCACGGAAAGGGTAGTGGATGCATGGAACAGCCTATCCCAGGAGGTGGTGGGAGCAAACACAGTGGGGGGATTCAAAAATGCACGGGATAGGCACAAGGAACCCTAGAGGTGGGGAAAAAGAGACTAAAGCTGATGACCAAGTACAGTCCGCAGCCGTTGATACAGGTAGGGAAAATGGGCAGAGTGGATGGGCCTAGCGGTCATTATCTGACGTCAAATTCTGTGTTTCTATGTTCTGTTTCTGTGCAAGTGCCAGATTTTAGTCCTGTTCCAGCTTGACACATCTGTAGTCTGTGCAGTAGACCACCAGGCTATTTTTTTTTTCTGCCCTACCTCTAATGAAGTCTATCACGAAGTTGTATACTTACTGTAAGTTTATTCTGTGTCACATTTAGAAATGTTAAAGTTTGGATTTCCGCTTGCGACACCGGCATCCCGGTTTCGGAAACGGACCCAAGGAACTGGAGGGCTGGCCAGGAGAGAAGGATCGTGCATGCTATGGACTGCTCTCCTTCTCTGGGGAGGGTGGGGTGTGTGACGATCTGCGGGAGCCCGTGGGAGCCGCAAGTACCTCGTGGATTGGTGCTATACTGTTAAGAGGGGTGGGGCGGATGCAGTGACATCATTGCACGCCCCGCCCCTGGGGATAAATCAAGAAAAGTCGATGTAACTGGCCGCCATTAATGAAGCTTCCCTCTAGCTTTGATTAGCCTCCAGGCAGGCTCTTCCGGATTAGTTACTAGAATTATGGCAGTAAGACCCGGTGCCGCAACCTCACCCTCTGGGGGGTAAGCCAGGGGTGCCAGGAGATCACAGGTAACATGGAGATGGCAGCACAATGGACCGTGACTGGGCTGATGTCTGACGGCCAGAAGCAGCAAAAAGAGAAAATTAAAAAAATAAAAAGAAATGTTGCAGTATTTGGTGTTGATTTGAAAAGTAGTTCTTTATGATAGAGGTTTTTATGTTTTTAGTTTTGAGTATAAGAAGCTATTTTCCTGGTTTTAATTTGAATTCATTCTGTAGCACTGTGAAACATTTAAAGTGTTTGCCTTCTACTAGGTCCTCAGTTGTTTTAATTCCTTTTCTGTCCCAGTTGTCACATAGGATTTGTGCCCCTTCTATCGGTATATTCCGATTGTTCCAAATAGGTTGTTTTGTTGAGTTAGTTACATTTATGTTTAGTAATTTACTAAGTTGAGTGTTTATACAAATGGATTTCAAAAATTATTTGATTTCCTAAACAATTATGTAGTTTACATTACAGGGTTCAGTAAACAAGTAGGAAATTTGCATACCATATTAAGCAGCGTGAGACACAGCAGATTTTTACATGTCTCGTCTGGTCAATATTTTGGAAGTACTAATATAGGTTGAAGCAAACACACTTCATATACAGTTGTTTTGGCATCGCTGAAGTCCACCTTCATCTAATCCATATATCCGTTCTTTTCTCTCTTTATGCTTCTTTATTCCGTTTTTCTCTTGTCTTACTGTATTTCTCTACTTTGCTTTGTTCGAAAGATTATATAGTGTAGTTATACCCATATATTTATATAAATAAGGTATATGAGAGAAGTGGTTTTATGTGATTCATTATTTATTTTTTGTGTAATTTATTTTCTCCCTCCATGCTCTGGACCCTCCACTTCTTCAGGCATCCAAGGTCACCGCCATCCCCCTATCTTCCCCAAGCCTCCTAACCTCATATTGCAGCCGACCCCGAGGTAGCTTGGTGTTACCCTTCACTGAGAGGGTCCCTCTCCGAGGGGGAAGGCACTAGCAGGGGCTGCCCAGCACACTCTTTTTTTTTTTTTTTTTTCCCACTCCTCGGCCTTGGGGTGCCGCTGAGGCGGATTAGCTTGCAGGACATCTCCGAGGTGCCAGTGGACCAGATGCTGTCATACAGCCAATCCAGAGCAGTGGTTTTCCGTTTTTCTGATGTTTCTCATGTTGCGATGCTTCTGCTGTGCTCCCGGTTTCCATTGGGGGCTGCTGCAGAGCAAAGTGGCTGTTACCCACCCCAGGAAAGGAGAGCAGTCCTACGAACGCTCAATCCTCCCCTTCCCCTGCCGACACCTGGTGCCCCGAGTCCGTTCCTGAACCTGGGTCACCAGCATGGTGCGAGGTAAGGTGCCAGCGCCTCAACCCTCTGCGCCACTGGGCTGGCCATGTCTTGTTTTTAGAATCTTTAATAAATATATATTCATTAAAAATAATACTATACCCATATTCAAAACAGTTATTGTAAAACCACATTTTGGCTCTATCCTTGCAGGATTAAGTATATATTCATGTGGGATTCCTAAACCAACTAAAAATATACGTATATAATATATGGATGGGAACTTTTTCCCCATAGAAAAGGCCATCATTTATTCCTGTGTATACCCATAACTACTCTATTAATCAAAACTGTATACCTATACTAATTAATAAGTTACAGTTGCATACCTATACTGTTTAAAGCTGTAGACCTGCACTAATCGGGCAATTACTAACATACTACTAAAAAGCCAGCAGAATAGGCCTAATGGTCTGTCTTGTCTGCTCGGTAGCCAGCCACCTAGTGGTTGCTCACTTTCCTGCCTCCCTAGCCCCCAAGAGGGTCTTCTTTGGATTTAGTTTCCCTATATACCTGCCCCACCCCTTCTTGAAGCCCTCCACTGTGCTCTCCTCCACCGGCCTCTTGGTCAGCGCATTTCACGGCTCCACCACCCTCTCAGTGAAAACAGTATATACTTGCACTAATATAAAGTATACATCTGCACTATATTAAACCCAATGGGATACCAGTGGCACAGTTAATACAGCATTGGGAAACTAGCCAAACCAACTAAGCTGGAAAAGAACCTGTAAAAAAGACACACAAACCCCTCCAAATCCAGAAATCTCCCAAACTCCTTCCTGCACACTCACTACACACCATTCTGTCCTTGCTGCAAGAGACCTTCAGGTGCCATAATATGATTACAAATGCAGTCTTCATAACAGTAACCATCCTAATGTATTATAGTATATGGTTACCCTTTGTTATGTATAAAAATCAGCCTACTCAAAATCCTTGTTAAGCACATCGTAAACTGTTTTGCGCATTCCGAACAGTTGTTATGCACAGTTCAAAGGTCATGCAATTTTTAATTTCTCTCTCCTAAGCTGGTTTCCGTGCTTCATTATGCCTGGGCTCCACCTCCTGATGACATCACTAGGCAGGACTTAATGTTGTGCAGCTGGGAGGAAATAAGGAGCCCTCCACATCTGGTCATTGTCAGTTTACTTCCTGCCGTCTCTGAAGCAGGCAGCGTGCAGCAGAAGCCTTGCTACTCGTGGCATGCAATTTTTAATTTCTGATTTATTCTACACCTAGCTACTTACTAACCACCTAGTGCCTAAAGTCATACCTTTTACCTTTCAAAAGTCTGGAAATTTGATTTTATGTGAGCAGAACAAAGAAATGGCAAGATTTTTTGTTTTCACTTCAGTGGGGGTCTGTCATTCTAGTGTAATAAGACATATACTATAAAAAATAAAATTTGGTTAACCACACACAGCTCGGCATGTGTTTCCATCTTGGGAGTTGAGATAACAGCATGGACCTGTTGAGCTTCGCTCTCGAGGTTCATATGCTGTCTTCTGAACCCCTCTATGGAAACACAGCCTTGTTGTGTATGGTTGCCCATACATTATTCTGTATATATTCAACAAACGGGTATGGGTGGAATACTTGGAAGTATACCCAGCTCGGGGCTAATTAGGGCAATAAAGGCACCACCCCTTTGGGCTTGTGGCCTTATAGCCCTAATTAGTCCCTTCACTTGGTACACATCCTTTTATACCACCCTTACCCATTACTTATTTCATACACACACACACACACACACACACACACATATATATGTATATGTATTTTTTTTTTGGTTTTTTAGATTCATCACAGCCCATATGCAGTTTCAGTCACATCAGGGATATGGAAAGCCATCATCTGGTGAAGAAAATTCACATAAGAAATGGTTGTGCTGCTTCATGGCTTTCATTTCACATCAGTATCATGGTTCAAGCCCCTTACTCGTGGAAAATCTCCAGAGCCAAGAAATTGAAATACACGTAGGGATTATATACATATTCTCTAATCCACCTAAGAGAACAGGAATACAAGAAGAAACATAGTACAAGTAACTCTTAAGGAACTGAGCACGCTAAGCCTATTTACCTTCCTCAACAAATTACAGACCTATAGGTCTGACTTCAGTTATCGGTAAAATTATGGAAAGACTCTTACGAAAGCTGATAGACAAACACATACAAAACCTCGGCTTAATGGACTACACCCAACATGGTTTTGTCCCTGGAAGATCATGCCTAACAAACCAACTATACTTTTTCGAATCAATAAGTCGGTCACTGGATAAAGGTATACCTAGTGACGGAATATATCTTGACTTTGCATAAGCTTTCGATAAGGTATCCCATGCCACATTGATCTATGAACTTCAGAGGATAAATCTCCAACCAGATATCATAAACTGGATAAGTTCATAGCTAAACAGACAACAAGTAGCAATTAGAGGAATCTGTTCCAATTGGGGAGGTGTGACTAGTGGTGTGCCCCAGGGATCAGTTTTTGGGTCCCACCCTCTTTAATATATTAGTAGCTACAGTGCCAGTTTTAGATAAAGTATGGCTAGCAAAATATGTTGATGTCTGTAAAATTGGGGGATTAATAACCACAGAAAATAACAAAAGTATCCAAACTCAGCTAGATAACCTCATGGTATGGGGCAAAACAATGCAGGTGCGTTTTTAATATAGATAAATGCAAAGTCATGCATTTCGGAATTAAAAATCCATATTTTCAATACAAATTAAGAAATAATATTCTACAAACAATAAGTGAAGAAAAAGACTTGGGTACAATTATTTTTTTTTCTCTATTTACTATACTGTTTGCCTGTCCAGGTCGTCAGATTCAGCCCTTGGTCACGGCCTCCTCGTGCCTCCACCTCTGGTGATCACCGTGCTCCCCCAGTCACACCTGGCTTGCCCCCCCAGAGGGTGGGGTTGTGACACTTGTCCCCTTCCAGTGCCGCACTACTGGTACTGGTCGGGAGAGCCAGTACCAGAGGCTGATCGAGGCCATGGGGGAAGGGTGCCATGGAGATGACCTGGTGCAGAGTTTTGTTCCCCTGTAAACAGGGTCAGGGACGTGCAGTGACGACCAGTGTATGCCCCGCCCCTGAAGACTTGCAGGCGCCGGTGTGGTGCGATGAACCCAGTCTCTGCTGGATGCCACTGTTCACTGGACACTCGGCCCCCTCGCTCCCATAGAAGGAGAGCAGTCCCAGGGACACTCAATCCTTCTCTCCCCGGCCGTCCCTCCAACAACCCAGGAAATCCAACCGCTGCACTGGTGGGCTGGCTAGGTACAATTATTTCTAATGACCTTAAAAGTTTGAAACAAATACCATTGCAAAACTTAAAAAATGTAATTGAATCATCGGATCAATATTAACAGAGTAGAGATCAGGAAATCCTACTGCCACTTTTCACCAGACTTGTAAAGCCACACCTGGAGTACGGACCTCAATTTAATAAACCTCAGACCTGTAGAAGCAATTAACTTATAGAAGGTGTGCAACGTAAATACACAAAAAAGATAAAAAAAAAAAACTAAAAACAACTGAGTACAGGGAAACACTTAAAGATCTAAATCTATACTTGGCAAAACATAGACAACTCCGTGGAGACTTATGCTTCACATATAAAGCTATGAAAGATGATAATCTTGGGTCGACAATCGGATTAACTTTTTACAGTGGGAAGATAAATAGGAGAAATAATGGATGTAAAATATTAGGAGACAATATTAGAACAATAAAACAAAGTAATTTCTTCACTCAAAAAATTGTAGCTTTATGGAACAGTCTATCATTTCATGTAGTTTCAGTTCCTGATTTTGAAACTTTTAAGACAAGTCTGGATTTATATATGGCAGAAAGAAAATATAAATACCTCCCTTAAATGAGTGGCGAGCTTTTAAAAGAGCAGCCAGCCCATTGAGCTTGTAAATAAACTGTGAACCTATGAACAAGAACCATTTTGAATCCTGTTTCTTGAGCAACTATTCCTCCTCATTTTCCCTATTATTGAAAATTATTCTCCCGCTGCTTAAACTAACGTTGTTCCTGATAAAGAAAACATGGGAAACAAATTTTTTAGCAAGAAAATTCTCTCATTTTAAAAGGGCAATGCATGACTCTACTGCTGAAATTAAAATTCAGATTATAAAAATGGTGGTGTCTCAAAACACTAATTCAAGCCAGTCGCTTCTAGATCAAATGTTTAACGTCTCAAGAGTAAAGCTTGGGAAAATGCCTATGAATGTAGCAGAGAAATACAAGAAAGGTTGATTCAGTTCAAAAACCCTCATTATTTTCCCTGTTCTCCCTCTCTTCACAAGAAGATGGGCTTAGCAACAGAGGATAACTGTTAGAGATGTGGGGCGCCAAAAGCAGATTTACATCACCTATTTTGGTTTTGTAAAGGGATTCTCCACTTTTGGAAAACCATTCCTTCTTTGTGTCAGCTATTCCTTAATGTTAAAATCCCTTTCTCCTCAGTATTTTTTTATTTTAGGTGACAGTACAACACTTTCTGGCCTACAGTTTCATGAGAAACTTTGGATTTTGTCAGTGGTTTTAGCTTTAAAAAGATTGATCCTTACAAATTAGAAAGATAAGAGAGAACCAATTATAAAGGAATGGATTGATTCTCTTAGTCAGTTAGCAAATGATGAAAAACTCAGTTATGTGATATCAGATAAATTAGAACTGTTCAATCTCGTATGGGGCCCTTTCCTCGTGTATACACAATAGAATAGCTGTGAAGTTGTTGTTCCCTACACAAAACAGTAGTACAGTAAATTAGGCCATAGATATGTGTTATGTAGCTGTAGTTAAACACAGAAACAGAAATTGTTAGCAGATGAGGACCGCTAAGCCCATCCAGTCTGCCCATAGGCCCTGTACTTGTATGCGTCCACTCACCTTAAGTGGTCAATGGCTTCTCATCACTCCCTTCCTCCAGGGTTCCCCCTACCCAGGTGCATTGTACTAACATACTAAAAGCCAGCAGAATAGACGTAATGGTCTGTCATGTCTGCTTGGTAGCCAGCCACTTAGTGGTTGCTCGCTGTTCCGTCGTCCCCCCGAGCCCCCAAGGGGGTCTTCATTGGATCTGGAATTCCTTTGTACATGTCCCACCCTTTTTTGAAGCCCCCCACTGTGCCTTCCTCCACCAGCCTTTTGGGCAGCGCATTCCACTGCTCCACCGTCTCAGTGAAATAATGCCTCCTACGTTCCCCACTATAATTCCCCCCCCTCAAGCTTCCACTCATGCACTTCTTGCACTTTTTTATATTGAACCTTGGTTGCCTCACCTCCGACCATCTTTCAGTCTTCTCCAGGTCCCTCTTCATTATCTGCACCCCTTCTGGAGTACTCCCCATTGCATAACTTGGTGTCATCTGCAAATAGGCAGACCTTTCCTTCCAGCCCCTCTGCAGTGTCACTAATGAAGATATTGAACAGGACTGGTCCCAGTACTGATCCTTCCGCTGGTCACCCCTCTCTCCTCATATTGGATCCCATTTAACACCACCCTCTGCCTTCTGTCTGTTAGCCAGTTTCTAACCCACTGTATCACTTTATGCCTCATGCCCAAACTACTTACCTTGTTAACCAGCCTTCTGTGTTGGACAGTATCGAAGACTTTGCTGAAATCCAGGTAGCGATGTCTGTGGTCCCTCCCTTATTCACTTCCCTAGTCGCCCAGTCAAATAAATCTATCAGATTTGTTTGACAAGAATTTCCTGATGTGAATTTATGCTGCTTCAGATCCTGGGCACCAATGGTTTCCAGGTGTGCCACTATCCTTTGTTTCAGCAGTGTCTCCATCAGGGCTCGAAATAACCGGCTGTCCACCCGTCCCAGACAGACGTTTTTTCTTTCGGACAGCCATTCTGCCATTCTTAGCTGTCCCTGGGACAGGCGTTTGCCTGTGATCTGAAATCAGCACTAGGACCCTGTGGAAGATTGCTTCAGTCAGCCACCACCTGTAATATACTGCAGTGAACATGCTGACGTTCCGACGTCTCTAGGTGTGCAGTGCGTATTTAACTCAATGCAGGTGGGCAGCTAACAAGCAAGAGAACAGCATTGCTATGTTCATAATGTTGCTGGCTGGGCTCATAACTGCAAAATGTGCAGTTCTCGACTGACTCCACGATCAAGTAGCAGCATCGAGAAAGGAGACAATGCGAGAGGGCTCAGAATGAGTAAGCTTTTTTTTTTTTTTTTTTAACCTAAAAAATCCCTTCCCATTCCCAGCATCATATAAATGTAGAAAAATTGATAACAGTAAAAGCCCTACTTTATGGGGAAAAAAGTCTTGCTGCAAGATAAGGAAGGAGAAGAGGCAGACCACAGACCTTAAAAAGGGGGACATAAAAGAGAAAAAAGATTATTAAAATAGAAGGCAGTGGCCAGGCAGGGTTAGTGATTAAAACCAATTGTGATGGCTATTCTTTGAAAGAAAAAAGGTGGGGAGGAAAAACAGGCAAGCAAAAAGCCCCTTTCAGAGTTCTGCAGACAAATGGGGTGTGTACTAAAAAAAAAAAAAAGACCAATGGTCTTCTTCAGCCTAGCCAGAAACAAGACAAATATACCTAATATACAAACCTAAGTTGTGTTAACCTAAGGGGAAGCAATTAAAGATCCAGTCCCAGGTGTGTGTGTGTGTGTGTGTTGGGTGGGGGCACTAGCTCGGATTCTAAAAATCAGCATTTTTTACACTACTTACCCCAAACCTAAATGGACAGCTATAAATTCTGTGGGACAGGCAAACTTTTTATTCCACCTGTCCCTTGGACAGCCATTCCCCAAAAATTATTTCTAGCCCATGTCTCCATAATTTTCCCTACCACTGAGGTGAGGCTGACTGACCTGTCGTTCCCTGCTTCCACCCTACTGCCACTTTTGTGTAGTGGGACTACATGCGCCATCCTCCAGTCCTCTGGAATCACACCTGTGTTGAATGACTGCGTGCACAGGGTGGGCAGAGGTGCTGCTGGTTCCTTCTGCAGCTCCCTTAATATCCTTGGGTGTACGTCATCTAGCCCCTTGGCTTTATCCACCTTCAGCTTTGTCAGTCCTCCAGAACTCTCTCCACTGTGAATGGACTGGTGTCCAGTTCCAGCCCCCCCCCCCCATTGCCTCTGCTCCCCAACTGTGGTCCTTGACCCTCTCCCTCCTCAGTGAATACTGAACAGAAGTATTTGCAGTATTTCTGCCTTGTCTAGATCCCCCCCCTTACACTCTTCCTCCTCCCCTTTTGAGGCCCCCTCAAGTTATGTACTCTGTGACATATTCTCATATTAGTAACTTTAATAGATTTTCTTATCATATTTGTGAATGTGTAATTTGTAACTTTTTGCCATTTTGGTCTATGTGTTATATCATACTTAATGTTATGGTTGTATGTTATTTACAAAAAATTTCAATAAAATGTTTATTGGAAAAAAAGAGAATAACGCATTAAAGTCCCTTCCCCCACAGGACTTAGCTGAACACATTCGATACCCAAGAAGATCCATCTGTGGGTCCCACTGCCTCTAGTGTATTTTTTTTTTTGTATTTAGTTTTTGTTAACCGGGTAAGTGCACTAGACAAATCCTGCCTATTTTCAGGCACGACCCGGGATGTACCTAACCTAATGTGTGGTGCCAAGATGTTTTCACATTTTTCATCCTCAATATCTCTTACATGTTCACCCACCCTTACTTTCAGGGGACGTATAGTTTTACCCGCATAAAGGCCTTGCACTTGCATGTAGCAAGATACTACATGTAGTACATTATAATCAGGCCCCGTATGTCATATGTTCTCTCAGAAGAATGGTGGAAGACTTTCCTGCAGGGTATAAACCTACAGTACTTGCATCTCCCACATGAATGACAACTTACTGGTGGAGGTACCTTGCCAAAATTTAGAGCAGTTTTTTTTTTTTTTAATAGGTTGCATGGAACATACTAGAAAATCTCTTTGGTTCTCCGCTGTCCAGTGAGCAGTCTATGGTGGATGTTTATAACAGCCAAAACCGAATCGGCTATAATAAAGCCTCAGTTTGTTTGATTCAGACTGTGTTGTACAGTATATGTTGTAATGAATATGACCCTGTCATCTAGCTTCCTCATCAGCAGTTGTCACTTCTTTTGGTGTTATTAGTTGCATACGATCTTCATCTTTTGCCCAGTTTTGTGCTTCAGGTACTACATCAATTTTGTAACCCCCCACCCCGGGAACCTTTTGGCCGTCTCAGTTGCTCTTACTTTATATGTATTGTCATCCAAGTAATTCCTCCTGATTCACATAAATTGGATCTGGGGAATGTTATTGAGGCCAACAGTATAGAAGTCCAAATTGTTTTTTTTTGGTTAGGATATAGATTCATTTCCCCCATTTATTATCTCCAAATCCTAAACATTTATTTTGGTTGATGGTACTGTGCCTTTTCATGCCGGTAATACAGTATATCATCAATAAAACGCCTATAGAAATCCATCTTATTAAAAAATGCATTTACATTGGAGTTTAAAACAAATGTTTTTTTCCCCACTCACCTAAATACAGGTTCGTAAAATGGGGATTAATGATGCCCCTTCGCTGTCCCATGTAACTGGAGGCAGTGGTTACCTAGAAGCTAGAAATATAGAATGATTGTAAGTCAGGACCATTTGTACACACCAAACAATAAACCAATCATATGTGCATCCAGTTTCCCCGTCTGTTCCAAAAAACTATTGGACAGCTGCCAGTCTGCCATTATGTGGAGCATTACTAAGGCATTATGAAGTCAGTTTGGGACAGTTCTATAAAGAATAGTGTGTGGGTTTGTTTTTCCCCATAAACAACGAGAGTAAACACCTGGTGTCGGGAACACAAAAGGGGGTCTATAGTGAGCCACCAGGGTTGGGCACCTAGTTTTGGAACCCAAAGGGAGAATCTATAGTGAGCCTCCAGGGTTTAGCACCTGCTGACTGTAGCTTGTGCCAAAGGGCACTTTTTTCGCATGACCTGCATGACAGTCTTTCATTGTGACGAGCTTGCATGAAAACTAGTTGATGCTACAAGGGCATTTTTTTCTTTTTTCTTTTTATCATTTTTTTTTTTTTTTACACAAGTTGAATTACATCATTTGTTTTCATGCAGCTTGCGTGAAAACAAAAGTAGGTTTGCAAGTTATGAAAATGGGCTCCTGAGTGACAAAAACTGGATTAATGTTTGCTACTTGCAGCAGCCTGATTTCATTAAAAAAAAAAAAAAGTATTCATTTTAAAATGAAAAACAATTGAAGACTCAACCTTACACGTTTCTTGTTTTGTTATATTCGTTGATAGCGGGGTAAAGCCCACTAGGCACAAGTGCCTGTTTTCAAGGTCGATCCCGGAGCACTGGGGAGGTGAAGTATGCAAAAGGAGATTGTGGGACTCAAACCCAGGTCTGCTGGCTGTACCAAGCTCATTCATAGCTTATTACTCTAATCTCTAGGCTATGCTGCCAGCCCAACTGCCCATTATAGGCACATAACCTACGGACTTAACTCCCTACACATTTTGTCATTTTTGATGGGCAAAGTTGTCTCTTGCTATGAAGTTACAATGCGTTCCATAGATTTTTATGGGCAGTGCCCCTGTGCTCTGAAAATTATGGCATCATTTAAATGTCTGACTAATGGACCGGTCTGGCACCCAGGAAAGAACAGGAATTGGGCGGCCGGCTCCTTGGTGGAAAATTACAGTCCCTTCCCTTCCTTGAGGCAGACTTGGAAAAGTTATGGAACATTATCAGTAGAGCTCCCACGGAGGTAAGAAAGTTTTATATGGAGTTTCAGGGCTGTTTACAAATTTAGCACAACTTGTGAACTTTTAAGTGTATGGCTCTGCAGTCTGCCTGCAATATCTGACTCATTTTGGCATCCTGCATTCTAGAATGACTGAGCAAGCAGTATAATCGAGACCAGAACTCCTTTTGACCTTTTTACGCAATTATTTGGGTCTTAATATTTGGTTTTATGCCCTGGGGGAGCCCCCCCCACCCCAACTTTTTACAGGTAGGGGGAAATCAGCATTTTTGGGGAGGTATTGTAAACTGGTTTATTAAATACTTGCAACAGAGCCACCCAGCCACCCACTCTGTCTCCCCAGCCTTCTAACCCTGTACCTTGGAAAGAGATGGCAATCCTCCCGGCCCACTCAATCTAGCTGCCCTTTGTCACTGCTGGACCAACATCTCTCTCCTGATACCCTTAAGCTCTGACTGGGGGCTAGTGGTACCCTTTTCCATGGCCCCATTTTCACGAAACTCCCTGGGGTCTAGCTACACCCCCTCCCTCTCGCATTCAAAAATGGAGTCCCTCAGAATTATGTTGACTATATCTCCAGTAGTAGTAGCGCCACATAACCCCCCTCTTATCCTAGTGGGGGGGGGGGGCACCTGAGATTAAATTCAGATGGATGGGCCTCCATGAACAGCAGGCATGCTGGGTAGCAGAAACATCCAGCTTGGAAGCACAAAGGTGAGAGTGCTGCCCCGAACTGTGTACCTCAAAATTCACAAAGCCAGAGGAGAGAGCTGACCATCCACCCATCACCAGACAGGTCACCACCCTGCAAACGCGGTATTATCATGGCTTGCTCAGCCTCCCTCTTCATTACAGCGCACCCACGATTTTCAGAACATTGCCATCGTGGGTTGTCACTATTGTGGCTCCAGAGCCACACAATAGTGAAACTAATGTGGCAGCACTTGAAGAAACCTGCACGTAGTCTGGGAGTGATGCATTCGTCAAGCAGCAAAAGTGACACTCTGAAGGCTGGATGGCGCAATCTGTGGACAGCAAAGGCAATAAGTAGCAATTAATTGCCTGCCACTGACCAACGGATGAGTTGTCAGCTCTAGGGAACTGCCGTGAATGCCCCCTTGAATAGTGATAAGCAAAACTTGTTCTGTTTTTAATTTTTTACTTGTGGTGTTGTATTGATAATGGGGTGGAGGTTAAGTGTTGCAGGATAAACACTCTTGGTTGATTGGCAGGCTGAAGGGGGAAAATGTTTTTTTGGGGGGAACGAGGACTAAAGATGGTGTGTTTGAACACTAGGAGTTTACCAGCCCACATAGATGAATTGAGGGTCTGGGTGAAGGAGGGTAAATATGATGTGGGGCTGTGTGAAACTTGGTTGAAGGTACATGTTTATATAAAAAAAAATTTAATAGGCCGTTACACAGTACTAAGACAAGATAGGATAAGAAATAGAAAAGGAGGTGGGGTTATTTTCTACATAAAGGACAACATACCAGCTGAAGAAGTGGAAAAGGGTCCCATAGATGGGAAGATCGATTACACAACCATCAGACTGAGGTTGGGAACTGAAGGGTGTAAACACCTATTTCTCACCGGCTTTTATTGTCCCCCTGAGTATAGGTTGGCAGATTATCCAGTGTTTGCTGTTTGGACTAACATACACAAAAACAAAAGAGAACATATTATAGTAGGGGATGCAAATGTGGATTGGAGAAAAGTGAAGGATGCAGGGAAACTAAAGGCAAACATGGACGCTGTTCACCTTGTTAAGTTAATAGAGACACCTACTCATTACAATTACAAAACAAATAATCACACTGTGATTGGTTAATTACAAATCGAGACCCAGTAATATTTCAAGGGTTGAGGTTTTATCTGATGCAGTTTCGGACCACTGTCCCATTTTTTGTGTTAGAAAAATGTATAAACAAAAATGTCAACCCAGGTTTGTAAACAAGAGATGTATAAATAGGTTAAATGTGGAGGCTTGTACAAGGGATCTAGAACAAACAGATTGAGAAAATGTAATGGGTTCAGTGGAACTAGATGGCAAAGTGAAAGAGTTTACTATTTACATCACATAACTATTTAATAAACACACACCAATTGCAAAATGGAGGGTGAAAGGAAAATTCTTGCCCTGGATAAGAACTTGATTGGTTAGTTAAAGCGCGGGAAGCTTTAAAGAAAAGGTTTTGAGAAAGTAAGGATGAGAACAGTTTAAAGCAGTATAAAACTTTCAGGAACACAATTAAAAGAGAAATCATGGTGGCAAAATCGTACTGCTTTACACAAGCTCAGTTAAACAACATAAAGGACCCAGAGACATTTTGGCTATCATAGTAACAGCCAGCAGAATAGGCCCCATTGTCTTATCGTGTGCGCTTGGAAGCTAGCCGCCTACTGTGAGCTCGCTCCTCCACCCACCCCAGCCCCATAAGTGGTCTTCCCTGGCCTCAGTTTCCCCCTGTACCTGTTCCAACCCTTCTTGAATCCCTCCAATGTGGTCTCTTCCACCAGACTCCTGGGCAGTGCGTTCCATGGTTCCACCGCCCTCTCGGTGAAGTGTCTCCTGCGCTTCCCCCCCCCTTCCAGCTTCCACTCATGCCCCCTGGTAGTTTTCCTTCCTTCTTGAGCCTGAACACTTCTTGGCTCCACCCTTATTTATCTCGTTTACATATTTGAAAGCCTCTATCATGTCCCCTCTGTCCCTCCTCTCCTCCAGTGCATACAGATTGAGTTCTTCCAGTCTCTCCTCATCTGTCCTACCCTCCATGTCCTGAATCATCCTGGTCACCCTCCTCTGGACCCTCTCCAGCAGCGCCGTGTCCCTCTTAAGATGGGGTCTCCAGAACTGCACACAGTACTCAAGATGTGGCCTAACCAGGGCATTATACAGAGGGAGGATCACCTCCCTCCTCCTGGAAGTAATCCCCCCTCCATGTTATTCAGCCTAGTATCCTGTTTGCTTTTGCTGCAGCTCCTCGACAATTCTCAGAGATATTCATTTTGCTGTCCACCACTATCCCTAGGTCCCTCTCGCCCAATGTGACTTGCAGTGTGGTCCCTCCCAGGGTGTATGCATGTCCTGGGTTTCAGACCCCCAGATGCAACACCCTACATTTCCCTGCATTGAACTTCAACCCCAACTTCCTTGCCCACCTCCACAGGGTATCCAGATCCCCCTGCAGGGCCTCTCTCCCCTCCTGCCCATCTGCCAGTGCTCCCAGTCTTGAGTCATCCGCAAAGAGACTCAACCTACTCCTAATACCCGACCCTATGTCCGAGACATAGAAATTGAACAGGAGTGGTCCCAGGACCGAACCCTGGGGGACTCCACTGACGACCCTCCTGGGGGAGGAGACTATCCCTCCAACCACCACGCCCTGTATTCGCCCCATAAGCCAGTTTTCCACCAGCCTGAGCAACTGCCCCCATCTCCCCAGCTTTGTTGTGAGCCCGTTGTGGGATACAGGTGGCTATGCCACACAGAAATCGGAATGAGAGGACATCTACCGGCCTATGTCGGTTCAGATCACCCAGTCATAAAACTCCACCAGGTTAGTCTGGCATGACCTCCCCGGTACAGAACCATACAGCTCGTTATCCAGGTGTCACAACCTTTCCCGCTGCCCCCCTCAGCCTCTCCTTGACAATGCCCCTTGTAACCTTGCCTACCACAGACATTAGGCTAACAGGCCTATAATTCCCCATCATATAATTCATCATAATTCAAGTGGGAGGGAGTGCATTGCAATTTCAAGGAAAACTGGGCAGAAAAGGGACTGTGTAGGGTGGAGGGGACTGGAGAGAGGGGAGAAGTTGGTGTGGAGGACAGTCCTAATCAGTGCCAGGAGTATGAGCAATAAAATGTCCGAGCTTCAGGCTATGTTAGCTGAGGGAACAGAGGATGTGGCAGCAATTACAGAGACATGGGCCACTCAGCGTAATGATTGGGATCTAAACTTAGAGGGCTACAAGATATTCAGTTAGGATAGGGGAGTGAGGGGGGGGGTTGCGCTGATTTGTCAAAAATGACATAGTGGTTAGTGGAGTGGAGGAGGCTGGAGGGGGTGTGGAGGCAATGTGGGTAACCCTGCAAATGAGGGAAGAGAAGAAATTGAAGACAGGAGTGGTGTACAGGCCCCCTGCAACAGAGGAGGCTATGGAGGATAAATTAGTTGAGAACATCAGGGGTCACTGTGACCTTGGAAAGGGTAGGGTGGCGGTCATGGGTGATCTTAATATGCTGGGGGCAGATTGGGACACCATGACATCCTCTGTAAGCAGGGAACAGAGACTGATGGATGACTTTCAGGATGCCTTCCTGGTCCAACAGGTGGGGGAACCTACTAGAGAGGGGCAGATATTGGACGTTGTCCTAGCGGTCAGTGAACAAATAAGGGGCCTGGAGGTGTGCAGTCCACTGGCAGGTGGTGGCCATGCCATGGTTTGGTTGCTGCTATATCTAGAAGGGGAGGAGAACCACACTTATACAGTAGTGGTTGACTTCAGGGGAGCGGACTTCGTGGTTACGGGTAGGATTCTAAGGGTGAGGTTGGGCATTATTAGGCCAGACATGGATGTTGGAAGATTGTGGGAGATCATTAAAGAAGGGGTAGAAGAGGCTACTAGATCCTGTACTAAAGTCAGGCGTAAGCATGGTAGAACCAGTAAGCCATGTTGCTGGATCAGGGAAGTGCATGAGGCGGTAAGGGATAAAAAGGCTGCCTACGCATGTTTTAAATGTTCTGGGGGGAGGATAAGGAGCGAGGGGAGTATGAACTTATGGCCAGGAAGGTCACCAGAGTGGCAAGGGGCACTGAGGCTGGGATGGAGAAAACCTGGCTAGGGATATCCGGGGAATTATAGATACTAAGAGAAAACAGAGTACACAGATCAACAGTATTAAGATCGGGGGATGGGCTCAGGAAGCAGGGGAACAGGCAGAGGTCCTAAATGAGTACTTTGCCTCAATTTTTGCAGAGGGTGACAAGGGATCCCTACAGCCTGATGGGAAGGAAGAGGAAACAGCAAAAGTGAGAGGTCAGTCTCAGTTTGAGACCAGTGGATGGAAAGAGGCTAGGGTACAGGCTGGGCCAGACCCAGAAGGAGTAGGAAAGATACATGAGGGAGTGGATTGGGGGGGAGAAATTACAATGGATAGGGTGAGGGAGGCCCTTAGGAAGCTAAAAACTGATGAGGCGCTGGGGCCAGATGGATTACATCTGAGGGTAATGAAGGAATCGACGGAGAAGCTGGCAGCTCCACTGGCTGCACTCTTTAACATCTCTCTGCAGACTGGATGGGTCCCACAGGACTGGAGGGTGGCTTATGTAGTGCCTATACATAAAGGGGGGGTCTAGGGAGAAGGTGGGGAATTATAGGCCTGTCAGTCTGATGTCTGTGGTAGGCAAAGTAATGGATGGCTTTATCAAGGAGAGGCTTGGGAGGCAGTTGGAAAGATTAGGACATCAGGATGATAGAGTATGGCTTTATTCCGGGGAGATCGTGTCAGTCCAACCTCGTAGAGTTTTATGACTGGGTGACGGGGGGCCTTGGATAGACACAGACCGGTGGATGTCCTATACCTATATTTCAGCAAGGCGTTTGATTCAGTGCCCCATAATGGAGTGATAGCAAAAATGGGGGAGATGATGGTGGGAGGACAGCGGCTAATTTGGGTTGAAAATTGGCTTTCGGGGCATTTACAGATGGTAATGATGGGTGGGATACTCTCCTCCTCCAGGAAGCTAATCAATGGGGTCCCTCATGGTTTAGTATTGGGGCCAATCTTGTTCAATGCCTGTGTCTCGGATACAGGAAGGGGGGTTTGGAATAGGTTGAGTCTCTTTGCGGATGATTCAAAACTGGGAGCACTGATGGATTGTGAAGAAACGAGGGAGGACAGTCCAGGGGGATCTGGATATTCTGGAGGGGTGGTCAAGGAGATGGGGACTGAAATTTTAATGCTGAGAAATGTAAGGTACTTCATTTGGGAGTCAATAATCTGGGCCTTGTATACACCGGGGGGAGGGTAACACTGCAAGCCACATTGGGTGAAAGGGATTTGGGGGGGTGGTGGTAGACATCAAAATGAATAACTCTGAAAATTGTAGAAGAACTGCAGCCAAAGCAAACAGGATACTGGGCTGCATAGCCAGGGGAATTACATCCAGAAGGAGGGAGGTGATCCTCCCTCTATATAATGCTTTGGTCAGGCCACAGCTAGAGCACTGTGTACAGTTCTGGAGACCCCATCTGAAGAAGGACATAGCGCTGCTGGAGAGGGAAGGACTTACGAAGAAAGATTGGAAGAGCTTGGGCTTTACTCACTGGAGAAGAGGAGGGATAGGGGAGATATGATAAAGGTTTTCAAGTATGTAAAAGGAATATCTAGGAATGGAACCATGGAGCTGTTTAGTCTAAAAAAGAGGGGAATAACCAGGGGCCATGAGTGGAAATTGGAGGGGGAAAATTATAAGGGGGGAGCGTAGGAGGCATTTTATCACTGAGAGGATGGTGGAGACATGGAATGCGCTGCCCAGGAGACTGCTGGAAGAGGGCACAGTGGAGGGCTTCAAGAAGGGGTGGGGCAGGTACAAGGGGAAACTGAAACCAAAGAAGACCCTCTTGGGGGATGGGGGGTGGTAAGGCGAGCAGCCACTAGGTTGCTGGCTTCGAGCAGACATTGAGAGACCTTTTGGCCTATTCTTCTGGCTTTTAGTATGTTAGTATCTCCTCTCTGGACGACCCCCCCCCCTTGTGGATAGGCACCACATGAGCCATCTTCCAATATTGAGGCACCCACCCTATCAGGAAGATGTTGACGAGTGAGGCCAGTGAAGCTGCCAGCACATCAGCCAGTTCCTTCAGCACCCTTGGATGCAGCCCATCTGGCCCCGGCGCCTTCTCAGTCTTTAGCAACCGGAGGGCCTCTCTCACCCTATCCGCTGTGATTTCGCCCTCCCATCTCACCTCCTCATGCATCCTCTCCTCCACTTCTAGATATGACCAATCCCGTGCCCTAGCCTCATCCAGTCCTTCAGTCTCCAACTGACCTCCTGGTTCAGTAGGCTCCTCTCCCCTCCCATCGGGTTAGAAGGATCCCCCACCTGCTGTGGTAAAGACAGAGGCAAAATACTTATTTAGCACCTCTGCTTGTTCCCCAGCTTTTTGTGCCCATCCCTCACAGTTCTAATCCTGCTGATCTGTGCCCTCACTTTTCTTTTCTCCCCTATGTACCTATAGAACCCCTTTTCTCCCCTGCGGATATCCCTGGCCAGGTTAAGCTCGTTCTTCGCCTTGGCCCCCCCCCCCACAACCACCCTGGTGACCTTCTTAGCCAGAAACTCATACTCTTCCCTCTCCCTAGCCCCCTTGAGCTTTTTAAGCGCATGGTAGCTGCCTTTTTCCCTCACTGCCTCCTGCACTCCTGAGTCCACCACGCCCACTGGCCCCTACATTGCTTGCGTCTTACCTTTGCCCAGGCACTCGCAGCCTCCTGCACCCCCTTCTTAATGGTCTTATGGCATTATTTCACTGAGAGGGTGGTGGAGCCATGGAATACGTTGCCCGGGAGACTGGTGGTTGAGGAGAGCACAGTGGAGTGCTTCAAGAATGGGTGGGACAGGTACAAGGGGAAACTGAAACCAAAGAAGACCCTGTCAGGGGCTGGGAAGGCAAGCATCCATTAGGTTGCTGGCTTTCAAGCAGACAAGACTGACCATTTGGCCTATTCTGCTGGCTTTTAGTATGTTAGTATGTGTGTTAGATGCTGGTAGCTTGTGGGAGTCATACTATCTAAGCACCCCCTTAAGAATCCTTCCCATACCCTCAAAGTCCGCTCCCCTGAATTCTATTACTTCTGTGTTAGTACGAATCCTTTATGTGTTTTTACAGACCTCAGGAAGAAAGGGGTATTAGGATTATCAAAAAATGATGATGAACTAATTTAGGATAGAAAAGTAACAGCAGACCGTTTTAATGATTTGTTTTATGTCTAAAATAGTAGGTGATAAGAACGTAGAAAAAGGGAAAGAAAAATAGAGGGTACAAACAGAAAGAAACCAGTACTGCACGACAGTGAGGTGCCCACTTTTTATTTAACAGACTAGAGGAAAAGGGGGTTTCACACTATTATTGGATCTCAAAGAGGGAAAGAGCGGAGGGATGGATGTAGAGCCACTCAAACTTTCTGCAGTGCAAATGAAGGGTCCAATAATGTACTTATTTAATCTTTCACTAGAACAGGTTAAGGTTCCCTCAAAGTGGAAGGAATCCGGTGTCATTCCTTTACCCAAGGGGTGGACAAGCTTGCTGTGTCTAATTACAAACCACTGTCTCTCCTAGCAGTCATGAGCAAGCTGCCGAGAAGTGTGCTCCCCGTCAGTTGCTTGCTCACCTGGAAGGGCACAAAATGCTCGTTGATCAACAGCATGGTTTTCGGAGTTGGTGGTCCAGGGTGACGGCGTTGGCCGGGTTCTCGGATGCTGTGCTGGTGGCTAGTGAGGAGGAGAAGGCCACCGGCACAGTTTTTGTGGGCCTGGTGGGCGCCTTCGACAAAGTGGACCACAAACTACTCCTGTGTAAACTGGGAAGTATGGGAGTCCAGGGGACTGAAATTGATTGATTTAGGAGCTGTTTGTGTGGTCGTATACAAAGGGTAAAAATCGACAGTTTCCTGTCACAAACCAGGGAAGTAAAGGCAGGGGTCCCCCAAGGATCAGTGTTGGGCCCCCTGCTGTTTTTGATTTTTATGAATGACTTACCTTTGCCATTTTCCACCATAAATTGTATAATCTGTGCAAAGAGGTGTGCAAGAACAAGAGGGCACAATTTGAAGATAGAGGGGGGGCGGCTCAGAGGTAATTTAAGGAAGTATTTTTTTACAGAGAGGGTTGTGGATGCATGGAACGGCCTTCCGGAGGAGGTTGTGGAGTCAAAATCAGTGGTGGAATTCAAGCATGCATGGGATAGTCATAAGGCAGTTCTGGGGGGTGGGGGTAGGAAGAAGTAGGCTGCTGGTTAACTAGGATCTGCAGCTTATCCAGTAGGTAGGGAAATGGGCAGACTGGGTGGGCCAAGCGGTCCTTATCTGCCGTCAAATTCTATGTTTTATGTTTCTATGTTAATCTATGTAGATGAGATGGTAATTTGGGACTCTGCCCCAAATAGTAATGCCATACAGGTTTCCATCCAAAATAAATATAACATACTGGCTAATTGGATAGGGACAAATAAATTGTTTTTAAATGAAACTAAAACGAAGGTAATATTATTTGGAACCCCACAAAATTTTTTGAAGCAGAGTACGCTACAAATCTTGGGACAGTGTGGTTCTTGTCTCTCACTGGTTTCCATCTTTAAATATCTGTGAATTCTTCTGGATTCCAGTTTAAGCTTGATTCCACATATTGATAGATTGAGAATCAATCAAAAAGTAGGATTCCTATACAGGAATGTTAAATCTTTGATTGATAAGGCATGTTTAGTAATCGATAAACAAGTTCTAATGCCTACATTAGATTACGGTAACATTGTGTTTGTGCAGTGCAATGGGGCATTTGAGACCAAATACAGGACCTTATATATACTGTAGCCTAGAAGTTAGAGTAATGAGCTGTGAATGGTCTTGGTAGCTGCAGACCTGGGTTTGATTCCCACAACCTCCACTTGCATACTGTGTGACTCTGAGCAACTCACTTAACCAACCCAAACTCCTGGGTTGCCCCTGAAAACAGGCACTTATGCCTAGTGGGCCTTACCCGGTTAGCCATGAACAAATAAATAATATAATAGGATATGCAGATTTGCACTTGGGAGTCCCCTTAAGAACTCATCATTGCTTGCTGTATGAAAAATTGGTAGTACTATCTCCAGAGACGTAGCTAATTTTGTTTTTAGAGTCTGCAGCACCACTAGTTCTATCAACATTAATTCTTAAAAGAAGTGGTCACTACACCAGAAACAGTGAGGTTCCGTATTACTCCGTTCCAGTTTTTAAACTGCAGATGAGTAAAAAAGCTTTTTCCTGGTATGCTCCTACAATTTTGAATGAATGCAGAAACTTGACTAGGAAAGCTCATAGCACAGTACACTTTAAAGAGCAACTTTCTCCATCCTTTTGACTAGTAGAAACACAGAAGTTGATGGCAGGAGACCACCAAGTCCATCTAGTCTGCCCCGAAGAAGCATGACTAAACCTTACCTAGGCAGAAGTTCTATGAGGCCCATATTTTTTGTTACAGTCGCCCCCATTTCACAAGGGAAGGGATCGTATTTTGGCTCCGTGGAGCCAAGCCACGCTAATCCCTTCCACTTTCTGATACCACTGCAATCGGCGATCCGCCCCTGTTCTGCCCCCACATCTGCTTGTTTTGTTATGTCTTTCTTTGTAGAGTGTGGGGGTGTGCTTCCATGGAAATGAATGGGGCTCTTTTCAGAATTAAATTTATGTAGTTTAGTGGCCGTTTGGAACAAATCATGGCAACCGCTTAACTAACAAGGACTTTGTTAGTTAAGCAGTGGCCAAGATTTGTTCCAAATGGCCATCTGATCTATATAAATTTAACTCTGAAAACAGCCCCCATTCATTGTAGGGAAGACATCCCCCACGCCTACAAAGAAAGAATTACATCACAAACGAGCAGGTGGAGGGCAGAACGGGCAGATTGCTGGACTGCAGTGGTATCAGCCAGTGGGCAGGGATCAGGCGCGGCAGCTCCGCAGACCAACGATCCTAAATGGGCACTGGCACTAAAATATGAGCATCATCAAGACTAAACTCAGATTTAGTCGTGGCTTCCGACCAGGGTGCTGAATAGTTGCTATTTAAACAAATGCTGTTTATGCTTTTACATTGTAAGAATGTTTGTAGACATAACTAATCGTGTCTTGTTCTATGTTTTATTTGTATTTTGTATTGATGTTATATGTCAAGTGTGGCTGAAAAAGGGCTGTGCCCAGTCCACCTCCTGATTTAAAAAAAAAAAAAAAAAAAATGAAGGGGAAGGGAACTGGGGGGCAGCAAGGGAGCTTACACATAGTGGTGGCCAGTGTGTCCTGTACAGTCTGAAGGAGAAGAATGTTGGGGTGGCTGGAAGTTTACACATACTGGCAGCCAGTGTGTCCTATACAGCTTGAAGGCACACATGTTCCTTGGCACATATAGACTGCAACATGCACCACACAGCTGGGAGTGATTTGATGTGACACACAGTGGCTGATACTTACCAATATAGGGATTGCATGGTGGGGCTGTCCCGCTAAAATGTGCAGTCCCATTCCAGCATGTGACAGTAAAGGTAGACATGGCTACGTAATCTATGCTGCTCCTCCCGTTTGTTTGTTTATTTATTGTTGTTTGGTGGTATGACACCACCTTCATTATAGACTAGCTAGTGTACTCTGGAGTTGCCCCCCACTGGAATAAACCACTTAGTATAGTGTAGCAGGCATTACCCAGTTCCCCACTATAACTGATTTTTTAAGATTATCATCCTAAGCAACCTACGTATCCATGTTCACACACACACACACACACACACACACACAGTGCTGACACAGTTGCGACCATGCCTTTAAGGCAGAAACAAGATGGGGAGAAATGATTGGATGCTCCTGGCCTTGCTTCCCCTCCCAGCCTAATGATGGGACACACAGCGATGGTAGTGCCAAAGTGGTGGTATGTTGCCCGAGTGCCGGCCCACGCCATGAAGGAAAGCCATCTCCAGGGTTTTAAATAATTGATTAGCAGTTTTTTTCTTCGGACAATACTAATTGTACAGATAGCATTTATGTAGATTTTCTAGAAGTGTTATGTTTGTTAAACACAGTGAGGCAAGTGCTATGCATTTTCACAATGTTTTAGAACTTTTATGAGCAAAACGCTGATCAATTTTTAGAGTTAAATAAAACCCTGCATCTCCCAAGCACATTTCAGGTGCGCTGTGAGAATCCTGCTACTGGGCTACTAGCAAGACGGTGCCTCTGCAAGTGACTAAGAAACAGCTGGTACTGAGGGGTCCTAAGAACCTACAGTTATGGCTTGTGGCATGCACTGTGGTTGCCCTCCTCCTAAGACTACTGGTGCATCATTGTGTTACGGCATGCTCTCATTTGCCCATGGGTGGACTCTATCAGCTCAGTGATCATTGCATGCCATGTTTCAATTGTTGTTCGTCCTTTGGGGCCACACTGTTGTCCAGTTGCACTAAATTGTAGTTGTTTTCACTGTATTTACACTGTAATTTTGCATTTGCCAATTTGATATACAGCATATGGGATTCGATTTGGGCTGTCAGATAAGTTTTATCTTCAGGAGACGGTATTGTTGTTTTCTGAAGAGTGGTGAAGCCACAAGTGAGGTAGCAATAGACCAGTACCCTCAAATGAAGATAATATCTTATGTCAGCCTATGTCATATTCTATTTATACAGAAGGTGTTTAGGTGGGTTTTGTGATGTAGTAATGGTAAATGCTAGAAAAGGAAAAAAGTTCAAAATGTAAACTCTGAGCCTTTCTTTAATGGTTTGGCAGAAGAGCAGCAAATCAACCCAATAAAAAAATCAGTAAGTGGCATCTCTCATGTGAAAATAAATATTTCAGCATGTTCAGCGTTGTTGAAATGTGTGAAATAAATATCTGAACATGCTGTGTGACCAGCTTTATATAGTGTACTCAGGTTGCCAAAAATAATATGTTCATCTGGGCAAATTTATGTTCATACTCATTGTACAAATTTCCCATGTACCCTTTCCCCAGCTCACACCTGGTCTGCCTTTGTGTGTCTTTCCCGGTCCCCAGTTTATGAATAATAACATTGCCCTTGTTTTGAGTATGTTTCTGATCATTCAGATCAAGGATATTTTATCTCGGTACAGCACAGTGTCCCCCAGGCAGTAGAAATAGATCAAGGTGATTGCCACAGATCCTGAGCTACGCTTGATGCTCCTGTTTAGTATGTAGGACACAGCGTCCCAGTCCTCTACCAGCATACTAAACCCAACAATGATGCCATTGAGTCCCTTAAAGTAATATTACGGAATGTGAAGGCATCAGCAGCCCAGTGAGGTGGAAAAAAATAAAACATTACACTGTCACAAGGGCCAGAAACTCCGATAGAAATGAACATTTTTAGTACTTTTACAGCTATGCAGGTAGGGCAAAAGTGACGTGCACCGGAGTCAGCCTGCCTGCACTGGTCTAAGAAATGAAACACTAAATCTGCAGGAATTAGATTGTTTTGCAGCCAAGGCTAGTGTTTATGGAAATTCACTGGTCCCAGAGACTTTTCCACTGGCCTACCAGGTGTATTTTAGTTATTCATTTGTTAACTGGGTGGGTGCACTGATCCAGTGGGCCATTTTCAGGCACAACCCAGGCCAGGAAGATGGCACAATAGCATGGTACAGAGGAAACCGGTACAAAAGCTGAATTGATTGCAAGTAGTTATAGAAACAGGTGAACACATGTAAGTAATTTATTGATATGTTACCTTTTCCATTTCAAACCAGCAGGTCCAGTGAAAGAACCAGAAAGCAGAGATAGTACTGTATTTCTCCAGGAAACTAATTTCAAGTATGGGGAAGTCCTCATACTTAAAAGGAAATTGGTAGGACAAGAGTTGCACAGACAGGAGACCTGAAGCAAAATGGAATATCTGTTTTAAGCCATTAAAAGGTTGCTTGTCCCCAGCCCAGCTGGATCATGTTGGGCTGTTGTACTTGGGCCCTGTGCAGCCTTCTGCCGCATTCCTGACGCTACTTGAATCCTCAGAGGGGAACCCCTCCACTCTATCCCCCTGGAGAGGTAAACTGTGGCTGTCTGGGGGAGTTAGCCCCAGGAAGGGGTGACAGGATTAGGCAATTACCTGGGAGGCCTGTTGAGACATGTGCCAGAGGCAACGAGCATAAACAGAAAGTTGAAGGAGAAAAAAAAGTTGGCTGGCCTGTCTGGATAGTAGTAGAGTTTCCAATTGTGATGTTGGCAACCCAGGTTAGGGAAAGAGCCACTCAAGGAGGATTCACATCCCAGAGGACACTAGCTTCATCTGGGAAAGCAGGGTTGCTGCCTATACTGTAGTGCTGCCAATTTGACCACAAGTGGTAGCACAGCAAAAGGTATAGGGAAGGGTGAATGTCTGCTGGACTTGCAGCTAGCGCAGGGTTATGCATGCCCCTGCATTGAGCCCTAAGCGTGCTGATGCCCAAAACGGTCAGGGAGTGCTAATGTCCAAAGATATCAGGGAGTAAGTTTGAAAAAGGTCCCAGCACAGTGACCACAGACCCTGGGACAGCCAGGACTTGTACCACTACTGTCGGTGCCTCCTGATGCTAAGAGACTCGGGGGGGGGGGGGGCTACATCCCTCCCCCCACTTCTCATCCCCGCCTGGGAGATGGATCCAAGGCTTAATGGAGGACAGCACTGCCAGGTAGGAGAGTTGGAGGTTGAGTATATCTTTGGTGTTCCTGCGGTGGTAGAAAAAACGGGTATAGAAAAGAGAAAGCTTTGGAACAATTTATATGGTCTTGTTAAAATTATGTGTCAGCCGGCCCGGTGGCACTGAGGAGTTGGCGCTGGGCGCCACACCACCGCGCCCACGCTTCCAGCTATCCGGGTTCGAAACGGACTGGTAGAGTGGGGTGTCAGGAGAGGAGGATTGGCGTCCCAGCGGATGTCTCTCCTCCCTCAGGGTGAGATACCAGGGTGCAATAGGCACCTGACATCCCGAAGAGCCGGTGGGAACACGGGCTCTCGAGGCTGTGACTCCGTTCACGAGTCAGGGAGGGATGCTGCGGCGCTTGAGAGAGGGCGTGCGTCAACGCGTTACCTCTCTGGGCGTCTGACGTTGCACTAGCGTCCCAGGGGGCAGGGTTGAGGGAGCACAGAAAAACGGATAATCCCCTCGGTGGTCCTAGATGACGACTGCTCCACCCAAGACCACCAATTCCGGGACAGACCCCGCTGTGCAGGATAGGAGGGAGGAAAAGAAGCACTCTATGGGCAGATCCTGGAGCAGTGGTCCGGAGGGTATGAACAGTCCGAAGGAGTGGATACCGAGGTAGGAAGGTGGGATAAATAACAGAGTAAAAAAAAAAAAAATTGTCAGTCTCATTAGTCACAAGCTGTGGCTACCACCATGGCGGTGGACTTGTAGAAAGGCACGTGACTCTGCTGAATGGAGGTATTTAATGTACAGTTAGAAGGTCCTTGTATTCCGTCAAAACTCTTCTACAAAGGGGCAAACTGTATATATGCATCCTTGCTGTCATGCTCTTGTGAATAGGGTGCGCTCAGTTCATGGGAACAAGACAGGGGAGTCCACAGCCACCACTGCTATTTATATTAGCCATTGAGCCCTTTGCAGCAGCACTGATATAATCTCCATCTTGTCATGGAGTCAGAGCGGATAACGGAGTAGGTTCAAATCCAAATGTAGACTTCTCACAGTAGTAACACACTTAGAACAATTGGTCCCTGGCCTATTTGTCTATATGCACGTAACTTGATTCCAATAATAAGAGATAAAAACGGAATGTACATGATGTAAGTGCCTCCAGCTAAATTTGAGTGATAAAGTAGAGGGCCTGAAAAATCATTGTTGTGCTGCGGCAGTTGTACTGTGTTAGTTACCTTACAATCGGAATAGTTACCTTACAATCAAAATACGTGTAAGAAATGGGCTCATGTTATAGTGCAGTTATCTGGGAATGTAAAATTGTAAAATCTCAGGCCGAGTTGGCATAAACTGGGGAAGCGTGGCTGGAGTGGGGACTCCCCAACTACGTGCTTGCCCGGTATCATGGCGAAACTTTCAGACCATGATTTCCCAAATTTTAGCCCTCATTTCATAACTAAAGACACTTTAACGAGTTCAACTTTCTTTATACAATTAAAACCATGTTTAGCTGAACTTGGGTCTAATGCTGTCCGTGCAAGCCTTCTGGTGCTTCAGCCCCATTTATAAATGTGAGCGCGCTTTTGCATCGGACACGATAATAAGGGCGGGCTGAGATGGTTTTGCTTGGAAGTAAAAAATAGTAAGTGTATTTTATGGGAGAAATTAATAGCTGCCATGGATATTGTATGGCAAGGGGGACTGTTGCAGGCAGTTCAGCCACAGTTTGGAATAACTGCAGAAAACGTAAGTAAAGGGGTCTGACAGTGTGCCTTTAAACTGCGACTTTCAAACGGACTAGCCTGCCATTTAATTCTCCGTTCAGTGCATTCTGTGTATGAATGGAGGACCATGTGCCTCTTTATTTTCCCTAGAGTGTGCAACATAGATCTCCGATTACCTGCTGCCTCAGGTGAGTGCTTTATTCACATGGGATGGAGCATAGTTAGTCGGCTAGACTAAGGCTAATATTAATTTCTATTTTTTCTCTCTTCTTTGTAGAAAGCTTCTGGCAAGAGACCCTCAAGTGGATTTTTTTAATTGAGTCTTATTTATTTTAGTGGCAGTAGTATAGCACTAAGAAAGTGGAGCGACCTGTAGAGATGTGGTGAGCGCTCCGTTGAGTCCTAGACAAGTGTTTCTAGCATGACAGTTTTGCGCCTTTTACAGTTACCATGTGGTTCTCCCATGCTATTGCTGGTGGCTTGCCAGCGGGACAGTTTTTCGCTCTCTTGTAAGTGAACAAGCCTATACGTTTCTTGCACCACTTATGCCCATCATGCCCCCTCAGCATGGTGTGACATCACCACGCAAATGTGTTTCTGGTCCAGCGTGGTAGACTCTCCAGCACAGTAGCTGAGGTGGAGTGTGTTGGCATTTTATTTTTTTTTTTTGCTCATCGCGGTTGATGGTTCATTCGTTCACCATTAGGGGTGAGCTGGGGCTGCCAGAGAAGCCAGAAAGTGGTTGGTTTGGATGGCACGGGGGTGTGAGTTTTGTTCTTTGTGGGCACAGTTCACAGATCAGTAGGCTCATTTATGGGTCATTCACTTATAGGTGACAGCACTCAGTATTTGGGGATACTGTTAGTCATAGGGAGAAACGTTTGCATTGTGTTCTAACTTTGTCACTGTTGACTGCAGCATAGGAACCATAGGGTTCCATATATTATCGCAGTTAGATGTTTCCTCTCTTTTTACTGGCTAGTAAGAGGTTGCACTATGGCTTATTGGAGACCATTAGCATTTAAAAGATGTAAGACCTGCAGGAGGATGACGAGACCCTCACCTTTGGGGTCTTGCTGCCCTAACTGTGTGATGCAGTGCAGTTCTAACATGTCTTTTTCGGTCCCCCGGGCTGAAGCCCTGAGCTGGGGGGCACCAAGGATACTGACTGGCAGTGGTAAGGCTGAGTTGCGCCAGTTCTTTTTGCTACTCTTTAATGAGTTGCTGAGTCCTTATGTCCCGCAGGAAATTCCTAACAAAACACCCAAACTGGCTCATGGCGGGTCCCCCAGGCCAAGGGGGACCTACACAGCATGTCCAGGTGTGCCAGAGCAGTCCTGCTTATCAAGATGAGCAGGCATTGCTCGACCTTGACAGCATGGAAGGTCATGACTAGTATGCAGGGGGCATTGGGGAATGTCCTGACCAACAGTGCCGGAGATACCAGATGAGGAAAAGATCCTTTGGAGGAGGACAGGGAGTGGACATAATGTAAAAAAAAAGGATTATGATTCCTCCCTTGTTTGATACAAGTCTTAATCATATCTTTCATAACAGATGCTTGTCGGAAATTGCAGCTGAATGAGGTGCAGGACATGGAGTCCATGGATGTGAATCCTACCTTGTCTTCCTCGGCCTCTGCACAGAAGTGTTTTCCAGATTTATTACACAATGATCAGATTACTGAACAGGAATGGGCCAGGGCAGATGAGTGCAATGAGCTTCCTAGGTTGAAGGTGAGATTTTATCCGTTCCTAGAGGTGTGCGCTTCATAAAGCGATAAAGCGGGTCCCTTCCATGGCAGACAAGGCTGTGCACAATTCTGTCAAGCACACGATTGTGCCTGTCGAAGGCTCGACAGCCTTATCAGACACTAAAGACAAATGAGTTGACATTTCCTGCAGAAGGATATTTGCTGCTAACGGGGTAACACTTCGAACAGCATATGCATCTTTTATTGTTTTCAGAGCATTAAAACTCGTGGGTTGCCGCTTTGTTCAGCTATGTCCTTCCTGGGTCTGAGGCAGCAAACATTTTACAGCTGGTATCTACGGCCACTGCCTTCCTGAGGGGATGCAGCAGTGGACAGTTTGCAGATGTCAGCTCGCTCCGCTCATCATATTGTGGCAACTATGCAGGGTGTCTGGCTCCGACATTGCGTTGCGGACCAGGTGTCCAAGATAAAACTGTTTTACCTGCCTTTTGCCAAAGGATTGTTGTTCCAGACTGAACTGGACAGTATCCTAAAAGATGTCCAGGATAAGACAGGACAACTACCAGTGTTCAGACACCAACAGACAGCATACCCATCTTCGAGAGGGTGTGGGTTTTCTGGCAGCGGCAGACAAGAGATAGTTTTTGGCCCTTTTGGAATTTCTGAAACTACAGGATTAGGGGAGCCTGTTCTGGATTCAAGAGTAACAGGATTTAAGAGTAATAATTACAGAGGATCCTTCATCCACAGATGTAACGGAGGTGCAGGAAGAAGAGGAGGATTATTCTTCAAGTGAAGGTATACAGGCCTACCTCTGTCCTCCCCCCTTCCCTTGGTGGAAGACTGCACAATTTTTACCAGCGATGGGCCCAGCTAATGTTGGACGCATGGGTGTTGGAGATCCTGGCTATGGGCTACGTCATAGAATTCTCCATGGTACCCACAAGGGGTCATTTCCTAAAAACCCCGGTGACTCGGGGCTGGCCCGTTGGTGCAGCGGTGGGATTTCCGCTTGCGACGCTGGCGACCGGGTTCAGAACGGATCCGGGTCGTTGGAGGGCGGCCGGGGAGTAGGATCGGCGTCCGATGGACAGCTCACCTTCTCCGGGGAGGGTTTGGGTGGCGCCGGAGCGCTGGGGACTCCTGGCGGGGGCCGGAGTTCTCGCGCAGCCGACGCTGATGGGGAGGGGAGGAGGCGGGCAGACGCTGGCGCCATTGCACGCCCCGCCTCCTCTGGGGAGAAAACGGAAAATGGCGGGCAGGACCACTGAAGGATGAAGTCTCCCGGAGATCTCGCCTTGCATCGCCGCCATGGGACCCCCAACCAGTCACAGTCCGGGTCACGAAGGTGGCTCAGGCCCCACCTCTGGGGGTAAGCCGGGGGTGACCGAGGGTCCTCTGCAGCTATAGGCGGTGGTGGAGGTCTCCGGGGGCCGTGACCAGGGCGGAGAAAGCAGACGGTGGTCCAGCCAGGATAAAGGGCAAATAAAAAAAAAAAAAAAAACAAAAAAAAACCCGGTGACTCAAAATCAAGTGAAGAGGCAAGCAGTGTTTCAGATCTTAAATCCCTTCATACAGATTAGTGTAATTGTGCCAGTTCCCCTGAACGAAGAGGAATGAGGCTTCTACTGGATTTATTTTGTGCTACCCAATAAGTCAAGGAATTTCCAACCGATTTTGGTCCTGAAACACTGAAAATTTGACTGCCACACAACCTTCAAGATGTAATCTTTCCAGTCCATTATACTGGCAGTCCAGCCAGGGGACTATTTGGTATTCATAGATCTGAAGGATGCCTATCGCTACATTCCTGTTTGTCAGTTGCAGCAGAAGTTCCTGAGGTTTGGAATTTCAAGGACAGCATTGCTACCGAGCACTTCCTTTTAGACAGGCGACAGGGCCCAGGGTATTTGTGAAGATTCTGACTGTTCTGGTGGTATAGCTGAGACAGATGGGGAATTATGTACACCTTTACCTGGACGACTTGCTTATCCAGGTTCTGACTGCGCAAATGGCAGAATGATCGGTGTCAAACTAGACATTGAAGATTCTGGAGATGCATGGTTGGGTGTCAGTTGGGGAAAAAAGTTCCCTGACACCATCTCAAAGATTGGAGCACCTGGGAGTGGTGTTTCTGATGGACGAAGAGAAAGTGTTCCTTTCCTCATCTGGGAAAGAGACCATGAGGCAAGAGATTCAGTGACTGAGAAAACAGTCTGTGGTCTCTCCTCACAAGCTTCTCCAGATTCTGGGCCTGATGACTGCAGCAATAAGAGCTAGTGCTGTGGGTTGGTTGCATATGCAACCTCTTCAGAACAGGATGCTGGAGATCTGGTCTCTGGCCTTGAAAGACTACCAGACTCTGATCTCTCTACCTCGACTGTTCCTGCAGTTGCTGGCTTGGTGGTAAAACCCAGAGAACCTCAGCAAATGGACTCTCCTGGAAGCTCAGCAAGAACTGATTCTGACAACCAACGCCAACCTATCAGACTGGGGAGCAGTCCAGTCCCTGACCAGATCCGGTCCAGGGGGTCTCAATCTCCAGGGAATATCAGCTCCAGATAAATGTATTGGAAATGAGGACAGTGTTCCTTGCCCTGAATCACTTTCATGATCGGGCGCAATCTAGGTCTGTGAAGGTAAGGTCAGACAGTGCTGTCACTATGGCATATATAAACAACCAAGGAGGCATGAGAAGCCAGGGCATGCTAATGGAAGCAATAGAGGCACTATAATGGGCAGAGAAAAACCTTCTGACCCTCTCTCTGTAGTTTGTTTAGCAAGGGAACTGAACGTGCAGATCAGTCTGCTGTGTTTAGAGGGTTTATCTAGAGGAATGGATCCTGAACTCAGAGGTGTTCGAGCTTCTGTGCAGATGTTTCAGTTGACCTTAGATGGATCTCTTTGCATCAAAAGAAATTTTTGAGGCACCCAGGTTCTTCAGGTGGTATCTGTACCCTCAGGCAGAAGAGGTGGATGCCCTGTCCCAGCAATGCAGTCTTCTCAGAGCTTACCTGTCCTCCCCCCTCCACTTCTGCTGGTTTCACAGGTAATCCAGAACTATAAGACAGTCATGAGGAACCTTCCTTCTGATAGTTCCAGAGTGGCCAAGAAGGCAGTGGTTCTCTAACTTAGTAAATCTAGCCCAGCAGGCTCCATTTCCTCTCCCATTTTGGGGTGGGGGGCCTTCTCTATCAAGGCCCCATTCTACATCCACATCCAAAGGCAATGCGGCTAGAAGCCTGGCTCCTGAAAGGTGGATACTATTAAAACAGGGTTTCTTCAAGGAAGTGCTGGACACCCTAATGGCCTCAGGGCATGTTTCTATATCTGTAGCTTACAACTGTGTAAGGAATACGTTCTCCATTTGGGCCAGAGAAAGAAGTATAAGACCATCTAAGGCTATGATTCTATAGATATTGGATTTCTTGAAGGCAGGGGTAGACAAGAGTCTAGCGTTGAGCACCGTGCGAGAACGGGTATCTGCTCTGGGGCAGCACTGGAAACATCCATGGGTTTTCCTAGGTGCCAACATGGATGTTACCCGTTTTTTCCAGATGGTCAATAGAAGCCAGCCATCTTTTTGTTCTGTGGTGCCACCATGGGACCTGAACTTGGTGTAGAACGCTCTGTGTAGGGCACCTTTTAAACCTCTTTTGTCAGTGCATCTGTACGTTGTATCCTGCAAGGTGAGTGTCTTAATTGCTGTCTCTTCAGCTAGAAGGATTGGTGGACTGTAGGCGCTGTCCTATAAAGAACCTTGTTGTATAATGCATGAGGAGAAGGTGTTGTTGGGGATGATTCCATCCTTTATGTCTAAGGCTCCTACAGCCTTCCATGTAAATCAGGAAGTCTATCTACTGTCCTGTCCCAAGCCAGCAAATCCGAAAGAGAAATAATTTCACAAGCTGAATTTGCACAGGGCAGTTAAGACTTGTCTAAAAATACCAGAAGAGTTTAGGAAATTGGTGAGTTTGTTCTGTTTGGAGCAGCTAAGAAAGGTCATAAGGCTTCTGAGGTCTAAGGCCAGATTAGCTAGGTGGGTAAGGGTTTGCATTGCCAAAGCATGTGGAGCTGAGAAGAAGAAAACTCATGCTCTCATTAAGGCTCACTCCACCAGGGCTTTTGTTACGTCCTGGGTAGAGAGAGGAGAGGCATCTGTGTTTGAACTTTTGTGAAATGTCAACATGGTCCTGTGTTTACACATTTTTTAAGTGCTGCAGATTGGACATCGAGTTGTGCCAGTGCAGCTGCAGAGTTTTACAGGTGGTAGCAGATGAATATTATATGTTGCCCATATGGATTATATATGGGACAGTATTCTCTCCCACCCCGATTCTGAATGGGTACTGTTTATTTGAACCCATATGTATTAATCCCCCATTGACAATGTGGAACAATACAGAAAGGAGAAATTCCTTGCTTACCATAATTTCCTTTTCTGTTAGCCTCAATGTTGTCAGTGGTGTGGCTGGCCTGGTGGCGCTAAGGGTTGAGGTGCTGGACGCACACCTCATGCCATGCTGATGACCTGGGTTGGGGAGCAGTGGGCCTATCGAGGTCAGCAGGGAGAGAGGATCGAGCGTCCGCAGGACTGCTCTCCTCGCTCTCGGTGGCGGGGGGGTTCCAGGGGCTGCTTGGCACTGCAGTGGCCTCTGGTGGAGACTAGAGGTACTGCACCACTCAGGGCACACAGAAAGGGACGCAGAGCCATGATGGACGTTCTCTGGCATCACTGCACTCTCATGGCTCTGCTTGGGGGGTGGGGGCGAGGGCAGTCGAAAGCAAAAAATCCCCACCCCCGGGGATAGGTGGCGGCACCACCTACCTCTCACCACACTCCACTGGGCAGACTCCCTCCTCTCCTGGGCCGAACCCAGCCCGGCCGAATTGTAGATAGAGCGCCCTGGGAGGATAGGGTGGCCCCACCTCTGTGGGCTCGGAGCCGGGGGGATAGCCGGGCTGGTGCCAGGAGTAAGAAGGAGTTTCAGGCCCGGAGGTAGAGCTGGAGGAGCAGGTGGCTATCCGAGAGAGTTCCCCAGGGTGTTGGTGCCAGAAAAAGAGTTGGAGTCAGTAGGGCCTCTTCCAAGAGCCTCTGGCTTCTATTGGTTACCATTGTCTGATATATCTAAGGAATTTGGTTTTCAGTAAAGATAACTTGTATATGATTACAGCAGGATATCCACATTTGTCTGCTTACTGTAAACTTGTGTAATCACCCCTACCCTTCTGTCTGCGCAATCACTCGCAAGTGGTGCTGCCTAAGGGATGTAGGTTGGCGACTGCGTTCATGGATAGAATTGGATTCGATAATGGCGCAGTACTTCCACCTATGGGGATCCTTATAGAAGCAAATTGCCAGGGTGCTTCCCGACAGGAAATGAATACAACCCCCTCCCTTGGTGACAGGTAGATTAGTAACACAGTCCTCTTCCCGCTTATCACTCTAAACATGCAAATATTACACTACACAATAATGGCAACTACTTCAACTGTTGCAGATAAATAACAAAGGATTTTATTTTGGGGTCTGGAAAACAAGGTAGGTGACAAGGGAAACAATGGGAGTAAAACATTCACCAACCAGATATGAATAAACACAGTAATCACTCAGATAGGAATAAACACAGTAACAAATCACAACACAGTATTCCCTCTGTCCCAGTCCTCCCCCCCCCGTGGTGCACCAGTTAACCCCACAGTCCCTGTGGGAGCTCCCAAATACCTTAGTGTGCACACAGCAAGGAGATGTAGGCCTGTGATGAGGGGACACTGGGTGCAACACCGTTGCAGTGGGTGGATGATGCTGTTGCAAAATACAAATTACACCCGTGGATGTAAACACACAGATGATCCTGTCTGTAACTGTTGCTGTGGGCTTAGCTTAAGGTCGCGCAGGAAGCCCAAGGGGTAAACTAACTAGCTAGCTGGACAGTTAGAAAAGCAATTGTTTGGGTAAATCCAGTACTCACGACCTTTAGATGACCAGGTGGTGCAGGCGTTGGGGGACGTCTCTCCTATCTGGTAGTTGGGTAGAACAGTTAGGCTGGTGTGGATGATGATGGTGATCCTCTTCACCCCACAGAGGGACTTGTCTTCACCCGCCTCAGCAGGTAGGCCAGCAGTGACTGGATTGTCACCCCACAGAGGGACCTGTCTTCACCCACCTCAGAAGGTATGCCAGCAGTTAGGCAGGCAGGACTTCACAACACTGGTCCCCTGTCAGAAATCAGTCTTTTGTGTAGGATCTGAGAGGCAGTGGATCTTTCACCTCCCAGAACAATAAACAGTTTCACAAAGCAGTCTCTGCTCTTTGTTGCTAAATTTCTAGGCACTTCACTCAGGCTGAGGTAAATCCCCTTGTTTCTGGGATTTACCAGGCAGTTAGCAACAAATTCCAACGTTCCAGTTTGGTTTGAAACAAGCTTCCAAGTTTCAGGCTGTGACAGCACAAGGAGCTGTCAAAATTGGATGCTTTCTCTTCAGAAGCACTACACCGTCTCTCAGGGTTAAACTGTCAGCCTTAGAATGCTGGTTTTGAATTCTCGACGTCCCATTGACTGTGAGGAGTCTTGAACTCCACTCCCTGATTGTACTACTGCAGCTACCAGTCGGGTCCCTTGCTGTCTTCAGGCAGACCACATCCAACATGGCCACCCCCATACAGCAGTGTACAACTCTGTTGAATATTATAAGAGTAGAAACGTGTTGCAGGGTTTTAAATAATTGATTAGCAGTTTTTTTTTTTTTCTTGGGACAATACTAACTGTACAGAAAGCATTGATACAGGTTTTCTAGCATGATTATGTTTGTTAAACACAGTGAGGCAAGTGCTATACATTTTCACAATGTTTTAGAATTTTATGAGCAAAACGCTAATCAATTTTTAGAGTTAAATAAAACCCTGTGTTGGCAGCATCTGATTGCAGGGTTAGGACTTTCCTGGTCCCATCTGGTGGTTGCTAGGGCCAGGAGGCACTTTGGGGGGACAAGAGCTCTGTCAGAAGCTCCGTTTATAGGGCTCCCCAGTAAGAACAGTCTCTGAAAACAGTTCTTGGGCCTCACAGGATCATGGGACTTGCAGTCCCCATCGCCATCTTGCCTCTTTACTCCCGACCCACTGGAGGCTTGGATTGGGTCGGGGAGCCATTTTAATTAATTTATTTTAATTTATTCAGTTTCCCCCCAGCCCCCTTTGGTGTCTGATGGGTCTGGGAAGAGGATATTTCAAGTGGCGCTTCTGCCACATTCTCATCAGGCACTCTGTGGTGCCAAAACAAATGGAGGCCTTCTCCTTGGTTCCCTGCCCCGCTTTGCAGCAGTTCAAGCGGGTGGAGAAGCACACAAGCATGTGGCTCACCAGCTGCATCCACTAGGCACACTGAGGTGCCGAAGAAAAGTTCAAAGCGCTTGCTGGCCCTGGCAGCAGTCCAGGAATGGTCCAGAGGAACAAGGAAGCAAGTGGTTCGCCGACCACATGGATCAGATGCAAGGAGGCACCACAACAAGGTCAGTCTGCTCCCTGGCCTTGGTTGCGGTCCAGGAACGGGCTGGGGGGGGGGCAAAGAAGTGAGCGGCTTGCCGACTGCAAGAGATAACAGGCAGCTAGAGGCATCAGGACAACTGAGGGGCCCAGGTAAGCTCCTGACTTGGGAGGGGGGTTACACTTGTTTATATTCTATTGGACGTGCCAGGCCTGCAGGTTAACAGGTTAAAATTTTTTGAGTATTGTTCGGTGCTTCACCGTTACAGGTTAGTGCTTTACTAGTTCTCTACAACCTTTTCTTATGTTGCAAGTGTGAGTAGTAGCATGCCAGCATGGTCAGAGGATCAGTGGCCTGATGCTTAAGGAACTTGACAGAAGAATTGGTAGTCCATTTATTTCTCTTTATCATGGCATAAATCGTTTCATGTAGAGAGTTGCTTGGTGTTGGCTTATGGAGAGAGTTCTTTGACCTTGGCAACATGCACATCAGTAGTTAAATAGGCTTATAAAATGGGTTGTATAAAATGTGCAACCCCATTGGTGGACTGGATCTGTGTGGCCATGCATTAATCCCCCTAGTATAGGCACACTTGCCGTGAAAGGGCTACTCAGTGGTGTCCTAGAGCACACCGGTGCTCCTTACCTTGTGGCCATCAACTCCGTCCCATCCCAGAGCATGTGCCCTCGCTGTCTGCTGCTTTTCTCTCTTGGTGTCTCTCTTGCTGTGTGACAGCGGGGAGTGTTGGTGATTGCTGTCCTGTATCTTGCACCTTGTAGGCATTCCTGGACAAAGTGAGAAGCAGGGATGCGCAGTCATTCTGCAGGCAGGCTGACACGGACAGCGAGAGAGAGAGAGAGAGAATGAGTGACAGCGGCCATGAGATGTGACACTGTATTCCTTTTTTACGACTGTGGGCAGAGCATGTACAAAAGGAGTGATGTCATGTTTTCTGTCCGTGGAACTGACTGAAGGTGTAAATAGTCTCCTCCGTCTTACCCTCCTCCAAGAAATGTTTTCCGCACTCAAATAAATACGCTTTCCTGTTAGTCACGGGTTGCAGGGTACCATTTTCTTTCTTAAATGGGTTGTACAAGAACTGGAACCTGAGTAGTGGGAGGCAGCATTGCTTTTTTGGGGCAGTAAGGTCCACCCCGCCTCCACCCAAGAAGTTCCAAAAGGTCCATCCCACCTTAGTTTTTATTCATGTGGGAGGGGCAGGTGGTGGATCTATCATACTGAAAGAAGACTCACTAGAGTTTGAGGTGTGGACCAAGGAACATCACATCTGTGGAGTCCCTGCATTTTGTTAAGGACTAAGAGAACAGTAGATACTTAAATTGCCTTCAAATTGACTTAAAAACCCTTGGAACAAATGATTATCAGAGTCACCTGGTGTCTCAAAATGAAACACTAAGAAATGTCTGAAACTACAACTTAAGGATTCAACTTTCAGGTATTTCTTAAACATTTATGTACTAAAATGGGCACAGTACTTGGTAAACTCAGTCTGTGATGAAGTGTATTTTTCTTTTTAAGTTTGAGAAGTGGAGTTGACTTGCATATGTTAAAAATACCAGCTGCAATTAGCAACTACTGTAGTTGTAGAAACAAAATGCATTTTTTTTCCTACTTCCTTTTTTCCTGGCTCAATTTATATCAGTGAAGAGCTGCCATCCAACTGGACAAGCTATGTATCACTCATTTTTCATTTAAAATAACATAAATGTGATTTCACATTTTTACTATGCGGGGAAGCAAGATAAACCATCATGGTTAACAAATACATTCTTTGACACCTCTGTATGAATGGGGTAGTTTTTTTAACATATTTTTATTCTGGGGGCAAGATGGCGGCGGTGCTGTGCCGTGATCTCGGGGTGTAGAAACGCTGCCCCGGGGAAAACCCATTACAATTCTTTTAGTTTTTATTTAGTTTATAATTCTATTAGTTTATCTTATTAGTTTATAAGTTAGGTTTCGTTTATTTTGTTTCGAGGTTTGTGTCTTACCCTATTTGTTTAGTTAGTTTTCCGCTTTACGTCGTGCAGTTGCGGAAAGCTTCAAGCATCACCTGTAAGACTGTTCGAGTTCCTGCTTATGGGACTGAGGATTCGACTTCTCGGACTGCTGAGGGAAGTGTATGTACTGGTGTCAAGGACTTGGACTAATCCCTATTGGCGTCTGAGTGGAGGATAGCGGTGTTTTCATGCCACTGGAGCTGTAAGGGTCTGTTTGCTGTTGTGGTGCCATTTTTTCCTGTGCTATTTAGAGGTAAAGGGAGAATCTAGGTGGCGAGTCGTTGGCCCCTGAGAGGCTCTTTGTCAGATTTGGTGGGCCGGCGTGTTGAATATCCACCCCGAGAAGGTGGTGGGCTGGATGGTTGCTGCTATTTGGCGGCAGCATTTCTAGCTCTTCTGACCCGCTCTGGTTCGGCTGGAGAGCTGACCAGGGAGCGGTAAGGTCCGTTTTGTGGGCGGTGTTCACATGGTGATTACCTGAATCTGCCTGTGGCTTATCTCCCCTTCCTATGATACGAATGTTGGAATGCCTTAGACTTATTTCCTGACCCTGAATTTGATCCAGAGGAGGAAGTATTGTGAAGTGTCTCCTACAGCAGGAACAGTTGGATCCGTTGTTTCATACTGGTGGTGAGAGCCCATGTGGGACTATGGATTTTACTGCTTGAACTATTCTTTCTGAGATTTGCTGACTTTGTCATACGTTTGGAACTTTTTTCTGCCTGCACTGACCCTTCCAGAGTGGTGAGAGCTCCTTGGAGGGGTTTGAACTGGGGGTGAGGTTTTTTCTTTTTGTTTTTTTTTTGTTTTGTTTTATTTTTTGGATGCATGGAGTGAGTTCATGCCCCCATATTTGGTTATCCCTATGGTGGATGGTGGGAGCTCCACTGTGTTAAAGACTGATTTTATATATTTAATTGAATTATTATTGTATGCCTTTTGGATAAGTTGACTGTTTAATTTATTTAGTTAAGTTATGTATTTTTAAGTTTACAATTTTATTTTTAGTGGGATTTCTCGGGAGTAGTGAGATCCCTGGCCCTGGCCTGCTGCTTATGGACGACGATATTTATTTTCGTCATATCCCCCCCGTCATGCACTATTCATCCGCCGCTCTTCATGCCCTCCGCCCTTTTTTTGCCCCCCCTTTGTCCTTTCCTATATACCAGCGTTGTAGGGCATTGGGGATTGTGCGTGGTAGGATTCGGAGGGTGGGGAGATGTGAACAGCGGGGGATGAAGGAGGGAGTTGTGCGTATTCGGTCGGTTAAGTCCAGAAGACGCCCTGGGGCGAAATGGAGTGATGACCGGGGTCCTTCCTGGTTGGTCCCCATACCCAAGGGCACCACCCTCTCTGTTAACGGGTGGGCAGATGGTTGGGGTTTCCCAGGAATCCTATCCAACTCGGGCGGTGTTGTGCAACGCCAGGTCCATTGTGAACAAGACTGCCATCATTGCGGACTTGGTAGGTACAGCGGACCTGACTTGCATTACCGAAACCTGGCCGGATAGTAATGCAGGCCCAGTCTTTGAGGCTGCTATTCCGGCCGGGTGTCGGTGATTCACCGCCCGAATTGGATCGCAGGGTGGGGGTTGGTCTGGTTTAAGACCGAATTGGACCCTCACAAGTGTTTCAGTGGATGAGACCAGATCTTTTGAGAGTGTCGTGGTGGCAGGTGGAGGTTATAGAATGGTTCTCGTCTACCGTCCACCCGGTGATGAGAAAGCTTTCTTAAAGGAAGTGGCGGACTTCGTCGTCGACCAGGTATTTGAGTCGCCCAGGTTGATGGTGCTGGGTGATTTCAATGCCTGGATCGATGATGAACTCTCGCCGTTGGTCAGCACTTCCTCCAATTGATGTGTTCATTGAGCCTCTCACTGGTAGTTACCTCTGCCACTCATAAATATGGCCACTCACTCGATCTGGTCTTCCTGCTGGGGTTGGAGGCCTCCGAGGTGGGGGTGGAACCAGTCATTTGGTCCGACCACTACACGGTGAGATTCAATTTTGGCACCCCCTCGTGTAGACCTACCCCAGTGGAGATGGTCAAGTACCGCCCTTTACGGGATGTTACGCCCACTGGTCTAACTGCGGTTCTTGACCTATCAGAGTTTCCTGGGTTGACCATGAATCCGGAAGAAATGGTGCAGGCCTATAATAAGGCTGTCACCTCTGCTCTGGATTTAATTGCTCCCACCCGTGTGCGACCTCTCTCCCTTCGCCCTCGATCCCCATGGTTTGACCAGGATCTGAGGGAGTTGCGGAGACTTGGTCACAGGTTGGAGAGAGGTTGGTGGAAGTCTGGCTCTGATGCCGACCATATTAGACTTCTAGAGCATTATAAACTCTACCAGTCAGCAATTACTCATAAGAAGGCAGTGTTCCTGTCTGGAGAAATTGCTGCCGCTCAGAATCGACCAGCCCAACTCTTCCGAACTGTGGACAGACTGTGCAACCCAGCCTGTCTGCAGATCCGTCGAGCTTTTTCACAGTTACAGTGTGAGGAGCTTGCTCGATTCTTTGCTGATAAGGTGGCCGACATCAGGGCCGAGATTTGCGCCGCCTCCTCTATGGGAGTTGCAGTGGTCCAGCCTATGGTTGCAAGCACCTTGTCCACCTGGAGTTCCTTCACAAGACCGGAAATCGAGGATATTATGAGGATTGTCCTAGGTATACGCACCACTAGCTGTAGTTTAGATCCAGGTCCTACTGGCCTGATTGTGGGCTGTAGGGATGTTATCATCCCGATCCTTACCAGGATAGTTGGGTGTTCCCTGGACACTGGTGAATATCCCTGCTCCCTGAAGGAGGCGGTAGTGACACCAGTGTTGGAAAAGACCTCTTTGGACCCCGACTCCCTGGTAAACTACAGACGCATCTCGAACCTCCCCTTTGTTGGGAAGGTTATCGAGAAAGTGGTGGCTGCCCAGTTAGACAACCATCTTACGATCCATAATATCTACAATCCTCTTCAATCAGGTTTTCGTAAGAGACACAGCATGGAGACTGCGCTGGTTTGGGTCCTCAATGATCTCTTGATGGTGAGAGACCAGAAAAAACGGTCTATTTTGGTCCTTTTGGACCTGTCAGCAGCTTTTGACACCGTAGACCATGGGGTATTGCTTGAGCCTGGAGATACATCTGCGGGCTGTCGGGTTTGGTCCTCAGATGGTTTACTTCCTTCCTCACAGGTAGGACTCAGAGGGTGGTATCGGGATTTTTCCTCTGAGCCTGCTGCTCTGACCTGTGGGTGCCTCAGGGCTCTGTGCTTTCTCCCATGTTGTTTGCGGTGTACATGCTTCCCCTCGGAGACATTGTAAGAAGATATGGGCTGGAGTTTCATTGTTATGCCGATGACACCCAGCTCTATCTATCTTTTGTACCTGACCAGAATAGAGCTCTCTCAGTGTTTAACAGCTGTCTCAGGGAGATCCAGGATTGGATGAGGTCCAGCTGGCTGAAGTTGAACTCTGGGAAGACTGAGGTGTTGGTTGTGGATCCCGATCGCCGGATTAAGGGGTCGGGTGGTTGCTTTAGCCTCCGGTTTATTCTTGGGAGGTGTGGAGCTCCCGACCTCTGAAAGGGTGCGCGATCTGGGGGTGATTCTGGACGATCAGCTGACTCTGCGTGCCCAGGTGTCAGCAGTCGTTAAGACATCCTTTTACCATCTTAGGAACATCGCCAGGATCAAGCACCTTATCCCATCCAGCGACCTACGTACACTGATCCACGCCTTTGTGACCTCTCGTCTGGACTACTGCAATTCCCTTTACTTTGGGCTTTCTGGGGTAGACATCCGCCGCCTCCAGCTAGTACAGAACTCGGCAGCCCGGTTGTTAACGGGGACTTCTCGTTCCTCGCATATCACACCCGGTGCTTCGAGATCTGCACTGGCTGCCGATTTCAGTGGCGGATCACCTTTAAAGTAGGTCTTCTGACTTACAAAGCCCTACATGGGTTGGGCCCTGACTATCTGAAAGAGCTTCTGGTGCCTTACCGACCAACACGTCCACTCCACTCCACCAGCGAGGGGTTGCTAGAGATCCCGAGGGTTAGTTTAAAATCTTCTGGTGACCGAGCTTTTACGTTTGCGGCACCCACCCTCTGGAATTCTCTACCACGTTGGATTCGAGAGTGCATGACGGTAGAGGGTTTTAAAAAGGGCTTAAAGTCCTTTCTGTGGAATAAAGCATTTTCAGATAAGGTTGATGTATTTTAATTGCCCCGCTGTTAATTTTAGTTTATGAAGTATTGTATAGTTTTAGAATGTTTTTATTTGTAATTTATTGTAATGCGCCTTGGTTTTAAGAAAGGCGCAGACAAATAAAGTTTATTATTATTTATTTCAACCTTGTACTGTACTGTATACACTATATATACTTTTTCTTCCTTGTATATTATTGCTTTTTGTATACCTATTTCTGTACTGTACTTTGATGTAGTCATGACCAGGTCCAACTTGCAAATGAGCCTTTCTCAGTGGTGCCCGCCTGGATAAATACAGATTTTGATTGATTGAACATTCCTTTTGAGTTAAATACTACTTGGAACCTGTTATTCCAGTTTTTACTACTGTGCTCTTGGAACTTTTTGCATGACAAGTTCCCTTAGGCATCCTCACAGCACCTCATTAAGTCATGTGACACTACTATCCTTGCAGGACATTGCATACTATAGCAAGAGACCCAATATTTGTTGTCTTTTTCCAAATAATATACCAAATTCATTCCCAGTCAGGCAGTTCTGGGCTCGTGTTACTATTCTACTGAATTTTCTTGACTTGCAGTTTGTGACTATATGTGTTTATAACTGAATGATAATTACCACATTTGCTTCTCTTGCAAATAGCCAGGCATTTGTGTGTCTAATTTATGTTTGACTTACTGTAGGTTACACATAGAATCTGAAAAATTCATAACATGCTGCATTGTGGTTCAATGAACTGATAAATGGGGATTTTGGTTTCTTTTACAAATATTTTTCCTGACCATGGATATACTAAAACAAAAAATTCTCAACAAAATGTTTGTAAATAGATTATCTGGTTGGGGGGGGGGGGGGCTGCCACAAGCAGAATGGGATTTCACAGTTGAGGGAACTAACAGCAGCAGAAAAACGAAGCATGTTGCAGGGTTTTAAATAATTGATTAGCAGTTTTTGTCTTAGGACGATACTAGCTGTACAGAAAGTATTTATGTAGATTTTCTAGAAGTGCTGTGTTTTGTTAAACACAGTGAGGCAAGAGCTATTAATTTTCACAAAGTTTTAGCACTTTTATGAGCAAAACGCTACTCAATTTTTAGAGTTAAATAAAACCCTTTACCTGATGCCCATTTTTAGGCCTTATATAGTAATATCTTCCTTCAGGAGAACAGCTTGTAATGAAATGTGTTAAATTTACATTGGCATTTGGGCATATGCACTTTTATAGTATATGAATTTTGTGTGTGAACTGTGTATCAGTCTCTAAAAAAAACAAACAAAAAACTTCAAATGTCTTCAAAAACTTGTCTCAGCATTGTGTTTATCTTCCACCTTGTCACAACATAACAGCTGTCTCAGCAGTGTTTTCAGTTAGGGCACAGTACCTTCCTGTATATGATGGCCTGGTTCTGTTGAGTTAATTGCTATAACAGTGTATAGAATAAAATGCAAAACATATAGGTAACTGTAATACAGAAGGTGGCATTATTTTTAATTATACAATGACAAGGAAAAATGTAAGAAGCTGATTGGCTGCTGACCAATTGAAACAGTGATGTTATTACACAACAGCATCACAGTAGCTTTGGATTTGGATCATTCCTTGCATTTTCTCTAAAGAAATATTTTTCCACACTAACAAAAACATCTTTTAAAATGTATTTTTTATTCTGTATATAACAACAAGCCATTGTATAATTACAATAAGGCATTCGAGGGTGTGTGTTATCTTGTAATAATGTCACTCCTGGGGTGGTGGAAGCACTTGGCTTGCCTCATGCTTCAACCCACCCCTGGAGTGATATTATTACATGATAACACACACCCTGTCATGCCTTATTGCTTAAATATGCCCTTTCTCAATGTACTATACTTTGATTCAGTTAGTGTATGCAACAGCCTTCATGTGAACACTCTGGGCTTCTCTTTGACTCCTGATGTCTATTTGCTTTAGCTATTGTATATTGTTTGAACTGCTTTGGTCTTCTTGATGTGGTGCCTGTGTGCCTAAACTATGTAATCTATTTATCTACTGCTACCCATGTATCTCCAGTGAATGGTCATTGTTTTTTGACTTGTTAACTGTGCTGTCTTTGTATTAGTTTCAACGAGGTGCCTTTCTAAATGAATCTCTGAATCAAAGGTTTGTAAATTTGATATTTTTTTAAATAAATAAATACCTGTTTATGTTTAAGCCCATGAAACACCCTTATCTAGTTAATGCATTCACAGTCATAGTGGCTTTGCCAGAGTTTGTTTTGCTCTGTCTCTCTGTGATTGAGTCTGGTGTGGGAGAGAGAGAGAGAGAGAGAGAGAGAGAGAGAGGGAGGGAGGGAGAGAGAGAGAGAGAGAGAGAGAGACTTGACTACTTTCCCCGGCAGCACATCCTTCACTCTGTTTGAGTCAGCAAACTATACACACCTAAATGAAGGAAAGAAGTGTATGTCTCTCTTCCTCTCCCCTTATACAGATTGCGGCTTTTTTTATTATTAAAAAAAAACAAAGGGGGGAAACGAAATATTAACATGCAACTGACATGCAAAAAAAACTTCAATGCGAAAGGCTCAAAGAAATGAAGTGTTCTCTTCGGGTGCAATGCTTTTCTTTCTATCGTCTTGGTTCACTGGAACAGTATGCAGTTTCACCCTGTACATGCAAACTCTCTGGAATGGGCAGGAGCATGAGACGCCGTAACATAGGGTGACAATAGGATGAGTTCAACTGCATTTTCTAATCGCTCGCAACACACGACTACTGCTGTCTTCTGGTGCTTCGAATTAAATAAATCACTTAAAGCAAATACAGAAGTTCCTCAAAATCAGCAGTTAGAAACAGCTAACACAATTCCTTGCAGTAAACACTCTTGCTTAGTGAGAGTATGGCTGCCATGTTTTTTCTTTTTAGAAACCCTCCTACATGCAATGGCGATTATTTATATTAGGGGACACATAGTGCCCTGGATATGGAATTCTGCGGATTACGGTACTTGTTCCTCTAAACAGCGGCAGTTAGCCATGCCCCCTTTTCCAACGTCCGTTCTCCCCGCCCCCAAACACACCTCTTGCAAGCAACCACATTGGATATCTCCACGCCCATGTTACTGAACTGTACTGGTCCCCCACCCGGAACAAAATAGGTAACATCATTACAACATCACAGCATGAGACTCACTTATTCTTACACTTAAACTGGACTTCTGAACATGTCAAATCTCTGGAAATACTGGTTTAACCGAACAAACCATGACATGCAAACACCATGACAAATGCCTTTTTTTTAATTTGGTTTAGCACCGAAAGCATGAATATACAACCAGGGGTATGAAGAAGTAGGCTTATATTAGATTAAACTGTAAACTATAAAGTGGCACAGTTTATCGTAAGCGAGCGATGACATGATTAGCAGCGCTAACAAGATAAAACTGTAAACTATAAAATGGCACAGTTTATCGTAAGCGAGCGATTACAAGATTAGCAGCACTAACAAGATTATTTGTTTGTTCTGTGGGGGTGCTCTGCCCCCCACGCCCCCTAGGTCCAGGAATAAGTTGATTTGTTTAAATATTGTAATAACTACACATTTGGTAGTTTAACTGTTATTTTGTTTGTTTGTTCTGTAGGCTCTCCCACACCAGGTCCAGGAATATGTTGTTTGTTCTATGGAGGCGTGATTTATCAGTGACTGCAAAGTGCATGCGGCCGTATTTCTCACTAGGAGCACTCACTTCCAAGGTGTGTCCCCTAAAGTAAATATATGCCCATGCAACTGGCAACCAATGAATGCTAGAGCTAGACAAGAAGGGACGTCTGCTCCCTAACAAACTAGTTTTTAAGGTGGATGGACACAGTGAAAATAAAGTCTGTTTTACTTTTTCTCCCCCAGGCCCCCCTCCCCCCAGTCGGCACTCATCACCAGCCACCATCAAGCCCCCACCCCATGATCAGGCAGCAGCCTTCTCCCATAGATTACCCCTGGGGCGGTGAGGAGTCCCCCTAAGCTCGACTCACTTTGAATCAGATCTAGTTCAGGGTGCGCCATTCAGGGTCAGGGCCTGCAGCGCGTAGCTGCTTCACTCCGCACGACCGGCAGGACCATTTTCCACATTTGCTCGCCTTACGTGAGAGGGGCGTGCAGTGACACCAGTGGAGGGAGCACTCATGCGTCCACATATGCTCCTCCTGGCGCCTGCTCCATCTCAAGCCCTTTGCACAGGATCGGCTCACTGCCCTCCAGCCTCCATTAGGGGCCAGAAGCGTGTCAACCACTGGAGTCCCCCTCCCCAGAGAGGGTGAGCAGTCCCTTCGGCCGCTCGATCCCTCTCCTCCCCTGTCGACCCCTGGTGGCCCATGATCGTTCCCCAACATGGGTCGCTGGCGTAGTGCGAGGTAAGGCGTCCGGCGTCTCAGCCCTCAGCATCACTGGGCCGGCTAACAACGTCTATTTTAAACTATTTAAACAGCTCGGATTATTTTTTTCACTCTGAAAATGTGTAATTTTATAAGTGCAATAACCCACACCAGGCCCATGGGTATAATGGGCATAAATGCACTTCCCAGGTGGTTGGAGGTCTCTGGGGTTTCGCCCTCGTGCCTCACAACACAACTGGGGTGTAAATTAATGCCTGGTATACCCATGGCCTGTCGTGAGTTATAGCTCACATACTATATATAGGTCCTGTGTGGACAAAAGGGACTGAATATGTAGTTATCAGAATCTTCATGTGCCCAAGGTTCTATGTTGATTGACAGCTTTTGGCTGTACCACTGTACCCAATTGGGGGTGCTCATTACCTATATTTATTAACTCCCCATTAACAACGTGAATTCTGACAGCAGCAGAGGGGCTGTGTTTGTGAGGAACTCCCTGAGCTGGTACTATTTACAATATTTTTCATATTTAAAATATTTTTCTTTAATGTCTGTTGTGGTGATTGTGAAAGGGGACATTGTTGTCTTCAGGAACGTGTAAAATATATTTAATAAGATGTTGATTGGGAGTCAGGACAGTCATCATATTTCTTTTGTGATTGGTTAAATCGGATGTAGTTCATTTAATTAATATATTTTTAAAAATTTCTGTGAATGCCTTTTGTGGTGTCTGATCTTGAGGACCTTGGAATCATTTCTGGGCATTTTGGCTGCTTTGGTGACTGTTTTATGTGTGTGTGTGTGTATGTTAGTGTGTTAAACATTGTCATCGAGGCATCGGCCAGGAGCAGTTGTAAAATTCACAGTGAGCATTTTATTGTTAACAGTAAAATCAAAGTTGTTCAGAATTACTGTTTAGAAAGGCAGTTCAAACAGAGAAAACAGTCCTCCTTCTGAGTGTTTCTTCTCAAATCTCAGTCTCTCTCTCTCTCTCACCAAACATCGCTGCTCTTTTTATAACAAGTCTTTGCAGGGGAACTCTTTAAGAAAGCTTGCTTCTCAAAGAATGTTCTTTTAAGTTTACAGAATATTCTTGTCAGTTTCGATGCAGGTGCAGCAAAAAGAATATAATGACCCAGAGCTGACCTCTTGTTAACATCTCTGCAAAAGCCTTAAAAACTGCATTTCAGGTTAACCCCTTGAGTTCCAAATAGCTTTTTGCAATCATTTCAACAGGATAACTATATACAATTTTAAACAAAGGGATCCCAGTATCAGTGACATTTCCACATAAAGAGTTACACATATTTTTATACCCACAGATATGCATTGGGGAAGAAGAGACAGAAATAGCAAGTGAAGGCAGAGAGATAGTGAGAGGGCGACGCGGAGAATCGCGAGACCGTCGGGAGTGATCAGTTCCTTGGTCTCACAAGAAAATTTGGTTGCGCAACCTAACATACAAGAGACAGAAAAGGAGAGGATAGAACAGATCTTTGCATTTAACTCTTTCTGCATAACAGATGGGACAGGGCCTTATTCAACCCTGTCACGTACCCTTCTCTTCAAGAGGGAACCTGTTTTACAAAAACAGGTTCCCAAAACATTCTATTAAATTCCCGTTTACTATTAGATTATAACCTTTACAGTTCAGTGCATACGTAGCATAGCAAACAGTGAAATGTAAATGTACACATTTTGTTTTTTTCAACCTTTTGAATTCTCAATTCCTGATCCATATCTTGACAGAAATCCGCATTGATATTCTCGTTCTTAGATTTGTGCATCATTTTAAATTTAAATGGCTGTAGTGCCAGGTACCACCGTGTGATTTTACAATTTTTATCCTTCATTTGGTTAAGCCAGCGGAAAGGACTGGGATCTGTTACAAGTACAAAGTCAGCTCCTAGTAAGTAAAACTTGAGGGGCTCCATGGCCCACTTTGCTGCAAGGCATTCCTTTTCAATGGTGAGTACCTTTTCTCTCTGTCATGCAGTTTCTTACTTATGTATAGAATAGGATATTATTTCACATCTACAGTATATGCTGACTCCAGACTGCACCTAGGCCTACCTCTGATGCATTAGTCTGGGCTTCTTAAAACGAGGACTGAACATAATACAGCCTTAATGGCCCAAAAAGCCTCGTCACACTCCGGGGTCCATTTCACATTATTTGGAAACAGTTTCTTTGAGAGTTCAGTAGGGGGAGTAGCTAACTCGGCAAAGCTGGGAACAAATCTCCAATAATAACTAGCCAGCCCTAAAAATGACCTTACATGTTTCTTGGTTTGGGAGACAGGGCTGTTAGCTACAGCTCTATATGGGAAACCTCTGGCTTGACTTCTACATTTCCCAAAACATAGCCTGAATATCTGGTTTCCTGCATGCCAATGCACACTTGGTAGGATTAATTGTCAGACCTGCCTTTTTGATCAGTTGGATGACTGCTCATAGGTGTTCCAGGTGACTTTTCCAGTCTGGCCTGTACACCATGACATCATCTAGGTATGTAGCACAAAAAACCAGTGTGAGCGGATAAAATTATATCCTTGTACCACTGGAATGTAGCAGATGCGCCATGTAAACCAAACGGCATGGTGGTGAACTGATAGAAGCCTACAGGAGTGGCAAATGCAGTTTTGTCTCTGGATTCTCTAGCTAGGGGGATTTGCCAGTAACCCTTGGTGAGATCAAGGGTACTGATACACTTGGCACTCCCCAGTCTGTCCACCAAATCAACTATTCTGGGCATAGGATAACTGTCAAATTCTGACACTTGATTGTTTCCTAAAATCAAGGCAGAGTCTTACACCCCCTTCTTTTTTGTTTACAATCACCACTGGCGATGACCAAGCACTTCTTGACTCTTTCTTGATGCCCAATTCTATCATTATTTGTATTTCCTTAACCACGTCTGCTCTTAAGTCTAATAGGGCAAGCATTCCTTGTCACTATTACATGCTCGACCCCTTTTGCTTGGCCTGGTACTGTAGTAAAAGTACTGTTAAATGTCTTTAGCAAGTTACAAATTTCTGCTGTTTGTTCAGAGGTTAAGGAAACATTCACTTTTACAGCATTAGCTATTACAGTTTGTTCTAGTTTATCATAAGCTAAATCAATATTTTCTTTATCAGTTTCTGGTAAAACTAGCAAAACAACTTTTGGTGTTTTTTCAACCCATTTCTTAAGGAGGTTAGCATGGTACATATTAGTAGGATTTTTTCTAGCGGGGGGTCTCCATCTCATAGTTAACTGTGTCAGTACATCTAAGCACTTTATAAGACCCTTGCCACTTCATTAACAGTATATTTTCTGTAGTGGGTAACAGTAGCAAGACCTTTTCACCTGGCTCAAAAACCTTTTCTTTACCCCATGGTCATAATACACCTTCTGCTGGTTTTAGGCCTCTTCCTAATTACTATGGGCGATTTCAACATATTTTGCCAGCTTCTTTCTCAGGGCACACATGTAAGGTATAATAGATTGTTTCTGATGGGGGTTATCTTCCCGTTTCTTTTATTACATCTAGTGGCCCTCTAGGTTGTCTACCACACAGCATTTCAAATGGTGAAAAACTTGTTGCTGCCTGTGGCACTTCAGTGTAAGCAAAAAGCAGGTAAGGTAAGTATTGGTCCCAGTCTTTCCCTTCCCTTTTTACAAACCTTTTTAGCATGCATTTTAGGGTTTGATTAAAACACTTAACAAGACCATCTGTCTGAGGGTGATAAGGGGAGGTTCTTATGGCAGTGATACTTTCAGTTCCTCAGTAATGCAGCACCAGGATTACAACCCTGATCAGTAATAATCTGTTTAGGTATGCCCACCCGGCTGAAAATGTTGACAAGCTGTATTGCCACTCTTGGGGCTGTGACAGTATGCATTAGAACTGCCTCTGGGTATCGAGTAGCATCATCTCATACTACCAAAATGAACCAATTACCCTTTTTACATTTGTCTAAGGGGCCAAGCACATCCATTGCAATTCTCTGAAAAGGCACATCTGTCAAGGGTAGGGGCACCTTGCATTTTTTTTTTTTTTTTTAGTCTCTGAGGCTACTTTCTGACACACAGCACAGGAACTGCAATAGGTAGCAACAGCTTAATGAATTCTAAGCCAGTAAAATCTGTATAGCAGTCTGGCAAGGGTGCGATCCCTCCCTAAGTGTCCAGCCATAGGACTATCATGTGCTGTCTGTAACAGCTCAGATCTATACTTTGTGGTATAACCAATTGTTCTGTCTGGTTCTGTGTCTGAGGCTTAACCCAAACTCTGTACAGTAGCCTATTACATTTTTTTAAACATAGGTTCACCTTGTTTTTGTTTCACCCTCAGCTGCTTAAAATAACCCTGGAGAGAAACATTGCTAACTTGTTCTGAAAGAAAATAGCAATCAGTGATCAGTTTAGTTTCAGCATTTTCATATGTTAACCCTTTATGTCCATCAGGCTTTTGTTTCTTTAGTTGTCGTCTTTCTTTCCTGGACTTCCGGATCTTGGAGCTGTGCCCAGACAAATCTGAATCAAAATCAGTGAAAGGAAAAGAGTCCCCACCATCTGGGTTTTCTTTGCTTGAGCTCTTGTCACCACAGCTGCTGAAACATCAGGATTTACTCCCCTCTTTGATTAACTCAGTAAATTCTGGAAAGTCATTTCCAATAATCACAGGTACTGGTAACTTGGGTACTACCTTCACTTTCATTTGGTGCGTCACCCCATTAATAGTCAGTCACTTGGCTGGTAGGATAGTATAGAGTGCCCCCATGGATGCAGATGACACCAATACCTGCTCCTTTCGGACATTGTTTTCTCAGCACTTCAGTATGCACTAGGGTCTGTTTGCTCCCTGAATCTATAGGTCCCTTCACAGTCTTATCCCTCACCTTCACATCTGTTAAGTACTTGCCCCAATTTGCTAAGGAAAAATCTGCTTCAGTGTCATTCTTCATACTATGGCAGTTTCTTGCAATATGACCTGGCTTATTACAGTTATAGCAAATAATGTCTTTGGGTGCAGATTTGTTACCCCCACCAGAGTTCTTATCAGACTTGAAGTTTAAATGGGAAAAAAGAGTGTCTTACCAGTGCTTGGCTGTTACCTCGCTGCTGTGGCATTTGTCTGGCCATATAGTTGTCTTCAGACAAAGAAACAGCCTTTTCCACACTTTCTGGTCGGTGTTCTTTTACCCAAAGCTGTACGTCTGTGGATAGGATGTTGATGAACTGCTCCATTACAAATGTTTCGATGATCTGTGGGGAGTGTTTTGCCCTCTGGTTGTAGCCATTTCATAAGGAGTTCTCCCGAGTTGGGTGAAGGCTTCTTGAGGATTTTCAACTGAGTTGTAATTCAGAGACCGAAATCTCTGCCTCTTTGTCTCTCCTGAGGTGTCATACCTTTTCAGGATTTCACTTTTCACCAGATCATAGTTTTCTGACTGTGCAGTGTCCATATTGCTGTAAGTAAATTGGGCTTTACCTGTCAGGTAAGGTACCAGTCTGATTACCCATCGCTGCTTTGGCCACTGGCAGGCTGCGGCAGCCCTTTCAAAAGTTGTTGGGTATGCTTTGATATCATCCGAGGGACACAACTTTGTAAGTTTACTGTATTTTAAGTTGTTTGTATCTCGTTGCTCTGCTGGAAGTGCTAGACCCTCCAGCTTTGATAACTTGCAAGGCATCCATCCATCGCTCCATCTCTTCTTTGCTGCTCCTGTTGCTGCATCTCTTCTTTTCTGTGCTTCTCAAGTTGTTGCATTTCTTCTTTTCTCTGTGCCTCTAAATGTTGAATCTCTTTTTCTCTCTGCTGCATCCCCTCTCTTCTCTGTGTCTCCGTCTCTGTTTGTTGTATAGCCCACCATTTGAAAAAGGCAGTCAGGCTTTCAGGTTCTGTCGCTGCCTGCTCTTTTTTTCCATTGCTGGTGCTGGCTGTGCAGTCTCAGCTTGGACTGCTGCCTTTGCTAGTTTGACTGCCATTCTCCTGGTACCCACTCCTGGACTTGCTGCTGCAGAATCCATACCTTTCTTCTGTGCTTTCCTGGTACCAGGTTTAGTACCCATGCACAAAACTCCTGTCTTAGAGGATGCACAACGTAAATCCCACTTAGGCTGACATCATCTGTCATCAAGGCACAGGTCAGGAAGCATAGGAAAACTAGGAGCAGTTGTAAAATTAGCAGTGAGAATTTTGTTATTATTAACAACAGTAAAATAAAAAATAAAAGTTGTTCAGAATTACTATTTACAAAGGCAGTTCAAGCAGAGAAAACAGTCCTCCTGAGTGTTTCTTCTCAGTTTCAAATTTCACTCTGTCTTGCAAAACATTGCTGCTCTTTTTATAACAAGTCTCTGCAGGGGAACCTCGTTAAAAGAGCTCGCTTCTCATAGAATGTTCTTGTAAGTTTACAGAATGTTCTTGTCAGTTTCGATGCGGGTGCAGCCAAAAGAATATAATAACCCAGAACTGACCTCTTGTTAACATCTCTGCAAAAGGCTTAAAAACTGCATTTCAAGTTAACCCCTTGAGTTCCAAATAGCTTTTTGCAATCATTTCAACAGTAAAACTGTATACAGTTTTACCTTTGCAATAATTTCAACAGTATAACTATATGCAGTTTTAAACAAAGGGATCTCAGTATCAGTAACATTTCCACATAAAGAGTCGCATATATTTTATACCCACAGATATGCAAGGGGGAAGAAATGACAGAAATAGCAAGTGAAGGCAGAGAGATAACGAGAGGTGGAGAATCGTGAGACTGTCGGAGTGATCAGTTCCTTGGTCTCACAAGAAAATTTGGTTGTGCAACCAGACATAAAAGAGCCAGAAAAGGCGAGGATAGAACAGATCCTTGCATTTAACTCTCTCTGCATAACAAATGGGGCAGGGCCTTATTCAACCCTGTCACAAACAAAACGTTTTTTTTTTTTATAGTGATGAATACCTAATACACAATAGTCATAAGATTTTATTGAGCCTTCTTTGAAATTTTTTTTTTTTTGTGTGTCTTATGTTTTGGATTTGCTGATCTGTTGTGGCAGCCTGTGAATGGTGTGTTGCTGTTATCTTGTTTGTTAAAGGAACTTTCTGGGTTGCTAATTTTTAATGTCTAATATTTTTTTTCTTTGTGTCTGTTTTTTGTAAGGCAGCATCATAAGTGCATTTTTGCCAGCTATTGACTGTTGCTAAAAGCAATTGTTTTGGCACTGTCTTCTGGTTCTGAGGTGGAATCAGAAATAGCAGCATGCTGAGTTGTTTTATTTCACTCAGTCCAGTGAGTCCTAGAATACTAGGAATAAACTTCCAGAATGTTTTTTTAAAGTCTTAAAAAGAAAAGTTGCTTGTTATTTGTTTTAGCATTTGAATGAGCCAAGGTTAAATGAGTAAGTAAGGTGTAAGAAGTATGTGTGTGAGTAAGTGGATAAAGTGTGTTACAATTAGATCTTACAGCTACAACTACAAATTCATTTAGTACTTGTCTACAGTTGAGGCTTACAGCTACAACTACGAATTCATCTAGTACTTGTGTACAGTTAAGGCTTACAGCTACAACTACGAATTCATCTAGTACTTGTGTACAGTTAAGGCTTACAGCTACAACTCCGAATTCATCTAGTACTTGTGTACAGTTAAGGCTTACAGCTACAAACTACGAATTCATTTAGTACTTCTGTACAGTTAAGGCTTGCAGCTACACCTGTCTAGGTGTAGCTGTATGAGTTAATTGAGTACTTGTGTTATAGTTGTCTCTTATAGCTGCACCCAATTTGGGTGAGCAGTGCAGGTTAATTTTAGTAAATTGTTTTATAGTTGGGTGAGGTCTTAGAGCTATATCCTAGCTGGATGAGCACTATGAGTTAATTTAGCACTTGGGCCCAATTCAGAATTGTCCCAAGAATGCCACAAGCCCCAGACGAGCTGAAGATATGGTACATGGGACTTGCAGCATTCCCCCGCCAGTGATCAGGGTTCTTGATCCTGTGTGCCGATTGTTGCAAGTTAGACCAGCTTTTTCTGTTCTAACTTGGGGCAATCACTAGTACCCTTTTTACAGGGCTTCTGCAAGATATTCGGCACAAGCTGCCGTAAATGGGGAAAAGTGTCACAGATAGTAAGCTGTGTCTGCCTGTGTCCGCCGAGGAAGGCGAGGGAAGCAGTCCCTCGCCTACTATGTTAGCCGTTTCATAAAGGACTTATTATACTGTCTCGGCCTAATTCTTTTTTTGTAATTGCACATCCTATGTGATGTGTATACTGCGTGCATGTGTATAGCTATCCTTGAAATTGTTATAACATAATTGTAAACGGCACTGTCTCTGTAAACATACTGTTTTTTTCTTGTTTGTATCACTCCTCCCAGGTCGCCCCTGAAAAAGGGCCAGTAATGTCCCAGTGGGCCTACCCGGTTACAAAAATTCAGTAAATAAATACCTGTATATCTGACATATAGCTCTGTAAGTACTGCTGTGGTTATCCATAGAAACATCTTTTCAGAATTACTAGGCATAACTGTGCAACCAGACTCATGTTCTGGATAGAGCCAGCCGCTCATTTTGCCCAAAACCAGGAGATGGGAAGCCATATAGAGCCATAATAGGAAAGTTTATAAGATTAAGTGCAAGGACAATTTAATGAATGCAGTATATAAAAAGATAAAAGTGCAGCTCAAAGATGCATAAATATCCATATACAATGATTTACCATTGGAAATAGTAGAAGCTAGAAAGAAATGTCAGCACATTAGAACTTTGTTATGGAAAGTGGACATTAAAAACAGTATGTTGTATCCAGTAAGACTAAAGGTTATACTTAACCGACAGCATTTAGTTTTTGATTTTCTAGCAGCTGCTATGCAGGAAATGAAATTGCAGCTTCCGTTCCGCAGATGTTTTTCTAGATTGATAACAGATTAAACAAAAAAATGTACACTACGAGCCGGCCCGGTGGCGTTCAGGGTTGAGGCGTTGGACACCACACCTCATGCAGTGCCGGCGACCCATGTTTGGGAGCAAGTGTGGGCCGCCGGGTGGCAGCAGTGGAGAAGGATCGAGCATCCTAGGGATAGCTCTCCTTCTTTGGGGAGGGGTGCGATCATTTGTTGGTGCATGCCTGGCCCCTAGCAGAGGCTGGGGGTGGCACACTGACACTGCTGACTTGGGGTCATAGGCAGGGCAGATGCCTGATGGGATGCCCACGGGGAGCCTGCGCATTACCGTCACTGGCGTCATTGCCCGCTTTGCCCCTGATTGGGTGAAACTGATGGAAAAGTGCACCTGGCTGGATGATGGAGGGAGCTCGCAGGTCCTGCCCCTTAATAGCCATGGTGCCGACTACACTGGATCTAGTCTTGGGCTTTGGGGTGCCCTAGGGGGTAGTGGTCGGCGTTGGCTGGTCGACGTCGGGGGACAGGACTGGGGTACCCTCCCGATCAAGGGCCGTGGAGCAGGAGCATGAAGAAAAGAGCAAAAAAAAAAAAATGTACACTATAATAGTAAGATAAGAGTGCTTGGTTAGGAAGGGGGGGGGCAAGACAGTTCTGGTGAGTGCATTAACTTGTGAGCAATATACATACTGTCCTCTGTATGCATCCAAGAGATAAGGATGCAAGATTTAATAGTCTAGAACAAATGAAAGCACAGTAGAATTGGGTGGAAATTGTAGGGGCACATGGGAGGTCTACTGGGGTAATTATTGTAAACACACCAATCTTAAAAGACAAATTTTAAGGGATAGGATAAGATCAGTAGGTTGTATTAGGTCAGACAAAGTACAGTGGATGCTTTGAATGTAAACATAGCTACGTGGAATATTAAGATTCTAATTCTCCTATAAAAATGAAATGTATATTAACCTATGCAAAAAGAAGAAAATAGACATTCTACTCATTCAAGAAACGCATTTTGTAGAAAACAAAATGGAAAAAGTTTAAAACACAGTGGGTAGGTCAGCTTTACTTCTTCGAGGGTATCAATAAGTGCAGAGGTACCGCATTCCTCATTAGCAAAAATCTGGACCTCAAACTACATAAACAGTTTAAGGATGGAGAAGGTAGAATAACAGTGAGTAAGGGTAATTTATTGGGTGGTCAATACATGTTTGCTTCAGTATATGTTCCATTTATAAATGATAAATGATCAGGTATTTATCAATACCGTAAAAAATTTACTGATGAATTAGGGGACGGACGTTTGCAGTGGGTAACTTTAATATGCAAATGTATTAGATAAATCTTCAGCAATGGCTGACAGTGGAAGATTAAAGAAAGGCAAATATGCTAAATTCTTTTATGAAAAACACTCTGGTAGAGTTATAGTGAGGTAAAAATGAGCAAACGAAAGAATATATAAATTTTTCCTGGCCAACTAGCATTTGTTCAAGAACTGATTACATTTTGTGGACAAGAATTTATAGAAAGATATAATAGATATTCAGATTTCACTAGCAATTGTTTTAGACCATTCACTAATTCAGAGTACTTTCATACCTACAAAAGATAAAATAAAAATAAGATACCAGACTTTCAATAATACTATAAGAAATCAGAGCTCTGATATTCAAAAGTTTTGTGGGCGGCAACCGGTGTTTGCATGGCACAAACCAAGTTTTGCGCTGGAGCCCAATATTGAAAAGGCTCTGTTGCACCTGCAAACAGGGGCAGTGCCCATGCAAACCAAAAAGGTGGGGGTATGCAAATGGTGGGGTGGGGACAGGAATATCAGCGCAAGACGATATTCAGCAGATTTGCATGGCGCAAAAGGGTTTTGCATAGTCCTTTTGTGGCACTCAAATACCGCCAAAGAAAACCTCCTTTTACCTTTTTACTCCCATGCATCCCAAGCAGCTGGGTGAGGTGATGCAGTCAGCCAGCTGGTTTGCTGCTGGGAGAGCATACCCACCTCTGTGGTCGGTGGGACCCCCATCGCCAGCCCTTATGGAACGTTAACTCCTGGTGCTAGTGTTCCTCTGCCCTCCTATTGCCCCCCTGGCATTAAATAAATGACTCCCTGGTGGTAGTTGTCCTCCCTCCCGCCAATTGCCTGCCTGGCATTAAACATTGAATCCTCTGTTGGTAATGGAGGCCCCTCTCCCCGATTGCCCACCTGGCATTAAATAAATGAATCCCTAGTGGTAGTGTCTCCCCCAGTTGTCCACTGGGCATTACGTAAATGAATCCTTGGTGGGTAGTGGCCCCCAATCACCTGCTTGGCATTAAATAAATGAATCCTTGGTGGTAGTGGCCCTTCTGATCTCCTGCCTGGCATTAAAAAAAAATGAATCCCTAGTGGCAGTGGTCCTCCCACAGTTGTCCACTGGGCATTACATAAATGAATCCCTGTGGGTAGTGCCCCCCCCACCCAGTCACCTGCCTGGCATTAAATAAATGAATCCGTGGTAGTGGGCCCCCTCAATGACCAGCCTGGAATTAAAAATCAAAACCCTCTCTGGCATCTAGTGGCCCCCATCCACCATGGCACTTGGCATCTAGTGGCCCCCATCCACCATGGCACTTAGCATCCACCCACCTCCTAGTCCCCTTATCGGTATCCTCGGTGCAGCGGGTGCATACGGCGACTGGCGGGGTGCGTGTCTCTTAGTTATAGCACCAGATATCATGTCCTGCCCTATAAATAAGAATCGCACTTCCTGCCTTGACATATGGCGGCCAGCCGTGGAGATGTGAGAATGGCTGTGCCGGTAGTCATATGCATCCGCGGCACTGAAGGTACTGATAAGGTGATTGGGGAAGTGGGTGCTCTGTGTTTGGGGGGGGGGTGCTAGATTCCAGGGAAGGATTTGTTTTCTAATTCTGGGTTGGTGATTGGGAGGAGTGGGGATTGTTACCCCCAGAGATTCATTTATTTAATGCCAGGCAGGCAGCTGAAGGAAGAGGGGGGGACCAGTACCACCAGGGATTGTGTTGTAACTTAGGGGTTGGCGACTGGGGGGGGGGACCATTAGCACCAGGGATAGCTACAGATGCCGTGGACGGCGGGGGTGGTGCCATGCTACCTGCCTCCACTGCGTGTGCATGGGTCCATAATGGTCATGCTAATGGCCTCATAACACCTTGCATGAAATAACTTACCACAGAGTTCTCCTGGCGGATCAGTTGTAGGCAAGACAGCAGGCGAGCAGTCGGGAAGCGAGGAACTGCCACGGGCGCATGCGCAGACTGAGGGAACCCATGTGCATGTTTGCTGTAATAAACACTCCTTTATTATGGCAAATTACGGCGCAGCTCCCCATATGAAAAAGGGAAAACCCATTTTATATATATATATATATATATATATATATATATAAATAATGCTATGCTGCATCTAGTTTCGTAAACAAGTCAACAAAAAATATATTTTGGAAAAAAAAAGATAAAAAGCAGATGCTCAGAAGATTACATAATACTGGTGAGGGGCTTTTATTATCTCGGGATATGCAGGACAAACATCACTGCTCCCAGGGACAGAGGAATGGAGTTCCTGATAACTATCTGAGGATATGCAAGACGAGCAACACTGCTGCCCGGAATAGAGGAATGGAGTTCCTGATAACTATCTGAGGATATGCAGGACAAAGAACAACTATCTGAGGATATGCAGGACAAGCAACACTGCTGCCAGGGACAGAGAAAGGAGTTTCTAATAATTATCTGAGGATATGTAGGACAAACAACGCTGCTGCCAGGAACAGAGAAAAGGAGTTCCTGATAACTATCTGAGGATATGCAGGACAAGCAATACTGCTGTCGGGGACAGAGGAAAGGAGTTTCTAAGGGCATTAAATGACTGCTTCCTTGTTCACTTCCTGGATGTACCAGTAAGGGGAGAGGAAGTGCTCCACTTGATGTTGACAGACGGAGGGTTGGATAGAAGGGGTGAAAGGCCGCTGCAGATTGGAAGGCAGTGATCATGTTGTGGTCAACTTCATTGTAAAGAGTGGGTTAAAAGAGTAGGGAAAAACAAGAAAAATGGAACTTCAGGAGTGTTGGGGAGTACTTCAAAATGTGGACTGGAACAAATAACTGGTGGAAGGAATACACTAAGCTAGTGGAAGAGGTTCAAGGAAATACTGTGTAACGATTGGCACAGTAAGAGTGTATACCAGGGGAAACAAGCAGATAAGGGCAAAAGAAAGCCTGTGTGGCTAACAAAGGACATAATGTGAATGATCAGAGATAAGCGGGCAGAATACAGGGTTACAGGTCAGGTAGAGGAGAGTATGCACATGTATAAAGTCCTGCAGGACAAATGTAAGAGGTTTGCAAACTTGGGCTAGTCCTAATATGGAACTGAGCGTAGCAAGGAATAAGGGGCTGGCAAGATGAAATCTGTTTGTTTCATAAAGGACAAGTAAAATATCAAAAGGTGTAAAGTAGGTTTGATTAAAGCGCAGGATGGGATTAGAATACTTTGGGATCACAGAGAGGTAAACAAATATTTCTAGGGACGTGGATATGTTGTTCAATCCACACTGTCTGGCAGGTTCCTTGCCACTTTAACATGGGCCGGAAAGTCTTCAAGCTGGCTCCTCCCACCCACCCAGGTGGTAAAACCCTCGACTCCGCCCCATGATGCCAAATCTTCTTTACTGCTTGGAATCTCAGGTTCCCTCCTTAGCGCTCTTGTGTCTTTAGGCCTGGATCCTAATCCTTCGGTTTTTCCGAAAATTGTTTTAAAATTTACAAGACTTAAGTCTTCTACTTCCCTTGCAGCTGCGATGGATTCGAAATCTACTCCCAGCTTCCGTCGATGCCCTTGCGGGCAGAAGATGTCTCGGACCGACCCGCATGCCATGTGCATTTACTGCCTGGGGCTTGCCCTTGATCCACAGGCCTGCAATCTGTGCAAGTCTTTTACAGCTTCAGTTCTGGAAAACTGTGCTGCCCGACTCCAACTGGGGCGTCCCGATAAATGGTTTCCGCCAGTGAAGTCGAAGGAGGCCCGTTTGGTGGTGTCCATGGCTGCAGGCTCTGTGGAGCAGCTGGAGCAATTAATCGCCCTCGAGGAGGAGGCAGTCCAGGCCGCTTCTTATGCTTCCTTGGCATCGGCGTTTATCCCGCTCTCCTTGGGCTCCTCCTACATTGCTTTCTTTAAGGAGCTTTGTCAGTCCCTTTCCACCAAGGGAGAAGGGCCCTCAGGGACTCACATGAGTAGGTCGAAGAAAAAGGAACCGAAAGGTAAGTCCACCATCGACGTTTGTGGGAACGGGAGAGATCTCGCTCCCCGGAGCGTCTGCATTCGACTTCGGTTGAGGTTGCGGCTAAGGCCACTGGCTTCACAGTATCCCCATCAGGTCAGCCGGCTGAGACACCCGTCGATGCGGTCAAGATTTTTCTCAACTCGTTGGATGGGTTGTCAACTGGAGAAGCCAATAACCCTCCTTCACCAGTATCCCCGGAGGTTGCAGAGCACTTGGCTCGGCCTCCCGTGCCGTAGTCCCCGGTTAAGGACCCTGAACTGGGGGATGAGCGGGTTTCCCCCACCCCCTCTTCAACCCACTATTGGCGACCCCCACGGTCTCAGTCCTCCTTCGTGTCAGGTAGGTCCCGCCGACATCGGCGGTCTAGGTCCCAGCATCATGGAAAGCGGCGTCACTGCTTGTCCTCATCATCCTCTTCGGAGGATAGATTCAGCGCCAAGTTGCGTTGGTGCTATGAGGACATGATGTGGCAGCGCTGTTATTAACCGGCAACAAAAGCCGACTCCGTCACCTTCGGCCCTTGGTGACTGTCGCCCGAGCGGCAAAGCAACTTCACGCCATCGGCTCCTTAATAGAGGAGCCAACTTCGGCACTGACTGCTCAGCCGAAACCGGCTGCTCCACCTATTGTGGTGGAACAACTGCCCCGCAACCAAATAATGGGACCCTGACCAAGGATTCTCAGTCGGGTCGGGGCTTGCCCCACAGGTTGTTGCTCACCCTCACCCCCGATAGGCCTCAGCAAGTGGAGGGTGGCTCAGGCGCTCGGCAGCTGTTCGCAGATTCCTCGGAGTCCGACGACTCCTCCCTGTATTCCAGGCCCCTTGACCTGGAATCCTCTGGTGGTCTGTCGGTGGAATTCTTTGGCTCATCTCAGAGTCTACTGGAATGCAGCTTGAACCCATGCAGAAACGGGCCAGATATCCCCTCACGGAGATTTTGGACCGAGGGGATTCCCCCACGAAGGCCTTCCCAGTGGCTGAGGCCATTGTTGGTCTGGCCCTGGAGTTGTGGCAGCAGCCTGCATCCTGTCCTGCGCCTTCGGCCAGGATGGCTCGCAAATACGCAGTCCCCACTGGTTCCCGCTTTGGTTTTTCAGAGCACCCCTCGGCTGAAGGGCTGGTAACCGATGGCGTCTTCCAGCGCTCTGGAAATGTTAGGGACATAGAAAAGCCTCCGGACAAGGAGTCCAAAAAGCTGGACTACTCCGGGCACAAAGTTTATGCTGTCTCCTCCCTAGGCCTTCGACAGGCTAGCTTGGCTTTACTGATGGCACACTTTTCACATGCACTTATGGGTTCCCTGGATGAGGTGCTTCTTCACCTCCCGGCTGACCTTCAGACGACGGTCAAGCAGGTGTGGGATCAGAGAAGAGCGGTGGCCAAGCAACAGCTCCAAACTGCCTTGGACATTGAAGACTCTTGTGCCCAGTCAGTAGCGGCCGCAGTAGCCATGCGCCGCAGAGCTTGGCTGCGGATCTCCATCTTCACGACTGATACCCAGCACAAGCTGACAGACGTCCTCTTCTTGGGCACAGAATTGTTCAGGCCTGGGGTGGAGGGCCATCTCCAGAGGATCGAGAAGTCCAACGCCACCTTGGACTTGGTCACGTCTGCCCAGAAGGACAAAGGCTGCCAGCAACAGAGTAAGCCCATTCGCCATTCCGTCCCTGTGGCACATCCGGCTCAGCAGCACCAGCAACAGGGCCAGCAGGCTCACACTTGGCGCCCCAAGGCCAATCCTGCTGCTTCCTCCAGCAGGAAGCCTGGAGGGAAAGGTCCAGGCAGTTCCTTGGCTGGCCCTTCCTCCAAGCCTGCCCAGGGATGGGTTGAGGGATGCCTCTCCCAACCTCGTCACTCCTCCCCTGGGTTCTCCTGTGGGGGGATGGCTCAGCCACTTCCTTTCTGCCTGGTCTGCTAGCACCATGGAACATTGGGTACTAGAAGTGGTTGGCAGGAGTCTGCCTCTGGAATTCGAGCGGACCCCTCCCTATTGCCCCTCAGGGGCTACCAGTTCCACAACCTCTCTGTCGGCTCCTCGAGCCAACATAGCTCTGTTCCTCCAAAAGGTGGTGGATCCTCCCCCAAACACAGGGTTTGTGTCCAGGAGCTTCCTGGTCCCAAAACAGATGGTGGGCTAGCGCCCCGTTCTTGATTTGCATGACCTGAACAAGTTCCTAAGGCCTTGCACCTTCAGGATGGTCACTCTGGCTCAGATCATACCATCCTTGGAACTAGGCATGTGGTTTTGCTCTCTGGATCTCCGGGATGCATTCTTTCACATCCAGATCTGTCCGTCACATCGGCAATTCCTCCACTTCAGAGCAGAGGAATCCCTTAACGAGTTCCGGGCCATGCCCTTTGGCCTTTCTCCAGCTCCCAGTGTCTTCACCAAATGCATGGCAGTGGTGACAGCATTCCTGCAGCACCGAGGGGTCCGGGTGTACTCTTACCTGGACGACAGGCTGGTAGCAGCCCCCTCCAGGTTGGAGGTGGAGCGGTCCAGAGATCAGGCCCTCCAGGTCTGCTCTCAAATTGGTCTCCTAATCAGTGAGGCCAAATCGGAACTTGTACCATCGCAGGTGATTCAGTTCATCGGGGCAGAGCTTGACTCTCTTCGAGCCAGAGCCCGGCTCGCAGCAGACAGGGCTGAGGTCCTTTCCTCCTTTGCCCAATCATTTCTGGTTGGGCAGTTGCGCCCTTCCCGGGACTTTCTGCGCTTCCGGGTCTCATGTCGGCTTGCACCAGTGTGGTCCGTTGGGCCTGCTGGCATATGCGTCCCCTGCAGTGGGGGCTGTCAGCCCGCCAGTGGTTAGCGCTCTAGTCCTTAGGATCAGCCAGTAACCGTGACCCAGAAGATGTGGGATGGGCTGAACTGGTGGCTTATCCAAGCTTATCTGCAGGACGGTATCCCATTTGTCTGCCCTGAGCCGACAGTCATTCTTAAGACCGACGCCTCTTTGATGGGTTGGGGTGCCCATCTGGGGGTGCTCCGTGCCTACCGCCTCTGGTCCCCTCAGTAGTCTCGATGCCACATCAACCTGTTGAAGCTTCGAGCGGTTCGACTAGCCCTCACCGCCTTCATTCAGTTTGTACGGGGTCAGGTGGTTCAGGACCAGAAGGACAACACCACGACCATATACTATCTCAACTCCTTGCCTTTGTGCAAGGGACTCACACCTGAGCTGCGCTTCACTTCATGGGCAGTGCACCCTAGCCGACTCCCTGGCCGCCACTGCTCGACCCACCCACGGAACCCAAGCTGAAACTAGGACCATAGGAAGTGGGTCCAGCCTTCATGGACTCACGCCTGAGCGGTGCTTCACTTCATGGGCAGTGCGCCCTTTCTGACTGCCCCGCCGCCGCTGCTCGACCCACCCATGGAACCCAAGCCGAAACTAGGACCACTTGAAGCGGGTCCAGCCTTCAGGTACTGCTGCCGAATTCAACTTTGGAGCCTTTCCGGCTGATCGATCCCGTTTGGTGCGGTGCTCGTGCAGGCGGTCACTGATTGGCCTGCCTGTTATGCTAGCACATAGCGATTGGTGCGTCTTTGGACATTAATTCTAAACAGGATTTTTGCTCGCCTCTCCCATTGTAATTGCTGCTCACATTTTTGTCCCACCCCCTTCCCCTCCCAGGCCTCCTTTAAATACAAGTCTCGTGTCTCCCTCCCTGCTACCTGGCTGCCCCACTGGCTTACTCTTACCTCATACACTTCCAATCACAAGTAAGAGTAACAGGGCCCTGCAGCCACTATCTACTCATTATATTGCAGTCTGCAGTTGCTACCTATTAAACCTCCACCTATGGCCTCAGTGCAAACCCTTCTAAGAGCCATGGCTTACCTTATTTTCGCACTGGTAATACTAGCAAACAGCATATTCATCGAAACAATACGGAATGATGAGAAAGGCCATAGCCTGACCCTGGAACTCACCCTCTCAACTTATGCTGCCCCTACCTACTGCACTTCCCTCCTGATGGGGCCCCAACCCTTTTACTATACTCTCTATTCCTACCAGTCCCCTTTCATACTCCCCTCGCCTGTGACTATTCGTGCACTCACAGTCACATCCCTATACTGTAGAATAAGCCTCCTTTTCCCTAGCATTAAACCTATGCCTATGGAAATACTCGGACGACGATCAAAACGGAAAAAAGAGATTGCATCTATATGGAACTCTGTGAAAAAATTGATGCTCTTACTTCTTCTCTGCTTGGGTAATGTGGAGCTAAATCCTGGTCCCCCGATACAACTTAACTCACCAACGGAATCTGCAGCTGCCTCGGGGCTCAAAATTATGCTAGTAAATATACTGAGCTTGACTAAAAAATTAGACCAGCTACAAGCATGGGCTGCTCACACAGAACCAGGTCTTGTAATTTTTAGAGTCTTGGCTCAAAAAAGCCACTACCGATCAACAAATTGCACTACCAGGCTACAAACTATACAGGGCAGATAGGGAATCGGGGGTTGTTGTCTATTCTAAATCTAAATTTACAGTTTCTGATAACTCTTGTAAATCTAAATAGAAGGAATACGAGATTGTATCCTTGAAGTTTCACCTACCCTCCACAGAAGTTATCACTGTTATAGGTGGATATAGACCCCGGCTGACAGAACTGATATTCTTAACGAACTTAAATCTATAATCACGGCTTCCAACTCTGAGACAATAATCTTCGTGGATTTTAATATGGACTGGCTCACCCAGAAATCTCACAGCCTGAAATTCCTCTGTGATGAGATTGGCCTTGTACAGCTTGTTAGTGAACCAGCAAGGAATAACACATTGAACCTTGCCAACAGCTCACTTCTAGATGTCACATTAACCACTCACCCACATAAAATTGTATGCTCTGCGGTGTTTCACAATGATATGAGTGACCATGGGGTTGTCGTTTGCACAAGATCACAGGCCAAGAGTCGGCAGCAGCCTAAGTACATTTCCAAAAGGTCTTTCCGCAAATTCCAAGCAAGAAATTACCTGACCGATTTAGGGGAGGCTAGATGGCAAGATCTTTATCTTGCCAAATCTGTAGATGAGGCTGTCTCTGTTCTCAACAAGAACCTTATTACACTGGTAAATAAGCATGCCCCCTTTATTAAGGTCAGGGTGTGCCACACCTCCCAACCCTGGTTCACCCCAAGTCTTAAGGCTGCAATCACTAATAGGGACAAGTCCTGGGCTCAGGCCAGGCGCACCAAGAGTCACGCAGATTGGCAGGCATTTAGAACAGCCAAGAAGCGTGTGTAAAAAGCATTCGGGCAGCAAAAGCACACTACTATGTCTCTACCCTAGAACAGGCCAAAGGGAACCCACAGAAAATCTGGAGGACACTTAATTCCATTGAAGGACGGCCTAGTGCTCCCTCCCTTCCAGCCAAGATCCTTACCAACGGCAGAACTATCGAAGGTAATTCCCAAATTCTGGAATACCTCAACTCCCATTTTGTCACTGCTGGCTTAGCTTTTGACTCCTCGCCTTATGCAGGTCGAGGGGTTAATCAAGCTAGTGCTAGCCATACTCCCCACACCTTGACCTGTTCTTTTCAGCTGCGTGCACTTAATTACAGAGAAGTAGAAGACGCTCTACTCAATCTTGACCCTAAGAAAAGTGCGGGAGATGATGGACTTGAACCGTTTTTTCTAAAACTAGGTTATGCCTATCTCACTGCCCCTATTCTTCACATTCTCAATCTCTTGATCTCTACTACCACAGTTCCTTCTTGTTGGAAATCCGCCCATATCCTTCCCCTATTCAAATCAGGTGATCCTTGTGATCTAAATAATTACAGGCCTATCTCAATTTTGTCTCTCTAAAGTACTCGAAAAACTGATCTATAATCAATTAAAACTTCAAATTGAAACCTTCTCACTGTTAAACCCAGCACAATCTGGTTTCCAGTCTAAACACAGCACTATCACGGCTTTGGCTAAAGTCACAAATGACTGGATCTCTGCAATAGACAACAGAAAAATCACTGGTGCAATCTTCTTAGACCTGAGCAAAGCGTTTGATACAGTTGATCACAGTTTACTAATTGACAGCCTTATAAAGCTAGGTGCCACTCCATCCACCGCTCAGTGGTTCACCAGCTATCTTTCAGGGAGGACCCAGAAAGTGAAAGCTGATGGCATATTCTCAGGCTTGTTGCAGATTGCCAGGGGAGTCCCTCAAGGCTCCATCCTAGGACCTGTCCTTTTTTCCCCTGTATATCAATGATCTTGACTCTCATATCGTCAATTCCAACTTTCACGTCTTTGCTGATGACACAGTACTGTACAGTTCTGGCTCTACATTGTCTAAAGTTAGGAACGTACTGCAATCTGATTTTTGCTCAGCTGGAAATCAACCTCATCAATGCCAAGCTTCTTCTTAATGCCAAGAAAACTAAGGCTATGATTTTTACTCACAGTAACTCTTCACCTTCCCCCTCTGTACCACCGAAGGACTTTGTTGTTACCTCGCTAGGAGAACCCCTGGAAGTAGTCCCCAAATTCAGATATCTTGGCATTTGGCTGGATAACAAACTCTCTTTCAACGATCATCTTGAGGACCTCTCTAGAAGGCTAAAAGCCAGGTTGGATTTCTTTTACAGAAAGAAGTCTCTTTCTGAATGAGATCAGAACCAGGCTGGTACAAGCCACATTTTTTCCCTTGCTTGATTATGGGGACCTAATTTACAGCTCCATTGCAACCTCAAACCTAAACAAATTGGATGTACTCTATCACCGTGCCCTGCGGTTCATCACCAATTCACCGTACCGAGCCCATCACTGTGACCTTTACACAGCAATCGGCTGGACGTCACTTACCACTAGATGTCTGTTTCATGCCGGTATCTGAACCCTTAAGATACTCTTGGACAAACTACCAAGCTACCTCACATCCCTGATCAGTATCCCCCACTGTGCTTATTCCATCAGGAACTCCGACTTTATCTTCCTGTATGTGCCTAGAACTCGGACCACTTTTGGTAAAAGTGCTATCTCATATGCTTTTTCAACAATATGGAACCGGCTCCAAACCACTCTGAAACTTTCCAGTGTGGTCTCGGTCAACTTCTTCAAAAAGTTAACAGCATCCAAACTAAAACATATCTGTAATTGCTATTAAGCCTCCCCCTGAACCTTTATAGCCTCACGATCAATCACCTCAAACCAGTACCTACCAGGACATGAAACCATTCGGCTAACCACCAAATTCTCGCCTATTATTGCCTTTGTTATCTCTGTCCTCTTCACCCTACTCTCCCTAACACTATTCCTGTACTCATCTTATATTTTCTAACCCCTCCTTCCTATTCCACTACTCCCTTCTGTTATCATTACACCCTCCTCTTACTCACCCACTCTCTCCTCCCACAGTACACTCCCTACCTGCCCAGCTCCCTACTATCCTACACTAATAATCCCTACCTATTCAGTTGGATTCCAGCGTCTGGTAATATATGAACCTTACTGTGCCTCAATCTGTCAGACTGTAATTTTATAAACCGATGTATAGCAATCCTATGTGTATATGTTTTTTTTTTTTTTTTTTTTTTAAGAAGCTTTGTATATGTTGTCTTTTTATGTTAAGCCACTTGGCTATTATTATGATCTAGGACCTCCTTGTGAATGAGCTTGCTCAACTGGGTTTTTCTGCAATAAACTTGAACTTGAAACTCTCCGCATTTGGTCTCTCGTGATCAGCCTGGAGGCGGATCTCCTAGCCATCCATGTGGCAGGAGCCTCAAACAGTCTGGCCAATGCCCTCAGCTGGATGGGCGCTGCATCTCATGAGTGGTCTCTCCTGCCAGAGGTAGTTCAAAACTTGTTCTCCCATTGGGGCACCCCTCAGGTGGACCTGTTCGCCTCCCAGGGAGAACGCGAAGCTGAGGCTGTTTCATGCCCGCCCCCCTCAGCAGGACTCGCTGCAGGGGGATGCCTTCTCAAGGCTGTGGACCCCAAGCCTCTTCTACTCCTTCCCTCTATTTCCCTTGATCCACAAGGCAATTCTCAAGGCGAAGAAGGACAAGGCGCAAGTTATTCTGGTAGCCCCAGACTGACCTTGCCAGATTTCCTCAGCCTCCACTTCAGGCTCCCGAGTTGGCTTCCAGCCCGCCCGGACCTGATCTCAGTCAGCAGGGGGAAGGTTCTCCATCTGGACCTTCAGTCCCTGCACCTGACGGCTTGGTTCCTGAGTGGCTAGAGTTCCAGGCCTTGGGTCTTTCCAACGAGGCCCTCAACGCCGTTGAGACGTCCTGTAAGGAGTCGACCAGAAAATGCTGTTTAAATGGAAGAGATTCTCCTTTTGGTGTCAGGACAAGGGGTTGGACCCCCTCTTCCTGTCCATTGGCTAGCATTTTGGACTTCCTGTGGTCCCTGTCTCAGCTAAGGCTTCGGTTGACGACCCTTAAGGTGCACCTGGCAGCCATCTCTGCTTACTGGGCGCGGGCCAGCAAGCAGTTGGTGGTGCAGGAGAAGGTGATCGGGCACTTTTTCAAAGGCCTTGAACCTTCATCTACATGGGATCTACTGCTGGTATTGGTTAAGCTCATGGGCAAGCCATTCGAATCGATGCACAGGTGCAATGTCTCCCACCTGTCGTGGAAGACCGCCTTCTTGGTGGCTATAATGTCAGCCAGAAGGATGGGAGAGCTCCAGGCGCTTTCCATAGAGTCTCCTTATCTGGTCTTCTACAGGGACAAGGTTGTCCTTCACCCCCATCCGAAATTCCTTCTGAAGGTGGTGTCGGGAGTTTCACCTGAATCAGGTGTTGACTCTGCTGGTGTTCTACCCCAATCACACCTCTGAGTCTGAATATAGGTGCCATACTTTGGATCCTAGAAGAGCACTTGCTTATTAGAAGGAGAAGTTCAGGGAGAGGTTTGCCAGCTGTTTGTCACCTACGCTGAAGCCGCACCTGGCAGACCTGCAGCCAAGCGGACAATAAGCAGGTGGGTCACCTCCTGCATAGATCTCTGCTATAGGTTGGTGGGCATGGAGCCACCCAAAGGGATAAGAGATCATTCTACCCGCCATACTACTGCTTCAGCAGCTGCTTTTAGGGAGTCCCTATCCAGGAAATCTGCAGGGCTGCTACCTGGAAGTCAGCACACACCTTTATTTCCCATTACCACATTGACCTAGAATCATGCCGGGATGCTGGTTTTGGGACCTCGGTTCTCCAGTCCTTATTTTCCAAGTAGGTATTGGGTGTGCACACCTTGCCTTCCTCCTCCTGGAGAACAGCTAGGAGTCTGCCAGACAGTGTGGATTGAACAACATATCCGCGTCCCTAGAAATACAAGTTACTCACCTGTAACAGGAGTTCTAGGAGTGGTATATGTTGTTCATCCAAACGACCCACCCGATCTCCCCGACTTCGACGCACAATCTGGCATCCAGCGGGCTAGATCTGGCATCTTGGGGAGGAGCAGAGGGTTTTACCACTCGGGTTGGTGGCAGGAGCTAGCTTGAAGACTTTCCGAACCATCTTAAAGTGGCAAGGAACCTGCCAGACAGTGTGGATGAACAACATATACCACTCCTAGAACTCCTGTTACAGGTGAGTAACCTGTATTTTTCTTCAGTTTGTAACACAGAGAAGGAATGGGGAAGGGAGTAGGGAGAGAGAGAAGAATTGCAAAAGCAAGGGGTGGGTTGTCATGATTCTGGAAGTGATGATGGAAAGGGAGCTAAGAGGGATGGATGTGAGCAAGTGCCCCTCCCAGGCCTTTTGTGCGAAGTGGCAAATGAAGTAAAAGCACCTGTAACCAGTGCTTTTAATTCATTAATTAGGTTAGCAATGGTTCCTGAAAGCTGGGGGCTAGCTAATGATGGTAGCGTTGCACAAGGGTGGCAGCACAGATGACCTGCGAACAGTAGGTTGGTGAGCGCACCACTGGTGGTAGGCAGGATGCTGAAGAAGGCCCAGTGTCTAAGGGTGCATCCTTTTGAGAAAGTAAGATGACGTGAAGCATGTTGGGCTTTTGCTGATGTACCTGGCATCCATGCTGTTTATTGTAAGGCACTTTAATTACATATTTGCACTTCAGTAAAGCTTTTTCCTGTCTTTGATGCTACATTGTGAGGACAGCTTTTGTTGAAACACAGTGGAGGGGCTGGCCCAGTGGCTCGCCAGTAATGCTCCGAAACCCACCGTGCTTTTAACCTGGATTGGGGAGTGAACTCCAGTTGCTGTGGATGACCCGCGAAGGGGAGATGATGATTGAGTGTCTGGTGAACTGCTGTCCTTTGCTAGGTGGGGAGGCCTGCTGACTCTGCCCTTGGCTGTCACCATGTGGAAGCCTTGGGGTAGTGCTGGCACATGAGCGACGTGGAAGGAAGGAACTTGGTTACGTAGCATGTGCATGCCTTCATGCACACATGTTTATGTGCAGGGGAGAATTGGGGAGAAGACAGTAAAGGTTGGCGTGGACTGCATGTAATTCCTGACTGTCTGCTGCCCTATCTACCAGATTCATGCGAGATATGTGTCTCCAGGTGGGGGAAGGGAGAGGACGACTGTCCCCATCATGGCCCATGGACTATCCTTGGGGGTCTCTACATCTGGTGGGTGCTGGTGGAGATGGTTGCTAGAAGGTGGGGGCAGGACTGAGAGCCTACCTGCATCAACAAAATGGAAAAAACCTTTATGAGAAAGAAAAAGAAACACTGTGGGTAATGAAACACAGTTGTGGATAACTTTTGTTAAAACACAGGCTCAGGTTAATGAGTGCCGTTTTTTTCACATCTTCAGGGAACATTCTGATAAATTACTCATGTGATCTTGTAACCTTTAAAATCTCTTAAAGAACACCATTCCCAGTCCTTTTGACTTTCGTGAGGAAATTACCCCATCTTGCATTGATTCTGGAATTGTATTTCATTACTATCCTCTGCAGTTAGTTTTTGCATTCTGAGCTGCTAAAAACTGCAGAGTGTACCAGATCTTCTATAGCAAGGCGGGTGTTGCCGTGGGCCCATGGCTGTATTGCTGACATCACTTTAGGGCAGAGGAGTGACTCGCACTGTGCAGTGCAATATAATGCAGTCACAGCAGTTTTGCAAGGGAAAACTACCAGTACTCAGTGTACATACTTAGTTTTCCCCAATACCCTGTTAGTGCATTATGCCAAAATCTGAATGCCTTGTCAGTATGTTTTTTTTGGTAATACTGACTTGTGTGTGTCACTCCTCTGCCATATAATAATGAGCTGTGCAGCCCTGGGTCCACAGAAGGACCTGGCTTGCTGCAGAAGCTCTGGTACACCATGCAGTTTGTAGCAGCTCAGAATGTAAAAACTAACTGCAGAGGACAGTAATGAAATACAATTCCAGAATCGGTGCAAGATGGGGTAATTTATGCATGAAAGTCCAAAGAACTGGGAAAGGTGCTCTTTTAAAGATATAACATTACAGAGAAATTGAAAGAGTTTATTTTTCTTTAAAGAAAAAAAAAACAAGAACCCTCCCCCACTGATAAACCCCTCACCCAACTAACTTTATAGTCTGTAAAGAAATGTTTTATAGATCCTTAAAATGCTTTGTTTTATTTTTTTAAAACATTTGCTTTAATTTCCAATTCAAGGCTTCCTGGCATGATTGTGCGGGCAGCCACTCGCTTCTTTGGCTCATTATATATGTCTAGTTCTCAGCCGAGGTCCACATCTGGCAGACTAGAGGCTGCATGGTGGGGGACACGAGAGTACCACTATTGGACTGTTGCAGGGCTTTTCTCCCCCAAACCACATGTCTTCATCCCTCCACCCACGGCACCATGAACAGTGACCACCAGGGCTTGCAGCAGGCCATGGTGCCTCCCTGTCTGGCACCCGAGTTGGTTTCTGAAGCTGAGTTGTATGCATAGAAGTCCAATGACCTTCCTCTGGACCATCAGGCTGTCCTTATGCATGCACTTATTTAAAAATGATCATCCAAGAAAGCTCTGCGAGAGGCAAAAGTATCTTACGCTGACTCTCTTGCTGCTGGTCACAAGACTGTCATATGACTGGGATCTTCCCTCTTGTGTTTTTTGTAGAGGCAGGAAGTGGACTTTTGACATGAGCACAGTCTTGTCTCCCACCCCCATGGATTTTGTCGGTCTTATTCCTGCCAGCACGGAGACAGGTAGTACTGAACACAGATTGTTACAGGGTGACAGCCACATAGGTCTTTTATTTCATTATTTCTTTGTTGTCCCTCAACCTATTGATCAACACTTGAGAAAATAACTGTGTTATCAGGGAGCCCTCCCTCATGGACCTATCTTGCAGAATCTGCTGGCAGCCAGTACATCCTCATGGCCTGGGACTAGACATGGCCACGTTGCTTCTAGATTCCTGGCCTCTTCTTGATTGCAAAATCACAAGGAAGGATTAAATCATCACCACTGAGGGAGGATTCAGCAATCGGAGTTTCGCTGCAGAGGCGAAAAGTGTCAAATTTCCGGAAGTGTTCTGGGATGGCAGTGACCAGCACTTGATGCCGTACGTTACAAAAAACAAACGGACAACACAAAACACTTAAAGAGCAACTCTGCACGTCAGCATGTGCTTCCGTAAATAAGATGTTTCAGCTGTTACAGTTTACTAGAGAATAATTGTTTTCATTTTCAATGTTCCTTTCTAAGATTTACAGTGTCACGAGCCCCTGGTCCCCAACCCCTGGGCAGCCCGGTAGGACCTGCTGTTTGCAGAGAGGATCCCCCTTTTTTAAGAACGCATGAGCAGTTTTAAGGGTTCCGGAAGACTCACCCACCTTCCCTTTCCCAGTGGGAGGGTGGAAACTGTAGTTTCTAGTTCCCTTGACTCTGTACTACTTTCTGTATTTGAATCCCACCATGGCCACTGGCTACGTCTTGCCTAAGTAGTTGAGTACGATACCCGAGTGGTACTATCTTTCAAGGCACACAGTCTTTTCAAAACCCTTCTGTTAAAATGCTAGCTCACACAATCAGACCCCAGGCAGAGTTGTTAAGAAAATCATAAAAGTTTACTTAAAATAAAAGCAATACAGAAACGTCTACAGTTCAGAAGAACTTTGAAATGCAGACAATATCAACTGGATGGTTTACAGAAAACCCAAGATAACTGTTTTTCTAAACTGTACCTTGTTTTTGATAGAGTCCAGACACAATATTAAATGACGTTGTAGAGATGAGCCCTTAAGCAACAGTTTGTAACAAGTTTGTATCCCAAGTCAGTTCCTGTGAATGTCCTTTTAAAACGTCTTCAGGTGCTTCCTTGGTGAAAAGTCTTTAGTTTCCAAAATTCTGAAAACATCTGCCTCTCCCGTTAACCTCACAGTGCCTTTGTTTATGGCATCATAGTGCTCACCATGACAACAGACTGTGATGCCACAAACTACAATTGTGTTGTTAGCAGGGAAGAGTCAGATACATTTTGAAAGACTCAGTAAAATAAGTACTGCATTATCTACATACAGTATTTAGTAGGGGAACAGCAGAGGAAAGTAAAACAAAAAAATAAAGAACTAGAAAACAATAAAGTTAAAACATAATTGGTGTAAATCTAGTGTTTGCTGCTTTTTATTATAATAGAAAGTTGCTTTTTATTTATTAGCTTTTGGTAACTGGGTAAGTACAGTAGGCAAAGACCTGCCTATTTTCAGGTACGACCTGGGAGAGTACAGGATTACAAAAACCACAATAGACAATAGCAGGAAATAATAAACAAGTATCCACGCAAGGATATGCAACTGAACAAAGCAGAGTAATAGAGTACTACCATGTAAAACACTGATGCAAGAAAATGCAAGGCTGATTTCAGTAAGGCATACAAGTTAAGATATCTTCAGTGCAGTAGTTGCAAGAGTCAAGTGCATTTAGGTGAGAGAACAGCATTCTAGAACATGGGGTGTGATTTGGAGCTCGGGATGTGTGGAGGTAGGGAATTCCGTAATTTAGGGGCAAAGTGGGAGAAGGCTTGTTCACCCATCTTGGTAGAGCAGGGCAGAGGTAGCTGACCTCAAATGTCGAGAACCCCCTTGAGAACCGAATATGTTTGAACGTATATAGATTCTGGACGTATGTGTACGCCTGCAGTCTTCTAAGGGTTTTGAAACAAATTGTAGATCATTATCACGTGGAAGTTTTGTGAAATGTGATAGTGCAGCACTGTCGGTTCTAATATTGAAACAGAAGACTGTCCCAGCCTACTAGACTTCTGTCCTTGCTTTAGGTTTACATCAGTGCTGGAGAATTGGGGTCATTTTGACCCTCCACTTCTATAGGGCTCAGTCTGGAAAGTCTAGGGGTCAGATGTCTGCTACAGTGAGCCTGTACTACATTAGCTTACATTTTTATTGCTTTCGATACAGACGTAACTAATCAGTTGGATAAGAGGCTCACTTACTATGCTAATACTGTACATTAATATGTTATAGTTACTGGTGACCCCTTTTAATACATAGTCTGAATCTGTTTGTCAAACGCCGTAATAACTGGCATTTGCTTTAACTCTTCCGTCAGTCAAAATTGCTGTGCTTACTTAATTGGCCCCTGTTCTGTGAGTGGGCTAGCTGAACAGTTCCGCAAACATGGCGGCTCCATTTGCGCATAACAATGAACCGCTACAGCAACAGAGAGTTTCTGTTATTGTAAGTCTCTCCAATTTATTATTTATTCTTTTTAGAATTTATCTGGTTGATCCTGCCTTTTAAATTACTAAAGTGTATCTGGTTGATCCTGCTATGCGTCGGGTTGGGAAACTGCTAGTCCGACCCAGCACAATCACCCAGAGAGAGACTGTGCCTAACTTTTTACACCACAGATTGTGTGGTTCACCACTTTTAAGAAGGGAATAGCTTTTCAAACTGTCACTTATTTTTCACTGTAAAGTCAGTGACTTTCAAGAATTACATTTAGATGGAAGTCTGTGTGTATGTGTGTCTGTCTGCCTGTGTGTGGCTGACAGAACTCCCTGCGCTAGTAATTATAAAAAATAAAGGATAGGCAGTTATGTTTTTATGGATTTTTTTAACACACCCTCGTTGTGTGACGACCTCATAAACCCTCTCGAGCTTCACTCTTGAGGTTTATGGGTCATTACAAGCTCAGGTGTGTAAAAAAAAAAAAAAAAAAAAAAAAAAATATTTAAATCCATAACACGCAGTTGCCTATCCATTATTCTCTATTTATTTTAATTCAAGAGTGTGATCTACATATGCCCCGTATGGAGAGGTGCACTGTCGAATTATGTCATTGTTTTACTTCAAAAAAACTGTTGTGTTTCAAAAATGCATTTAGATTATTTCCAAGTTAGGTCTCTGTTATTTCTTGAAGTCTTGGAAGCTTTTACACTGAGAAGGCAGACAGTATGGTCTAGTAGTTAGAGCACTGGCATGGGAAGTGGGAGATCACAGGTTCAAAGCTCAGCAGAGCCAAATATTCCCTGGGTGACCTTGGGTAAGTCAGTTAACCTCCCAGTGCTCCAGTCTGCGTAACTGTGGAAACTGGTAGCAGCAAGAACTGCACTGGCAATATATTGCATCTCAGGCTGTCTCGGGTAAATAAAAAAGGAAAAGTGTGGTTCCTATTGCAGAATCTACACACTGAGTTGATAGGTTGTAAAATGTTGGTTGCTTTTGGGGAATATGTAGTTTATACCCTTGTATTAAAATACAGGCGCATTATATTGATAGATTAGGGTAGTGAGTCACTTATCCTATTTATTACTTTGATTGTGTTTGGTCTAAATTGGATCAGACTACTGCTGCTTGTTCTTTACTTTCACAGGGTGACGGAGCCACGCTGGGGTTCTTTTTCTTTAATAATAAAGTGCAAAACTTTCAATATACAGGCTAGTCCATTCTAGCTTTACTGTCACCTAAAGTTCTATCATTCCAGTAACTACAAAACATGCATTCTCTCAAGTATCCAAGCAAGGGAAAACAAAAAAAGACAAGTAGTTCATGTGCGGAAAGGTTATAGAAGATTGTCTTTTTATTTGATTAGCACCATCCAAAAGAACCATGCCATGTAAACACTAATAGACGGCGTGACGTTTTGTGTCTCTGTGGCAACCTTTTGGCAGATGAACTACTTATAGTTTTGCCTCATTTCATGAGGACAGATAAGTGTGTGTTCTACTGGTTTTATTTGCTTGGATTCAGAGGTTGGTTAGCACCGTAGCACAGCATGGTGAGAAGTCACAGGCTTTTTAGTTTACATTTTTGTGTGTTGGACGTCCCCCTAAAATATACCTTTACAGGTGGTGATACTACTACATCATTACCTTTTGTTGAGAAAAAAAACAGCATGGATGTGTGATGATGGGTAATCTGTAAATTATACATTAATCTTTCCACATGATCATTTGTCCAGAGTGCCCTGCCCAGACAGGAAGATGCATTTGTGGGATAGCTTAGTGGCACTGCCAAATTTAAGACTGCCCTGCAAGACTCCAAGATGCAACTGGTTTGCTGTACCATACCAGCAAAAAATAAATAAATAAAAATAATCCAGTGAGACACTTAATGTTTGGAAATATTTCTCACTGCAGTCGAGACATACAGTGAGAATCCCCTTACTAGACTGCTAGTGCAGCATTGTAGCCCCTCTTCTGACACTGGGTGCCCATGACACCTGAAATGAGTGGGTACTATAATTCTGAACTTCCGTTTTAAGCTGGTAGCGGGCTGGAAGGAAATGTGGTCACCCCAGTTTGTTTTGTTGCCTATTCAGAATAAAATATTGTCAAAAACAGCATGTGACCAAAAACAAAACGTTCTGTTTGTATTCACAACCAAATGGCTACTAGGTAGAGCCTGCAAAAGAATCCATGAGCAGAGTTCAAGAGACCCAATTTAACAAGCAAGCAGCATACCCCTTTCTTTGTTCCTTTCCTGCCCAAATTGTAGACAAAACTTGTTAATGCTCCCACTAGTCAAATAATGTTATGTTGAAGTATTTTTAGCTACAACTAACAGTGTTCAAGTAGCCAGATTGCTACTGCAGTTTTACAGACTGTAGGTCAGAACTTAGGTGTTTGTGTGCATGTCTCTCTCTCTCTCTCTCTGTTGGAGCTAACAGCGAAAGAAATTATGGTAAATCTGATATATCTGTACAGACAGCTAGTGAGACCCCTTCTGGAGTACTTTGTGCAGTTCTGGAGACCCAATCTCCGCAAAGACATAGACAGGATGGAGGCAGTCCAGAGGAGGGCAACTAAAATGGTGCAGGGTCTGCACCAGAAAACATATGAAGAGAGACTTAAGGAGCTTAATATGTATAGCCTCGAGGAATGGGGGGACATGATAGAAACTTTTAGGTACCTCAAGGGAATTAACAAAGTCCAAAGGTAGCATCTTTCAGAAAAAGAGGCATGCAAGAATAAGGGGCTGAATTTGAAGGTAGAGGCGGCTCAGAGGTAATTTAGGAAGTATTTTTTCACAGAGGGGTTGTGGATGCATGGAGCGGCCTTCCGGAGGAGGTTGTGGAGTCAAAAACTGTGGTGGAATTCAAGCATGCAGGGGACAGTCATAAGGCAATTCTAGGGGGGGGGTAGGGAGAAGTAGGCTGCTGGTTAACTAGGATCTGCAGCTTATCCGTTAGGTAGGGAAATGGGCAGACTGGGTGGGCCAAGCGGTCCTTATCTGCCATCAAATTCTATGTTTCTATTTTCTTTGGCAGCCTCATTGTTGCCCCAGATCTCCTTATAAAGCAATCTCTGATTACACATTTTAATCTTCTTGCTGATGACTTTTCTCTGGAAATATCTCTTAGGTGTTAAAATAATCAGGTGAAAATCAGCGAAACTTAAACATAGAAACATAGAATTTGATGGCAGATAAGGACCGCTTGGTCCACCCAGTCTGCCCATTTCCCTACCTAATGGATAAGCTGCAGATCCTAGTTAACCAGCAGCCTACTTCTTTCTACTCCCACCCCCTAGAATTGCCTTATGGCTGTCCCATGCATGCTTGAATTCAACCACTGTTCTTGACTCCATAACCTCGAAGCCTGCTCCATGCATCCACAACCCTGTCTGTGAAAAATACTCTTTACATTGCCTCTGAGCCGCCTCCCATTTTCAAATTGTGCCCCTTGTTCTTGCACACCCTTTTTGAAAGATGCTACCCTCTTGGACTTTGTTGATTCCTTGAGGTACTTGAAAGTTTCTATCATGTCCCCCTCTCCCTCCTTTCCTCGGGTTATACATATTAAGCTCCTTTAGTCTCTCTTCATATGTCTTCCGTACAGACCCTGCACCATTTTAGTTGCCCTCCTCTGGACAGCTTCCATCTTGTCTATGTTCTTGGAGATTGGGTCTCCAGAACTGCACACAGTACTCAGATGGGGTCTCACCAGCTGTCTGTACAGAGGGATAACAAACTTCCTGTTTTCTACTGGTGATGCCTCTACCTATGCATCCCAGTATCCCCCCAGCCCTCCTTGCTGCCCTCTCACATTGCTTGCCCAGCTTTAGGTCATCTGATATGACTACCCCCAGGTCCCTTTCCATTTTGTTGTTGTTAGTATCTCACCCCCATTGTACTCTTCCCTGGGTTTTGTTTCCTAGGTGCATTACCTTGCACTTCTTAGCATTAAATCTAAGCTGCCATACATTTGACCATTCCTCTAACCTTGCCAAGTCCTTCTCATCCTTTCACCCACCTTGTGCATCAACTCTGTTGCAGATCTTTGTGTCATCTGCAAAGAGACATACTTTTCCTTCCAGTCCCTCTACAATATTGCTTATAAAGACATTGAAGAGGACCGGTCCTAATACTGAACCCTGTGGTACCCCGCTAGTAACCCCGTTTCTTCAGAGTGGACTCCATTAATATTACTCTCTGTGTCCTATTCTCCAGCCAATTCTTTACCCAGGCTGTCATCTTGGGACCTACTCCCAGGCTGGCTAACTTGTATATTAATCTTTTGTGTGGGACTGTGTCAAATGCCTTGCTAAAGTCTAGGTAGGCCATGTCCACAGCCCCTCCCTGATCTACTACTTTGGTCACCCAGTCAAAGAAATCTATTGGATTTGAGACTTCCAGACTAAAACTGTTCAAGTGGGTGAGTAAAGAGCAACTAGCATTTGTTAAATAAGCAGCAGATCAGAATTGGAAGGTTCCGTTTACGGACGTGGTGATGTTGCTGCTTCTAGCGTAATGTAAGGTAAAGCTGCAAGTATGCCTGAAAATCTGGTAGCCTCCTTGTGCGGCCACCTGAATTTACTGGTGACCTCATTGTCACCTCAGATCTCCAATAATAAAACAATCTCTGATTACATGTTTTAATCCTCTTGCTGATGACTTTTTTCCTGGCACTATCTCTCTATCTCTTGTATGTGTTTTGAAGTAAACAAGTACCAGTTCCAACACATTTTGAGTTGGGGTTCTCTGTGACCGGACATAATGGAGAATAATGTATGGGAAACCATACGCAGCAAGGCTATGTCCTCATCTTAGGGCTGTTATGTAAGCAATAATAACCGACAGGGTGGGCGATATTGGGCAATACTGGACCACCCAGGGGCATAATGAGGCCCGACACTGCAGGCAGAGGGCCTTATAGCCTCTGGAAGGTCTGGTATTGCTCAATCTCACCCTCCCTGGAGGGGTATTATTGTGCTTAGAAAATGACCCATAGGTGTTTTTTTTTTTTTTAAATAAAAAAATATATACATAAAACAAAAACATAAAACAATTAAAATTAAACTTCCGGGTAAAGTAGTCCCACCACTGGTAGAATTGCCCGTGGAGAGTGCTGCTGTTTATTTAATAGCTTCTTTTAAATATGGTGGTGCTCCATTTTGTTGTGGTTGCTTGCTGAGTTCCCTCTCTCTCTCTCTCTCTCTCTCCTCCAACCCCCACCCAGTGGAGTTACTTGATTTTATCAGTGCTGAATCTTTTTTTTTTTCTTTGTGAACTCTTTTTTTTTTTTTCTCTCTCTCTCTCTCTCTCTCCCAGTCAACAGTTACCGGGGCATCTCTTGGATGGGTACCCAATCGCTCTTGCCTCTGCTGCCTGCCTGAACCCTGACTTTGACCAAGGAATCGGGTGCTAGGTCCCCTGTCCCCCTCGGCGCCTCAGGGAAGGAGCAGTGGCCAGGGAGAGTCGTTTGGGCCAGGGCTGGTATTGAGCATGTGGGCTTGAGCACTGAAGCCCCGTTGTTGCCTCCCCAGTAGCCGGGATTTTCCTCCTTTTGTTTCCCCCGGAGCGCGGACGTGCAATGATGTCTGTGCACGTAGTGCTGACATCCGCTGCCGCTCTGTCTCAACAGCACTGCTCCTTGTAGTGACCCCGATCTCCTCTGGGGGCCACTACGGAGCGAGACAAATCCTGCAACCCACCCCGGGAGAGGAGAGCAGTCCTCTGGATGCTCAGTCCTCTCCCTCCCCTGCTGACCCCCGGCTTCCTGAGTTTATTTCCGAACCCAGGTCGCTGGCATGGTGCGAGGTGTGGCATTCAGTGCCTTAATCCTCAGCACCACCGTGCCGACTATCAGCACTGAATCTTGACAGGAGAATGCATTGCTGAAGTGTATCTGAAGTGAGGTAACTGTCTTTATCTACGTTTGCCTTTTGAAATGTGCCAAAAGTGTCCGGCGTACTTTCAAAGCACACCATCACTTGACACAAAGTGGGATCGATCACCTGCTAGGCAGTTTAGCGAAAGTGACATTGTTTAAAATAAAAGAAAGGTTTAATTTTTTTGTGTGTTTTTAGTTTTTTTTTCTTTTCTTTCAGGGAAAATGTAACTGAACGGGAGAATCGTATGAGCTGCTCTATCCTAGAGCTGTTTGTATATTGGTGGTTGTCTTAAGTAGTGCCTGAAAAGGTTTTGTTTTATTGTAAGAATGTGTTTTTTACTTAAAACTAATAGGTTGGCTAGTGGGTCTGTGGGGGAGGTGACTTCTCTCACTCGGGTGGGGGGCTGCCAAAGTCGGTTGTCCACTTAGCAAAAAAAAAAAATGGTGGCTACTTGATTTTGAATTTGTAACTGGCACAAGGATACTAGTTTGCCTTTGAGGCATGGTGTTGGCACTTGTTTCTGACAGGGCTTTATTGAAAAACAGACGCATGGCAGTGGAATCCTGGTATCCAATCAGCAACCTGGGATTTCTATTGCCATTTTCTAAGACACCATAGTGACCTTGAGAGCAAAGCTTGAGCTGTCCTATGATGTCATAGCAGCCCTGAGACAGGAACTCTACTGACTTGGTACTTTTTTTTTTCAGTAATGTATGGTTTTCCTTAAAGTGCACAGAAACAGAACATTTCATCTTACTTTGAGTGGGAGCTCTTGCAGCAGGCTATAACCATTAGGACTAATGTCGAAGGCATTAGGACCCACTGGAAAACTTCTTAGCCAGCAGGGACCAACCCCCCAACGTCTGCTCCACCCTGATGTCGGCCACGGTATAAAAGGGGGCGGACTCCGCTTCACCCCAGTTCTTTTCCCACCGTGACCCACTCATGTTGGAGAAGATCTTAGCTTGCTAGCTGCCAGCAATACTTCGTTTTTCGCCTTTTTTCCTCACATTTTTCTCTATTCGACGGTTTTTCAGTACCGACGCATGTCATCTGTCATTGATCTCTTCCTTGGGACCCCATCGGAACAAGTGCAGTTGCGGCCGTCAGATACCATTGAAGGACGGCCACACTGTGTGTCTTCTGCCTGGGGCTTAACCACGACACCGTGGCCTGCTCCACCTGCCAGGGCTTCACAAGCAGGACCAGGATCCGTCATTTGAAGGCTTTCAGGGCGTTCCTGTTGGAACAGAAGATGGACCTGCACACCTCCGGGGAGAAGGCCAAGCATAAGGAGAAATCCGAGCGGTCCCGGGACAAGGACCATAGTTGGTCCCACCACCGGTCCCGGTCCTCCCCCAAAAAGCCCCGTCCCTTTCCATCTGGAGCCCCCAAATCAGACTCTAACAACGGATGCCTCGGATTTGGGTTGAGGAGAAGGCGCACCTGAGAACCCGTAAGCGCCAGGATGTCTGGACCCCCCATGAGTCAAACCTCCACATCAATGTCTTGGAAATGCGAGCGGCCCTCAATGCGCTACATGCTTTTCAAGAGGACCTCATTCCAGGCTCTCTTCTTGTTCAGATGGACAACATGGCGGTCGTCTTCTGTATCGGCAAGCAAGGGGGCGCTCACTCTTACCCCCGTGCAGGGAGGCGATGAGAGTCTGGTACTGGGTGCTGGAGCGGCACATCTCTCTATCCGCAGTGCACATTCCTGGCGTCCTAAATGACTTGGCCGACAGCCTAAGCAGGTCTCGGTCCAAGGCGCATGAGTGGGAGCTACTGCAATCAGTAGCGGACCAGCTCTTCGACACATGAGGTCGTCCAGAGCTGGACCTGTTTGCATCACCATGCAATGCCAAACTGCCAAATTTCACGAGAGCCTGCGCCTGGTGTTTTCTGGCCAGACACGTTGTCCCTTTGTTGGGCAGGGAGGTTTCTTTACACCTTCCCAGCAGCCGACTGTGAACTGTGTTATCTTTCCTGGAAGGTTGTTTTTTAGTTGCTGTTACTTCAGCTTGAAGAGTTTCCGAGCTCCAGGCTCTGATGTGTAAAGAGCCGTATTTAATTTTCCACAGGGAAAGGGTTTCCCTTGGAACGAATCCTAAGTTCCTTCCTAAGGTAGTCTCAGAGTTAACCCTCAACCAGTCAGTTCACCTTCCAGTTTATTTTTCTTCTCCGTCTAATAGAGAAGAAGCTCTTCTTCACACTCAGGACGTTCACAGGATGCTGTGGTACTACCTTAAGTGCTCAGCTGCACACCGTAAATCGAAGCAACTGTTTGTGGCCTTTGCGCCACAGCACTTGGGTAAACCGGTGTACAAGCAAACAATTTCTAAGTGGCTTGTCAACTGCATTGTATTTTGGTATAAGAAGCATAATAAACCCTTTCCAGGACCGGTCAGGGGTCACTCCACCAGAGGAGTTTCTGCTTCCTTTTCCACTCTGTGGAATGTCTCCATCATATGTGCGGCTGCTACTTGGAACTCTGCGCACACTTTCATGAAGCACTATAGCCTGGACATTGCATCCAGATGCCGTGCCGGCTTCGGTCTGGCAGTCCTTCAGGGATTTCTGTCTTGATCTGCTGTTTTAGCATCCTGCCATCTTCCATCTCCTGGGGCTGGGGTCCTCCTTGGCGCGGGACTGTTTGGGATTCAGTTCTAATGGTTATAGTCTGCTGCAAGAGCTCCCACTCGAAGTAAGATAGTACAGTTACGTAAGAACTTAACGTAACAGTAGATCTTCGAGAGGAGCTCTTGCAACAGGCGCTACTTTCCCACCCTCCATCCGCCGAATGAGGTATACAGATCATCATCTTCAGGCTTCGCCTCCTTCTCTTGTCAGGGCCCATTCGCAGGTCTTGGTGGGGAACTGGGTCCACCCCTTTTATGCCGTGGCTGATGTCGGGGGTGGTCCCTGCTGGGTACTGCTGGTTGAGAAGTTTTCTGGTGGGTCCTAATGCCTGCGGCATTAGTCCTAATTGTAATAGCCTGCTGCAAGAGCTCCTCTCAAAGATCTACTGTTATGGTAAGTTCTTACGTAACTGTACTTTCAGCTTTTTTGACTAGTAACTACTGGGAGGAAAAAATACCACAGCACTGTATGCAATTTCTCAACTGACAGTGACAGCCTGTAAATTGAATGCTGAACGAGAGCAGAGGCAGCACAAGGATTTTGCTGAAAGAAGTTGTGCCACAACAGTGACATCAGAACTATGATACAAACAGGGTTTTTGAGTGTATGGATTGCCATACACAGTAGACCCTAACCATACCCTATGTTGTGATTGCTGTTGTATTTGTGAAACACTGGTGTTATTACCCCAGGAGTTTTTTAGTATGCTTGACTAATGCAGTATGCCAGCTGGGTTCAACTGCCCCAGAGGTGGAGTCAATGCTAATGAATTTTGATATCAGTCAGTCAGAGAGCAGGAGAGAAAGTGCTGCCTCTAGCTAGTATAGGAGGTCAGTCAGATTCATTTCTCCATTGAGAAGAGGGGTCATCTTCTCATAAATCTAAAGAAAAGTCCATTAAGGATTATCTAGAAAATAAGCCTGATAAAAATAATTCTGGCCAAGCCAAAAAAAGACACACTATGGGCAGGTTCCTGATTCAGTGCCTGCAAAAAAGAAACAAAAAGAAAAAGCTATCACTGCTCTCCCGCTGAAAAGCAAAGGGAGATGCCAGTGACACAAAAAGAGACCCCCTCCGATAAAGAAATGGCTATGGTCTGGCATTTATACCAGACTATACAGGCTATGGGCAGTCTCTTAATGCCCCTCCTGACCCTACTACTTCTCACACTTAAGATCTTGGGCTTGTCCAGGACTTTTACTATGAGGGTAGTGATGACCAACCAGAGGGTGAACCTGTAGAACCTGATGTATCCTCTGACCAAGAGTTTGGCTTTCCCTCTAATGGCCAAAATAATTTTTCTCTCACTGTACCTTCATTCAGCATATGGTAGACACTCTGAATCTCACTATTATCAGGCTGTTAAGCCCTGCTCAGGTTCTTGGTGGTAATAAATCAGCAAGAGAAACAGACCAGCGATATATTCGGCAATAAACTTGTTTATGACACAGGATCAGACATTTGCCCTAAAAACAGGTTTTACCAGTAGACACTGGAAGCCAAGAGTTTCCCAATACCCCCAAGGATGAAGAAGGTCTCCAAGGGGATACGTAATGCAGTAACTTATATACTTAGATAATATCCATAGCAACTATTACATTCGTAATATGTTAGACATACAAAACAAGCCATATTGGCTCAAAGTTAGGTGGCTCCACAGTGTTATCTAGTAATATACAAAATGTGTGAAATCGGCTAAAATGAGAACAAAGAATAATACATAAAATGGAAAATAAGTGCGGTGTTACATAAATCTGCATGATAGTAGTGTTGGCTATACAGTGACTTACTAAAATACTACAGTTCCACCAGAATAGGCCTAACGGTCTTTAGTGTCTGCTTGTTTGGTCAGCCCCCACCCTGGGAACTGACCTTGCTGCCCCCCCCTCGTCCTCTTTGGCTTCTCTCTTCCCAGTCCTGGATATTCCCATTGCACTGTAGTTTAGATCCGGGCCCGACTTCCCTGATAAAGGGTTGTCTTGAGATTATTGGCCCGGTTCTACCACGGATAGTCTGGCGCTTCTTGGATACGGGTGAGTATCCTAGCTCCCTGAAGGAGGCGGTGGTGACACCCCTCCTGAAGAAAGCTACCTTGGACCCCGACTGCCATGCTAACTAAAGGCCGATCTCTAATCTTCCCTTTGTTGGGAAGATTATTGAGAAAGTGGTGGCAGCACAGTTGGAGAACCATTTAACCATCCATGACATCTATGAACCCCTCCAGTCTGGTTTTTGTAAGAAGCATAGTACCGAGACAGCACTAGTTCGGGTGCTCAGTGATCTCCTGATTGCTAGAGATCAGAAGAATCGTTCCATTCTCGTTCTTCTTGATCTCTCATCAGCTTTTGACACTGTGGACCATGGGGTACTTCATGCTCGGCTGGAGTTTATCTGTGGTCTGTCAGGGACAGTCCTCAGTTGGTTTAGATCTTTTCTCACTGACAGGACTCAGAGAGTGGTGTCTGGATTAAATTCTTCCTGCCCACTCTCACTGTCCTGTGGGGTACCCCAAGCCTTGGTGTTGTCCCCCATGTTGTTCACAGTGTCTGTGCTGCCCCTCAGAGACATTGTAAGACGGTATGGGCTGAAGTTTCACTGCTATGCAGATGATACTCAGCTCTACCTGTCTTTTGCACCCGACCAGGATAGAGCTGTCTCGGTCATTAATAGCTGCCTCGCTGAAATCCAAGGCTAGATGAGTTCAAGCTGGCTAAAGTTGAACTTGGAGAAGACTGAGGTATTAGTTGTGGACCCAGGTTGCAGGGTAGAGGGGATGGGAGCTGGTTTATCCTCAGGTTTATTTCTGGGAGGTATCCAGCTCCCTACCTCTGAATGGGTGCGGAACCTGGGGGTGATTTTTTGACAGTGAACTGACACTGCGTTTGCAGGTGTCTGTAGTTGTCAAACTTTCCTTTTATCATCTTAGGAACATCGCCAGGATTAAGCACCTTGTTCTGCCAGCTGACCTTCCTATGTTGGTCCACACTTTTGTGACCTCACGCGTGGATTATTGTAACTCCATTTATCTAGGGCTTCCTGGGGTTGATATCCACCGCTTGTAGCTGGTGCAGAACGCTGCGGCCCGATTGTTGATGGGTACATCTTGTGCCTGTCATATCTCGCCATTCTAACGCGATCTGCACTGACTGCCTATTCATTGGCAGATCAACTTTAAAGTTGGTCTTTTGACCTACAAAGCCTTACACGGACAGGGTCCAGACTACTTGAAAGAGCTTTTGGTTCCCTACCTCCCCGGGCGATCTCTCTGCATGGCAGATGAGGGATTACTAGAGATCCCGAGGGTTTCTTTAAAGTCAACAGGTGCTCGTGCTTTTATGTTTGTTGCTCTGACCCTCTGGAATTCTCTACCCTGCCCACTTCGTCAGTGTGTGACCATGGAGGAGTTTAAAAAGACCCTCAAGACCTGTATATGGTCAAAGATCAATTTTAATTAACTTATTGTGATGGAGCTCAGATTTAGTACAGATTTAGTATAGTATAAATTATTTATGGATTTGTGTTTATTATTTATTGTTTAAAATTATTGTAAGGCGCCTTGGTTTAAGAAAGGTGCTGTATAGATAAAGTTTCATTTCATTTCATTTTCACAGGACTTTGCATCCAGAACCCTTCCCCTGTACCTGTCCCACCCTCTCTTGAACCCCTCCACCGTCTCTGCCTCCACCAGCCCCCTGGGCAGCTCATTCCATGGCTCCACCACCCTCTCAGTGAAGTAGCACCTCCTCCTTTCTCTCCTGAATCTCATCCCCCTCCAGCTTCCACCCATGCCCTCTAGTTGCCCCCCCTCCTTCCTTCGGAGCACCTTGACTGTTTCTCCCCTATTTAACCCCTTCATGTACTTGAAGACCTTTATCATGTGCCCCCGGTCCCTTCTCTCTTCCAATGTGTACATATTTAGCTCTTCGAGCCTCTCCTCATAGGTCCTGTCCCCCAAGCCCCAGATCATTTTGGTTGCCCTCCTCTGGACCTTCTCCAGGAGTTCAGTGTCCCTCTTTAAGTGTGGCCTCCAAAACTGCATGCAGTACTCGAGGTGCAGCCTCACCAAGCAGTTATACAGGGGGAATATCACTTCCCTCCTTCTGGAGGTGATCCCACTAGCGATGCATCGCAGCATCCTGTTGGCCTTGGCTGCTGCCCTCCTACAAGTCTCAGAGTTGTTCATCTTGACATCCACCACCACCCCCAGGTCTCTCTCAGCCATTGAGACTTGTAGCATTCCCCCAGGGTGTACTCTTGGCCCGGGTTTCTGGCTCTCAGATGTAGTACCTTGCATTTCCCTGCATTAAACTTCAGCTTCCACTTTCTAGACCACCTTTCCAGAGCCTCAAGGTCCTCCTGTAGGGCCACCCTCCCCTCCTCCCCATCCACCACTGCCCCCAGTTTTGAGTCATCCGCAAAGAGACTCATCTCACTCCTGATACCCTTCCTTATGTCAGAGGCATAGGCATTGAACAGGAGGGGCCCAAGGACTGATCCCTGAGGGACCCCACTAATGACCCTCCTTGGGGATGAGACTATCCCGCCAACCACGATCCTCTGGGTCCGGTCCTGGAGCCAAATGCCTATCCATATGATCTTCTGGTTCCTCACCCCCATTTCTCCCAGCTTATTCAACAGGCCTCCGTGAGGAACAGAGTCAAACGCCTTGCTGAAGTCAAGATAGAGGACGTCCGCCGGTCTACCCAGGTTCAAAGCTCTCGTCACCCAGTCATAGAACTCCACAAGATTTGTCTGACATGATTTCCATGGGATGAATCCATGCTGTCTATCATCCAGGCACCCTGACTTTTCCAGGTCCCCCCCCCCAGCCTCTCCTTGACAATGCCCTCCATCACCTTGCCCACCACCGATGTCAGACTGATGGGCCTGTAGTTCCCTGCCACCTCCCTTGATCCCCCTGTTGTGAATAGACACTATATGCGCCACCTTCCAGTCCTGGGGCACCCACCCTGTCCTCAGAGAGATGCTGAAAAGCTCTGCCAGGGGTTTCGCCAGGACATCCTCCAGTTCCTTCAGCACTCTGGCATGTAATTTATCTGGCCCCGGTGCTTTCTCCGTCTTAAGGGACCTGAGGGCTTCCCTCACTCTCTCTGCTGTGATTTCCACCTCCACTACCTTGTCCCCCTGCCTTGCTTCCTTTCTCTTGCCAGTGATGGCCCATCCTTTCCCCAGACCCGACGATCGGCAAGGGCCCCTCCTTCAGTTTCACCATCTCCTCCCATGTATGATGCAGCCCCCATTTTCCTTGGTGAAAACTTAGGCGAAGTACTCATTTAGTATCTCAGCCTGCTCCCCTGGACCTTGTGTCCATCCCTCCCCTGTTTTAATCCTGCTAATCTGCCCCTTCACTCTTCGTTTTTCCCCAGTGTATCTAAAGAACCCCTTATTACCTCTCCTAATTTCACTGGCCAGGTTCTGCTTCTTCCTTGCCTTAGCCACCCTCACCACCCTAGTGGCCCTTCTGACCATTAGCTCGTATTCCCCTTGATCCCTTTCACTCCTTGAGCACTTGAAATGCCTATAAGCCGCCTTCTTCCCTCACCACCTCCTGAACCTCCCTGGTCCACCAGCAGGGTTACGGCCCTACCACATTTCGTCTTACTCTTGCACAGGTGCTGGTAGCATTCTGCACCCCTTCTGATGATTTCCACTTACTGTCAGCATCCATGTCTGGCCCAATCCCATCAAATGCTTCTAGGATCCTTCCCATTTCCTTGAAATCCGCCCCCTGAAATTGTTACCTCTGTCTTTGTGCAGCCTTGTACCCCTTCTAGGTCCAGGCAGAACCAGACCGTGGCATGGTTGTTCCCCGCCAATGGGTCCCTTACCTCCAGGCCCCCAATCTCGTCACTGTCTGCCAGGATCACATCCAGCATCTGCGCCTCCCTGGTCAGACTTCTCAGAAGAATAAATAGAGAGCACATAAGTGTATGCTTGGCATAACACTTGCAATGCATTTCTAGCAGTGAATATATTGGTTATAATCACAAATATGTCCCTGGTTACTTATTCTTGTACGGTAAGTACTAACACTTTACACATTAGTAATAATCACACATAGCATATAACGTATATTGTCAGCGGTGCACATTGGGTATCCAGTAAGGATGTGGGGACCAAGTGTAACATCCCCCCCTTGTTGCCTTACCGAAAAGGCAACAACACTGTGGGAAAGTAGTGGGAGCAATATCCATTGTTTACAGACGGAACTTGAGCTGCTCACGGTGCTGTTTTAGCGTGCGCTGTAGACAGCAAAGAGTTAGTATAAAAAATATAATCAAAAATGGCTGTATAATCACAAAACATTTAAAACGTTAAGTCTAACCAGGTATTGGAAATTGTGGTTCTTAAGTCACCATCATGAATAAGGGTGTTAAGGGCTTCTTCAGCTTTGGAGATGTTATTGCTGATGTAGACAAGATGGGTATCCTTTCTGTCTAAAAGTGTTTTTCAGAGATAATGCCAACGGATCTATGTGAAGATTTAAAAACAGGTCGAGAATCACCTTGGGTAGTAGAGCTAGCGGCGGATCAACTAAGCTCTGAAAAAATCCCATGTTTGGGACAGAGCATCCACCGTCACACCCTAAGGACATTGGTACTGGCTGAAGAACCTTGATACCTGAGCATTTTCATTCAAAGAGATTTATCTGAGGTCAACAGAACCTTCTGCACAGAAGCTCAAGCACTTCTGGCTTCAACAGCCATTATTCCGGATGGACTGACTTTTGACTCAACCAGTCAGCCTGTATATTTGGTTCCCTTGCTAGATGAACTGCCGAGAGTGTCAGCAGGTTTTTCTCTGCCCACAGTAGCACCTTGGTTGCTTCTGCTAGCATTCCCTTGCATCCTGTGGCTCCTTGATTGTTTATGTGTGTCACGATGATGGCATTGTCCGACCTTATCTTCACTGAACCTGATCATGAAAATGAAGAAGGGCAAGAAACACTGCCCTCTTCCCCAACACATTTATCTTTAGCTGCTGCTACTGGGGGGTCCAGGCCCTCTGGACCACGCCCCGGCCTGATAGGCTGGCATTGATTGTCACAATCAGTTCTTTTGGGATTTCCAAGAGAGATCCCTTGCTGAGACTCTCAAGATTCTCCCACCAGGTTGGTGACCGCAGAACTGACTGCGGTAATGTTATCAAGGCTTGATGGCCTTCTGAGGCTGGATTCCAAGCCTGTAGCATTCTGTTCTGCAGTGGTTGCATATGTAGTTGAGCCCATGGTACTAGCTGTATCACTACAGTCATCAATCCTAGAATCTGGAGAAGTTTTTGAGCAGAGATTGATGTCTGGCTTCTCAGTCACTGAGCCTCTTGCCTCGGTGCCACTTTCTTCTCATCTGTGCAAAACACTGCATCCAGTGTTCAACCCTCTGGGACGGAATCAGGGAGCTTGTTTACTGTTTCTGGTCCAGAATCTGATGGAAATCCTTCCAACTTCTTGGTGACCACAAAATAAATTGAGTAGAATCCCAGAGCCACCTTGCTGGGTGGATATGGAACAATTGCCTTGATCTGCATCAAGAGATCTAAGGTCTGTGTCGCAGCTTGCTTTTTCCCTGGGTTTTGAGGTACAGAGGACTGCAGACAATAACCTCTTGTGGGTACTGTTGTGCACTCTGTGGCATAGCCTATAGCCAGGATTTCTAGTACCTATGTGTCTGACATTAGTTGGGCCCATCATTGGTGAAAATTCTGCAGTCTTCCACCAAGGAGAGGAGGCAGAGCTGGGTCTGTGTACCTTCATTGTGAGTTATCTCCCCTTTGTCCTGCACCTCCATTACATCTGCAGGCAAAGGATCCTGTTACCGTTGCCCTTAAATCCACAATAGGCTCCCCTATTCCTCTGGTTTCTGAAATTCCAAAAGAGATGAAAACTGCCTCTGGGCTGCTTCTGCAATACACCTCCTTGCCCTCTTGACGTTGGGTTTACCTTCTGTTGCTGTTTAGACACTGGCAGCTGACCCTTCTTATCCTGGACATCCTTACAGATTTCCAGGCCAGAGCCAAATAAAAGCCCTCCTTCAAAGGCCAGGTTAAACAGCTTTGACTTTGATGCCTGGTCTGCGACCCAGTGCCGGAGCCAGACACCTTGCATAGCTGCCACAATATGATGAGCAGAGCAGGCTGACATCCATAAATTGTCCACTGTGGCATCTCCCAGAAGAGCAGAGACCATGAACATAAGCTGCAAAATGTTAGCCCCTTCCAAGTCTGAAGGCATGTAACTACCCAGAGCCATGACCCATGACTTTAATGCTCTGGATATAATAAACTATGCATATGACGTACAAAGGTTTACTGCATTCGAGGCAAAGGCCTTTCTGCAGAAGGCGTCCACCTGCTTGTCGTGGGTGATGAGTAGGGCTGCTGAACATTCAGTAGGTATAGTTGACTGTTTAACAGAATTATACATGGCCTTATCTGCCAAAGGGGGAGCTTCACACTTCTGGGGGGAGTCCTCCAGGAATGGATAACATCTTATCTTCAGCCTAGGGAGCTGTTTCCGCTTATCCGCCCAGATGCATTCCTGTTCAGAGATCTGGTCACAGTGCACAAAATTTGGAAAACTCTTTGGTGTAGAGGAAGAAGCGGATAGAATGGGATTCACGTCCAGACACTCCATGACTTGCACCTCCTTCAACTGCAGTGTCCGACACGCTTCTGTTATAAGGTAGGACAGAGACTTTGTATCAAATGGGCAGGATCAGAATCTTTCCCTTGGACTCCTTCCACTCCCCCTCCTGCTGCTCCTCCTCCTCCTCCGAGGGGTACTCTTCCTCATCCAACAGCATGGTTGGGTCAGGTTTTTCCTCTTGGCCCCCTGTATCCTCATCTTGACCTTTCATGTTGTCAAGGTCGAGGGCTGCCTGCATATCTGGGTGAGCAGTATCACTGTGCTGTGGCGCACCTGGACGTGCCTGTATGGGCCCCCCGACCTGAGGTGCCTGCCATGGGTTCAGGTGTGTCGATGGGGATGTCCTGTGGAACATCAGAGCTCAGCAGCTCATTTAGGAGCAGCAAAAAGAATTTGCATAACTGAGCCTTTCCACTGCCAGTCAGTACCTCAGATACACTCCTTTTCCCCAGCTTAGGGATTCGGCTAGGGAGGACGGAGATAGACATGTTAGGTTGCATTACACAGGGCAGTAAAACCCTAAGGGGTAGGGTCTCCTCATCCTCCTGTATATCTTGCATCTCTTAAACATGACAGGTCTCCAGTAAGTCATGGTGCTCTTCCTAAGTGCAAAATAATTTAACAACTTGGAATAAATTATTCAGTGAAAGCTAAATGCAAAAACCCTGTAGGTGAAGTTGCCTTAATATTGCAACAACGAGCAGGGGACAGGCTTGCTGATTGCCACGTTTGTCCTAGTCTCCCTGAGCTGAGCACTGATAAAACGAAAAGAAAACTTCAGCTCAGCACTTTGAGGAACAGTGACCTGTAGTGTTCTGAAATACAAGTGCTGCCTGTTCAAGCTCTGCCGTCCACGTGCTGACTCCCTGTATAGAACATTGTCCCTGCCTCCAAGTGTCTCCTCTCTGCTGCAGAAGGAACTCACAGTAGCAGGAAACACAAATGCTGTGCCTCAGCTACTGCGCTAGGTGAGTAATGTAGAGCATGTACGGACACGCGGTGGAAGCATGATGATGTCACGCTGATATGGGTGACATTGCAGTGTTTGACATGAGCAGGCACAGCGGACTAAACTTGCGCCTATAGCAAGGCTAGAAAAGACCAATAAACTGCAGCGCTGAAGAGAGAAAGATACGAGTTTTCACTGGCAGGATGCCAGCAATGGTGAACCAACTGCGTGGCTCAGGATGAGAGGATGACATGCTAAATAGTGCTGCGTCTCCTCCCTAGGGAAAATCGGGCAGGAAAAAGTGTAAATAACTTCTCCCAAGTTACAGCCCAAGCAGTTTCATTCAGGAAAAAATGGAGCACAGGCAGCTGCTTAGCACAGAACGCTAACTAAGAGGAAAAAAATAAATCCAGGTTGAGGGACGAAGATGCAGGGAGGGTCCTTCACCAGCTAGAAGAGAAAGAAAAGGGAAGCAGGATTAGTAAGGGACCCCCAAGCTAGCTGTCTGTGTCTCCCCAAAAATAAGTTACGTACCTGAGGCACAAGGCTAAGGCGATCGGAGACCATGCTGCACACCCTCTATGCACTGTAGTGGCATGTGGACGCCATTTCATGCACAGAAGGCCTCCGCTTTAACAGGCATGATTTCTGTATTTGAGGGTTCTCCCTTTCACCAGGCAGCCCCAACCTGCTTCACAGTTGCACAGACCTATCAGGAAAACAAAAGAATTGCAGACAGAAGAACTTCTGAGAGAGTTCTTCTATGCTGTCCTACCCCTCTAGTGGCAGAGTGGAGACTGGAGAAACAGTGATCTGAGAATGCTCATGTGACCAAGGTTCTATGCTGATTGACAGCTTTGGGCTACGCCACTGCCCCAGTAGGGGTGTTCATTACCTATATATATTAACAGTGTAGAGTGATACAGAAACAAAAGATCTTACTTTGAGAGGATTCCTGCAGTAGGTCATTACAGATAGGACTGCACCCCCTTGCGTCAGGATCACATGGCAGACTTCTAGCTAGCAATGCATAGTGGGGGACTGCCCTCGGCGTTGCTTGATGGGACATCAGTGTGACACTATATAGAGTGGTGGTCCCCATGCCCACCCTTCAGTTCTTTCCCGCTGACGACCTGAGTCAGTCGAACCTCACGGAGAACTTCGCCTCAATTGACCGCCATTTTTTCTGTTTATGGTTTGTGATTTTCTTCCTTTTAAAGTTCTAGTTTCCATCATTGCATGTCTTCTCCATTGCATCACTTGAAGAAGTGTGACAAGTGTGGTGCTCAGATCCCACACAGGGACGACCACTCCCTCTGTGTCCTCTGTCTAGGCCCAAAACATCGGGCCCAGGACTGCTCTGTCTGCCTGTCCTTTACCAGGGCCACATGTGTCACACACCAGAAAGCCCTTGAAGCCCATCTGCTCAAGAAGCACCTGGCTTCCATGAGAAAGGGGCTGTGGAAACGTTCTTCCTCTCCCAACACCGAGCGAAAGAAGAAAAAGAAGGAGAAGCACCGGGATCGGTCTCCTTCCCTTCAGTGCCACCAGACCAAAGAAGCAGCCTCAGGGAAGGTATCAGCTTTGGTAAGTACTCCTCCTGCCTGGTCTCAGTCTGCTCTGGCGGATCTGTCACCGGCTCCCCTTCTGCAGCTGTCAGAGGGCAGAAGGGGTGTTCTTCTCAGGAGGATACTTATTCTGGGACTGTAAGCAGCACTCTGGCTGATAAGCTGCCCTCCGGTGCCATCCAAAGGGCACACAGCCACTGTCAATAAGCCGGACTCCAGCTCCTCTGCCATCCGCCCAACCCCGACTGATAAGTCGGACACTGGCTCCGACGCCTGCTCAGTCACAGCTGATCAGTCAGTCGCCAGCTTGCCTGATGACCACACGGCCGAGGCTCTCCCATTGTACCTTGGAGACTTCCCAGGTGGTGATCCGAGCAGTTGCCAGACCCTATCCTTTCCTTGAAGGTTCTCCCTCCAGGGAATCTTTTCCTCTGATGCAGTCTGACCCCTCGCACTCCCTTGATTCCGAACAGGAGACAAGCGGTGTGTCTTTGGGGATTTCTTCCCCTTCGTCAGATACTTTTCTGGCTGGGTCTTTTGCTGTTCCTGTGGACCTGTCGATGGGGGTCTCTTCTTCCAGATCTCCCTCGCAGACACCAGATCAGCCTTTGGACCTGGTGATCCCTTCGCTGAACCCCCCGATGTCAAATACCACAGGGGTACCTCTACTAAGAAGCTCTTCACCGGTCAACAACCGTCCCAACCCAGTGATGGCTGGCGTACCAGCCAATATCCCGCTGCCTGACAGTTCTGTGCACGCCCTGCCTACACCTCGTGCTCTGATGCCTGAGCCACCCTCAAGGCCTGCTGATGGACCCTGCAGCTTCCAGTGGTCCCTCAGCACTGCCCCCTTTGGGTCCAGTGGTCCCTCCTTCGTCGAGCATGTTCCTGGACTATCCCACACCACAATATTCATTTTACCCGGCACCAGGATACCCGTCATCGAGATACCCATCGCCGGCCTAAGCGACTGGGTACCCGCCATAGGGTCAGTTTTTTTCAGGGCTATACTTTTGGCTGCCATTACCCTGGCTACCCCTCCTACCCTCACTCGGGGTACCCTGAGTTCCAGCCTCCTCCACCACCCCCGCCTCCTCCTGCTTCGCAGCCTCCGACTCAAGACAGGTCACAGGCTGAAAAGCCAGGGTCCATTCCCTCCTGGTGGAAGGATGCTAAATTGCAACTCTTACAGGAGTTGTCCTGACTGGAGCCAATATTGATCCCTGCCTCGGCCCCATGGTCAACTCCCAGGAGTCTTTCCCCTGCCGACCCTCGGACGTTGGACAGGGAACCTGCCAGACGTCCTCCCAGAGACTTGCCGGGTGACAGACCCACAGAGGGGGCATCAGATAAGGTCTCCTCAATCATCAGTAACATCTGACTTGGACTCTTCAGTGAGTTCTGGGTCCCACTCCCCAATAGAACCTTAGCCGAAGGAGTCTCCCATATCTCCCCCCCAGAGGACCCTTCATTTACTGATCTACTCCAGTCTCTTCTGATCATATGTGGATGGGCTACCCAGAAATTGGATCCCAAAAGAAAAAGGCTCGCCATGCAAATGGTAATTTCTGATGTGGACCCCTTACCCATCCCTCCTTGGACGGGACCACATGAGGACTTGACATGTACCATTTGGCAGCAACTGTTCTCTATCCCTGCAGTCTCTAAGGAGGCCAACAGGACTTTCCACCCCAGAAGGGGTTTCTCACCTCACTGTGCAGCCCAAGGGGGACTCCATAGTGATCACTGCAGCCCACAACAGACTGGCCAAGCCGAAGTATCTTACTGCATGTCCGCCAGATGAGTCCAAATAAAATGGACCAGTATGGCCGCATAGTGTATGCTTCCTCCCCTTGTGCCTTGCAGTCTTTGAATTATGTGGCCCACATGATTTCCTTCCAGAAATCTTCCCTGTCAGATCTGGAATCCGATATTCTAGCTATCCCAAACCAAGATCTGTGGGACAGACTTCCTCAAATGGTGAGGCTTAATACGTCTTCTTGCTGTCGTGCACTTCACACCACCTGCAATTCCGTGGGCTTGGTGGCACATAGCATTGCCTCGGACGTCTACCTTAGAAGGCTTGCATGGCTGTGCCTGGCAGGCTTGGCATAGGATGTCCAATCTACTCTCCAGGATGCCTCCTTCTTGGGCCCCATCCTGTTTGGGGGGGATGTTAGGGACATCATCACGGAGCTTCAGGACAGCGGTAGGTACCTTCGAAACATCCTCTTCCTCCACCACTCCAGCGCCAAACCCTAGCAGCCTTTTTGCTGCCAACAGTGAAAAAGAAACAAGCAGCCCCCAACCAGATGCCAGGACAAATGTTGCATCACGTTCTCTGGGGCACCAACCCCCCAGCCAAGTCCCATAGGGCAGCTGGAGGCCATCAGCCAGCCCTCCCCTCTGATTTGCAGGACACCCCTCCACCAGATCTGCCAATGGAACTGGTGGGGGGGGGAAGGTTCACCCTCCACCTCAGAGAGTGGGAGGCGATCACCTCAGATGCTTGGGTGCTGCAGATGATCGCAAGAGGACACTCAGTAGAGTTCCTGGATCGACCCCCAGATAATCCTCCGGGCTCATATTACTCATTAAGCCACCTCCCAGTGTGTCGGGGGAAATTCAGGCTCTCCTGTCCAAATCAGCCATAGAGCCAGTTCCTCCAACCCAGGAAGGAAGAGGGTATTACTGTCACTTCTTCCTGGTGCCAAAAAAGACAGGATATCTAAGACCCATCTTGGATCTCAGGCTGCTGAATCTCTTTGTAGAATACAAGAGGTTCTGCATGTTGAGCCTCCAGGGCCTCTTACCCCTGCTCCTCAAAGATCAGTGGCTGTGCTCGCTGGACATGCAGGATGCTTACCTGCGCATCCCCATCCTCCCAACCCACAGCCTCTACCTGAGGTTCTTATTCCAGGGGAACCATTTTCAGTTCAAGGCTCTTCCCTTTGGCCTGTCCTCAGCACGTTGGGGTTTTTACCAAGTGCCTAGTGGTGGTGGGAGTGGCCTTACGCCGCAAGGGGATCTACATGTTCCCATAAATGGATCACTTGCTTCTGTCAGCCCCATCTCGGGACAGCCTGAAGGAATCTCTCTCCTTCACCCTGGACCTGTTTTCATAACTTGGCATTACAGTGAACTACCCCAAGTCCAACCTTTCACCCTCCCAGTGCCTCCAGTTTATTTGAGTGGGGCTGAACACGGTCCAGGGCAGGGTATTCCTTCCTTCAGACAGAGTGGATACTCTGAGGCTACAAGCTTCTGCTATAGCCAACTCTTGTTGGACTACAGCTTGCTCTGTTCTTCCACTGTGGGGGTCTCATGGCTGCTGCCATTCCCACAGTACAGATGGCCCGACTGCACATGAAGGTGACCCAGTGGACATTCAAGGTCCAGTGGGATCAATGCTTGGATGACCTGGACCACAGAGTCATGGTCTCCAACAGCATGAAGAGAGATCTGCCCTGGTGGCAGGAGATGTCTGTTCTCTCCTCTGGGGGTTCCCTTTCAACCCCCCTTCCCTTCCATGACAGTCATGACGGATGCCTCGGGTCAGGGTTGGGGAGCACATCTGGGAGACCACCGCACCCAAGGCAGGTGATTCCAGCAGGAAGTTCATCTGCATAAAAAAGTTCTAGAGATGAGAGCAGTTCTCTATGCTCCCCGGCCTTTCAAACCCTCTTGTGCCTGGGAACACTTCTGGTCCAGACTGACAACATTGCCACGGTCTGGTACATCAGCAAACAGGAAGGCACCCGCTCTTACCCTCTTTGCAGGGAGGTGATGTGGGTGTGGTACTGGGCAGGCCAGCACAATCTGCACTTGATATAGCAGTCCACGTCCCGGGTGTTCACAACGTCCTGGTGGTCAGTCTCAGCCGAACCATTGTGCGGGCTCACGAATGGGAACTGAAGCAAGACGTGGTAGAAGGTCTGTTCGACCTATGGGGCTGTCCAGAACAGGACCTTTTTGCCTCCCCATTCAACACAAAACTACCCAGTTTTGGCTCGCTTGTTCCAGGGTGTGGTGTTTATTGGTAAGACGTGCTGTCACTTTGTTGGACAGGGAGGTTCCTGTATGCCCTCCCTCCCTTTCCAATTCTGCAGAAAGTCCGGCTGAATCTTCAAACAGAGGGTGCACACATGATTTTCATTGACCCTATTTGACCTCGGCGGATATGGTTTCCCTTGCTGCAACAGCTAGCATTGGAACCCCCAGTACCTCTTCCTTTCCTTCATGACCTTCTGTCTCAGGAGTAGGGCAGCGTTGTACATCCAGGACTCTGATCTCTCCACCTACATGCATGGCATCTCTGGATGTAGCAGTGTCATGTTTCAGGGTTTCTTCCAAGTAGCCCAAATTTTGGTGGAAGCCAGAAAACCTTCCACCAGAACTACGTACGCTAAGAAGTGGAAGAGATTCACCATCTGGGTGACTGCCAGGGATATGGATCCCTTTTCTTGCCCAGCACACCAGGTCCTTGAGTACCACTTGCACCTTTCTGATCTGGGCCTCAGTTATTCTTCATTGAAGGTCCATCTTTCAGCAATATCTGCCTGTCATGTCCCAGTGGAAGGCAAGACTGTTGCTCAGCTGAAGGTCTCCAAAACCTTTCTTAAGGGAATCCTTCACTTGAAACCTCTGGTCCATAGTCCAGTTCTCCCCTGGGATTTGAATTTTATTTTGGAAAAACTTACTTTGCCTCCTTTTGAGCCAGCAGCAAGCTGTGATATGTGCTTACCTGTCTTGGAAGGCGCTATGTTTAGTTGCTATTACCTCAGCGCAAAGGATTTCCAAGCTTCAGGCTGTAGTTTGTAAGGGGTCTTATTTAATTTTCTACAGAGACAGGCTGACTCTGAGGACTAATCCTTCCTTTCTCCCAAAGGTGGTATCCGAGGTGACTTTAAACCAGGATATCCAACTGCCGGTCTACTATCCCGAATATTCTAACAGAGGGGAACACCCTTGCACACTCTGGATGTGCATAGAGTACTACGCTGCTACATTTCTCGGATTAAGGCGGTGCGCAGATAGCACCAATTATTTGTTTCCTTTGCACCCAAATGGTAGGGCAGTACTGTGTCTAAGCAATGCCTTTCCAAGTGGTTGGCTAACTGCATTACCTTTATCTACCAGAAATACGAGAAACCACTTTGGGGGACGATCGAAGGGCATTCGACCCATGGCATAGCTGCCTCCACTACCTTTTTGAGAAATGTGTCCGCATTAGACATTTGCTCTTTGGCCTCATGGAGTAGTGTCCATACTTTCATGAAACACTACAGTCTGGACATTTCCTCTAGGCGCAGAGCCGATTTTGGACTGGTCATTCTTCAGGGCTTAGTGTCCTAGCTTGCATCCTGCTCTGGAGACCTTTTCCACCTCCTGGACCTCAGTCTCAGACTGTTCCTTCTTGACTGCTTGGAATTCAGTCCTATCTGTAATGACCAACTGCAGGAACCCTCTCAAAGTAAGATATAGCAGTTATGTAAGAACATACTGTGACGTAGACAGACATCTCCGAGTGCTGTATTAATTTTTTTTTTATTACATATAAAATATGTAATGGGAAGGTCAGGTTGAGGAAAAGGCTGTCTTACTGGAACTGACGCATCAAGACCCCCCCAGGGATGATTCAGTGGACAGGAGGTGGTTTGAGTCTGCAGGTATAAAAATGCAATTCCTTTGTTCAATTTTCTTTGAAGGCAGGAACCAAAGTATCCACTTTATAATGCCTTCAGGGAGATCCTTTGACTTGCATAGTTGCCAGGAAGGACTTGTGGGGAGCAGTGTCGGAGAGAGGCCAGAATGGACATTGAAGAGATTTGATGTCTGAGCCAGGGAGAATCCAGACGATCTTGAAAGGTCCAATATACACTCCCGGGGGAATCCTTGAATTATATCAGAGAGACCTTTTAGGTGTAGATTCCGAGGCCCAGACGGGATTAAAGAGGCAAATACACTTTTGCTTTGAATACAGTGACTTGGATCAAACAAGCTTTTGAGATGTCTGTGTAGCAGAGCACAAATCAGTTCTGACCAGTTAACCTTAGGAGAGGAAAATTGAGTATGTCACTTATTTTTTTTTTTTTAATCTTGTAGGGACATACTGTGCTTTAAAATATAACTTTTAATACTCCAAGGTGGAGTTTAATGACATCACGGGAAGGCTGGCTCAGAACTGTTTTAATTGCTGAAAGAACCTTGACAGAGACGCAAGACAGTATTTCTGACTGAGAGAAGAGAAACCCTCAAAGCACTGAAAGAAAGTAAGCATTAGATTACACTAGTCTAAATGTATGTATTATAGAAACTGTACTTTTTCCTGTTTGTTTTAAGGCTGTATGTGTTGGGAATTTTGTTCTGCAATTATTATTCTGTTTTGATATTTTTAAAGTGAAGAGATAGTTTTACAATGGAACTGTCTGGAGTGCCTTGACATTTTTTTTTATTTAAGTGGAGCTTTTAAAGGTTATAAGTAACACTGTGTATTAGCTTATTTTATACCAAGCTGGGAAATGGATAGTGTTCTCTAAAGTCTTGCATTGAGTTCTAAGGGTTAATTTGAAAGTCCTGGTTGGGTGCCCGTAGGCAAAGATATCTGGCCCCTGAAGACAGAATTATCTGAGCCTGATAATTGGGTTTGTTAACAAGAGGTTATCAGTTTGAATCCCTCCAGATCTTGAGACTAAAGTGACTTGAACCCACAAAACAGACAAGAGGGCTACCTTCTTCTGTTCACTGTACACAATTCATACGCTCAGAAGTTGGCACTTTGGGAGTAGAGGGCTGACCGGCTGAGCGAGTTTGTGACAGATTGGTTGGCAGTGGTGGCATAAAAGTTTGGTGGTATAAGCTTCATTGTTCAGTGTATTAGCTTGAAACCATTTAGCTCACTTGGAGAAAAAAAAAAAGAAAGGCAGTGTTTTATTTCAAAAGGAAACAGAACTATATCCCTTGACTTAGTTAAGTTCCCACCCATTTTATTTTATTTTCTGAAGTGCCAGTCAGTGTAGTATTAGTAGTGAGAGAAGTAAATGGCTTCTGACTACAGCAAACACACTGTAGATTTCGTAAAGCAGTTGTGCGGGGACAGGGGGAATCCCGTTTGGGGTGAAAGCCAGTAAGCAGAACCTCATAGAGGCCCTGATGGTAGCAGATACCCAGAGCAGCGAGTCACCAACAGTGGCTGAAAGAGACCAGACCTCGAGTGTGGCAGAACTAGTGGCCAGTGAGGGGTCCCGAGCCGATAAGGCAGACAGCAGGGCCACTGTCAGTGAAGGGCCACAGAAGCAGGGGAAGGTCACCAGTATCCTGAATCCAGAGGTACTCAAGCTGCAAATAGAACTGGAGGTGGAGCGACAACAGAAGGAGGCAGACTGTGAGGAACGTGAGCGCCAGCGAGAGGCAGATGAGAAGAGAGAGTAAGAACGCAGAGCTGCAGAGGAGAGGAGAGCCAGTGGCAACATGAACTGGAGAAGCTACGACTCCAACCAGCGGCAACAGGGCAGGTAAGTGGCTTGGGTTTAACTAGGACTGCAGGACTGGGTTACAAATTGAACTCCAAATTAATAGTGGAATTCAAAGAGGGGGAGGACATGGACGCCTTTTTAAATTCTTTTGAAAAAGTTTGTATTCAGGCTAAAATTCCTAGAGAGTCCTGGAGATTCCAGCAATCCCCACTACTTACCGGGAAAGCTTGGGATGCATTGGGTCAAATGGATAATAAAGACGGTGATGATTACAGCAAGTTAAAAGCTGCACTACTAAAAAAGTTTTAATTAACTGCTGAATCATACAGAGCTAAATCCGTAAGCTCAGGAGAAGCTCTGATATGAGCTGTGAGGAGCAAGCCATGAAACGACGTCAGTTTTTAAAACGTTAATGGGAAGGAATTGAGGCAAACACTGTTGATAAAATTGAAAATGTGATTTTATTAGAACAGTTTTATTGGGCATGCCCAGCAGAGTTAAAAACCTGGCTAGAGGACCGAGATCCAAAAACAGTGCAAGAGGCTGCTGAACTCTCCAACCGCTATGCCAAGAGCAGACCTGCTCTGAGTGTGAATGGAGCGAGTGTGGCAGTGCAGAAAGGGAAAAGTGCATCTTCAGGGCAGCTAAAATCCTCACTGCCTCCACTGAAATCAGTTAGCCCCAGGCTTCAAAGAAAATATTTCTCTGAAGTAAGAAATGTTTGTTGGTTATGTAAAGAAACTGGGCACATTGCCAGACAGTGTCCAACAATGCGGAGGCAGTATAGCGCAGTGGTCTAAGGCTCTGAGCTGTAAATCTGGTGACATCCAGCAGACCAGACCTGGATTTGAATCCCACAGCTTCCACTTGCATGCTGTGTGACCCTGAGCAAGTCATGTAACCTCCTTGTGCTCCCAGGTCGCTCCTGTAAAGAAGCTTTCAGCTTAGTGTACTTTACCTGGTTAAACAACTAAATAAAAAAAATAAATATAAGAAGGGCAAGCAATAATACGCAGAGTAGTACCAGAAAGGAAGTGGGTTGTTTTTGTGTCCCTGGAAGCATGCCAGTGAACTTGAGGGAACACATGCACCCAGTCATGGTAAATGGCATACAGATAAAGGGGTTACTAGCATACCAACATACTAAAATGCCAGCACAATAGGCCTAACGGTCTTTCGTGTCTGCTCGTTTGGTTAGCCCCCGCCCTGGGAGCTGACCTAGCTGCCCCCCTCGCCTTCTCTGGCTTCTCCATTCCCAGTACTGGATATTCTCGCTGCACTGGATTTTGCTTCCAGAACCCTTTCCCTGTACCTGTCCCACCCCCTCTTGAACCCCTTCACCATCTCTGCCTCCACCAGCCCCCTGGGCAGCGCATTCCATGGCTCCACTACCCTCTCATTGAAGTAGTACCTCCTCCTTTCTCCCCTGAATCTTCTCCCTCCAGCTTCCACCCATGCCGTCTAGTTGCTCCCTCCTCCTTACTTCCAAGCACCCTGACTGCTCCTCCCCTGTTTAGCCCTTTCATGTACCTAAACACCTCTATCATGACCCCTCCCCCCGGTCCTTTCTGTCTTCCAATGTGTACATATTTAGCTCTTCGAGCCTCTAAGGGACACAGGGGCATCCCTGACATTGGTAAAAGGGGATCTGGTACAGCCTGGTCAGCTTATACCCAATAAATACGTGACTGTACAGGACTTTGTGGGTGAAGCAAAAACATTGCCCCTGCCCAGTGTTCTCCTGGACTGGGATGAAACAAGGGAAACTGTGCAACAGGTGGCTGTAGCTAACATATTAGCAGTGGATATGATCCTGGGTAACAATCTCCAGCAGGGGGTGGTATGTGCAGTTACCTGTAGCCAAGTGACCAGAGAAAACTGTAGTTCCCTGAGCCCCCCAGAAGCCATTGGGGAAGATACTGAGAGGCTGGTTCCCCAGCCTGTGTCTCCAGAGGGGCAGACTGATAAAAAGATGGTAGAAATTTCCCCAGTAGAAAGTAACTACATAGCTACAGAGGGTTACTCCAAAGAGGGAGGGGCAACCCCTTGTCAGAAGGTAGGGATTGACAGTGATCCTGAGGGCCCTGATGCTAGTGCTAGGGACCCTAATTTAGCGACTGAAGGGGATGTGTTCCATGCCTTGGGAAAGTGTGAGGGGTTCGTAGCTGCTCAGAGGAGTGATCCTAGTTTAGAGACTGAGGGCTTGGGCAGTCTCGGATGGTGCCCAGGGAGGTGACTGCCAACATAGGGTTTATTGGGAAGATGGACTTATGTATACACAGGCAGTACAGAGGGAGGGAGGGATGTTAGGCAGGCAGCTTGTTGTTCCCCAGGGATATCGTGAGCAGTTGCTCAAGGTTGCCCATGATATTCCCTTGTCTGATCATCTGGGAATTGCATGCACAATGCAGCGGTCGGCCCAGAATTTCTACTGGCCTAACTTCACCCAGCAGGTGAAGAAGTAATGCAGGTCTTGCCACCGGTGCCAAGAAATAGGGAAGACGGGCAAGAAAATCCAAGCCACCCTGATCTCCTTGCCCATAGTGGAGGAGACATTCTAGATGGTGGGAATGGATATTGTGGGGCCTTTAAATACCCCCAGCTCCTCACGGAAAAGGTTCATTCTGGCTGTGGTGGATTATGCCACCCGGTACCCAGAGGCAGTCGCGCTTTCCTTACTGAGAACAGACAAAGTAGCAGATGCCTTGCGTGGGATTTTCTCCCGTGGGTTTCAGCAGGAGGTAAACAGTCACCGATTGAGGGGGTTCCTTCATGTCGGACTTAATGAAATGTCTATGGAAGAAGTGTGGGGTGGTGCAGAGATGCATGACACCATATCACCCACAAGCCAGTGGGCTTGTGGAATGCTTCAGTGGCACCCTAAAGTCAATGCTCTGGGTGTTTGCTGAACAGCATGGGAGGGGCTGGGAGAAATACCTTCCCCACCTGTTGTTCGCATACTGGGAGGTGCACCAAGAGTCAATAGGATTTTCCCCCTTCGAGTTCTTGTATGGACGCTGGGTACGTAGGCCCCTAGACTTGATCCGGGAGGACTGGAAGGCAAGCACGCCACTCAGGGAACTCTCACTCTGGATTACGTCCTAAGGTTTAGGGAAAGGCTGAAGGAGCTTATGGGGACAGCCCAGAGCAACCTGGCAGCTGCCCAGCAGAAACAAAAAGTATGGTACGACCACAGAGCCAGAGCTGGCTCGTACATGGTGGATCAGGAAGTCATAGTCCTTATTCCGATCCGGAAAGACAAGCTGCAAGCTAAGTAGGCATTACCGTACAGAGTGGTTAGGAAGGTAAATGACGTAAACTACATTGTGGAGTTACCTGACTGTAGACAGACAGGAAGGATGTACCATGTCAGCATGATGAAGCCATATGCAAATAGGGCTGACATGGTGTTCGCAGTGTGTGGTCATGGGGAGGGAATGGACGAAGGAGACCCCCTTCTGGACTTGCTGGAAGAGAGTAAGCAGGAATCCTCTGTGGAGACAGTAAAATCGTCTCCCCAGCTGACCCTGGACCAGATCCAGAAAGTGAGGGAGGTTTTAGCAGACTTTGCTCCCTTGTTTGGCACCAAGCCTGGACTAACCCCCTTAGCAACACACGACGTGGAGACAGGGACACAGATGCCCATATGATAGACAGCATATTGGGTGTCAGAGGCTGTCCAAAAGGACATTAGAAGGGAAGTGGGGAGATGCTGGATTTAGGGGTAATCCAGAGATCCCACAGTCCCTGGGCCTCACCCATAGCCCTTGTACCCAAGCCAGACGGCTCGACTTGTTTCTGTGTAGACTGAATGCAGTCACGAAGTCAGACGCCCACCTGATGCCCCAGACGGACGAACTCCTGGACAGGTTGGGGGGAGCGACCTACCTCATGACCATAGCCCTGACAAAGGGGTATTGGCAGGTAGAGTTGACCGACAGAGCTAGGGAGAAGTCGGTCTTCATCACTCTGATAGGCTTGTTTGAGTTCAAAGTAATGCCTTTCGGAATGAAGAACGCCCCGGCCACTTTCCAAAGGTTGGTGAGCCCGGTGTTAAGTGGTGCTGAGGAGTACGCCATGGCATACCTGGATGACATTGCCATCTTCAGTACCAGCTGGGAGGAACACCGTCACACCTTAGGGAAGTGCTGGGCAGAATACAGAGGGCTGGGCTCACTGTCAAAGCCGAGAAGTGCCAGGTGGCGATGGGGGAAGTGGCATACCTCAGGCGTGTGGTAGGCTGGGGACAGCTCCATCCTAACCAGATAAAAATAAAGGTAATACAGGCATGGCACTGACCAGAAACTGGGAAGCAGGTCAGGAGTTTTCTCGGGGTAGCAGGGTACTGTCGAAAATTTGTAGCAAATTACTGTGCCCTGGCTGCTTCCCTATTTGACCTGACGAAGAAACGGATGCCCAAGAAAATTACCTGGGGCCCAGCCTGTGAGGAAGCCTTTACCAAACTGAAGGAGGCACTGTGCAGTGCTCCTGTTTTGACAAGTCCGGACTATAGCAAAACTTTTGTAGTTCAGATGGACGCGTCAGACATGGGTGTTGGGGCAGTACTAAGCCAGACATCCAGCGAAGGAAGGGACCACCCGATAGCCTACTTGAGCTGAAAGCTGCTCCCCAGGGAACAAGTATACTCCATAGTGGAAAAGGAGCGTCTTGCCCTAGTGTGGTCCCTAAAGAAATTGGAGCCATACTTGTATGGGCAACCTTTTGTGGTGCAGACTGACTACAACCCCCTGGTTTGGTTGTCACAGATGGGGAAAAACAATGGTAAACTACTAAGATGGAGTCTTGCTTTAAAAGGGTATGATTTGAAAATCGTACATAGGGCTGGAGCCAAGAATAAGAACTCAGATGGACTGTCTAGGGTCTATGAGGAGTGAGCTGATTTGGGAAGCTCATCCCATGTAGGGGATAGAGCCCCCAAATTCAGTCTAGGTGGGGAGGAGTGTGACATAGACAGCTAGCTTTGAGTGCTCTGAGTGCTGTATTAATTTTTATTATATATAAAATATGTGATGGGAAGGTCAGTTTTGAGGAAAAGGCCGTCTTACTGGAACTGATACATCAAGACTCCCCAGGGATAGTTCAAAGGACAGGAGGTGGTTTGAGTCTGCAGCTATTTAAAATGGAATTCCTTTGTTCAATTGTCTTTGAAGGCAGGAACCAAAGTATCCACTTTATAATGCCCTCAGGGACATCCTTTGACTTGCATAGTTGCCAGGCAGGACTTGTGGGGAGGGGTGTCGGAGAGAGGCCAGAATGGACATTGAAGAGGTTTGATGTCTGAGCCAGGGAGAACCCAGACAAATTTGGAAGGTCCAATATACTTTCCTGGGGGAACCCTTGAATTATATCAGAGAGACCTTTGAGGTGTAGATTCCAAGGCCCAGATGGGATTAAAGAGGCAAATACACTTTTGCTTTGACTACAGTGACTTAGATCAAAGAAGCTTTTGAGATGTATGTGTAGCAGAGCACTAACCAGTTCTGACCAGTTAACCTGAGGAGAGGAAAACTATGTCACTTTTTTTTTTAAATCTTGTTGGGACATCCTGTGCTTTAAAATATAACTTTTAATACTCCAAGGCAGAGTTTAATGATATCATGGGAAGGCCAGCCCAGAACTGTTTTAATTGCTGAAAGAACCTTAACAGAGATGCAAGACAGTATTTCTGACTGAGAGAAGAGAGACTCTCAAAACACTGAAAGAAAGTAAGCATTAGATTAGGCCAGTCTAAATGTATGTATTGTAGAAACTGTACTTTTTCCTGTTTGTTTTAAGGCTGGATGTGTTGGGATCTGTATGGGGATACACGATGGGCATGAGTGTGATATGACAAATATTGTCACTCCTGCAGAGTGAGCTCTGGATATCTCACAATGCAGGAGTGACAATATTTGCCATATCACACTCATGGCCATCATGTATTCGATATATACAATAGGGCCAAGAGTTTCAGAAGTTTTGTTATGCTGTCTTGTGTTCTGTTCCTGTTTGTGTTTGCTCATTCTGTGTGTGAGCTTTTCTGAATGGGCTGGCAGTGTTATAAACTCTGGGAGACACATGAGTGTGTTTTGCAATGCTAAATGAGTTAGTTTTAGATAGGAGTGAGAAACATACTTTTGTGAAGCTGTATTGTTTAGCAGTCTGGCTGCAGTGAAGTTAAGAACATCACAGTAATTGTAATGAGATGAGAGGCAGAGTGTCAGAACAGCTGATAATGTTTTCAGTGTTAATTAAGTTAGCTGCACGCAGACTGCAGAGTGTTCTGTGAAATTGTCACAGGAATTGTAATGGGTGAGAATTAGTTTGAGGAACAAGTGAGAGTGTGTTTCAGTGGTGGTAGTTAGCTGCAGGCAGTAGTTTTAGACTGTTCTGTGAAGCTGTGCTGTTTGGAATTCTGGCTGCATCAAGTTGAGAGCGTCACAGTAATGAGCTGGACGTTGGGGGTTGGGTAGGTGTGTTTTGTAATGCTCACTGAGATAGCTGTAGGCAGCAGTGAGACCTCTCAGGTAGTTCTGCATTTGTGTCTGTGGTAACAGGACAAGTGTTTCTTGCATGCTAAGGGGAAAGCTGCCTAGGGTGATGATATCAGTGACCTTTTGTGACCTGGTGTGTAAATGGCTGGTATCATTGCAGTGGATGATGACGCTGTTTTATCTCACTCATTTACCACTCACCCCGTGTGTGTGTGTGTATATATATATATATACTGTTCTGTAATTGTTGTTCTGTTTTGATATTTTTGAAGTAAAGAGATATTTTTACAACGGAACTGTCTGGAATGCCTTGACATTTCTTTTTATTTAAGTAGAGCTTTTAAAGGTTATAAGTAACACTGTGTATGGGCTAATTGTAAACCAAACTGAGAAATGGATAGTTCTCTAAAGTCTTGCATTGAATTCTAAGGGTGCATTTGAAAGACCTGGTTGGGTGCCTGTAGGCAAAGATATCTGGCCCCCCTAAGACAGAATTATGTGAGCGTGTTAATTGGGTACGCTAACAAGAGGTTATCAGTTTGAATCCCTCCAGAGTTTGAGACTAAGGTGACTTGAACCCACAAAACAGACAAGAGGGCGACCTTGTTCTGTTCACTGTACACAAATCATACGCTCAGAGGTTGGTGCTTTGGGAGTAGAGGGCTGACCGGCTGAGAGAGTTTGTGACACTTGCCATAACAGTAGATCTTTGAGAGAGGTTCCTGCAGTTGGTCATATTTTTCCCTCCCACCTTCCCCTAACTTTTGCTTATTAGTTCCTTTCCCAGGGTACTTCTTTAGCAGCTCAGGGCTCAAGGAGTTTTCTCCTTTCTCCCGTTTACCTTCCTGAGGTCTTTCAGTGGGAGAACTAGAGAGTGGGCATGGGGACTGACCCCTATATAGTGTCACACTGACGTCCCATCAGATGATGCTGGGGGTGGTCTCCTGCTATGGATTGCTAGCTAGAAGTTTGCCGCGTAGTCCTAATGCCAGAGGGCGCAGTTCTATCTGTAATGACCAACTGCAGGAACCTCTGTAAAAGATCTGCTGTTACGGTAAGTTCTTACATAACTGTTATTTATTACTGCAGCTTACTGCCATTTCTTTGCTGGGTTCAGCTAAGTGGCACCTCTAGATTTTGCAGATTGTTGCAGAAGCCTTTTGCACCCCAACAGCGTCTCTCTTTTTCCTTTCTTTGTTTTTTTTTTTTTAAGTTGTTTTACCGCCCTGTGTTGTCTGGCCACCCCCATCTGATCGATCCTCCCCCAGCCCTGTCACTTACTTTCTCCAGGTGGTTACCTCACTCCTGCTTGCCCTTTGCAGGGGTCTTCAGATGTTCACAGTTGCCGGTGCAGAACCTGCGGGGAGTTGGGTGTCATTCTGCAGCTGGAGGATTTTCTGCTTTTTCTCCATAGAGCTTTCCGGAGATGCCCCTAGTTTACTGCATGTGGGGTCCCTCATCATGCATGACCCCCACATCTGAATTGCTGCAGGTGTCAGACAAGTAGCAGAATTCTGTCAACCCCCCCCTTGGAACCCGGAAGGAGAGCTGTTCTAGGAATGCTGAATCCTCCCCATGGCGCCCCATGCGACTCGCATCCGTTTCTGAACCTGGGTCGCATGTGAGAGGTGAGGCGTCCAATGCCTCAGCCCACCACGCCACTGGGACAGCTTCACTTTCATTTCTTTACCTTTATGCCTTCTTTCTGGTGGCCCCTTTTCTCCCAAATCATGTGACTGTCCAGTTTTCTGCTGAGTTAGGGTTTTACCTACCTTCCTTTTTCTCACTTGTTACCTGTGGCCCTGCATTATTTGAATATCCGGAGGGTCTGGTCATGTGGCTGGGAGATTTCCTGGGCTTGTGGGCCTTGTTTTCCACTTGCTTCAGCACCACTCTCCACCTGCCGTGGCTGCCTCCTGGGCAGAGGTGGTCAAGATTTTGTCTTCTGCTCTAGGTTTGGAGACTTCTGTGGAATCTTTTCATACCTTCTTAAAGTTCTGCATGATTGCTGTGGTAAGCTCTGCTGCTGCAGTGTGTGTGTGTGTGTGTGTGTGTGTGTGTGTTTAAGCAGCACTGCTTGCCCTCCTGGTTCTGTGATTTGTGTCTTGTCTGTCTGGATCACAGCCAGTGCAGAAGAAAAATAATTTCGTTCCTTAAGGGTAATTTGGTTTCTTTTGCATCAGGCTTGCACTGCAATCAACCCTTCCATGGGTCAGTGCTGGGTTACTGGTTTGCACTAAAGGCCAGGTACTTGTACTATCTGTCGTGGGATGGCTCTCTCTACATGACTTTCATTTTGTCTTTGTTCTTCAGATTAATGTTTTTTTTCATTCGGTTGCTGCCGGAGGAATGAAACTGATCAGGCTAAGATGTTTATGAGAATTCTTCAGTTATTCCAGCTTTCTATCTGCAGCTAGGAGCAGACACATCTTGTCAGTGAGTCATTCTGGGGTGCAGCCACCACATAAGACACCGAGTTACCAGTATAGGATGAAATTTTCTCTGAGTGTCCCCAACTGACCCCATAGTGCTCTTGTTCATGATATTACAGTGTCTACCATAACAGCAGATAGTGATATTGGGAGACACAGTATTTGTGTGGTCAGATGGGGGACAGTGCATCATCTGAAATATTTAGAGTATCAACAACAGGAAAAAGTAACAACCTGGAAAACATTAAATATAATTGTTATAAATATAATAGTTGCAAGTTTTTAATTTTATTGGATACCTGTTCTTTGATAGTAGAGCGAGCATCCTTTTTAAAACATAGTGTAGACCGGCATTCCTCCAGACTATATTCTTTAATGTTATTGCTAGGAGACAGCATCCCTTATTTTGGCTTCTTTCATGGTGATGCTGATGAAATTTAGCTCTGTTGTAGCATGGAAAGAAGCGGGGAAAGAAATATAAAACCTGTTTGCAGTGTAGGCTGGCAGCATGGCAATGCAAGTAGATTTTGAATTGCATTCTGTAAAGTGTATGTAGCCTTTTATATAGCTGGTCACATGGAAGAATGGCATTTCCTGGTGAGCACAAGTCAGACACTTACAGGCCCCTGGAGGAGTATAAGATTAATAACTCTGCTGGAGTTGTTAAATCAGTTCTATTTAAGTCATAAAGCTAAATCAACATATTCAGCAGTTAAATGTCATTTTGTAATTGTTTTGCGAGCTTCAGTAACATGTTTACCTTTTATCCTGTCTGGCATTTTATTGCCAGCACTGCTATCCCAGCACTCTTGGCTCTGCTTTGCTCCACCGCTATTTTGTAGCCAGCATGCTAACGTGTGGGATAGGCATAAGGATACTTTAGAGGTGGGAAGGAGGGGTGAAAAGCCTTTGACCAGGTAGAGTCAGAGGCCACAAACTAGTGTATGACTTCGGGCAGACTGGATGGGCCCGGCGGTCCTTGCCTGCCGACAGTTTCTATGTTTCTGTTCCAGAGTAAATAAAAAGCTTATTTTTGGATGTCCTGTTTCATTTCCGCTATTAAAACCCATTGACTATGCTCCTGAAGTGGATCCAGTGGCAACATAATAGATGTTCCCACTCTTGGAGCATCATCTGATTCCAGAACACCTGTCAGAATTTCTGAATGCTACAAGTTCTTACCAGGACTTATTTTGAGTGCTTGAAATGCTTAATTCATTTGAATGTTTTCATTTGACTGTGCATGGTAACAGAGGATGGACCCGTTGTGAAAAGGGAAAAGTGTATAGATTCAAGCTTTTAAAACTTTTATTTTTTAAATAATGTGCTATGATTTAAGTAGTGGGGCTTGGCTGTGTACAATTGCTGTATCTGCCTGGCATCATGAATACATGTACAACCGGTATCCTTACTGTCTCCTTGCACTTACGTTTTGTAATTTTGTATGTTTTGTGTTATAGCACTGTACTTTTTTTCCTCCTCTCCCGGGTCGCACCTGGAAACGAGCCTCGGCTCAGTGTGCCTCTCCTGGTTACCAAATGTTTAAATAAAATAAATAACTACAGAGGCGCTGTTGTTGTATCAGTGACATAAACCATGGAATGGCTAAAGGGGAAAAATATCTGCTGAGTTTGACCGCTGTAGATCTCTCGTATTATTCCACCACTTGTGAGGTCATAGTGGTCAAAACTTGCAAATAATAATAAAAATGTGATATTTTTAGCAAACCTATATTATAGGGGTGCGGTACTACCCCTGTAGTTAGAGTTAAGTAGGCTGTTTAATGTTAAACCCAGTTTTTATACCTTAATAACGGCGGCATTTGATGACATAGCCCCAAATTTAGCATGTGCAGTCAGGCTAGCAGTCTCAAGACATAAAAAGTTTGGTGAAGGCATCTTGCTCAGTTTTTGAGAAGCACGCACAAAAAAAAAAAAATGGTGTTTGGTTTTCCTATACTTAACATTTTTTTTTTTTTTTTTTGCTGTCACACTCAACCTAGACGATGCAGAAGTTTTTCATGAAACTTTCAGAGTAGAAATGACCTGTCCCGAGGTAGTGTCTTTCAAAGGTTTCGTTAAAAAATATACAGTTTCAGAGTTAAGAATTGTTTTAATAATATCAAGCTCAACTGGTAAACAAAACAAAAATGTTTGGTGCTTATTTTCCTGATTGACTTGTCATGAAGAGTGGTTTGCTTGTCAAAACAGATTGTGGTGGCTACCTTAAATTTTTTTAACTTCAAAACCTTGCAAATACATAACAATTATGTGTTTTACATTTTTTTAAAATGCTATGATACTGCATTTATCTTAAATTTATAAATGCAGTTTTAACATCAGTGTAAACAGCAGCCTTTCCTTTATCTCTCTGTGAAGCCTGGTGGTATTGTGCAGTGGTAAAGAGATCAGCAGCAGGGTTGGAGAATGGTGCTACTCATGCTTAGAGAGCAGTTGACTGGTTTAAGGATGCTAGTGCAGAGGCTAACTAGAATTGTGCATGTAATGAATATTAATTCCCGAATACCACAAATATTAGGCTTCCCGAATATTCGGTTGAATAATGAATAGTTTTCACTATTTACGTTCGGGTATTTGGTAATTAAAGAGCTAGTAGATCGGAATAGATATTTAAGGTGCACAGATAATGTGAATAGACATGAATTGGCTTGTAATATAGTTCGACAGTTTGATTATCTGAAATTTTTTTTTGTTATTTTTAGTGTTTCACAGATCCTTCGTATGTCGAGCTGTGGAGAGTGCCATCCGACACCTCAGGGACCAGAAATGATGTCTTGGGGGAAGGATCTCGAGTTTGTGTTTGCTTAGCTGTCTGGGTGGTCTCTCCTGTGTGAAACTGGTCTATTTCGAAATATTAAGCGCATGTTTCATCTGTTGGACTTTTCTGCCTTGTAAGTTGTGTGACAGGCATTCATCCCCTGTATTTATTTTCTGGATTTGAGTTGGGCATGGTGGGAGAGAGCTGTCAGTCAGTAAGATACCAGCATGCTGTCTTGCAGTGTAGAGTAATTTTGTCTGCTGTTGGTGATGTCAGATGGTAGATCATGCAGCTAATCACAATTATTTTGACTTTCAGTTGTTCTCCCTTTTGTGATTGCACTGCCTGCAGAAATCGCAGTTGGATCTGTGGAGGTCAATGTGTGTGTCTGTAATGCCCTCTAGCGCGGTGCCTCTGTTTTGTAAGCACTACTCGGGCTAGCCTAGGTTCAGGGAGAAAACATTTGCTCAGCATCGTGGCTAGGTTTGTACTTCTGGTCAAGGGCACCCAAGTAACTCCAATCACAGGAAGCAATAACTGAGAATGTCCAAACCAGAAATGGGATTCTAGAGTGTGGCTTTTATTCACTTCAGCCAGGAATAACAATGCAAGATGGACCCACACAAGGCTTAACTCACTGGAATGCGGTTCTCAGAGGTCGGTGCACATCTTCTTTTACTCATAATACCCTCAGGTTCTGAACATCAGGGCTCACATGGCCCAAACTGGTACTCTTCTACTTGATTCCTTGACATGGCACTGCCGGCCAGTCCTTGGACACTTTTCCATAAATCATGGAGTTTGATGGTGGCTCCTCAACCACCCATGAGCACTTTCTAGCTCTAAAGGAAAACATCCTTAATCCCACGCCTGGGTACTTTCTGCAGACACTGGCCAGTGCCTAGGAGAAAGCTATAGGTGCCCAAAGTGAATCTGGAGGTAAACCTGGTTACTGCAGATGGGATCTCCACCTCTGTTCCCAAATCCATACCCAGCCATTCATTTGGATCTACCTTTCCTCAAAACTACTGGCTGTAGATGCTATCTCAAAATGTATGACACATTTAACATTCTGCTCTGTATTTAGGTGCTGTCCTGACTCAAACAGTTCTGTTAGTGGCTATGTTCATTCCTTAGACCCCCCCACTGTCTCAGATACTTCCAAGCCATACACAAATTTAAAAGCACTGTACTTGGCTAGTCTTCTCTTGACCTCAGAGTAGGCAGTTACTTTTACACAACTCTTTACTTGGTGGAAACATGCGCTCTATTTCAGAGCAGACTCATCGTGGTATGCAGGTGCCCCAGGGCTTCTTCCCACAAAACACAGATTCTCTGGTACTTCAGTACAATTTCTTCTGTCAGGCAGCTTTTTTCCTTTTCCAAGCAGGGCCAGGGGGTTGCCCCTGAAATGCTGGTCCCCCCCCCATCCCTCCAGGGATGGGGCACTGGAACAACACGGGGAGCGGTCTCTACCATTTCTGCTGGTTTCTTCTGTGTTCTTATCTAGGGTGAGAACACACTACCCTCTTTCTGGTGTAGCTCTATGACAGAGCTGGGCTCTGAGGCTCTGAGGGGCTGCCAACTACAGCGCACCTCCTCCTTCTCTTGAGTCTCCCTCTAGACTGCTCTCTGAAGACTGACTTTGAAAATCCCCAACATTCTAACCTAACCCCTGCAGCCAATATTCCACTGTGGGTTATGCTGCTATGAGAATTCTGTGGTGATGTCATCCCTCCAGCTCAGCTGAGACTGAGGACAAAGTGAGACAGTATGAAACCCATTTAACTGGTGTCTCACAAACTGCCTTTCCCTGCCTGCCACTAGTTCTAAGTGGGATTCTAGTAACCCTGGGTGACAAGGGGGTTACACCCACCCTTGGCCAGGAAAATGACTGTCCGCAGTCATTAGCTATCCGGCGCAGACCATCCTACCCTGTGTGCAACCTATGGAGAGGGGTGATCAGGCCCCTCCTACCATGTGCTATGCACAGGCAGGCACCCAAGGGCTCAGGAGGCCATCAGCTGACACATCAGCCTCTACTCTATGATCTAGCTATGGTTACCTTATGGCCCTGGAAGAATTGCCCAGAGCATTGCCCTAATAGATCAGTACTGCGGCCTCTATGGCTGTTCAGGACCACAGCCTGTCTATCCCCCTAATCCTCTAAGGAAAACCTATCTGATCAGAACCCAAATTACCCAAAAAACACAGGGAAACCTCCCCCCAACCCTGGACACCTGCACCCAAAACACAAGGGAGCTAACGCTACACTCTAAGCATTTCTCCCATACTCCCCCACAACGATACCTGTGGAAGGAAAAGTTAACAAAGTCAACAACAACACCGCACTTTAAACACAACTACTTTAAAGCACATGAGGGACTGTGCTAAGTCTCTCCTTCAGGATCACCTGCAAGAGAAAAGACAAAACAACCCCTAATCTGCAAGCACAGTAACTAATCCCTACCATCAAAACACTGGAGAATCCCAAAAATATATTTTTTAGGAAAGTAGAAAAACAGTATAAACAGTAGAAACAGTAGAAAAACAACATTATTTACAGTACACATTCTGGGGATGGAAGGCCCTAAAAGTCCCATTTAGTGATAACAGTGCCCAAAGGCAAGTCCAAAAAAGAGTCTCTCCTAGGCCGGAGCCCGGTGAAGCACAGTTCTGGTAGGACTGTAGTCCCGAGGGAGAGTCTTGAGGACAGTTCAAACAGTCTGCTAGGTGTAGGGTGTGTACTGCAATGTCATTAAAATACAAAAGTCTGGACTTACCAGTCCCTTGAAGAATGAAATCGATACGGCTCCTGGATTTCCAGCCGAAGACTCTCCCTGGCAGCATTCTTCGGATACAGCTGGGAGGACGTCTTCCGGAAAATGACAGGATGGTACATCTGGAAACTGCTGGGTTGATGTCATCTAGGAGATGGAACCTTGGAACAGGAAAGGAAACAGCTGGTCTGAAGTCATCTGAAATCCCAGGCGATGAATCAGGATACAGCTGGGTTGGTGTCCTCTCTAGATATGAAGTCATCTGGAAGGCCAGGCGATGGAATCTGGAAAGCCAGTACACTGCAAGGCTGACTAATCTGGGGCACCTGGTTCCTGGAATACCAGTCTGGTGGAGCAACATAGGTACGGCAACGGCTGGATGACAGCACTGGCTACCACTGCTCTGCTTTCCACTTGGTAGGCATGGGCACATTCACAGGAAGTTGGTTGCATTTAGGAAAGTAACACAGTGGGTCAGGTGCAAGAGTTATTACCCTGTCTGGGTGCTTATAATTCACATTGTGGAAGGTTTCATGGTCCTTCCATCCATGATTCGAACAGTGTCTATGAATAGTGTTCTGCCCACTTTCTGTTGTCTGAATTTCTCTTGGAACACTCTGTCTCGGACATACCGACTTGCAGCGGGATGCACATGTTTTGTTGCCTCTTGCACTATCCAGGATTTCCTGTTTCTTTCAGTCTCCTCCCAGACTCTTCGAGGAAAGGTAGGAAAGGATATCGCATAGATCTCATTTGCCTTCCTACGAACTAGTCTTTCCTCTTTACTACACTTGGTCGACTTTAGACCTCTGGCCTGGCTTGGGGGGCGACCAGTGCTGGTTCTGCTAACTACGCATACTCAGTGCAGTGTAAAATGGATGTTTGACTCCTCCTTGTGGGGACAGGGCTGTGAAGTCACCAATCTCTCCTTCTGTTTGCTCCTCTGAGGCAAGAGCCTGAGGCTGTGGACCTGCACCTTCTTCATAAGACCACATTGGTTCACCCTCATCCTCTTCCTTGCTGAGGATCTGATCCCAGGAGTGAGCAGTAATTCTCACTCCTGAGACTATCCACTCTTTGCTGGGCACGGAGGTCAACACCTCCCATTCAAGAGTCTCTCTCATCTCAACTTCTCCAATGAGACTAGGGCTCGGCCCCTCTCACCACGGATCTGCTGATGCTCCCTCTACACTGTCTCTCTGTGACCCGGACTCAGATACATCAGCACTTTGCTCTGCCTGTAGATCTACACCCTCTTGCTTTGTGCCACACTCTGCTGAGCTTCCTCCAACAAGCTCCACCTGGTGCTGTGTGCTGCCACTTGCAGATTCTTGAAGCTTTGTTCACGTGGGAGCTAAACGAATCTTGGGTGCTTTGGTTAAGCCATGTCTCTCTAGGCACCCAGAACAGTGAGGAACCATGAAGACGTCCCTTCCAGCCTTTAAGCACATTATGCACACTCTAACTGGATATCCAGGAATTGCCACATGAGGCAAATGTCCCCCCGTAGTAACATCTCTCATTGTCTTTCAACCTGTTAACTTCTTCTACCATCATAGCCCAGGCATTATCCAGGTAGCGGGATGATCCCAAAGCCATGACTGCAGCGAAAAAACAGAAGCTCACTGGTATATCAGGTTCCACTTTGTTGGAAAACTTTTACAAAATGGCTCCCCTGCTGCTGTGTTTACTTTTACTACCCCACCCTGTAATGACAGCTGCAGCACTCCTGGCGCATCAACGTTCTGTTTCTGAGTCAAGCCACTGCACATGCAATTTATATGCTTTACTGATAAAGTTCACTCAAACTGCATAAACTGCACTGTTCGTTCTCTTAGCACATTAGTATGATTTTTACAGGACTTTTCATTTGCTTTAAATCACTTTTCTTGCTTAAAGTCCCTAAAGCCACAGTATTTCATTGCACAGGATGGCCTGTATTTCATTGCATCTTTCATACAACCCACAGTCTCTCACTTTGCTTTGAAAATCATACTGTTGCTGAACCCACAATTATGCCCACAGTCTGATGCTTAGAATTCCTGCTTAGCTTGATTAACTTGACATAGTCCTTCTTGTAAAATGATCACACTGCTACACACAGATTCAGCTGGCTTTTGTTACAATCACACACAGTTTGAGCTGTTTCTCAGGCTGGTACTCACTTAATCAGTAGCTTGTTATTGCGATGGAGAATTCGGCCTACAGCCCGGTCTTGGAGGCCTCTGGAGTGAAGTGGGCTGGCAGTCCTGCCAATTGTCACTCCAAACACCAAGCTTTCTTCCCAGACAATCAAAATGCGGGTTGAGACAGATTTTAAATAGAAAAGGCCGATTTTTATTACTTTTTTATAATGTTCCTACTGGCAAGCCAGTTTGCACATTACTCTCTCTCCCCCTCTCGAACACTATGCAGTCACTCTAGAGCGAACTTGGAGTGGGACTGACTGCAGTCTCACCAATCACTCGACGCCATGCAAATGAGCCTTTCTCTTCTTGTGCTCTTCTCCTCCACGGCGATCGTCGAGCAGGCAAAATTTAAACTACAAACCACACTTTTTTTTTTTTCTCAACTATGACTCCTCGGCAGGAGAACCATTTCGACCATTTTTCATGGCATTTTCCTCAGCGACTCTTTCTGTCCATACAACAAGCACTTCCAACTTCTAGGACACAAATCCCTCTTTGTTTCCCACAGTTTTCCACACTTTTTCTTGTCGCACATAAACTTTAAAAGCCGGCAAATGTTATATTTTTGATGCAGGACAAGGGGCATAATGAATATGGCTTTACAGCTTGTTGGTAAACTGGTGGCACAATTACAGCAGTGCATAAACAGCAGCACACAGCGGCACATTTGGGTGCCAGTGCTTCCAACTTTTTGGGCTACCTACTGCCAGATAGCCACAATTCGGGCAAATCATTCTTGTCTTCTCCCTAAAATTCCAAACCAAATCCTCAGCGGTGCCTCCATTTTGTAACAATCTCTAGCGCGGTGCCTCTGTTTTGTAAGCACTACTCGGGCTAGCCTAGGTTCAGGGAGAAAACATTTGCTCAGCATCGTGGCTAGGTTTGTACTTCTGGTCAAGGGCACCCAAGTAACTCCAATCACAGGAAGCAATAACTGAGAATGTCCAAACCAGAAATGGGATTCTAGAGTGTGGCTTTTATTCACTTCAGCCAGGAATAACAATGCAAGATGGACCCACACAAGGCTTAACTCACTGGAAATGCGGATTCACAGAGGTCGGTGCACATCTTCTTTACTACGCAATACCCTCAGGTTCTGAACACATCAGGGCTCACATGGCCCAAACTGGTACTTCTTCTACTTGGATTCCTTGACATGGCACTGCCGGCCAGTCCTTGGACACTTTTCCATAAATCATGGAGTTTGATGGTGGCTCCCTCAACCACCCATGAGCACTTTCTAGCTCTAAAGGGAAAACATCCTTAATCCCACGTCTGGGTACTTTCTGCAGACACTGGCCAAGTGCCTAGGAGAAAGCTATAGGTGCCCAAAGTGAATCTGCGGAGGTAAACCTGGTTACTGCAGATGGGGATCTCCCACCTCTTGTTCCCAAATCCATACCCAGCCATTCATTTGGATCTACACCTTTCCTCAAAACTACTGGCTGTAGATGCTATCTCAAAATGTATGACACATTTAACATTCTGCTCTGTATTTAGGTGCTGTCCTGACTCAAACAGTTCTGTTAGTGGCTATGTTCATTCCTTAGACCCCCCCACTGTCTCAGATACTTCCAAGCCATACACAAATTTAAAAGCACTGTACTTGGCTAGTCTTCTCTTGACCTCAGAGTAGGCAGTTACTTACACAACTCTTTACTTGGTGGAAACATGCCTATTTCAGAGCAGACTCATCGTGGTATGCAGGTGCCCCAGGGCTTCTTCCCACAAAACACAGATTCTCTGGTACTTCAGTACAATTTCTTCTGTCAGGCAGCTTTTTTCCTTTTCCAAGCAGGGCCAGGGGGTTGCCCCTGAAATGCTGGTCCCCCCCCCATCCCTCCAGGGATGGGGCACTGGAACAACACGGGAGCGGTCTCTACCATTTCTGCTGGTTTCTTCTGTGTTCTTATCTAGGGTGAGAACACACTACCCTCTTTCTGGTGTAGCTCTATGACAGAGCTGGGCTCTGAGGCTCTGAGGGGCTGCCAACTACAGCGCACTCCTCCTTCTCTTGAGTCTCCTCTAGACTGCTCTCTGAAGACTGACTTTGAAATCCCAACATTCTAACCCAACCCCTGCAGCCAATATTCCACTGTGGGTTATGCTGCTATGAGAATTCTGTGGTGATGTCATCCTCCAGCTCAGCTGAGACTGAGGACAAAGTGAGACAGTATGAAACCCATTTAACTGGTGTCTCACAAACTGCCTTTCCCTGCCTGCCACTAGTTCTAAGTGGGATTCTAGTAACCCTGGGTGACAAGGGGGTTACACCCACCCTTGGCCAGGAAAATGACTGTCCGCAGTCATTAGCTATCCGGCGCAGACCATCCTACCCTGTGTGCAACCTATGGAGAGGGGTGATCAGGCCCTCTCCTACCATGTCCTATGCACAGGCAGGCAACGCTAAGGGCTCAGAGGCCATCAGCTGACACATCAGCCTCTACTCTATGATCTAGCTATGGTTACCTTATGGCCCTGGAAGAATTGCCCAGAGCATTGCCCTAATAGATCAGTACTACGGCCTCTATGGCTGTTCAGGACCACAGCCTGTCTATCCCCCTAATCCTCTAAGGAAAACCTATCTGATCAGAACCCAAATTACCCAAAAAACACAGGGAAACCTCCCCCCAACCCTGGACACCTGCACCCAAAACACAAGGGAGCTAACGCTACACTCTAAGCATTTCTCCATACTCCCCACAACGATACCTGTGGAAGGAAAAGTTAACAAAGTCAACAACAACACCGCACTTTAAACACAACTACTTTTAAAGCACATGAGGGATCAGGCAGTTCTCCTTCAGGATCACCTGCAAGAGAAAAGACAAAACAACCCCTAATCTGCAAGCACAGTAACTAATCCCTACCATCAAAACACTGGAGAATCCCAAAAATATATTTTTTAGGAAAGTAGAAAAACAGTATAAACAGTAGAAATAGTAGAAAAACAACATTATTTACAGTACACATTCTGGGGATGGAAGGCCCTAAAAGTCCCATTTAGTGATAACAGTGCCCAAAGGCAAGTCCAAAAAAGAGTCTCTCCTAGGCCGGAGCCCGGTGAAGCACAGTTCTGGTAGGACTGTAGTCCCGAGGGGGAGAGTCTTTGAGGACAGTTCAAACAGTCTGCTAGGTGTAGGGTGTGTACTGCAATGTCATTAAAATACAAAAGTCTGGACTTACCAGTCCCTTGAAGAATGAAATCGATACGGCTCCTGGATTTCCAGCCGAAGACTCTCCCTGGCAGCATTCTTCGGATACAGCTGGGCGGACGTCTTCCGGAAAATGACAGGATGGTACATCTGGAAACTGCTGGGTTGATGTCATCTAGGAGATGGAACCTTGGAACAGGAAAGGAAACAGCTGGTCTGAAGTCATCTGAAATCCCAGGCGATGAATCAGGATACAGCTGGGTTGGTGTCCTCTCTAGATATGAAGTCATCTGGAAGGCCAGGCGATGGAATCTGGAAAGCCAGTACACTGCAAGGCTGACTAATCTGGGGCACCTGGTTCCTGGAATACCAGTCTGGTGGAGCAACATAGGTACGGCAACGGCTGGATGACAGCACTGGCTACCACTGCTCTGCTTTCCACTTGGTAGGCATGGGCACATTCACAGGAAGTTGGTTGCATTTAGGAAAGTAACACAGTGGGTCAGGTGCAAGAGTTATTACCCTGTCTGGGTGCTTATAATTCACATTGTGGAAGGTTTCATGGTCCTCTCCATCCATGATTCGAACAGTGTCTATGAATAGTGTTCTGCCCACTTTCTGTTGTCTGAATTTCTCTTGGAACACTCTGTCTCGGACATACCGACTTGCAGCGGGATGCACATGTTTTGTTGCCTCTTGCACTATCCAGGATTTCCTGTTTCTTTCAGTCTCCTCCCAGACTCTTCGAGGAAAGGTAGGAAAGGATATCGCATAGATCTCATTTGCCTTCCTACGAACTAGTCTTTCCTCTTTACTACACTTGGTCGACTTTAGACCTCTGGCCTGGCTTGGGGGTGACCAGTGCTGGTTCTGCTAACTCACATACTCAGTGCAGTGTAAAATGGATGTTTGACTCCTCCTTGTGGGGACAGGGCTGTGAAGTCACCAATCTCTCCTTCTGTTTGCTCCTCTGAGGCAAGAGCCTGAGGCTGTGGACCTGCACCTTCTTCATAAGACCACATTGGTTCACCCTCATCCTCTTCCTTGCTGGGATCTGATCCCAGGAGTGAGCAGTAATTCTCACTCCTGAGACTATCCACTCTTTGCTGGGCACGGAGGTCAACACCTCCCATTCAAGAGTCTCTCTCATCTCAACTTCTCCAATGAGACTAGGGCTCGGCCCCTCTCACCACGGATCTGCTGATGCTCCCTCTACACTGTCTCTCTGTGACCCGGACTCAGATACATCAGCACTTTGCTCTGCCTGTAGATCTACACCCTCTTGCTTTGTGCCACACTCTGCTGAGCTTCCTCCAACAAGCTCCACCTGGTGCTGTGTGCTGCCACTTGCAGATTCTTGAAGCTTTGTTCACGTGGGAGCTAAACGAATCTTGGGTGCTTTGGTTAACCATGTCTCTCTAGGCACCCAGAACAGTGAGGAACCATGAAGACGTCCTTCCAGCCTTTAAGCACATTATGCACACTCTAACTGGATATCCAGGAATTGCCACATGAGGCAAATGTCCTCAGAGTAACATCTCTCATTGTCTTTCAACCTGTTAACTTCTTCACCATCATAGCCCAGGCATTATCCAGGTAGCGGATGATCCCAAAGCCATGACTGCAGCGAAAAACAGAAGCTCACTGGTATATCAGGTTCCACTTTGTTGGAAAACTTTACAAAATGGCCCCTGCTGCTGTGTTTACTTTACTACCCCACCCTGTAATGACAGCTGCAGCACTCTGGCGATCAACGTTCTGTTTCTGAGTCAAGCCACTGCACATGCAATTTATATGTTTTACTGATAAAGTTCACTCAAACTGCATAAACTGCACTGTTCGTTCTCTTAGCACATTAGTATGATTTTACAGGACTTTTCATTTGCTTTAAATCACTTTTCTTGCTTAAAGTCCCTAAAGCCACAGTATTTCATTGCACAGGATGGCCTGTATTTCATTGCATCTTTCATACAACCCACAGTCTCTCACTTTGCTTTGAAAATCATACTGTTGCTGAACCCACAATTATGCCCACAGTCTGATGCTTAGAATTCCTGCTTAGCTTGATTAACTTGACATAGTCCTTCTTTGTAAAATGATCACACTGCTACACACAGATTCAGCTGGCTTTTGTTACAATCACACACAGTTTGAGCTGTTTCTCAGGCTGGTACTCACTTAATCAGTAGCTTGTTATTGCGATGGAGAATTGACCTACAGCGGTCTTGAGAGCCTCTGAGTGAAGTGGGCTGGCAGTCCTGCCAATTGTCACTCCAAACACCAAGCTTTCTTCCCAGACAATCAAAATGCGGGTTGAGACAGATTTTAAATAGAAAAGGCCGATTTTTATTACTTTTTTATAATGTTCCTACTGGCAAGCCAGTTTGCACACTACTCTCTCTCCCCCTCTCGAACACTATGCAGTCACTCTAGAGCGAACTTGGAGTGGGACTGACTGCAGTCTCACCAATCACTCGACGCCATGCAAATGAGCCTTTCTCTTCTTGTGCTCTTCTCCTCCACGGCGATCGTCGAGCAGGCAAAATTTAAACTACAAACCACACTTTTTTTTTTTTCTCAACTATGACTCCTCGGCAGGAGAACCATTTCGACCATTTTTCATGGCATTTTCCTCAGCGACTCTTTCTGTCCATACAACAAGCACTTCCAACTTCTAGGACACAAATCCCCTCTTTGTTTCCCACAGTTTTCCACACTTTTTCTTGTCGCACATAAACTTTAAAAGCCGGCAAATGTTATATTTTTGATGCAGGACAAGGGGCATAATGAATATGGCTTTACAGCTTGTTGGTAAACTGGTGGCACAATTACAGCAGTGCATAAACAGCAGCACACAGCGGCACATTTGGGTGCCAGTGCTTCCAACTTTTTGGGCTACCTACTGCCAGATAGCCACAATTCGGGCAAATCATTCTTGTCTTCTCCCTAAAATTCCAAACCAAATCCTCAGCGGTGCCTCCATTTTGTAACAATCTCTAGCGCGGTGTCTCTATTTTGTAAGCATTCCTCGGGCTAGCCTAGGTTTGGGGAGAAAACATTTGCTCAACATCATGGCTAGGTTTGTAGTTCTGGTCAGGGAGCACCCAAGTAACTCCAATCACAGGAAGCAATAACTGAGAATGTCCAAACCAGAAATGGGATTCTAGAGTGTGGCTTTTATTCACTTCAACCAAGAATCACAAAGCAAGATGGACCCCCACAGGGCTTAACTCACTGGAAATGCAGATTCAAAGAGGTCGGAGCACATCTTCTTTACTACACGATACCATCAGGTTCTGAACACATCAGGGCTCACGGCCCGAACTAGTACTTCTTCTACTTGGATTCCTTGACATGGCACCCCAGCCAGTCCTTGGACACTTTTCAATAAATCATGGAGTTTGATGGTGGCTCCCTCAACCACTCATGAGCACTTTCTAACTCTAAAGGGAAAACATCCTTAATCCCACGTCTGGGTTCTTTCTGCAGACACTGGCCAGGTGCCTGGGAGAAAGCTATAGGTGCCCAAAGTGAATCCGCAGAGGTAAACCTGGTTACTGCTGATGGGGATCTCTCATCTTTTGTTCCCAAATCCATACCCGACCATTCATTTGGATCTACACCTTTCCTCAAAACTACCAGTTGTAGATGTTATCTCAAAATGTATGACACATTTAACATTCTGCTCTGTATTTAGGTGCTGTCCTGACTCAAACAGTTCTGTTAGTGGCTATGTCCATTCCTTAGAACCCCCCCCCCCCAACTGTCTCAGATACTCCCAAGCCATACACAAATTTAAAAGCACTGTGCTTGGCTAGTCTTCTCCTGACCCCACAGTAGGCAGTTACTTTTACACAACTCTGTACTTGGTGGAAACATGCGCCCTACTTCAGAGCAGACTCACCGTGGTATGCTGGTTCCCCAGGGCTTCTTTCCACAAAACACAGATTCTCTGGTACCTCAGTACAGTTTCTTCTGTCAGGCAGCCTTTTTTCTAAGCAGGGCCAGGGGGTTGCCCCTGTAATGCTGTTTCCCCCCCCCATCCCTCCAGGGATGGAGAACTGGAACAACATGGGGAGCGGTCTCTACCACTTCTGCTGGTCTCTTCTGTGTTCTTCTCTAGGGTGAGAACACACTACCCACTTTCTGGTGTAGCTCTATGATAGAGCTGGGCTCTGAGGGGCTGCCAACTACAGCACACCTCCTCCTTCTCTTGAGTCTCCCTCTAGACTGCTCTCTGAAGACTGTCTTTAAAAATCCCCAACAATCGAACCTAACCCCTGAAGCCAACTTTCCACTGTGGCTTGTGCTGCTGCGAGAATTCTATGGTGACATTATTCCTTCCAGCTGAGCTGAGACTGAGGACAGTGTGAAACCCATTTAACTGGTGTCTCACAAGCTTCTCTTCCCTGCCTGCCACTAGTTCTAAGTGGGATTCTAGTAACCCCGGGTGACAAGAGGGTTACATGTGACTTTAGTGGAACAGCAGGCTAAGGGGGTTAGCATGTGCAGTTCACGTTGGTGGTGGGATCACACAGAGTGAATGGGAAGTTTTGTCTCTGGAGGCATGTAGGCTCTTTGTGCTGTGGCCTGGTGCAGTGGCTTTGTGTGGGCAGGGAAGTGCTGGTAGCTGGATGTCAATGAGATTGGATTTGTACAAAGAAAATGTTTCTCGTGTGTGTGTGTGTTTTTTTTTTTTTTTTTTTGGGGGTGGCAGAAGAGATACCCGGGCGGCTGAAGTGTGTCCGTGCTCCTGCACAGTGAATCTTTTCAGCATATTGATGACCATGCTAAAAGGAGGGTGGGCTGTTTTTATTATGGGCGAAAGGTTTGGGTATGGGAACAGCAAAGGCAAGGGGTCCAGTGCAGCACAGCTGTATGGAGCAGGGGTGTTTACCAGTGTACAAAGCAGGAAAACGACAGACCATGCTAGTAAGTACAAGCTGCAGCCTCTAATATAGAGCCAGTAATGCTTAATGGAACCGTGCTAAAAATTAAACAATGGCCAGAACTACCCCAGTACCTCGAACTTGACAGTTCATCCTCTGGGAACAGTACTGACACTGTATTAGTGGCACCAGCTTGTACTTAGTAGATTGGTTTGGTTTGTAGTTTTTCTATGTCTGACCATTTTTTTTTTTTTGCTGTATCACCGATCTTTGGCTTGATCCCATGGAACGTGGGTAGGTTATCTATTTATGAGTGTGTGTTGGGTTAGGACGGGGACATCCAAACTGTTGTGAGGAAGACAGTAATTTTATTCACACTTCATCAGTAAGGGTAGGTGTCGGAGAGGTGTTTTGAGAGTCTGTAATTTTGCACTGTGTGCTAGTTTCGTTCTGGCTGTAAGCCTTTCTCGGTTTGTCATGTGTGAGCGGGATCTACAAACAATTCAAACCTTACACATAAGTAACTTGTAACACTGGATGTAGCATGCAGACTAATACATTAAGGGTAGAGAAAACTTATCTGTAACAAAAGTCATTATGTTTTCAGTTGTTTTACATTCTGTGGCAGTGTGCAAGCATTCAACATACTGGGCAGCTTCCACCCGCAGTGTCACTTCCTGCCTAGCTGTCTCTTGCTCGCAACCAACAGTTCTTGCCAGAGCCATGAAAGACATGTCTGAAAATCAGGGTTTGACATATGTGGTACAGCAGTAGTATCAACAAACACAAATAAGACTGAAAACCAACCTAATTAAGTATTCCAGTAAACATAAAGTGGTTAAAAAAACTTAGTATATTATCTCTTTAAATATAAAAAAAGGCACCCCCCTCCCAGGTGGCCAGGACCAGTCTCCTAGTCACCCTCCTTCCTGATTCCAAACTTTTACCATCCACCTACGTCTTCTCTGGAATCCCACCAGCTGGGAAAAGTGATAGCCAGCTCCTGGTACCTTGCCAGGAGCTGACAAGGTCTTTATGACACTCCCAACCCTCTACCCCGAATTATAATTTGTTAATAGTTGCTATACTCTGTGGAGTAAAAAAAAATATTTTTTGAGTTTCTAAAGGATCCTGCTTTATATAAGCAATAAGGCACTTTGGGGCTTTAGTTCTAGTGGCTTTATAGCACTTCAGGGCTGAAGGGACTTGGCCTTGGGCCTCGCACCTTAATACACTCTAGGCATGCAGTACATCCAGTACAGCATTATACTTTATTGTTTAAATGAATGCAGGCGTAAGGTACAAATGAGTTTGTAATCTGATATTTTGGGTCCCCTTTTGTTTAACCTTTTTCTTAACACTCTTCCTCTTGTGTGCACAAAATCACAAATTGTTTTATATGCTGATAATGCAATGGTTATCAGGAGTGGGTCCCATTTTGGGGAGGTACAGAATAATTTGGCCGATGATTTTTTTTTTTTTTTTTTTTTTTTTAGAGGTCCAGTATTGGTTTAAAAGACACTGGTTGATTCTTAATGGGGAAAAAAAGCAAATCTATGGTGTTTGACAATTCAAGAAAAAGATTCAACTGAGATCTCTCTTTATCGAGTCACACTATTATGGGTACGGATATTGAACAAGTTAAACAATTTAAATACTTAGGCCTCTTAATTGATGAGGGTCTAACTTATGAGCCACATATTCTTAATGTGACAGAGGTAATACATCAGAGACTTGGGGCATTATATAGACTCTTGCCATTATTAACGACTTCATCCCAGAAGTTACTAGCTCAAAGCTTCTTATTAACTGCAATTGATTATGGACGTTCAATTTCTCAGCAGGGGAGGGTTTACTGTCTAAAGTTAAAGTGCTTTTCAATTCGATTGCTAGGTTCGCTATCCAACTGCCACGTAGGACACATCACTGCAACCTGCTTGAACAGGCAAGCTGGCTTTCCCTTGAATGTATATATAAACTACAGATACTGTAGTTTTATTAGCCAAAAAGTGATACTTGTCACACTTGGACAGCTGGTTCTGATCCCTGTATCATTTTTTGTAAATACAAAAAAGTGTGTGGTGGACTGTCTGTCAGGAGGAAATGCTGGCTTGCTGAAATTGACACATCAAACCCCTCCCCCCCAAGAGATAAGTTTAAAGGACAGGAGGTAGTTTAAACTGCAGCTATCTGAGGTGCAATTAGTGTCAATTTGCTTTGAAGCCAGGAACCAATATATCCATTTTATAATGCCCTTAAGGAAATCCTTTGATTTGCACTAGGTGTCATAAGAAAAAAAGGGTCCTAGGCCTGTATTTTGGGTATCTTCCCAGGAAGCCAATGAATTACATCATAGAGGCTTTGATGTATGGGTAAAACAGATCGCAGACTGGTTCAAGAAGTCTAATATGCGTGTGTCAGTGGCTCAGTAGGTAGCACACTCGCCTCTGAGGCTGGGAGATCAGAGGGCCATTGGTTCAGTTCCCACACCTGGCACTTGGGTTAATATCCCAGTACTGACACTGTAGTGCAGCATGAGAGGGGTGCTGCACTTCTGAGGTGCCGTCTTTCAGATGAGACCTTAAACCGGGGTCCCATCTTCCTGGATCGGTGGTAGTTCAGGTGGATGTTAAAAATCACTTGGCACTTATCGAAAAGAGTAGGGGAACTTTTATTGAAAAGGAGGACTCCAAAACAAAAGAAGGCAAAGGTATACAAAACAAACAAAAAACGATACCGAACAGAGCAGCAGAAAAATCAAGAAAAATAACCTCAAAACACCCATGTGACACAATTAACCCATAAAAAATTGCCTTTAACCTGACCTTGTAAACGAAAATCATTATCATAAATAGTTCGCAAAGTTAGTCACGTTAGAAAGGAGTTCATCGTATAATACCATGCGTTGTTGTGAAATCCATAAACATCTAGATTGCCAAATATAAAAACGAAGAACAGAAAAAATTAACAGTAAAGTGTCAGCAGGATACGTAGATCATTCACCCTTATGTACTGCATACATCAACGTACAATATGAAAGAAATAAAAATAAAGGCTTATTCCATTTATCAGCTAAAAAGACCCAAAAAGTTTGAACATATGGACACTTCAAAATAGATGTTCCTGAGTTTCCAAAATTGACACACAAGAAGCACGATTACAATACATATCACTGAGTTGTTTATGCCTACAGGAATTGCTTACTGGTAATCTACCATAAGAACTCAATCAAACACTATCCCAGATAAAATCCGGCAAACGTCTGTTAGAGAATACCAAAAGCACATTTTCCATCGATCCTAAAGGGCAATCCGGAAAAATCAAAGCATCAGTAAAATCAGAGGAAAGAATATACTCGTACAATTGCTTCCTTTTCATTGTTTCCAGTTGAGAAATGGAGACTCTCCATTTCAATAAATGCCTAAAGACTTCTAAACCATGTTTGGAATAAAGGGGAAATCTAGCAAAAGGAGAAGGCTTCCCTAATTTCCAAAGGGGTAAGCCCTTGGAAAACCAAGTACTGACATAGTGATTCCAACACTTCCAACCAGGCCAAAGTAGAGGACTTAAGTTGTATGAAACAAAGATACTAACAAAAAATGCAACTGGATGAACCATTGCTACTCCCCCTTGTCTTATACTCCTATAAGTATAGCCACGTTTGATGGGGTTCAACCTACTTCCCCAAAAGGCTTGGAAAAAACACTAAATAAGGAAGTAAATAGAGCCACAGGAGGGGGAAACACATAACTAATATATAAAAATATAGGAACCACCGAAGATTTGATAAGCAGAATACGTTTTCGTTTAGCAATTTGTTTCCCTTTCCATCTGGCAACTAGCAACTAAGCTTTATTAAGTTTATGTGACCAATTTGCAGAAACCACATCGCTAGCTCCAAATTCAACTACCAAAATAGTCATTGGGTCTTTAGAAATCGGGACACCAGAAAGCTTACCAGAAACAGGAATAGGCGAATTACCCAAAGGAAAACCTCTACTCTTTACATAATTTATCTTAGAACCAGAACTTCTAAAGAAGATTGTCAAAATATCACTCACAATAGGCCCTTCGTTAATATCTGAAAGACAAAGAACCAAGTCATCAGCATAAGCCAAAATTTTAACTGGAGAAACACCAACATCAATACGTAACCCCGCCAGACCATTGTGAGTACTAATTAAATGGAGTAAAATATCAATAAAAAAGAGATACAAAATAGGGCTTAAAGGGCAGCCCTGACGCACACCACGCTTACTGCAGTAGGGCTACCAATTCGTCCATTAACATTAGGGAGAAGGAACGCTGAATTATACATAATATGAATCCAAGCAATAAATCCCTCAGGTAAACCATAAGCACATAAAACGGAAAACAAAAACTCACGTGAGACCCGGTCAAAGGCTTTCTTCTGAACCGAGGCTCAGAATATACCCATTCAAATGACCAGACTGAGCAACAGTAAAAAGTTCACGTCATATTAATAAATTATTATACTGAGTCCTACCTGGTATAGAACATGTTTGATGTGGACAAATTAAGCCATCAACAACCTGTGATAATCGAAGTAATAAAATCTTACTCAAAATCTTTAAATCAGTGTTTAATAAACTTAACGTCCTCCAATTTCTTAAATCTTCCTTAGGGCCTTTTTTTTTTTATGAAGTAAAATAACTAAAGCCAGATTCATAGAGGATGCTAACACTGAAGTAGAAAACATCTGATTTAAATTCGTGGGCCAAAACAGGGACTAGATCCTCCTGAAACATCTGGTAAAAAGCAGCACCCAGACCGTCTGTGCCAGGAGCTGAATCAATGTTCAGAGAAAAAATAGCATGACGTATTTCAGATTCAGAAATATCATGTAACAACTGCCGACAGTCAACAGAAGAACTGTGGTAAATGTAAAGAGTCAAAATCAAACGAGTCATACTCAATATCAACATCTTTTTGATATAAAGAACCCAAATAAAGACCAACAACATCAACCAATTCAGACAGAGACTTAACCAAGTCACCTGTCATAGAGGTTAACTGTGTAACTAAACGATGGCTGACACGATCCTTACAATCCTGAAAAGGATCCAATGCACCCTTATGCAGTTTTAAACCAAATCGGTGTTCATGGTCTAACGACTTGGCTCTGTCATACTGATAGGCAAACATCCATGTTTTAACATTTCTAATTTGTTCTCCATAATCAATCTTATCAGTCTCTGTTAAAGACATCAACCTCTGTAATTGAGACCTGAGACTTAAATGTTCCAAATACTGTGAGGTAACCCTGGCACGAGAGTGGGATTGAAAAAAAGATTTCCAATCTTTCTTGGTATCTTCCCACCAAGATGCTACATCCTCATATAGTTCAAAAACAGAAAGTCGAGCAATTAATTCCTTTTTCCAAGCAGTCCTAATAGACTCATCAGCCAAAAGGGAAGTATTTAAGCGCCAGAGATTCATTTTACTTCTAGAGGCCCCTGCCCAAGTCAAACAAACGGTAAGAGACTTGTGGTCAGAAAATTCCCAAACACGTAAAATTACCGAGGTAACTTGTAATATAACAGAAAGAAAAATAAAATCAATCCTAGTAGACTGAGATGATTTAAAAAATGTATTACCACCAGAAGGATATATGCTACGGTATGCATCTTTAAGCTGAGCTGTATCAAGAATCTGTAAAAGCTTATTGGAGTCACAAAACAATTTAGATGTTTACAAACCCCTATCATAGATACTCAGGGCACAATTAAAATCACTCGCCCAAATAATTAAACGAGAAGTATGAAGATAGGGTTGAATGTTCTGAAAAAGAATAACATGCTGAGCCTTGGTTTGTGGAGCATAAATGTTGATCAATCGAAATCTTTCACCCCGAAAATTAGTATCTAATAATAAAGCTCTACCCGGGTAAATATCTACCAATTTGGAAACCTTCAAAGCTGGATTAGTAAACAAAACCCCAACACCATCACAAAAGGATTCCCCATTAGACCAAAAGGTAACTCCCGTAGACCATAGGTTATGAGCACGTTGAACTTCGACAGTAGTTTTCAATCCTGTATCCTGTAGACAGATATCACTATGAAGTTGTTGCAAACAAGACAAAGTAGTAACCACCTTCCTATGACTCTTTATACTATTAATGTAACATATATATATCTATATAAACCTATATGTGTCTACGGGTTCGGGGAAGGATGAGGTTACCTGGCACAAGAGACCTAGGTCTGGCTACTCTGCACAGGGGCGCCCAAGTAAATCCAACTACAGGAAGCAATAACTGTAATGTCCAGAACCAGAATTGGGATTTTTCAGTGTGGCTTTATTTATACTAGATGACACATAACAAAGCATTGCATGGTCCCCCAAAGGGCTATGTTACTGTATGTGCAGATTAGAGGTTAACACAGCGGTCCATTGGAGAATGAACACATTACTACAGTTGTCTGGCTTTGAACCCACCAGGCACTCAGCCCGGACTTTGCATGCGCACTGGATACATAGCCCAACTGGCCTGGCACCCCTGCCGGCCACTCGACTGACGGTCCACTTGAAGAATGAACCCAGACTTTACTTGGAAAGACATCCCATCAAACAAGGAGGCTTCCTGCCGCGGGCTCCCTCACACTACTTGAAGTCTGTGACTCCTAGAGAGATTTGTTTTCGTACTTCCAATCGAGTCCCATCAAACAAGGAGTCATTTTCCCATCCTGTGGCTCCCCACACCACTTAGTTCATGACCTCAGAGAGATTTTCAGTTGTGACCCACGCTCACACCCACCCCATCACTGGCCTGGCGCAGATGAGGCAGAACAAAACACAGAAGAAACTGTAGAGGTGGACCTGGTTACTAAAGATGGGGGTTCCCGTCCAGCTCCCACAGTCCATACCCGGCCATTTTTCTGGACACACAGAAAACTTCAAAACTGTAAAATGTAGATCGAACGGTGGATGATCTAATGCACCCCCTCTACAGCGAACTTTAAATCCATTTAAACTTTAAACTGATAGACTGCTCCATTTGTTCGTCCTAGTAGACATAGTCCTCCCAAATAGCAGGCCACATTACTTCCCAACTGAAGAAAAGAAGTTGTTTGCCTCTTTCAAATGGAGCCAAACACTCACCCATTTGTTGCAGGTGCCCCACCTGTGAAGTAACACTTTCTTTGCTGTTATACAAGAACAGACTTAAAACAAAACCAGGCAGCTTCCTTCCATAGTGGGCAAAGGGGATTGCCCTGGAGCCCACACAGAGAACCCCCCGAGGGAGGGAGTAACAGACCACTCACTGATTTCCTTCTTGTTTGCTTAAGGACAAACTGAAGACTGACTTTGAATTTCCCAAAGTTCTAAACTTCACTCCCTGAGCTGGAGATTCCAAAGTGGCTCATGCAGCTGCGACAGTTCTATAGTGATGTCATCTCTCAAGTCACAGCTGTGACTGAGGACAGAGTGAGACAGTGTGAAACCCATTTAACTGGAGTTTCACAAGCTGCCTTTCCTGCCTACCACTAGGTCTTACTGGGATTCTAGTAACCCTGGGTAACACGGGGGTTACATTAACATTTATTGATGTAATAGTTAAGGAATCCATAAATGGGGGAGAGGAAGAAAAGGGCAGAAATAGGAAAAAAAACGAATATTATACAATGTGGTAAATCCAAAGTCCTAAATCCTGCATCCTGATAGGTTGGCTGGCACAATTACCACCATGATAAATCCTCCAGTGTACCCACTGGAAAAGGTGCCAGCCAACCTTTTTACCAATATCAGTACGACCCTTCCCCCAAAATCAAAACGTACACCCGCCATATTTATTCCCCGCTAAACTGCTCCACAAGTCCAGTCCGCAACTCGAGTACATAAACTACACTTGCTGTCCCGAAACAATTGACAGAAAAAATACTCGTGAAGTGAAAAATATAAAATAAAAAAACAGCACCTTGTACTGAGACTAAATCAGTTCCTGGACGGGACAGTCATCCTTGCCGCCTCCCCAGACACTTTTTTCCTTGTAGCCAGAATCCCTTCTGATTACCGACACCAAGTTCCCTACAGCTCACAAACCGCAGCTCTGCACGAAACTGCTTGTAACTAGAGCCTTGCTCCATGTTTCCTCCGATATTGCTCACCACATACCTCTTCACTTTCCGTTTTTTTTTCTGCTCCAGTACCACTTACTACCCGACTCTCACAGTGTTTTCCCGCTATCTCTCACAATTGCCTATATTGGAGGACTATTTCCTCCCTCCGCGTAACAATAAAAATATTGGGGGGAAAAAAAAAAAACTTTTCTTTTTTTTCCCAAAACGGAAGGGGGGCATTGTATAATCAATGTATCCTCCAGGGTGTGGGTGCACTGAGGGTTGACCACAACCGGTGTGGTTCAGTCACTTGGCCGCGCCGTGACCTGTCCACAATTGTTATGGTAAACTCCAGTGTACCCACACCGAGTGGATAAATTACTTAATTATGGGGCCTTAGTAACTCTTCTACGTTGAGAACGTCTAGGGGGAACCTCAACTGATTTAACTTCCCCGTCGTCACCCTCTGAAAAAATGTCAGTGACAGTAGAAGTCCTGGAAGAACGGTCTGAGTCTTCACCCTCAGACTCGTCACCAGCAACTAATACTGCAAAGTGTTACCCATTTTCCAAGAATCAGTGGATCCACTACTGGGTAGGACCAAAGGGGTAGGACGTGAAGGAATAGTCTTTCCAGATCTATGTCATTTCTTGGCTGTAACAGTTTTGAAAGGCAAAAGCGGGAGCATCTCAGAGTCCTCTGATTTATTCTGTAAAGACTGGGCCGACATAGAGGGAGCAGTAACATTAGAAGGGGGAGCAATATGGTCCTGCACACTTATGGAAACATCATCAACCAGGTCAGTATCTGGTAACACTAAAGGATGTGACAAGGGTAACGGGAGACGTAGGATGTACATCACCAGTAGGAGGCGCCACATTGAAGGTATTCATATGTTGAGCCACCACAATCAGGCCTTCCTGGGAAGGACAATCCTCCCTATTGTGGGATGCCTATGGACATTTTGCATAACCATGCCCTGTTTGTTCGCACAAATTGCATTTAAATAAATTAAGGCAAGTAGTGGCTTGATGTCCAAATTCAAAGCAATGCGAACAACAAGGAGTGTCACAGGCTGTGTTAAGATGTGTCCGAGAACCACATTTAAAACATGACTTGGGCTGACCAAAGTAAAACAAACTGCCTCTATCTTTTTCCAAGAAAAAAACTATTAGGTAGATGCTGAGGCCCACAGTTTGTAGAAAAAAGTTTAACACGTAACTTCCAACCACCATTCCAAATCTTCTCACTATCAAGAATTGGAACTGGCCTATCCAAAACATCACACCGTCTACGTAACCAAAAGAGAATATCTTCTATATGAACCCCTTCATTACGAAACATGATAGTAATCAACTTAACAGCAGGTTTAGTTAAGGGAACAGCCAATAAAAGGGATCCAGAGAGGGGAATTCTTAACATTGTGATAAGATGTCCAAAATTGCTCTAAACTAGAAACAGTTTTAAAGCTTATATCATAATTAGAGCTACCAATATGAATAAGAGCATAAATGTCAGACGACACAAATTTCATAGAGCCTTTGAGTAAAGTTTTAGCAATATAAAGCCTATCAGGTTGTTCTTCCAATCCACCTTTATAAATCAAACAAACTGCAATCCTCATGGGGCAGGTTCACCTTTATTGGCAAATAGATCTGATAGTTTAAATCGTGGGGGGCCCCAGCGTTCCGTAATGGGACAGGGGCAACTTTTTCAGGTGCCTTAGGCAAAGTCGGTGACTGCAAAAAAGACACAGTAGCCCCAGTAACACTACCGTCTTCAAAAGGTAGCAGTATGGTGCAGTGGGTTAAGGCTCTGAGCTGCAGATCTGGAGACCTGGGTTTGAATCCCACAGCCCCCTAGGTGCATACTGTGTGACCCTGAGCAAGTCACTTAACTTCCTTGTGCTCCCAGGTTGCACCTGCAAACAAGCTTTCAGCTTAGTGTGTCTCACCTGGTAAAAAAAAAAAAAAAAAAAAAGTGGGTCAGGTGCAGGAGGTACAGCAGAATCAATAGGTAAGTCATACAAAGCAGAAGGTTCAGCTGAAGGAGAATTATAACATTGCACAACCGCATCATCCGGGTCGGGAATCCATTGGCCATTCGAATGTTTCAACTACCCTGCCTCTTCAATCGCCCTTTCAGGGGACCATCCCGCACAAAGTTGGGGAGGAGAGGAGGAGAGGGAAGGTTGCATATCTTCAGATATTGTAGAAACAGACAAGGAATCAGTTTGTACATCGCCCACCCGCTTAGCCATGTCATTAGGAAGAACAGTTTCAACTGAAGACACTGAAACTCCTTTGAATACTTTACCAGTCATTCCTAAGCATTTTGAGGCAAGCATAGGCACAACCGAACTGGTTCCAGGAGTTGTATCGAGGGGGAAATGGCTTCTGGCACTCGTCAGTGAGACGATTAGAGCTGCCAGCCGCCCCAGAAGGTTCCGTCGATTCAGACACACACATCGGGGATTCCACAGGCGCGTCACTAGGAAGCGACGGAGAAGTACGGGGAGCAGGTAGGGAAGAAACAAGAGGAACGGAGCGCAATGTAGCAATTTCGGTTAACAACTGTGACTTCCGACGCGTACAGCGCTCCTCCTCAGACATAATGGCAGCCAACAGACGTTCCTTTTCAGCAAGTACAGTACCTTTTGCAGAAACACTCGCTTTTTTTTAGGTAAGACATCACTAGAAACCGCTTCCACAGGGGAATCGAAAAACTCCTCAGGCAGTGAAGTATCAGGAAACTCAGAAGTCACCTCAGTAGCCTCTAGCACTATAGGAGCAGAGGAGGAGGCCCACCCCCCATCCATCTCCTCTGAAGGGTGAGCAGAAGTGGCCATCTTCTTGCAGACAGCCAGAGATTCCCCCGGTGTCCTGACCATATTTCCCTCGTTCACTAAAAATACCACCACCAGCAGCTTAATCTGGTTTAAAGTCAGTTGGCATTCATCTGTAGCCCCATCCTCTGGGTCGTGCCTGAAAATTGGCAGGATTTGTCTAGTGCACTCACCTGGTCAACAAAACTAAATAAATAAATGTTTTTTTTTGGGGGTGGGGGCTGTCATCTAAGGAAGCCAGAATTACATCAAAGAGACTTTGATGTCTGTGTGAAGCAGACCACAGACCGGTTTTGGCATGTTACATTTATGTCACCTATTTTTTTAAATATCTTAGTAGGACATCCTGTGTTATAAAATATACATTTTAATACACCAAGGCAGAGCTAAGGTGACCTCAGAGAGAAGGCCGGCTCAAGACTGCTTTTAAAAATACTAAGCAGACCTTACAGAGACACTCATTTCTGACTGAAAAAGGAGGAACATCGAAAGCCCTGAAAGATTAATTTAGTAAGACCAGTCTGAGTGTATGGATTGTAGGAATTTGCACTTTTAAATCTATTTTGTTTTTAAGGCTGCATATGTTGGAATATCTTGCTCTGTATTTACTGTTTTGTTATTTTTATCTATTTTAAAGTAAAGATATGCACTTTAAAAACAGAAACTGCCTGGTGTGCCTTGAAACTTCTTTTAATATAAGTGAAGCTTAGATGGTTATAGTTGACACTGTACAGGAGCTTATTGTGATGCCAAACTGGGAAACAGATAAGAGTTCTCTAGGTCCTACATAGAGTTCTAAGGGTTCATTTTGAAATACCTGGTTAGGTGCCTGTAGGCAAAGATATCTGGCCCCCCCAAAAGCGGAATTATCTGAGCCTGATAATTGGGTATGCTAACAAGAGGTTATCGGTTTGAATCCCTCCAGAACTTGGGACTAAAGTGACTCGAACCCAAAACACAGACAAGAGGGTTACCTTGTTCTGTTTACTGTTCACAATTATGCTCTCAGTGGTTGGCACTTTGGGAGAAGAGGGCTGACCTGCTGAGTGAGTTTGTGACAATACTTAATAAGGCGCCTGTCTGCCTATTACCAGTTTTTAATAAGCAAAGTACTTCTGTCATGACTCAATCATCAGCTTTACATTATTTTTCTATTCCTAGAATGTGTACAACAGTGGGCTAAAAGATACTACCTTATTTTCTCTCATTTTATTAACTCTTTACAGTTAGTATTCGACTGCATCAGTGTCTCATTTTCCTGTTTTAGAAACAAGCTGAAAGAGCACCTCTTCGCTGAATGTAAATGTAAATGTTTTGCATAACTGGCTTATGAATGACTTTTTATGATTGTAATGTATTCAGGGTTCCCCACTCTCTGTAAATATAGGGCGGTGGCAATGGTGATCGGGTCAAATGGTGCGTTATTTTTCGGGACCTCCTATATACACTGTACATGTGCATAAGTAGCTTTTAAGTAACATATAGTGTGCTGGTATTAAATGGGTAGTATTGCAATAAAGGATGTCAATAAAAGACAATTTTGGAGGATTTTATTAAAAAAATAGATAAAAATATAGGGTGGTGGCAAAAAAATATAGGGTGGTGGTAAAAAATATAGAGTGGTGGTAAAAAAATAAAGGGTGGTGGTCCACCGCCCTAAAACAATGAATGGGGAACACTGGTATTCATATATTGTTGCTGCTTGGTCTTTTATTTTGTGTTGTATTGTTGTTATTTGTGTACTGGTCGCCGATGTAAACGGGTCATCTGGCCCATGGTCTTATCAGTATAAATAAAACAAACAACCGTGCCTGTTGTATAACATGTGAACCATTAATAAATGTTGTCCTGTCACCTTAGGGCAGCCTTTCAGAAGTCTCATTTTGTGATAACTTCTTTTCATATTTACATTTGCTGCATTTGTCATCTTCTCATGCTTTATTATCTTCTGACATTTATGGCGTCTAATGCACGGGTGTGCAAATCCCATTGCCCCCTGTCTGGGGCAGGTAAGTTTCATTGAAGGGCAAGTACCAAACCAGAGCTAATTTCATTGTAATTAATAGGTGCAAGTGAAAATTCAACTACAGTCATGGCTGGGCAAGTAATAAAAGCTTTGATTTGAACATCCCTGGCCTAATGCTTTCCTCACTGTTTTCTGTGGCTGCATGTCTACAACTGAAGTCATAGTCCCTTTGCTTGCAACATTACAGTGTACAGTAACTGTGGAAATGATTATGTCACAGGCAGAGAATTAGGAGTTCAGGCAGAGAATGAGTGCAGGAGCAGAGGAATTCTGGGGAACACAACCAATTCATGGCCAGATGTCTTCAGTAATGAACGAGGGGACGAGAAACACAGAGCATGAGAACTATGAAATTATTTTCCCGTTAGTGAGCCTGCATTATGGAATAGCTTACCAGCAGAGGCGGGGCACAGGGAGACAGCACAGGCATTTAAAGTAAGCCTGGATAGATTTCTGCTTACCAAGGGAATCGCAGGGCAGTGGCTAGAGTGGAAGGATAACACCTATAAATAGTACATGTGTGCACAGCATACTTGTTGGTTCCTGCTTATGAAGTGGGGGTGGGATTGGACATGATGCACCTTGTGTCCCTTCTGACCATAAATTATTGTGTAGGTACATATTTGAACTTTAAGCTTAATTGTGTTTGAAATATTTTTCCAAGTTTTCCCTGGAGTGTCTGAAGCCCCCCCCCAATAGATTGCAAACAGTCCTCAGTTTGGAAAACACACTGTATGATTGCTCAGCTGCTGTAAAGTTGACTGATGTAGCTGCTTGTTTTGTGTCAGCGTCCAAGTTAGGGAATGAGCACGGATCGTTAGGGTGCTGGTAGAGGAGAGGGAAGATAAAGAATCCCAAAGGGCACTCTCCTCCAGGGACGGTGGAGTCTGACTCCGCCACTTCAGTACCACCTGAGTGACCATATGCTGGCAGAGTGGCTGGATAGGGACGGAGGATAGCTTGCTCCACACGCTCCGACCCACATCTGCCTGCACGCATGCATTCATGGAGCCTTAGTCGCCGACATTCTGTGCAGGGAAGCAGAAAACTGAAAAGTACCTGGGCCCTGGAAGAATGGGAGCTGCACTCCTGGACTCCACAATGACAGCCATCCTGGGGAGCATTTAATTCCTCTCTTCTGAGGGATATCTAGTGTCCCAAGTGTCTCACTTTGGGGGTGTAAATTGCAGGGGCTAAAGCTCCTGAGCAATTCTACGTAAAGGGGTTGGCAGATTACGTTGGGCTTAGTGGGTGAGCCCATGAGAGAGAGAGAGAGAGAGAGAGAGAGAGATGGAGGGAGAATAAAGAATCAATTCAAAAACAATTTCCAGTCTCATAGAGAATAAAAAAAATGTCCAGAGATGTCACAGTGCCCTATCCTCCGAGGCTATATGTATAAAGCAGAAGGTCATTTTTATCAGGTTCAGTTCACCCACTGGACAACACACAGCACATATAACCTCTCCGTTACAAAACTCGTATCTGAAATATCCTTCCAGTAGTAGATCTTGTTTTTAAAAAACATCTTCACAAACATGACTAGGTTACCATGTGATCTCCAACCTATGACAGTCTCTCAGCAACTGCAAGGAATCTGTCCCAACTCTTCTAGGCCTTAGATTGTCTCTAGTTTAAAAAAAAAAAAAAACAAAACAAAAAAAAAACATTTTATGATTGCTCACCTTACGTAGAATTTATTAATATAGCTGGTTGTTTTTATTTGCGTCCATTTTCTTAATATACGTTAAAAAACAGGCTAATGATCTGATCATATCGGTGCTTGTTTTGCTTCAAATCATGATCCTAGTTCATTTTATCCTTCCCGGACATTTGTAACACCTCACGCTGTCCAGTCACTTATGAAGCTGTCCTCGTCTCTCACCTTTCACTGCATCATGAGTGGCTCCATTGTGTGTGTGTGTGTGTGTGTGTGTGTGATATATTGGGAGTAGATAATGAACTATAAATAACTACTGTTTTGTGTTGTCACACTAATATGGTGGGCAGGCAGTTTTTGTACCTTTTTTGGTAAGAAAAAACTTATTCACAAGTTGCTGTATCAATAAGTTCTATAGAAGATGAGCAATCATAAAATGTGTTGTTTTTTTTTAAACTATGGCAGAGTGTGTAGTATATCTTATTTATTTTATTAATTTAGGGATTTGGATCATACCTTTGAGCTCAGAGCTCTTTTACAAAGGTCCCACATCAAACAGTGACATTGACAACACGAAACGGTTTATATACAGTTCTTGAATAGTAGGTAGCTAGTATACAATAAGGTTACAATGCCATTCATAGTACCAGTGGTGATAGTACATTATCAGGAGCATTCAGCTAGGGTTAAGGACAGGGTTTATATGTGGCGAAGGAGATGAAGAGGTGTGTCACCCGTGGAGAGTCCGAGGAGGAGTCAAGGTGAGGGAGAGGGAGACGGGGGAGAGGGGCACCAAAAGAAGTGGCTTTGTCTAGGAGGTTGGGAGGTAGTGAGTAGGTTGGTTATAAGGTTGATCCAGTGGGGAAAGGCACAGGGGAAGAGGAAGACAGAGGGCTAGGGCAAGGGGGAAGAGTGGGGGCACAAGGACGAGGAGGGGGAAGGAGAGTGTGGGTGAGTGGGCATTATGGGTGTTAAGTGTAGTTAAGTGTAGATCACACGGCAACTAGTCTTGTTTAAAATATATATTTTTAATTCACTGTTAAAGGGTGAAGATAATTCTAATATGAAATATTTTTAACTGAGAAGCACTGTGTAAAATTGCTCACCTTAACATTCGCAGTCTGTTAAGATAAGGGACTCCAAAGTGTTAGCTCCTTTACCGTTGGTACTTGCTATATTGCTGCTATGCTTACCCTGTTATGTATCTGTGACACATACTATGTATTTTGTTGTATGCAATCCCATGTAACAATGTACTGTATGTAACCCTTGGGTCGCCCCTGAGAAAGGGACTCTCGGGGCCCAGTGGGCTCACCCAATTTTATCAAAATTCAATAAATAAATAAGTCTCTTGCCCAACCTTGATGAACTCTCTGCCTGGGCCGTGCACTGTAGGCCTGACATACTTGGCATTACAGAGACCTGGCTGAAACCCTCAATTCCTGACTCAGCCTGTTTGCTCCCTGGCTTTGAGTGTATTAGACTAGATTGGCTGGGGAAAAAAGCAGGGGGGGGTGGTATTCTAATTTACTAGAAGAGTCACCTTAGAGTGTCTGTGGTGACTCATCAGCAGTCCTCCCTGTCTTCATGTGAGCTGCTGCACACTGTGTTGTTACTTGGGAAACAAAGAAGCTGCATGTTGTATGCACATACAGTCTCCCTAAGGGTGGTCTGCCTGGGCTTATCCACCTCCTGGATACCATTGGTCCTAATGTTGGGGGTGATGAACTACTGATCCTGGGGGATGTGAACTTAACTAGAATGGAGGTAATACCAAGCAGTTCGATGAGTCTTGCTCCGACTCTGCTTATCCAGGAGACCACGAGATGGTATGCAAATGATGGTACTAGCTCCCTACTGGACTGGGTCCTGTCAAATCATCCCGAGAGGATCAGCTCCACCGGAGCCCTACCTGACTGCCATCACAGATCACATGCCGGTGTTTTGTGTGTGGAAAGTTTCCCTCACCAAAAATTCCCCACAAAATCATTCATGTTAGGGATTTTTCTAGGTCTGATCTGGGATTATTTCATGAGGATCACTGACTGATCAGGGGTGCTTAGTGCCCACGATCCCTCTACTGCTGTCACCCAGTTTCTTA